>CAWUCO010000097.1:1106200-2373700 GCA_963920705.1 Odiellus spinosus | reverse complement strand
CGACCAACTCCGTGATATAAGGGGTTGTAACGTCCCTCGAATATTAAAGTATTATCGCTTCCCCCTAGTAATTAAAGTGTTATTACAAATGTGCTTTTCCATGAATAAAGAGCGTTATTTTGATTGACCAATTATGAGAAACTATACGTGAAACGAATCTTTTTTCCTCTTCTCCCCACCTGATTAAACTCCTCACAAAATTTATCACTCTCCCCAAACCACTTTTTTTGTGCAAGCTTTTCTCGTTTTTCCCCGTGTTAGTGGCTCTTCGAACATTTTTCCCAATACAGCGTTTTTTCCCAAATTCGCGGGAAAAAGTTCGAACGCCGCTCGCCAGGCGGAACCCGGCGAGGAAGGAACCCTTATAATGTGCATGTTAAAAAATGTATTATTTATTTAATAATCTTAAAGATGCACGATAAACCAAATAATAATAGAATTGCTACGAGTTCGAAAGGCGAATCGCGGAACAATTCAATCTAGCGGCAACCCTTCCCCGATTTAACCGAAATTAATTTTATTTGAAAAATGGAAATTTTTAATCCGTTACTCACCTATTGCCGCGGGTCAGAGAATTTTTTGAATATTTTTAGTTAACGGAACTGTTCCCCTTATTTTCCTCGGACGAAACCGAAGCAAGCAAATATACTGTTTGTTAAATTGTTCCTTCGTCAATCGACGTTATTCGTCAGTTCGAGAGAGACAATTTAACAAATCGAGCTTTGATCCGTTGGCGTCGGAATACAATAAAGCCGGAAATTCGTAGTCAAATATTCTTTCCATATATTAGCATGCGAATTCCCGATTTCTATAAGGTTCGTTGTTTTTTATTTTCCTCGAGTCGTATTCGATAAAACAATTTCATTTTTGGAAGCCAATGTCTGTATCCGCGATGGAATTGTAATTGCCTTAACGAAAACAAAGAATTCGCGTAAATAATCATCGACTTGTCGTTGATTGCCGGATGGTCGAGTGTGCACGCCTCTTTAAAAAGTGACGAAGGCTTATCTGATTCCGTTAGTCGTAGCTTACTAACGCTAGTTGAGTTCCGATTGCCCACGTGGTGCCAATTGGACATCGGCAAATGGTGAAGCGGCAAATAAGAATTACATTTTCAAGTTAAACGAACAATTTCGTTGTCGAAACCGAGATTTGATTCTTTAAACAAGAAATTTTCTCTAAAAAAGGTATTTTTTAGGGAATATTTTTATTTCGACTATCTCTATTTCTAACGGAGCGCCAAAAAACGCATCTAAAGACGAAACGACAGAAAATAAACGGATCAAGAAATTTAATCTCGGTGTAGTGACGAGGTATAAAGTTTTGAAAGTTATGAAATCGAAGAGAATACTGAAGAAGAAAGCCAAACAAATCGTGTCGAGACAATTTAACGCGATTCTCTAAATGATTCGCGTTTCAATTCTATGAGCTTCTCATCGAGATCTACGCCAAAGAACAATTCTGTTTCTTCGCAACGCGTTACCTACTCGTTCTTGAGATAATCGAGAAATAACAAAACGGCGTCAAAGCGAGCGGCTCCAACCATTTTTCGAGAATGTAGCCATGGATTACACAGGGTGGAAAAGATCAGACCAACATCTATCTTTGTGAACGCCCCCCAATAATGCCCTAGGATGACGTCACTATACTCTAATGTAGACCTCGTATACAGGGTGTAAGTAAATAAGTGCAATTACAACCAAATGTGATTTTTCAGTGGGTTTAATAAGTTAAATGCCTGATGGCTAGAAACATTGTAGTTGCGCAGATCAAAGCGTAGTAATTAACTAGATGACTTAGCTCTGAGACAATTTATTTAACAACTTTAATAATAAAATAATAATTGAATTGAATTGGCCTGAAACGCCAAAGTTGAATCTGTACGGTAAGCAAATCAGCCTAAATGTTCAATGTGTCTGCCATCGTGGTGTAGGCACTCTTCAAAGCGACTTTCCAGTTCTTGCAATGTATTTGCCAGCATTTGAGGAGTGATACCATTGATAGCGGCTCGAATCCGGTCCTTTAAGTCTTCTGGGCCCATCGGTTCTGTTTCGTAAACGATGCCCTTAACATAACCCCACAGGAAGAAATCAAGTGGGGGTAAGGTCAGGAGACCGTGCTGGCCACGGAATTGGTCCACCTCTGACTATCCAACGGTTGGGAAAGTTGTCGTCCAGCCATTGACGAACATTGACCGCCCAATGTGGTGGGGCTCAATCCTGTTGAAACCACATGTTGGGAACCACTGGTAAGGACAATGCGTCTATCGCGTCACTAAACTCGTGACGCAGGAAGTCCAAGTACAGTTCTGCAGTAATATTCCCATCGAAGAAAAAGGGACCGATAATTCAGTTCCCAAGAATGCCAACCCAGACATTTACCTTCCATCGAATTTGATGGTAATGTCTGGGTTGGCATTCTTGGGAACCGAATTATCGGTCCCTTTTTCTGCAGTAATATTCCCATCGAAGAAAAAGGGACCGATAATTCAGTTCCCAAGAATGCCAACCCAGACATTACCATCAAATTCGATGGAAGGTAAATGTCTGGGTTGGCATTCTTGGGAACTGAATTATCGGTCCCTTTTTCTTCGATGGGAATATTACTGCAGAAAAAGGGACCGATAATTCGGTTCCCAAGAATGCCAACCCAGACATTACCATCAAATTCGATGGAAGGTAAATGTCTGGGTTGGCATTCTTGGGAACTGAATTATCGGTCCCTTTTTCTTCGATGGGAATATTACTGCAGAACTGTACTTGGACTTCCTGCGTCACGAGTTTAGTGACGCGATAGACGCATTGTCCTTACCAGTGGTTCCCAACATGTGGTTTCAACAGGATTGAGCCCCACCACATTGGGCGGTCAATGTTCGTCAATGGCTGGACGACAACTTTCCCAACCGTTGGATAGTCAGAGGTGGACCAATTCCGTGGCCAGCACGGTCTCCTGACCTTACCCCCACTTGATTTCTTCCTGTGGGGTTATGTTAAGGGCATCGTTTACGAAACAGAACCGATGGGCCCAGAAGACTTAAAGGACCGGATTCGAGCCGCTATCAATGGTATCACTCCTCAAATGCTGGCAAATACATTGCAAGAACTGGAAAGTCGCTTTGAAGAGTGCCTACACCACGATGGCAGACACATTGAACATTTAGGCTGATTTGCTTACCGTACAGATTCAACTTTGGCGTTTCAGGCCAATTCAATTCAATTATTATTTTATTATTAAAGTTGTTAAATAAATTGTCTCAGAGCTAAGTCATCTATTTAATTACTACGCTTGATCTGTGCAACTGCAATGTTTCTAGCCATCAGGCATTTTACCTTATTAAACCCATAGAAAAATCACATTTGGTTACAATTGCACTTATTTACTTACACCCTGTATACGAGGTGTACATTATAGTATAGTGACGTCATCCGACGGCATTATTGGGGGGGGCGTCCACAAAGATAGGTGTTGGTCTGATCTTTTCCACCCTGTATTATCACGATGTGAAAACGCCACACTCCACATATAAAACATAGTTTATTTCTCGAACGTAATTAACCATAATTTTCGTACGAAATGAAGTTGACTCGATCCAGATTTGAGAACTTTTGCGAAAAACACAGCGCGAAACCAACCTTATTACTCGTAATGGCAGAACGAGCGAGAATAAACCGTAAGATCTACAATAAGGAAAAATTGACGACTATAAAATATTTATTTTTACCTCCCCGACTGAACTTTACTTCAGGGAGAGGTTTTACACTGGTTGTATCTGTGTGTGTGTCACTTCCTGTGTAAGCGGATATCCTGTGTTACCGGAAATCACGTGACCTAGCTTGTAAAGCAAAAGTATAGAGACTTTTATCCACCTTATCGTTCATTTCCGTTTAACGGGAATTACCTCCTTTAAGCATGGCTGCCACATTGAGTTTCAGGTGTCGCGCAATTATATACAACAGGACGTCTCCCATTGGATAGCATCGCCTTCCACCATCAACTTTACGGTCAAACCTCGATGCTGCACAGTTGAAGGCGATTATAAGCAATGGGACGTCTCCCACTGTTATAATCAGCTACGACCATCACCACACCAAGGTTCAACCTCCAGTTTCTGATCTCAGCGGGCCATATTAGCGAGCCGTCCCTCACTAATAAATTAATGGGTAAATTAGCTTTGCGAATCAAGCGCCTAGAGATCAAGAATCAGCAAGACATTGGAGGGAGGGGGTTTTCCTCCCAACTTCATGGCCACATCGCTCGAATAATAAAATATATACTACCTTTTTAGAGTGAATGCAAATGAGCCTTATGGTGTGATAACGTTTAGGGAAATGAAACGCAATATTAATTTATATTATAATTAAAAATATCAAAATGGTTAAACTTAATCTAATTAATAATGTAGTCGAAAAATCATTTTAATATTCGAGATAGTTTAGAAGATATTTAAGGAATTGTCCAAAAATTTAAAGAAATGTGACCGTTTAATACCAGTTTGAGTTTGCAGCACGCGCTTAGTTATTTTCCATATATATGATTTAGTCAAAAAAGCAAAGGTAAAACGGGCAGTATAGGCTTAGGGTTGCTGCAAACTTGGGGTGGATTGAAGAATCTAAATAAAGGTGCGTTTACACGGGTATCCAAGATCCCACCGTCTACTGAATTCGAATTAATACTGACAAAGGTACTTTGACAAAATTTATAAGACTTCTTTCGGGTACGAGAGTATCTCTAGTTAAACACAGATTTAATTAATGAAATATTGATAAAGTATATGAAGTAATAGTAAGTAAGGTGCCTGAATTGTTACAAAAGTGTGAAATCATAAGCTTCGCCGAGCTTTATTAATTGCTTCAAAATGATAAACAAAAATTTTATTTTTTAAACAGTAGAATAATAAGGAATTCCATTGAATTCGAGTTAGAGAGAAAGTATAGTTTATTGTTTACGAGTGCTTCTCTTGGTTAAACAAAGATTTCAATAATGAAAGATTGATAAGGTATATGAAGTAATAGAGAGAAAGGTGGCTGAATGGGTTACGAAAATGTTAAAACATAAACCTAACCGAGCTTTATTAAGTGGTTCTAAATTGATGAACAAAAATTTTATATATTAAACAGTACATATTAAGCTATTTTTAATGGTATTTTTTATCGATAACTGAAAATTACATTCATTGGGTTCTTCTACTCGGGTAGCCCTCTTCAGCCCTTTAATTTTGACTATTATATTATATCATGAGTATCCCATTAAATTCACCTTAATTCACCGTAATTAAAAAGTAGGCAAGATTTTCTTATCATTTGATTTTTTAACTTTAATAATATCTCATCTCGGCCTATATAAACGAGATTTAAAGATTTGGTACTCATAGATGCACTGCACCAATGGTTGGTTTACGTTAGCCTTTAGAATTGTGGTGAACCCTCTCGCTTGCGCGATGGTGTCGTATTCGATTTTGTCGGCAATCGTTTCTCACCTATATTTCGGTGATAAGAGGCCTCTTTCTCACGATCTTTTGGGTGTTGTACTCGAATAAACGTAGGCGATTGAATTTAAATCGCATCACTTAGAAATGTGGCTAATTTAATCTATTATGTCTCTTTAAGAACATTACACAATTTTAATTAAATATCACTTGTGTGTCAAATACCAGTTTGAGTGTTCATCACGCGCTTAAATTAAGTTCAAGCTTATTTTTACCTCAGGGGGGTTTTACACTGATCGTGTCTGTGTGTCTGTCACTTCCGGCGTAAGCGGATATCTTGCCAAAAGTCTAGAGACGTAATCATGCCAGCTTATCGTTCAATTCCGTTTAACGGGAATTACCTCCTTTAAGCGTCGCTGCCACATTGAGTTTCAGGTGTCGTGCAATTATACACAATAGGACGTCTCCAATTGTATATTATCGCATTCCACCATCCACTTAAGGTCAAACCTCGATGAAAGCAATGGGACGTCTACCACTGTTATAATCACCTCCGACCATCCCCACACCAAGGTCCAACCTCTAGTGTCCGATCTCAGCGGGCGAGGCGTCCCTCACTAATATAGTCCACATCAACCTTCCACTCCACTATCTCCTCCCTCTACGGTGCAGTTACCGAATGCCTAGGGTTACGATCAACGTCTAGACGTTGAGAAGCGGGGGTTTTCCCCAACTCTTCTCGGTTACTCGCTCGATGAATAAAGGTTCGCGAAAGCTATATATACCCCTTTTCCATGCCCTAACTATTTTGGCCTTATGCCGCGATATCTTTTAGTGAATTGAAGCGTATAATGCATTTTAATTTTTATTTAATATCATAATATTATTAAACTGAGTCTAATTAGTAACGAAGCTGAAAAATCAATTAAAAATTCGAGGTATTTAGAAGATATTTAAGAAATTGTCCAAAAATTTAGTGAAATTTGACCGTTTAATACCAGCTTGAGTTGGCAACACGTGCTAAGCTGTTTTCCATATATCATTTAGTCCAAAAAGCAAAGGTATAACGGGCAGTATAGGCTAAGGCTTGCTGCAAACTTGGGGTGAATTGAAGAATCTAAATAAAGGTACGTTTACACGGGCATCCAAGATAGAAATGATATAATATATAATGCTGAGGCGGATTGATACAAAAAGTTAAACCTCTTAAGAAAAATGATAGTGGTGAAAACTCTCCTAGAACAAAAGTGCAGTAGGTTTCCCGTGTTTAAAAAACAACAATTTTGAAGAAAAATTACATCTTATGTTGGAAAAAAAATAGGCTTCAGTTTTCTCCACTATAAAACCAAGAAACATTTCCGATTATTTTCATAATCGAAATCAGCCGTGTACAGTGAACTTCGAGACTAGGAGACGAGACAAGAGGAGACGAGACAAGAGGAGACGAGACCAGAGGAGACGAGACCAGAGGAGACGAGACAAGAGGAGACGAGACAAGAGGAGACGAGACAAGAGGAGACGAGACAAGAGGAGACGAGACAAGAGGAGACGAGACAAGAGGAGACGAGACAAGAGGAGACGAGACAAGAGGAGACGAGACAAGAGGAGACGAGACAAGAGGAGACGAGACAAGAGGAGACGAGACAAGAGGAGACGAGACAAGAGGAGACGAGACAAGAGGAGACCAGACAAGAGGAGACGAGGCCAGACCAGACGAAAGAGAGCTATAATGACTTAAGGGAGATAATCAACCAGCGCAGAATGTTATCACCATTTGAAGTCAACAGAGCAGCGACACGGCTTTCATTTATCACCAGAAAGAGACGGCCCGGCTACGAAGAATTGAAACGTGCAAGCAGTTAGTGTTTTCGAATTCGACATATGAGACACCTACAGTCAGTAAAAGCTCGGCAGTTCTTCATACGGCCTCGTAATTGTAAACATAAAAGCAGCTATTCAAATATAAGTACTACCGGTATGGAAATTAGTCTACTTTCAGTCTTTTAAGATATTTTTTTATAATTGGAGTGGAAGCTAACGTCTTGTCAGCCGGTTTGGAAAATAACCTCTCGACCATATCCATCCTTGGATTCTTCCAATGACTGGGATCACTTGTATGATGAAAATATCAGTAATGGTCCTCTATTAGCACGTCAAAACAAGAATTTCAGACGAAAATTGTACCGGAAGTAATTACCTATCATTTACCGACAATGGGTTGTAAATGGAACATTCAGTCTACAATATTTCTTGGTTTGTCCAAGAGGAACTTGCTACCATGTCTTCGCCGTTTTAATTCCTTGTTTTCCATGCCATCCCAGACTAAATTCTTCGTCTTTATCAAATCAGTGGATTATCAAAGATAATCACACAGTACAGCCTATACTCAAGTGTTAATTTATATTACAAAAACTTGTATTTTACATATTTACTTAGAAAATAAACATTTCATTTGGTGTGTATATTAAGAAGTCTACGACCTGCCGAATATAATTATGGGTAACGCAGAACACTCTTTTGCATTCTCTGAATCCTTGAGGTTAAGGGAAAATACTTCTACTCCGTAACCTAGATGGGAAATAGAGAAGTGTGATTGAAATGGACGCTGTTTCTTCTACTCTTCCAATACTCTACATTTCTTTTCATCTTTTATTTTAGGTAAGGTTAGGTTAGGTTATGTTACCTTAACGTCGGGGTTGGGGAGGTTATATTTTGGTTTCCCAACTTGTTTTTATTACCGCTGAATACTGAGAGAATTCGCTATATGTACCGAGTTAAAGTGTTACCTTCTAGCGAAGTAGGAAACAGTGTATTTTGATTTGTTTTTAATTTCTCCGAATGTCCAAAATAAATTAGAGCGTGTAAACCCGCTAAGCTTCAATTTTGCAAATGTTTGAAGCATAATAACGTCATTTAATCAAAGAAGGATAAGTGTATTTGTGACACGCATAAAATCGAGTTAGCCAGCGCGCAAATATGTGTAGCCTACTAAATTTGAAATCTGAAATCACATTACGCATGCAAAATATAAAGCAATTTTGAAATTCTTGTGAGAATCAGCTTTATGTATGGGGAAATACTGTAATCTTCTGGCAAACTTGCGAACAGTAGCGTAAGAATTGATATTAATAACTAGCACGGGCTTTCAAATTAAGTTTTTAGTATTCTCGCTCGTTTCGCAAAGGTATTTCGCGCGAAATTGTTGCGTGTTCGCATCGAACTAGGTTATTCATGCCATAAATCTTAAACCGGATTGACATTGAAATTGCTCGTGTTTTATTTGGTATATATGATATGGTTGACCCTAGAGTGAAATATAGACCGAGTGGGGAAAATAATCACGTGATTGGATCTCTTAATGACTGCTAGTTTTAGTTTCACACTTTTCTCCAAATAAATTTAATGTTAATCCCAATTAAGTATTATATCAAAAATGTCTTTGCGAACAAAGACCCAGAAGGACATGTTATGGCCTTGAATGTCTGAAGTGACAGATATTTCATTTTCTTTTAAAACATTAAATTTAAATACTATTAAATTTTCTTTTAAAACATGAAATTTAAATACTATTAAATTTTCTTTTAAAACATGAAATTTAAATATAATTAGATTTTCTTTTAAAACGAAATTTAAAAATAATCACAATCTGGCACGATTTAGAGTTTCAAATTTCAAAACAACTGATTTTATTCACTCGGGAATATTTAAGAAAAAACATAACAGACGATTTTCTCCCATTGACGCTTAACATTAAATTTCGCTTAATTAGTTTTCAGGGAAAACGTGCATTGAACTGTTATTTTTCAGTATAACGCGAGTCCACTTTTTGTTTTCTTAATATAACCCGAATTTCCACGACTCGCAATTGAACGGATCGTTAAAAATACTCGCCGGTTTATTGGAATGGGTATATGATAAAGGGAAATGTGTTTTTTAAAGCCCGTTTAACGTCACCTTCTTTAACTTAGCAGACGACGCAAACCATAACAATTTGTACTTTCAAAGCTATATTGTACGCGCAAGGGAAGAGAATTTCAAAGCGACGAATTTTAGAGCGGATAAGGTTTTTAAATAAATTGTAATACTTTAATTTTTCTTTTCTTTAAAACCGTACAATTTAAAATTATGATTTCCATAAGTGACCACTAATTAGTTATTAGGAGTTATAATAAAACATTATCCATGAATTAGGTTTGTTCGTTTGCAACCTAAATCAAAAATTAAAATATGGGGAATTTTTATTCCCTTTAAATTCCTTGTATAAGCATTCATAAGCTAACAACATGAACGAATTGCCTCGACTAAAGTCGAGGAGTTGTAATAAATCATTATCCATGGATTAGGTTTGTTCGTTTGCAAAATAGATTAAAAATTAAAATATGGGGAATTTTTATTCCCTTTAAATTCCTTGTATAAGCATTCATAAGCTAACATGAACGAATTGCCTCGACTAAAGTTGAGGAGTTATAATAAAACATTATCCATAGAAAACATAATCCAATTAAGGTATGAGATCAGATCATAGAACTTTGATTCTATGCCTCAAGCCAAAGCTAAATTAAGTAAATTTTTCTATCGAACGAAAAGTTTCGTTTTGTTTGACACGTAATCCCTGAAAAATAATTAAGCGAAATTTAATGTTAAGCGTCAATGGGAGAAAATCGTCTGTTATGTTTTTTCTTAAATATTTCCGAGTGAATAAAATCAGTTGTTTTTAAATTTGAAACTCTAAATCGTGCCAGATTGTGATTATATTTAAATTTCGTTTTAAAAGAAAATTTAATAGTATTTAAATGAAAATTAAATATCTGTCACTTCATACATTCAAGGCCATAACATGTCCTTCTGGGTCTTTGTTCGCAAAGACATTTTTGATATAATATCTGTCACTTCAGTCTAACACGAAAGTGTTAACTTCTATATTAAAAGACTAGCCCTTTAAAAAGTGATTCAGTCAAATCTCTACATTTTTACCATTGCCCTTTAATCCCAATTAAAATTAATTTTTTCATTATTTTTGATGTTAATAGCTGGGGCAGCCGCACTTGATTCAGTCAAATCTCTACATTTTTACCAGTGCCCTTTAATCCCAATTAAAATTAATTTTTTCATAATTTTAGATGTTAATACCTCCGACAGGCGCACTTGATTCCAGTCAAATCTCTACATTTTTACCAGTGCCCTATAATCCAAATTAAAATTAATTTTTTCATAATTTTTGATGTTAATAGCTGCGGCAGCCGCACTTGATTCAGTCAAATCTCTACATTTTTACCAGTGCCCTTTACACCCAATTAAAATTAATTTTTACATAATTTTTGATGTTAATAGCTGCGGCAGCCTCACTTGATTCAGTCAGATCTCTACATTTTTATCATTGCCCTTTAAACCGAATTAAAATTAATTTTTTCATAATTTTTGATTTTAATAGCTGGGGCAGCCTCACTTGATTCAGTCAGATCTCTACATTTTTACCATTGCCCTTTAAACCCAATTTAATTTAATTTTTTCATAATTTTTGATGTTAATAGCTGCGGCAGCCGCACTTGAATCAGTCAAATCTCTACATTTTTACCATTGCCCTTTAAACCCAATTAAAATTAATTTTTTCATTATTTTTGATGTTAATAGCTGCGGCAGCCGCACTTGATTCAGTCAAATCTCTACATTTTTACCATTGCCCTTTAATCCCAATTAAAATTATTTTTTTCATTATTTTTGATGTTAATAGCTGGGGCAGCCGCACTTGATTCAGTCAAATCTCTACATTGTTACCATTGCCCTTTAATCCTAATTAAAATAAATTTTTTCATTATTTTTGATGTTAATAGCTGGGGCAGCCGCACTTGATTCAGTCAAATCTCTACATTTTTACCAGTGCTCTTTAATCCCAATTAAAATTAATTTTTTCATAATTTTAGATGTTAATACCTCCGACAGGCGCACTTGATTCCAGTCAAATCTCTACATTTTTACCAGTGCCCTTTAATCCCAATTAAAATTAATTTTTTCATAATTTTTGATGTTAATAGCTGCGGCAGCCGTACTTGATTCCAGTCAAATCTCTACATTTTTACCAGTACCCTTTAATCCCAATTAAAATTAATTTTTTCATAATTTTTGATGTTAATACCTCCGGCAGCCGCACTTGATTCAGTCAAATCTCTACATTTTTACCAGTGCCCTTTAAACCCAATTAAAATTAATTTTTTCATAATTTTTGATGTTAATAGCTGCGGCAGCCGCACTTGATTCCAGTCAAATCTCTACATTTTTACCAGTGCCCTTTAATCCCAATTAAAATTTATTTTTGCATCATTTTTGATGTTAATACCTCCGTCAACCGCAGCGAAATCTTTATATTTTCCCCATTGCCCTTAAACCAAATTTAAAATAATTTTTTCATCATTTTTGATGTTAATACCTCCGACAGCCGCAGCGAAATCTTCATATTTTTCCCATTACCCTTTAAACTAAATTAAAATTTTTTTTTTTCATTATTTTGGATGTTAATACCGTCCTTATTGCCGTTCGAAATGCCAAGTCGTTCGGACTTTCACATTTTTAAAAAGGAGAGTACTTCTAAGTTTTAAGGCGGAGAAATTGAAACTTAATGTTATTCTATGGGATTTAGATTTTTTGTACGAGACTTACCTTTCAGATTTATTTTCTAATGATTCCAGATATTTTTCTGGCTTTATTTTAAGACTAATTTCATAATTTTACACCGATTAGTTTGCCCACAGTCTATTTATAAAAACGGCAAAAATATGAAGCAGGAGAAATTTAGTCATTATCGTTCAATACCCAAGCGCGCTCCTGCACGTGAATTTAAAAAGCTATAGAAAACCTAAGCCTAATTTGTCAAATAAGGCTTAGGTTTTTGGCGAATCTATTTCTCCGCCTTGTTGTTCCCTCCGTTTTCATGAATAGATTGTGGGCCAACAAATCTGTGTATTATTATGAAATTAGTCTTAAAATAAAGCTCGAATCTTAATTCATACCACACGGAAAATCCAAGTTTTAAAAATATCCGGAAGTATTAGAAAATAAACCTGAAAGGTAAGCCACTTTCAAAAAAAAAAAATCCCATAGAATAACATTACGAATTTGGCCATGCGCGAAACCAGCTAAGTACCAAAAAAAGGGTCAACTTCAGAATTAATTTTTAAATACTTAGACTTAATATTTTTAAACGAAACTTTGAAAAGGCACACGTTCGAACTTTAATCTTTCATTTAAAATTGGTTTTAACTGTAACAAATGATTATTTCGATAAGCTATGCCCCGGAACAGACATGTCTTCGAAAAAGTCGATTTTAAAGTTATTTCTATGGGAAAATGGAGCGTTTTGATTGGCTAGAGATTGAATTTTTTAGGAAATTGAAATAACATTACAGATGATGATCAGCCCATAACATAGAACCCTACCGGGTTCTCCGAATAGTAGAACCAGTCTTTTAATGCCTACTGTTGAGTATTTTAGGTTACATTTTGGTTAGTGTGGAGTCACGTAAAATGACGATTGTTTCACAACTTGGTATATTTTTACTCAGGTCCGCCCTGTCTGAAAAAAAATTATAAAATATTGATTGTGGGGCCAAAAGAGAGACATCCCTTCCTAACTCACATCATTATACCACAAAAAAAGTATTTTAGAAGTAGGCTTATATATCTAGAATTTACTTTCAAGTTTTCTAGGGTACACTCTAAAAAAAAGGGAGTTCCAAAGGTGTATTAAGGGTGTAAATATCTTTTTTTATTCCTTTAAGGGAATTAATTGGAAGTCCAAAGGGAGTAAAAATAATTCTATTCCTTTTTTACACCCTAAAATGGTGTAATAAAGGGAATGTTTTTTCCTATATTCCCTTTTAACTCTGTTTAGGGAATATAAAGGTTCTACGTGAAAAGGTGTAGAAAGGGAATAAAAATAAATTTATTCCTTTTTTACACCTCAAATGGAGTTAAAAACTGAATATGCTTAATTTATTCCTTTTACACTCCATTTAGGGATTAAATTTGTAACATTAGAAGGTGTCTTATGGGAGTGCAATCTTTACATTCCTTTTCCACACCCCTAATGGTGTTAAAAAGAGAATATAACTTAGTAATATTCCTTTAGAACTCCATTTATTGGTACCAAAATGGAAATATTACAAAATGGAGTAAATTATCTTCTATTTATTAAATTACGAGAATATAAATTTTGATTTTCAGAGTATATTGTATATCGTCGAATATTTTAGAAGAATTATACGAAGCGAATTTTACGAATCGATAAAATATTTTAAACAACGTACCAAATTGCATAACATTTACAAAGGAGTACTAGAATTCCAAATTAGCAAGCCAATTAGTCGAATAAAATTCCTTATACACGAGTATGTGATGGAAACTGAGTGAAAACCTTCCTAGAATTAAAGATGAAATCTTCTAAGTTGGTTGAGGTGATGTCATCATTTTGTTTAGAACTACATCAATGAACACCATTTCCACGCTTTGTTGAATGGGGGCTCTGTCATTTTCTCTCGCGAATACTATTAGTTGAATCTATAAACTCTATATACGTTCCACCCTTGGAAAAAGGCAACATCTGCCATAGAAACGGGTTCTATTTAACGACTCTTTTTTTTAGTTTCAAGGTTGGCAAAAGTATAGATAATCCTATATTTTAAACCAGCCTTGGAAAAGGAAATATTAGCAATACAAACGGGTGCTTTTTAACGGCTCTTTTATCCGTTTCTATGTTAGTGTATATGTTACTTTATAGAACCATATATTTCACTCCTATCCATCACTGCTTTACCATATTACCCCCCACAAACTGGTTTACCGTGATTCCGCCCGTCCCAGGTTTTGGCGCTGAATAAATTCTTTCATAGACGGGAGTTATCGCTCTGTTATATTCAGTGTTCAGTTAAATAAGACACCCTCATGGTCGCTTTATTCTTGGAAACCAAGCATGGTGATTGAAGGGAGAATAACTTCGGAAGTGCTGAAAACTAAAACGGTCTAACTCAGAAATCGAAGGTCATTTTATAAAGTCCATCCTAGTTTAGGTTGTCTGCTTTTACAAGCCTTGACTGCAGCAGTGTCGCGCCAAATATTTGAGGTTTGTTTCAAAAAATCTGGAACGAAATCATCTATAGATTACCATTTTTCGGGAATGGTTAGAATATTTTTTATTGAAATTCTTCCTTGGAATGAGTTGCAGGTTTCAATATATTAAAACGGCTTTAGGCTCCTTCTAAAGTCTATTAAGAATCTCAGGATAATTATTGAAGAAACTAAAAGTGATTATTAACCTACTCTCCGATTTATCTTTTGGTTTTATCTCCTATATTTGGCGAAGATTTTTGAAGTTTATTTAATACGTTACAGAAATAGAGTAATATTTCAATAAACAATTTTAATGTAAGAGTATTATTTAAATTAGAGATCCTCGATATTCATAGATTAAATTTAGAGAAGATAATTTTGTTTTGGATTAATATAGAATGATAAACACCATAATGAAGAAAGATAGTTTGACATGATCTGAACAATTAATATTCAACAGTTAGTAAATAAATTCGAACAATTTGACTTTAGGGATCATACTTTTAATACATTATTGATTCTGAAGTGTAATCCAGGAATATTAAATTTCACATGGAGTTGTTACAAAGTTTGATCAATTTTATGAATTTACATATGCAAATAATTGAAAAATGAAATGAGTAACCTTTTCTTGGGTGGTTTTTCCTCTTATTAGAAATAATTTAGATTTGTTAGACACCCATACCGCAATGAAACGTATGTTTTTTCTCCGATTTCGTATTTATCTACCATATGGTAATTGGTAAATTTCCAGGCTTCAATAATTTTAAATTGACATTGCTCGCCAGATGAAATTTCATAACTATGTAATCGTTTTGAAAAAACTTCGCAGTGAGAGAGAGTTCCAACGATTATTAAACGGTTGTCTAGAGAGAAAATATACTTAATTTCGAAAAGCGTTGGTTCTCGGGAACTACTTATTTTGTAAACAAAAAGGTTTCCTATCGCAAACTGAATGCTATCATAAGTTGCGCTTCTTACGGAGTATAATTGTTTTGGAATATCAGGGCTGAGTTGATTTTGTATTGCCGCTGGTAACGTCAATTGATCAACTAATGACCCTAATGACGTTTTCTCAATACAAGGGGATTGTTGTTATAAATGAAGAATAAAGACTAAGTTTAATAACATAACTTAATTGTTTTATTATTACTATGTGAGTTGTTAGACGTTGAATTAAAGTATTAAATTAATAGCTAGTTCCTTTCATTTTACAATCAAGAGAGATCAATCATTACGATAACATTGTGAATATACAATTTTATATCACTAACCTAACATTACATGATATTAATCTATCTGAATAAACTAAACCAATATCTCACTTAAAGAAACGTCGGTTTTCAGGTAGAGGTTGATATAGACCAGTTATCTTATCATAAAAAATACGGGGTCAAAGTACAATATTTTCCAACAATTCTCCCCCTACTTGGCGCTTATTTTAGACAAGATATTTTTAAATTACTATTCTAAAACTGTCAATTAATTTGTACATTAATAAATTAATTAGGACTCAAATTCAACATTTCTATACAATGATGAAAATTAATTTTGTGTAAAACCTTTGTGAGAATATCAGCAATATTATCTCTCGTACTAACATGTCTCAAATGAAACTTGCCCTTATCTAACTCATCACGAATAAAATGATATCGAATATCGATATGTTTTGAGCGATTATTTTCTACCGCGTTTCTAGTAAAATATATTGCCGACTGATTATCACAAAGGACTACTGGTTTTTCAAAGTTAACATTAAAATCTCTAGCTAATTCCTCGATAATCGGTTGTAGCCAGAGAATCTCTTTCACGGTTTCGGACACGGCAACATATTCGGCTTCCATGGTCGAAAGCGAAACGGATTTTTGTCTATATGATCTCCAAGAGATTGGTGACGATCCAAAACAGCATACGTATCCGCAGGTTGATTTACGTGTGTCTTTGTCCATTCCCCAGTCGCTATCGGAATATGCAATGATCCTATTGCTATTTTCCTTTCCATATATGATACCATAGGTAGCCGTTGAGATTACGTAGCGTGTCAATTGACACAGTCGTTGCCAGTGTACGAATCCTGGGTTGGAATTAAATTTCGATAGAGCGATGACGGAGAACAGGATATCGGGACGTGTCCTCTGAGCCAGGAATAATAACGTTCCAATTAAGGATTGATATGGAATTTTCTTCATTTCTTCCTGTTCCTTCTCATCTGTTGGACAATCGCTTCTAGTTAATGGTGTTCCAGGGATTAGAGGAAGGCTGACTGGTCCTTCTTGACTGAAACCGAATTTCTTCCTCATATCCTCTACGTAATTGGTCTGGTGTAGTCGATATTTCCCACCATCTATTTCTTGGAACTCGACACCTAACAACTTCTTAATGGGACCAAGATCAGTTAGTTGGTATACTTGCGATAAGACTTTGTATACATCATTGAAAATGTCTTCATTTCGTCCTAAGACGGCGAGGTCATCGACGTACACCATAACGATCATTTTCATCGGTAAGAAGTATACGCAATTCGTCCCTATTAATTTCTTGAATCCGAGTCCTTTGAACGTCCTGTCTAGTTCGATGAACCATTTTCTCCCACTCTGAGGAAGTCCGTAGAGCGCCTTCTTGAGTTTGATACAGGTTGTCGACGGGTCATTGCTTTCGTATCCTGGAATTAATTTCATAAAAACTTCTTCGTCGAGTTTACCATACAGGTAGGCGTTCTTAACGTCTAAGTGACGATGAATCCATCCAAAACACGCGACGAAAATAGCGAAGAATAGTCTGATCAATGTAAAATTGACTACCGGCGAGAAGGCTTCTTCATAATCAACGCCGGGTACCTGGTTATATCCTTGGGCGACTAATCTTGCTCGGTAACGGATGATTCGGTTGTCTTTCTTTTTTAGAGTGTATACCCATCGACACCCTACGATCTTCTTCCCCGTTGGTATCTCAACGTTTTCGATGACCTCTCTTTCCTGTAGCGTTTGGATCTCATCATTCATGGCTTCACGCCATTGTCGCTCCTCGGGGGAGTTTATAGCTTCTTCGAAGTTCTTTGGTATATTTACTTCGGCAAAATTCGCGTCATAGACTTCATCTTTTCCATTCGTATGTAATGGTACTTCTACGTCTTTCTTCGAGAAGTCGAATAATTGTAGATCGTACTTCAGTTTATTCCTCTTCAGATATGCCTTGACTTTGCTCATGGAACTTAAGCGTTTCCCTTCTGGATCTATGTATTGTACCTCGACTCGTCCCTTGGATGCTCCCCCTTGTCTAACAACGATTTGTCTTTCCCATCCTGGGAGTGGTTCGTCGGCTGGTGTTTCTTGTTTTTGTTTCTGTGGCTTTTCGTTAGGTACTTCATTGGCTGGCATTTCCTGTTTTTCTTGTGGTTTTTCGTTGGCATCATCATCTTCATCCGAACTCGAGGAGCTTACGATGGGTTCTTCAGTTTGGTCGTCGTCTTCGTCACGCCAATGATTTAGGATCAGCTTTTCTTCTGTTTTTCTGTCAACAGATCTATGTTCGATCCCCAACTGATTTTCATCGAAAGTTACATGTTTCGACTCTCTAATCTTGTTTTCCTCCGGTAACCAAACACGATAGCCACGAGTATAGACACCGTAGCCGACCAACACGCCAACTTGCGCGCGTTTTGCCAATTTGTTTCTTCTTCGTCCTTTCGGAACGTGTAGAAATGCCAAACATCCGATTCTCCGTAAGTGTCTACCACTCGGGGTTTTTCCGATCCAGACTTCCAATGGAACTTTATCTTTCAGCTGCGAGTGCATGGATCGATTCTTGAGATACACTGCAGTACGGGGGCTGGTCCCCAAACATCCGAATGTATTAATTCCAGGACATCACAGCTTCTGATCTGATTAATCTTCTTGAATGGTTGTTGCGTACTTTTCATGATTTTGCAGGAGGTGCAAGTGTCCAAACTTCCGTGCAACGATCCCATACCATTCAACAGTGCCTTTCTTGACATATGAATCAGATCTTGTTCATTGAGGTGGCCCATCCGCTGATGCCACAATTCCATATTTTTCTGTGACTTTGGTTTACCTTCGTTTACACTTGACGGAGCTGATGCCGAGTATGACTCCTCAGCGCTTTGAATCTCTTCCTTATTTAAGATGACGGCGTGAATTGGATAATGAAGACCTTCCAATTTCGTCCTGAACGCTTCCTCTCCGTCTGGAAAATATGCTATGAAAGTTTGCTTTTCGAAAACTCCTTTATATCCGGCCAAGTCCATTAATCTGACCGATATCAGATTCTTCCTCATGTTAGGGGTATATATAACGTTCTGCAGGAGGAATTTTACGTCTCCTATCTGAAACCAAATGTCTCCTCGACCCTCAGCTTTGGTCTGTCCTTCTCCTATCGTAACATCTTTAGTGACTGATGTGAACGTATGAAACCATTCCCTTTTCATACAGAAATGGTGTGAGGCGCCTGAATCCAATATCCAACTGGGATTTGCTTCTGCTGAATAAGACGTCGAGGTGAAAAATGAGCCCATGGATTTCTTCTCTCTTTTCTGTCTCGGCGGTTTCCTATTTCGGCATTCGTTACTTCTGTGACCAGTACGTCCGCAGGTATAACATGCTCCCTTGAATGGCCTTGATACGTTCCCTTGACCGGACGATTTGTCCGCCGTAGTGCCAGTCGGATTGGCTTGTACTGGGAAGGCGCCAGTATTTGCTTCACAGTCTTTCTGTATCATCATTTCTCTACGTCCGTACTCAGCCAACAACTGTTTCTTTATAGTCTCAGGAGTGAATTCATCATCATCCAAGTTGTACAACAGTAGCACCAATGTCTGGTAGTCCGGAGGTAGGGAATCAATTAACTGGTATGACATCTCGTCATCGTCTATCTTCTTCCCGGCATTATGGAGCTGTCTACGTATATTTGAAAGTCTTCCGATAAAGGCTGGCATCGTCTCCTCTGGTTCCATAGAGGACGTATAGAAGGCTCTTCTAAGTACTGCTATTCGAGCCCTTGACTTGGGCTCAAAAGTCGTCTGGAGTTGCTTCCATGCTTCGACTGGTGTGTTCAATCCTTCTATTATATTTCGGATATCTTCTGATAGACTCATGGCGATTATCGAATACGCTCTTGATTGCCTTATTTTGAATTTCTCAAGTGCAGTTTCGTTTCCCTCTACGGGAGTAGGCGCTGATTCCGTTTCATTGACTATACCCCACAGTCCGCGATCTCTCAACACCATCTCTATGTCGAACTTCCACGTCCTGTAGTTCGTTGAATTCAGTTTCGTGATGGATCCCAAAGAGAGTACTGCACCGTCCGCCATTGTCTATTCAAATCTATGTTCAAGTTGATTAATATATTACTCACACAGTTTGATTTGGCTTCCTATAGCTTAGCCTTGATGACGTCTTTACATGGCATGGCGAACCACGCACTGCTACCAAATTGTTGTTATAAATGAAGAATAAAGACTAAGTTTAATAACATAACTTAATTGTTTTATTATTACTATGTGAGTTGTTAGACGTTGAATTAAAGTATTAAATTAATAGCTAGTTCCTTTCATTTTACAATCAAGAGAGATCAATCATTACGATAACATTGTGAATATACAATTTTATATCACTAACCTAACATTACATGATATTAATCTATCTGAATAAACTAAACCAATATCTCACTTAAAGAAACGTCGGTTTTCAGGTAGAGGTTGATATAGACCAGTTATCTTATCATAAAAAATACGGGGTCAAAGTACAATATTTTCCAACAGGGATCTTTCTGACAGCCAATTATAACACTGGTAAAACTGGTGTTTGCAGGATAGAGTTTTCGTAATGTTTCTGAAATTTTTGCAATTCTGAGCAATGGATTTGAAATAAGAATGTTTACTTTCAAACCTTATGCATGATATATGCCGTAAGGGACCAAACTTCCTAATACAATGCGCGTAATGAATCAAGTAGTGAAATTTAGGAGTAAAAAAATTGTTACCGCATACTTGCCCAACGTGTTTGAGAAAATTTTCAATAAGGTTTTCTATAATAGGTAAACTATTTTCCGGTATGGAAGGGGCGAATAAATAATCGCAGATTTCTCTTAATTCGAGATACAAGTCCCAGTAATGATTATCGTCGTCAATAAAATCAATTAGAATAAGAGGTAACAGCCTATACAGACAAAACATTTCAGTGGCAGTGCCTTTCAATTGGCCATTACCCAGAATTGCATTTCGAATTTGGATTTGAGGACGATTTGTTTCCGATTTTCCGTAAGGAAAATCGCAAAGTTTTCGATTAAAAACATCCAGACTTAATCCACGCGTGGAAATTAAATCCGATAGCACTAGTTTAAGAATTTTGGTAATGACACCTTCTTGCAAATCATGCATTATGTCCACAGGGAGCTGTTTTGTTAAATCAAAATACTTAAGTTTTAATAACGGGCTCTCAGACCGCACCCCGTAAATTGACCCCTCTTTTTCGTCCAAAGCTAAGCATTCTAAGTGGTAAAGATGCCGATTCATTGTCCTAGGTTCAACCTGCAATTCGGAAAATGTTTCTGCTATCTCTGTTTTATCCGTCATACAAAATCGACAAATCCTACCGGAATTGAAACACGTGTTTAATCCAGCGAGTTTATGCAATCCTAAATTGTCTCCAGAAAATATACTGACGAATCCAAGTACAAATTGATCTAGGCATTTTGCAAAGATGCCTTCTGTCGATAGTTTTTCCAAATCGAACAATAAGGGTCGAAATATATCGTGCCATCCAAATTCATCAGCGTCTTTTGATTTTGCGAGAAATATCAAATGGATGTCGCTCAGTTTGGTTCTATACTGATTTTTCCGGTTTAATATTGAAAAATAGCATCCAATAATTTTCTGTTTCCCTCTTTTTGACCCAATGGGATTAACAACTTCAAATTCGTCGATGTACAACTGAAGTTGAATGGTTTGAGGATCAAAGTTATTGTTCTCAATTATTTGTTTCGATATTTCCCCCTGTTTAAAATGAGCGATTACATTTTTGGGAATGTTTTTCGTGTTTATATGTCGTTGTGGTTCCTCACTTTTTTCGTAAATACCCTCTAAAACCTTTAAAATAGGTACGTAGTGAAAGTGGCTAAGTTTTTTTCTCTCCAAGCTTAGAGAAAATGTCAACTGTTGAGGTTGAACCATTTTCAGTTCTGTTGCACAATGTGAAGATATTTTATGGCTCGTGTTAACGCTCATAAACAAATTCCGAATCTCTTTGGTTTGTTGGATCAATGTTTTGTCCTCAAGTTCAATATTATTTTCTCGCAGAAAGCTTTTAATTTTGGAGCACTGGGCGTCCATCAAATTAGCACATAAGTCAAAGATATCGTTGATCAAATTTTCAATAACACTTTTTGGTACCAAATGTTTCTCTCTGTATTTCAAAATTAGTTTTACAATCTTGTCTCGCATCTCAAGGGGCTTCAAAAACATTTGCGCTTCGAGTTCTTCGTTGTTATCCAAATTTTCCTCATCTACGTTCATATTTTCATCAATAATTTCATCCTGAATTGTTGAAACTTCTTCAAACTGGGTTCTTTCATCTTCAATCACCTTTTTGTGATTTCTATAAACGTGTTTTCTGTAGCTTTCTACATTTTTGAAACATTTCCCACAGTTGTTTAAGCCACATAAAACGGAAAAATTTGGTTGGTGAGAATGTATGTTTTTAACGTGTGCTATCAATAAAGTAAATTTTTTAGCAAGGAATACACATTTTGCGCATTTGTAAAATCTATCAGCACTCATTTTTAAAATTTTCTAGTAAACTTGTGCTAAGAAAAACCGATTAAAATACATTATAAGCAAGACGAGGTATTCTACGTCACATCGGATACCAAAGGTATTCAAACTATTTTCGTTTTCTTTTCTACACTAAACAGTTTAACCCCCCCCCTCCGGGGTTTTCACGTAAATCCGCCCAACCCTCTCATATATAACGCCCCCTTCAAGAGTTATTTTTAGAAACTTTACGAAAATCGTTTTGCCATCCACGACCTTGGCATTCTACTCAACGGCCTATATGGATGCCTCTTCGTTGCCTTCATTCAATGACAGAGCACGAACAAACTTCTCGTGATGCGGTTCCCCCTCCCTCAGCTTGTAAAAATAAAGACGAATTCAAAAGTTACCCCTCTATAAGTTTCCCCCTTCTTTTGGCGATAAAGGGGCGCAGTTTTTTTCTTGGACTTGACCCAAAGTGCACCGCACGGCGCACGCGAGTGACGCGACCACGCGTCTTGTTCAGTTCGAAACGGTTACGGGATTCGGGACTGGCCATTTATTTCAAAAGAAAGCCAAATCATAAAAATTTTAAAATGAGTGCGCAGACTATGTGTTTGATATGCTGTGGAGAAAGCAAACGTATCTATAAAATAATGAAGGAAAATCCAACTTTGAAAGATCTAAAGGATTCTTTGGGCACAGATCCCGCCTTTGAGGATATCAAGGAAGGGAATTTCATTTTCCAGGTATGTACTCAAATTCTTTAAACATTTGTTTGGGAAATGGTAGTTCAAATTTTTTAAACACTTTACCCTCACTTCGGATGAGGCGTAATTAGCCGGTTTAATCAGATTTAACTGAAGTTTACCCAGCCTTCTCAGTTTTATTAATCTCGGTGAAATCTGATTAAACCGGGCTAATTACGCCTCGTCTGAAGTAGAGGATAAGGAAGTAAAATTCGATCCACATTAGCGCACGAGATTTTTGGCGTTTATTAACTTGACTCTTAAAATCCTCAAATTAAGCCTAAGAGTCTCCCGCGTTCGACATATCCCGATTGATCCCGGCTAAGCCTTATTTGGAATAGGCTATTAAATACTAGCTTGTAAATTAATTAGAAATAATTAACTAGAAATCAATTTTAAATTTACCCGAAAAGTAGGCTTAGCCGGGATTCATGTGTTTCATAGATTTTACATTGGGAGAGTGCCAACAAATTAGCAAACGCGAATCAGGGTATCTTCGCAAACAGACGAGTGCTCTGCGCGCGCTTTTTTTTTCTAAATTAAAAGTCTATAATTGGGTATAATTATAATTAGGAGCAGTGTTGCCAATGAATGGGATATATCCCACATTGTGGGTTTTTTGGTCTTAGTGGGATAAAGGGATTTGTCAACAAAATTGGCCGATTTTGTGGGATTTTTGACTATGGCGGGGTTTTAACGATCCTTTTTTTTACCAAAGAGGCAAAGATATTTTTCGAGCTTGACCAGAATTCACTAGCATTTTACAGTACAAAATATAAAATTCAGTAAAGCGCGAGGAAAAATAACAGTACAAGGTCGTTTGTTTAGTTATTTTCCCCTCCGTCAATGTTATACCACGTGTTCAGTGAAATTTCTGTATTTTTGGAAATTTTCACAGTGGGGGTGCCACTATACAATAAAGTTTCAATTCTATATGTAGCAAGCCCTCTTTATTATAGTCAACCATAGTTTGCAGCGTGTACAAACTTATGCTATACCTTATCTCTGTCAATTGTTTGTTTATTGGGATATTGAGCGCCTCGCTTCACGCGTGCTATCATGTTTGAATGTCGTTTAAATGCAGCTGGTTGACTCTCTGTAGTTCACCTTAATTTGGCAGCACATATAATCCCACTCTTTCCGTTATCTCTATGAATTGTTTACTTAGAAATATAGGAAGCCTCATTTTTCGCGTGATGACAATTTAATCTAGGGAGTTTAGTAAGAAAAAGGGTCCCACAAGATCATGCTGATACTAATAGTTGATATTATAAAAAACCTTGGAACCAGTCGTAAAAGGAATAAAATAGCGACTGTGGGTTTTTCGGTTCATAAACATTGGCAACACTACCCCAAAGCGAGAATTTAGAGAGCGTAAAATATACTTGATTCCGTTTTTATCAGTATGCGCGCTGAAGTCTAGCATTTTTTAACCCGTTTTGGAGAGTATCATAAGTTTAAGGAGTGTCATAGGCTTAACTTCGCTTGGGCTGCATAATCTAGGTTATTATCTACTTCACTAGGCTCTTGACTAATTTTTATTATATTCAATTTAGTCATACGACGCTGATTTTGACCAAGACGTTGATCTAAATAACCTATCAAAAATAGAAAACAAAATGATAATTAAAGTCATTGGAACGAGGACCTGCACGGTGTGTTAATAATTTGTTTAAATACCAACAATTAATAAATAAAATTATTAATAACCATAATGTTTTCTAGATGTCATCAGAGGACAGTCCTCCTAAGAAAATAAAATCCGATAGTGAAATTAATTTAATTGCCAATTCGGTAAGAGTTTAGTTGAATATTATTAATTTTGAAACTTATGGGATAGTTTTAATATTCGAAATGTGTGCACTGTTACAAATAATTTTAATATCATGCAGTCTATACGAACTTTTCATCCAATAATTATTCTTATCATGGATTCATTGAGTATTAATTATTCTCAATTTAAAGGGTATAATTTATTGTTCTATAAGAATTACAAACAGCCAATTCGAAGTGTTTTTCCTTCTTTTAGTAAATAGTGTTTCTTATAATAATTTTTTAAAATTTTAATAGAATGTAGAAAAGAATGAAGAATTAAATCTAGTGGAAGGTCGAAGCATTTCTTTAACTACAAATCAAGATTCTTGGTAATTATAAGATTAGTCTTAGGTTGATTTCCAAATTCTCTATGTAAGAGTTTCTCTCTTGGAGTTCCTATTACATGGCCTGCTCCACCTCTCTCCTCTGAAATCCTAACCCCACCCTGATCATTCCGTTTTTTTTTTTTTTTTTTTTTTGGATAATTTGGGAATTACCTTTTAAAAATTTTACTTTTGAAGTCATCGACGTTCGGGAGAAATTTAATATCTATAACTTCCTAATAGTGTAATGAATGGAGAAGTTCTAATCATTGACGAACAAACTAAGATTACACGATCAAAATTTACAGTAGAATACCAGCTTCCAGCCTTTCCAGTGACATTAATACAAAAAGACAAGTACAACTTGTATACTCCCTGCGAAAGAAAAAGAGCAAACAAGGAAATCTTGAACATTCTTTACCACGATTTGGTTAATCGTTATTCATTGTACGTGGAAGATTACTTGATCACTATTCACTATATTAAGAACATATTAATAGAACTATACTTTTTTGCACTCTTAGATATCCACCATCTCACGCCCATGTTGCCGGAAAACTAACTAGTGAACTACCCTATATTGGAAATACGGTAATAAAGTCACAAGTAATAATACACCCAAGTTATTTCGTCTCATTGAATATTTTTTTCTATTTAGGAAACGTGGCGCCTTTTTTTGAGAAATAAATTCAAAAACAGCAGAAAGTATTTGAGAGATAACAAGAATGTTCAAGTGGCTAGAAAATTATATGGTAGAACCAAGGAGCAAATCAAGGCAATGAAAGAAGCTAAGCAGAAGGAAATCGAAAAACTAGAAAAAAATCTCAAAGGCAACGCCAAAGAATCGGACATACCAGCGGATGATAGTACGGAGTCCATTTTCGAGGAAATGTCCGCAAATATTGATGATCCAACTACAGACCAAAACGGTAGTACAACCTCTACGAACGGGCTTGAAGAACCCGAAGGTTCTTCAAGCAAAAAAGACATAATTCCAAAGAAACGTGTTCTTCGGCATGAGGTAAAAATATTCTAAGCTTCAAAATTTACATTGTTAAATATTTTAATGGAAGAGCTGGATCAATTCTTTTAAGTATTGATGTAAATTATACATGTATGCATAGGTAAAAGAAAAAGAATCATTTGAGGATGAAAAAAGTGTGGAATCGCACATTAAACAAATGAAGGAAGAGCTTCGAAAAACAAAAATTGATCAGCGCATAATCAATTCAAAAATGTCCAGGACATTTCAAGACAGAGCTATGAAAATTCGAAGGGGAATATCAATATCGAAGATTACCGAAGAATATCCAGCTTTATGTCATTTAAAACAGGTAAACAATATTATATTATTATATATATATATACTTGGTTTTATATATCTCGTTCAATTTGCTGAACTGCGAAATGACAGGCAGATGTTCCTTGCACTTAAGAAAGTTAAGAGTTTTATTGCATTTCCAGAGTTGTAACCTACAGAGTAACATTTATCCACTAAACCCCTCCCCTTTTATGAAGCCAAGCAATATGTATGCATTTTGCTGTAACACCCATTTCTTTCAAAAAAGTTTCTATTACAACAAGTAGAATATATAATTTGTAAAACTATAGTTTTTAACCTTGACCTTAAATCGTTTTTAGTTTCTATCAGAATTCCAACGGATAAAAGAAATTGACCCGGAAAAGAAATTATCTGAGTCAATTCAGAAATACTCGGAAAAAATTTGGCAGAATTCTCCTTCGAAAGATTTCAAAAATAAAATGCTAAGCGAGATTAATGAAGAAATTGATTTAGTTGAAAGGAAACGTAAGTATTTTTTATTATTTAAATTAAAAAGGTTGGACAAAAGAAACTTATTTTTTGGCTTTAAAGGGAGACTGCAACCAAACAATAATTTCTATCGATTCCTCATCGTTTAGATAGGCCTAATTCATCAGTAAAAAAATACACTAGAAATATATTTTAAACTTATCCGGAAAATAGGCTTATCTGGATTCATGGAGATTGGCTTAACCTCTTCGCTTTAATCGACCAAAGTCTGTTTGATAAGGCAACATCTCCGTGACACTTCCAATAACATTCGACGCAAGAAATTCAGGATTTCCTCGAGTCCATTAAAAACTATTTTCCGATTAAGCTTTAAATTGATTTCTAGTTTTGTAAATTATGAAACTAGTGGATTATGCCGATTTAAAATACAAGCAATCGATAAAAAAAATCGCTTGTTGTAACTGTATTCTCCCTGTAAGGACTAGAATATCTCTAAAGCAAAAGGTTATTCTGATAAAGTCAATTTTGTTTACTTGTCTTGATGCTTACCAAAAAAATAATATTAAAGAACACATGACTTTTATTTTTATAATTTATTTATTATAAAAACTGCATAACCTGTTGTAAAGCATAGTTTTTATGAATACCACCCGGAACCAATGAGACTTGTTAAATACAAGTACTATTGCCTGCATAACAAAAAAGTATAACGCCTATTGCTTGATGATCTTGTTGTTTTCAACATCGGAGATAACTGCATATTTTGTTTAATTATATACAAATAATATTTCTTTATATGTAGATCAAAAACAAAGTGCCGCACTTTTACTTATTCCAAGTATTGTAAAAGAAAAATACTACAACATGTTTTTAAAGGATTCTAACCTGTCATCAGAACTAGATGTCCACCCGGTTTTGGTATACAAAGGACATCAAATATTAAGTAGTGATTGTTTTATTTTATATGTAGACAAAATTGAAATTTTGCAATCGAATGAAATTTCAAGCGCAATTTTAGCATGGGTTTGCTCATTTTGGGTGTTTGATTTAGAATACTTGGACAGTTTGTCAAAAACTTTACTCGTGTACGAGTATTTAATTTTAAATATTAGCAAACCCAAATCAAAAGGCCCTGTTTTCACGCTTCTAGAAAAATTTCAATAAAATGAATATTCTATAATTATATAACGCTAAATAATTTCACATATTTCATTTATTGGTATTATTATTAATTCAAAAGGGTTTAATTTTGAATAATAATATTCCCAACAAACTGAGCAACATTCACTACCCATGGGGCAATAATTTGACACCACTAGGGGAATAATACGATTCCTCGAGGGGAATAATACGATTCCTCGAGGGGAATAATACGATTCCTCGAGGGGAATAATACGATTCCTCGAGGGGAATAATACGATTCCTCGAGGGGAATAATACGATTCCTCGAGGGGAATAATACGATTCCTCGAGGGGAATAATACGATTCCTCGAGGGGAATAAAACGATTCCTCGAGGGGAATAAGTCGATTCCTGCAGGGGAATAAATCGACTGCATATGGGGAAGAAATCGACTGCATATGGGGAATAATTCGACTCCTTCAGGGGAATAATTCGACTCCTTCAGGGGAATAATTCGACTCCTTCAGGGGAATAATTCGACTCCTTCAGGGGAATAATTCGACTCCTTCAGGGGAATAATTCGACTCCTTCAGGGGAATAATTCGACTCCTTCAGGGGAATAATTCGACCCCTTCAGGGGAATAATTCGACTCCTTCAGGGGAATAATTCGACCCCTTCAGGGGAATAATTCGACTCCTTCAGGGGAATAACGCGACTCCTTCAGGGGAATAATTCGACTCCTTCAGGGGAATAATTCGACCCCTTCAGGGGAATAACGCGACTCCATACGGGGAATAACGCGACTCCATACGGGGAATAACGCGACTCCATACGGGGAATAACGCGACTCCATACGGGGAATAACGCGACTCCATACGGGGAATAACGCGACTCCATACGCGGAATAATTCGACTCCATACGGGGAATAATTCGACTCTATATGGGGAATAACACGAATAATATGATACCAAAAGGGGAATAATACGACTCCACGAAGGGAATAATATGACACCATGAGGGGAATAATACGACTCCTTTAGGAGAAAAGTTTCATTCCTTTACTGATATAGTTTGACTCCTTTACGGGAATAAAGGAACTTTTTGGAGAAAATGCTTTTTGAGAAATTTACACCCTTTGGGGAATATTTCTAGTACGAATTGGGAGTGAAATCTGTGACAACCGAAAACTCCTTTGAAGGAATTGTTTTACACCACTTTTTTTTAGACTGAGTAGCATCAGAAAGCGAACTTGTACGTCACAGTCCTTATTTTAGCTAGGTTAGCGGAAAGCTAATGCGTTAATTGTTTATTGAATACGTTTACTTACGGTTGTGTAGGTCATGTCGAGGTCATAAGTTGATTTTGATAAAAATTTTGCCTAATGGCTTTACTTGGTCTACAAATACTCTAGGGCTTTCAAAACGCCAATATGTTTTTACTGACGGACCTTGACCTTTCTTATCTAAATTTTAATTTATTGAACTTACAACACTTCATTATTGTGAAATCTTTGACGAAGCTTGTTATCTAGCGATTGGGCTCGTCAAAATTTTAAATTAAGTTTGATTCGTTTGAATACAATTTATTGGTAAGGAAGTAATTTGAATTATTTGTTTTATGTGTTTATTATTTGTTTGAAATATTCTTATTTAGACATTTTTGGTATATTTTCAATGACTTGAATTCTAATTTTATTTTTATTTCGTAAAAGAACTATTTTACGATTTACCGATTGATTTTCTGATATATTTTAGTTACCGAATTCACGAGTTTTATACTTCGAACATCGAAATATTTCCTAGTTTTATTTTTAGCAATTTTTCTGTGTGTTAAGAGTTATTTAAACCAATCCTGAGATTGCTTAATTTATTCAAAATTAATTTGGGTTATTTATTATAGAGTTGGTGTTTTATTTACTTTGAAAATTTAAATCTTTTAAAAAAATGGAAGGAGACGAAGGTATTATTAAAGAGGAACTGAAAAAGCGTAAAGCTAGAGAGAAAATGACAGAGCTTAGAGCTGATCCAGAGTAACGTAGGAGGGAAAATGAAAGGAGGAAAGTTTTAGCGGCCCAAAGGAAAGCTAGTATGTCATAGAATGTGGTTAATACTCCTGTTAATAATATACCAGCTAGTTTTGGTATACTGAAGCCATGCATTGGTTCAATGTGAAATTATATCAAAAATGTCTTTGCGAACAAAGACCCAGAAGGACATGCTATGGCCTTGAATGTCTGAAGTGACAGATATTTAATTTTCTTTTAAAACATTAAATTTAAATACAATTAAATTTTCTTTTAAAACGAAATTTAAATATAATCACAATCTGGCACAATTTAGAGTTTCAAATTTCAAAACAACTGATTTTATTCACTCGGAAATATTTAAGAAAAAACATAACAGACGATTTTCTCCCATTGACGCTTAACATTAAATTTCGCTTAATTATTTTTAAGGGAAAACGTGTATTGAACTGTTATTTTTCAGTATAACGCGAGTCCGCGAGTCCACTTTTTGTTTTCTTAATTTAACCCGAATTTCCACGACTCGCAATTGAACGGATCGTTAAAAATACTCGCCGGTTTATTGGAATGGGTATATGATAAAGGGAAATGTGTTTTTTAAAGCCCGTTTAAAGTCACCTTTTCTAACTTAGCAGACGACGCAAACCTTAACAATTTGTACTTTCAAAGCTATATTGCGCGCAAGGGAAGAGAACTTCAAAGCGACGAATTTTAGAGCGGATAAGGTTTTTAAATAAATTGTAATACTTTCATTTTTCTTTTCATTAAAACCGTACAATTTAAATGATGATTTCCATAAGTGACCACTAATTAGTTATTAGGAGTTATAATAAAACATTATCCATGGATTAGGTTTGTTCGTTTGCAACCTAAATTAAAAATTAAAATATGGGGAATTTGTATTCCCTTTAAATTCCTTGTATAAGCATCCGTAAGCTAACATGAACGAATTGCCTCGACTAAAGTCGAGGAGTTGTAATGAAACATTATCCATGGATTAGGTTTGTTCGTTTGCAACCTAGATTAAAAATTAAAATATGGGGAATTTTTTTTCCTTTAAATTCCTTGATAAGCATTCATAAGCTAACATGAACGAATTGCCTCGACTAAAGTCGAGGAGTTATAACAAAACATTATCCATGGATTAGGTTTGTTCGTTTTCAACCTCAATTAAAAATTAAAATATGGGGAATTTTTTTCCCTTTAAATTCCTTGTATAAGCATTCATAAGCTAACATGAACGAATTGCCTCGACTAAAGTCGAGGAGTTGTAATGAAACATTATCCATGGATTAGGTTTGTTCGTTTGCAACCTAGATTAAAAATTAAAATATGGGGAATTTTTTTTTCCTTTAAATTCCTTGATAAGCATTCATAAGCTAACATGAACGAATTGCCTCGACTAAAGTCGAGGAGTTATAACAAAACATTATCCATGGATTAGGTTTGTTCGTTTTCAACCTCAATTAAAAATTAAAATATGGGGAATTTTTTTCCATTTAAATTCCTTGTATAAGCATTCATAAGCTAACATGAACGAATTGCCTCGACTAAAGTCGAGGAGTTATAATAAAGCATTATCCATAGAAAACATTATCCAATTAAGGTATGAGATCAGATCATAGAACTTTGAGTCTATGCCTAAAGCCAAAGCTAAATTTAGTAAATTTTTCTATCGAACGAAACGTTTCGTTTTGTTTGACACGTAATCCCTGAAAAATAATTAAGCGAAATTTAATGTTAAGCGTCAAAGGGAGAAAATCGTCTTTTATGTTTTTCTTAAATATTTGCGAGTGAATAAAATCAGTTGTTTTGAAATTTGAAACTCTAAATCGTGCCAGATTGTGATTATATTTAAATTTCATGTTTTAAAAGAAAATTTAATTGTATTTAAATTTAATGTTTTAAAAGAAAATTTAATTGTATTTAAATTTAATGTTTTAAAAGAAAATTTAATTGTATTTAAATTTAATGTTTTAAAAGAAAATTTAATTGTATTTAAATTTAATGTTTTAAAAGAAAATTTAATTGTATTTAAATTTAATGTTTTAAAAGAAAATTAAATATCTGTCACTTCAGACATTCAAGGCCATAACATGTCCTTCTGGGTCTTTGTTCGCAAAGACATTTTTGATATAATATTTGTCTTTTCAGTCTAACACGAAAGTGTTAATTTCTATATTAAAAGACTAGCGATTTAAAAAGTGATTCAGTCAAATCTCTACATTTTTACCATTGCCCTTTAAACCCAATTAAAATTAATTTTTTCACAATTTTTGATGTTAATAGCTGGGGCAGCCTCACTTGATTCAGTCAAATTTCTACATTTTTACCAGTGCCCTTTAATCCCAATTAAAATTCATTTTTTCATTATTTTTGATGTTAATAGCTGGGGCAGCCGCACTTGAATCAGTCAAATCTCTACATTTTTACCATTGCCCTTTAAACCCAATTAAAATTAATTTTTTCATTATTTTTGATGTTAATAGCTGCGGCAGCCGCACTTGATTCAGTCAAATCTCTACATTTTTACCATTGCCCTTTAACCCCAATTAAAATTAATTTTTTCATAATTTTTGATGTTAATAGCTTCCGAAGCCGCACTTGATTCAGTCATATCTCTACATTTTTACCATTGCCCTTTAATCCCAATTAAAATTAATTTTTTATGTTAATATCTGCGGCAGCCGCATTTGATTCCAGTCAAATCTCTACATTTTTACCATTGCCCTTTAATCCCAATTAAAATAAATTTTTTCATAATTTTTGATGTTAATACCTCCGGCAGCCGCACTTGATTCCAGTCAAATCTCTACATTTTTACCAGTGCCCTTTAATCCCAATTAAAATTTATTTTTTCATCATTTTTGATGTTAATACCTCCGTCAACCGTAGCGAAATCTTTATATTTTCCCCATTGCCCTTAAACCAAATTTAAAATAATTTTTTCATCATTTTTGATGTTAATACCTCTGACAGCCGCAGCGAAATCTTCATATTTTTCCCATTACCCTTTAAACTAAATTTTAATTATTTTTTTCATTATTTTGGATGTTAATACCTTCCTTATTGCCGTTCGAAATGCCAAGTCGTTCGGACTTTCATATTTTAAAAAAGGAGAGTACTTATAAAGCGAGTGTCTGCTCGATTTAGTTACGATTTCAACCGCTAGATGTAGTAATTTTTTTGTAAATTTGAAAAATATTTGAAAAATGGACCTTTTCATCTAAGTCCCATGATTGGATAAAATGTGTCACGTGTGTACAAAAACTTAGACTGGGGCTTCAATTGGACATACAACGTAATGAAAACGGTAGCCTGCTATCGCGTCTAGCTAAATAGTCCATTTTCTGTCACGTCTGTCTTGGTAGCTCAGCTGTACCGGCTGTTTCTCTCTTTCCGTTTTAAGTTTTACTTTTGAAATCGGTCTGGCAGCGGCGCACTTATTACGCGGCTACGATACCACGAATGAAATTCGAATTGTTTGTAAGTTTCAAAATTATGTTTAAACTATAAATTAACAATATAAATACTAGTCAAAAATTTTTTTCAGAATCTTTTGAATGAATGGTGGTCACTGGTCAGGATTAGTAAAATGTAGGCCATGTTCTAAAAACTTGAAACTTGGACGGTAGGGGCCTTAGCCGACTTCCGCCTCCGAGTTTCCGCGCGGCCGCGGCAGCCTTCGCTGGAGTTTGGTTTACGAAGGCCGAGGCTGATTAGCGTGAAAATCAAAATGTTTTAACTTATTTCAAGTAATTTTAAGTATTTTAATGTTTATTTAAATATAATTTAATTAATTATACTGCTAATTTATTCCCATAGAGTCTTTGGCGGGTGCCAGGAGTAGATACATTTAACCGATTTAACGCCACCTGTCGGTATCCATACCGTCGACGGTATCCGCCACCGATGGTATCAGTGCCGTTGAAGTACGTACCTCAACGGCACTGATACCATCGGTGGCGCATACCGGATACCGTCGACGGTATGGATACCGCCAGGTTTCGTTAAATCGGTTAAATGTATCTACTCTGACGTACAGGTATGGGTGGAGATATATTGAAAAATCGTATTTAAGAGGTTAAATGAACGACTTTAACACTACGCCATCTATACGGGTTAATTTTAAATTAAACCGCTGCCCGTTTCATCCAAATCTCTTATCTCCTACGGCGCGAAATTTGAAGAACTACTATTGCTAAGCCTTTTCGCCACGTGAACCGAATATTCATGCAGACGATTTATCGATATCAAACTAGTACGTAGCTGAATGTAAATAGTGGGAAAAGAGTGAGATAGCGAGATAAGCTTAAATGACATCACTGCGCGTATCTCTTTCTCCCTGCCTATCCCTCTAATGACTCTATGATTGAAACTAAATATAGTGCGAGGAATGTTGGAATCTTGCAAAACCCTGTTATCAATTGAAACTAAATCGGAAAATTATATATTGATTTCGACGACTACTTTTTCTTTTCGTTGAGTATTCCTCCGCCATAGTTTCATATGTGCGTGAAATTTAACAAAAGTTGGATTATTATTAAGTATAATCCACATAATAAACAAGATTTACACTTTATTTAAATTAAATAAAAACTCTTTAAACAATAAAGATTTTATTTCAATGATACGCGTTACGTTAAGTATCTTGTTATTTATAGAACTAATAAGTAAAAACTAGGCTCGATGGCATGGTACGAATATCATTAAGTTCTCGCATCCACCGGGTATCGAACCCAGAATGGTGGCAAGGCAGACTGACACCCTATGTACTACGCCACCGAGCCTAGTTATCAATGCAGATCTAATTCCCCCTTTTCTTCACACTCAACCTTATCTACACTTTTGGTTAAGTGCACTATCAAAACTAGGAGACCCTTTTATCTCTACGAGGGTTTAAATGAACAACCATGTGGGAAACTACAAGCTACACAGAAACCTCCTTGTCAGTCATTAAGACTCTCCACAAGTACTGTTCAATTTTATTTTATATATATAGCTATATAGAAATCCCCAATTTTATATTTATTATATATATTAAAACCTAATTTAATAGTCCCTCATTTATCAATATGGATTTAAGTCTACAACATCCATTTACTGGACTCGTAGCGGGGGTAACGGGATGTGGGAAGAGCGTTTTTGTCGCAAAATTAATTGAACATAGTGAATTACGTATAGTACCTTGCCCAGATAGAATAATTTGGTGTTACACTGAATATCAACCCACTTTATTTAACTCTATATCGAATCATACCCCAATCGTTGAATTCCACGAGGGACTTTTAGATGTCACCATTTTGAATGCTAGTACAAAAACCTTAGTCATATTAGATGATCTCTTATGCGAAATCGCTAATAATAAGGATGTAACGAATTTGTTTATTAGAGGGTCACATCATCGTAACACATCTGTGCTAATTTTAATGCAAAACCTTTACTATCCCGGGAAAGAAATTCGGACACTCAACCTGAACGCCCACTACCTTGTTATTTTCAAGACACCGCGTGACCAGTCTTCCATTATCCATCTGGGGAAACAGATCTTTCCAACAAACTGCAAATACGTTGTGGACGCCTTTCGTCAAGCGACGGCTGTCAGTTTTGGTTACTTATTCGTTGATCTAAAGGCTAGTACACCTGACGATAGAAGACTCAAGACTGGTATATTACCAGGTGAACAAGCCGCCATATTTCTTCCAAAATGATCACCATTGTGGAGACTATCTTTTTCATAGATCAATGTCAGTGGATAATGATCTCTCGAGCGAAGATAAAAGACAACTACAATTATTATGTCTCTATAAATGTATAAAAGACAATGTAATTGGTTAACTAGAAACATTTGTGACATGCTCTGTGACGAGGGAGATACCCCTTAGAGACTGGGTGAAACTCCAAGAGATTGTACAACTACACTCTAGTGGAGGTTTTCCGGTTGGTCACATATGGCTCCGCCAAAAAGAGTGCACGAGCACTTAGACTTTCTTAAATATATTAGCACATGTAATACCTGTCAGAGAAACGCCGCCATTAAATACGCGAGCAAGGATGCGATAACGGCAATAGCCGAGTGCTGTATAAATATCCTACAGGGAAACATTTCGCTAACAGATAATGAAAAGAATCGGCTGGAGAAGCATTGCAATTCCATACGTCGTGTAGCCAAGAAAAATACTCCGGCTAAACGAAGACAAATTTTAATTCAAAAAGGCGGATTTCTTCCAATATTACTCCCGATAATCAGTTCTTTAGCAGGCGCTATCCTTTCTAAAGTTATCAATTAATAGAAAAATGGCCAAAAAAATGATGCTAGTATCTGAAGATACTTACAAAAGGCTAAGTTCTAAAAATGATTTTAAGGTTGACACCACCTTAGAATTGGAAAAGGGGGATAAAATAAAGACAATTCTTGATGATCCCGATCTAAATAATACTGACAAAATTAATCGTTATAATCACGTACTTTCGAGAGTAATTAATAAAACAGAAAATAAAAAGAAGATAAAACCGAATAATTTACAAAATTGGAGCGCGGAAATTGCGACGGCTGTTCCGACTTATATGACGACGGAATGTTTGGACTTGTACAAATGGTTGGAGCTCTCCGCTAAAGTAAAATGGACGGACGCCGGCGAATTAATTTATAACAAACGACGAGTTGTTCGATCTAACATAATCGATCTCTTATCGTATTCCGTTTCAAAATCTAAGAAGAGAACTGCGGTAACAGGATCGAAACAATTCTACGAAATTTTGTATAAAGCGAATGCACCTAGAAGTCTAATTAAAATTCGTAAACGTGACGTAACACCACTCGAAAAAAGAAAATATAAAGAAGAATCGGAAGAAGAGCTTTACTACACGGACGAACCGGAACCAATGAAGGGGCGGGGTTTTTGTAATTGGATTTCATTGTAATTTACCAATAAAATATAGTTGAATTTCTTTTCTTGTTTCATTTATTAATTCGTCTTTAACATGGAGAGTGGTAATGTAGAGCTCGTCTCCGTGGGAATTTTAGCGAGTTTATTTGAGTCTTTCATTAAATCTCCAAAGGTTTTAACCGCGGTTTTAATTGTTTTTATAATTATAATAATAGAGGTAAGCGATTTTGTTTTCTGGCATTATCACGAATCTAGAAACTGTTCGTTTAATGGATAAACTGAAAGAAATATATAATGAGGTCTCGAGCCCCGGTTCTTATGGAAGCGTTGATGGGTTATATAGAGCGGCGAAAGAGCGAGGACTAAATTATACAGTGAGAGAAGTAAAAGATTTCTAACAAACCCAAGACACTTACACACTTCACAGAAATGCGCGCAAACGCTTTAAAAGAAATAAAACTATAGTCTATGGTATTGACCAACAATGGCAAATTGACTTGGCCGATCTAAAAAACATCACACGTTATAATAACGGTTTCCGCTACCTTCTTTGTTGTATAGACGTCTTCAGTAAGTACGCTTTCGTAGTCGCGACAAAGGACAAGAAAGGGGCGACCATACTTAAAGCGTTTAACTGCATTTTAGATTCTGGGCGAATACCAAGTCGGATCCAGTCAGATCACGGAAATGAGTTTGTTTGTAAGGAGATACAAAACGAGTTAAAACGACGAGGGATAGAATTTTTCGCGCCTGACTCCGAACTAAAAGCGACGGTGGTTGAACGTTTCAATAGGACTTTAAAGAGCCGCATGTACCGCTACTTTACGGAGAATAATACATTCAAATATGTAAATGTACTGAAAGACTTGGTTGGATCGTATAACAATACTTATCACCGTTCCATCAAATGCAAACCCGTTGAAGTCACGTCAACTACATCGAAACGTGTCTGGGAAAATCTTTATGGTGACATGGACTTTTCACCACCACTTTCGTACCCTTTCGATGTAGGTGACGTAGTGCGGATAAGTAAACAGAAAAATATCTTTGAGAAGGGATACGTACCCACGTGGTCTGAAGAACTTTTCAAAATTTCTGAAAGGTTAGGTCGAAACCCCCCTGTATATAAGATACGAGACTTGAACAAGGATCTCATAACCGGAGTTTTCTACCGAGAGCAACTACAGAAAATAGGGAAGGACCTGAGTAATAGTCCTTTTAAAATCGAAAAAGTGTTGAGAAAAAGACGTAAAGCAGACGGCAGTATAGAGCGATTCGTTCGCTGGAAAGGTTATCCACCATCATTCGACAGCTGGGTTCAAGAAATTGATATAAAATGAGCTCGTTCTTTATCACCCTACCTTCAGACTCTTCTATGAGTTATTTTCCAAATAATACAACTAGTGAATTCAGAACCTATTTACCGGAATCGGTTAAACTTCAAGGTCCATACGAGGTGGCTTTGGCAGAAATAAGTTATCCACATACCTGGAACAATATGTCAGTATCATGCATCTGGACTTTAAATAGTCATGGAGCAAATATGACTAGTAATAAATATTCTAGAGTAGTAGAACTACCGGCTGGATACTACGGAAATATCGAGGACCTTTTGGAGCAACTCAACTATGACGAAGATGATATCTCTGACCTTACTATACTGAAGCCCAACGTCGCGCCCACGCATGATATATTCGAATTGGAGACGACACCGACAAACGCCAAATATACTTTTAGTTACATTACTCGTTTACGTCGTGTCGAACTTTCCGTTAAAACAGATTATTCTTTAACCATGCCTGGAACGCTGGCAGTTATGCTGGGATTTTCGAAGGACGTTACACAAACTACGACAATTACCCATATAAGAGTAGCCACATACGCGGTTGATTTAGACGTCGGTCTTCATTCCCTCTTTATATATTCTGACATAGTTGAAAGCAGAGCCGTAGGTGACGTGCATGTTCCGCTTCTCAGGATAGCAAGTGTCCAGGGGAACGATGGGGATACCGTGGACAGAGAATTTGCACGTCCACATTACCTCCCCGTAGCTTCTAATACATTTCAGTCCATCGAAATCAATATAATGAGTGAGATGGGTCTACCCGTTAAGTTCGAAAGGGGAAAAATACACGTGACCCTGCACTTCAAACCACGGAGAATGTGGACTCCATTATAAATATGCGTACAGTAGGTGTACACTCGTCATTCTTATAGAACGTGTTAAATGAAACGCATCATGAAACACAATCACTCCGTCACTCAATCTGATTATGACAGGCACTTTTTAAACCAGATTAGTCCCGGGTCAAAGGTGGATTTTAACCAACATTTCCAAAATCAGATTGGAAATGGTTCTTTACCCGTATATCATGGTCTACCCGTTCAACACGGATATGGACTTGGAAATTTTATCGCTTCTGCCTTTAGACGAGCTATGCCTCTTTTCAAGCAAGGCGCCATTTTTCTTGGTAAAAAATTGCTAAATACGGGTTCTAAAGTTGTAACGGACGTCGCAAACGGGATTCCCGTTAAAACTTCTGTTAAATCTCGAGGAAAGAACGCCGCTAGAGATGTTGTAATTAGCGCCGCGGACGAAATTGCGAGAATGACTGGAAATGGTAATAAAAGAAGACGTAAGCGCAAGATATTAGTCAGTTCAGTGACAGCCCGTAAGAAGAGAGCAACGTGCAGTAAAGCATTATATATTTTCTCTAAAAAGTAATGGCTCAAATCCATCCCGATTCACAAGGATCGGTTAGTTCCGAAGTAGAACTTTTCAATGTTCCGCTCACAAACGCCAGTATTGTGAGCGGAGAATGGGTTGAGTACAGCCCTATCTCTAACATTAATGAAAATTCAACTATAACCTTCAACGTGGCCGGAAACTCAGAGACGTACCTTGACATGTCCAAAACCTTACTTCATCTTCAAGTTAGATTGGTCAACCCGACGGACGGAAGAACTATCCCAACGGCGGCCGTGTTAGCAGCGGACGGATCAACCACCACACCCGCTGATGTTGTAGCGCCTGTAAATTTGTTTCACTCTAGCCTTTTTAGCGAAGTACACGTTTCCTTGGGAGATAGATCAGTAACGCCAGCACCACAAAATTACCCTTACAAGGCCGTGTTTCAAACTATGGTGACCTTCGGTGGACCTGCAAAAACTAGTTTTCTGACCGCATCGATGTTCTATAAAGATACTGCCGGTAAATTCAATACACCTGCGGAAAACGAAGGATTCCAGAAAAGAGCGAACTTTGCTAGACAGGGAACAATAGATATGATCGGAGCAGTTCACACGGACTTGTGTCAACAGTCCCGTTTCATTCCGAACATGATTGACTTAAAAATTAAATTTATTAAAAGTCCTAATGAATTTTGTGTTCAAACCTTGACTGGTGGAGTTAGATGGAAGGTTCAATTCGAACTTGCTTCCCTGTATATTAGGAGAGTAAAATTGACTCCCGAGATAGTTATCGCCCACGCCAAATGTTTAGAAATTTCTACCATGAAATATCCAATAACCCGAACTGAGTGTAACTCTTTTTCTATAAATAGCGGAACTAAAATTTGCGTGAAAGATAATTTATTCATGGGCCAGTTACCAAAACGTGTCCTTTTCGCACTTGTAGAACAAAATGCTTTTCTAGGAGATTACTGTCAATCACCGTTCAATTTCCAACATTTTGATTTAAACCATATCGCGCTCTACCTCGACGGAACTAGTATCCCACAAAAACCATTATCCCCTAATTTTGAAGCGCATCAGTACATGAGATCCTACACAAACATTTTCACTCAAACATCAAAATGGCTTATAGATGAAGGAAACTTTATTTCTCGTGAAGAGTTTCCTGGGGGAAATTGTATTTTTGTTTTTGATTTGAGTGCTGATCTCAGTTGCTCGGCTGATCAGTTCCAGTTAATAAAGAACGGAAACCTGCGATTGGAATTGGTTGCGAAGATTTTCCATTGTCTTTCCTGTAGAAAAAATAGTATTAGTTATATATATATATATATATATTTTTTCCCTCGAAATATTTTAATTTACTCACCGTACACCGCGTTGTTTAACAGCTTGAAGCAATCCTTTTCAAACGTGTTAACCGCCATTTTCCTTTTTTCCGTGTTAAAGTGAATATATGGTTTTAACCATGGTCCCTGAACAAACGTCAGGACACGATAAATTTTACCAATTTTCAGCCCTTTCTCCACATAGTATTTGAGGTTACGGTAGTGCAGAACGTACCTCTTCTTCTTATGTAGAGACGGTACAAGTTTAGGCAAACTGTTGCGTTCCCTAATGCCCAGCTCCTTCAGCTGATCTTTTGAGAATTTGGATAAATCATCAGGGGTTATGACACGTTTTTCAGGTGCCAGGGGGTAACAGTTGTGTTCGTCGTGCAGATTATCTGGGTACTCCAAATCCACCTCCAAAATGAACCCTTGAGGATCGTCGTCTGGGTGATTTAGAATGATTTCGGTGGTAAAATCTGGACATGGCTGAATCCATCGAAATCCACTCATTGGCAGGTGATCACACATGACGCATCCATAAAGATTGTTACAGTCTAAGGAGTACACAAAATATATGAAGGTTAGTACTGGTCAATTGTATAGTTAAAACGATATATTTACTGACCTACGTATGCGATGTAACTCGATGGTTTTGATTTGTCATAAGTATACGGTAGATACTTATTATTTGCCGCTGCGTATCTATGGCTAATCATTGATACACCGCCCCTTATCCCTTTCTCAATAAAAAGGTGCATGTCCGGGTCCTGGAGTAGCTCTAATTTGACCCCGGTCATGCATAATGCACTTTCCCAGGCAAACCCGGGTCCCGTGTATGCGTGGGAACAATCCATCTTGTTATATTGCATACACATATCACGAAAGTTTTCAAAGACATCCGCCAGGAGCAGGGTGTCTGACTATAGAACTTAAGATATTTGGGTAATCAAATTAAGTGCTAAAACTTACCGAGGTTTTGTATACGAAACTTTTCCCACACATTCTGAGCATGTTGGTAATCTTCATCGGAGATGTCTTCGTCAGTAAGCGTGTTGTAAAACACCTCCTTCGGTGGCAACTCCGTCTCGTCGAATTTAGATTCGTTATCCATGTTTCCTCAGTAAAAGGGCTACTTCGTCGGGTTTATAAACGCGATTCATGCGGCGAAACTTGTCTACCCCACTTTTGGCTAGGTTTTCAGCAAGTACCGCAAGCGAGGCAGGCATAAAGCGTATGGTGTCAACGAACCTCAGCTGGCTTAACGAAAAAGAAACATACTGCTCTGAGTTCGTAGGAATACATTTAATGTTGTGTTCCTTTATTAGTCCGATTTTGCTCATGATAAGATGGGCATCGTATTGCGAAAGGTTAAACATAAAAACTGGGATGAATTTTGGTGCTTTTAACTTCAGGTTACAGGAGTTGTGGGCAGCACCCCTGTAGACGCCAGAATCGTGATTGCGATCGCGAACCTTGTAATCTTTCACCGTGAAGTTCTTCCCACACACGTAGCATTTTTTCGCTGAATAAAAAGCCTTCTCTTCCCTTTGGGTTATAACCATTGGGGCGTTGAACTTGATTTTTTCGAGCAAAATCTCCTGCTCACGTAGAAGGTTCTCCAAAAATTTCTCGGTGGCGTCCATCCCTCTGTATGTAACGGGTTTGCTGGCTTCACCATCGGGGTCGACAATTACGTAATTGAAACCACAAGAAATATGGTGAGCGAGAGTGGTCGTCGAAGACAGCGTAGAGTCTGGCAAACATGTGGATACTTTTGGTAGTATCGCCTCAAAATCCGCGTAAATAGCGTATTTGATCTGAAGAAGAGAAAGTAAAATATTAAGATTAGTTACATTTACTATTTTTATTATTGTTTTACTATGTAAACATATTGAAGTACTTACTTTTTGCCGCCATCCGTGTTTCACGAATTCCAAAATTGGTTCTTTCACTGGCATTGCGATTTTCTGCGGTCCATGCAAGCTGCAATCTCTGACGTGCTCATCACGGTTTTGTTCGGAATTGGGTCCTACGAACCGGTGAAGGCAATAGCGGCAATAGTGATTCGTATGCCCGTTCGTTGAGTATGAGGAAAGCAGACGACTTAAGCTGCGTATTAGGCAGTAATGGCTTTTTTCTCCCCTTTTTATTAGTAGAAGGTCAACTTGTCGCGGAACATCAACCTTGTTAGAACTTATATGTAGGGGGAAAACCTGTTTCTCGTAGCCGAAAATGTTTATCGACAAACCATTTACACGTTCAAATTTTTCTAAGCGATCAACACTCATTTCGAAAGGGAAAGTTATCCCCTTCAAGTTTAATTCTTCCGCATACTGAACGTACTTTTGAACTCTATAAGGATGGTTTTTTGCTTCCACCGGGTGTAAATGGGCCAGAATAGCCCACAAAAAGCACTTGTTGTCCGCACTTTTAATGTTCAGCAATGCTCTCTTGCCAAGAAGTTCTTTGAGAGTTTCAAGATAGGTGCCACCAACCAGCGGTAAATAGGCTATAATATTAATTTGAAGAAATAATATTTTGTCCAAAACCCATCCACTGCCATTGTTTTCGAAATCTTCCACGTGTCGTTTCAATGTCTCCACGCTGCCGTCTAATTGTCTTGAGAAGATATCGGGTGTTAAAGTCTGCTGGTTATGACTCCTGTGGTACACGATGCATTCGGCTTCTTCATCACCGTCTCCGAGATCATGGGTATAACGCGCCCGGACAGTTATGTACCATTTTATTCCACGGTCCTTGGCCAATTTGTTTTTCAGATAGTTTTCGATCTCTACTCGATGGCGGTTGATATATTTTTCGACGTCTGTTTCCGTTGAGCCAGGTGTAAATCGGGCGCAGAAAATGGCGTTCATCAGGATCTCTAATTCTTCCAGCTGGTCTAGTAAAAGCGGTACCGCTGGTGTCGCTACTACGGGTTCAGGATTTGCAGCTGCTTCAACGTCATCCACGTGATCCATTATTTTGTGTAGGTTCCTGTTCTCCTGACTGCTCAGGAAATCCATTGACTCCTCAGGTGCAACGTCAAGCGGATGTTTTACCTCATCATGTACCTCCATGAAGCTTTGAAGATTCCTGTTTTCTTGACTGCTCAGGTTGTCCATTGGATTGTCGAGTTCATCTAGAAATTCCTTTAGTCCAACGTCATTTTTTGGATCCATAAAAGCCTGCTCGAGGTTTCGCTCCTCTGATTTGATTTCATTTCCAGAAGCGGCGGGAAGGATGGGTGTTGCTAAAGGGGCGGGATAATTAGACATAGTATTGGCGGCAGGTACAGGCTCGCCGACATCAGATTTGGCGGAATCCTTGATTTTCCGCTTTTTTCCGACTGGGACACCTCCGGTCGAACTTCGCTTAGTTCGAGAGACACCACGTGAGGTTTGGGGCTCGTTAGGATCGGGAACATCGTGGCTGGCCGAGTGACGTAATAAGGCATCCCTTCTTGTAAATGTTTGCGTACAAACCGAGCATGGATAATTAACATTACCATGCTTTTCGCGCTTGTGTCTAAGTAGACTACAGTTTTGAGCAAATTTAGCTTTGCAGATATCGCACATTACCATAGTGAATAACTGAGTTTTAATCGGAGATTCAAAAATACTTACTCGAGAGATCTTCTTTATAATACCGTCAGAGATAAACGAGAAGTGATACCCATTATTCAAAGTCGTTCCGTTTATACCTTTAAGGGACAACATGGTCAATGTTATAGCGAGTGTATGAGTCTAGTAAAAGTGTAAATATAATGGTCACCTAGGCTTTGGTAGTGGTGTCAAGTGACAATAGCGTTCGAGTAAAGAATTATTGATGAAACCCCGTGGCGAAACAGGTGTTCGAGTAAAGGGTTTTTGGTGAAACCCCATGTCAAAACAGGTGCACGGGTAAAGGATTGTTGGTTAACCCTTGAACTCGTATCCATCTAAATTCACCAAAACCTGAGGTTACTAGAATGGAAAAACTAAGAGTCCCCTAGACTTCGATGGTGGTGTCAAGTGACATCCGCGCGAGTAAAGGATTGATGTTGAAACCCCTATAGCGAAACATGTTTAACTTCGAGCTCTATACCAAACAATAAATCTCTCTTTAAGATAATATAATTATTCACACTACTCCAAGAATTCTATTGTACCGTTCCACCCGAGATAAGCCTACAACTGTGGATTATACCAGAAGTAGATGAAACCCTCCTTTGAAGTCTACTACTCTAATGTTCCATATTGTATGGGTAAAATTCCCAATTTTACAAGATCGGAGGGGTCCTACTTCATACCCCCTGTCTACGGAAAATTAGAAATTCTCTCTCTCCACAAACGACGACGTTTTTTTTGACGAACTCCGAGGCTGCTAGAGATATTCGCTCGACGAACTCCCGCTCCGAAAATATCTACCATTAGGAGGCGTACGAATCGAGCTTTTTGAAACTAACCCATACAGAGAGGGGTAGGCAAGACCCGGGAGTAATAGACTTCAAAGGAGTGTTTCATCGGCTTCTGATTATACTATAGTCTAAAGACAATATAGTGCATGGAGGAAAGAAGGAAATATGTGTTATATGCCTATTAGACCTATATATTTCTCCATGTCATTCACTATATTGCTTGTATACTATCTGCTACGGTTAGGAGTTGAGTATGTCGAAGTGCAGATATATTTTCTACATCGAAATTGGAAATATCAATTTATAAATATCAACACTTCATGAAATATAATATATGCCTTTATAGGTGTTAAAATAATGAGAATTAAATAAAAATCAAATTTTAATATTTCACAAAAATTGTTTAGAAGTGCATACAATTTGGGATACCATTTGTTTACAAAATTGGAAACTCAAAAATGATGAGCTATTAAAAACGCTAGTTATAGCTCCGATATCTAAGCAGCTTACAGCGTTCGCAAAATTATTGTCCACGCGCTCTGACCATTCAAGCATGAGACAATCGTGTTGCATTTGTGATGGATGGTCAATTAGACATCCATTACATGTATTTTTATAACTATCTGTTAACTGCCCAATAACATTATCCCTAATGCTCGGTTGAACGCGCTTTGCCTCTGTGAGAAATGTTACGACCTGATGGTGTATTTCTACTAGTTTATTCCATAGGAATGGTCCTATCGCGAACCCGTTTTTAGTTGGGTATAATATACCGTAATTTTTACCATTACCCGGTACCATTTCGCGAATGTTTATCATCTTTCGCTCTTGATAGATGAGGAGCTGAATTCGTTTGTGAGACGACCCTTCGAAAAATGATGACGATGGAATAGCGTCCTCTTGCTCGAAAAAATTAGTTACTGTCTCCCGCATTGCGTAGAGTTGGTCATATTCCTCACTGTTTAGGCTAATTCCGGTTGAACCGTCGGTAAATCCGAGTCTTATCTTACAGTCAGGCGTTATGGTAACTGATTTATTCGAAGATATTTCGAATATGTTGGAAGTGTCCCTATATAAACCGAAAGATAAAGTTACGCTAAATAAGAAAAGATCAAACCATAACCCTATAGACTATTATTACAAAATGACTAAGTTAAAATTGAACATTAGAGAAAAAAATAATAAAATATGTTACTTACATTATTTAGTCCTTTGGTGGCTGTATCTGGATGTTGATGAGAGCTTGAATGGTTGTAAATAATATATACTTGATATCTCGACCTTTTTATACTTTAGGAACTTGACAGACTTTGGTTTTTCGATAACGTGTTTATTGATGATTGCAAAAGCTTACAGATTGCTTTTTCCCGCTCTCCACATCGCGGAATGTAAACACGATAACCACGTGTAGAAATAGGCTTAACCATTTTAAGTTAAACTTTAAATAGACCCGCGTGTCGAATAGGCTTAACCATTTTAAGTTAAACTTTAAATAGACCCGCGAGTTGAATAGTCTTAACCGCTACAATGTTTTACTTACATTTATGAGTGAGTTTTAATTATGTAGTAAAAATAAGCAATTTGAACCTTAAAAGAGCCAATGTCCAGAACGTAACTATAAAATAAAAGTTTCACCACACTCGTATTTGGTTACGTAGTACTTATCATTCCGGGTTCGATACCCGGTGGATGCGAGAACTTAATGATATTCGTACCATGCCATCGAGCCTAGTTTTTACTTATTAGTTCTATAAATAACAAGATACTTAACGTAACGCGTATCATTGAAATAAAATCTTTATTGTTTAAAGAGTTTTTATTTAATTTAAATAAAGTGTAAATCTTGTTTATTATGTGGATTATACTTAATAATAATCCAACTTTTGTTAAATTTCACGCACATATGAAACTATGGCGGAGGAATACTCAACGAAAAGAAAAAGTAGTCGTCGAAATCAATATATAATTTTCCGATTTAGTTTCAATTGATAACAGGGTTTTGCAAGATTCCAACATTCCTCGCACTATATTTAGTTTCAATCATAGAGTCATTAGAGGGATAGGCAGGGAGAAAGAGATACGCGCAGTGATGTCATTTAAGCTTATCTCGCTATCTCACTCTTTTCCCACTATTTACATTCAGCTACGTACTAGTTTGATATCGATAAATCGTCTGCATGAATATTCGGTTCACGTGGCGAAAAGGCTTAGCAATAGTAGTTCTTCAAATTTCGCGCCGTAGGAGATAAGAGATTTGGATGAAACGGGCAGCGGTTTAATTTAAAATTAACCCGTATAGATGGCGTAGTGTTAAAGTCGTTCATTTAACCTCTTAAATACGATTTTTCAATATATCTCCACCCATACCTGTACGTCAGAGTAGATACATTTAACCGATTTAACGAAACCTGGCGGTATCCATACCGTCGACGGTATCCGGTATGCGCCACCGATGGTATCAGTGCCGTTGAGGTACGTACTTCAACGGCACTGATACCATCGGTGGCGCATTCCGGATACCGTCGACGGTATGGATACCGCCAGGTGGCGTTAAATCGTTTAAATGTATCTACTGCCAGGATTTCTTCAAAGTGCAAAAATTTGTTAGGCTTATAAATTGTTTTGGAAAATTTTGAAATTTTGACCATAGAGTTCCGGAATCTCTACTATCTTTCTCCGAATTTTATTAAAAGTGGCTAGGCATAGTAATAAAGGTATGTAATCTTAAGATATAAACAAATTATAATATTACAGAATACGCCTTTATAAATAAAGATTGTCATGTGCACGAAAATAAATTTGGCCAATAAAATTGGTAATAATTCATTTCGAATTACAAGAACAGTTATTGCTGTTCATTTAAGATTTTGAAGGAGTAATCTCACAAAATAGGTGTCTTCATATTTTTTGTTACCTTGGTCCAATTACGTAATCAAATGATTTAGAATGTTGTTTTTAAAAAGAGTACGTAAAAAATTAACTAAAGTAGAAAATTATTTCCCGCATTAGCAACAACGATAAAAATCCAAATTTCTCATCAAGGCTCGACAGTTATTATGTATTTTCTTATAAAGTTTTAATTATTTTGCCAATTTGAGAGTAAAACTTTTCTCATTCTATTTCCAATGTATTTTGATATAGATTAATTGGAATATTAGATTAACAAAGAACTGTTTACCACCAAACTATTCTGTAAAAGCTCTAAGTTCAAAAACCACTAACTAACCAAAAGAGCAAATTAATTGCTAATTTTTAATGTTTATTCGTCATTAACTTAATTATTGGTTTGAAAATCAATCTGGAATATTGCTATAAAATTCAAAACTGAAAGATTCATTAGCAGGCCTTTATACTCTAAAATTTAAAGTGATACTGTAACTGAACTTTCGCGATTTCGGGAAAAACTTTCGCGATTTCGGGAAAAACTTTCGCGATTTCGGGAAAAACTTTCGCGATTTCGGGAAAAACTTTCGCGATTTCGGTTGAACTCTTGATTTCGGGTGAGCCATCGCGATTTCGGGTGAGCCATCAGCTTTGTCTCTCTTTATATGTGTCAAGGGTCAACAAAAACAGTAAATGGAGTAGAACTTAATTTATTCGTCGTTAATGTAAATCAAAATAAAGCTGTTATCATAGCTGTGTGCCGGAGATCTGGCTCAGCTCGGGTATAGAGCTCCCTTCGGGCTCAAAATTTTACTTGCAGCTCACATTGGGCTCTAGCAAATATACATGGTAGGTTTCAGTTTAGCTCGGACTCGGTTTATTTTGAAATTCAACATATTTAAGTTATGGAATGAGCCCGAGAATAGATAAATAATTATTATATAATCATACTGTTTATTGGATGATTGATTTAGACCCCTATCATAGCACACAGAAGGGTGTCTATTTCTCAAAAACAAATTGGCTCTCGATATCAACACAATACTGTAAATACAGCAGTCTATTAAAAAAAAATTGAGGAAGTACAATGAAACTTCAGAGTATCCTTGAGCCAAGCCACAAAGCAATATTACAGTTTTATTTACAGGTAATGTAACTCTTGGGAACACAGGTTGCTAATACGGGAAATAATTATATTTTCATATGTATACGTAGTCTAAATTTTCTAACTATATTATTAAGTAATTGCAACTGACGGCAAATCTAAAATTTTAAATACCAAAGCCAAAAAAGTACGAATTTATTTTTATGATTCGTGGAAACGAAAATATCGTAATTTTTGCTTTGTCTTTTCCACGGAAAAACTACTACATGCAAATACAATATAGTACCCTATCCCTCCCCTTTAGGTTAAAAAGTCTTATTTTGTGAAATTACTCCTTTAAAATCGTTAAATAGAGTAGTATTGTTTCAGGGGGAATAAACGTCGCAGGTTGCAAATGAAAGGGACTCGTTTTGATCAGAATAGGCTATTTGAAGAAATCTTGAATCAGGGTTGCCGAAGGTCAGGAAAATCAGGGAAAAGATCATGGAATTTTAATAGCCATTTTAACCCACTAAATGTTTAATTTTGTCATTTGGGATTTACCTTGAAGAAAGCATTTGAGTCTGTGAAATCCCATTTTTATATATTCTCTATTCTTTTGTATAAAATGAGAATTGGGGGGAGGGAACCTTGAAAATAATATGGTTTCTTTTAAGAGTTATTTTAGCAGTAAAAGGTCTAATTTCACCTACTTTTCTCACCCATATAATGCCCATTCTCCCTTCCCATGAGGGAAAGTAATATCTTGCCTATTTTTTAGACCATGCGCCCTTTCACAAAACTATCTCTCTAATAAACGGAATGTGTCCTTGCAGCAACTAATGAAGTTATGATAGAGAGAGTTTTATCGGGGAGGTCTCTTTTCGCCAACTTGTCGTTGTAGAATAAGATTTCTCAAATGTCTTTTTGGAGGGCTACTTTTTGGATTATTTTCTCATGGATGATAAGGACAATAGCCTGATCTGCCACGCTTTTTATGGTCCTTTTGTAATTTTTTAGGATAGGAAAGAGGGGTGGGGTTTAAAATTGAACATAATGGTTGGAACCTTGCATAAAGCAAAGAGTAAGTAAGCCAACAAGAACGGTTCGGGGGAAGGGCGCTATACCTCAATAGTAGTAACAGCTTTTCTGTTTTTTCACCGCCCCCACTGGGCGAAAAGGCACAGGTGGCTTGCGGATTTGTAAACATTACCGTCCCTCCCTCAATTGTCTTTGAAGTCATAACAGAGCTTAAATTTCCCCTCTCCTCCCGGCCCTTATATGAGGGTTAACAAGGTACTCAGCACCCTTAAATTATTTGGACATCCTCAAGACAAAATGAGATCTTTACCATTTACTTTAGTTCGTGAACTTCGTGGCGCTATTTTTCGAAATAGATCATGTATAAAAATCCTTAAAATGTATTTCCTTGAACAATTACTTCCTACAGAAACTTGTAAGAATTATTTCTTTCCTGGGAAGAATTTTCGGTATTTTCATTTACCGAAAATGGTTCAACCGCCCAAAGTGTAAAAAATTTCATTATTGAGATATTCCCCTGAATTATTAAAAGTACTAAACCTGTAAACAATTGGGACCGATATCATTAAAAATTAGTTTTTAAAATATTTTATCAAGGATTAACGTTTAGACTATTTTTGGATTAGACCCCTAATTGCGTATAATATTGTAACAAAAACCCTTAAAATCCCCCCTCCCCCAGACAGACGCATTTCCAAACCGAGTCGGAAATGTGGCCTGGGAAAATATCCATGAGAAAGTGGAAAATATAAAACTCCTAAGAGCGATGTAAATAGTTTAGAAGGGGGTAGGAATAGTTTCAAAAAGGGGGTAGGGAACCCACTGAATCAGACCTGTAAAGGGGAATGATGATCGCATGCCCATATTTCATCCCCCTTTGCTTGGCTGATTCTGTACTATCTCTAGGTTGCTTAGCTCCTTTGGAGGGGCGAGGGGGTCAAAATAAACGTAAGATGTCTATAGCGGGGGAAAAATAGAACAAGTGGCGAAAATAGACCTTACTCGCTTTTTAGCTAGACCCAACCCTAGTGGGGTCTAGGTACTGTATTCACTGCGGCGTCGGCATTCACGTTCGCGTTGGCGTTGTACAAGAAGACGAAATACGTCATCGAATAGAAAAATCTTTCGTCCGAGTGAACTTTTAGTTCACGGAGAGGTTCTGTCTGTTACGTTATCGAATAGGAAAAATTTTCTTCTTCTTACCTCTCCGAGAGAACTTTTAGTTCGCGGAGCGGATCTGTCTGTACGTGACGTCGGAAGAAGACGTCATCACCCACGGCGCTTGACCCTCCAATAGAATTCGCATATACAGTTATTAGCTTCTACCATGCTGTAAACGTACATCCACCACAGCTCATTGAAGAGCAGCAACCGTTACTCGCTTGTTAGTTTATAATGATAAACGAACGCCTTATATAGTATCTTTTGGATTCGCGTCTATTTTAGCCTTCTGAGGTTATAACGTTTACTGAATTGAAACGTAATATTCATTTAAATTAAAATTAAAACAGATTAAATGATTTAACTTAATTTAAAAACCAATGTTGCTGAAACTTAAATTTAATATAAAAGATATTTTCGAAGATATTCAAAATTTTCTTATAGGTTGATTAGATAAAGGCGTGTTTTCACGGGTGTTCAAGATAAAATGAATTAATAAATTTTAGATATTATGGTGCGTTTTCACGGGTATCCAAGATAAGACGATAAAGATTAGATGTAAAGGTGCCTTCACAAGGGTATACAAGGTAAAAATTAATAAAGATTAGATATAAAGGCGTGTTCGCAGGGTATCCAAGATAAAATTACTTAATAAAGAATAGATATTAAGTCCCGTTTGCACGAGTACCCAAGTTAAAAATTAATAAATATTCGATATAAAGCCACGTTCACACGGGTATCCAAGATAAATACATAACGATTAGCTATAAAAAGCCGCTTTCACACTAGTATCCAAGATAAATTAATAAAGATTAGATATAAAGCCGCTTTCACACGGGTATCCAAGATAAATTAATAAAGATTAGATATAAAGACGCGTTCACAGGTAGCCAAGTTGAAAAACATGATTTGAAAAACATGATTTGAAAAACATGATTTGAAAAACATGATTTGAAAAACATGATTTGAAAAACATGATTTGAAAAACATGATTTGAAAAACATGATTTGAAAAACATGATTTGAAAAACATGATTTGAAAAACATGATTTGAAAAACATGATTTGAAAAACATGATTTGAAAAACATGATTTGAAAAACATGATTTGAAAAACATGATTTGAAAAACATGATTGGAAAAAGCCGCTTTCACACGAGTATCCAAGATAAATTAATAAAGATTAGATATAAAGCCGCTTTCACACGGGTATCCAAGATAAATTAATAAAGATTAGATATAAAGACGCGTTCACAGGTAGCCAAGTTGAAAAACATGATTTGAAAAACATGATTTGAAAAACATGATTTGAAAAACATGATTTGAAAAACATGATTTGAAAAACATGATTTGAAAAACATGATTTGAAAAACATGATTTGAAAAACATGATTTGAAAAACATGATTTGAAAAACATGATTTGAAAAACATGATTTGAAAAACATGATTTGAAAAACATGATTTGAAAAACATGATTTGAAAAACATGATTTGAAAAACATGATTTGAAAAACATGATTTGAAAAACATGATTTGAAAAAGCCGCTTTCACACGAGTATCCAAGATAAATTAATAAAGATTAGATATAAAGCCGCTTTCACACGGGTATCCAAGATAAATTAATAAAGATTAGATATAAAGACGCGTTCACAGGTAGCCAAGTTGAAAAACATGATTTGAAAAACATGATTTGAAAAACATGATTTGAAAAACATGATTTGAAAAACATGATTTGAAAAACTTTACGGAACTTCGTGTTTAAAGGAATCTCGAAACGCCATTCAAATTGTTCGAAGAGGTTTATGCATGCATAACAAGCCCCTGCTAAAGCATAATTCTTTTCAGCCTCTTTTACAATGTCATCTTGTTAACACCTGTTTACACATTAGAGGGGGGAGTTAAAGTTGTTTCCCGGCTCACTTTTTCTATAATGTAAGGGTAAAGGCATGAAGAGCGGCCAAAAGTTTTAACTCGTGTCGTTCATAGCCTCTGAAACTGTACTTTCCCCTCCAATTCCTCGTTTTTATTTTCGCCCATTTGGCCAAACAAACTGACTGCGCTATCGCGAATCTTTTTCAAATTTCCTACTTTCGTCTCTTGTCCAAGAAAATCCAAAATTATAGAAATTGTGCTAAGGCGGCTAGAATTTAGCCTGTTGTAATTTGACCTGATACAGACGTGTGCGGGATGTGAGGACGTCACTTGACTGCCCACCAAAAATGCGCATTTAACACCTTCCATATTGGGGGGGGGGGGGCACAATTGTGAAATTGTTGTATTTTGTAAAACACTATAAAGTGCCAGCTGTACATATTTTTAAATAAAGGATAATAATAAAATCCAAAGCCCTCTAACACAACTATTCCTTTATTCCAGGGCTGTTAGTAGCTTGTGGAAGCAATTCCAAACGAACTGATAATTATTTCGCAAATTTTTAGTGTTTGATTAAAAACATTATTTATGTTTTATGCGGTACACATTTAGCACACAGTTTTTAGTGCCCCCTCTTAAAAAAATTTAAAACGATACGCAACAACCCTTTGTTTTCCTATACAGATATCTAGAAATTATAATTATCTTCCATGAAAAAATGGTTTGAATATAATCGTCGTTATTTTCAAGAAGGGAAATTAATCAAGTTTGTTTTTGTTTAACATAATAACGCGTAATTCGACTAATCCATCCGCTTATATTTCAGGAATTGTAGCTTTTTTCAATGTAGCCGGGCTGCAATTTATTCGTTAACGATTGAAACGCTCTTGTTACGTCTTGTATAAGCCTGATAGCGCTAAGGTTGCGGCTTTAGCGGTTTTAAGACTCGGCAGGTATAATGTACCTCACAAAAAGTAATACATCTGATTACGCTACCGGACTATCGATTTGTTTTGGTCGGTAATTGTAATCAAAAGCAAATTCGATATCGTTGTAATATTACTTAGTCCACTAATTTCTATTATTCACCATCACATTCGGGCGCTTGTGAAATCCATTGACAAAGGCAGACATAAAGAGACGATTTTTCTTTAGTATAGGCTGTTTAAATCATATATTTTGTATTTCGGAGTATAATATAAGAAATAAAGAAGCTTTATCAAACTAACCAAAACGAGTTTTTTTTTTTTTTTTTTGTTTAAATCTATTTTACGTAACTAAACTAGTTCTCGAAAAAGTACCCTTAATGTCCCGCCATTGGCCTAAAAAGCGGGCCCTAGCTATATTCTTCTACTCGCGGAGTAAAAGGGGGGGGGGGTGAAACGCGAGGGGAGACAAAGCTTATTTCCAGGACTGCTAGAAAAAAAAACGTTACTGCAAACTGGAAAATTATAGATGGAAGCACATTCAGTCAGTTTTTAAGCGTCGTGCGGTGGAGCAAACTCAAGGAGCAAGGATCGCGCTGACACTCGCTTTAAGTTTTAAGGCGGAGAAATTGAAACTTAATGTTATTCTATGGGATTTAGATTTTTTGTACGAGACTTACCTTTCAAATTTATTTTCTAATGATTCCAGATATTTTTCGGGCTTTATTTTAAGACTTATTTCATAATTTTACACCGATTAGTTTGGCCACAGTCTATAAACGGCAAAAATATGAAGAAGGAGAAATTAAGTCAGAGTTCAATACCCATAGCCTCCAAATCAAGCGCGCTCCTCCTGCACGTGATTTTAAAAAGCAACCTAAGCCTTATTTGTCAAATTAGGCTTAGGTTTTTGGCGAATCTATTTCTCCGCCTTGTTGTTCCCTCCGTTTTCATGAATAGATTGTGGGCCAACTAATCGGTGTAAAATTATGAAATTAGTCTTAAAATAAAGCTTGAAACTTAATTCATTCCACACGGAAAACCCAAGTTTTAAAAATATCCGGAAGTATTAGAAAATAAACCTGAAAGGTAAGCCACTTTCAAAAAACCAAATCCCATAGAATAACATTACGAATTTGGCCATGCGCGAAACCAGCTAAGTACCAAAACAAGATGGGCAAGCCCATAGGAATAGCTAGACCCCTGAAATTGTAAAAGAGGCTGAAAGGAATGATTCTATAGCAGGGGTGTGTTACGCGGGCATAAACGCTCTTTAAACAATTTGAATGGCGTCTCGAGATTCCTTTAAACACGAAGTTGCGGAAATTTATCGAGTCGACTATATGAACGTGATCGTTTTTATGCGATATATTGAAAAAGACGAATATCCCCGCAGTCATTGCATTCAAATAATGTTTTCCAAATCATGATTTGAAAAACATGTTTTTCAAATCATGTTTTTCAAATCATGTTTTTCAAATCATGTTTTTCAAATCATGTTTTTCAAAACATGTTTTTCAAAACATGTTTTTCAAAACATGTTTTTCAAAACATGTTTTTCAAAACATGTTTTTCAAAACATGTTTTTCAAAGACGAATATCCCCGCAGTCATTGCACTCAAATAATGTTTTCCAAATCATGATTTGAAAAACATGTTTTTCAAATCATGTTTTTCAAATCATGTTTTTGAAAAACATGTTTTGAAAAACATGTTTTTCAAATCATGTTTTTCAAATCATGTTTTTCAAAACATGTTTTTCAAAACATGTTTTTCAAAACATGTTTTTCAAAACATGTTTTTTATTACTGACAGACTAGAACTGAACACGCATAAGCTCCCTTCACGACGACTTGTTTATTGTTTTCGAGTTTTCATTACTGACAGACTAACACTCAACATGCATAAGCCCCCTTACTATCTCGTTCGCGACGACTTGTTTATTGTTTTCGAGTTTTCATTACTGACAGACTAACACTCAACACGCATAAGCTCCCTTACTATCTCGTTCGCGACGACTTGTTTATTGTTTTCGAGGTTTCATTACTGACAGACTAGAACTCAACAAGCATAAGCTCCCTTACTATCTCGTTCGCGACTACTTGTTTTCGATACGATGACGTTTTTCGTCATTTCTGGGACACCGACTTCAGACTTCAGACTTCAGACTACCAGCACGACTCAAAACACTAGCTAGAACCTAGGGTCTAGCTAAAAAGGGTCAACTTTAGAATTAATTTTAAAATACTTAGACTTAATATTTTTAAATGAAACTTGAAAAGTTCAACATTCGAACCTTGCTCTACCACTTAAAATTGATTTTAACCGTAACAAATAATTCCTCTTTTAGTTCTGCGATGCAAGGGACATGTCCTCGAAAAAGTCTATTTTAATGTTATTTCAATGGGGAAATGGAGCGTTCTGATTGGCTAGAGGCTGAATTTGTGAAATAACAATACAGATAATGATGGGCCCATAACATAGAACGCTGTCGCGTTCATAGAATAAGAAAATTTAATAAAAAAAAATTTGTGTCCTAATAGCTGATGAAAAGAATGGTGAGATTTTAAGATTTATAGTGTCTAAGCAAAAGTGTAATAGTCCCCACAGCGTTAGTGGAAAATGGATAATATGTCCTCATAACTTTTGTGAAGAGTTGCAAAATTATAGGGATGGTGGAAAGTTAATGATATTCCTTGGCAAAGTATGGGAAGAGCAAACGTTATATTGAATTCTAAAATTTATATCTGCTACAGAACTTGCATCATTCATAAGGAAATTTAATAAGAACATGTGTTTTATGTCCTAATAGCTTATGAAAATAACTGATAAGGGACCTCACAGCAATGGTGATATTTAAAGATTTATAGTGTCTAAGCAAAAGTGTGATAGTCCCCAGAGCGTAAGCGGAAATTCGATAGTATAATAAAATACTTAGACTTAATATTTTTAAATGAAACTTGAAAAGTTCAACATTCGAACCTTGCTCTACCACTTAAAATTGATTTTAACCATAACAAATAATTCCTCTTTTAGTTCTGCGATGCACGGGACATGTCCTCGAAAGAGTCGATTTTAATGTTATTTCAATGGGGAAATGGAGCGTTCTGATTGGCTAAAGGTCCAATTTTTTAAGGAAATCAAAATTGCATTACAGATGATGATCAGCCCATAACATGGAACCCTAAGGGGTTCTCCGAATAACTCTTTACCTTTTCGCGAAACTTGGTCTACAAATTCTCTAGAACCTTGCTTTACTTATTTTTACTCGATATGCATTTATATTAAACTTAATTCATTATAAAGCAAATTTTTCCTGACTCTGGTTCTCAAAATTGTACCCTCTTTGGAATTTAGAGTTAAGTGTGATTTTTTTTTTCATTCAAGTTCATCTTAGTATATTTTTGATTTGAATTATTGGTTTAATATATTTAGTGTTTAATTGAGATATTATTTATTTTTGATTTCAATCCTCGTCTTCCACCAATGCCATAAATTTTAGTTCAGGGGGAGGTTTTACACTGGTCGTGTCTGTGTGTGTGTCTGTGTGTGTGTCACTTCCTGTGTAAGCGGATATCCTGTGTAACCGGAAATCACGTGACCTAGCTCGTGGAGCCAAAAGTCTAGAGACATTATCATACCAGCTTATCGTTCAATTCCGTTTAACGGGAATTACCTCTTTTAAGCGTGGCTGCCACAATGAGTTTCAGGTGTCGTGCAATTATATACAACAGGACGTCTCCAATTGTATATTATCGCATGCCACCATTCACTTTACGGTCAATCCTCGATGCTGTACAGTTGAAGGCGATTATACGCAATGGTACGTCTCCCACTGTTATAATCACCTCCGACCATCCTCACACCAAGGTCCAACCTCTAGTGTCCGATCTCAGCGGGCCATATTAGCGAGGCGTCCCTCACTAATATAGTCCACATCAACCTTCCACTCCAGTCATCTCCTCCCTCTACGGGTCTTTGTGGTGCAGTTACCGAATGCCTAGGGTTACGATAAACGTCTAGACGTTGAGAAGGGGGGGGGGGTTTCCCCAACTCTTCTCGGTTACTCGCTCGGTGAATAAAGGTTAGCGAAAGCTATATATACCCCTTTTCCATGCCCTAACTATTTTGGCCTTATGCCGCGATATCTTTTATGGAATTGAAGCGTATAATTCATTTAAATTTTAATTTAATATAATAATATTGTTAAACTGAATCTAATTAATAAAGAAGCTGAAAAATCAATTAAAAATTCGAGATAGTTTAGAAGATATTTAAGAAATTTCCCAAAAATTTAATGAAATGTGACCGTTTAATACCAGCTTGAGTTGGCAACACGCGCTTAGCTGTTTTCCATATATCATTTAGTCCAAAAAGCAAAGGTATAACGGGCAGTATAGGCTTAGTCTTGCTGCAAACTTGGGGTGGATTGAAGAATCTAAATAAAAGTGCGTTTACACCGTCCACTGAATTCGAATTAATACAGACAAAGGTACTTTGACAAAATTTGATAAGACTTCTTTCGGTACGAGAGTTTCTCTAGTTAAACACAGATTTAAATAATGAAATATTGATAAATTATATGAAGTAATAGAGAGTAAGGTGCCTGAATTGGTTACAAAAGGGTGAAATCATAAGCTTAGCCTATTTTTATTAATTGCTTCAAAATGATAAACAAAAATTTTATTTCTTAAACAGTAGAATGATAAGGAATATCCATTGAATTCGAGCTAATAGAGAGAAAGTATAGTTTATTGTTTACGAGTGCTTCTCTTAGTTAAACAAAGATTTAATGAAATGTGACCGTTTAATACCAGCTTGAGTTGGCAACACGCGCTAAGCTGTTTTCCATATATCATTTAGTCCAAAAAGCAAAGGTATAACGGGCAGTATAGGCTAAGGCTTGCTGCAAACTTGGGGTGGATTGAAGAATCTAAATAAAGGTACGTTTACACGGGCATCCAAGATAGAAACGACATAAGATTTAAAGCTGAGGCGGATTGATACAAAATGTTAAACCTCTTAAGAAAAATTATAGTCGTGAAAACTCCCCTTGGACAGAAGTACAGTAGGTTTCCCGTGTTTAAAAAAACATCAGTTTTGAATAAAAAATGGTTATCTGATGTTGGAAAAAAATAGGCTTCAGATTTCTCCACTATAAAACCAAGAAACATTTCCGATTATTTTCATAATAAAAAGAAGCCGTGTAGAGTGAGACCAGACGAAAGAGAGCTATAGTGACTTAAGTGAGAAAATCAACCAGCGCAGAATGTCATCACCATTTGAAGTCAACAGAGCAGCGACACGGCTTTCATTTATCACCAGAAAGAGACGGCCTGGCTACGAAGAATTGAAACACGCAAGCAGTGAGTGTTTTCGGACTCGACATATGAGATTCTTACAGTCAGTAAAAGCTCAACAGTTCTTCATACGGCCTCGTTATTCTAAACATAAAAGGAGCTATTCAAGTATAAATATTAACGGTATGGAAATTAGTCTATTTCAGGATTCAAGATATTTTTTTCATCATAGGAGTGGAAGCTAACGTCTTGTCAGCCGGTTTGGAAAATAACCTCTCGACCAGCTCAATCCTTTGATTCTTCCAATGACTGGGATCACTTGCATGATGAAAATATCAGTAATGGTCCTCTATTAGCACGTCAAAACAAGAATTTTAGACGAAAACTGTACCGGAAGTAATTGCCGATCATCTACCGAAAATGGGTTGTAAATGAAACATTCAGTCTACAATATTTCTTGGTTTGTCTAAGAGGAACTTGCTACAAAATCTTCGTCGTTTTAATTCCTTGTCTTCATTGCCATCCCAGACTAAATCCTTCGTCTTTATCAAATCAGTGGATTATCTCAAAGATAATCACAGAGTACAGCCTATGCTCTAATGATAATTTATATTATAAGAACATGTATTTTACATATTTATTTAGAAAATAAATTTCATTTGGTGTGTCAATTATGAACTCTATGCCATGCCGCATATAATTATGGGTAACGCAGGACATTTCATTTGGTGTGTATATTAGAGTCTACGACCTGCCGCATATAATTATGGGTAACGCATGACATTCTTTTGCATTCTCTGTATCCTTGAGGTTAAGGGAAAATACTTATACTCCGTAAAATAGAGAATAATGATTGAAATGCATGCCGTTTCCTCTACTCATCCAATACTCTACATTTCTTCTCATCTTTTATTTTAGGTAGGGTTAGGTTAGGTTAGATTACCTTAACGTCGGGGTCGGGGAGGTTATATTTTGGTTTCCCAACTTGTTATATTTTAGGTAAGGTTAGGTTACATCACGTGGGTGTCGGGGAGGTACTATTTTGGTTTCCCAACTTGTAGTGACTAATTTTGGAAATTCTGGTCGAAAAACGTTGGATTAGGGGTTCAGTATCAGGTCAACCATTATATATATTTCAATATATAAACAAAATTTATGCAACAAATATTTTGTGTTTTATCAAACTTCAATCTTTTCAGAGGAGGAAAAAATTAAAACAAGGACGGGACCATCTATTATTTCCAATAGCTGGTTCACACGTGGATTGTAACCCTTTCATCTTATTGTGGGGCTGGGGAAGATTAGTTCAACGCCTCCTATATTTTATCGGAGCCAGTGCAAGCTCCTGAAGCAGGGGGTTACTTTATCTCGTAGAGGACTATGGTTTTTCACGATGTGTGGCGGGATCATTCAGCGATTTTTGCAGTCGCGTCCCTCCCGTTATATTGGCAAACCCGACGTAAGAGATGTTTCTAGGTCGGGTTGCCACGGTAACGGAAGATACGTGTCTGCAAAACCTTTGGTTAATCGCGCCTCTATAGTGGAAAATTGGCGAAATAAATTTCCCCCTTTGGAATTTTTTTCGCGCCTGCACTGGCTTTGATAAAATAAGGGAGGCGTTGTTTAATTTAAAGCAGAGATCTGGCGTTTAATTAGTGCAACCCTGTTTTCGACCAGCGTCCCCCTGGCTTCCAAAAAAAGAGGAAAATTATTTTTATAATAGATTAGGAGAATTACCCAATTCTTTTAGGCGTAACTAACAATATAACTTCTAAATTATAATAAACTATATTTAAATTATAATAAACTATATTTAAATTATAATAAACTATATTTAAATTATAATAAACTATATTTAAATTATAATAAACTATATTTAAATTATAATAAACTATATTTAAATTATAATAAACTATATTTAAATTATAATAAACTATATTTAAATTATAATTATTTAAATTATATAATTATATAATCATGTTTCTTGAAATCCACGAATGATATCTGGTCAATTCCACTGTGAAGTCATGTTTCGCCTACTGACGGTACTTGGCCTACACATACACTAAAAGCATAGAAGTCAGGAAGTTTCCAGTAGAGACGGGTGTGAGAACTCATTTTGCACCCCATATACTCGTATCAAAGGTAGTAAAATAAATGCCGTGACAGTGATGACAAGACGTCGACGTGGAGAGCCTAAACCGGCCGTTTTTAAGGGATACTATTACTATTCTAATTTTTACGCAGAGGCCGACGTAAATTTACTTTAAGGACCAATGAAAATTCGTTTCGGGAGGCCTCTGAAGTCAAGGCTCAAAATATGTTTTTAGCCACGTTCGTAAAATGGCGCTAGCCATTGAAATTTAATATACGGTAATCGTCGAATAAATGGACAAAAATGAAACTGATTCTTCGGCTATGTATTTGTAATTTCCGCTAAAATAAAACCAGCCTCAAATAGTGAAAAATATCGCTAAGCCTTGGTCGCCTTAGCTACGGCCTAGGTCGCTGCCTAGGCCCTATGCCGCTTGGCGGAATAGTAATCCCAGGGCATGCCTTCGTTTAAAAATGTTTCTCACCCAAAATCTCCCGCTTTCGATATTATAATAGCTTTTGTACATTATATATGAACGCATTGTATAATTTAATACCAATAGGGTACTAATTATCTCCGAAGTTTTCATAAGTCAAATAGTGGAAAATATCGCTAAGCCTCGGTCACCGTAGCTTAGGCTGCTCAGCTGCCTAGGCCCTAGGCCGCTAGGCGCTCTCTTTCCGCGAGGCGGCCTCCCACATGACTATAGCGCAGTTCGGTTTGAATTCGGTCGTATGTGTGAACCAAACGAAAATCTTGACGCAGAGGCTCTGGGTAAGAGCCTTTTTTTTGGACGCAGCGCTAACGTTTTTGGTCAAGTGGGAACCTAGCTTTAGTCTATTTTCCGGGTAAATTTTTTAATTTATTTCTAGTTTAATATTCGTTCGTAAATTCTTTCACTAGTGGATTAGGCTGCGATTTAAACCTTGAGGAATCGATAAAAAATCACTCGTTGTTAGGAGTGCATTCTCCCTTTAAGTGGAAAAATAGTTTAGAAACACTGATCGGATTTCGAATTGAGTTAAAAAGTAGTATCGTTAAGTAGTTTAGCGGAACAGATTATAACATCAGAAATCGTGTTTATCAACGATTTAAACAGATTGTCGAATTACCGCGAACGCTATTTCACAATTGTTTCACGCATGCGCCAATGCGAAGAAGTATTGAATCGACACTATGAAAACCACTTTAAGCTTTCGAATTCGACTAAATTTGGTATAAAGTATATCTGGAAGCAACAATGTGAAGGAGAGGAAATGAATATCCTTGATCAGTATCTTCTCAATTATTTGAGTTTTAAAAAGAAAAAAAAAAAAAACATTGTCTACCCGAAAAACGAGATATGGTGACTGGAATCTCGGATTTTCTCCACTTGGTGGAGAAATTGCGCTGAAGACACTATAAACGGCCTACGACATAGTTTCAGATAAAGGAGAGTAAAATTGCACGCCTCTTACCCAGTTTTAATTCCTTGTTCAGGGTTTGCGCTTCAGTTTGTGCGAACGGCATTTGCCCCATTAAGGAAAACTTTATATAGCGTTGCCTTTCTTATCCAGGTGTGTAATGGGCTTTCAAAGGAACGAGTGGCTTCGAGAATATATAATCAAATGGGGAACTGATAGCGATTTTTCCCGTCTTTTGCTTTGCGGGAGCGAGAACTTTTCTATTTTCTCGCACCAGCCATGGATTTGCTCCTTCCAAAAGCGAATCTAGCTGCTTAACCGTCCTAAACTCTAACCAATTGAAGCCTATACACATGAAGCCATTAACTGTCGACCAGAAGTGTTGGTTTAATCGAACACCTCTGGTCTACAGTTAATGGTCTCATGTGTAGGCATCGGTAGCTCAATTGGTTAGAGCTTGGGACGGTGGTTGAAAACCATCCCGAGGTGTGATGTCATATTTGTATCTCGGAGTACCTGTTTATTCTCTTAATTTGTTTATTTAACCGTATTTTACAGTGTTATTCCACCAGAAACAGAGATATCTCGTTAGTTGTCTAACAACTCCTTCGCAGTATGTCCTCCTAAATAGTATCCTTCGGTCTATAAGTACGAAACAATAGAGGGGGGAGTAAAAATCGAAGAAAACTTTAAGACGTTAGTGAGTGTGACGGAGAAGACATGGCATAACTGTTGTCGCTTCCGTCGGACGAGCTACGGCTCTAAGATTTCATCGAGTCAATAATAAGTATACGAGAAAGAACTGTTATTTACAGTAATGCGTCCCTACGCTTATTTTAAGAAAACCTTTCTATCCGTTTGCCTCGTTTATCTACTTTCTTCAGGTTAGTATAAATTATTAACGTTGAATTTTCTATAATTAGCAATCCATGGTAGAGAAATATGTTTAAAAAATTTAAAAATAATACACTTTATTTACATATAAGAGTGGTTATACAAACTCATTAAACTTGTAAGTGAAGATAAAATCCAGTTTAATTTATTTCCAGAACCACCAGAATTTGACGTCATTTTAGTTTTTAAATTAATTTCTAGAAGTTTGATTAACGGGAAGACGATGAGGAAATAAAGTGATTTGTTTATTTTTTATATATTTTGTTTCTTAATGTAAGAAAAGTTTGGGTGGGTGAATTATACAAAAAAATTGGAAACCTTCCGGGACTTAAATTTCCCGCGGGACACTCTTTGAATTGTTGCGTTTGATTATTTTCACTAGCGCAGTCGCGCGTACAACAGAGATAAACCAAAAGTTTTTAGATTAGTCGGATGTTGTCCTTTTAGTTGAATTAGCCAAAATCTGAAATCTTTCCGATTTGTTTGCGCAAAACAGACATTTCCCGAATGTTTTAATCCACGCGAGCAAGTTTTGTAGAATCGATAAAGCAAATCACTTCATTTCCCACTTTAACCTCCCCCTTTATTGGGACAATGCAACCTAACAAGTGATTTTTTTATCAATTCTAGAAATAAAGAACAACCCAAACTCCCCATAGGAATTTGGGTAACGTAATGTTAAATTGTTTTGTTTCGCCACTGGTAAACTTTTATTGTGATAGTAAACTAGGGTTGTGTTCTCACCTTTCTACCACAAAAATAATCATTTAACCATTATATTCTGCGAATGCAAATCAATTTAAGTTTAGCTCGATAATGTTGAAGATAGGCCACATCGTTGGATTTGACGATGGAGTAGACTGTCTTCCCCCACCTGAAATCAGTTGAAATTTTGAATATTGGTAGATACCCGATGGATAAAGATTCTGGGAAAATATCGTTTTGTAACTGTCATGGGATTTTTCTCAGCAACGATTTAAATTACCCGGAATTTTGACATAATTTGAGGTGCGGAAGCCCAAAATGCCTGTAAAAGTGTTCAACCTGCCGAACAACAAAGTTTTGCAGCAAAGCAAATTCAAGGAGCGAGGCACAGACTATACAGCTAACTCGTATCGTCTTTGTGTTCTGAAAAAACAAAGAGAAATAACACCGAAAAAGTATACTGTAGTGGTTTTTATTTATAAACACTTTATGAGTAATTCGAAGAAAAATAACAATTTTAAAGGCATTATATATCAAACAATGTTAGGTAAATCGTCCAAATCACCAGCATCGTCGCACACTGCACGCAATTTAGATTGATACCAGCTACCGCTATCTTCGTGTCGTTTATAGCCCAGGTACCAAATAAGGCTGCTAACGTGAGCACAAGTGCCGATGGTCAAGTTCCCACCTTTACGAAGTAACTGAATCAATCCCGATACCATTAGGAACGTATCGAATCAAAGCTTGATGCGTGGCTGAGGCTGAGAACTGACTCCCTACGCGAACACGAATTAGGTCTTTTTCCACTTGGCAAACTTCAACGTTGAAAGAGCCGGACTTTTCAATCGTCAAAGCGACGTAAGACTCCGCGCGCTTTGCTTTAAAGTCGCTCATTACAATGTCTCTTACTTCTACGTCACTAAGTACCGGGAAGTCTTCTAATCCAATCTCGTCAAGTTTCTTCCATTGCGAGGGTTTACGTAGAAGTCCGCGTTCGAGAACTTGTTTAAGCGGGTGTTCGATGGCCTGTGAAGCTACCATTTTACGTACAGACTCCTCCCAATTACCACTGTGGTGCAGTTCTGGATGAAAAGCGTTAATGAGGGACGCGGCTATGTGAAGCAGTTCCGTTACGTAGGGTATCATGTGGACATGTATACGGTTTTTGAAAAAGCTAAACATATACTGCAAATGAACATTCCTAACTTCAACAGGCCATCTTAGATACGTCACTTTCCGCGAACGATTTACTTCCTCTGTGCTTACTTGCTTTTCTCCTTTTGACAAAAATGAAGGCATTTGTAGCTCCACCCCAAGTTCGGAAAGCATACTATTAGAATCACGAAATCCTCGATCTGCTAAAACTACGTCATCTACTTTAAATAAAGACTTGAGATCATTTCTGGTTTTTACAGCGTGATTTAAAATACGAGCGTCGTTATTGCGACCGTTGGCAAAGTATGGACCGATAATGTCAACAATATAACCCGTAGTAGTGACGAGGACCATTAGTTTGAAAATATGCTGTCCTTTGTGTACGCAAAATGATTTGTGAAGGACAGTATAATCCTTCGATCTTCCAACTTTTTTGTAGGTTCCGTCGACCATAGTAATGAGGCAATCTGGTTTATTGTTAGCAAAAAGTCTTACCGCAGCAGCTGACTGATGGTTGGCTATTAACTCTTCACGTGACTTGTGGTTGAGACCAAAATGATGAGGCACGAATCTTTCTGACAAGGCGGCGATGACCATTTTCGTTATGTTCATTACTGTTTGTTCTTGTACTTGAAATATTACAGATAGCACCTTGTTGGAAACACCAATTCTCAGTTTTACAAGTAACAGTGCTAAGGCGGTCTTCGTAGAACAAACTCGGATAGCACCAATGTGTCCCTCAATTTCCGAATGCGCTTCAAGGAACTGCTCTTGTGATAGAGAGGTAAGCACTTTACAATCATGGTTGCTTGTGACAAGGTTTTCAAAGCTTCGGACCTGTACTTTATGGACATACGTAGCAAGTTTCGCAAGTAGGTTTTCGATTTCTTCAGAGGTGAAAGTTCCTGAATTTCTATTTGATTGAATACCATGAATAATCTCATCTGGAAGTTCGTTGTTCATTAGATGCGAGGAACACATTCTACTGTCCTGGCCAATAATGATAGATTTTCGCAACCATACGTCGTTTAGGACACTTGCTTTCACTCTGGTGCGGGTCTTTGATCCGCAAACGAAGCATTTAAGAGATCCAGTTACCAGGCATTGTATATTCAAGTCAATGGATGATCGTGTTGATGGTCCCGCTTCGTTAGATGGTGTATGTTGAATATCCTCGTCTGTCTCATCAGATGACTCATCGTTGCTTAAGGAAAACGTGCTAGTGTTGCAAAATACTTGGAACTTTCGTGATTGCGCGAGGCATTTCAAGCAAGTCCTACTGTTTCCCGCGACTATTGGTTCAGCTGGTAAATGGTTGTTGAAACGATGGCAACGAAGTAAAACGTTCGCGGAAAGTGACGTATCTAAGATGGCCTGTTGAAGTAAGGAATGGGCATTTGCAGTATATGTTTAGCTTTTTCAAAAACCGTATACATGTCCACATGATACCCTAGGTAACGGAACTGCTTCACATAGCCGCGTCCCTCATTAACGCTTTTCATCCAGAACTGCACCACAGTGGTATTTGGGAGGAGTCTGTACGTAAAATGGTAGCTTCACAGGCCATCGAACACCCGCTTAAACAAGTTCTCGAACGCGGACTTCTACGTTAACCCTCGCAATGGAAGAAACTTGACGAGATTGGATTAGAAGACTTCCCGGTACTTAGTGACGTAGAAGTAAGAGACATTGTAATGAGCGACTTTAAAGCAAAGCGCGCGGAGTCTTACGTCGCTTTGACGATTGAAAAGTCCGGCTCTTTCAACGTTGAAGTTTGCCAAGTGGAAAAAGACCTAATTCGTGTCAGTTCTCAGCCTCAGCCACGCATCAAGCTTTGATTCGATACGTTCCTAATGGTATCGGGATTGATTCAGTTACTTCGTGGTATTGCAACTGTAAAGGTGGGAACTTGACCATCGGAACTTGTGCTCACGTTAGCAGCCTTATTTGGTACCTGGGCTATAAACGACACGAAGATAGCGGTAACTGGTATCAATCTAAATTGCGTGCAGTGTGCGACGATGCTGGTGATTTGGACGATTTACCTAAAATAGTTTGATATATAATGCCTTTAAAATTGTTATTTTTCTTCGAATTACTCATAAAGTGTTTATAAATAAAAACCACTACAGTATACTTTTTCGGTGTTATTTCTCTTTGTTTTTTCGGAACACAAAGACTATACGAGTTAGCTGTATAGTCTGTGCCTCGCTCCTTGAATTTGCTTTGCTGCAAAACTTTGTTGTTCGGCAGGTTGAACACTTTTACAGGCATTTTGGGCTTCCGCACCTCAAATTATGTCAAAATTCCGGGTAATTTAAATCGTTGCTGAGAAAAATCCCATGGCAGTTACAAAACGATATTTTCCCAGAATCTTTATCCATCGGGTATCTACCAATATTCATAATTTCAACTGATTTCAGGTGGGGGAAGACAGTCTACTCCATCGTCAAATCCAACGATGTGGCCTATCTTCAACATTATCGAGCTAAACTTAAATTGATTTGCATTCGCAGAATATAATGGTTAAATGATTATTTTTGTGGTAGAAAGGTGAGAACACAACCCTAGTTTACTATCACAATAAAAGTTTACCAGTGGCGAAACAAAACAATTTAACATTACGTTACCCAAATTCCTATGGGGAGTTTGGGTTGTTCTTTAAACGGTTTGTTCCCCTTTAGTCCAAAAACGTTGGCCCAATGGGGGCTTCATTGGCCAAATATGATGGATTCCCAATTCGCCCAGACCAAAAATTCCGCTTCCCATTTCACCCAAAACGTATTCGCAAATGCCCCTTTGAACCAAAATATTCATGCTGCTTTTTTAATTCTAAATAGATTACATTAAACGATAATTTCAGCCTTTTAAAATTTTATTCGTTTGAAATAGAGGACAAATAGTTCTGGTAGTTCGCGGAAAAGTTGGGTTCGGTTAGTTAAGGTTGGGTTCGGTTAGTTAAGGTTGGTTTCGGTTAGGTCAGATAAGGTTTGGTTGGATTCGGTTAAGTAAGGTTTGTTTCTGTTAGATACCGTCTAGTGGGGTTAGGTTGTGTTAGATACCGTCTAGTGGGGTTAGGTTGGATTCGGTTAGGTTGGGCTGGGTTTGGTTAGTGTTATGATAGTTAAATAATACTTATATAAAAAAAATATTTTACCAAACTGAATATAAAATGAGCGTTGAAAATGCCTTTCTTTGAAAAAATTATCAAATTGAGACGATTGGGTGTGGGCTAAAAGAATAAGGCTAAGTGGGAATTGGGCCAGTTTGGAATGGGATAGTTTAATTGAGGCAATCCCATTCGACCGAATCCGCCAAAGTGCGGGTTTTTCGGTCGAATGGGAGTTTTTCGGTCGAATGGGATTCGGTCCAATGGGACAGGAGCATTTTTAGCTAGACCCAACCCTAGTGGGGTCTAGGTACTGTATTCACTGCGGCGTCGGCGTTCGCGTTGGCGTTGTACAAAAAGACGAAATACGTCATCGAATCGAAAAAACTTAGTATCTTACCCACCAGACGTCACGACGTGATGTCCGATACAAATTTAAAATATATACTTGTATTTAATAGATATGACTTTTAGGTGGTCTCCCTCCCACGATCGCGTAGCGCTCGACGCTGCACGCTATACGATCGAGTGTCGGACACTGATCCCCTTTACCACGGGCACTTGATATAATACGAGAGAAAAATCCCTTATATCTTCAGAGGTATACGATACAGAAAACCAATCGATACAGAAAACAAATCGTCGTTATTAAGGGGTTGTCGCGAACGAGATTAAAAGGTAGCTTATGAATGTTTCGATTCTAGTCTGTCAGTAATAAAAAGTCGAAAACAACGAACAAGTAGTCGCGAACGAGATAGTAAGGGAGCTTATGCTTGTTGAGCTCTAGTCTGTCAGCAATGAAAACTCGAAAACAATAAAGTCGTCGCGAAGGGAGCTTATGCGTGATGAGTTCTAGTCTGTCATTAATAAAAAACATGTTTTGAAAAATACGATTTGAAAATCACGATTTGAAAATCACGATTTGAAAATCACGATTTGAAAAACACGTTTTGAAAAATACGATTTGAAAAACTCGATTTGAAAAACATGATTCAATGCAATGACTGCGGGGATATTCGTCTTTTTCAATATATCGCATAAAAACGCTCACGGTAATATAGTCGGCTCGAGAAATTTCCGCAACTTCGTGTTTAAAGGAATCTCGAGACGCCATTCAAATTGTTTAGAGAGCGTTTATGCCTGCATAACACACCCCTGCTATAGAATCATTCCTTTAATTCAGCCTCTTTTACAATGTCAGGGGTCTAGCTATTCCTATGGGCTTGACCATCTTGTTAGAAATAGTTTTTCGATTTCCAGTTTCAGTATCAGTAAAAATCGTCACTAGGGAGCTAGGTGAAGTGGGCAGTGTAATTTTCCGCGTTAAGCCACCGTTAACACAATTTAGGATCATCTGTTACACAAGTAAGGCGTGGTTGAGCGTTTCCGTTTGTATCGGACTGCGACTTAATTTATTTGAGTTTGTCTCTTGATATAACTTGAGGTTATTATGAATTTTTAAACGTCGCGGTCTTGTTTTTAAGAGTCGGTATAATCGTACTTAAATTAAATAAGAAAAATAATTTATTTCGGTGGAATTATTAACTTCTCTGGAAAAACTGTAATTTTTATTAACATTTATTCATTGATAATAACGTTATATTATGCCATGATAAAAAATATCCAAGAATAGGCCTCAAACGACGATATTTCTATCAAGATTATTTCGCGGATATGGAATAGTTTTGTGTTTTATTAAATTAAAAATTACTATCGTATATACCTACTTTTCATTATTTCGTTCGCTTTTTTTCTTTTTTAATGTTTGTACAAGGCGAATATTGCGAAATAAGATTTAACTCTCGTTTAAAGTTAGAATGCTGAAAACTTTTCTCAATTTTAAAAATTATATTTTGACCGCAAGGCGGTAGAGATATTAATCCAAGGCCACACGGTAGTAGACGTCTTAAGGCTACTGATTTAACTTAGAAACGATACTAATAATAATCAGGCATAATATTTATATACTTTAATTATAAAGCTAATTAAATGGCCATAATATAATCGTTAGAAATTCGATAATTAACAATGTTTCAGAAATTTTCCTGGTTATTAATTCAAAGAATTATTTTAGGAAGAAAGATCTGAGAAAATTTCTTGGAAAAGTTCTTGGAAATTGTTTGAGGTATAATATTTTCAAAATTGTTTTTGTTCAGGGTTTGCTCAATATGTAAAAAACGTTAATTGCTTAACTCTAAAACTACGATGAAAAGGTTAAAATAAATTTAAAGGTTTTACATATTTAGTCAAATTTACAAGTAAAAGCCCCAAGGGATAAAAACGGTAAAATCATTCCATTTAAATATTTTTCTGGTTACAGTATGGCCAAAGAATTATTTTTCTGCTCAATTTGTGGCGCTAGGAGGCACACTTTAGGAAAGCATCTGATGCATGTTAAATATTTGCACGTGGCTAGTCCCAATTTTCACAATTTCTTGTGCAGTTCCTGGTAGTGAATTTACTTACAAAAATTTTGAATCTTATAAGAAACATTTGCAAGGAAAACAACTGTTCTCACCCTAATGAAACAATAATTTTCGAAGTTGAGAATGGTTCTGAGGTTGAAGTGGAAAATCAGCAAGAAATTTACAGAGAAGAAAATAATTTAAGTGAATTAGGGAAAAGTGCCACCGAGTACCAGCCAGCTTTGCTTATGTTAAAAATTTGAGATTAATATAAGGTTCCTTTGTCTACTGCTCATGGTATTTCTACTGATATATCTAACTTTTTGAATCTTATTCAAAGACTTTGGTACACTCAGAAGGTAATGACATATCTGAACCAGTATTACAGATCTTACGTAGCGAGCATCACTTAAATTCATATAGTAAAAAAATGTTAAATCAAGTTGAAGCGAAGGAACATTATTTAGGCTCAAGAAATGTCAAAAGAAAAGAAATATGGGAGAGTTTTATGGTAGTACCTTGATTTGTAACCCATTGGGTGGTAAAAGAAGTGTGCACAAAATATCAATTGTGTATTTTACTATAGGAAACGTTAGCCCTTCGAATAAAAGCAAACTGAGTCAGATTTACCTCGCTGCTATAATCACTTACTCCAATATTGAAAAATATGGTTACGAAAAGGTATTCGAACCTATTATTCAAGATCTTTTAAAACTGCAAACAAATGTTTTTTTTTAACAAAACAAAATGTCAATGTTAAAGGAATTGTTATTACTATTTGTGGTGACAATCTGTCTAGTCAAGCAATAGGCGGTTTCACTCAAAATTTCTCTTTCAATAGAATCTGTAGATTTTGCATGGCACGTAAAGAAGACATTTCTTCCATATTTGACGAGACAAGCTTTAACTTAAGAACCGAGCACGTGCATAGTTATCATTTGGCTGAAATTAAAAGTAACCCTGATAAAATAAATAATGAATGCGTAGCATCTTTTACCGATGTTTATAAAGAGAGCTGTGTGGCCGTATAATTTCTTATACCTAATAATAGCTTTAACTTATGAAATCTAATAATTGATCAAGGAAGCCAACGAAAGAAACACGATTTGATTAGTCTCTTGTATCAAGGAGCTTTATGAGCTGCGAAAGAGTCTAAATCCATCTTGGAAAAAGCTTGAATGCACTCTCGGGACGCCGCGGTTAGGGTAATTTTGGAAATTGGTTAAATACGCGGTAATTTATGGTCTAACGGTAATTTTATCTTTCAAAGACTTAAAAAAAATTCTTATTGATAGGGTACAGGGTACACTCGTGAAAAATTCGTTGTTTTTCATGATATACTGAACCATTTGAGTTTACATTAATAGGGCAATGTCACTATTTACATCGACTGCGGCCGCCATTGCCTGTACATTTACCTCGGCTTTTGCTCATATTATTAAGCTACCGGATGCTGTTTTCTTTTATGGAATAAATTGATAGGCTTTTGGACGTCCATATTGACGCCAAACACGAATATATTTACTAAACTATTTAAAGCATTTTTATAAATAAGTTAATTTTTAATACAAAAAGTTTTAAATTATAAACGAATATTTTGCTAATTTTACCGAAGCAAATCGTACATTACCATTACTCTGGTAATTTACCGAATTAAATTACCATTGTATATTAACAATATGGAACTCTATACGCCTAATTTATCGATGTTCAATCATTTTTAATCTAAATTTAGTAATAGCTTAAATTTTCATAAAATCGCATTGATCCTAAAATGCCACGAATACCCTTGAAATTTCGGCTCGTTCAAAGATAGTAAAGTTCCTTGGAATATTCTCAGTGGCATTGGAGCGGAAGGATGGTACAGGGGTACAATATACCCCATTAAAAAAGCTTTGACGGGCACCAAAGCGGTTGGAAAGAGCCCAAGAGCCTATTGGTGCCATTAGTCCTCAAAATGAAATCTACATTGTATACCCACAATCGAAAACGTTGCTATATGCGCCTGAATATTTTTAAGCTACAAACAGTTATGGAATTTTCAAAAAAAAGTTTTAGGTAATAATTCAATATTTTGAAAAAATATTGAGCTCAAAATTTTGCAGTTTGATTTTTTTTCGAAAGGTTAAAAACGGTTTGAAAGTCTCTAGTGCGAACTCCCCTTTATATTTTCGATAACAAAATCGTTCTTAGAATTGCGTCAATGAACGCCTTGGGTTCTAATAAGATGACGACACGCGAGTTTAACTGCTCCGACGTAACCTAAAACAAGTGCCGAAAAATATTATATTTCGGGAGTCTCCAACTTGTTTATAATTCTATACTAATAAATATTAACGCATTATTATTTCGTTAAAATTTCTTTATTTATTGGGCATCCGAGGCGATATAAAGAACAAGATTGTGTGTGAGGCAACGTGACCATTTGGTTTCATAGTTAACATGTTAATTTATATCACGGTCAAAGATACATGTTGAAAAAAAAAATGGAAAAAAAGTTGAAACAAGATGGCCAAGCCCATAGGAATAGCTAGACCCCTGACATTGTAAAAGAGGCTGAATTAAAGGAATGATTCTATAGCAGGGGTGTGTTATGCAGGCATAAACGCTCTCTAAACAATTTGAATGGCGTCTCGAGATTCCTTTAAACACGAAGTTGCGGAAATTTCTCGAGCCGAATATATGACCGTGAGCGTTTTTATACGATATATTGAAAAAGACGAATATCCCCGCAGTCATTGCATTCAAATCATGTTTTGAAAAACACACGTTTTGAAAAACACAAGTTCTGAAAAACACACGTTCTGAAAAACACACGTTTTTCAAAACATGTTTTTTATTACTGACAGACTAGAACTCAACACGCACAAGCTCCCTTCGCAACGACTTTATTGTTTTCGAGTTTTCATTACTGAGAGACTAGAACTCAACACGCACAAGCTCCCTTCGCAACGACTTTATTGTTTTCGAGTTTTCATTACTGACAGACTAGAACTCAACACGCACAAGCTCCCTTCGCGACGACTTTATTGTTTTCGAGTTTTCATTACTGACAGACTAGAACTCAACACGCATAAGCTCCCTTACTATCTCGTTCGCGACTACTTGTTTATTGTTTTCGAGTTTTCATTACTTACAGACAAACACTCAACACGCATAAGCCCCTTATATCTCTTTCGCGACGACTTGTTTATTGTTTTCGAGTGTTCGTTGCTGACAGACTAGAGCTCAACACGCATAAGCTCCCTTCGCGACGACTTTATTGTTTTCGAGTTTTCATTGCTGACAGACTAGAACTCAACACGCATAAGCTCCCTTACTATCTCGTTCGCGACTACTTGTTTATTGTTTTCGAGTTTTCATTACTGACAGACTAACACTCAACACGCATAAGCCCCCCTTATATCTCTTTCGCGACAACTTGTTTATTGTTTTCGAGTGTTCGTTGCTGACAGACTAGAGCTCAACACGCATAAGCTCCCTTCGCGACGACTTTATTGTTTTCGAGTTTTCATTGAAGATATAAGGGATTTTTCTCTCGTATTATATCAAGTGCCCGTGGTAAAGGGGATCAGTGTCCGACACTCGATCGTATAGCGTGCAGCGTTGAGCGCTACGCGATCGTGCGAGGGAGACAACTTAAAAGTCATATATATTAAATACAAGTATATATTTTAAATTTGTATCGTACATCACGTCGTGACGTCTGGTGGGTAAGATACTAAGTTTTTTCGATTCGATGACGTATTTCGTCTTTTTGTACAACGCCAACGCGAACGCCGACGCCGCAGAGAATACAGTACCTAGACCCTACTAGGGTTGGGTTTAGCTATAAAAGGAGGTAAATAAAAAGATCACCGCAAGTTCATAAGAATGGATCACCGCAAGTTCATAAGAATGGATCACCGCAAGTTCATAATAATGGATCACCGCAAGTTCATAAGAATGGCAATAATAATAAATATTGTTTTTGAAAAACCGGATTTCTTTCACTGAACTTGGAATTTTTCAATTTGGCAAAATATAATCAGATTAGAGGGAATCTTAGGGGCGTAGCCTAATTCTAAAAACAATCATCGTATTTTCGTGCTAGAGCTGTAGGAGACTGCCAATCAGCTGATAACCGAGAGTTTTGTTGAAATCAATGAGGCAAGTTTACACTATCAAAAGATTATATTTTTTCATTGAAGTAAAGGCGCGAACTTCAAAACTTTGTCTTCATAAAAAGGTTTTTGTTCTTATTCACAGAAAAACTACTCAGCGAGTTCTAGAATAGCCTAGATAATTATACTCTGATTTTTAAGTAGGTTTAGATGGTAATAGAAAACCATCAAACAGCTCTCCCATCTATTATAAACCCCGAGGGGGCAGACAATCGCGAAATCAGGTGTACAAAATTTTAGAACTCTTTGCACTATCAAATCATATTTTTCAACTCTTTTCTCTTAAATATTTTTTTACTGGGAGGCGGGAATTTTTTCTTTTGACGGGGGATTTTTTTCGTTTGATGGGGGATTTTTCTTTTGACGGGGGATTTCATCCGACAAAACTTTTTGGGGGGATTATGTCCGAGGGGGGTTATTTTGTCTAGGGTTATTTTGTAGGTTGGTAGCAGCCTGGTATAAAAACGGTATGAGAAGCTTTCAATGTTTTGAAAGTTGATATATAATAAATATTAATATAAATAACACACGGTAAAAGATTTCTTTTCATTCACGATATTTTATTTGCGAAATAAGTATTATTATTATTATAGTTTTCTAGTATTGCTACTTCCCATCGTTTGATAAACATTGTACCAGATAAAATATAGGAATATTGGTATGTTTTATCTAAATACGCAAGAGCAGGAACTTCGAAAATTTACCCGCTATATCAGTGAAAAACAGGAAATTTAACTCCTGATTAGCGCTACTACAGCGCCATTATTATGGGATGGATGGTAAAAACTAATAAACACATCAGTCTTTTCCTCGCCGTAGTAGAAGGGATATTTTTTCGAAGCTCGTGATCGTGTCACAACCCGAAAAAGCGGACCCTGGCAAAAGCATGTCTCTTTCTCCCGCGCCAACGTATTCTCATTGAGAAATGTCCATAAACTACGTCACACGATTTAGGGGGAGGGGGTTTGTCTCTCTCTGACGCAAGGTTGGTAGGGGTTGCATCGGTCTGTGACGTCACATTTGTTTTTTTTTTTTTTTTTTTTGCTTTTTTGTTATACAAAAATATCTTCATTAGAAAAATGTGTTCCCATGCTATGCGTGGGAAAGACGTCGTATTTATTATTAGTTTGAGATCAGGAATGTATCCCCTAGGAAAATTAAGAGGTATGGAACGCCGGCCAAAATAGCTGAACTCGTTCGTGAAAAGTATGAAGATGACGTAATTTCCTCTCTCGCTTGCGTTTACCGCAACATCATCTCGCGTCAAATTACGGAATCGAGAGAGGAAAACTACGACCACCTTTTGGGGAATGAAAAGGTTAGGTTGGTTCTAAAGGCTTTTTTGGTGCGAAAGAGAATGCTTGAGGGTAATTAAGCGAACCACGCGGCCCGTATCATAAAGCCTTGCCCCTTTGTGTATTTCGTGTAAAATCTCATACGCTTCTGATTATAGCAATTTCGGAACTGCGAAAATGAAAAGTTCTATAGCGAATTCGATACAAGCGAATACGATTCCGTAGAGAAAGATGTAAAATGGTCCTGACAATTGCGTCAACGTTAAATCGCTGATTGTTTTAGCGGGTTTTTTCCATGTAAGACAATCCAAAATTATCTTGACTTTAAAATCCAAATAATACATCGGTTTTGTCTCGAACCAAACGTACATTCTAAAAAAAGAAATTGATACCTGATTTTTTTTTTATTATCCTACATATCCCGTTGGCTAATTTGTATGCCAACATTAAGAGGTACCAAATATCTTTCCCTTTATTTCATAAAAGTAAACATAGCCCTGTAGCTTGATACTATCAGCAAAGGTCAAGTTTGACGTCATAACCCATCACTTAAAACTAGCGAAAAAGGTCATCGCCCCTGTTGGCTCCAGTGGTTTGGTCTCTTCCTCGATATTTGGCTATATTGACCCCCCCCCTCCCCCCACCTCTAATCAGAATCAAAATCTGCCAATGCAGTTATCTGGACCTTTGCTGATAGTATTAAGCTACGGGGCGTTGTTTACTTTTATGGAGCAAAGTGACAGACTTTTGGTTTTAATTTAGTTTATTAGAATTTCGCAACTAGTGTAGCTTAGTATAAATAAGATACTTAAATAGACAATTAGCTTAATATTATTCTTAATCGTTCTTTTGATAACTTTAAAACGTACGTAGTTGATTTAAAAACAGTTTTTGCGATGTGATGTGGCGCGATTAAGTTTATTTACCATGTTCCATACGATTTTTATTTGTTTTCCCCCGAAAATTTGAGCTGGATTTTAAGCGACACGAAAGTAATTGCGAGCTTACCCTAAAGTAAAGTATTGGTCGAATACTTTATCTTGTAGCAACCTTTCATTGACGGGTAAGACTAAATATTCGCTTTTAATGCCTGGTCTCGAAATGTAAAAATTTGTTAATTTACTAAACTTCCATCCGTTTAGCATAAGACGTTGAGTTAATCGATATTCGCTGATAATTAGGACCGTGTCCCTTTCTTGGGCGTCATTTTGAAAGAATCGAGAGTCGCGGCTTTCCATGGCCCCGAAAAATGACCATTTCCGTCGAAAACGTTCGATCCATCCGTCAATTTCAGCCTGGAACGTGGGAAATCTAATTTAATCTTGATTCGAGGAAATAAAACCAAACAATTACGATAAGATAGGTTTTTATCGGTTTCAAAATATTGGTGTAACGACAGGAAAGTCAGAAGGTTGTTAGAATGGCCAGGGAAGTTTCGAATTTAATCATAATGGAATTTGGTTCGGGAAGTTGCTAGTTTCACCAGAAGGTCGTAGAAAGGTCAGAAAAAATTCGAATTTTACGAGAAGGTCAGAGAAAGATCAGGAAAGATTCTAGTTCGACGAGAAGGTCTAGAGAATGGTCAGGGAAATTGCTAGTTTTACGAATAAGGTTGGAGAAAGGTAAGTAAACTTTCGAATTTGACCAGAAAGTCTAGATGATGGTCGGGGAAATTGCTAGTTTTACTAGGAAGTCGGAGAAAGATCAAGAAAGATTCGAATTTTACCAGAAGGTCGAGAGACTGGTCAGGAAAGTTTCGAATTTGACCAGAAGGTCGAGAGAATTGTTCGGAAATTTCGAATTCAATTTGACCAGAAGGTCAAGGTGATGGTCAGGGAAGTTGCTAGTTTTACTAGAAGGTCGGAGAAAGGTCAGAAAAGTTTTAAATTTGACTATATCATCGAGAGAATGGTCAAGAAAGTTTCGAATTTGACCAGAAGGTCGAGGGGAGTTGCTAGTTTTAGTATAAGGTCAGGAAAATTTAGAATTTGACCAGAAGCTCGAGTTAATGGTCAGAAAGTTTCGATTTGGACTAGAAGATCGAGATAATGTCAGGGAAGATGCTAGTTTCACTAGAAGGGCGGAGAAAGGTCAGGAAAGTTTTAAATTTGACTATATCATCGAAAGAATAGTCGAGAAAGTTTCGAATTTGACCAGAAGGTCGAGGGGAGTTGCTAGTTTTACCAAAAAGTCAGGGAAATTTAGAATTTGACCAGAAGGTCGAGTTAATGGTCAGAAAGTTTCAAATTTGACTAGAAGGTCGAGATAATGTCAGGGAAGATGCTAGTTTCACTAGAAGGGCGGAGAAAGGTCAGGAAAGTTTTAAATTTGACTATATCATCGAAAGAATAGTCGAGAAAGTTTCGAATTTGACCAGAAGGTCGAGGGGAGTTGCTAGTTTTACCAAAAAGTCAGGGAAATTTAGAATTTGACCAGAAGGTCGAGTAAATGGTCAGAAAGTTTCGAATTTGACTAGAAGGTCGAGTAAATGGTCAGAAAGTTTCAAATTTGACTAGAAGGTCGAGATAATGTTAGGGAAGATGCTAGTTTCACTAGAATTGCGAAGAAAGATCAGGAAAGTTTCGAATTTGACTAGAATTAGGTCGAGAGAATAGTCAGTGAAGTTGCTAGTTTTACTAGAAGGTCAGATGATGGCCAGGAAAGTTTCAATTTTGACCAGAAGGTAGATAGAAATGTTGGGAAGTTTCTATTTTGACCAGAAGGCCGAGGGAATGGTCATGGAAGTTGATAGGTTTACCAGAAGGTAAGATAAGGGAAGTTGAAATTAAGGTCAGAAGGTAGGGGGAGTTTTGGAAATTGAAATATATGCACCTCCGTTTCAAATTGTAAAAAAACCCTAAATCTCAGTATAAAATAATAATCTTTGGTAAGAATGCTAAATGTTAGACTGATGATACCAATCAATGTTAAGGCATGACGTCATTTTCCTACCGATCTTTCGACGAATTTAAAGACGAAATCTTCTTTTATGAAGAAAGGTTTGAGTCGAGTATCGTCGATCAGATCCGGAATGTCACGAATCACGCCATAATGTTCGTCACAAAATTCCGATTTCAGATAACAACTCGAGACGCAAATGAAATACGTTAAACCCAGAAACCATCCGGTTAACAACACCTTCACCGTCACTCCTTTCGGCACTCTTAAAATGGCTGCGAGCAATGCATTAGATTAGATTGGTTTAAGAAAGTCGAAACTGTAGATTAAAGGCAAAATGCAACCTGTTAATATTAGTTCTTACAGTTTTAAAAAAGTATCAAATTTATTATTTAATACATTGGTTGGATTATTAACCATTTTTAATAGGGCTAATCATTGGTCGACGTCATGTTTTTATAACTTAAATTGTGATTTTATTATTTGAAGTTATTGCCAATGTATTTTACTATATTTTATTAAAGGGAAAATCTATTTTTTTATTTTTTTTTCGGAATCACCGTTCCAAAAAACGTATTTGGTTATTTTTTCACAATTTTGAAACACGTTTTTGGTGTTTAAATTCATTTCTGAACTTTGGTAATTTTTTAGGAAAGGTAAATTAAAATTCGGGCCAATCATATTATTTCAGCCTTCAATAGCGCTTGTAATGCGCTAATATTAAAAGAATAGACCGACGATTGACGTCAAGACCTTCGGCATCAAACGCCGGCCTATTCTTTTAATGTTAGCAAATCACAAGGGTGTATTCCTGTTGAATCGACATCCATTCGACCTACTCAATATCGATTGTATTTATCATTTATATATGTCGATATTTTCTGGGTCGTGCTATATCCCATTCGACCGATACAATATCGATTGAGGAAAATGTTGATGATGATATATTATAATAGAATGACTTTAAGTCACCGTGGCGTAGTGAAAGAAAGTCGAGGTTAGTTTAATTTTTTGACTTTGGTGGATTGTTTCTGTTATTTTATGTTGTCACCGTGGCGTAGTTTTACAATAATGGTTGGGTTAGGTTAGGTTACAAAGGTACAATTAGAGGTTGGGGGTTTGAACAAATATTGGTACGTGATGAATATGAATTAAAAATATAAATATAAATCAGCAATTCACTTTATAAAAATAAGTTCCAGGGATCTGAAAGTATTTGGTTCTTCTAAACTAAATTTTGTGCTTAATATTTTACGAACTGTTCGAGTGTAGTGCTCATTTTACTTGGCCATGAAATTATTATAAGTGAATCAGATTTCTCGCTTTCAAAGGTTGAATCTTTGCGTTCCCGGAAATTTTTTTTAAATTCCAGCGGGAATATTCAAGCAAAGATTCTGGTCCCATTTAACCGAATCTGCGAAAAGTGCGGATTATTCGGTCGAATGGGATGTCGACCCATTGGACCGACATCCTATTCGGTCGACATAATCCTTTCGACAGATTGCTATTCGACCGACATCCTATTCGACCGACGTCTCGTTCGACCGACATCCTATTCGACCAACATTCCATTCGACCGACCAAATATCGAATGCATTATTCTTATAATTATCGATAATTTGTCGGTCGATTGGGATTTTATTTTGGTGATTTATCGTGGCTAAAAATGTGTCGGTCCAATGGGCCACAATCGATTACAAGAGCTATTGAAAGATGAAACAATATGATTGGCCCGAATTTAAGTTTACTTTTATTCAAATTTAGCAAACTTTAGAAAAAAATTTAAACACCAGAAACGTGTCTTTAAATTGCTTGAGAACTCTCAAATACGTATATTGGCATGGTAATTCCGAAAATATATTTAGCTCCAAGTTTATCTTTAATAAAATATTGTAAAAATACGTTGTCACTAATTTAAAATAACAAAATCACATTTTAAGATAATAAAGACATTACGTCGTCTTATGATTAACCCTGGGAAAAGTTTTTAGTAATCGTTATAATACTTGTCTAATTCACTAGGAGCAAAAAAACTAACCAATATATTAAAGCTATAAAATGGTTTTAACTAACTCGGATAGTAGGCATAACCGGGATTCATGAGCTAACGCGCCGGACACAATGACGTGTTATCAAACTCTCAATTGAACCCCAGCTAAGTCCGTTATTCCTTGTTAGAGCTCAGAATCGTATAACCATTATCTTCTGTTATTCATATTTTTTCAAGATATTTCGGAATAAATGGTAGTGAATAAACAAATGAAAGTCGTAAATTCAGATAAAAGTTAAATGTAAAGGGTTTATCCGAAGATAAAGGTTTGAAGCTTAATCTATTAACAAGTTACTCGAATTAAATCGTATTACAATGGATACGAAATTTCTTACTCTCAGAACAATAAAGCCAAACTTTGTTTTTTTGGAAGATATAGATTTTTAAATTTTCTTATCTGATCGTATAATTCGGATAATATTCTAGGATAAATTGCCATTTTCGGATGAAAAGATATAAGAGTATTATTTTGTTATTTAATCTTTGGATAAGATAACTGGATTAATAAATAGTATATTTTTAACCAAACGGAAAATATCTGAATTTAATTCAGTATATCTAATTAATAAAACTCGTATAAACTCTGAGCTCTATACTTTGTTAGTTAAAAATTGATTTTGAAACTTAATAATATTTTGCGATTTATTTTATAAGTTGATTAGGGTAATATAACCGTAATTCATCTATAGCAAAATCACTCTTCGTCTGGCAATTGCATTCCCTTTAAAAATATCATTACTAATTCGGAGGGAATGTTTACGTTCGTAAAAGAATACCGCGATCAAATTCCAAGTACCGTCGAATAATTGTATTTTCCAATTAAGAAGAGTCCGATGATTGAGACAATTATTGATAGTTAAGAAGAGAGATAATACCATCACGCTCATTAACAAGTACGTTGAAGTCTGCGTCAAGTGATGGAACAAAAGAAAAATTATTTTTCTTTACATTATAGTTACCCGTAATAATACCAAAAGTTTATCACTTTATTCCGTAAAAGTAAACAACGAGCCGTAGCTTAATACTATCAGCAAAGGTCAAGTTTTACGACCATGTAGCCCGTCACTTAAAAATACGCAAAAGAGTCATCACTCCTGTCTCGATATTTTGAGTCGGGAGAGAGGGGGTGTTCTAATTCTGAACACCCCCTCCTTCTAATTCTGAACTATCTTATAACGTGTAAAAAATAAAAAAATCCCGAAATTTGCAAAAGGAACCACTTCCGCGCCTCGGATCGAGAAACGAGTAGCACCAATCAATTCCTGAGCCGAATTTAACTGAGGAAAGGCGGAATTAGCGCGATCGAGCCAGCATTTGCGAAGTTATTGACGATTTAAAATTTTTGATTTGCTTTGACATAGAACCCGTAAAGGAATGAACTTGGAAGGAAAACGTCGATAACTTCGCAAATACTGGCTCGATCGCGCTAATTTCGCCTCTCCCCTTTAAAATTCGGCCAAGGAACCCATTGGTGACACTCGTTTGTCGATCCGAGGCGCGGAAGTCGTTCCTTTTGCAAATTTTAGGAGTTTTTCATAAATTTTCAGAATTAGAAATTTTTAGATATACTTTGAAATTACGTTTTCGCGAAGGGCTTGTGGCCAATTTCTGGGTTTGAGAAGTTTATTTTGTAGCGGGGAACTCCAACTGTACGACGAAATCGATTGCGTAAGCCCACGATTTTTCTGAAGCTCGTAAAAGCTTATTTCCCGGACCCTAAAGGGAAACATTCCCTTAAAAACGATCTAATTAATTAGGCTAATTATCGCGGTTGGCTAATTAGGGGCGTACCTTCTCCAGCTCTTTTCCTAGGGTGTTGAAGTCGCGTTCCTCGAATAGCCCCGTTCTTAATCTACAAAATGAGCCCTTCCATCTTTAAATCGACCCAACCCAAGTTAAGTTATACATTTTTAGATGTAAGTGTTCAGAATTAGAAGCGTTCAGAATTAGGCGACCCTACCATAGCCTTAAAAAAATATCATGGACAAAGGTTTTATTCCGGAAAACAGGGTTATTAATGTGTCTTAATATATTGCGAATGGAAACGTACCCTAAATCTAGCTTTATTGAAACGAAATTTTCCAAGTATTTAACCCGGCCAATCCCTGCATACCTCAAATATAAATTTCTTCATTTGAAACACGTTGAAAGTACGTGTTTTCATCCAATTTTATTAAATGCCAAGAAAAATTTCTATTTATTTTAAACAAATTAATCGTTGATCGTGTTCAGCCGCGCGTACCAAATGGTTCGGTATAGTACACCGCTTAATGTATTTTCTACGGATTCGTGTAGCTGAACTTATGCTATAGAGCCTTGTTCACACTAGAAACTTTGAACAGATTTGGAAAGGCCAATTGATTTTCGTGTAGTGGCGGCGGACGGTACTTATTTGAGGGGAGGGGGAGACATTTTTCGTTTAAGAAACACGTTGCTCAAGACCAATATACTACGCTGAGTGAAGAGTCTATTGTTGGAAATTAAAAAGTTCACCAGACCTACATCAGTACGTTGGAAAACTCGTTCCATACCGCCCCCGCCACAAGTTGTGCGACGTCATCATTTGTCCGCTACTTAAGTCGCACTTTTGTGGCCCGGAACGGGAGACAAAGGCATGAGACCCAAAAGAGGGGACCAGTGTTCCGCACTCTTGCAGTAGCAAAGGCCGTGGCCTTCGAAACATAACCTGACGGAGGCGCGCATGATCTAGAAGGATATGGCTGTACTAGCGCTCTTCTACAGTCGGACTCGCGTAGAAATAAATCATATACCTTAGTTAAAGGCAGGCCCTTTATATTTTTGGTTATTATTAAAAACAGGCCAGCTGGCCTGTTTTATTTATAGGTGTCTCAAAATTTCATTAGAAAAGTCTATGGAGATTTGTCTTATGAGGTGGAATCTTTTTTGTCAATGATAACTGAGGTTTTCGTTTTCTTCTTCTTCTTCTTCTTCTTCTTCGTCCGACCGCGAGTCCGTTTCATTGAGAGTTTGCATTCGAGAGAGAAAAATATGTTAGGATCGCGGGGGTACTCTATACTTATCTAATGTTGAATACTAAGGCAGATAAAAGGTATAGATAACGTTCAAGCACCGCGAAAGACGGCGTTTCATTGAGAGTTTGCATTAGAGAGATAGATAAATAAATGGGCTAGCCCGAATAGAGGTACTCTAAGTCTATCTGTAAGAAACGCATAGTTAAGAGATAGAGGTATTGTAGTTTTTTACGCGCTGCAAAGATGGTTGAACTAGGATATAATAGATTGTCTCAATTAGAAAGATGCAATAGAGACAAAGGTAAAAGAGTGAAAAAAAGGCTAGTTTGACTGAAGGACTCTTAACATTCTGTAGTTAAATACAAAGACCGAGATAACAATAGCGTGATAAAGCTTGAAAGACCGAGAAAGACGGAATAGGGTAACTAGTAAGGCTCCCCTCTATCTCTAAGAAACGCGTAAATAAGAGATAGATGGGTTTCTATCTTCTTACGCGCTGCAAAGATAAGGCTGAACAACGATCTACAATGTTTAATTATAAAGAAGTAATAGAGCAAAAGGGAGGAACTATAAACAAATATGGTTTAAAGAGATAAGATGGTGTCTATTATTCTACGCGTTGTTATTATTGCAAGGCTGAATTTTTAAGTGGGCTGAACAATTTTTTATATCATCATTATAAAATGCAGCGAGCAGGGTACTTAAACTTGGGTATTTCACAATAGCCCCATGATATATAGCGGTGAGACTTACAAAATGTCTTAGTAAAATGGACTCTGAAACAGGCGTGTTAAATTGATAATTTTATAATAAAACTCGGCGGAAAATTTAAATTATTTGTAGTGTTTTCATAAAAAACTAATTGACTTACTGTTTAGTTTTTATTAGAGTATCTGTAGACGGAGTAGTGCCATTAAGGGGAAATTGATGTCAAAGTCTATAGGTCACATTTTTTGACCAGACAACAGGAAAGGAGGCCTGTTCATGCTACGGTAACATAAAGTAGTGCTGTCTATGAGCGATAGATGGCGTTTGAAACTTTGGAACCAGTTCTTATGAACTGACTGAACCAGAAATTTCAAACTTTTGGGCGCGAACTAATTGAAAAAATTACTTAACATTTGTGATTCATTGGTATCATTATATTTTGCCGTATCTGTAATGAATTGTTAGACAATAAATCGTTCTATTATTATATTATATTAGTTGCATTCTATATGGCCAAGGTCCTTTTAGGAAGGTTATGACGACGATGACGTCAACAGAAGTTCTTCAAAACTTGAGTGTATTCGGCCATCTTTCTCTAGCACTCATTACGTCATTGAAAAGTATACTTGATCGCCAAAAGCAGCCGATAATGCAACCAGTTAACCCTGCACCATTAGCCCTCAAACAAATAAAAAATAAAACGTGACGTCATTGAAAGGCGCTTGTAGCGCCAAATTGAAGGAGAAGAGACATTAATTGTGACGGAATTGAAAGGCGCGTAGCGCCTATATGAAAGAGAAGAGACATTAATTGTGATTTATGACGGCATTGAAAGGCGCTTGTAGCGCCAAATTGAAGGAGAAGAGACATTAATTGTGACGTCATTGAAAAGCGCTTGTAGCCCCAAATTGGAGGAAAAGAGACATTATTTGTGACGAAAAGTACACTGCGAAATTTGAATACTTGTAAACGTTCTATTTGAAACATTAAAAAACAAAACCACAGCAAAGGTGAAATTGGGTAATACTTTCGGTAATAGAATTAGGAAAGGAGAAACCAAAATAAATTTAATCCATTCCAAACATAGATATATGAAATTTAAACTAGATCCACTACCTTACCTAAGTCACGCGCAAAAACGTCAGGAATAGAAGACATTTTCACGCGCTCATGCTCGCCTTTGACTGTGCAAATGTCACGCGCCACGGGGGACATGTCCCCCCGTATAGCGCAGGGGAAAAATATTTTGTATAAATCTTTTTCCGCGCCAAAAGCAGGACCACGCGGGAGGGTAGTAAAAGTGGATTTTAGGGGGGATTTGTAGCCTTTCCCAGTATCATGTCCATTCAAAATGGCAGCCTCCTCAGACGTAAAAAATGGCCGATAAGAAAAGGTTTTATTTTCGTTATTAAGGATTGTGGATCTAGTTTATTTTTCATATATCTATGATTCCAAATTGTATTACCACAATAGTCCTGGTCGATTTGCCGGAAATGGGCCCTTGTCTCGTAGCCGCGCCGCCATCTTTTTGTAGTAACAGGCTGCCAGACTATTTCTAATTTTATTTCCCACAAACCAAATTCAAGTTGTTAGTCCAACGCTTCCTATATGATAAAGTATAGGAGGCGTTGGTTAGTCTGTAGCTATTTTCACACTACAAAAAGATGGCGGACGATCACGTGACAAAAAGTTTTCCCCGCCAAAATTTTCGCGAGGTTCTCTAGACTTCCGGTTTTGGAAATCGACCAGGACTATTAGGAAATGCACATTTTGTGATGTCAGTCATATTAAAGAGTAAGTTTAATAAAGCCAATTCTAGGTCATTTAAGGTATATTTTATTGTATATAATGTATTTCGATTGACAGTAACATAAAACCAACGATATTCCATTACAAACGTTTGTTATCTATTTTCGTATAAAACGTTTACCCTATTTCACTGTTGCTGGGATTTTGTTTTAATGTTTTAAATAAAATGTTTACAATTAAGTATTCAAATTTCGCAGTGTACTTTTCGCGCCCAAAACTAATCGGTGCATAATTATGAAATTAGTCTTAAAAGAAAGCTTGAAATATTCTTCGTATCTCACCAAAATTCCAAGGCTACGCCATATCTGGAAATATCAAATAATAATTCTATAAAAGGTAAGTTACTCTCAAAATATCAAATCTCGTTCGACGGCTAGTATGCAATGTAGTAAAGACTAACGCGGAGCGATACACTATGTTAAACCTAGCTTTTAACGTTGCATACTCCTCTTAAACACTACGTTCGCCTGATTTGATTGGTAGAAGGCCGCAGTTTTTAATTTGAGGGTAAAATCGACACCAATTTTGATTTTTTAAAAAGTTCAGAGATATTTCACAAATGTTTTAATACGCAAACAGGCCCTATTGTTAAATAAAGAGTCGATGAAACATCACTTGATTTCCCTCTTCAGTATCCCTTTAAAGAGGAACTTAGAGCTAAAAATTGGACAGCTTTTTAGTATTTTCGGAATTACCATTCCAAAAAACGTATTCGAGAATTTTTTCAGAATTATTGGACCAGTTTTAGGTGTTTAAATAAATTTCTGAAGTTTGATTAAGTTTGAATGTAAGTGAAGTGAAACATCGGGCCAATTATATTTATGCCTTAAACATCGCTTAATGTCCAAACATTAGAAACTTAAAATTTTACTAACATTTTCTACCTCGTAAATATATTAAATTTGAAAGTTTCTAATGTTTGGACATTACAAGTGCTGTTTAAGGCTGAAATAATATGATTGGCCCAAATTTATGCGCACTTACATTCAAACTTGACAAAACTATAGAAATTATTTTAAACACCTAAGACGAGTCCAATAATTCTGAAAAAAATTCTCTAATAATTTTTTGGTTGGCGATAACGAAAATAAATTTAAAAGCTGTCCAATTTTTAGCTCAAAGTTTCCCTTTAATAACTTTTGTCTTAAAGGCCTAGGATTGCTTCTGCCTGCTGCCCTGGAAGCGGGCTCAACCTTCAGGCTGTCTCTAGCCTTGCTTCCAAAGGGGTGGCCCAGAACGTGAGCCCACTTCCAGTGTAAATGGCGGATGACAGGCTGAAGAAATTCTAGGCTTTTAAATGTTTGGTTCTAGTACTCATTCTACCGCACCATTAATTTATTGTAAGTAAATCTGATGTTTTGCTAGCAAAGATTGAATCTTTGCGTTCCCGTTAATTGATATAATTAAATTCCATCGGTTATATAAAAGCCGAGAACCTCGTCCCAATGGCCCGAATCCTAAACCGGGAGAAGAGCTGGGTTCTTTGTTCAAAAGGGATTGTCGGTCGAGCGCGATTCGACAGATTGCGAATCGACCCCATGGTCAAGGAGCGGTTCGCGAGTTATGAGTATTGGGAAATGAAAAATGAACTATTTTAATTTTGCTTAGCCATGTTTATTCATCCAAGTTGTTATTTCCAAGTACAAAAAAATATCAGTTTCGATAACGTCGTGATCCGTACGTAGGAAACCTTCCTATATCTATTTTTCATCACACCGTATTGCTGAAAATAAATGTAAAACTTTTGTGTTGGTACTTTTTATCGTTAGGACAAAAGTATACCAAGATTTCCAAAGGCGCTGCGCTTTCTCGAATTATGTCATTGAAGACCGATTGATGAAAGAGTTCCGGACTCCTTGCTTGCATCCTCCAGTTCACCGACGTTATCGCGTTTTGAATTTTCCTTGGGAAATCTCTCATCAAGTTCGTTCGCCTATCGTCCTCCACCTGTTCCATGCAAGCGTGTAGATGGCTTTTACACCCATTAAGCGAATATTCCACTTCGTCGCGCTAAAATAAATGTTAAGACGGATTGATGGATTTTAGTTTTGTAATATATTGCAGACTTATTAAAATTACACCTTATTCAAATCCTTTAATGCTTGTTCAACGAAGCCCAAGGCTTTGCCGTAATTCTCCTCCACTGCCTGGAGAGCTCTTTCCCGCCCTAGGGTGGCCTGGTTAATCATTCGGCTTTGCATTATTTCTTTATTTACGACAGGTACGTAATTAGACGGACAAACTTCGGAGTTTTTGCCAACCTGGAATTAAGAATGTTTATTTAAAATGAAGGTATTTATTAAAGTATCAGCCAAGGTTGGCCTCTTTGACTGAGAACTAACGTTAATATCAATTGATTTCCCTGGGGGCGACGAATCCTTTATTTGACTCCCAGCGTTTACTTCAAGTGACGAATCTTCGAGTTCGTTATAACCGTCATGTTGATCCATATTACGTTCGTCATGAAGCTGGCTTACGTCATCATCGCTTTCACGGGAAGTTGAAAGCAATGAATTCGTTATCATCGCCCATTCACTGGTTTCTACAATTGCTTTTTCTAAATGAAGAAAAAAAAATATTTAATCACGCATTAATAATTGCTATTAAAATTTTAACTCATAACTACAAAGTTTCTTAATCCCACAAATTTAGAAGGTCAACATACCATGGTTATTCACCGCCATGTTAACCACACGATTCATCTATTCGACTTGAGGTCTGCAATCATTATCCAAAATTATTAGGGATGTCTACGCTTTTTATGTTAAATAAAAAAGTTTTTTACAAATTGCTTTACAAATTGACTCATTTATCAACAACAGAGTAGCTAATCGGGGTTCCTTAAACCACGGGGCCGCTTGATCAACGTATTTTTTTTTTGACGTACCCGAGTAATCTACACTGGTGTTTGATTGTTCAGTAAAGTTAAAAAATGCAGCAATGAGTATACAAATTTTCATTTAACATATAAAGAGGATAAATGAAAATTTGTATACGCATTGCTGCATTTTTAACTTTACTGAACAATCAAACACCAGTGTAGATTACTCGGGTACGCCAAAAAAAAACATTGATCAAGCGGTTGGTTTATTATCCGAGCCCCGTGTTTTAAGGAACCCAAATTAGCTACTCTGGTGTTGATAATTTAGTCAAGCAAAAAACTAAAAACAACTCCTTGAGACGCAGTAAAGTATCTGTAGACCGAGTAGCGCCATTTGGTGAAATTCGACGTCACATACAATGGACGCATTTTGTTTTGCGTTAACGAAGACAGATAGCGCTGCACACCGGTACGGTTCAGGGGAACCGTAGCGGTGTGCATCGTATGTGACGTCAGATTTCACCAACCGGCGCTACTCGGTCTACAGATACTCTAAGGCGCAGTTTATAGGCAATTTGTAAAAAACATTTTTATTTAACATAAAAAGCGTAGACATCCCTATTAAGTTTGTATAATGATTGCAGACCTCAAGTCGAATAGATGAATCGTGTGGTTAACATGGCGGAGAATAACCATGGTATGTTGACCTTCTAAATTTGTGGGATTAAGAAACTTTGTAGTTATGAGTTAATATCTAATTAGCAATTATTAATGCGTGATTAAATTTTTTTTCTTCATTTAGAAAAAGCAATTGTAGAACCCAGTGAATGGGCGATGATAACGAATTCATTGCTTTCAACTTCCCGTGAAAGCGATGACGACGTTAGCCAGCTTCATGACGAACGTAATATGGATCAACATGACGGTTATAACGAACTCGAAGAATCGTCACTTGAAGTAAACGCTGGGAGTCAAATAAAGGATTCGTCACTTGAAGTAAACGCTGGGAGTCAAATAAAGGATTCGTCACTTGAAGTAAACGCTGGGAGTCAAATAAAGGATTCGTCGCCCCCAGGGAAATCAATTGATATTAACGTTAGTTCTCAGTCAAAGAGGCCAACCTTGGCTGATACTTTAATAAATACCTTCATTTTAAATAAACATTCTTAATTCCAGGTTGGCAAAAACTACGAAGTTTGTCCGTCTAATTACGTACCTGTCGTAAATAAAGAAATAATGCAAAGCCGAATGATTAACCAGGCCACCCTAGGGCGGGAAAGAGCTCTCCAGGCAGTGGAGGAGAATTACGGCAAAGCCTTGGGCTTCGTTGAACAAGCATTAAAGGATTTGAATAAGGTGTAATTTTAATAAGTCTGCAATATATTACAAAACTAAAATCCATCAATCCGTCTTAACATTTATTTTAGCGCGACGAAGTGGAATATTCTCTTAATGGGTGTAAAAGCCATCTACACGCTTGCATGGAACAGTTGGAGGACGATAGGCGAACGAACTTGATGAGAGATTTCCCAAGGAAAATTCAAAACGCGATAACGTCGGTGAACTGGAGGATGCAAGCAAGGAGTCCGGAACTCTTTCATCAATCGGTCTTCAATGACATAATTCGAGAAAGTGCAGCGCCTTCGGAAATCTTGGTATAATTTTGTCCTAACGATCAAAAGTACCAACACTAAAGTTTTATATTTATTTTCAGCAATACGGTGTGAAGAAAAATAGAAGATATAGGAAGGTTTCCTACGGATCACGACGTTATCGAAACTAATATTTTTTTGTACTTGGAAATAACAACTTTGACGAATAAACATTGCTAACCAAAATTAAAATAGTTCATTTTTCATTTCCCAATACTCATAACTCGCGAACCGCTCCTTGACCATGGGGTCGATTCGCAATCTGTTGAATCGCGCTCGACCGACAATCCCTTTTGAACAAAGAACCCAGCTCTTCTCCGGGTTTAGGATTCGGGCCATTGGGACGAGGTTCTCGGCTTACATATAACCGATGGAATTTAATTATATCAATTAACGGGAACGCAAAGATTCAATCTTTGCTAGCAAAACATCAGATTTACTTAGAGTAAAATAATGCTTAGGTAGAATGAGTAATTGAGCCAATCATTTTGTAACATATAAGGCAAAAAAAACACAAAAGGCTACAACATCGGTGGACAGAGGAGAGGAACTAAGAATGCTAGAACTATTTTCTGAAACGTTCTTCAACAACATGAACACGTCGTCGATTTTAAATAAACTATTTATGTCTGTTTTTGTACTTGGAAATGAGGAATAAATATATATATGCAATTGTGGACTTCAATTAATTCAAACAACGTAAACTTGGCTATTTGTCAGCCTCAATGATATAGAACAGAAAAGGTTGTCGAATTTCCTACCAAAATGGACTCTGAAACAGACTAGGCGAAAATTTAAATGCTTGTAAAAGGGATACTGAAGAGGAATTTGTTTACTAGTTGGTTGCCGTGATTGTATAAAAATAGTTTAAGCGCCCCATTCAAGCAGGAACATAAGAAGCAAACTTGGTGCAATAACAATAGAAGAAATGGTGCTCACATTTCGTTCAAGAACCTCTAGATATCCCGATGTTATTTCACCCATGTCGCAGCGTGAATGGGCCCTTTATTACGCTTTCAAGGACATTTTAGAAATAAGGCAGACGTTGATTGGAACGCTTTTACGTGACGTCATTAATATGTCCACTTGTTAAATACTGTTTTAGGGTGCGGTATCCTTTTTTTCGTAAAAAACACTCTTATTACTGAAACACTTCAGGTTTTGGCTACCATCCACTTCTACACGTCAACATTGGTTTACTTACTCTGATTTTTAGTAGACAAAAAATCTGAAATTGTTTTCTTTTTAAATCTTTATATATAGGAATTTCACGCAGGGATGATTTTTTAAGTTTCAGTTCAATTTTAATTTTGCACAATAAAACACCTTTTGTAATCGAAACGATGTGCATTCATTATAATTTAAGTTTTTTCAGAGAAAGCGACATGGCATTCACTTAACAAAATTGAGTAATTAAATCGATTCAACTAAATAAATTGTTTGGTACATTGTATGTACAGGTAAAAGGAATTTTCGATATTTCTATTTCGGAAGATTTGAAATTATTTTGAGTGTATTACTGAATTATATTTTTTTTCTGATATTTACCCTTTGTGAAACGAGGTTTTCACCAATAAATTTTTTTTATTTAATAACAAGTAATTTATCTCAGAGTTACTTTGTGATGATGAATTGTAAATTTTCTGTGAGAAGCAGAAAAATGGTTAATATCATTTCTATTACTAATTCTATTTCGATGAATTTGAAATTATATGCAGTGTATTAAGGGTTTTCCCATTTTTTTCATTTATTTAAATCGTCTGGTACATTGCATGTACAGGTAGACGTAATATTTGATATATCTATTTCGATAGATTTGAAATTTTGTGTATTAAGTGTTTTACAAAAATTTTTCTCGTATTTTGCCCTTTGTGAAAACGAGGTTTTCACTAAAACCCAGAAGTTTTTTTAATAAATAACAATAATAACAATAATCACAAAGAGATTATTTTTGATGATAAATTGTTCATTATATTTCCTTTTCAATCAATAAGTAAACGGTAACGTTTCTTTAAGAAATTTTAATAAATAAAGCTAGTCAATTTATATGTGTTTTCTATGCATAAATTACGGAGTACACTCATATTTTGAAGGAAAGAAATTCGTGAGGTTCTTACACGTGCTGGTAAGCGATACACTTTTACATTTCGCTTACGCGAGATTGAAGTACTTTTGGTTAAATTTGTGGCATTATTCCCATGAGAAGCGAAACTGTTTTATTTTATTATACTATTGGCAGTAACTAGTATAATATTTACTGGAAATATTATACTAGTTACGTAGTTTTCGCTACTTTGTAAATTTTGCTAGTAAATGTTTTACAGATATATATGTTTATACCTACCTTTTGAACAAGAGAATTTAAACTTCAATTTAGTCTTTTAAAGATAAAATGGTGAAGATAAAGTACTGTGTTTATCCTGGGTGCAAAAACAGCACCCGCAAGAAAGATGTAAACGTGAATTTTTTTTCTTTTCCAAAGCCCGGAAATCAAGTCATAAAATGTGCAAAATGGCTGCGAATTTGCAATAAAACATGTCCACTTAGTTCTGTTAAAGAACATTGGTACATCTGTTCGAACCATTTTTTAGATGGCAAAAGTCCAAATGAAGAACATCCGGATCCATTACCCGTTACGATAAGCGCGGGCTCAATTGTTCATAACGATGAAACGACTTTAAAAGCCGATACTAATGACAACATAGCGTTGCGTAGTCTTGGTGTTGACGACGATAATTCATTGAAAAGGTCCCCTTGTTTCCAAGACGATAACATAGTCAAAAGGTTTTGTGTTAATTACCAAGAAAGACTAGACATGCCTAATAGTCCACATTTCAATGAATTTGACACGAGAAAAAGCCATGATGTCGGTATGATAAATCTGATCAGGCCAAATGGATGCTTGACAAAGCCGGTCGAAAGCCCAAATGGCTGCTTTACAAAACCGGTCAGCCCAAATGGCTGTTTGACAAACCCGGTCAGCCCAAATGGCTACTTGACAAACCCGGTCAGCCCAAGTGGCTGCTTGACAAACCCGGTCAGCCCAAGTGGCTGCTTGACAAACCCGGTCAGCCCAAATGGCTACTTGACAAACCCGGTCAGCCCAAGTGGCTGCTTGACAACCCCGGTCAGCCCAAGTGGCTGCTTGACAAAACCGGTCAGCCCAAATGGCTGCTTGACAAAACAAGTCAGTCCAAATGGCTACTTGACAAAGCCAGTCAACAGCCCAAATGAACGTTTGGCAAAGTCGGTTGGCAGCCCAAATGCATGTTTGACAAATCAAGTCGACAGCCAAAATGGCTGCTTAACAAAACCGGTTAGTACAGTTGACTGGTTGACAAAGTCTGTTAGTTCAGACGGCTGTATGACAAGATCGGCTAGCTTTAGTCTAAGTTCGATACATCAGTATGACAATGACAAAGATGATATGTCAAAAAGAACAAAAATTGTAACTCACAACTATCTTGGTAATAAAAAATGCTCGGAAATTTGTATGTCCAAAAAAGTTAAAAACAAACACAGAATATATTACCTACAAACACAGAATATATTACCTACGTCATCAAGAATGGATTAAAAAAAAAAAAAGCCGTGTATTATAAAACAATGCAATCTCAAATTGCGAAAATGAGAGCCGTGCACTATAAAACCAATCAATCTCAAATTGCGAAAAAGAGAGCCGTGCACTATAAAACCAATCAATCTCAAATTGCGAAAAAGAGAGCTGTGCACTATAAAACCAATCAATCTCAAATTGCGAAAAAGAGAGCTGTGCACTATAAAACCAATCAATCTCAAATTGCGAAAAAGAGAGCTGTGCACTATAAAACCAATCAATCTCAAATTGCGAAAAAGAGAGCTGTGCACTATAAAACCAATCAATCTCAAATTGCGAAAAAGAGAGCTGTGCACTATAAAACCAATCAATCTCAAATTGCGAAAAAGAGAGCTGTGCACTATAAAACCAATCAATCTCAAATTGCGAAAAAGAGAGCTGTGTACTATAAAACCAATCAATCTCAAATTGCGAAAAAGAAAGCTGTGCACTATAAAACCAATCAATCTCAAATTGCGAAAAAGAGAGCTGTGCACTATAAATTCAATCAATCTCAAATAGAGAAAAGAAAAGCAGTTTACCGTGTGTCTAATCAAGTGTTATTTAAAGGTTACGAAGCTCGGTATGCTCTTCGCCATCCACAAAAGGAAAAAGACAGATTATATGCATATCGAAAATCCAACCCTCAAAAATACATTAAAAATCAAGCGAAGTATGGCGAAAAGAATCGGCAATTAATTCACGTTAGAGATAGAATTTCAAGGGATAAATATTACAAGAGCAACGCCGCTTCTACCCGATCTGCGAATTTAATTCGTTACTACAAAAAATACAGAGAGGTCCAAAAAAGACCGCCAAAAGCGAGTCAACCTCGACTCTGTGCTAAAAAATCTAGGCAAGACTTTCTTGCAAAGAAATTGGTTAAACATTCTTTGGGAAATCTAGTTGATGGTGCCGAGAGACTAGCCCCAAAAACTGTACAAACGCAGGTCGAAGCTTGGCTTTTGGCTGGCCAGGCCTTGAAAATGAAAACGAGTTTATATGCCAAACTAAAAGTTCAATCCTCCGAATTTGGTAAACAATGCCAAAGTATTTTGAAAAAATTTCCCGACGGACCGTTAAACCCCGATAAGTTGTTAAAAGGTATTGGAGGCAAAAGAATTCATTGCTCCAATTGCGAACCGTTCTTTTGGGACATTGCCTACTATCCATTAAGTAAAAACGAGAAAGCTCTGGAAGTAATGGACGATGGTGTCATTTCAAATGCGTTTAATGTTCTACCACCTAACGAACAAGAATATGAAGAGGCCATCACTTTGGCCGAAAATGATATGCCTCTACCCGAGAAAGAGGTCAATCACGATATAGTCGAACCTAGTCAGGCAATGGTAAAAAATCCAGGCGTATATTGGGAATGTGGATCTTATTGTAATATTCGGGAAAATTCCCTTCAAAGATTAGCTGACATTATTATGACCTTCGCGACATGCAAAGATAGTACAATGGCGGAATTTTACTCAAACATTGATGAATGTGCGTTGCGGAACTTGAATCCGCCCGCTAATCACCCCTTTAACGAGCAGCTGAAAGAAAACCCTCTTTTTAAAATGTATGTGCCATGGCGTTACCCAATAACTCAAGGCCACAGCCTCGCTTGTTTAGAGAACAAGGAGTGTCTCAGTATATTAAGACTTCTCAGGGAATTGGCCCCACACTTCACTGCCTTAAGAACTTTCGTCAAAAGGGTTTACGTATTAAGAGCGCTCGCTCTAGGACTTAAATCCCTTACAAACGTCATTGAAAGGGCTGACATGAAAGAGTTAAAAGAAACTTTGTATAGCCTAGAACGCCTGCTAGTTGACAAAAGAAATAAAAAGCGTAAAGACATTCAAACAAACGTAGAGGGCGGTATAGAAATAGCGATTCGACCCATTCTTAATGAGCAAGAACTGAGACAGACGTACCAGAAACAGTTCACTCATTGTTTCAGAGAAATTAACGAATTTCACGACACCCCTTGTGACTGCTGTGAGAGACTGTATCAATTGAAGAGCCTAAAAACTCTCGAAAAATTGGCTTCAAAATGTAAACTAGAAAGCAACCAGGCGCTAAACACTTTACGAGCGGCGTGGCAATTACAACGCCCAGAATGTCCAGATTTCGATTATTACGCTAAAATTAACTTGTGTGACTGTTGCTTCAAAGCGCTTCTAGCTGAGAAGGTACCATCAATATGCTTCTTGAATGGACTTGAAGTTGATCCGGTACCCAAAGAAATTTCAGAGTTAAACATTTTTGAAAAAATTCTAATACAAAAAGGGAAAGCTTTTCAAACTGTCGTTCGATTAGGAACGCAGTTAAAAACTTATAACCATACCGGTCTCACCAGGGCGGTTAAAGGAAAAGTCGTATACTTACCACTTCCCTTGCAGAGTAATACGGACATGATTCCGAAAGAATTGCCCAAAAATCACGAGTTACACATTCTAGTGAATGGCTTACCGACGCAAAACAAGTTGGTATGGCAGTCCTTGGTTCGTTTGGACCAAGTGCGCGACGCCTTGATTAAACTAAAAGAGATCAATCATTTATATTCCGATCTCGAGGTGGAGAAATGTGACGATGATTACATTTGCGAAACCGTCGAAAACGAGAAATTACGAATTTCTACTCAACCTGAAGCGTTGCTAAAAAAACTGACAAAAACGCAAGAAAAAGAAATTTACGACCATTATTCGATTCACCCAATAAACGGGAATCCGAAAGATGTTCTCGAAACCTTTCAAATGAAACGAGTCGAGGGCGAGCCTTTGAGCCTTTTCGAAAAAAACCTCGATTACCTTTGCTTTCCCGATTTATTTCCAACTGGAAAATTTGGCCGTTACGCTGAACGGCCTTTCGGTGATTTGAGAGACTCGGGCTTTAGAGTGTCACGAATCAGAAACAAAAACAGGAGGTTCTCTTTGAACGAACAGTACTTGTTTCACACCTTTTACGAGAGTGAAGTCAAATCTATGACTAGCGCCATCAATTACATGATGAGAATGTCCAATTCCAAACGAATGACAGTAAATTCTCTGATCGAGAAAGTCGACGCTAAAAATACGGAGCTTGAAACCGCGTTGTCCTCCTTCATGCGAAGTATGCGAGGCACGCAAGAATATTGGTTTCAACGTACTCTTGATTTAAACACCATGCGTCGGGAATTTGGTACGCCGCATTGGTTCGTGACCTTGTCCTGCGCAGAATACGATTGGGTCCCTTTGCATGATCACTTAAAACAATATCAAAATTCGAGCCGGACCGTGGGAGAATTATGTAGCAACGACCCCACGGCAGTGAGCCTACATTACCACAATAGATTTCGCTCAATTTTAAGAAACCTTATTCTAACCAAAGATAATCCCGTTCTTGGTCCTGTCGTCCATTATTTCTGGCACATTGAGTACCAGTCGAGAGGCGCCCCGCACGTTCACATGGTGTTGTGGATTAAAGACGCCCCCCAAATTAATGTCGCTAAGAAGGAAGAAATATTGGCTTTCGTAGCTAAGTTCGCTACTTGCTCGCTCCCCGATAAGATTGCCAGCCCGACTTTATTCGAATACGTGGACAAGTATCAAAGACACAAATGCAATCCGTCCTGTGAAAGAAAGGGAAAATGGGGTAAAAAATCCGCAACAAAGTGCCGCTTTAAATTCCCCAGAGTCGTCACGATGCATGCTAGATTACACGATGTTCAGACCACAATAAAACAACACGTGGCTGGTAAAACCGGTCGTCTCTACGAACTTCCACGAAAGGAAAATGAAATATTCATAAATGACTACAATCCAGCTTTACTTTTGTCTATGCAAGCCAATATGGACATTCAATTCATCGCTGACAAAGATAACGCGCTCGCTACTTACGTTACCGGTTACATTTCCAAAAAGGAGAAGTCAAATGATGACGATCTTTGGAACGAATTGGCTGGTAAAGACCTTCACAGTCGCTTGTGGGCCTTTGGCCTCAAGAGATTGACGCACAGAGAGTGCGGTGCGTACGAAATCGTGGACCGTATTCTAGGTCACCATTTGTACGGAAAATCCGAATAGATGCTTTACGTTAACACGTATAAGAAAGAAAATCGAAAACGCTTGTTGAAACCATTCAAAGATTTGAAAGCTTTGCGAGATACGAACCCTGAAAGCGATGAGATTTTTGCTATCCAAATGGTCGATGACATATATCCGAATAGACCGGATGTATTGGATAATGAATCTTTGTACGAATTTGCCAAGTTCTACGAGCGAAAGCCGCTCAAAGGCGACCCACCAGAAAACAGTTTGATTTTGAAAAATGGGAAGGGTATTCTAAAAAAAAAAACCAAGCCGTTCCTAATTCAGTTTCCGAATCATGATCCCGAAAAAAGCGACGAGGAGCGAGAAAATTACTCTCGCGCTTTGCTCATGCTTTTTCTACCTTGGCGAGACGAAAGTTCTCTTTTGGAAAGTCATTCGACATATGCTGAAGCGTTTGATAGCCAATTACCTAATTTGGAACGGATGAAGGCTTACCACGAAAATCTACAGTCAATTAGCGCAGCTCAGAAAAAACTTCAAAAGGTTCAAAAGAACCAAGTTGCTAAAGAGGCTCAAACGTCTAAAAGGGTAATTTCAAATAATGACCAAGCTATTGACGATGTTCATAACGCTCTTCAATGCCAAGAAATTGATGAAACTGAGTTGTACTGGGCTGAAATTGATGCAGCTTTAGGTAAAAAAAATATTGAGAGAGGGAGCGAATCACTAGAGCAACAAGTCGCTCTCTTGTATCCCGATCAAGAGAAAATATTCAAAAAAGTTGAAAGCTATTTTGCCGAGCAAGATGTTTCGAAAAAACCCCTTTGCATGTTTGTTAGCGGATTCGGCGGCACGGGAAAGAGTTTCCTAATACAAACCATAAAAAAGATGATGGTTACACGTTTTCCTCGTAGCGTGGCCCTGGTAGCGCCAACTGGATTAGCAGCTTATAATATAGGCGGACTTACTTTGCACAAACTGTTAACGATGCCCATTGAGCACGGAAAAACGGCAAAATACCGAAAACTGGGTCCGGAGAATTTACTCATGCTGAAAAAAAATTTGGGTAACTTGAAATTACTTGTAATTGACGAAGTATCCATGGTCAGTTCTCTGCTCCTAGCTTCACTCATTTGAGACTCACTGAAATCACGGGTAATGACGAGGAGTTGTTCGGGGGAATTTCTATACTGGCATTCGGCGATCTTTTGCAATTGCAGCCAGTAAAGGGTGATCCTCCATTTTGCAAACTCAGTCATATGGAAGCCAGCCTTAAAATTGGAGCAGTTGGAGGTGAAAATCTGTGGCAAAACTATTTCGAATATGACGAATTGACGATTAACAAACGGCAAAAGGATGATACGATCTTCGCCGAATTGCTTTCTCGAGTGAGAATCGGTGAAATGTGTGAAGCTGATGAGAAGTTGTTACGATCTAGAGTGATTAAAAATGCGGATAACGCCGAAATCGTTGCCGAGTACTTCTCAAAACTGGTGAAAGAAGAGCAAAGACCTGTTTGCTTATTTGCTACTAACGAGTTGTGCAAGAAAATGAACTCTATAATGTTGCAAAAGTGCGACAGTCCGATAATGGAGTTCTTGTGCGAAGACGAAATATCTGACGGTGGTAAAGGACTTAATAAAACAGCGAGAGCCTTGCTTAAAAAACTGGAAAAAAAGGCATCCGATACCGCTGGTTTAGAAGCGAAACTGAGGCTCTGTGTCGGTGCCCGAGTCATGCTTCGAAGAAACCTATCATTAGAGGATGGATTGGTGAATGGTGCCATGGGAACTTTGAAAAACGTGCAAAAAGATTTTTTCGGCAAAGTGACGACATTGTTCGTTTTATTCGATAATAATGAGTTCGAACCATACGCGATAGAGAGAGTTAACGCCAAATTTGAACTCATGAAAAACGTTTACGTCAAACGATGCCAATTTCCCGTTACGCTAGCTTATGCCATCACTATCCACAAAAGTCAAGGAATAAGCTTAAAATGCGCCATTATAGATTTGGGACCATCATGTTTTCAAAGTGGCATGGCATACGTCGCATTGTCTAGAGTTACGACTCTAGAAGGTGTTCATCTTTTATGTTTCGAGCCAAATAAAGTTTACGCTGCTCCGAAAGCTATTCGAGAGTACAATAGACTCAGAGCAAAGTACAGGAGCGACCTTCCTCAATTAAAAGTGATTGCGAAGAAACCAACCAAGTCCAAAATGACAAAGAAGGTTAGCGTAACTCACGCGGATGCACCAGAAGATAGTAGCGCGAATCACGGAAATGGAATCTCTAATCCAGGCGAAAGTATCGCGATTAAAGGTTTCGCGAATGAAGGAAACACATGTTACGCAAACTCATCCCTACAGGCCCTTTTATGTATGCCTGAGTTTGGACAATATGTCCAAAATAAGGTTATTAATGCTGGTCAGGCTACTCTAGCTCTGCAAAATTTATTAATTGAATTACTAAACCCGAATTCTAATCTGGTTGAATCCACGCAAAGTGTAAGACTGTGTCTAAACGAAAGGTTTTGGAATGGACAAGTACAAGAAGATGCTGCAGAATTTACAAATGATTTGCTTAATCGGCTTATTGCCGAAAGCGTTGGTTTCGAAAATTGTCTTTCTCACGAGATTGAAGAACAAAGAAGGTGCCCAAAATGCGCAATGCGTCATCCTGAAAGACAGACAACTTCAATACAGGTACAGAATACCTCGTATTTGGTTAACATGCCAAGCGATCAAGTCTCTAAAATCCACGGAGTACAATTCCGCGACCTGTTTGGTAAATGGCTGACTTTTGAGTCACGTTGCTTTCATTGTCAACATTATCCAATGGAATCTAGAAGCGTTTTGCACTCGGTGAATAAGTATCTCCTGCTAAATTTTGCTAGGTTCGAATACGTGCCGCCCACGGTACCAAACCAGCAGGGGAGCCTGGTTAAACTTAGGTATCCGATAAGAAGTTTCAACACTCAAAGAGTAAGAATTGGAGAAATGACATTTAAAACAAAGGCTGTCGTTATTCACGTTGGGGAGTCGACGACATCCGGTCACTACTATACAATGATAGAAAAAAAGAGTGGCGGGAATAATTGGATATTTTGCAATGATAAAAAACTAGAATCCAGAAGAAATTTTGTTAAAAACCTGACAGATGTATATCTCCTCTTGCTTGAAAAAATTTAAAAATAAGTTCGTGAAAATCTGGTACAATCGCAGAAATAATTTATGTTGAATGAAAGGTACTGTCTAATGTTGAGGCCAAATTTAGACCAAACTAATATGTCGTGTCAACGGAAGATTATTAGACTTGAGAGCCAACTCAACATGACAACTGAGGTGATTGGGATATTGAAATGAAACTCATCTGGTCGATACCGAGATCCCATGGACATCGATATGAAACCAAACATGACACAAATATGACACAAACATGACTTATGTTTTAGAGAGGTTGCATTGACATAGAGACCAGACGCTACACAAAAATTTGTTGCCGTTGAAACCAAACTTAACATAAAAGCGAGATTACCATGACACCTAGATGATATTGTCGTTGCAAAGAAATCGAACATGACAACTAAATGATTCTCATGTTAGAAGAAACTCAACATGGTACTTGGGTGATATTGCTCGGAGAGGATAGACAATATGACACGTATCTCTACGTTGCTGACGTTGAAAGGAAAGTCAACATAAAACCTAAATGATATCGAAGTTGAGAAGAAACTCAACATGACACCTAGATGTCTTAGGCGTTGAGAGGAAAGTTAGCTTGACACCTAGAAGATATTCACTTTCAGAGGAACTCACATAACACCTATATGTTAAAGACATTGAGAAGCATTTCACTATGACAACTTGAGAATATTTAAGTTGAGAGAAAACTCAACATGACTTTTAGATAGCATGGGTGCTCAGACAAATACAACGTGGCATCTAGATAATATGGGCGGTCGGACAAACTCAACTTGACAGCTAGATAAGCGGAGGGGGCTGACAACATGGCACGCAAATATCATGGGATTTGAGGCTAACTCAATATTACATCTAGACACGTAGAAATGCAGATATCATTGGCGTTGAGACTAACTCAATATGACTAACAATGTTAGTTCCAAAGCGTACGAACAATAGGTGGGTGATACACGCGTGCATATAGTGGGGGTGGATAGTCGAAAAGAGGGTAAGAAATCTGATATTCGGAGAAAATAGGATACGATATGGTTTAAAACCGAACGAGAGGCAGACTTGCCCTGTCATTCTAGTGGTGTAGGAACTTAATGTACAGGTGTACAATTTACCCTCTAAAATCTTTGAAGGACCTAAAATCGGTCAATATTTGCTGTGGTGCTTAACTGTGTCCCCCAATTCAAAAACGTTACTACGCGCCTGCGCCTTTGGAGAAGAGGGTGTGTGTGGTGTGTGGTGGGGGGGGGGGGGTTAAGACAAATGTAAAGTTACTATATTTTAAAAAATTTTCCAAAATATGTTTATCTTTAACAATTTTAATTATTTGTAGTCTTTACGGATTAGTACCTATAACTGTGGTTAGTTTGTGAAACGTTCAAAAGCATTTACTTTCATTTAATTCGGTATAATTTACAATTAATAAACTAATAGAAAAATCGCATTTACTCTCACACATTTACCCTCAAAACCTAATATTTCATGATATCAACACGTGCTACATTTGATGCACGACCTTTATCATTTACCATGGAAAGTTCAGTGCCGTTTTTATTCCAGAAATACTCAATGAACAAGAAGACCATAGTGAAAATTGAATGCAATACATTTTTGAAGTTTCCTTTGGAATTGACTGGCTAATAGGCTGAATCATTTCATTTTTAATCCAAGTGGAAAGTTAAGATTATACGTTTTATACGAACAAAAATATTCATCTATATCGAAGATACTTCTGAAATAAACTTTGTCACAAGATATTATAAGAAGTTTGAGAACTAAACCAATTATGTTGAGAGTAGTGGCGTACTCTCTCTACTCGATGCGGCTCGAGGGCATATTTTCGAATTATCAAAAAACAATAACCAATAATAACTATTTACGGAATATCATTTCAGCTCAGATTTAATTCCATAAATATTTAATGATCAAGAAAACGATAGTGAAAATACTATACTATACAATAAAGTTGAAGTTTATCTATGGAAATTAACCGGCAAATTAACTGAAAGGTTTCATTTTAAATCTAAGTGAAAAGTGAAAATTAAACGGATTAAGCCATCAAAATGAAAACCACGGCTTAAGCGGTGTTATTTATACGTAACTCGCAATATTCATCTAAATCGAAAGCACTTCTGAATTAAACTGTGTGAACTGAAATTTAAGAACTATTGTATTATGCTGAGAGTATTGACGTGTTCGTTCTGCGGTGGCTCGAGGGAATATTTTCGAATATGGCTTAAACAAGAACTGATTCAAATTACTTATAAAAAGATCGAATAACGTGCTGCGATCGAGATTAGAAAGAGATGTCGCGTGCACCATAGTATATATTTAATATTAATCCACAGTTATAGGGCTCCATAATTTAGAACAACAATTATAAAGTTTGTACAATATATAATATTAATCATATTTATTAAATTATTTAAATTTAAAATTGTAAATTTATCATTTTAATTACCTAACACCAAATAAAATGGGTTAATTGATTTACTAGTGTTTAATTTTTCCAAAAGCAAACACAAATTATACAAAAACGTTGTTTTGCTTCGCACTTCAAAAAAGTGCATTTATAGGTAAGAATTTCAAACCCGTGAAGGGACAGAAATTATAAATTCACAGTGAAAGAAATATGAAAGTCACAGTCTAAGAAATCATAAATCTATAATTATTATACAAAAACGTTGTTTTGCTTCGCACTTCAAAAAAGTGCATTTAAAGGTAAGAATTTCAAACCCGTGAAGGGACAGAAATTATAAATTCACAGTGAAAGAAATATGAAAGTCACAGTCTAAGAAATCATAAAGCTATAATTATAATAATTAATATGAATAAAAAATTTACAAAAAAATGACGTATAAATTCGGCCTATCGAAACTTTTACTTATGTAGATTTAATGATTAGAAACTTTATAAAGAGGCGAATGTTTCCTTTTACTAACTGAAAACTGCAACCATCGCCATTCGATATCACCACTCTAGAGTCTAGGAGAAGGGAAAAGTAAGAGTCAACTAAACTTTAGTAGCTGTCAGATGACGATAACACGCGAGTAAAGGTTTGTTAGTGGTGAAACATGTTTAAAAATCAAAAGTCTCATCTAAACAGCAACCCCTCTTAAGATAATATAATTCTCCACCCTAACAACTAAACATTTTAAAAACGCGGGCAGGAACTATTTGGTATTATGCTATTCTACCTTTCCACGCATAGTTGGCTTTTAGTTACCCTTACCAAGAGTGAATTCTACAACAGAATGATTTCTGCATAATTAAAAGTTTCGATAGGCCGAATTTATACGTCATTTTTTTGTAAATTTTTTATTCATATTAATTATTATAATTATAGCTTTATGATTTCTTAGACTGTGACTTTCATATTTCTTTCACTGTGAATTTATAATTTCTGTCCCTTCACGGGTTTGAAATTCTTACCTATAAATGCACTTTTTTGAAGTGCGAAGCAAAACAACGTTTTTGTATATCTTATATTTTGGTTAAAAAGTCCAAACATATTGAGAAAATAGACTGGTGTTTCTCCCAATTCACTGAATTCAATTATATTCTGAGAGTAATCAGATTATTGACTGATCAATTTTTGGGGGACACATACAATGGCTGTCCGACCCACCCTGTTTGATCGAGGGGAGACAATGTCCCCTTGTCCCCACCCGTTCCGCAGCCACTTCTATTATTTTCGTGGCTTACCGTATATATTTTGATCTAGAAATACAAGTCATTTTCTGAATAGTCGATTTGATCCATAAACGGTTCGAAAACGGTTTCAAAGTGTCAAGTGTGAACGTAGCTAAAGTTCAGTCAATTATAAAAAAACGAATCTTACTAGAGGATCTATGTTCAAAAACGCTAATGAACTAGTTAGAATAACGCTTGGCCTTGATATGATGGTAGTTTCGGAGTTGGACCATATTCCTCGCGTCGTCCAATTACAATGATTATTATTTTTAAAGGCGCTTAATTCAATAGGTAACATCGTTACGCCATCGTTCTGAAATTGTATGGTTAAATTAATTTAACGTCAACATGTCGTCAAATCATCGTTCCACTCACCTTGTCGCAATCTTCGTTTAGATTAAAAAATATCTTATCATGGGAAATTTTAACTCTGATAAAGGGGTTAACTTTAATGGAGCTTTCAATTTAATTCAATATCAACCGGCATTTATTTTATTTTGTAATTCTTACGTCAAATTGTGAATCCTGGATAAGTAATCCTTTAACACATTGATAATCTCGATTTGTTCGCCCAGAAATCGGAATTCCTACGTAATATATCGCCTTAATTGCTTTGCCAATAATGTATTAATATAAACGCGGCCGTGTATATTTATATATAATTCAAACTCTAATCAAGTCATACGCGCAAAAAAACAGTCCGAATAAGGCTTACGCGAAAAAACCATAACTTAGTCAGAATGCATTCTACCTTTAAGTATAACCAAAAGTTTAATCCAGCCATTCGCGCAAAAAGAACTTAATCCAAATCTTTCTCGTAAAAAACAAATTTTTATCGGGCTTATTCTGCCTTTAAGCAAAACTAAAGTCTAATGCAGTCGATATTCGCGCAAAAAAACTTGTTAAATCTAAATCGTTTAGGCAAAAAATCATAAATTTGTCGGACTGCATTCTACCTTTAAGTACACAACCTCCTCATTATTTATTTAATATCCACCAATAATTTGAAAATTAAGTTCTGAGGTTTAAGCATAAACGACTACTTTTTTTTTCGCATGACATGCCTGTGCTTCTAAAGATTTTTTCTCTAATTACACTCGAAGAGATTGCAGCGTTTACACAATGCAAAAAGCTACGCTGCTTACGGAGCATCGGGCGCGGAATGCGTTTACATGGGATATTTTATTTACCCAAACAATAACTTTTTTATGGCTTAGTACCATTGGATCGAAATTCATTTGATCGACACAGGGTCCATTAGATCGAAATTCAATGGATCGACATGCAGAACCAAATGATCGACACTTAAAAAAAGAAGATTCAAATGATCGACAGTTAAAAAAGATTGAATGGAATAGATATGAAGTACCATTGGATCGACATGCAGAACCAAATGATCGAAAATATCAAATAAAATTCAAAAAGACTTGATACTGCATAGATTTAAAAATCGATTAGTTAATTTAAAACCTATCGATTTTTAAATCCATGCAATATTAAGTATTTTTAAAATTAATTTAATAACCTAACCTAACCTAACCCTACAAAACGCAGTAATTTTATATATTAAAAAAATAATTTCGATTATTTAACACACCATTTTCACGATGAGGATTCAAACTCAGTATCTTTTTACAATCCATGCTGGCTACCCTTTCGGGCAACGGGTCACGGCATCTCAATTAAAACGAGAGAGACTGTCGATCAAATGGGGCTATTCCGTCGATCAAATGAGACACACTGTCGATCAGATAAATTTCGATCCAATGGACCCTTTGTCGATCGAAAGAATTTCTATCTATTGGTAAAAAACGAGAGAGACTGTCGATCAAATAAATTTCGATCAAATGGGGCTATCCCGTCGATCAAATGAGACACACTGTCGATCAGATAAATTTCGATCCAAAGGACCCTTTGTCGATCGGATGAATTTCTATCTATTGGTAATATCCCCTTTTTTATATATATAGTGATGCTGTAAAAAGTCAATTCTTGCATACATTTCAATCATATATTTTTTATAACTATAACTTTCTAATTTCTTAGAGTGTGACTTTCTTATTTGTTTCTCTGATAATTTTTAATTTCTGATCATTCACGGGTTTGAAATTATATTTCTGGAACTTTACGGGTTTAGCCTGAGCGAAAGAACTTTTTTAAAGGTGCGAAGCAAACGCTTTTTTGTATAATTGTAGACTTATCTGGTTAAATATAAACAACGTCTTTATACTACTTACCACGGGAACACTCAACCGCATTTCCATCGTTTCAAAAAACCTACAAACATATTTGATTTAATTATCATTTTTTTAAATAAATTTCATTTATATTTAACAATTATTTTAAATTATGTAATTTTAAATTACATTTAGTTTATTTTTTTCATAATTTATTTTAAAAGGAAACTTGGAGCTAAAAATGGAAGAGCTTTTGAATTTATTTTCGGAAACACCATGCTATAAACGTATTAGAGAATTTTTTCACAATATGCAGACACGTTTTTGGTGTTTAAATTATCCTAGGATATAAAGCTCGGTAAAAATTTTATAAGTATAAATAAACTTTGGCCAATCATATTATTTCAGACTTCAATTGTAATGTCCTAACATCAAAAGAATAGCTGCCTAAGACCTTGGGTATCAAACGCCAGCCTATGCTTTTAATGTTAGGGCATTACAATTGATGGCTGAAATAAAATGATTGGCCCGAAATTATACTATAATTAAATTTTGACCTATTTTTAGAAATTAATTTAAACATCAAAAATGTGTCTAAAAATTGTTTGAAAATTCTCAAATATTTTTTGGGGCTTGGTGATTCCGAAAATAAATTCCAAAGCTGTTCCATTTTTAGCTCAAGTTAGTTAGTTGTTATTTATTTTAATAAATTATATTTAATTATAAAATATTATAATAAATTAATTTTAATTATTATTATGATGTTTTTTATTTTTATTTACTTTACTAAATTAAATTTAATTTTTATTTATTTTACTAAATTAAATTTAATTATATTTTATTTTTTAATAAATTTAATTTAATTTTGTTTATTTTAAAAAATTAAATTTATTTATAATTTATTATAATTAATTGAATTGAATTGAATTAATGTTTATTTCCCCTATCATGCAACGTGCATGAAGCATTTTTACAGAATGACAGGGTTCGTTTAAATTATATAAAATAAATAAATAGATAAATATGATACTTAAACAAAATATATACAACTGTAAATATTATAATGCGATCTTTTTGCATTTGTTATTTTTTTTTATTTTATTTCCTTTCCAGCTGATCCAATTTCAAGTAAATTATTTTTTAACAAGTTTTTAAATTTTACTCTATACGTGCCATAAATATCCATGTCTGGGGTAAGTTTATTATATGTATTTAGAATTCTTTTTATGGGATTTAATATTCACATAAAATAAATTTCTATTTCTTGTATTAATTTTTGGAGCACGAAGTGATACTTGGGAGATCAATTCCATACAATCTATATTATTATTTATCAAGTTATATAAAAACAATGTCAAAAAATTTAACTCGCTTGTTAATAGTCATTAGGTTTAAATGTTTTAAGATAACCTCATACTTATATATGCCTTTACTATTAAAAATGTGATAAAAATATTCTATAAACTTCCATTGTATTCGCTCGATTTCTTTTATTCCACTTTCACAGCCCCCGCTCCATATTAAAATGCCATATTCTAGCTTAGCACGAACCACCGCTCGATAAATATACTCTAGGGCTTTTAAATATCTTAGAAATGCTCAAGATGCCGTAAAGTCTCCTTAGACAATCAGATCTTATATTAATTTTAATAAATTTCCTTGTTATTTATTTTAATAAATTAAATTTCCTTGTTATTTATTTTAATAAATTAAATTTAATTATAATTTAATATAATTTATTTTAATAAATTAGATTTCCTTATTATTTATTTTAATAAATTAAATTTCCTTATTATTTATTTTAATAAATTAAATTTCCTTATTATTTATTTTAATAAATTAAATTTCCTTATTATTTATTTTAATAAATTAAATTAAATTTATTTTCATAAATTATATGTAATTATTATTTTTAATATAAATAATTTAACGTTAATTTATTAAAATAAATTTAATAATTATTTATTTTAATAAATTTAAAAATTATTTATTTTAATCAATTTAATAATTATTTATTTTAATCAATTTAATAATTATTTATTTTAATAAATTTAATTATAATTTATTTTAATAAATTTAATTATTATTTATTTTAATAAATTTAATTATTATTTATATTAATTAAATGTAACTTATATTTATTTTAATTAATAAAATGTAACTAATATTTATTTTAATAAATTAGATTTAATTATTATTTATAAAACTTACCTATATTTGAAAAATAGATTCCTATCGAATAACGAATATTTTGAAACGTTGTTCATAATTGTAATCAGGTATTAGTCAAGCCGCTTAAGTAATATCGTCGACACAACGGCGTTTTTCCAAATAGCAAGAGTGATATCGGTAATTTAACGTTCAAGTCACATCGGCTTCCTAGAATTTCTACTTAGGTACTTTAAATACGATGATTATCTAGATTATATTTCATGTTAGATATCTCCCGAGTGGGCCGGACGCGATGTGGAAAACATCTGTCGCTTTCTCTCGGAGCTAAAAATGAACACACGTACTCTATATGCATAGCCGGGTACGATCGAGATCGTGTAATTAATGCTCTTTCTTTAATGTATCAGGTATCACCCTTTTTAAGAATGTCAATTACTTTTTCAAGAAATTGTTATATATAAAATTACATCTACATTTTTTTTCACTTTATCATTTTGAAAAGTTTTTCGTTACTCGTCAACCGTCAGAGGTATATAATTTGATTGGGGTCCACATACGCAGATTCTCATTTGATCATTTTCATTTGCACACTTTTTCATTTGCGTGTTTCCCATTTGCTCATTTTCATTTGCGCAATTTTCCATTTTCGCAGTTTCCCATTTGCTAATTATAATTTGCGCAGTTTATCTTTGCTTATTTTAATTTTCGCAGTTTCACATTTGCTCATTTTCATTTGCGTAGTTTTCATTTGCGCTTATTTTTCCATTTGTGCTCAGTTTCCCATTTGCTTATTTTCATTTCTTCAGTTTTCCATTTTAGCAGTTTCACATTTGCTCATTATTATTTGAGCAGTTTCGAATTTGCTCATTTTAATATGCGCAGTTTCAATTTTGCTGATTTTCATTTGCGTAGTTTTCATTTGCGCAGTTTCCCATGTAATAATTTTCATTTGCGCAGTTTACCATATATTTATAGGCACAAACCTAACCTAACATAAATAAAATCTGCGGAAATGGAAAACTGTGGAACTGAAAAATTGCGCAAGTGCAAATACGCTTATGTGAACTGCGCAATTGTAACATTGCTTAAAAGATTGAATATGGTGTTTCAATATTGGGGAAAACTTACAAATATGACTCATCTACCCTACGCGTTCTCGAAAAATTATGACAGCATCGCTTTAAGATAGTTGTCCATTGTTATTAAAACTAACTGACTCTTATAGCAGTCACCATAATGTCAATGTAAACTGATGTCGTAGTGACAAAACAACTTATAAGTACTTGGTATTTCTCCTCTTTGTAATAATTAATCAAAGTAAAGTTTCGAGAACACTTTTCATAAACTAATTTCGTTTAATATTGCGTGTTACTCCGCGTTAGGTTTGAATAGTGAGATCAATCTATTTTACGTAACTTACCCGGAATCGGAGGAGAGATGTTTAACAATGGTTTCGATTCCCCTCTTATAATAATTCTCTTTCGTGATCAAACGGTTGCTGTGGTTCGAAATTAAAGTACTCCATTAAATAATCAATATTTCTTTTTTTTTCTGAATTCAAAAGGTTTAGTTCATTTATTAGATACCAAATAAAATCGTACATTTTGTTTGACACGCGTCCGCTATAAATTGGATCCAGTTTTGACCGAGTTACTGTTTTTAAAAGTAAATTTTCAAAGAACAACCCAAACTGCCCATAGGAATTTGGGTAACGTAATGTTAAAATTTTTTGTTTCGCCACTGGTAAAATTTTATTGTGATAGTAAACTAGGGTTGTGTCCTCAGCTTTCTACCACAAAAATAATCATTTAACCATTATAGTGTGCGAATACAAATCAATTGAAGTTTAGCTCGATAATGTTAAAGATAGGCCACATCGTTGGACTCGACAATGGAGTAGACTGTCTTCCCCCACCTGAAATCAGTTGAAATTTTGAATATTAGTAGATAACCGATGGATAAAGATTCTGGGAAAATATCGTTTTGTAACTGCCATGGGATTTTTCTCAGCAACGATTTAAATTACCCAGAATTTGGACATAATTTGAGGCGCGGAAGCCCAAAATGCCTGTAAAAGTGTTCAACCTGCCGAACAACAAATTTTTGCAGCAAAGCAAATTCAAGGAGCGAGGCACAGACTATACAGCTAACTCGTATAGTCTTTGTGTTCTGAAAAAACAAAGAGAAATAACACCGCAAAAGTATACTGTAGTGGTTTTTATTAAGAAACACATTTTTAGTAATTCGACGAAAAATAACAATTTTAGTGGCATTATATTTTTCAAGGGGGGCAATTGGTAGCTTTGGTGTAGCCAAAGTGAAAATGGGGATCTGGGGGCGACGCTCTGAGATTTTTTTTTTGTCGTGGAAAACTTAAAGTATGGTTTAACGTAACTTTTAACTGAGCCTTATTAATGTACCGAAATTATCATAAACATTAGACTGAATAGACCAGCAATCCAGCATATCGTTGAATAGGTTAAATACACCTTTTTTTTAAATATAGAATTCACAAATAGTTTAAAGTTTTAGAAAGTATACATTTATGATTGCTCACGCTTTTTTTGGCTTTCGTGCAAAAATAACCTTGAAAATTTAAAACGAGTCAAAGCCTAGCCTCTACTGCATGCCTCTAATACTATTGTAATCTTTTATAACGAAATAAAATTAGAAACTTTATTCATCCTTTAAAGAAAAACCATGTAAAAATAATGTAGTTTAAAATATTTGGGATATATCGTTAACAAAAAACGTGTTACTTTAATAATGTGTATGCTTTATTTCAAAATTTTAAACCTAAAGCTTAGCGGGGCAATCTATGATCCAAGGGGGGTAATATCCCCGTTTGCCCCTCCCCCTGCGGTTGCCCATGCGTAACGTTACTATCCACAAGTATAAGTACTTTTTTATAGTAATCAATTTCTTTAATATATCATCTTTCTTTATTAAAATAAACGAGATTACTCCCAAATCTCGTTCTGAAAAAGGTTTTAGTATTTTAGTTTTTCTTAATTTTTAGGTTCGCGAGATAAAGATGGCGTTGGAAGTAGGTGAAGAATTTTGTATTTTTCGAGTTTAGTGTCAGGGGGCGCGTCGGCATCATCACGGGGGTAAAATTGAAGTATTTGTAATTTATTTTAATGGGATGATTTCAGCAAGACTTCTTGGCACATATTCAAGACATTTAAGAATTTTCTAGATAGTAAAATTCTCGCGACGGTGGTTTTTTAATTTAATATAAGAGTTGAAAATCAAAATAGAGTTTCTTTTATATTCAAAATCATCGCTGACCAAAAAGATTTCAATACCAAAATGTAGATATTTTCTGATTTTTTTTTCAATTAAGATAAGTACATTTTGTAAAATCGTTCTCCCTTTCAGTATACATAGGAAATAAATATTAATTTTAACTATAAGCTAAAAAATGGAACAGCTTTTGAATTTATTTCCGGAATCACGGCGGATGCCAATAAAATGTATTCGAGAACTTTGACACAATTATTGTACGACACGTTTTATGTGTTTAAAAATGAATTTCTAAAGTTTGGTTAAGTTTGAATGTATAGCTACGGTGACACAAGCATTTTGAATCGATTTGAAACGATAAAATCAAAACGATATTCAAATCGCGTCATGTTTTCACGTATTATCTTTATAAATTGATTTCATGTAGCTACATCTATCGGTTAGTGAAACCGAACCGGTATGAAACTGGTTTCCGAAGCAGGTTTTATACAAATCCTATCGTAGTAGCGCCGTTGAAGCCTAAAATAATATGATTATCCCTTTTTACTTCACTTACTTTCAAACTTTAGAAATTAATTTAAACACCTAAAACGTGTCTAGCATAATAATTGTTTTTGGCATCCTGTGATTCTGAAATAAATTCAAAAATTGTTCTATTTTTAGCTAAAAGTTTTAAGAATACTTCATATCGTTTAGAATCATTTTCCTATCAATTTGATTACCCTATTACATCCGTAGTATTTTATTATCATATAAAATAAAGGGGATACAGGCTGGAAAGTCGCTTGCCAAATGAGCGTGATATAGGCTTCGACACTCTCAAGAGAGATACTCACTAATAAGACAAGAGCAAAGTCTTATTTCAATGGATCAGCGTTCATAAACGACTTTGGCTTAATGTAACCAAGGGACTGGCTAGTGCCCCTACGGCTTTGGCAGTTGAGTGCCTTCTCTAAAACTATGCTTATCCGTAGGAAAAAAAGGGTTGGCAGTAACCCATTTAAAAAATATCGTTAGATGTCACTTTCTTGAGGATAAAAAAAGGAGGCAAATTCAAATGGAGGCGTAAATTCAAAAATAGATACGAATGTTAGGTTAATAATCGAGAATAAATTAATTGGAATTTATTTTAAGTGTCAAATAATTAAATTATGATTCTACGATCTTACTTCGATAGAGCCTTATCTAATTGGCTCTTGGCGACGCGAGACTCACGAATGGCTATTAATTACGTAATCCGCTGACAGTTACTTCAGGAAAGTGACAAATTGCAAATGGAAAATGTCAAGAAGAAAACGGTGTAGCTGGCATTTCGTGGCCTAGTAATAGAGAAGGCAGTGGATTTCTGCCATGTATGATCCAACACGATTACTACACAAAAATAGATCGCCCCTTACTGCTCTTTGTGTCTTTTAAAACGTTTAGAAGTTCAATCTAGCGACGTCCATTTCAAATCCATTGTCTCATAGTAGCCCAGATTTTTAGAAGCAACTTGCGATGGTGTTTTATTTCCGTCATTTCTGCTCCTTACGTTGGCACCGTGGTTGAGTAAAGAGCGTACCACTTTCGAATGCCCCATTCGGGCGGAAAGGTGTAACGCAGTCTCTCCAGGATAAATATTATTCTTGTTAGTGATAGCGTTAATGTTAGCCCCCTCTTTAATCAGAACTAGAACGACGTCATCGTGGCCTTTTTGAGCCGCGCAATGCAAAGGGACTTCACCTTGCAGCGTTACGTCATTCACGTTAGCTCCCTTTCGAAGAAGGGCCAGAACAATTTCGAGGTAACCATTGTAGCTGGCCAAGTGAACCGGAGTGAATCCGTTCTTGTCTTTCGCGTGTAAACTGGCACCGTGACTCATCAGGTATTCGGCTACATCGCGATGGCCAAGTTTTGAGGCTATATTATATATTACATAAAAAATATAACATTTTTAATGTATTGTGACAAGGGATTTTCGCTCTCTGTGCATCTGCATCAGAGTCTCCTACTTTACAGATTATTTAGTTTCTTCCACGTCCTACTGGCAATATATTCAGGGACGGAGATAAGCGCAACCAAATTGAACATTGTCCGATAAATTTTCCAAATATCCCATTACATTTTGTTTTTGAGAGGGGGTCATTGGACATGTATCGGTTCTTATCTTAGTTTTAAGCGAGTAGACGAGAGTGTTAATAGTTTGGTCTTTATTGCTCGGCCTCTCCCGCCAGATCCCCACTACAAAACGTGTAGTGGGGAAGGCCCTCTTCAGAGAGCTAGAATTCACCACCTACGATACAGGGCACACGTCCGATAAGATAAGTACTTACTGGGAGATGAAAAAAGGCAGTAGCTGCTAATTTTTTAAAATATAATTTTTTCTTATTTCCGTTACTGAATATGTGTGTGCGCTAGGGAAAGGTACCTGGGAGTGTCCAGCTTTGAAAGAGGGGAAATTCGTGCTGAAGACAGATTTCTCTTGGCGCAGACACGTGTCTCCTCGGCTTCTTGGACTTCATCAACGAGCAGGCCAGGCTTAGTAAGGCAGGGCCTGGCAGGCAATAAGAACAAGTACCAAAATATAATAATGTCGTTTCACGAAAGTTAGAAATCATTTTTTATTAAAGAGATTTGACCAAAATTACGGTTTAATATTCCGAAAAGTTTCACCGCGCGGATGATCTCGTCTCGCCAGGGCGGATTCGTCGGAGAAAGAATCGATCGTTCGTGACCGTTAGCGAAGCCTAACTCTGAGGAAAGCCAGATTTGAATGGCTACGAAAGTTTTCACGCGCTTCAGAGAGAATGAGAATTGGAAAACCCAGGAAAGCTTAACCTAGGGTACAGAGGAAAATCTCGCTATTTTGCATCCTTGTCTAACAACTCCTTCACAGATGGATACTTCCAGAATGCATATTGTTGTTAAGTGGTACATTTAAGATTGGTGCAGAGGCTACTCAAAACCGAGGACTCGCTATTAAACGATCTCGATGTTCGTGCGTTGATGGTAACAAAATGTACAAAGTGTGTACCCCTTTTACTATGTACCGTGCTGTCAGAAGTCTGAAGTCAGATGTCCCCAGAAATGACGAAAAACGTCATCGAGTAGAAAAATGAGTAATCGCGTAGGTTTAAACCACAAAAAACGCAAATAGCTTTAAATTATATGTTAATTACATTAAAACAATTAAGCAAAGTAATGAGAATCCTTCGTTTTTGCTATCCATCCATCCAATTACATTTTTTTTTCGACCCCAGCCAGGAATCGAAACTGGATTATTTTTGATTATTGTGATGGTATATTTGACGGCCTTAACCGCTCGGCCACGGCACTATGCCTCAATATTGCCAGAACATCTATATATATTAAAGTAGTTTTAAACCAAGAAACAAGAAGACGCGTATGACTAAGCTAAGCAATTCCTAAAAAAACATAAAAAACATGGAGGATGCTAAACATAAAAAAAAACATGGAGGATGTCAAACATAAAAAAAACATGGAGGATGCCAAACGTAAAAAAACATGGAGGATGCCAAAATAAAAAAAATGGAGGATGCCAAACTAACTTGAAAAAACATGGAGGATGCCAAACATAAAAAGAACATGGTGGGAAATGAAAAAGTTTCGTTTGAAAAATTAAGTTTCATTTGAAAAATGAAAAAATTTTCATTTGACAAATGAAAAAGTTTCATTTGCCAAATGAAAAAGATTCATTTGAAAAATGAAAAAGTTTCATTTGAAAAATGAAAAAGTCTCATTTAAAAATTAAAAAGTTTCATTTGAAAAATGAAAAAGTTTGAATTCAAAAATGAAAACATTGATGCACAAAAAATCTAAATTTTCATTAAGACAATTTCCTACGTTAGCATTATACCATACGCGGTGTGGCTTTCCTATGGGCTTGACCATCTTGTTTACTTTCCCGTGGCTGTTCGTAAAGAGAAAATAAGAAATGAGCGGAAACCTCTCATTCCTATAGAAGAGACACTTTTCGGCCTTTGAGAGTGAAAATGGGATAAAATCTCAGCAGTGGTAGGCGAAAAGCTATAGCCTTGGATGAATAATTTAAGCTATCGCTTTCAGAATATGCAACCGATAACAACACTCAAAGCTTCAAGCTCAACAGCGCGTACTTAACCAAGCAATTAGGTTTGGCATACGTAATTTTTTCATCTAAAGAATTATTAAGAATTTTGTCTCAGATGGCATTAGCCATACCCCCTTCCTTCCCTATTAGTAAGGCTGTCTCGCCATATTGATTCCTCGTATCTAACTTCATTTTTCGAAAGGGGCATATTATACCAGTATTCATGGCTAGAAACCGTACTGCTTGAAGACTGCCATGTTGAGTGGTACAATGTAGAGCGATAGACCCCGAGATATTCCGTGCGTAAATGTAATTAATCAAGCTCGAAGGGATTTTGTTCTCGGATAACAAATTGCAAAAGGTTTCGAGTAAGGTCCGATGATTTTCTCGAATCATAACGAACAACACGTTTTCTCCGTCTTCGTTAAAAAATTCGTTCCATTCCACCGCTAAACCGTTAATGAAGCTCCACCATATGTTTTGAACTAGTTCCTTCTCAGACTCGTCATTCTTGACTACGCTTTCTAAAAATGATCTTATCACGCCGAATCTATTTTTAATCAAGATTTCTTTGCAGTTTTCCGGTTGCCTCTTTTTCAATGTTCCTCGCTATCTCCAAGAGGTATTCGAGAACAAAGTATTCGGCGAATGTCCTGTGGCTGAACCTGGGTCTATCACCCATTTTGACAATGATTCCGGCCCTAAGAGCTTCTTTCTCAACCTTATCTCGAACGTCAAGATCAAAGTCTTTGTAATTCAACTTTTGTAAGACGTTCCTTGGTAGAATTAACTGTAGGACGTATTTTTGATGTACCTTCTTTAGATTAGCTTCAACAATTCGATTTTTACTTTCAGGGGATACTTTTCCCATAGTGTCTAATCCTTTATCAAAGTGATAGATTTTGAATTTTTTCTTCGCGAATGATCTGTATAAATCAATCAATGTGGGATTATCTTTTCGACCAATAGTTTCCAGCATAAATTCCGCTAGTTGGGTGCAATGCAAAGGAACACCAATAAATTCGCCGCCTTCATCGCCAATAGAGCTTATCAAATTTTCAACAAAGTCGTTAATGTAATTATTCAGTTCCGCATCTGACAACTGGGTAGTTTGATATTTTTTCAAATACTTAAGCATGAATTCCTCGTAATTTTTTCTGGTAAATGGTACCATGGTGTAAGACATAGTCTTTAATCGATTTTCTAATTCCTCCTTAGCGCGTGGTCTTGTCGTGACGATAATGTTTCTTACGCGAGTGTTAGCCAGCGCTTCTAGTAACTGCGTAATAATTTCGGCGTAATCGGGACTGATTTCGTCAAAGGCATCCAGCAAAAGAACTACGCCTCCGTGTCTGTTAAAAGCGCTTTAAAGTAATCCTCTTTCGAGTTTATTCAATTTGGATTCAAGGCAACATGGCAGTATTTTATCCGTGAAGAAATTAACAGCGCGATTTATGTTATCGCTGTTGAAGAATTTGAAACGGAGTTTGCCTGATATTTTAGCCAGCGATTTTGAGCAATCGTTAAGATTAATTGGTATCACCCATAGATCATTGAATTTTAACTTTATCTTTTGCGCCAGGGAACGCAACAAAATGGTTTTACCTATACCAGCGGTATCTGATATTATAATTATCTCTTTGTCGACTAATCGCGAGATTAGTTCGTCTTCCGAATGGGTAGAGCTCGATAATTCGTGGAAGTGTTTGCGTATATTGCTCAGACTACCGCGTGTTTCCTCCCAGACCAGTGAACCGGGCTGTCTTGACTCGTTTTTTAACCAATGATGGTTTTTGTCTGGATAATTCTTGCATATCTGTTCAAACTGCCTCTCGGACTGGATCACGTGAATACAATCATTGGGCCGTTGATTTTGGGTAGAAATTCCACGGATACAAACCACATCTTGTCCAGACTCTCGCAAAGTTCATAAGAATGCTTCGTTGATGAAAGTTTTTAATTTGAAATGGCGCGGGATATAGTAATCAAGGGTATCATCTAAACCACTTATAGGTTTACCGACATTTAAATATTCATTTTTTAGTAATTTTATCAAAGTCGAATATCTCATCAAGGTCGTTCAAGTTCACGTCCGGGTCGTTATAACCTAAAGTTTTTACCTCCCCGACTGAACTTTAGTTCAGGGGGAGGTTTTACACTGGTCGTGTCTGTGTGTGTGTGTGTCACTTCCTGTGTAACCGGATATCCTGTGTACGCGGATATCACGTGACCTAGCTCGTAGAGCAAAAAGTCTAGAGACGTAATCATACCAGCTTATCGTTCAATTCCGTTTAACGGGAATTACCTCCTTTAAGCGTGGCTACCACATTGAGTTTCAGGTATCGTGCAATTATATGCAACAGGACGTCTCCAATTGCATATTGTCGCCTTCCACCATCCACATTATGGTCAGATGCTGGACAGTTGAAGGCGATTATAGGCAAAGGGACGTCTCCCACTGTTATAATCACCTCCGACCATCACGCACCAAGGTCCAACCACTAGTGTCGGATGTCAGCGGGCCATGTTAGCGAGGCGTCCCTCACTAATATGGTCCACATCGACCCTCCACTCTCCAAACATCGCCCCCCAAGGGTAAATTGGCCGACACGTGAGCACTCAGGGTTACGATAAACGTCTGAGTATCGATAAGGTGAGATCTTCACCAGATCTTTTCACAGTCAGATACTATATAAAGGTATTCGATCCGCTTATATAGTCACCTTTTGGAAGTATAGTACAATGTAGCATTATGGCGTGATATCTTTTAGTGAATTGAAACATAATATTAATTTAAAATATAATTCAAAATATTATAATTATTTCTCTTAATCTTTTTAATAATGTAGCTGAAAATAAAATTTTAAATTGACGATAGTTTTGAAGATATTTAAGAAATTTTCCAAATATTTGACCGTTTAATACCAGCTTGAGTTGGAAACACGCGCTAAGCTGTTTTCCATATATCATTTAGTCCAAAAAGCAAAGGTATAACGGGCAGTATAGGCTAAGGCTTGCTGCAAACTTGGGGTGGATTGAAGAATCTAAATAAAGGTACGTTTACACGGGCATTCAAGATAGAAATGATAAAAGATTTAAAGCTGAGGCGGATTGATACAAAATGTTAAACCTCTTAAGAAAAATGATTATGGTGAAAACTCTCCTTGAACAAAAGTACAGTAGGTTTCCCGTGTATAAAAAACAACAATTTTGAAGAAAAAATTATATCTGATGTTGGAAAAAAAATAGGCTTCAGTTTTCTCCATTATAAAACCAAGAAACGTTTCCGATTATTTTCATAATCAAAAGAAGCCGTGTAGAGTGAACTTCGTTAGCAGACCAGGAGGCGAGACAAGACAAGACGAAACCAGACGAAAGAGAGCTATAATGACTTAAGGGAGATAATCAACCAGCGCAGAATGTTATCACCATTTGAAGTCAACAGAGCAGCGACACGGCTTTCATTTATCACCAGAAAGGGACGGCCCGGCTACGAAGAATTGAAACGTGCAAGCAGTTAGTGTTTTCGAATTCGACATATGAGATACCTACAGTCAGTTAAAGCTCGGCAGTTCTTCATACGGCCTCGTAATTGTAAACATAAAAGCAGCTATTCAAATATAAGTACTAACGGTATGGAAATTAGTCTACTTTCAGTCTTTTAAGATATTTTTTATCATAGGATTGGAAGCTAACGTCTTGTCAGCCGGTTTGGAAAATAACCTCTCGACCATCTCCATCCTTGGATTCTTCCAATGACTGGGATCACTTGTATGATGAAAATATCAGTAATGGTCCTCTACATCAAAACAAGAATTTCTGACGAAAATTGTACCGGAAGTAATTACCAATCATCTACCGACAATGGATTGTAAATGGAACATTCAGTCTACAATATTTCTTGGTTTGCTCAAAAGGAACTTGCTACTACATCTTCGTCGTTTTCATTCCTTGTCTTTCTTGCCATCCCAGACTAAATTCTTCGTCTTTATCAAATCAGTGGATTATCAAAGATAATCACACAGTACAGCCTATACTCAAGTGTAGCCTATACTCAAGTGTTAATTTATATTACATTAACTTGTATTTTACATATTTACTTAGAAAATAAACAATTCATTTGGTGTGTCTATTAAGAAGTCTACGCCTTGCCGCATATAATTATGGGTAACGCAGGAAATTCATTTGGTGTGTATATTAAGTCTACGACCTGCCGCATATAATTATGGGTAACGCAGGACACTCTTTTGCATTTTCTGAATTCTTGAGCTTAAGGTAAAATACTTATACTCCGTAACCTAGATGGGAAATAGAGAAGTGTGATTGAAATGCACGCTGTTTCTTCTACTCTTCCAATACTCTACACTTCTTTTCATCTTTTATTTTAGGTAAGGTTAGGTTAGGTTAGGTTACCTTAACGTCGGGGTCGGGGAGGTTACATTTTGGTTTCCCAACTTGTTTTAAACTAAACTGTTCTCTTAATCCGTGAAAGGCTATTAATTTTTTGTCTAGTATAAATCTTTTGGTCTTGTCGTTCAAATGATTCCATTGAATTACTTCAATTGAGCACGTTCTATATTGATCAGTTGAAGTTACAGAGCAGTACGCCTTAACTTCACGGGATCCTGTATTTTTTGCCGTAACTAGAATCATCTTAACGGTTTTGAATTCTCGCCAAAAATCAATTATATCTCTAATTATCCATCAAGAATTTTCGATTTTTAAACGAGTTATTGATCGCTAATAGCGTCTTTAACTCCAAAGCGACCCCTTTGGAGCTTTTTATTATATCGCTATTCAATACCCTAGCCATGGCCAAATCCGTATCGTCCGCGATAAAATAACAAAGTTTCTGATTTTCGTTTGTTAAAAATTCTTCGACATCCTTCGAAACCTCATCAGGGATATTGGAAAAACGTTAACTAGAGGTGCCATTTTCTGACGATATTGCTCCGAAATGTTTGAATAAACGCGACGCCTCACTTCGTCGGACCATTTGAACGAGGTTAAACTCTTTCGTAGTTCATTAAGCAGTTCAGGATGTAAACGAAGTAAGGTTTTTACGAAGGGAATTAATTCGCGACTGTCAAAAATATCTTCATACGTAAAAAAAGGTTTCACGCAACGTTAACGCTTCTAATCGTTTTTGGATGAATAACGCGTTGAACTCGTCACTATTAGAATTAATATTTTTGAAGAATATTTCTGTTCGAAAAAATCCGGGTACCATTCGAAGCCAGTTCAACATTTGAAGTAATTTCAATTCTTTCGCGGTAAATACGCTACTTCGAAATTCGTTTTCAGCGACTTGTTTTGTTTGATATCTAATTGATATGTATTTTGCGCTACTTCCCTTAGGAATTCTTACGACAGTGTCCTCAGTGGTTGGATCAAAGTTATTCAATTTCTGAGCCCAATGAAAGAACGTTTTGTACTCTTCTCCCAAATGGGAATTTTCGCCGTTTGATGTCGATTCAAAAAGCCAAAGCCAAAACTGAACGTCAATTTTGGGCCAATCCATAACTAATTTAATTTTTCTACTATTCGTTGCCTCGTCTTTTTTCGGTTGGCCCGTGTTATGCTCAAAACAGTTTAGTATCCCACTGATACTATGAGAACTTGACACGTAATTTAATGGTTTATCTGAAGTAATAATTGGGAAAATATGGTACATGGTACCAGCGTGAAAATTGCAACAGTTGATAAAATTTGGCGAGGATAGATAACTCGTAATGTCCGAGGAGTCTAAAAAGGTTGTCTTATCGGCGTATCGTACGAAAAAGTCCATAGTCATTTTCCGTAACATGTCTCTACAACCTGGGCTGTCGAATAATTCCGTATGAGCGTGGTAACCATCGCCAGGATTCTTCAAACAAAAAAATTAACTTTACTAAAGATTATTTTGCAAGTAGTTTATTCTATTTTATGGGAAAGGTCATGGTAACACGCTACAACCATGAAAGACCCCAACATTCTTGTTTAGTTTGATGTGTAAGAGGTGAGGAAGGAAAGCATTTATTGGCTCGACTTATTACTCTGTATTTTTTTTAATTGGAAAATTGACTACTTTGGGCCTTTTGAATTTTGACATATTCGGGAAAATGGAATCTCTCAGTTTCAGTACGGAAAACAAATTTTCAAAGCCAACCTATGTAGCTAAAGACCTATTTTTGGTTGTTAAAAAGCAGGAGCTTAGATCCTCACAAGAAGTATAACCTCGTGGTACCAGGTACCTATATTACTTGTCTATGTTCTCGCGTGCTTCTATTGGTTCCTGGGTCTATCTTTGATACGCGGCACCTCTCGTAGATCACTAGGTGCAGTTAAGGGCTATTAGCATGTTTTCGTAAATGGTTACCTTTAACAACATGTTGTCTTCTAATTTCAAATATTTAAGCGAGAAGGTTGTAGTTTAGGCCAACCAGGCACCCAGGGAATGGCCCGTGAAGAATATCTGATAGTTTTCGAGAACCAGACTTTGAATTTCGTGCGCAAATGTGCATGCAGAATTCATTTGGGAAACGTAATAGTTACCGTAAATACCTTTGATATCGGTAAAAACCGAATTTATGTTGATTGGGTCGGTGCCTCGATGAGCGATAACTACTTGCCGATTGTCGGCGTTAAGAAACGCCGTTCCAAAGTATCCATTACCGCAAGTTACGTTAGACGCGGTGCTTAAGATGTCCCAGCCATCAGGAAGTGGTAGGATATTATTAATTTTCAGTTTTTTTCGAAGAGATGAAGGTAGATACGTCGCGTCGTTTGCTTCTTGTTGGGGATGATCTTCGTAAGCTTTGGATGAGAACAGAGCAAAGATGTACGGTGATGGGTAAGGAGGTATATTGAGCATTTTTTCAGTTTCATTTCTTGTGTCGGTTTTAATTCGATCCTTAGACTCTTGGCGATACTTTATTTTCAAAAAAGGTCGAAATTTAGTTTATCAATGTAGGGAAGTATCACTGTCTCGTTGACAATTTTCCTTGATGATGAAATGTCTAAATGAAATTTCAAAAAGTCGAATAAAAACGCTAGTGTTGTCAAGAGTTTATGAAAACACTCCCTAACAGTATCGATCTCACTCATTCTCCTGAACCCGCGTCCTTTGGAAGGCAAAAATCATGGCCAGACAGACCGAAACTATTTTTAAACTCTTTGGCAAACATCGGCGCCTCTTTACTGAAACGGATAATAAGGTTTGTTCCAATTTCGCCCAAAATTATCTATTCCCATTTCGCCTAATCGTGCTTCACCCAAACATATTATCATTTGGCCCAAAATTATCGATTCCCAATAAAAGTAGGGTTGTGTTTGACGGCTACGACGAATATTTCCTCAGTACGAAATATCAAGAACAAACTCGAAGAGTCACTAAACAAAGGCCAGTATTCATTCTTCAAGATGAAATGAATAAATCTCTAATTCAATGAGATTTCCTTGGTAACGTACTTAATAAGAAAGCCTAAAATAAGCGAATATATCGGTAGTTCATGCAAAGTCTGAGGCAGACACTGTCATAGTGGCAACATCACTTAAATGCGAGAAAAAACTTGATAGTTGTAGTTGCTAATGACACGGAGGTTCTTCTTGTATATCACACATCAGAGCACATTTTAATGATGAGACCATCGAAAAGGTTACACCTGATAAAGTCTCGGATATTCATCAGCTACGTGGCAAGCTTGGCGGACTAGGTGAAATACTACCGTTTATTCACGCATTTTCCGGTTGCGATGTCACTTTGAGCATCTATAAAAAGGGAAAATTAGCAGCTCTAAACTTATTCAAAGGTAACGCGGATCTAGTCGAACGATGTTCAGCATTCAACGAAAAGAACGCGAGAAAAGAAACACTGTAAAAAACAAGCGAGGATATCTTTCTTAAATTTTACGGTATTAGAACTAAAAACAAAACCTTAAATCACCACAGATATTTGTAATACAACAAATTTATTGCCAAACAGATATTGAAAAGTTGTTTCGAATTGGCGTCACTACCACCGACGAGATCAGCCGTAAGGGTATACTTGCAAACTCCATAGTGGTTGGGAAATACTTTGAGCTTCGAAGAATGGGAACTAGATAAATATAATAAACTAGTACAAATTTTTTCAGAAAAAGCCTCAGCACCTGATAGTATTTTGAAACTAATTTTGTGTGAGTGTAAATCATCCAACTGTGGGAAAACGTGTTCATGTCGGAAATATGAAATGTTGCTTAATGTATGGGGAATGCAATGGGGTTTCTTGAACTAATGCTTATATAGATGCTCCTGAAGAGGAAAACGATGATATTTTTTATATGTAATTAAAATATAATGATCTTGTTTTTTCCAAAATTTCAATTTTAATAAGCGAAATTTCGCACGAAAGTTCAAAAATTCAAAATGGCGCTTCATCCTAATGGCTGTATCTTTAGAACGGTAAGTCATAGAAAGTTGATTTATGTATCGTTAGATTTAACGATAAAGCCTCGTTCTTTTCAACATTGACAGCTTACTTCCAAGGGATACGGTTGAAGCGTAAAATGAACAAGTTGGGAAACCAAAATATTACCTCCCCGACGCCGACGTTGAGGTAACCTAACCTTGCCTAAAATAAAAGATGAAAAGAAATGTAGAGTATTGGAAGAGTAGAAGAAACAGCGTGCATTTGATTCACAATTCTCTATCATTTAAGTTACGGGGTATAAGTATTTTCCTTTAACCTCAAGGAATCAGGGAATAAAAAAGGGTCCTGCGTTACCCATAATTATATGCGGCAGGTGGTAGACATCTTAATAGGCACACCAAATTAAATGTTTATTTTTAAAGTAAATATGTAAAATACAAATTCTTGTAATATAAATTAACACTTGAGCATAGTCTGTACTGTGTGATTGTCTTTGATTATCCACTGATTTGATAAAGACAAATGATTTAGTCTGTGATGGCAAAGAAGACAAAGAATTAAAACGACGAAGATATGGCAACAAGAACTCTTGGCGGAGTTCATGGGAACAATATCAACTGAATTGGGAATTAATTCGAATGCTTAATTTATTATAGTTTGGTTTCTACGTCCATGCCTGAAGCGCCTTACGCAACAACTACTATACTCCAGAAATACTCTAAGTATTCACCTCTACAATCTTACCAAGTTCTGAATATACCCCAGGCGCCGGAAAAAAAAAAAAAAAACCAAGTGGACTGTCTAGTCAAGTGATATTCTACGTCAACGATCTAAGCGTCTGACGCATTACAGCTCAACGTTGAAAACCCACTGTTCTTTCTTTTTATAATCTCAACTATAGCTTCGCTTCGGTCTGTGTTTTTTATGACCAATCTTCCAACCTGCCAATTGTAATCCGGTTCGTTATCATAAAAAACTTTTCGCCTACTGCGAAAGAATCTCATAGTCTACAACGAAGCGATAATACACGGAATAAATCATAACTCTTGGCGGAGTTCATGGGAACAATATCAACTGAATTGGGAATTAATTCGAATGCTTAATTTATTATAGGTAAGTGCCTAACAACCTCTTAAATTCTATTTACGTTTGTTGTCTTGTCCATGAGCTCTGCCAAATTACGAGTTATTGACTTAACCCTCTTTATCTAATCCATTAACTATGGGGGAAAAGGATAGTGGACAATTACTGCTTTTGGAGTTCAAACGTTTAAATACAAAAATAGATGATAAATTCGAATTAGTGAAAAGCAGACTTGATAAAATCGATAGCACTCTGGTTAATGTTAATGATAAAGTTAATAAAATGGAATCCTCAATAACCGTACTGCAAGCTAGACAAACCACACTTGAAGAGAAAGTAGAGGAAATACCAGCTATGAAGTTTGAAATTAATAAGGTTAAAGATAAACTAAAAGAGGAAAAGACTAATATCAGTAACGACTTAGAAAAACTTACTGTAAAACTCGAAAATATGGAGATCGCGGCCAGGAGGAATAACATTATTATCAAAGGTCTAAATGACTCCGAAACCGAATCCCGAGATTACTTAGCCACTAAAGTTAAGGAATTTCTATTAGATAAAATAGGATTGGAAATCAAAGTTAGGCCTAGTTCGGTTTATAGAAGGGGAGCCTTCTTGAGCGGTAAACGTCGTCAAAAATAGTGCAAAATTGAAAGGCCTAAATTTATACATAGACAATGATTACACCCCAGAACAAGAGCACATGAGATTTGAACTAAGGTGTTTTGCTAAAACCAAAAAACCAGAAACCTTTAAGTACACTAGCACTAATCAAATTACCATAGGAAACCAGGGATACAAATTCGACTATAAATCCAAAAAAATTATCACCGTTTAAATTTTTTTTTTCACGTTCTTTTTTTGTATGTTTAGTATGTTTTAAATGATAAAAATTCTCTATAATAACATTCGCAGTGCATCTGCAAATTTTCCATATCTATTCTGTAATGCTATATTAAACTTCCCGCCGGGTTATGACATTTTCGCATTAACTGAAACCTGGTTTTCTCAATCTTACTATGACTACTTACACAACTACAATTTTGTTGGAATCGGACGCACCGGCAGGACGGGTGGCGAAGTTGGTTTTTATATAAGAGAAGGGCTTTCCTATGAGGTTGTCCCAACAGTGACTAGAATGGAGGATTGCATAGAGTCCTTCGGAATCAAAGTAGGAACAATATACATCTGTGTAATTTATAGACCAGGGGGCAACACTAGTGATTTTCTTACAAAACTAGAATCTGTACTTATTGATTTATGCCCCCCAAACGCTACTAGAATAATTCTTGGAGACTTCAATATTGACATCCGTAAACCACATAATGACGCTAATCTATTACTTGATCTTACCAAAAGCTACGGTAACTCACAAATGATTACCTCGTACACTAGGGTCACCGCAACATCAAAAACACTAATAGATCATTGTTATTCCAACGTACATATTAACACTACCGTCTATAAAGACTGGGACGTTACCGACCACCGACCATTTAGTTTAAATTTTGAAATAACAAAACCGGGAGAAATAACAAATAGCATTAGAAATACCTCCCAGTCCTGTCTAAATAAATTTTCACAATTTGTTAGTGCACTCAGGTGGGACTCAGTCTACTCGGAAGATAACATCAATACAGCTTTCACTACCTTTCTGGGGAAACTTCTCTCAGGTTTTAATCAGTGCTGCCCTTTATCGAAAATCAAACGTAAAGAAACTAATAGCCACATGAATGCCAGCTACTGGCTGACCCCCGAAATCAAGGAAATAATCAAGCAAAAAAATAAACTAAAAAAACGGGTAAAGTCAACTCCATCCGATGAAAACATACTAGAATTATATCAAAAATGTCTTTGCGAACAAAGACCCAGAAGGACATGTTATGGCCTTGAATGTCTGAAGTGACAGATATTAAATTTTCTTTTAAAACATAACAGACGATTTTCTCCCATTGACGCTTAACATTAAATTTGGCTTAATTATTTTTCAGGGAAAACGTGCATTGAACTGTTATTTTTCAGTATAACGCGAGTCCACTTTTTGTTTTCTTAATTTAACCCGAATTTCCACGACTCGCGATTGAACGGATCGTTAAAAATACTCGCCGGTTTATTGGAATGGGTATATGATCAAGGGAAATGTGTTTTTTAAAGCCCGTTTAAAGTCACCTTCTTTAACTTAGCAGACGACGCAAACCATAACAATTAGTACTTTCAAAGCTATATTGTGCGCGCAAGGGAAGAGAATTTCAAAGCGACGAATTTTAGAGCGGATAAGGTTTTTAAATAAATTGTAATACTTTCATTTTTCTTTTCATTAAAACCGTACAATTTAAATGGTGATTTCCATAAGTGACCACTAATTAGTTATTAGGAGTTATAATAAAACATTATCCATGAATTAGGTTTGTTCGTTTGCAACCTAAATCAAAAATTAAAATATGGGGAATTTTTATTCCCTTTAAATTCCTTGTATAAGCATTCATAAGCTAACAACATGAACGAATTGCCTCGACTAAAGTCGAAGAGTTGTAATAAATCATTATCCATGGATTACGTTTGTTCGTTTGCAACCTAGATTAAAAATTAAAATATGGGGAATTTTTTTCCCTTTAAATTCCTTGTATAAGTATTCATAAGCTAACATGAACGAATTGCCTCGACTAAAGTCGAGGAGTTATAATAAAACATTATCCATAGAAAACATTATCCAATTAAGGTATGAGATCAGATCATAGAACTTTGATTCTACGCCTAAAGCCAAAGCTAAATTAAGTAAATTTTTCTATCGAACGAAAAGTTTCGTTTTAATTGACACGTAATCCCTGAAAAATAATTAAGCGAAATTTAATGTTAAGCGTCAATGGGAGAAAATCGTCTGTTATGTTTTTTCTTAAATATTTCCGAGTGAATAAAATCAGTTGTTTTGAAATTTGAAACTCTAAATCGTGCCAGATTTTGATTATATTTAAATTTCGTTTTAAAAGAAAATCTAATTATATTTAAATTTCATGTTTTAAAAGAAAATTTAATTGTATTTAAATTTAATGTTTTAAAAAAAAATTAAATATCTGTCACTTCAGACATTCAAGGCCATAACATGTCCTTCTGGGTCTTTGTTCGCAAAGACATTTTTGATATAATATCTGTCACTTCAGTCTAACACGAAAGTGTTAACTTCTATATTAAAAGACTAGCCCTTTAAAAAGTGATTTAGTCAGATCTCTACATTTTTACCATTGCCTTTTAAACCCAATTAAAATAAATTTTTTCATAATTTTTGATGTTAATAGCTTCGGCAGCCGCACTTGATTTAGTCAAATTTCTACTTTTTTACCATTGCCCTTTAAACCCAATTAAAATTAATTTTTTCATAATTTTTGATGTTAATAGCTTCGGCAGCCTCACTTGATTTAGTCAGATCTCTACATTTTTATCATTGCCCTTTAAACCCAATTAAAATTAATTTTTTCATTATTTTTGATGTTAATAGCTGGGGCAGCCGCACTTGATTCAGTCAAATCTCTACATTTTTACCATTGCCCTTTAATCCCAATTAAAATTAATTTTTCATTATTTTTGATGTTAATAGCTGGGGCAGCCGCACTTGATTCAGTCAAATCTCTACATTTTTACCAGTGCCCTTTAATCCCAATTAAAATTAATTTTTTCATAATTTTAGATGTTAATACCTCCGACAGCCGCACTTGATTCCAGTCAAATCTCTACATTTTTACCAGTGCCCTTTAATCCCAATTAAAATTATTTTTTTCATAATTTTTTATGTTAATAGCTGCGGCAGCCGCACTTGATTTAGTCAAATTTCTACATTTTTACCATTGCCCTTTAAACCCAATTAAAATTAATTTTTTATAATTTTTGATGTTAATAGCTGCGGCAGCCTCACTTGATTTAGTCAGATCTCTACATTTTTATCATTGCCCTTTAAACCCAATTAAAATAAAAAAATTCATTATTTTTGATGTTAATAGCTGGGGCAGCCGCACGATTCAGTCGGATCTCTACTTTTTTACCATTGCCCTTTAAACCCAATTAAAATTAATTTTTTCATAATTTTTGATGTTAATAGGTTCGGCAGCCTCACTTGATTTAGTCAGATCTCTACATTTTTATCATTGCCCTTTAAACCCAATTAAAATTAATTTTTTCATTATTTTTGATGTTAATAGCTGGGGCAGCCGCACTTGATTCAGTCAAATCTCTACATTTTTACCATTGCCCTTTAATCCCAATTAAAATTAATTTTTTCATTATTTTTGATGTTAATAGCTGGGGCAGCCGCACTTGATTCAGTCAAATCTCTACATTTTTACCAGTGCCCTTTAATCCCAATTAAAATTAATTTTTTCATAATTTTAGATGTTAATACCTCCGACAGCCGCACTTGATTCCAGTCAAATCTCTACATTTTTACCAGTGCCCTTTAATCCCAATTAAAATTATTTTTTCATAATTTTTGATGTTAATAGCTGCGGCAGTCGCACTTGATTCAGTCAAATCTCTACATTTTTACCAGTGCCCTTTAAACCCAATTAAAATTAATTTTTTCATAATTTTTTATGTTAATAGCTGCGGCAGCCGCACTTGATTTAGTCAAATTTCTACATTTTTACCATTGCCCTTTAAACCCAATTAAAATTAATTTTTTATAATTTTTGATGTTAATAGCTGCGGCAGCCTCACTTGATTTAGTCAGATCTCTACATTTTTATCATTGCCCTTTAAACCCAATTAAAATAAAAAAATTCATTATTTTTGATGTTAATAGCTGGGGCAGCCGCACGATTCAGTCGGATCTCTACATTTTTACCATTGCCCTTAAAAACCAATTAAAATTAATTTTTTCACAATTTTTGATGTTAATAGCTGCGGCAGCCTCACTTGATTCAGTCAGATCTCTACATTTTTACCATTGCCCTTTAATCCCAATTAAAATTAATTTTTTCATTATTTTTGATGTTAATAGCTGGGGCAGCCGCACTTGATTCAGTCAAATCTCTACATTTTTACCATTGCCCTTTAATCCCAATTAAAATTATTTTTTTCATTATTTTTGATGTTAATAGCTGGGGCAGCCGCACTTGATTCAGTCAAATCTCTACATTTTTACCATTGCCCTTTAATCCCAATTAAAATTAATTTTTTCATAATTTTAGATGTTAATACCTCCGACAGCCGCACTTGATTCCAGTCAAATCTCTACATTTTTACCAGTGCCCTTTAATCCCAATTAAAATTATTTTTTCATAATTTTTGATGTTAATAGCTGCGGCAGCCGCACTTGATTCAGTCAAATCTCTACATTTTTAACAGTGCCCTTTAAACCCAATTAAAATTAATTTTTTCATAATTTTTTATGTTAATAGCTGCGGCAGCCGCACTTGATTTAGTCAAATTTCTACATTTTTACCATTGCCCTTTAAACCCAATTAAAATTAATTTTTTCATAATTTTTGATGTTAATATCTCCGTCAACCGCAGCGAAATCTTTATATTTTCCCCATTGCCCTTAAACCAAATTTAAAATAATTTTTTCATCAATTTTGATGTTAATACCTCCGACAGCCGCAGCGAAATCTTCATATTTTTCCCATTACCCTTTAAACTAAATTAAAAAAAAAAAAAAATTTTCATTATTTTGGATGTTAATACCTTCCTTATTGCCGTTCGAAATGCCAAGTCGTTCGGACTTTCACATTTTTAAAAAGGAGAGTACTTTTAAGTTTTAAGGCGGAGAAATTGAAACTTAATGTTATTCTATGGGATTTAGATTTTTTGTACGAGACTTATCTTTCAGATTTATTTTCTAATGATTCCAGATATTTTTCGGGCTTTATTTTAAGACTAATTTCATAATTTTACACCGATTAGTTTGGCCACAGTCTATTTATAAAAACGGCAAAAATATGAAGGAGGAGAAATTAAGTCATTAGCGTTCAATACCCAAGCGCGCTCCTGCACGTGAATTTAAAAAGCTTTAGAAAACCTAAGCCTAATTTGTCAAATAAGGCTTAGGTTTTTGCCCACTCAATTTCTTCGCTTTAATTTTTCGTCCGTTTTCATAAATAGATTGTGGGCCAATTAATTGGTGTAAAATTATGAAATTAGTATTAAAATAAAGTTTGAAACTTAATTCATACCACACGGAAAATTCAAGTCTGAAAAATATCTGAAAGTATTAGAAAATAAATCTGAAAGGTAAGCCACTTTCACAAAATCAAATCCTATAGAATAACATTACGAATTGGCCATGACCGAAACTAGCAAAAAAGCCAACTTCAAAATTAATTTTAAAATGCTTAGACTAAATATTTATTAATGAAACTTGAAAATTTCAACATTCGAACTACCATTTAAAAGTTATTATAACTGTAACAAATAATTCCTCTTTTAGTTAGCTGCGATCCAAGGGATTTAGATTTTTTGAAAGAGACTTACCTTTCAGATTTATTTTCTAATGCTTCCAGATGTTTTTCGGGCTTTAATTTAAGATTAATTTCATAATTTTACACTGATTAGTTTGCCCACAGTCTATTTATAAAAACGGAAAAAATATGAAGGAGGAGAAATTAGGTCATTAGCGTCCAAATCAAGCGCGCTCCTGCTCGTGATTTTAAAAATCCATATAAAACCTAAGCCTAATTTGTCAAATTAGGCTTAGGTTTTTGGCGAATCTATTTCTCCGCCTTGTTGTTCCCTCCGTTTTCATGAATAGATTGTGGGCCAACTAATCGGTGTATTATTATGAAATTAGTCTTAAAATAAAGCTCGAATCTTAATTCATACCACACGGAAAATCCAAGTTTTAAAAATATCTGGAAGTATTAGAAAATAAAACTGAAAGGTAAGCCACTTTCAAAAAACCAAATCCCATAGAATAACATTACGAATTTGGCCATGCGCGAAACCAGCTAAGTACCAAAAAAAGGGTCAACTACAGAATTAATTTTTAAATACTTAGACTTAATATTTTTCAACGAAACTTAGAAAAGGCACACGTTCGAACTTTAATCTTTCATTTAAAATTGGTTTTAACTGTAACAAATGATTATATCGATAAGTTATGCCCCGGAACAGACATGTCCTCGAAAAAGTCGATTTTAATGTTATTTCTATGGGAAAATGGAGCGTTTTGATTGGCTAGAGACTGAATTTTTTAGGAAATTGAAATAACATTACAGATGATGATCAGCCCATAACATAGAACCCTACAGGGTTCTCCGAATATAAACACCTCAGGAATCGCTGCAATAACTTAATAAGAAACCGTCGTATTGAAAAAAGTTTGAGAGACAAATGGAAGGTCATTAATGACCTTCTAGGGAAACAAACCAGCTCGGCCGCCCCCCTGTCGGTATCTGCAGATGATATGAATACACATTTTACCTCCTGTGTAACATCACAAAGCGTCAATAACAATAATATTAGGGTAGATTGCATCAAAATATTAGGGTAGATTGCATCAAATTCATTCTTTCTCTCACCGGTAGACGAATCAGAAGTCGCAAGAGTAATTGATAATTTAAGGGAGGGCGCTGCTCCCGGAGCTGATGGGATCCCTCCTAAGTTAATAAAGTCAGTAAAGAAATATCTGCTAAAACCCTTAGTCTATCTAATTAATAAATCATTCACAACTGGTTGCTATCCCAAATTATTAAAAAAATCAATCATAGTTCCAATTTTCAAACAGGGTGATCCCTCCAGCCCCGATAACTATAGACCTATCTCCCTTCTATCAATTATTGCTAAAATATTTGAATCCTGTTTTTATATAAGATTAACGGACTTTTGTGACAAATATGAACTCTTGCACTCTTGTCAATACGGTTTTCGTAAGAATACCGGTGTGGAAAATGCCATCTCGAGGGTATATAAAAGCATTCTTGATGCCTTGGATAAAGGACACTTCGCAATATGAGTATTCCTTGACCTTAGAAAGGCCTTCGACAGTGTTGACCATGTCATTCTGATGAACAAGTTGTATAAGTTGGGCATTAGGGGCGCCCCTCATGGGTGGTTGACCTCCTTCCTATGCAATCGCACATGTAAAACCAAATGTAACAATCTATTCTCGGAGGAGCGGGTCATCTCGTGCGGGGTGCCTCAGGGTTCAATTCTTTCGCCCTTGTTGTTCAATCTGTTCGTGAATGACATCTTCACCACTGTGGATGACGCTTCGCTAACCTTATACGCAGATGACTCCGCCCTTACGGATAACGACTCTAGCTACGAAAGACTAATAGATAGAGTAAATTATACGCTGACACATATTAATATGTGGTTAACCTACAACAACCTACAACTTAACGTAGACAAAACCCTATATATCATATTTACCAACACAAAGTTATTCCTTCTGGGCATGATATAATAATAAATAATAAAATAATAGTAAGAGTCGAACAATTCAAATATCTGGGGATTTGGCTTGATTCCAAACTAAATTGGAATCACCATATAGACAAAATATGTAAAAAAATATCACATAGTATTTATATAATTAGAAAAAACCGATCAATCTTCACGAAACACTTATGTACCCAACTATATATATCAAAAATGTCTTTGCGAACAAAGACCCAGAAGGACATGTTATGGCCTTGAATGTCTGAAGTGACAGATATTTAATTTTCTTTTAAAACATTAAATTTAAATACAATTAAATTTTCTTTTAAAACATGAAATTTAAATACAATTAGATTTTCTTTTAAAACGAAATTTAAATATAATCACAATCTGGCACGATTTAGAGTTTCAAATTTCAATACAACTGATTTTATTCACTCGGAAATATTTAAGAAAAACATAACAGACGATTTTCTCCCATTAACGCTTAACATTAAATTTCGCTTAATTATTTTTCAGGGAAAACGTGTATTGAACTGTTATTTTTCAGTATAACGCGAGTCCACTTTATGTTTTCTTAGTTTAACCCGAATTTCCACGACTCGCAATTGAACGGATCGTTAAAAATACTCGCCGGTTTATTGGAATGGGTATATGATAAAGGGAAATGTGTTTTTTAAAGCCCGTTTAAAGTCACCTTCTTTTCTAGCTTAGCAGACGACGCAAACCATAACAATTTGTACTTTCAAAGCTATATTGCGCGCGCAAGCGGAGAGAATTTCAAAGCGACGAATTTTAGAGCGGATAAGCTTTTTAAATAAATTGTAATACTTTCATTTTTCTTTTCATTAAAACCGTACAATTAAAATGATGATTTCCATAAAGGACCACTAATTAGTTATTAGGAGTTATAAAAAAACATCCATAAATTAGGTTTGTTCGTTTGCAACCCAAGTTAAAAATTAAAATATGGTGAATTTTTATTCCCTTTAAATTCCTTGTATAAGCATCCGTAAGCTAACATGAACGAATTGCCTCGACTAAAGTCGAAAAGTTGTAATAAAACATTATCCATGGATTAGGTTTGTTCGTTTGCAACCTAGATTAAAAATTAAAATATTTGGAATTTTTTTCCCTTTAAATTCCTTGATAAGCATTCATAAGCTAACATGAACGAGAACGAATTGCCTCGACTAAAGTCGAAGAGTTATAATAAAGCATTATCCATAGAAAACATTATCCATAGAAAACATTATCCAATTAAGGTATGAGATCAGATCATAGAACTTTGAGTCTATGCCTAAAGCCAAAGCTAAATTAAGTATATTTTTCTATCGAAATTTAATGTTAAGCGTCAATGGGAGAAAATCGTCTGTTATGTTTTTCTTAAATATTTCCGAGTGAATAAAATCAGTTGTATTGAAATTTGAAACTCTAAATCGTGCCAGATTGTGATTGTATTTAAATTTAATGTTTTAAAAGAAAATTAAATATCTGTCACTTCAGACATTCAAGGCCATAACATGTCCTTCTGGGTCTTTGTTCGCAAAGACATTTTTGATATAATATCTGTCACTTCAGTCTAACACGAAAGTGTTAACTTCTATATTAAAAGACTAGCCCTTTAAAAAGTGATTCAGTCAAATCTCTACATTTTTACCATTGCCCTTTAAACCCAATTAAAATTAATTTTTTCATAATTTTTGATGTTAATAGCTGCGGCAGCCGCACTTGATTCAGTCAAATCTCTACATTTTTACCATTGCCCTTTAATCCCAATTAAAAAAAAAATTTACATTATTTTTGATGTTAATAGCTGGGGCAGCCTCACTTGATTCAGTCAGATCTCTACATTTTTACCAGTGCCCTTTAATCCCAATTAAAATTTATTTTTTCATTATTTTTGATGTTAATAGCTGGGGCAGCCGCACTTGATTCAGTCAAATCTCTACATTTTTACCATTGCCCTTTAATCCCAATTAAAATTAATTTTTTCCTTATTTTTTGATGTTAATAGCTGGGGCAGCCGCACTTGATTCAGTCAAATCTCTACATTTTTACCATTGCCCTTTAATCCCAATTAAAATTAATTTTTACGTTTTTTTGATGTTAATAGCTGGGGCAGCCTCACTTGATTCAGTCAGATCTCTACATTTTTACCATTGCCCTTTAATCCCAATTAAAATTAATTTTTACATTATTTTTGATGTTAATAGCTGGGGGAGCCGCACTTGATTCAGTCAAATCTCTACATTTTTACCATTGCCCTTTAATTCCAATTTAAAAAAATTTTTACATTATTTTTGATGTTAATAGCTGGGGCAGCCTCACTTGATTCAGTCAGATCTCTACATTTTTACCATTGCCCTTTAATCCCAATTAAAATTAATTTTTACATTATTTTTGATGTTAATAGCTGGGGGAGCCGCACTTGATTCAGTCAAATCTCTACATTTTTACCATTGCCCTTTAATTCCAATTAAAAAAAATTTTACATTATTTTTGATGTTAATAGCTCGGGGAGCCGCACTTGATTCAGTCAAATCTCTACATTTTTACCATTGCCCTTTAATCCCAATTAAAATTAATTTTTACATTATTTTTGATGTTAATAGCTGGGGCTGACGCACTTGATTCAGTCAAATCTCTACATTTTTACCAGTGCCTCTTAATCCCAATTAAAATTAATTTTTTCATTATTTTTGATGTTAACAGCTGGGGCAGCCGCACTTGATTCAGTCAGATCTCTACATTTTTACCATTGCCCTTTAAACCCAATTAAAATTAATTATTTCACAATTTTTGATGTTAATAGCTGGGGCAGCCTCACTTGATTCAGTCAAATTTCTACATTTTTACCAGTGCCCTTTAATCCCAATTAAAATTTATTTTTTCAATATTTTTGATGTTAATAGCTGGGGCAGCCGCACTTGATTCAGTCAAATCTCTACATTTTTACCATTGCCCTTTAATCCCAATTAAAATTAATTTTTTCCTTATTTTTGATGTTAATAGCTGGGGCAGCCGCACTTGATTCAGTCAAATCTCTACATTTTTACCATTGCCCTTTAATCCCAATTAAAATTAATTTTTACGTTTTTTTGATGTTAATAGCTGGGGCAGCCGCACTTGATTTAGTCAAATTTCTACATTTTTACCATTGCCCTTTAAACCTAATTAAACTAAATTTTTTCATAATTTTTGATGTTAATAGCTGCGGCAGCCGCACTTGATTTAGTCAAATTTCTACATTTTTACCATTGCCCTTTAAACCCAATTAAAATTAATTTTTTCATAATTTTTGATGTTAATAGCTGGGGCAGCCGCACTTGATTTAGTCAAATTTCTACATTTTTACCATTGCCCTTTAAACCCAATTAAAATTAATTTTTTCATAATTTTTGATGTTAATAGCAGGGGCAGCCTCACTTGATTCAGTCAGATCTGTACATTTTCCCCATTGCCCTTTAAACCCAATTAAAATTAATTTTTTCATCAATTTTGATGTTAATACCTCCGACAGCCGCAGCGAAATCATTATATTTTCCCCATTGCCCTTTAAACCAAATTTAAATTAAATTTTTCATCAATTTTGATGTTAATACCTCCGACAGCCGCAGTGAAATCTTTATATTTTCCCCATTGCCCTTTAAACCAAATTTAAATTAATTATTTCAGCAATTTTGATGTTAATACCTCCGACAGCCGCAATGAAATCTTTATATTTTCCCCATTGCCCTTTAAACCAAATTTAAATTAATTATTTCAGCAATTTTGATGTTAATACCTCCGACAGCCGCAGCGAAATCTTTATATTTTCCCCATTGCCCTTTAAACCAAATTCCAATTAATTTTTTCATTATTTTTGATGTTAATACCTTCCTTATTGCCGTTCGGAATGGCAAGTCGTTCGGAATTTCACTCATTTTTAAAAAGGAGAGTACTTTTAAGGCGGAGAAATTGAAAATTAATGTTATTCTATGGGATTTAGATTTTTTGCAAGAGACTTACCTTTCAGATTTATTTTCTAATGCTTCCAAATATTTTACAGGCTTTATTTTAAGACTAATTTCATAATTTTATACCGATTAGTTTGGTCACAGTCTATAAACGGCAAAAATATGAAGAAGGATAAATTAAGTCATTAGAGTTCAATACCCATAGCCTCCAAATCAAGCGCGCGCGCTCGTGCTCGTGATTTTAAAAAGCCATATAAAACCTAAGCCTAATTTGTCAAATTAGGCTTAGGTTTTTGGCGAATCTATTTCTCCGCCTTGTTGTTCCCTCCGTTTTCATAAATAGATTGTGGGCCATCTAATTGGTGTAAAATTATGAAATTAGTCTTAAAATAAAGCTCGAATCTTAATTCATACCACACGGAAAATCCAAGTCTGAAAAATATCCGGAAATATTAGAAAATACATCTGAAAGGTAAGCCACTTTCAAAAAACCAAATCCCATAGAATAACATTACGATTTGGCCATGCGCGAAACCAGCTAAGTACCAAAAAAAGGGTCAACTTTAGAATTAATTTTAAAATACTTAGACTTAATATTTTTAAATGAAACTTGAAAAGTTCAACATTCGAACCTTGCTCTACCATTTAAAAGTGATTATATCTGTAACAAATAATTCCTCTTTTAGTTCTGTCAATCACTGGACTTGTCCTCGAAAGAGTCGATTTTAATGTTATTCTATGGGAGAATGGAGCGTTTTGATTGGCTAGAGACTGAATTTTTTAGGAAATCAAAATAGCATTACAGATGATGATGGGCCCAATACATAGAACCCTACCGGGTTCTAAGAATTATACTCTGATTCAATCTCATTTAAGTTATTGTATATCTATATGGGGAAATACACCAAAAAAAAACCTGGATCGTGTGTTCATCCTGCAAAAACGTATAATACGTATAATAACCAAACAACCCTATTTGGCACATACAGGTCCTTTATTCCAATCTACCGGCATTCTTAACATCTACCAACTGTACCGCTACCAATCTTTAATTTTTATTCATAAATCTTTACCCAAACAAAAACATCACTATTTAAATATGCCGTGCAAGGTAAATATAATACGCGAACAAAACCACTGTTGATTGTACCAATGGCTAAGACACAAAAAAAAACTTAATTCTATATTCTACTATGGTGTCAAACTATATAATTCTGTTTCCCAAAACAATACCACTGTAAAACAATTCAAAAAGCTCATCAAGACATCCCCGGAAGTTTTATCTAACTAGCTAACATTTATACTAGCTTGTAAAAACTTGTCTCCTCTTCATCTGATGTCGCTGGATTAGGGCGGTATTTGCTCTCATTGAATTTTGTCAAAGTTATGTGGCCTATAAGTCTGTCAAAGTTATGTGGCCTATAAGTCTGTGTAGACTTGGCCACCAGTATTCATTGTAAAATGTGAGCGTATTGGATAAAATAAAAAATTGAATTGAATTGAATTGTTCCTCTTGGACGAACTAAGAAATATTCTAGACTGAATGTTCCATTTACAACCCATTTGTCGGTACATGATTGGCAATTACTTCCAGTACAGTTTTCCATTGAAATTCTTTTTTTGACGTGCTAATAGAGGACCATTACTGACATTTTCATCATACGAGAGATCCCAGTCATTGGAAGAATCCAAGGATGGAGCTGGTCGAAAGGTTATTTTCCAAACCGGCTGACAAGACGTTAGTTTCCACTCCTATGATAAAAAAAAATCTTAAAGACTGAAAGTAGACCAATTTCCATACCGTAAGTATTTTATACTTGAACAGCTCCTTTTATGTTTAGAATAACGAGGCCGTATGAAGAACTGTCGAGCTTTTACTGACTGTAGGTATCTCATATGTCGAGTCCGAAAACACTCACTGCTTGCATGTTTCAATTCTTCGTAGCCAGACCGTCTCTTTCTGGTGATAAATGAAAGCCGTGTCGCTGCTCTGTTGACTTCAAATGGTGATGACATTCTGCGCTGGTTTATTTTCTTACGTAAGTCATTATAGCTCTCATTCATCCGGTCTCGTCTTGTCTCCTGGTCTGCTAACGAAGTACATGGCTGCTTTTGATTATGAAAATAATCGGAAATGTATCTTGGTTTTATAGTGGAGAAAACTGAAGCCTATTTTTTTTCCAGCATCAGATGTCCATTTTTTATTCAAAATTGTTGTTTTTTAAACACGGAAAACCTACTGTACTTCTGTCCAAGGAGAGTTTTCACAACTATAGTTTTTCTTAAGAGGTTTAACATTTTGTATCAATCCGCCTCAGCTTTAAATCTTATGTCGTTTTTATCTTGGATGCCCGTGTACTTTCTTCAATCCACCCCAAGTTTGCAGCATGACTAAGCCTATAACTCCCGTTATAACTTTGCTTTTTTGACTAAATGCTATATGGAAAACAGCTTAGCGCGTGCTACCAACTCAAGCTGGTATTAAACGGTCACATTTCTTTAAATTTTTGGACAATTTCTTAAATATCTTCTAAACTATCTCGAATTTTAAATTGATTTTTCAGCTTCGTTATTAGATTCAGTTAAACAATATTATTATTTTAAATTAAAATTTAAATGAATTATACGCTTCAATTCACTAAAAGGTATCGCGGCATAAGGCCAAAATAGTTTGGGCATGGAAAAGGGGTATATATAGCTTTCGCGGACCTTTATTCATCGTGCGAGTAACCAAGAAGAGTTGGGGAAAACCCCCCCTTCTCAACGTCCAGACGTTTATCGTAACCCTAGGCATTCGGTAACTGCACCACAAAAACCCATAGAGGAAGGAGTTAAGTGGAGTGGAAGGTCGATGTGGACTATATTAGTGAGGGACGCCTCACTAATATGGCCCGCTGAGATCGGACCTTGGTGTATGTATGGTCGGAACAGAGTTAGACGTCCCATTGCTTATAATCGCTTTCAACTGTACAGCATCGAGGTTTGACCGTAAAGTGGATGGCGGAAGGCGATAATAGGGAGACGTCCTGTTGAATATAATTGCACGACACCTGAAACTCGATGTGGCAGCCACGCTTAAAGGAGGTAATTCCCGTTAAACGGAATTGAATGATAAGCTGGCATGATTAGACTCTAGACTTTTTGCTCCACGAGCTAGATCACGTGATATCCGCTTACACAGCAAGTGACACACAGACAGACACGACCAGTGTAAAACCTCCCCCTGAACTAAAGTTCAGTCGGGGAGGTAAAAACTCAAATTTTCAAAATGGCGGCCATTTTTGGGGATCTTCCCCCCCCCCCGGAAGTGAATGAACTTTTTTCCCCTTAATAAGCATTATAAGTACATTATATAGCCGTTGGAATTAGCTTGTTACTAATTTGTTCTGGCCTAATTTCCCTGGGCTATTGTCCCAATTCGCCAAGTCCCACTTCGCCCAATCGTTTTATCAGTTAGTCTAGAATTATCTATTCCCATTTCGCTCAACCTAAAAATTCCTTTTCCCGTTTCGCCTAAAATTGTTAGGTTGGGTTAGGTTAAAGTAGGTTTAGGTTGGCTTTGGGTTGGGTTAGGTTTTTTTGGGGGTTAAGTTTTTTATGGTAGACAGTGTTGAGTTAAGGTAGAATCAGAAGTTAATAATTATATCAAGAAGTGTACTACTTAGAATTTTGGTGCGCCATGTAATTTACGTTGCTTTCCCCCCTCGCGCGGATATAAAAAATTTGGTAACGCGGCTGTAAGACCCCACGTGACTTGGCTGACCGCTTTACAAGGTACATAGAGAGACTGTGGCGCGGAGCCAAAAAGCATAGTTCCTCTAAAACCAAATTTCCCAGGTTCTGAAGGCAGATGATTTGTCTGCTCTTGTATATTGTTGGTAGCCCCTAGCCCTAGGTATGTTACGTTTCTTACGTCGCTGATTATTTTGGCCAAGATATTTAGTTAGTAATAATAATAATGAATGGTTTTAGAGAGATTATGGAGGATGTCAAATCAAAACTAGGCATAGGCATCTTATTTTCGATAAATATAATTAATTAAGTAGATTATTTTTGCAAAAATAAAATCCGTAGATGAATCATTAGTGTCAATTATATTTTTTAATAATTACCGCATTTGTTTGAGTCGATGCGTTAAACATAAAATCACAGTTGTCAAGCTGAATTTGTTTTGTTTTAAATAAAGATCACACTGTATATTATTGTCTTGGCAGAGACAGAAGGTGAGCCGCATTTTAAATTTGAGCTCGGTTTATTTAAGTAACCGTTAATGGATCAAGTTGCGAGCGATATAGACTCAGACGCCATGAAAAAAACCCGGCAGCGGCATGAACGTGTTTCGGCTGCGGCTCGCCGAGTTTTTTCCATACCGGCGGCCGCGCCTCGCCGAGTTTTTTCCATACAGGCGGCCGCACCTCGCCGAGATTTTTCCATACCGGCGGCCGCGCCAAAAATATTGTTGAACGTAGCGCCGGGCTGGGAGCCGGGCGTAGTGGGCGGCGTCGGAGTCTTGAGCGATAGTTTACTATCCAAGTTTCCACCAACTAAACTAACCAAGGCTTAGGCCAAATCGAGCTTAAAGACTTTGGACTAACAAATACGTGATACTAAATTGAACTTAAAACTTATAATGTGAAACTGAGAAAGGTTAAAATGCAATTTGCGACTAAAATTCGATTATTTATGTAGGATTACAAAAATGTAATTGTTTATATCCGGTAATCGTAAAACCTTCAGTCTCGGGCGACGCGCGGGCGCCATTTTACTTGTTTACTATCGCATCTGTGAGACTGTGACGCGCGACTATGACGGGCGCCCCACGTGATCTTAAAGAACTATTTTCAACATTTCCTCTCTCTCATTGGTCAATGCAAAAATTGCTTTCGTCTGCTCAAGAAATTACATGGAATACATGGTGAAAGTTTAAAATTCAATGAAGTAGTACACTTCTTGATATAATTATTAACTTCTGGTAGAATGGAATAGGTTATGGTAGATTGGGTTAGGTTACCAAATTTAATAAAGAAAATAGTTCTTAAGATTGAGTTGGGTTAGGCAGGATTGGATTGTGTTAGGTTAGGTTACCAAAACTAATAAAGAAAATTGTTCTATAGATTGAGTTGGGTTAGGGTTGGTTGGATTGGGTTAGGTTACCAAATTAATAAAGTAAATTGTTTAGTTACATCAAGAAGTGCGTGCAAAAATAATTAAACAGGACGAAGGAACCGATCAAGAGGAAATTTTTCGCGACGGCATATGCCTTAGAGTGGATTGGGCGAAATAAGAATTCGGCAAAATTGAAATTTGCGAATTGTGATTTTTCGAAATGGGAATTAGGGAAAATGAGATTGGCAGAAATAGGATTGGGCCTAATGAATTGGGCTGATTGGGAATCGGGCCAATTGAGATAGGGCGAAATGGGAATTGGGCCGATAAGGATGATAGTAAGTATACCGAGCCTGCATGGTGTTAGCCCCCGTGGCCACCGGGGGCCCTTATTAGTGGAAAACCATTGGCTCCACTCGGGCTATCCGAAGTCTATTTTGGTGTTGACAAAATTCACTAGTGTTGCCTGGAATTTTCACTTTATTCTGTATGACAGTTCGTCTCTCCACTATAACAATAAAATTATTATTATTATTATTATTATTATTATTATTATTATTATTATTATTATTATTATTATTATTATTATTATTATTATTATTATTATTATTATTATTATTATTATTATTATTATTATTATTATTATTATTATTATTATTATTATTATTATTATTATTATTATTATTATTATTATTATTATTATTATTATTATTATTATTATTATTATTATTATTATTATTATTATTATTATTATTATTATTATTATTATTATTATTATTATTATTATTATTATTATTATTATTATTATTATTATTATTATTATTATTATTATTATTATTATTATTATTATTATTATTATTATTATTATTATTATTATTATTATTCTCCACCGAATCGCAATTGTAATCCTTTAGCCTACACTACCCTACACCATTAAGCGGTTAACAAATTAAAGAACAACAGCAACTCCCCATAAGAGTCTGGGTCCACGTAATGTTAAAAATTTTCGTCTCTTTTATGATAAATTCGTATTATATTATTAAAATAGGGTAGTTGGGGGATAATTTAAAGCTAAAATTCGAGCTCACAACTGTAAATTTTGGGAATTACAACGAATGGAAGGTTTCTTCCATAATGTAAAGAATAGGAAGAATCTATGACTTCCGTGCCGGATATGAAAGCCTTCCCCCACACGAAAATCTTGAACGGTTATTATTTTAGATTCATAATTATGTTAGGAAAGTATTAGGAAAGAATTATTTTGTAACTGCCACGGGTATAGTGCTGGCGGCAAAATGAAATTCGTATATTTTTGGTCTACTATGCCTCGAAATCCTCGAAAACGCCTGTAGAAGTGTTCCACTTGTCAAGCATTCATGCAGTAGGCTTTTGCTAGCTTTACAGGGGCCGTGCAAAGACTATATAGCTTACTTGAATAGTCTTTGGTGTATAAGAAACTCGAAAAATAAATAGAGAAATCATACCAATTAGAAGATACTGGAGTAGTATCTTTAATTTTTATTTCATATTAAACAAAACACACTTGTATAAAACGGACAAATTATTCATTTAACGCTAAGGTTTTCTACGTTTAACGTATGTCTGGTAGTTCAAGCTCAGTGGCATCTTCACACACTACACGCAATTTTGACTGGTACCAACTGCCTCGATCTTCATGGCGACGATAACCAAGATACCAGATTACGCTGCTAACGTGAACACAAGTACCTATCTTCAAACTACCACCTTTGCAATTGCAATACCAGCCTTTAATGGCATTTGCACCTGTCCCGTTCGGTACATAACGAATTAGAGCTTGGTGAACAGCTGAGGTGGAAAATTGACCAGGCACGCGTATACGAATTAAGTCATGTTCAACTTTGGACACTTCGACGCTGAAAGAGCCGGATTTCTCTATAGTCAACGCCACATAAGATTCAGCGCGTTTCGTTTTAAAGTCGCTCATTACCAGATTGTCACGTGATAAGTGTTGCAGGCTAAAATTATGTGGCACGAAATGCTCCGATAAAGCCATAATAACCGCTTTTACCGTGTTTGATACCGATCTTTCAGTTAAATGAAATAAAGTTGATTACACCTTATTGGAGATACCCAATCGTAATTTCACCAATAATACTGCTAGAGCTGTCTTCGACGAACAGCATCTGATGGTACGAATAATGTCCTCAATAGTCGAATGCAACTCTAGGAACTCGTGCAGGGACAATGAAGTTAATACTTTACAGTCTTCATCACTTTGTATGAAGTTGTCAAAGCTCGGCGTCCGTAGGTCGTTAACACATTTCCTGAGGTCCTGTAATAGTTGCTCAATGTCCGTGGCAGTCATAATGGTTGATATAGCGGAAACCTGAATTCCAGCAATTATTTCGGTGGGAAGCTCTCCGTTAACGAGATGCGTGGAGCACATTCGGTTGTCCCGATGAATAAATATGGCTCTTTCCACAAATGTACTTGTTCTCACTTCGGCTTTTACCCTGGTTCGTGTACTAACACCGCAAATGAAGCAAGTCTTTGGCAGGGGCCGAACACAACTGTGCTTTATGGCAATAGTGTTTGATGACGTACGCTTTCGTGGTAATTGCGACGTTGATGGCTGAGGTATTGGTGACGGTGATGGATTAGATACTGTGGACTTTGTTGGTTCAGGTACTGTGGACGTTGATGACTCAGGTACTGTTGACGTTGATGGATTAGATACTTGCGTCATTTGTCTTCGTTTTTGTGGTGAAGACGATGACGTTGAAGAGCCATGATCACTACTGAAGGACGATTTGCTAGCATTTAAGAACGTTTGAAACTTTCGTGACAGACCCGAGCACTTTAAACAAATCTTCGTTGTTTTGCTATTAATTACAAGTGGTAATAACCCTTTACTAAAACGAAGAAAACGAGCAAAGCCAGCCTTTACGTGAGTGCCTATACCTCTACTTGTACTATTGGTAACTTTCCGATTGCACGCGTAACATGTATTTGGAGCCATCTCCAAATTCCAAGTGACTCTCACATTGATGTTATTGATAAGGAAAGTTCTTAAGATCATGGTTCAAACCAGATATTACAATTTTTTTAATGTTTATAAAAACAGGTTTAATTATTTTTCGCCAACCTGGCTGGCAAAAAATATTAAAGACGTCTTTAATATATGTAGATGGCACCTATATCAAGGTTGGAAGATCCAAGGACTATACCGTTCTTCACAAATCCTTCTGTGTGCACAAAGGCCAGCATATCCTCAAGCCAATGTTAATGGTAACAACTACGGGTTACATAATAGATATAATCGGACCCTACTTTGCTAATGGCCGCAATAACGACGCGCGCATTTTAAACCATTCTATCAAAAAGAGAGAAGAACTCCAGTCTTTCTTTCAAGTTGGTGACGTTGTACTGGCAGACCGCGGTTTTCGAGACTCCAACAGCGTACTGACTGAACTGGGTGTGGATTTACAAATGCCTTCGTTCTTGTCTAAAGGCGAGAAGCAAGTAAACACGCAAGAAGTTAATCGTTCCCGACAAGTAACGTACTTCAGGTGGCCGGTTGAAGTTAGGAATGGGCATTTGCAGACGGTGTATCGTTTTTTTCAAAACCGTATACCTGTACATATGTTACCATTAGTTCCGGAACTTCTTCAAATTGCTGCTGCGCTGTTGAACGCCTACCACCCGGAGTTACATCTTAAAGGTTCCTGGGAAGACTCCGTCGAAAAAATGCTGGCAGTCTCTACGAAAGAAAATCCTCAATGGCAACGAATTGAGGATAGTGAATTTCAAGACTTCCCTGTACTTCGTGAAAGTGATGTACGTGAGGTGGTAATGAGCGACTTTAAAACGAAACGCGCTGAATCTTATGTGGCGTTGACTATAGAGAAATCCGGCTCTTTCAGCGTCGAAGTGTCCAAAGTTGAACATGACTTAATTCGTATACGCGTGCCTGGTCAATTTTCCACCTCAGCTGTTCACCAAGCTCTAATTCGTTATGTACCGAACGGGACAGGTGCAAATGCCATTAAAGGCTGGTATTGCAATTGCAAAGGTGGTAGTTTGAAGATAGGTACTTGTGTTCACGTTAGCAGCGTAATCTGGTATCTTGGTTATCGTCGCCATGAAGATCGAGGCAGTTGGTACCAGTCAAAATTGCGTGTAGTGTGTGAAGATGCCACTGAGCTTGAACTACCAGACATACGTTAAACGTAGAAAACCTTAGCGTTAAATGAATAATTTGTCCGTTTTATACAAGTGTGTTTTGTTTAATATGAAATAAAAATTAAAGATACTACTCCAGTATCTTCTAATTGGTATGATTTCTCTATTTATTTTTCGAGTTTCTTATACACCAAAGACTATTCAAGTAAGCTATATAGTCTTTGCACGGCCCCTGTAAAGCTAGCAAAAGCCTACTGCATGAATGCTTGACAAGTGGAACACTTCTACAGGCGTTTTCGAGGATTTCGAGGCATAGTAGACCAAAAATATACGAATTTCATTTTGCCGCCAGCACTATACCCGTGGCAGTTACAAAATAATTCTTTCCTAATATTTTCCTAACATAATTATGAATCTAAAATAATAACCGTTCAAGATTTTCGTGTGGGGGAAGGCTTTCATATCCGGCACGTAAGTCATAGATTCTTCCTATTCTTTTCGTTATGGAAGAAACCTTCCATTCGTTGTAATTCCCAAAATTTACAGTTGTGAGCTCGAATTTTAGCTTTAAATTATCCCCCAACTACCCTATTTTAATAATATAATACGAATTTATCATAAAAGAGACGAAATTTTTTAACATTACGTGGACCCAGACTCTTATGGGGAGTTGCTGTTGTTCTTTGTATTAAATTAACTTATTTTTAAAAAGATTGATACTTCATGGTTTAACAACCTCAAAACTTTAATTTTTGGGGAGCTTTCGAGCACACACTCCTTTTCAACCCAGCTAATACAACTAAAAATTTTAACAACACTATACAGGTTTAATTTTACAAACAAAAAAGGGGGGAAATAAACCCCTGAGATCGGGGGCAAACCATGGCGAGTCATTTCCCTTTACGTTTCCTGTTCTTACGGTCGAGAAAGGAATGCATATCACCCCACCCCTTTACGTTGACGTTTCGCGCGTCCAAGTTTAACTTCCCGCGTTCCTTTATAAAAAGGCTCTCTTTAAAGGTCCGGCGAAACCTATTTTTTTCTTTAGCCACAACAGACGAATTATCCCACTCAATAGCGTTTCCAGCTTTTGAGTTCCACATATGTTTATCTAAACCGTTGGATAGGTTCGCCTCCCTAACACACTTTTTATGTTCACCTAATCTTATGTTCAAACTTCGTTTCGTTTCACCAATATATTTCTGGCCACATTTACACCCTACTTCATAAACCACGCCCCTCATCTCAATAAACTCTTTTGACGGTTTATTTTTAATCAAAAGAGAACCCAGGGATCCTGCACTACTAAAAATTACCCTCACTCCTAACGCCTTACACTATCTCTCGGGTTTCTCTGAGATCCCCTTTACATACGGCAGGCTTAAACTGGGCAGCCTCGTTTTTCTTTTAATTTATTGGGCACCTTTACCTCGTTTAGAGCAAAGATATTATTTACCAACTATTTAGGGTAGTTAAACGTAACAAGTTGTTTTTCAAAAATGGCCTTATCTTCCTCCGGGAAATCTGACAATGATTCAATTCTATGTTTAATACTTTTTACAATGCCTATTTTTACACTTTGTGGATGGGCCGATTTAGAATTTTGAAATATTCTAGTTTGAATATTATTATTCGAACGCGACAGGTATAGGTCTAAGAAAGGGATATCCTCTTTTAATTCTGCCTCATAGGTAAACTTAATATCATCATTTAACGAATTCATTAAATCCAACAGTTCATTGTTATCTAAACTCTTAGGTTTTATGATTAAAATGTCATCCATGAACCGCCGCCATAACATTATTTTCGAATTGAGGTTTAATCGAGAATCCTTAAAAATGGTATCTTCTAAATTTTCCAAATATAAATTGGCGATAATCGGAGATAAAGGGCTACCCACAGCTAATCCATTAACTTGTTTATACATCTTTCCATCAAAAGCAAATACTGAATTTAATAGGCATAGTTGCGAAAGTTCAATAACTGTATCCAGGTTCGTCCTCCCTTTAAAGGTAGGATCATTTGAAAGCTTAGCTCTCAAAATTTCCAACGCCTTTCTAACAGGTATTCTCGTATTTAAATTAATAATATCTAAACTACCCATTTCTACCCTTACGAAAATAATTTGCTCTAAAATAGCTCTTTTATTGCTCTTTTAACACCAAAACAAGTCTAATATTGCTCTTAGCCGATTGGGAGTTTAAATTTTCATCCGCAAGACCAAAATCAGTCGTTTGACAGACCTGTTTATATGCTTTTATTTTTAGATGATTCTTACTTTCAGACCAAATTAAGATTAATGTTTCATCTAATCAAAGCTTCAATCAAGGACATTTCCAGATGGTCTGGTTGGAAGACCTCTTTCCTGCTCTTATAACCTCTTAAACTCATCACTCATACTTAAAGGAATGGTGCGGTGTTAAAATATTTTTGCTGCAAACCCTTTAGTTAAACTCAAAACCAATTTTTCAAGCGTTAAAAAAATTTTAAATTAAGTATATTTTTAAATAAACAATTAAAACAAATTACATTGAGGGCACATAGGCGCCCGTATGAAGCTTTCCTGTAAAGCAAGAGCGCATTCGATACGTCACTTCAAGGTTTTTATTTCGGCAATAATCTGATTGGCCAAAGTAACTTGGCTCAGCTTTTACTCAATGGTAAAGTTGACTACTACGCGCTTGAACGTTAAATCGACGACAGGTTATAACGGCAGTGCTCGCCAGTCTAACGAACGGGACGCCGACTGAAGGAGCATCTAACCCCGGTAAGCCGTAGCCTAGGCCTAACTCCGTCGGCGATTCGGACTCTCGAATAGATCCGTTTGAAGTTGAACCAGTGTACACGGAAGAAGAACTTTTAATTAGAGATAGACTACAGGAAGAGCGGAATAATAATGACGGTATCGAAAATTTAATTGACATAGACCAGATGAAAGAAAATTGCACCTGACAAACTCTGTAATCCAACTTCTTCGTAGGCAAAGGCTTAGTATAATACGCGGCTTTCACTGTTTCTTTAGCATATTTTAGCCATTTTGACGCGAGTTCGGGGTACTTTAAATGATCAGGAACAGTATAAAAACTTAGTCCAAACCGAGAACTAAAATTTTTGCATTCTTTTATAATACAACTTGGCATTTTGAACTTTCTTTAAAACAACACCGATTAAAAAACGAAGGATTCTAGACTTTACTGTCTCAGACTCTCTCCCCTCGGAGTCTCATTTCATTCGTTTACAAGTTATTTCTATTGGCCTATCAGATTGCTAGCCTGGCCAAGCACGACAGAGAAGTTTAGAATTAGGGGTAAAAGGGCCACGTCCATACTAAATTTATTTTTAACTATAAAATTATTATTATTATTAAAAATTAATTTTGAGTTATAAATTTCTGTTGCCAAGAGTGCTATTGACCCTTAGAGGCAAAAAAACTTTATGGGTGAACCATTCCTTTAAGGATTTTTGCACAATCTTATCAAAGGTCTATTAAATTATAGTTTAATTGAACCGAGGGAAATATATTCACGACCATCAATATTCTAATTCATCTCACTTTAAAAATTTACACTTCAGAAGTGTTTGTCAAAATAAAATCTTTTGAACAATTAAATGTACCTTGGATTAGCATTTTCACGACCCGATCATCCTTTTAATGAATCAGTGCAATATAGGCAATCCTCAGAAAATTTTAACTTGGCCTAATTAGTCTTTGGCTAAGTGCTAAATTTCCCATGACACCTGCCATTCGCTCTCTTTGTTTGTAAGAAATATTTGTTCGTTCCCACGGGTCATAGTTTAGGGCGAGAAATAGCCAGTTCGAGAGAACATCGTCGTTCGGCATACAATTAATTGTCATTATTTATGCCTATAAAGATTAAACTATGTCAATACTTCGGTTAATAATATATCATCCAAGGATGAAGGTATAAACGATTTATATATATATCGTTATTTACAAACTTGGTTGGGGTAACAAAATCCATGGGAGATATTTTTTTAACAAATAGCGGCTAAAGACACGTACGCCTTTACTCTACCCCCTTTTCCTTTAGTACCAAAACCCAACCGATTTTTCTCCCCCATCAAAGTTCAAAAAACACAAGAGTCTAAAAGGAGACTAATTTTAGATCATTTTAGCCTTATTAGTTCTAACACCTCTTTGAAAAAGACTTATTGCGCACGCGCACAAAAGGGGCGTCAGAGCACAGAGCTACCTCGGTGACCTCGCCAGTTGCCATAGTTCAGAAAGGAAAGAGAGTCGCGCTGAGACAAGTTCGTTTTTAAAAGCGCTCTAATCGTAACTAAAACGATCTTATTAAATCACTATTTTAATATGTAGGAATTCGCATTTTCTATTTATTGAACTATACAAGCTCTTTTCGCCGCCACTTAATTCCAGTTGTCTTAGCAAATACAGTGTATCAAAGCAAGCAATTGTCGAGTGGGTTAGGAACAAAAGCCTGAGTATAGTCGCTTTATTATTGGTAAGGCGGACAGAGTTTTTGGGAAGAAAACTATTGTGAATCGAAATAAAAACGTATCAAGCAGAAGTACTTAAAATAAGCGGTAAGTCAAAATTTATAATTTATTTTCAAACTGTATTCTAGGAGTGGCTAAATGTGCGCTTCTTTTCTGGGGAGCGAAGCCAGGTTTAATCAAATTAATTTAGGTTTAGAACAGGGTGGGTTAAGTAAACACTGTCTTCTCGAACTCTCCTCGAGTCTATTTTCACCACATTTTGTTTTCATTCCCCAGAAAAAAGGTGCACATTTTTCAACTTGTTATATTTCTTGTATTTATCACTAACTTGGTTCGTATTCTTGGTTGAATACTCCTATCAAGAATCCTAAAGATAACACGAATCAAACAAAGAATTCACTACAAAAGACCAAGAATTAAGTCTCAAAAGGAAAGGAAAAGTGCAACTGAAAAGGAAGTAACTTTGTTCAACACTCAAAAACTGAACGAAGTCTTCAAAATGGCATCACTCCAGGATACTTTTAAAGATACACCGTATAATTAATCTCTTCGAAAAGAAACCACCGATCTCAGCCCGTGACAGACTATCCCCGAAATTTAAAATATTCGTTAAGAATTTGGAAGACGTGCTTTTAGGCCTAAAACTGCAACCTTGAAACATTCGATATCAATTAACCAGGACGTTTTGTTTAGTTTAATTAATATCCTTAGACTTCTATTAACATACTAGCTGAAAGCCCGCCCTACGGGCGGGTTTCATCCAGTTGCTTCGGGCCTAATGAAATTGTATTAAAATCTGAGTTTCCACGCGCCTGCCATATGAAAAGAGGTGAAAAGGATTGAACAGTGTTATAATTAGTAACAGCATGTAACGATACCAAATCGAAGATTTAATTTTTCACTTAATTCTAATTTTTATTTTCATCTTTTTAAGGGCGGTCCTCTTCCTTTCCACCTTTTTTTCGGCGGCCATCTTGCTTTTCATGCGGCCGTCTTACTTTTCATCTTTTTTTTCATGCGGCCATCTTACTTTTCATCTTTTTTCATGCGGCCATCTTACTTTTCATCTTTTTTCATGCGGCCATCTTACTTTTCATCTTTTTTCATGCGGCCATCTTACTTTTCATCTTTTTTAATGCGGCCATCTTGCTTTTCATCTTTTTTCATGCTTCCATCTTAATTTTCATCTTTTTTTTCAGGCGGCCATCTTGCTTTTCATCTTTTTTCAGGCGTCCATCTAACTCTCATCTTTTTGCAGGCGGCCATCTTGATGTTCATCTTTTTCCGTTAGTTTAAAAGGTTCCGTTTAAAATTTATTACCACTCCATTTTTAAATGCTCCCTGTAATGCTAAACGGGGTTTTAATATATAAGACTACTACTCCGCGTCTAACAATCCTCCGTGGGAAAAAAAAAAGACCCTACACTATACAAATCATTATCAACCAATGGGAGGCCGGCGTTAAGGCGAGGCATCCCGCAACGGGATCCTCCTGAAACGACAGATTATCGTGTTAACGAACGGAAGCCTTTATCGAACTGGAATTTTTAACTTTAATTTTAATTTAAAAAGAGTAAAAAGCGGTACGAACCCCGATTAAATTTTATAATTTAAACTGAGCGGAGGCCTAACAGGAAGAAAATTAACGAAACACTGAAACGTTTGTAACGATACCAAATCGAAGATTTAATTTTTCAATTAATTCTAATTTTAATTTAAAACGAACTACGAACCCAGATTAAATTTTGTTCCGTAGACGGCGTGTTTCTCCAAGAGCAATAAAATTAGCGAACTCGTGGGGGGGCCGGAACGGCTCGGAATAAATTCCCCCGCGAAAAAACCAACCAACGAACGAACGACGAACGAACGTCGTGGTTTTTATATATAAGATGCCATCGTATAAAATTTACTTGTTTCGATATTTCATTCTTCATTTAAACAAATATGGTGCGTGACTATTAAAATTTTATTTCAAACTAGTAATTTAAAATGCTTTGATAGTTGAATTGAATTAAAGGATTCAAATTGTCAAATGTAATTTTAATAAATAAATAATTTTGAAACAGCCTAATAGTCTTTTGAACATCTTTAAAACAGACGTCTTTTGAACATCTCCAAAACAGACGTCTTTTGAACATCTCCGAAACAGACGTCTTTTGAACATCTCTGAAACAGACGCCTTTTGAACATCTCTGAAACAGACTTAAACAGACGTCTTTTGAACATCTCTTAAACAGACGTCTTTTGAACATCTCTTAAACAGACGTCTTTTGAAAATCTTTAAAACAGACGTCTTGTGAACAGCTCTATATTAGACGTTCGTTTCGACTGGGAGATCTTTAAATAGGACGCCTGAAGATCGTCTTCAAATTAGCCTCGTGTAGATCATTAATCTAAAGGCTTTAAAAGAAGCACTAAAGAGCCCTATTACCAAGAAGTATATGGTCTTTTCGTAGCAAGAGGTTAAAAAAAAAGACGTCTAGAAGAGCGCTAGAATCGCTCTTGTAGCGCTCTTCTAGACGTCTTACATTTTTTGAACCTCTAACTCGGAAAAGACCTTTTAGTTCTAAACTTCAGATTATTTTCGTAAGGGTAAGTTTTCGTTAATCTCAGTCTCTCTAAGGGTCTCTACCAATTGATACGAGTTTTTTAAGGAATATTTGGATCCCCCCACTAGGGGTTCTATAACTTTGACTAACTAATTAGCCACGCGATATAACACGCTATCACGTGATCCTACTATTAAACGTAACGGGGTGCATGGTTTATGAAGCTTAATCAGGCCATAAGCGTAAGGGGTTTCCAAACCCTGACTATAAAATCGAAACCGTTTCTCTTTTTCTATTTCGCCCTCCTTTACCGCTCTATTGACAATTAATTTTGATTTTTTATCTAAACTCGTGGTTCGATCCTTGCTTAATAATGAATAATCTACGCTATTAATCACTTTCAACGTACTCGTTAAATAATCTCCAGCATCCATTATTAATAGTTTACCTCCTTTATCGGCTCTAATGAATTTAAGGGAAGTGTGTTTGGGAGGCGAACCTATCCAACGGTTTAGCTAAACATATGTGGAACTCAAAAGCTGGACACGCTATTGAGTGGGATAATTCGTCTGTTGTGGCTAAAGAAAAAAATTGGTTTCGCCGGACCTTTAAAGAGAGCCTTTTTATAAAGGAACGCGGGAAGTTAAACTTGGACGCGGGAAACGTCAACGTAAAGGGGTGGGGTGATATGCATTCCTTTCTCGACCGTAAGAACAGGAAACGTAAAGGGAAATGAGTCGCCATGGTTTGCCCCCAGATCTCAGGGGTTTATTTCCCCCCTTTTTACCTACCCGACTGAACTTTAGTTCAGGGGGAGGTTTTACACTGGTCGTGTCTGTGTGTGTGTCACTTCCTGTGTAACCGGATATCCTGTGTACGCGGATATCACGTGACCTAGCTCGTAGAGCAAAAACTCTAGAGACATTACATGCCAGCTTAACGTTCAATCCCGTACAACGGAATTACCTCCTTTAAGCGTGGCTGCCACATTGATTTGCTTCAAGTGTCGTGCAATCACATGCAACGGGACGTCTCCCATTACATATTATTTTAGTGTCCTTGTGGCTAGATGAGAAGTTGGATTCGAGTTTGCAACGTTATAAACCAAGATACTTTGAGTTTTATACGAGTAAATTTATTCACGACTCTCCCATTCTCGTGTTACATAAAAAACTGACATTTCTTTTTCCCAAATTTTCACGCGGCCTTAATTCACGCGCTTGCTATCTCTAATCTCTTTAAAACATGCAAAAACCGTTATGATTGAGAATGCTACATTTCTCCCTTTACAACAAATAAACAAAAATTTTAAATGGAATTGTTATACATGTAAACTTGACTACAAATGAATTTCGTTACACGTTCTTCTCATTGCTTAAAGCGTTCCGGCGGCTTGATGGACTCCCGCGGACGAAGATTGCGAGGCCGATGGGCCGGTGGCAGTCGGTTTATAGTATGGGGCTGATTTCCTGGGACTCCGTATTGTCGCGCATTGATGTTCGGTAGTGGAGGAAATTTCCCTTTCATTCGTTGGTCATCGTAAATATTGTTATATATCTCTGGTTGAGTGGGTTCGTTGTCTTGTCCATTTTTGACCGGGCCCTGATTAAAACGTTTTAACAGGGAACAGTTTCGTTTAAGTCGTTTCCCCTCTACATTTTGGATGGATATACATGACCCATTAACTTCGACTACTGTCCACGGATGGGGGTCGTATATTGGGTCAAATTTGTTGCGTTGGATAAGTTTCGGTAAAACGCGTTCACCTACTTTAATCGTGTGTGGTAGGGCGTTTTGTTTTTTGTCAGAGTAAGTCTTCATGTAGAGTTTTCTATTATTGTCTTTTTCTCGAACAATCTTGTCGAGGGAAGATGTTGAAATAATCGCAGGGAGTTTAGTTTGTATCGGCCGATTGAAGAAAAGAATAGCTGGTGATTTTCCAGTAGACGGGTGAGTACTGGCCCGGAAATTCATTAAGTAATTTGGCAGAACATCTTGCCAGTTGGTGCCCTCTAGCAAAGCTGTGCGGATGGTTTTGGCAATCATTGGCATTTGACGTTCGATTAATCCATTGGCTTGTGGCCATCTAGGAGTGACTTTGTTGTGGTTAAAGCCATATTCTTTGGAAAATTTTTGGAAGTCACCGCCATTAAATGGAGGACCATTGTCCGATTTCACATTAGTTGGTACCCCAAACATAGAGAAAATGTTGCGCAACGCTTTAATATTCGGAGCAGAAGAGGTGGATGGTACTGATGTCACAATGGGATAGCGGCTATATTCATCGGCTACGACCAGTAAATAGTCTCCAGAGGGTGTTGGACCAAAGTGGTCAATTGCTACAGAGTACCATGGTCGTTCAGGTAGAGGAGTCATTTGGACCGGTTGGTGTTGATATTGTGGTATGGATGCCATGCAAGCAATACATGAGCCAATTTTAGAGTGTACCTTTTCATTGATTCCTGGAAACCATAGTTTGTCGCGTATGATTTGTTTTGTTCGGACGATGCCTGGGTGACCCTCGTGTGCGATTGATATGGCGCGGTCAATGAGCGAGGTTGGCAGGATAATTTTGTGACCCCGAAGGACAAGTCCATTGTCCACGGTAATCTCGAACCGAAGTTTTTTATACGCATTCCAAAGTGATGATTCGGTAGAGCTTGGTATGTATGTTTCCCAAATATTGGAATCAAGGATGGCATCTTTGACTTTATTGAGAATTGAGTCCTGAGCGGTGGCGGTGAGTACGATGGATCTCGTAATAGCCCCAAAAGGGGCTAGGTCAAGTGCGTCCAGGCTAAATTCGTTCATGGTCATCGAAGGGGGCGTCACAGGATGACGAGACATGTAGTCAGCCGGGTTGTTTTTGCCAAGTTGGTAGGCTACGCGAAATTGGTAGTACTGAAGTCGAAGTATCCAGCGTTGAATGCGAGTTGATGTTAAAGTGCGAGGGTTGTTGAAAATAGCTACCAGTGGATTATGATCAGTTAGAATTTGAAATGAAGCACCGTTAAGGTATAAGTCAAAGTGCTCACAGCCAAAGACAATGGCCAACGCTTCGCGTTCTATTTGCGAGTATCGCTGTTCCGTAGCGGATAGAGCTTTGCTAGCAAATGCAAGCAGATATTCCCGGCCGTTGTTATCATGTTGGGTGAGGATAGCAGCAAGACCTACAGGGCTCGCATCTACTATTACTGTTGTTTGTCTGTCAGGGTCATAAAACTTGAGAGAAGAACAATCTTTTATTTTAGTTTTTATTTGCTCGAGTGCTGTTTGGTGGAACTGGGTCCATATGAATTCGGTGTTCTTTTTCAGCAAGTTACGTAGAGGTTCGGTCAGGGTTGCAAAGTCAGGAACAAAACGGGCGCAATAGTTAGCGAGTCCCAAAAAGCTGCGTAAGCCGGAAATATTTCTAGGAGGAGGTAGTGCTTGTAAAGCTTCAATTTTTTTTGGATCAGGCTTCACGCCTTCGGCTCCGAATAGGTGACCAAAGAAATGTAACTCTGATTTTGCAAATTCACATTTTTCTTGGTTGAGCGTGAGATTAGAAAGTGATATTCGTTTCAGCACCTCTTCTAGTTTCAAGTCATGATCATCAAGACCATTTTCCCCAATTATTATGTCATCGCTAGTGTTGATTGTGTTGGGAATACCACGAATGACGTCCTCGATCGCTTTTTGAAAGATCTCCGCGGCTGAATTTATGCCGAACTCTAATCTTTTGTAGCGAAAAGGACCCATATGAGTCGAAAAAGTTGTTATGTCACGCGATTCATCATCCAATTCAAGTTGGTGGTAACCTTTATTCAAGTCGAGACGAGAGAAAACGGTCATACCATTCATGGCGTACACGAGATCCTCAAATTTTGGCGAAGTATGACGCTCCCGTTTGATCGCCATATTTGGCAGGCGCATGTCTACACAAATTCGAATTGTGGGTTTAAGTGCCGAATCGGTGCCATGATTATCATGTGTGTTGAGATTCTGTTTCTTGTTGACAATGACCAGCGGCGATAACCAAGTAGTTGGACCAGTAGCACGTTCAATAATATCCGATCGCATAAGCTCTTCAATTTCGAGTTTGACTTGTGCCCGAAGGTGGAAGGGTATCCGCTGGTGATGAACGGCAACTGGTGGTATGGATTGATCAATGTGCAAGTGAGCTTTGAAGTCCTTCATTTTTCCGATACCGAAAAAAATATGATTGTATGTTTTTACAATGGATTTCCATTTGCTTTCTTGGGCGCACATCAACGAAGCTGACAGGTCCGAAATATGTGGAAGTAAGTTTAATTTTTGAAGGGTCGAAGCACCGATAATGTTGTACGCCGATTTTTCGGGGTGTAGAACGTTAAATGTGGCGTCAGATGACTGGGAATTGTAAGTTAGTACTGAAGAGAATTTTCCGATCAGGGGAAGAGGTTCCATGGATGCAAACGGATATACTCGAATTTCGGAAGAAACGAGAACGGGACGCTTGTCGAGAAGTTTATATGTAGAGTAATTCATTATGTTTACACAAGCTCCTGTATCGATGAGAGCTTTTATATTGGTACCGCCGATGTTGAAAACCTGTATCAGTAGAGTTCTGTTAGCGGATTCTAGTGGCGGTAGAAGGGGGCAGCTGTGGTAAGAAATATCCGAATAAGGTGTGAGGGTACACAGCTGGGGCAGAGGTGGATAGTCTCCCAAGCTGTCATCAAAAGTATCATTGTTTTCAAGAGTAAGAGCAGCGGTGGTATTCCTAGGATTTGCTTGGGCTATTTCATCTTTCTTTGTGCGGCATGTTTCTTCAATGTGACCATAGCGACCACACCACTTGCATTTCCATATATCATTTAGTCCAAAAAGCAAAGGTATAACGGGCAGTATAGGCTAAGGCTTGCTGCAAACTTGGGGTGGATTGAAGAATCTAAATAAAGGTACGTTTACACGGGCATTCAAGATAGAAATGATATAAGATTTAAAGCTGAGGCGGATTGATACAAAATGTTAAACCTCTTAAGAAAAATGATAGTGGTGAAAACTCTCCTTGAACAAAAGTACAGTAGGTTTCCCGTGTTTAAAAAACAACAATTTTGAAGAAAAAATTATATCTGATGTTGGAAAAAAAATAGGCTTCAGTTTTCTCCACTATAAAACCAAGAAACGTTTCCGATTATTTTCTTAATCAAAAGAAGCCGTGTAGAGTGAACTTTGTTAGCAGACCAGGAGACGAGACGAGACGAGACGAGACGAGACGAGACGAGACGAGACGAGACGAGACGAGACGAGACGAGACGAGACGAGACGAGACGAGACGAGACGAGACGAGACCTATAATGACTTAAGGGAGATAATAAACCAGCGCAGAATGTTATCACCATTTGAAGTCAACAGAGCAGCGACACGGCTTTCATTTATCACCAGAAAGAGACGGCTCGGCTACGAAGAATTGAAACGTGCAAGCAGTTAGTGTTTTCGAATTCGATATATGAGATACCTACAGTCAGTTAAAGCTCGGCAGTTCTTCATACGGCCTCGTAATTGTAAACATAAAAGCAGCTATTCAAATATAAGTACTAACGGTATGGAAATTAGTCTACTTTCAGTCTTTTAATATATTTTTTATCATATGATTGGAAGCTAACGTCTTGTCAGCCGGTTTGGAAAATAACCTCTCGACCATCTCCATCCTTGGATTCTTCCAATGACTGGGATAACTTGTATGATGAAAATATCAGTAATGGTCCTCTACATCAAAACAAGAATTTCAGACGAAAATTGTACCGGAAGTAATTACCAATCATCTACCGACAATGGGTTGTAAATGGAACATTCAGTCTACAATATTTCTTGGTTTGCCCAAAAGGAACTTTCTACTACATCGTCGTTTTCATTCCTTGTCTTTCTTGCCATCCCAGACTAAATTCTTCGTCTTTATCAAATCAGTGGATTATCAAAGATAATCACACAGTACAGCCTATGCTCAAGTATTAATTTATATTACAAGCACTTGTATTTTACATATTTACTTTGAAAATAAACATTTCATTTGGTGTGTCTATTAAGAAATCTACGCCCTGCCGCATATAATTATGGATAACGCAGGAAATTAATTTGTTGTGTATATTAAAAAGTCTACGACCTGCCGCATATAATTATGGGTAACGCAGGACACTCTTTTGCATTCTCTGAATCCTTGAGGTTAAGGGAAAATACTTATACTCCGTAACATAAATGGGAAATAGAGAAGTGTGATTGAAATGGACGCTGTTTCTTCTACTCTTCCAAAACTCTACATTTCTTTTCATCTTTTATTTTAGGTAAGGTTAGGTTAGGTTACCTTAACGTCGGGGTCGGGGAGGTTATATTTTGGTTTCCCAACTTGTTTGTTTGTAAAAATAAACCTGTATAGTGTTGTTAAAAATTTTTAGTTGTATTAGCTGGGTTGAAAAGGAGCGTGTGTGCTCGAAAGCTCCCCAAAAATTAAAGTTTTGAGGTGTTAAACCATGAAGTATCAGTCTTTTTAAAAATAAGTTAATTTAATATATATTTAACCTGAATCGGACCCGAATCGAAATAGATCACCTCAATCACTAGCTCTTTTTGACGTCACGGAAATGGAGGTAAGAGAGATAGTAAAGTCTCTCTCATCAAACTCCGCTCCAGGTCTTGACGACCTCCACCCCAAGCCCATCAAGGCAATACTTAACTACATTGTTCTCCCTTTGGTCTTCTTGATTAATTTATCATTTGCCACAGGTGTCTACGCCACTCAGCTCAAAAAAGCGTTAATCACTCCAGTCCATAAAAAAGGGGATATAAATAACCCCTCAAATTATCGACCAATATCTGTCTTGTCAACAATGGCGAAAATATTTGATAAATGCTATCAGAGGCGTATCATCGAATTCTGCAATAAATTTAAACTAATCAGCGATTACCAATTTGGATTTAGAGCTGGACGGGGGACAGAATTGGCATTGGCAAGTGTTTATAAAACTATACTGAACGCCCTTGATCATAGCAGATTATGCCTAGGTGTATTCCTAGATCTGCAAAAGGCCTTTGATAGTGTTCCTATTGATTCGCGGCCCAGCTCTAGACTGGCTTCGTAGCTATCTGACTGATCGGACTTGCTGTACAAAAGACAATGGTATCTTGTCCCAATTTGAATCTATTAGGGTTGGGGTACCACAGGGATCAATATTATCGCCATTGCTATTCAACTTATTTATAAATGATTTGACCCGTGTGGTACCACTGGGCCTGCTGTTCCTCTACGCGGATGATACAATCCTACTCCTAGAAGATTTGAACTTAGAAAATTTGATTTACAACGCTAATTATTACCTAGATATGATTAATAACTGGCTTAGAGACAAACTGAATAAACAAAAAACTGAATATATAGTCTTCTCGAACCTGGGCAAAGTCATAGACTATACTAAATGTAAAATATTTATATCCGGAATCGAAATTGCTCGGGTTTATAACTATAAATATCTAGGATGTTGGCTTGATGCCAATTTGAGTTTTACATATTATATTAATGAGCTGTGTAAGACACTCTCGAGGGCTTGCTATATTATAAGCCATTGCCAAATGTACTTCCCTAGAACTGTACTGCTGGAATTATATCATTGTTTTTTCAACTCTCAACTATTATATGGTATAGTTCTCTGGGGTAATACAAATCGCAATAACTTAAATAGAGTTTTCTTGCTGCAAAAGCGAGTACTAAGAAGAATATATCAAGTTGGCTGGAGGGCGCACACAGAGGAACTATTTGCAAAAAGTGCAATTTTAAATGTCTTTAAAACATTTGATTATCAGTGTCTCAAATTCATATATAATAATATTACGAGCAATGATATTCCAATTTTTGAGCTGACCCCAACGTTGAAAAGATATAGCACTAGAAATTCAAAAGTCCTACTACAACCACTTTGTAAAACCACGCGTAAACTTTGTTCTCTTTTCTATTATGGGGTCAGCTTATTTAATTCTACATATTATTTAATAAAAGAATGTAAATCGCCAGGCAAATTTAAAAATTTAGTTAAGAACTTTATTTTAGATCAATAACTATTATACTATTGTTGGTTATTTTTTTCCTGTTTTACTATTTAATATTTTTTACATACATTTTTTACTCTTTAATTTGGTTATTAAATTTTGTTAATTACGGGGCCTAAAAGTCGCTTGTTGACTTGGCCCCAACTAATGTAAATTTAGCTGCTAATAACAGCAATCAATAATAATAAAAATAAACAATTCAATTCAACTCAACAAAGGACTGGAAAGCCAAATTTTAACAAACCTTAAGACATAGCACCCTAAAAGATCCCTCCTAGCCAAAGTAAAAGTTAATGTGACTCTATCTATGAAAACGATACAAACTAAACCCCCACTTCCATAACCCCCTCAAAGAACTAACGAAATGACATCGACTTTCACGTTCATGGTCAAATCGGATTCTCAAAATTTTCCATAAATCGCTGGGAAAAAACCCTCGGACGGTACTTCATCCCACGAGTCCAACAAGAAGAATCGCCACTAATAACTATAGGCCCAACTAGTTCCGAATACGAAGAGAAAACGGCGCACTATAAGCCTCTGTAGTGCTTATTTTAGGGTCCTTTGGACTTTTATTCAGTGTTCCTTTAATTTCAATTCAGTGTTCCTTTAATTTCAAGGTCCCATTTCCTTTATTGTACCAAGTTAAAAATAGTTTAGTCGAAGGTCACTCTGAATTTTGAGTTACTTTTATTTATTTTTTTTTTGAGTCATAAAGTTAATTATAGGGTCAGGCATTGGAGCTATTTCGGAAAAGGGTAAAAATATATATTGAAGGCTATATCTGGGTTAGAAAACATTTTCCCAAATAAAATAAGTAACAAAAGGCAGGAAAGGATTTAAAGCCGTAACCCGCGCGCTGGTCGCACGGGACGGTAGATCCTGATGGCCTCCAATAGATCACATTTGACAGGTAGGGGATTTCGGGGAGTCGTGGCCACGACGCCTTTGATGTCCTTTACTTAAAATACCTTTCCTTTTAAAAATCATCTTAAGAAATAGCGAACGATTCATTGATAGTTTTATTACCCATAATTATATTCCCATTTTCAACTTACTCCCAAAAACCGAAGTTTACCAAATGCCGCGAAGCTTAATTGTGAAAGCTTTGAAAATAATTTTATCTGTATTTTGTTATCTCGGAACTTCCTAAGAAAAGGGTTCCTTTACTTTCATGTATTGTATGAATAGAATTTTAGGATGTTGGTATCTGGCGATACCTGTGCAAAATAATTAAGTGATACAATGAATCACATATTTTATGAGATCTGGCGATGCCTGGGTTTTTCATCTTGTAATGGGAAAATTGGTAAAGCGACCAGGAGAAAGTACAACCAAAAATGGAAGGAACAAACGCTGCGGATTGGTTGGACGAAAACACGTCATAAACGTCCAAGCCAATCAGGTCGAACAGGGCTACCTGACAGCCACATGGGTGACCCTTAAAAAGAGAAACTTTAATGTGAAAAGGAGATATACTTGACTGGGAGACTAAGAGTCAAGGTTCACGAGTTTCTTAAGAAGGCGGCGAAAGGAGTAGAGTCGCGGACTTAGATTATTTCTAAAAACGATGGCGAAAGTCCAGGCGTAAGCGACCGCGTACGAGTAAAAAGACAGTCCGAAACTGCAACATGAGGAGCGCGGCTCGAATCGGAATTAAAACTGAAAGCGCGCTTCCGGTTCTCCTAAATTAAACGGCCGGTCTTCACGGTAACCGCAACGTATGCGTATCGACAATAACCAGGGTCGCCAGATCAGTGATAAGTTTTTGTAATTAAGGATGCATGTAAATATTATTTTGGGGGTTATGGGGTTCATTTAATTAGTGTATTTGTTTTATATTATCGAGTTATGTTTTTACCGCAGCTTCTTAAAAGCTGTATGATGATTTTGTGAAAAGAGTGAAAGGTTATGTTATGTTTTGTTTAACAATTAAATATGAACATTAAGTTTATATTATTAAATATGAGCATTGGTAAACTTCCGTCTATTTCCTATTAACCTAAGCCGATATCCCTTAGACTATATTTAAATTTAAGTTCCACATGTTTCGCTCGCTATCTCCTAATAGTGAAAAAGGTACGCGAAGTGATACCCGGTTAAAGCTTAGCAAAGACTAAGGAGTTTGATGTGTCGTAACAGTAACTAAGGCGAAAGGTTTTTTTATAAGATATAATTAGTTTTTAGGATTTCTCTTTCAAGTTTGAAACAAGGGCTCGCGCGGTTGAGCACCTTAAGGTTTATTTTAAAGGTTTAAGTTTTTAAAGATTGAGAAGGAAGAGAGTCCTAAAGCTAAAAGTCTAGTTAAAAACGCTGTTACACCTCCCCCGTCTATCTCCCATAGAAAAACCAGATAGTCCCTGCTAGGAAGATGAATGAAAGGACGGCCACTAGTATAGCACAACCCGTCCGTGAAATGTCTGAAGATGACGTAGTTTTCCTCTCTCGCTTCTGTGTCCAAAGAAGCTAACTGCGCTTTTTTGGTGCGCACTCACGTGACATACCTACATCATCTCGCATCAAATTACAGCAGGCTATATCCTAGGCGCCTTAGCTGCACCTGAATAATTTAGGATTTCCCTGGAAGAGTGGGCTTGGGGAGTGTTTTAGTCCGCTCTCTCACGGATTGTAATGGTACAAGGTCATCCTTTTATTCGCGGGTGACAAATTTCGTACAACATGAAGTTGGGGACCCTCTTTCAATAACCCTCCTTACATTTCTAAGTAAACAATTCTTAGAAATATAGGAAAGAGTAGGTTTATACGCGCTGCCAAATTAAGGTGAACGTACCACAGATAGTGAACCAGCTGCGGGCGAATGGTCACCAAACGTGATAATCAGCGCGCGTAAAGCGAGGCGCTCAATATCCCAATAAATAAACTATTCGTAAGGATAACGGATAAGGTAAATATTTACGCGGTGCAAACTGTGGTGGAATCGAAACCTTATTGTAAATTGGCACCCCTGCTGCGAAAATCCTTAGCTCGCTCCTTCTCTAGCAAGGAGTCACGAGTGTTACACGTAGCGTGCGCGAAAAAGGATGCGCATTAGAAAATATGGTATCAGCAAAGGGGAGAAACAAAGGGGGAATTGAAAGCAGAAGCTGACTTTGAAACGACGCAAGTTATAACATGAGGTGGCTGTCCTATACATTCATCTTCCTAGGTCCCCGCAAACGATCTTAGGAATCGAATAGGATACGTCACCACTCAGGTGCAAGCTTGCGTAGAGAGAAGTGCCTGGATGTAAAAAAAAAAAAAAACAAAAAAAAAACCAGAGGCATTTTATTCCGTTTCCCCCAAGGGGTGCTGGATCGAGAAATTAAATTTTCTATTTTTCGCCGGCAGTTTCACGCCCTTTGTGTGACGTCACCATGAGACCTCCGGCGATAATGTGGTTAGGCGGTAAAGTCAAATTTTTCGTTTTCTATTTTCGTTTCTATGCATTTGAAACGTACAAGAGAAAATATATTTGTGTTTATTATTTTTTATATTTATTTTGCAATGAAATAATAGAATTCAATGTAGACAATGCAAATTTAAATACAAAATTATCATTTTTTAAGTGCAGATACATTTTGTAGTTTTTTATATCAAAGGTAAAAAATAATGGTACAGGGTTGCCACAGTTTTTTCAGATTCAAATTCCCTTATATTCCAGGTTTTTCCCTGACCTTTTCCAACGATTTTCCTTGACCGTTTCATCTAATTTTTAACCTTTAATTTTTATATTATTTTGCTATTGCGTTCGCCAAACTTTTTGCACGCGTATCTTTGTTCTAATCTACACAACTGACACTGTCAGCTTCAAATATTTTCTGCAGATAATTATTGTAATTTCCTGGCTTCTTGAAAGATCTTTAAATTCACTGACTTTTTAAAATATCTTAAAATTCCAACCTGTGGCAACCCGGTGGTAATGAGTTGTTAGGATCTAATTATCACAGAAGTATACAAAATGAAGTCAGTTTATATCACAAGTGAAAAATATTAATATTATATGAAAAATAGTTAATTGCAAAGAGATGTTTGTTTTTGTTGTGATGAAAATATATGCATAAATTTCTGCATTTGTTTTCTATAAAGTTTATAACTATGAGTATCATTTTTTAATCAGAATAGTTGTTTTACTGGGTTTAGGTGGATTTAATAATGCATTGAATTCAAGGTTTTGGGTGGCTGGAGATTCAACTTCGTTGTCTTCCATTCTTTTTCCTTCCACAGGAGAGTGAGTTGGAACTGATTTGGGTGTTATAAAGATTTTGGCCATTTCCTTTTGAAGCCTCTTACATATTCGCAACTGCCTTTCTGATTGAGAAGGATTTTGAGCAATAACTGTTATAGGTAATAACCTTTTCGTTGCCATAGCGTTGAACTTCAAAACTTTACGATCTGGAAGTCCCGGAAGTTAGTAAGGAATCTTTCGGGAAGGAGTGATACCGAATATGTAGTTTTGGTAGTTTTTAAAAGACTCTTATTGCATATAGTAACAATCTTGTTCCTGTCATAATGTCAATGGTTAATGTTTATCCTAAAATAGAAAACGAATTTAATCTTCTCTAAAATTCAATCCAAAACTTAAAGTGTAAAACAAAAGTAATTCCAACAATTCTAAGCCTCGCAATATAGGGTCTCCATAATCATGATTGGTTTTTAAAATTTATTCACATAGATACAGCTTGGGAAAACCTAATTATTAAATTCTACAGATGCATTTATTTCCTCAAAAACACTAAAAAGGGTGAAAATAATATTATTTATTTACAAAACATTAAAAATCTTACCAGTTTAATATAAACAAAACATGTGGAACTCCATTCCCGCCTATGGCCAGGGACCCGTCGTCTGTTTTCGGGTCTCATGGTGACGTAAAAATCGCCAGCCAATGAAATCCCTTAAAAAAAACTCTGCTTTTTGGCCCGATCCAGCAAACCTTATATAGCGGATTTCTACTAACCTTGGTTTCCCCCGACAAACTAACGTACACGAAGCTACGCCGGGAAAAACGAAGACGAGGCTTAGAAAAAAACCGTCCTGCTATAAACTTAGAAGAAAAGATAAATCGAGTTTCATCCCACTATTTATAAATAAAAACAAGATGGTTAAGCACATAAGAATAGCTACACCAATGACACTTCATTTTTCGTGTCTTATTTTCAACTTGGCTACTTGTGAACGCGCCTATATATCTAATCTTTATTAATTTATCTTCTGAACGCGGATTGATATCAAATATTTATTTATTTTTAACTTATAAACCCGTGTGAACGCTCCTTTATATCTTATCTTTATTTATTTTTATCTTATAAACCCGTGTGAACGCGCCTTTATATCTATTCTTTATTTATTTTCACTTATAAACCCGTGTGAACGCGCCTTTATATCTAATCTTTATTTCGATTTTATCTTGGATACCCGGGTGAACGCGCCATTATATCTAATATTTATCAAGTCATTTTAACTTGGACATCCGTGAAAACGCGCCTTTTATCTAATCAATCTAAGAAAATATTGAACATCTTCGAAAATATTTTCTATATTAAATTAAATTTTCAGCAACATCGGTTTTTGGATTAATATAAATCATTCAAATAGTTTTAATTTTAATTTAAATGAATATTACGTTTCAGTTCATTAATAGTTATAACCTCAGACCCTAAAATAGACTCGCAACCAAAAGATACTATATAAGGCGTTCGTGAATCATTATAAAATAAGAAATGAGTAACGGTAGCTGCTATACAATGAACCGTAGTGGGTTAACTTATTGGAAATTCAAGCGCCGAGGATGATGACGTTTTCTTCCGATGACGTAATAGAGAGACAAGAGCATCTCAGTAAACTAAAGTTCACTCGGAAAAATAATTAGAGGTTTTCGAGTTTTTCAAGCTTTTACGCGACTACATGATTTTCGTCCTTTCCAACGGCGGCGACGGCGGCGAATCATCGAATGTAATAGCTACACTTTTGGTGATAAAGAGCCCGACGTAGGTCACCATGAATTCCGATTCACCCTCACGATAAGATGATCCACGCAGACCAAAAACTATCAACGAAAGAAAGGAGATTCCCTCGCTCTATGGAGTCGACACTGGGAAATACATCATACTAAAACACGACGACGAAGGACACTGATTACTGAAGTCAAACAAAATCTCCTCTCGAGACACCAAGACTGGACGACAACTCGTCGAAGCACTGTAAGAAACCTACCCGAGAGACCGTACCATAAACCAATTTCAAAGAAGTTGCCACCCCGTCCAACCCCTCAAGGAGAGAGCCAGCGGAACCGATTGCCACAGGAAGAGAGAGCTCTACTGGAAAATACACAACACCCAACGAATCCGAGAGAGACGACGGCCCACGAACCAAACTTTTCATAAAACACAGGCGGTGTTGAGTACCTTCTTTATTATTTTATCGTTTGACCACCCAGTAAATAATTCGTACCCCAAAATCTAAATTATACAAAAAAGAGGTTCGTCTTTATCCGTTTTTTGGAAAATATAAAATAACAATAAAATCTACTAACTATAATTTTAAAGCTATGAAATTGCTTTTTCTCTAACAATTAATTTGTGTCCCTTCACGGGTTTTATTCGAGTTAGATAAAGAGCCATTTTAAAGGGTGCGAAGCAACCTCTTTTTTAAAAAATTTCTGTCCTTTTTTCACCAAAAATATACACCTTTTCCACATTTCACTATTTTGCTTTATAGGTCTATTAAACCTTAATTCTTTCCAGAAGCCGATGAAACCCTCCTTTAAAGTCTACTACTCTAATGTTCCATATAGCGCTCCTCTCTGTATGGGTAAAATTCCCATTTTACGAGATCGGAGGGGTCCTAATTCATACCCCCCTGTCTACGGAAAATTGGAAATTCTCTCGCTCTACAAACGACGACGTTTTTTTGACGAACTCCAAGGCTGCTAGATATATTCGCTCGACGAACTCCCGCTCCGAAAATATCTACCGTTAGGAGGCGTACGAATCGCGCTTTTTGAAACTAACCCATACAGAGAGTGGTATACAAGACCCGGGAGTAATAGACTTCAAAGGAGGGTTTCATCGGCTTCTGTTCTTACTAATGCTGAATAACAATTAACGCGTTTAATTGAGGCTTCAATCTATTTGTAATTGAGATCCTGGTGCAAATCTCGAAAGACGGATATTAACTAACATAACCTTACCTAAAGTAGTAAAAGAGGGAAGGGCTAATTCAACGGATTAACTAACCTAACCTTACTTAATCTTAAGTAAAGTAATGCAAGAGGAACGGGTTAGCCCGAGCTAGGGATTACCTAGTTGGAGGGTTGGGCTATTTCCAGGGTTTAATTAACCTTACCTTAAATATTACATGATGGAATTGGTAACCCGAGGGATTAACTAGTTGGAAGGATGGGCTAATTCGAGGAATTAACTAAACTTAGCTAGCCTTACCTAAAATAATACAAATAGCCCAAGCAAAGGATTAACTAGTTGGAGGGATTGGCTAATTAGAGGGATTAACTAACATTACCTTACTTTAAAGATTCCCAGATGGACTGGGTAGCTCGAGAGATTAACTAGTTGGAGTTATGAGCGACGGATTAACAGACCTAGTCTTACCTAAAATATTACAAGAGCGACATATTAGATCGCGCTACGGATTAAATATATAATATTGAATCGCATCGACAAAAAATGGGCCTGGAGGCGAAACAATTCTTTAAAGCATGAGAACATAATTCAGGAGACCAGAAGTATGTGGCCGTTTATTTAACTCGCCGACATCAATTTCCGTTTCGCCTATCCTATTTAACATTCTAAATCTTTATTTTTTAATATACTTAAGTTAGATGTGCTTTAGATCCAGACTTTAATAATTGGCCAACTACTTAATAGCAACGTCATTACGTAGTAGTAATGACGGTGCTTTTGGATCTAAAGCACATCCTAGTCGCAAAATTCAAGTAGTTTAAAAAATAAAGAAGAGATTGAGAACGTTAAACTTTAAATTTCATGTGTAATTGAGCACTTTTGGGTGGCAGAACCTAAGCAGACCGGTTGGAAATAACTCTCTAATCAACAAACTCTCTTTAATAGGCGCACAGTTCTATGTACGTCCAGCAGAGCGGCACGTGCAAATCTGCCGTATCGTGATCAAAACTGAAGTCTCCCTACACTCCAGCTGTGTCTATCGTGGAACCTGCAAAAATAAATAGAGAAGCGAACTAGTTTCTTGTTTCTCTCTGTTTTTCTACTGTGAAAGTCAAAGAAATAAAAAACTAAGTGTTTGTGCTAAAAATATCTACCAAACGTTATCAACTCCAAAGTTCAACTCGACCGAGGCATCGATATCGCCGTAAACCGATCTACTATCATTTGGGTGGCAGAACCTAAGCAGACCGGTTGGAAATAACTCTCTAATCAACAAACTCTCTTTAATAGGTGTGTATAGATATCTCTTAATTCTCTGACCTAATAAAACTATATGGGTTCTGCCAACACCGAAAAGTCATAAAATTATGGGGGAAACCCGGTCTAACTCCAAATCAGATCTTGATCCTAATATAAACGAAGATCATACATCAAGTATGGAAAATATGGGGGATTTGATGAAAGAATTACGTCAAATTTCAGAGAAAATTGACACACTTGGTATAAGTCTTAATGAAACTAAATCTACGGTTTCCAAAATTGAAATTCGACAAACCCAAATGGAAGACACTCTTAAAAATATGCAAGGCGTAATTAATTTAATTAATGATTTAAGTGATAGAGTTGCCTCAGTTGAGCTTGATCTTAAGATATTGGATGTGACAACAAAAGATAAGAGTGAACAAAATCGTCTAAAAATAGATAACTTAGAAATAACAATGAAACGTAATAATTTAATAATACGAGGCATGACTGACTGAAGATCGAAACAGCTTAGTCATTAAAGTTCAAAAGATGTTGAGTCAAAACCTGAAAAATAGTTCAAATATTTTACCCTCTCAAACCTTTCGTATAGGTCCCTATAATGCTGGAAAAAAATATACCTATTGTATACCGTATTAAAAATAATACTCTCCTAAAAGGTACACAAATATTTATTGAGCACGATTTTACTAGTAATAAACAGCTGGCCAGATATAAACTCCGGCAGTTCGCCAAAACTAAACTTCCTCAAAAATTTAAATGGGCTACTGCTACATCTATAATAATTGGCCCAGGTGTATATAGGTATGACTTGGTATCTGAGTCAATAGTTCTGAAAACCTAAGATCAATGATTAACTTTAGTTTTATGTAATGTTTTTTGATGTTAAATATACTATTCAATAATATTCGTAGTGCTCCCAAAAACTTTAATGACCTATTTTCTAATTGCTTAACAATAAATATAAATGTAGATATATTCATTTTAAATGAGATTTGGTTTAGGGAGGACTTTGCAGAAATTAATCCTGGATATGTTTTTGTTGGGCACGGTCGTAGCGGTCGAGGGGGTGGAGTAGGTTTTTATTTAAGAGACTCAATACAGTTTGATATAATAACAGAGGCATGTATCACGAAAGACGGGTGCGAAATTTATACAGTTAAGATTAAAAATACCTATATCACAACCCTGTACAAAGCGAGTGGCTCAGATCAAGATCTTTTTCAAAACTTAGAAATTATATTAAATAGAATGACCCCACCCTCAAACAGGAAACTAATATTGGGTGATTTTAATATTGACCTCCTACTGAACAATAACTCATCAATGGGACTGATGGACATTATGGGGAGCTATGGTTTAGAACAGATAGTTAAGGAGCCCACAAAAATAATGAGAGACTCATCGACCTTACTTGATCATTGCTTTGTAAACTTTCCAATTAGTGTAGACCTACTTCTTGATATACAGATTACGGATCATACCCCCCATACATAAAGCTTGACTTTCCTAGGAAAAAAGTAAATAAGATAAGCATACGGAACTTTTCAAAAAACAACATTTCTAAAGAACAACAGCAACTCCCCATAAGAGTCTGGGTCCACGTAATGTTAAAAATTTTCGTCTCTTTTATGATAAATTCGTATTATATTATTAAAATAGGGTAGTTGGGGGATAGTTTAAAGCTAAAATTCGAGCTCACAACTGTAAATTTTGGGAATTACAACGAATGGAAGGTTTCTTCCATAATGTAAAGAATAGGAAGAATCTATGACTTCCGTGCCGGATATGAAAGCCTTCCCCCACACGAAAATCTTGAACGGTTATTATTTTAGATTCATAATTATGTTAGGAAAATATTAGGAAAGAATTATTTTGTAACTGCCACGGGTATAGTGCTGGCGGCAAAATGAAATTCGTATATTTTTGGTCTACTATGCCTCGAAATCCTCGAAAACGCCTGTAGAAGTGTTCCACTTGTCAAGCATTCATGCAGTAGGCTTTTGCTAGCTTTACAGGGGCCGTGCAAAGACTATATAGCTTACTTGAATAGTCTTTGGTGTATAAGAAACTCGAAAAATAAATAGAGAAATCATACCAATTAGAAGATACTGGAGTAGTATCTTTAATTTTTATTTCATATTAAACAAAACACACTTGTATAAAACGGACAAATTATTCATTTAACGCTAAGGTTTTCTACGTTTAACGTATGTCTGGTAGTTCAAGCTCAGTGGCATCTTCACACACTACACGCAATTTTGACTGGTACCAACTGCCTCGATCTTCATGGCGACGATAACCAAGATACCAGATTACGCTGCTAACGTGAACACAAGTACCTATCGTTAAACTACCACCTTTGCAATTGCAATACCAGCCTTTAATGGCATTTGCACCTGTCCCGTTCGGTACATAACGAATTAGAGCTTGGTGAACAGCTGAGGTGGAAAATTGACCAGGCACGCGTATACGAATTAAGTCATGTTCAACTTTGGACACTTCGACGCTGAAAGAGCCGGATTTCTCTATAGTCAACGCCACATAAGATTCAGCGCGTTTCGTTTTAAAGTCGCTCATTACCACCTCACGTACATCACTTTCACGAAGTACAGGGAAGTCTTGAAATTCACTATCCTCAATTCGTTGCCATTTAGACGGTTTGCGAAGCAGATTATCGCGCTCAACTACTTCCTTAAGAGGATTTTCTTTCGTAGAGACTGCCAGCATTTTTTCGACGGAGTCTTCCCAGGAACCTTTAAGATGTAACTCCGGGTGGTAGGCGTTCAACAGCGCAGCAGCAATTTGAAGAAGTTCCGGAACTAATGGTAACATATGCACAGGTATACGGTTTTGAAAAAAACGATACACCGTCTGCAAATGCCCATTCCTAACTTCAACCGACCACCTGAGGTACGTTACTTGTCGGGAACGATTAACTTCTTGCGTGTTTACTTGCTTCTCGCCTTTAGACAAGAACGAAGGCATTTGTAAATCCACACCCAGTTCAGTCAGTACGCTGTTGGAGTCTCGAAAACCGCGGTCTGCCAGTACAACGTCACCAACTTGAAAGAAAGACTGGAGTTCTTCTCTCTTTTTGATAGAATGGTTTAAAATGCGCGCGTCGTTATTGCGGCCATTAGCAAAGTAGGGTCCGATTATATCTATTATGTAACCCGTAGTTGTTACCATTAACATTGGCTTGAGGATATGCTGGCCTTTGTGCACACAGAAGGATTTGTGAAGAACGGTATAGTCCTTGGATCTTCCAACCTTAATATAGGTGCCATCTACAATGGTAATAAGACAATTAGGCTTGTTGTTAGCAAAGAGTTTTACTGCTGCTCCAGATTGATGGTTTGTTATCAGATTGTCACGTGATAAGTGTTGCAGGCCAAAATGATGTGGCACGAAATGCTCCGATAAAGCCATAATAACCGCTTTTACCGTGTTTGATACCGATCTTTCAGTTAAATGAAATAAAGTTGATAACACCTTATTGGAGATACCCAATCGTAATTTCACCAATAATACTGCTAGAGCTGTCTTCGACGAACAGCATCTGATGGTACGAATAATGTCCTCAATAGTCGAATGCAACTCTAGGAACTCGTGCAGGGACAATGAAGTTAATACTTTACAGTCTTCATCACTTTGTATGAAATTGTCAAAGCTCGGCGTCCGTAGGTCGTTAACACATTTCCTGAGGTCCTGTAATAGTTGCTCAATGTCCGTGGCAGTCATAATGGTTGATCTAGCGGAAACCTGAATTCCAGCAATTATTTCGGTGGGAAGCTCTCCGTTAACGAGATGCGTGGAGCACATTCGGTTGTCCCGATGAATAAATATGGCTCTTTCCACAAATATACTTGTTCTCACTTCGGCTTTTACCCTGGTTCGTGTACTAACACCGCAAATGAAGCAAGTCTTTGGCAGGGGCCGAACACAACTGTGCTTTATGGCAATAGTGTTTGATGACAAACGCTTTCGTGGTAATTGCGACGTTGATGGCTGAGGTATTGGTGACGGTGATGGATTAGATACTGTGGACTTTGTTGGTTCAGGTACTGTGGACGTTGATGGCTCAGGTACTGTTGACGTTGATGGATTAGATACTTGCGTCATTTGTCTTCGTTTTTGTGGTGAAGACGATGACGTTGAAGAGCCATGATCACTACTGAAGGACGATTTGCTAGCATTTAAGAACGTTTGAAACTTTCGTGACAGACCCGAGCACTTTAAACAAATCTTCGTTGTTTTGCTATTAATTACAAGTGGTAATAACCCTTTACTAAAACGAAGAAAACGAGCAAAGCCAGCCTTTACGTGAGTGCCTATACCTCTACTTGTACTATTGGTAACTTTCCGATTGCACGCGTAACATGTATTTGGAGCCATCTCCAAATTCCAAGTGACTCTCACATTGATGTTATTGATAAGGAAAGTTCTTAAGATCATGGTTCAAACCAGATATTACAATTTTTTTAATGTTTATAAAAGCAGGTTTAATTATTTTTCGCCAACCTGGCTGGCAAAAAAAATTAAAGACGTCTTTAATATTTTTTGCCAGCCAGGTTGGCGAAAAATCTTATGTGGCGTTGACTATAGAGAAATCCGGCTCTTTCAGCGTCGAAGTGTCCAAAGTTGAACATGATTTAATTCGTATACGCGTGCCTGGTCAATTTTCCACCTCAGCTGTTCACCAAGCTCTAATTCGTTATGTACCGAACGGGACAGGTGCAAATGCCATTAAAGGCTGGTATTGCAATTGCAAAGGTGGTAGTTTGACGATAGGTACTTGTGTTCACGTTAGCAGCGTAATCTGGTATCTTGGTTATCGTCGCCATGAAGATCGAGGCAGTTGGTACCAGTCAAAATTGCGTGTAGTGTGTGAAGATGCCACTGAGCTTGAACTACCAGACATACGTTAAACGTAGAAAACCTTAGCGTTAAATGAATAATTTGTCCGTTTTATACAAGTGTGTTTTGTTTAATATGAAATAAAAATTAAAGATACTACTCCAGTATCTTCTAATTGGTATGATTTCTCTATTTATTTTTCGAGTTTCTTATACACCAAAGACTATTCAAGTAAGCTATATAGTCTTTGCACGGCCCCTGTAAAGCTAGCAAAAGCCTACTGCATGAATGCTTGACAAGTGGAACACTTCTACAGGCGTTTTCGAGGATTTCGAGGCATAGTAGACCAAAAATATACGAATTTCATTTTGCCGCCAGCACTATTCCCGTGGCAGTTACAAAATAATTCTTTCCTAATATTTTCCTAACATAATTATGAATCTAAAATAATAACCGTTCAAGATTTTCGTGTGGGGGAAGGCTTTCATATCCGGCACGGAAGTCATAGATTCTTCCTATTCTCTACATTATGGAAGAAACCTTCCATTCGTTGTAATTCCCAAAATTTACAGTTGTGAGCTCGAATTTTAGCTTTAAATTATCCCCCAACTACCCTATTTTAATAATATAATACGAATTTATCATAAAAGAGACGAAAATTTTTAACATTACGTGGACCCAGACTCTTATGGGGAGTTGCTGTTGTTCTTTCTCGATATGCTTAAAACACAAAAATGGGATTTCTTAAGCGACTAAGGAGATAAAATTGATAGGGCGTTTGATGACTTCCACAATATTTTCCTGTATGCATATAATACCTCATTTCCATATTATGAGGCCACAAAAGGAGACTCTCATCACTGGATCAATGGTGAGATTGTGGAAGCCATCAAAACCAAAAATAGACTGAAAACAGCACTGAATAGAAATCTAACTGAACAAAATATTATTAATTATAAAAACGCGCGTAATAAATGTAATAACCTAATAATAAATGCCCGAATAACCTACTATAAAACAGCCCTTGCTCTAGCTCGGAATAATCCAAAAAAATCTTGGAGGTTGATAAATACACTACTTGGTAAAACTAAAGCATCAAAAATAAAATTCCCATTGTACCATGGATGAATTTAACAACTTCTTTACACCAGACAATATGCAACCTCCTGACGTAGCAATTGAGAATAACTTGAATAACATTAAAAGTCTTGCTAATTCCATGGCATTATTCGAAATGGAAAGAACAGAAATCCTACAAATTATTAAAAATTTAAAACTGGATTCTTCCCCAGGCTTTGATGACATATCACCTAAACTAATACAATTAGCAAGCCCATATATAATAGCCCCCTTACGTGTCTCATAAACCTTTCGTTCCGTACAGGTACTTATCCTTCCAAGTTAAAAAAAACTATAATCGCAGTTTGGATTCAGAGAGCAATCTAACGTGGAAATAGCTAATGTTAAATTCTACAAGCAAATTGTTGATTACTTGGACTCCAGTAATTATGCTTTAGGGGTTTTTTAGATTTAAGAAAGGCGTTTGATACAGTGAACCACGAACGCCTTTTACTCAAGTTAAACAGAATAGGAATTAGAGGCCCGGCATTTAACTGGATACAGTCATACCTCACTAATCGCCCCAATCAAACCAGACTAAATGGTTTACTGTCACCAGACAGAATAATTTATCGTGGAGTCCCACAAGGTTCCACAATTTCACCCCTCTTGTTCAATCTATTTATTAATGATATCTCCTACAACCTGGACAGCCTAACTTTATATGCCGATGATACGTTTAACTTGGAAGGAGGACCTAATTTAGAAAATCTGATAAAAGAAACCAATTTAGACCTAGATAAAATAGATCAATGGTTAAAGGACAATTTTCTGGAAATAAATAAACAAAAAACAGTCTTTATGATATTCTCAAATAGAAATAAACCCAGAGACTACTCGATAAATGTTAGAATGGGGGGAACTATACTACAGGAAGTTAAGAGCTACAGGTATCTAGGGATATGGTATGACCCTTTTCTTAATTGGAACGACCATATACAAATTGTCAGTAAAAAAATTGCCTATGGAGCCTACGTAATGTATCAAAACCGCAAAATATTCGGGGCAAAAACCCTCATCCAATTATATTACTGTCTTATTTATCCACATCTTAGTTTTTGTATCCCCATATGGGGAAACACCTCATTAAAAAACTTAAATAGACTATTAATTTTACAAAAAAGAGCAATAAGAACTATAAACAACGGGACCTATTTGGCACATACTAACCCACTATTTAAATTATACAAAATTCTAACCGTATTTCAGATATATGATTATCAATGTGCTATTTTTATATTTAAGTCTCTTAGATCCAATATATATTATCCATTTGAGTTCAGTAAACTATCTAGATATTTTTCGCGCAAAACTGAAATTGTCGCAGTTCCCCACGCTAGAACAGAACTAAAATTAAAGTCTATTTTTTGTAAAGGCACTAAGCTCTATAACAATATTGACTCATCAAATACAATGACCAAGAATTAAGTCTCAAAACGAAAGGAAAAGTGCAACTGAAAAAGAAGTAAAAAAAAACATGTAAAAACATATGTAACCCAATAAATTTTAACAAATAAGAGGCATGAAAGTCGCTCGCGACTCCTAACAACTATACTAATGTAAATTTAATCCAATAATAAAGAGTTTTTAGGTTGAGCGAAATGGGAATAGATAATTCTGGACTAACTGATAAAACGATTGGGCGAAGTGGGACTGGGCGAATTGGGACAAGGAAATTTTGGTTTGGGCGAATTGGGAATCGATAATTTTGGGCCAAATGATAATATGTTTGGGTGAAGTACGATTGGGCGAAATGGGAATAGATAGTTTTTGGCGAAATGGGAACAAACCAATATAATAGTCAAAATTAGACGGCTAAAGAGGGCTACCATATAGTAGAAGAACCCAGTGAATACAATTTTCAGTTAACGATAAAAAATGCCATTAAAAAAAGCTTATCTACTGTTTAAAAAATAAAATTTTAGTTTATCAATTTAGAACCAATTAATAAAGCTCGGCTAGGTTTATGTTTTAACCTTTTCGTAACCCATTCAGCCACCTTTCTCTCTATTACTTCACATACCTTATCGATCTTTCATTATTGAAATCTTTGTTTAGTCAAGAGAAACCCTCGTACTCAATAAACTATACTTTCTCTCTATTAACTCAAATTCAATGGATATGCCTTATCATTCTACTGTTTAAGAAATAAAATGTTTGTTTATCATTTTGAAGCAATTAATAAAGCTCGGCTATGCTTATGTTTTCACCCTTTTGTAACCAATTCAGGCACCTTACTTTCTATTACTTCATATACATTAATCAATATTTGATTTTTACCTCCCCGACTGAACTTTAGTTCAGGGGGAGGTTTTACACTGGTCATGTCTGTGTGTGTGTGTATGTGTGTGTGTCTGTGTGTGTGTCACTTCCTGTGTAAGCGGATATCCTGTGTAAGCGGATATCACGTGACCGAGCTCGTGGAGCCAAAAGTCTAGAGACATTATCATACCCGCTTATCGTTCAATTCCGTTTAACGGGAATTACCTCCTTTAAGCGTGGCTGCCACATTAAGTTTCAAGTGTCGTGCAATGATATGCAACAGGACGTCTCCAATTGCATATTATCACCTTCCACTTTACGGTCAAACCTCGATGCTGGACAGTTGAAGGCGATCATACGCAATGGGACGTCTCCCACTGTTATAATCACCTCCGACCATCTCCACACCAAGGTCCAACCTCCAGTGTCCGATCTCAGCGGGCCATACTAGCGAGGCGTCCCTCACTAATATGGTCCACATCGATCTTCCACTCTCCAAACATCGCCCCACCAATGGGTAAGTTAACATTGCGAACCAAGCGCCTAGAGATCAAGAATCGTCTAGACATTGAAGGGAGGGGGTTTTCCTCCCAACTTCATGGCCACTTCGCTCGACTAATAAAGGATTTCGATCGGTTTATATACTAACTTTTTGGAGTGAATGCAAATGAGCCTTATGGTGTGATATCGTTTAGGGAAATGAAACGCAATATTATTTATTTTATAATTAAAAATATCAAAATGGTTAAACTTAATCTAATTAATAATTCAGTTGAAAAATCAATTTAAAATTCGAGATAGTTTAGAAGATATTTAAGAAATTGTCCAAACATTTTGTGAAATTTGACCGTTTAATACCAGCTTGAGTTGGCAACACGCGCTTAGCTGTTTTCCATATATCATTTAGTCCAAAAAGCAAAGGTATAACGGGCAGTATAGGGTAAGGCTTTCTGCAAACTTGGGGTGGATTGAAGAATCTAAATAAAGGTACGTTTACACGGGCATCCAAGATAGAAATGATATAAGATTTAAAGCTGAGGCGGATTGATACAAAATGTTAAACCTCTTAAGAAAAATGATAGTGGTGAAAACTCTCCTTGAACAAAAGTACAGTAGGTTTCCCGTGATTAAAAAACAACAATTTTGAAGAAAAAATGGATATCTTATGTTGGAATAAAAAATAGGCTTCAGTTTTCTCCAATATAAAACCAAGAAACATTTCCGATTATTTTCATAATCGAAATAAGCCATGTACTGTCAACTTCGAGACCAGGAGACGAGACGAGACGAACGAGAGGAGACGAGGCCAGACCAGACGAAAGAGAGCTATAATGACTTAAGAGAGATAATCAACCAGCATAGAATGTTATCACCATTTGAAGTCAACAGAGCAGCGACACGGCTTTCATTTATCACCAGAAAGAGACGGCCCGGCTACGAAGAATTGAAACGTGCAAGCAGTTAGTGTTTTCGGACTCGACATATGAGATACCTACAATCAGTAAAAGCTCGGCAGTTCTTCATACGGCCTCGTAATTGTAAACATAAAAGGAGCTATTCAAATATAAGTACTAACGGTATGGAAATTAGTCTACTTTCAGTCTTTTAAGATATTTTTTATCATAGGAGTGGAAGCTAACGTCTTGTAACCGGTTTGGAAAATAACCTCTCAACCAGCTCAATCCTTGGATTCTTCCATTGACTGGGATCACTTGTATGATGAGAATATCAGTAATGGTCCTCTATTAGCACGTCAAATCAAGAATTTCAGACGAAAATTGTACCGAAAATAATTACCAATCATCTACCGACAATGGGTTGTAAATGGAACATTCAGGAACTTGCTACCATATCTTCGTCGTTTTCATTCCTTGTCTTCCTTGTCATCCCAGACTAAATTCTTCGTCTTTATCAAATCAGTGGATTATCAAAGATAATCACACAGTACAGTCTATACTCAAGTGTTAATTTATATTACAAGAACTTGTATTTTACATATTTATTTAGAAAATAAACATTTCATTTGGTGGGTCTATTAAGAAATCTAGGCCTGCCGCATATAATTATGGGTACCGCTGGACATTTCATTTGGTGTGTATATAAGAAGTCTACGACCTGCCGCATACAATTATGGGTAACGCAGGACACTCTTTTGCATTCTCTGAATCCTTGAGGTTAAGGGAAAAAACTTATACTCCGTAACATAAATGGGAAATAGAGAAGTGTGATTGATATGGACGCTGTTTCTTCTACTCTTCCAATACTCTACATTTCTTTTCATCTTTTATTTTAGGTAAGGTTAGGTTAGGTTAGGTTATGTTACCTTAACGTCTGGGTCGGGGAGGTTATATTTTAGTTTCCCAACTTGTTGAAATCTGTGTTTAACTAGAGATACTCTTGTACCCGAACGAAGTCTTATCAAATTTTTTCAAAAGTACCTTTGTCTGTATTAATTCTAATTCAGTGGACGGTGGGAAGAGGGAAACGACGATTTCAGTTATCAAGCGCCGCGGGTCCATTGGAAATACATTACGGTTTCTGATGAAATTCAACTTTAGATAAAGGGGTAAACACTTTTGTGTTTATCCAAATGTCGGTCTATTGTTGAGGTCAAAGTCTAGAAAACCGTATAACAAGATGGTCAAGCCCAAAGGAATAGCTGAAAAAAACATTTTTAATGTCTTAAACTTTGGGATTCTCATTAAGTAGGTTATATTCGTAGACAAAAAAAAACTAAACTTAGAAATTAGGATTTTTACGGGGAGTGATGACGTCATCACTACACGTTATAGAAAGATAGCTCAAAATACAGATGTGGTTGGGGGAAGGAACGTAGCTTTCAGCGCGTTTACTACGTACCCCTCGTGTTCCTCCTAAAAAAGGGCAAATTCGTGTTACCCCCATGGTTTTCGTCGACAGTTGAGACTTCTCTCTCTCTCTCTGGCTGGAGTCCCTGGCGCCATCTGGCGCAAAGACTCCTTTCTCCATTTATTTATTTTTTTATTTATTTTTTTTGCGCGGGTAAGAATCATTTACATTTTTTACGCGATAACCGAATACTCAATTGACCATCACTCCACGTTTATCCAGACTGTCTGGATACCTCTTGTTTTACATCAAGTCGACTTTGCATGGAATGACGGGCGTCTACAAAGGAATATGATTTTAAATTTAGGAACAATTTTTAACTATCAATGAGCTCTTAATTGACTTAGTTTTGTAAAAACTCAATACGTTATTAAAACTGTTTAATAGCAATACTAGCCATTTTGGAATAAATTTAAAAATTAAGCGGAAGGGCTATGTTTAAAATTGTGTACGTACATACACAAATTTTAATGTATTACCTTTAATTAACAGCTAGGGCATGATATACGAACAACATTCTATGCATCTCGTGTGAATATCATTTGTCTCTACCCAGAATGTTGCTAGGATGTTCATAGAATATTTTCAATTACCTTGAACGGATGTTCGTGGAATATTACATGAATCAAATTAAGACGTTTTGAACATTACAAGAATATCTATGGAATATGCGACGAATCTCTTTTAGGATATTTTTGGAACGTTATAGGAATATAGATAACTGTGACATTTGGTTACCCTCAGAACATCCAAGGTTGGACATTTTTGGTTATTTGGATATCAAGAGGACGTTTCAAATATCCTACATGGATATTTCCTGAATGTCATGGGGACATTTCGTGTTTAATGGGCATGTAAAGGTACCTTCACAAGGGTATCATAGGTAAAAATTAATAAAGATTAGATATAAAGGCGTGTTCACAGGATATCCAAGATAAAATGTCTTAATAAAGTCCCGTTCGTACGAGTATCCAAGGTAAAATGACAAAGATAATATACAAATGCCCGTTCGCACGGGTATCAAAGTTTAAAAATTAATAAATATTAGATATAAAGCCACGTTCACACGGGTATCAAAGATAAATTAAGATTTGATATAAAGCCGCTTTCACACGGGTATCCAAGATAAATTAGTAAAGATTAGATATAAAGCCGCTTTCAAACGGGTACCCAAGATAAATTAATAAAGATTAGATATAAGGATGCGTTCACAGGTAGCCAAGTTGAAAATTATGATTTGTAAAACAGGATTAGAAAAACAGGATTTAACAAGATGGTCAAGCCCATAGAAATAGCTAGACCCATGACATTGTAAAAGAGGCTGAAAAGAATGATGCTATAGCAGGGGCTTAATATGCATGCATAAACGCTTTTGAACAATTTGAATGGCGTTTCGAGATTCCTTTAAACACGAAGTTGCGTAAAGTTTTTCAAATCATGTTTTTCCAATCATGTTTTTCCAATCATGTTTTTCCAATCATGTTTTTCCAATCATGTTTTTCCAATCATGTTTTTCCAATCATGTTTTTCCAATCATGTTTTTCCAATCATGTTTTTCCAATCATGTTTTTCCAATCATGTTTTTCCAATCATGTTTTTCCGATCATGTTTTTCCGATCATGTTTTTCCAATCATGTTTTTCCAATCATGTTTTTCCAATCATGTTTTTCAAATCATGTTTTTCCAATCATGTTTTACCAATGTTTTTCCAATCATGTTTTTCCAATCATGTTTTTCAACTTGGCTACTTGTGAACGCGTCTTTATATCTAATCTTTATTAATTTATCTTTGATACCCGTGTGAAGCGGCTTTATATCTAATCTTTATTAATTTATCTTGGATACTCGTGTGAAAGCGGCTTTATATCTAATCGTTATGTATTTATCTTGGATACCCGTGTGTACGTGGCTTTATATTGAATCTTAATTTTTCTTTGATACGTCTGAATGCGGATTTATATCTAATCTTTATTAATTTATCTTGGATACCTGTGTGAACGTGGCTTTATATCTAATATTTATTCATTTTTAACTTAGATACCCGTGCGAACAGGCATTTATGTATTATCTTGGTCATTTTATCTTGGATACTCGTGCGAACGGGACTTAATATCAATTCTTTATTAAGTCATTTTTATCTTGGAAACGCGTCTTTATATCTATTCTTTATGAAGTCCTTTTATCTTGGATACCCTGTGAACACGCCTTTATATCTAATCTTTATTAATTTTTACCTTGGATACCCTTGTGAAGGCACCTTTACATCTAATCTTTATTGTCTTATCTTGGATACCCGTGAAAACGCACCATAATATCTAAAATTTATTAATTCATTTTATCTTGAACAACCGTGAAAACACGCCTTTATCTAATCAACCTATAAGAAAATATTGAATATCTTCAAAAATATCTTTTATATTAAATTAAAGTTTCAGCAACATTGGTTTTAAGATTAAGTTAAATCATTTAATCTGTTTTAATTTTAATTTAAATGAATATTACGTTTCAATTCAGTAAAAGCTATAACCTCAGAAAGCTAAAATAGACGCGAATCCAAAAGATACTATATAAGGCGTTCGTTGATCATTATAAACTAACAAGCGAGTAACGATTGCTGCTATTCAATGAGCTGTGGAGGATATACTTTTACAGCAAGGTAGAAGCTAATAACTGTATAAGCGAATTTTATTGGAGAGTCAAGCGACGTGGGTGATGAAGTCTTCTTCTGATGTCACGTACAGACAGAACCTCTCCGCGAACTAAAAGTTCACTGGGAGAGGTAAGAAGACGAAAGTTTTTCGTTCGTGTTTATCCCTTTATCTAAACTCGAATTTCATCAGAAACCGTAATGTCTTTTGCAATGGACCCGCGGCGCCTGATAACTGAAATCGTCGTCGTCGTTTCCCTCTTCCCACCATCCACTGAATTCTAATTAATACAGACAAAGGTACATTTGAAAAAATTTGATAAGACTTCGATCAGGTACAAGAATATCTCTAGTTAAACACAGATTTCAATAATGAAATGTTGATTAAGTAAATGAAGTAATAGAAAGTAAGGTGTCTGAATGGTTTACAAAAGGATGAAATCTTAAGCTTAACCGAGCTTTACTAATTGCTTCAAAATGATAAACAAAAATTTTATTTCTTAAACAGTAGAATGATAAGGAATATCCATCGAATTCGAGTTAATAGAAACTAAGGTGCCAGAATGGGTTACAAAAGGGTGAAATCATAAGCTTAGCCGAGCTTTATTAATTGCTTCAAAATGGTAAACAAAATTTTATTTCTTAAACAGTAGAATGATAATGAATATCCATCGAATTTGAGTTAATAGAGAGACAGATGCCTGTATGGGTGACGAAAAGGGTAAAACATATAACTAGCCGAGCTTTATTAATTGGCTTTAAATTTACAAACAAAATTTTATTAAACAGTTGATAAGCTTTTTTAATGCATTTTTTATCGTTAACAGAAAATTGCATTTATTTTGTTCTTTTACTAGGGTAGCCCTCTTCAGCCGTCTTATTTTGACTATTATGTCATATCATGAGTATCCCATTATATTCACCCTAATTCACCGTAATTAAAAAGTTGGCATGATTTTCTTATCATTTGATTTTTTAACTTTAATAATATATCTCTTCTCGGCCTATATAAACGAGATTTGCAGATTCAGTACTCACAGATGCACAGTACCAATGCGTGGTTTACGTTAGCGTTTAAAATTGTGGCGAACCTTCTCGTCTTCGATTGTTTAGGCAATCGTTTCTCACCTATATTTCGGTGATAAGAGACCTATTTCTCACGACCTTTTGGGTAGAGTAATCGAATAAACCGAGGCGATTGAATGTAAATCGCCTTACCTAGAAATGTGGCCAATTTAATATATTAAGTCACTGTAAAAACATTTCACAATGAGAGTTCTAGGGATTAAATATCACTTGAGTTGGACTTCATATCCTGCCAAGTGCTCCATTACACATGAAATTTATAGTTTAACGTTCTCAATCTCTACTTTATTTTTTAAAATAATTGAGTTTTGCGACTAGGATGTGCTTTAGATCCAATAGCTTCGTCATTACTACTACGTAATAACGTTGCTATTAAGTAGTTGGCCAATTATTGAAGTCTGTATCTAAAGCACGTCTAACTTAAATAAAATAAAAAATAAAGATTTAGAATGTTAAATAGGATATACGAAAAGGAAATTGATGTCGGCGAGTTTAATAAACGGCCACATACTTCTGGTCTCATGAATTATGTTCTCTTGCTTTAAAGAATTGTTTCGCTTTCCATGCTCATTTTTTGTCGATGCGATTCAATATTATAAATTTAATCTCTAGCTCGGTCTAGCCCGTCCCTCTTGTAATATTTTAGGTAAGGCCAGGTTAGTTAATCCCTCGACCTCCACCGTCCATCTGGTAATCTTTAAGGTGAGGTTAGGTTAGTTAATCCCTCTAATTAGCCAATCCCTCCAACTAGTTATTCCTTAGCTCGGGCTATTTGTAATATTTTAGGTAAGGCTAGGTTAGGTTAGTTAATCCCTCGAATTAGCCCATCGTTCCAACTAGTTAATCCCTCGGGTTACCCATTCCATCAAGTAATCTTTAAGGTTAAATAAGGTTAAATTAGGTTAATTAAACCCTGGAAATAGCCCATCCCTCCAACTAGGTAATCCCTATAACTCGGGCTAACCCGTTCCTCTTGTAGTATTTTAGGTAAGATTAGTTTAGTTTAGTTAATCAATTGAACTAGCCCATCCCTCTTTTACAACTTAGGTTAGGTTAGGTTAGTTAATCTCTGCCTTTCGAGATTTGTACCAGGGTCTCAATTACGAATAGATTGAAGCCTCAATTAAACGCTTTAATTTTTATTCAGCATTAGTAAGAATTAAGGTTCAATAAACCTATAAAGCAAAGTAGTGAAATGTGGAAAAGGTGTATATTTTTGGTGAAAAAAGGACAGAAATTATACAAAAAAGAGGTTGCTTCGCACCCTTAAAAAAACTCTTTATCTAACTCGAATCAAACCCGTGAAGGGACTGAAATTATTTGTTAGAGAAAGAGCAATTTCATATCTTTAAAATTATAGTTAGTAGATTTAGTCTACTACTTCAAAGATTTTATTACTATTATATATTTTCCAAAAAACGGATAAACTGCTATGGGTTTGACCATCTTGTGCGCTCTATATCTCACGACAACGTCCACTGATAAATAATGGCTACCGCGTTCCCAAATGAGGATACCCGTAAGTGTTAAACGAGGGGCTAGTCAGTCGAAAAATCAGGTGTACAAAACCGGGGAAAGCGATTTCCTGATTTCCAGAAATCAGAGGAAATCACTGGCAATCAGAAAAAATAATGGGAAATTTGGAAATCACGAGAAATCAAAGCTAATCACGAGAAATCAGAGCAAATCACTGGAAATCAAAAGAAATCAGAAATCATTTTGGGAATCACAGGAAATATAAAGAGTCTGTCTTCAAATAAGATAAGATATAGGGTAGGGTCGACTAATTCGGAACGCTTTTTAAGAAATCCGACATCTCGATTGCTATGGAATTTTTAGCGACAAATTTAACTGTCTAGGGTAGGGTCATCTAATTCAGAACGCCTTTTAAAAATCCGAGGTCTCGATTGCTATGGAATTTTAGCGATGAAGTTAAGTATCTAATGTGAAGTTTGAATTGTAGCGGACCCGTTGTGCTACTTTTCATCATTCCATGACGCGTACTTTTGACGAGGACGCTGTTTTAAAAACGACAGTAGAGGCTTCTAATTCTGAACGAGCGACTCTAATTCTGAACGCCCCGATTCCAATTCTGAACACTTTCTTGCTTCTATCATATATCCGCCTTTCCCCTCATAATTTAGGCCAAGGAATCGATTGGTGACACTTGTTTCTCGATCCGAGGCGCGCGAGTGGTTCCTTTTGCATTTTTTTTTTTTTTTTAAATGTTATAATATAGTTCCGATTTAGAAGCAGGGGGTGTTCAGAATTGGAATCAGGGCGTTCAGAATTAGAAGCAGCTACTACCGTCTTTAAAAAAAACCTCCCAAATTTGGGAAAGGAACCACTTCCGCACCTCGAATTGAGAAGCGAGTGTCACCAATGGATTCCTCGGCCGAATTTAAAAAGGAAGAGCGGAATTAGCGCGATCGAGCCAGTATTTGCGAAGTTATCGACGATTTAAAATATTTGCATTGCTTTGGCGTAGAACCAGATCACATAGGAAGTTAACATCTCCGCTCCGCTTCAAACCCTTCTTTGACGGGTAATCTAGATTTTTAGGCTACAACTCGCCACCTATCGGGGATCAGATTTGTTTGTTGAGGGGGTGCACCGTGCCGGGTAGCACACAACACCCCCGTCAATGCGTGCGGCTTCATCATTTGTCCGCTAGTGCCGCACGCGAAACCACGCCCGGAATCCTATCGGGGATTTCGCAAAATTCGGCACCGATTTCTAGGGTTGCTAGCTAGCGAGAGAAACGAGAACTAAATCAAGGCGTGTCTTAATTCTATAAGCCAATCATGCCCTAACTAAAATTTCACTCCCCCCCCCCTTAGAGGAAACTAGACTCTAGCTGAAGATAGACTGCGACGCGGCGGCAGCGGCGTGACCGTGCGTTTTCAGTTTGGGCGGCGGCGTAAGCCATGAATTGCGGGGTTTATCGGCGTTTGTCGCGTCTCTCAGCTCTCCCATAAACGAGCATGGGCAGAATTTTCAATTTTACTTTTACTTTCGTGGTTTCCCACGGACCTAAGGTCTCTCACCGTACCTGCACTTCGTGGCCAGTCGACAGCCGCTTACCCCTGTTTGCAGAGTCACGTTCAACTTTTTTAAGTCTTACGGAAGTTACGGAACATAGTGAAAATTAATCGGCGGTGTCGGAATCTACACCGGAAAACAAGTCACGTGCTCAAACTGCTAGTCATTGGCCGAGATATTTGTGGGCTGGCCTTACATGCCCCCTATGCAATTCCCCCTACTTTAGAATTTCACGAGAGAGGAAAAACGAAAAATGAAAATTTTGAAGGGGTGCTGGAAATTTAAACCCCTTCACGCAAATCTTTCCGTCAAAGATGGTTACTATGGCGAGCCAAAGCGGACAAAATTCGAAAAACTCTCCCTCTCCCTCTAAATTACGTGATCCCTCTCCCGATAACACGTTCCCTTCCCTTCAATATACGCGTTCTCTCTCCTCGAATTTGGTTCCCTCTCCTCGAGTTTCGTTCCCTACCCTTATTTTTCGCGTTCCCTCTCCCCGATATTGGTTCCCTCTCCCCGAGATTGGTTCCCTCTCCCCGAGATTGGTTCCCTCTCCCCGAGATTGGTTCCCTCTCCCCGAGATTGGTTCCCTCTCCCCGAAATTGGTTCCCTCTCCCCGAAATTGGTTCCCTCTCCCCGAGATTGGTTCCCTCCCCCCGAGATTGGTTCCCTCTCCCCGAGATTGGTTCCCTCCCCCCGAGATTGGTTCCCTCCCCCCGAGATTGGTTCCCTCTTCCCGAGATTGGTTCCCTCTCCCCGAAATTGGTTCCCTCTCCCCGAGATTGGTTCCCTCTCCCCGAGATTGGTTCCCTCTCCCCGAGATTGGTTCCCTCCGCCCGAGATTGGTTCCCTTCCCCCGAGATTGGTTCCCTTCCCCCGAGATTGGTTCCCTTCCCCCGAGATTGGTTCCCTTCCCCCGAGATTGGTTCCCTTCCCCGAGATTGGTTCCCTTCCCCCGAGATTGGTTCCCTTCCCCCGAGATTGGTTCCCTTCCCCCGAGATTGGTTCCCTCCCCCCGAGATTGGTGGATCCCTCCCACCGAGATTGGTGGTTGCTTCCCCCCGAGCTTGGTGGTTCCCTCCCCCCGAGATTGGTGGTTCCCTCCCCCCGAGATTGGTGGTTCCCTCCCCCCGAGATTGGTGGTTCCCTCCCCCCGAGATTGGTGGTTCCCTCCCCCCGAGATTGGTGGTTCCCTCCCCCCGAGATTGGTGGTTCCTTCCTCCCCCCGAGATTGGTGGTTCCTTCCTCCTTCCCCCCGAGATTGCTGGTTCCCTCCCCCCGAGATTGGTGGCTCCCTCCCCCCGAGATTGCTGGTTCCCTCCCCCCGAGATTGGTGGCTCCCTCCCCCCGAGATTGGTGGCTCCCTCCCCCCGAGATTGGTGGCTCCCTCCCCCCGAGATTGGTGGCTCCCTCCCCCCGAGATTGGTGGTTCCCTCCCCCCGAGATTGGTCGTTCCCTCCCCCCGAGATTGGTCGTTCCCTCTCTCCGAGATTAATCGTTCCTTCTCCCCGAGATTAGTCGTTCCCTCTCCCTAAAACGCGCGCTCCCTTCGAAATGCGGCCCCGACACTCGAGAATCGCGCGCGCGCCCTCGAGATTGCACACTGGCCTGCTTGTTTTTCTTCTTTACCTTATCAAAGCCACATTTTTTGAGGGGCCTACCATTAAGGAAAAGTACTGTATGCAGAATGAAAACTACTGTCATTATTCCTGCTTTGTAATAGATTATTGAAGTTTTTTTACTTTATCTTCGAATAAGTTGACTCGAATGAAAAATAGTCTATTTTTAATCAGATAATATAAATCAAAATTTAGCTGATTTTGTTCAATTCATAAAAATTTTACGAATTCCGAGCTCTAAATAGACTTTTATCAACCATTTTTATAAATGAACAATTAATGTTGATTTTATTTACTTTACAATTTTGAGTTACATCAGTATATTTTGTATTGAAAATATTACCTTCGTCCACGTAAGAGAATGCGTGATTATTTTTGTTACATAATTTTAAGCACTAAAACAATTTGACACGTATCCTTGGCAATTTATATCGAAAGAAAGGAGTTTTTCGTATTTATCGAGTATTTTATGAAATGGCAACAATTTATATTTCTAAACATAATCATATAATTTGAATTAATGCGTAATTGTGGTATCGAAATTACCCAAAACTCAATATCTCAAATTCATTATACTACAAATTGGTTGGGTTAGGTTTATGAAGACATACGCCAAGTCTAATTAGTTAGCATACTGTTCTCTAATGAGACTGTCTCCCTTTATATGCTTGGTTCAAGAGTCGCAGCCTTACACTCCATTTCTTAATTATCTCTACTGAAAGTGGGACCAGTAGAATTAAAAATAAGACCACTGGTCCTAAGGACTAGTTTAATTATTTGAGACATCAGAAACCACTGGTCCTCGGGACTACTTGAAATATTAAGCTTATCTAGAAGACTTTGTAATACCATAATAAAGTTCATTCGTTTTAAATGAACGAATTAAAAAACCTTGGCAGACGACGCAAAGGCTTTGGTGATAAATTTGTTCCGGGATATAATTATTATTTACAGCACTGGTAAAAACATAAGCCGGGGACCCGGAGTAACATTGCTCCTGCATTATTTCCGTCTCAGAGATGGTGCAACAATTCTCTGGATTCACTTTTTCCCGGCACAGCGGTAAGATCTGTGTTAAAGAGCAATAAAGACAACTTCGACGGTAGAAAATGGGGCCAGTGGCTTCATAAAACTGCTGGCCACATGTCCATTTAAAAAAAATCGTTATTTCCCAGCCTAACCTAAGTAACCTTGAATTTCTTCAACATTTGTCTGCTAAATGAAACGAAGATCACGTTGAGCAAACTTGGCGCGTATTATCGCGTATAAGCGCGTATTTAATTTTTATTATTAAATTGATCCATTTATTTTTTAGAAGTAGATGAGGCGTTCTATAGAATTAGTTAATGATATTTTGAACAATTCTTCACACCAGGAATTGCTAAATACGGCAGTATCCACAATGCACAGACCAAACTATTCAATGAATGAAAATAGAGAACAACAAATGACATCGAACCATGTACCAGCTGGTTCAGAAAATTTTCGAATTGGTTCAGAAGAATTAGAAGTGAGGAGACTGTTCAATCCAAGAAGAACTCAAAGTCAATTAAATCAATTCCTAGTTCCTCATAGTAGCATATCAAGTACGTAACATAATTTTATTTATGTAAATTTTGTGTAGTGATGAAGAATTACCAACTAACATAAAATTGGAAAATCGATTACGTGATTTTTAATAGAGAAAATCCAACCGATATTTAAACCGCTCGGAATTTTTTTGAGCACCAACTGTTCACATTTGATCTCCCTAAACTAATTTACTGTAGTTTCATCTATCGGCTGTTGAAGGCGAATCAGTTTGGAACTGGTTCCTGAAGCAGTTTGGAGAAATCGAATCAAATTGCTAAGAGAAAAACGGTTTCATCTTCACACAACTTCAGCGAAACGTAATTAAACGGTTTTCATCGACTCAAATGCCTAGTGTGAACGCAGTTTTACAGCCTCTGATAATTAAAAAAATGCTTACTCAATTATGTAATCACATAAGTTATGTTAAAGATACACGCTTTGAATTCATGGAGAAAACTGAAACGCGACCCAGAATAATACCTGAACAATCAATATTCATTATTATTTTAGGTGGAAGCTCTTTTTCAAATAATAGTTCTACTCGACCCGTATTTTCAAACCAAAACAATGCCAACAGTTCCATTTTGAATAACGGTTTGACTGGACATCAAACTACGGCTCAGGATCGAGTGTGTGATTCTTCCGATATTAACTCTAATCCAGTGGCTACTTCCCAAAACTGTAGTCAGACTCGTTGCACTTTTAGCAGTAATATTCAAAATTCCACCCAGAGTCCAGGTATTATAATAATGCCTATTACAGAATGTCTTTTACTGTATTTATGGAAGGTTAAAAGTACCCGGACAGAAATCTTCATTTTTTAAGCACCTGCTTCCCTTATGAAATTGAACAGTCAGCTAGGCCTTGTGCTCAAGGGGAGATGATTTTGAAGGGGAAAATTCTAGAGCAGATGCACTTTTAATGTCCCAAGGCAAAAAAAAAAAAAAAAAAAAAAAAAAAAAAAAAATAAGCAAATAATAAACTATTATTTCTACCCAGGTTTCAAACATTTTCTTAAAGTTCATTTCTACCCTGTTAAAATTATTGGCAATACCAAATTATAGCCTGGTTTTACAATTACTTTCACCGGGCAGAAATATATGATCTAGTACGTACATTCGACCGCGTATTTCTGCCCTGGCTTTCAAGTTTTAGAAACCAGCATAAAAATCACATAACAAGAACTCATTGATGTACATAATAGCCAGGGAATATATTATTAGCCTCTGGAAGCACTCTCGCATACTTTGCAGACAATTCGTCAGCTATTCACTTTCTAACGCCCTCTGAAAACTTAAATAGCAATTAGCTGCTTTTAATTGTATCCCAGGGAGGCTTTTTGTAATTTCACGACAGTAGTTATGGAACATATATTCATTTTTTTGGAATAATTTTTTTCCAAATATTTGTCAAGTATGCGAGGATATTTTCACCCTCCTTGGGCATAAATGATGTTCTTCCTGATAATATTAACTTCCTTTTTTTACCTTGTACCATAAATAGTGGGCCTAGTTGACTATTGTCTGGGAATTGATAGCCTCTCAGGAAGAAATAGCGTTAGAAAAGGGGGGTACGGAACCCACTGAGTCAGACGTGCAAAGGGGGATGAATCGTCGGAGCCTCTGCCATTAGCTCATGTGAAGTAACACCGATGTTTCATCCCCCTTTGCAAATATGCTTCAGGGGGTTTCCTACCCCCTTTTGTAGCGCAAGAGATCTGACTTTTTAAATTCCCTAAACATAAAATTATTCAAGTTACAAATACAATCCCAAATTTAACTCCAGCATTTCACTACAGTATATTTATGGGGAGATCAAGTATTAAAGGAAAGAAGAAGAAAATGAGTTATCAGTAGGATATTTTAAAAAAAAATCTAATTTTTATTTTCTCAGCCTTTTTTTTTAGCTCTACTCCAGGAGAATTGAAAAGTTTTCTTAAAGAGATGGTACTATTGCCAAACCCTACTTGGGATGTAGTTGTAAGAGGGCAAGATAAGATATTTCTAAATGAACAAGGATTTGTTCGTAGTGCGGTCGAATTTTTAAAAGAATGGACTGAGGAACAACTACTAACTCAAATCTTTCATGAGTTCCGTGAACATCTACCTCCGAGTTCAAAGTAAGAGTTTAGGTTTTGTGTAAAATATTTCGCAACTATTATTGGACCTGGGATTATTGGACAAGTCCTGTGGCTTCCCTCGTATATACCTATACTAGTCAGTTTTACAAAACATTAAAATTGAAACAAGGAAAACTCCCTTTGTACTTGGGTTTAGTGTATTGATTGGATTCATTGGCAGTGAACAGAATGGACCAGGGTAAAACTAAGATATGTTTTGTCAAAAGTTGACACAAAATATTTCTCAAATTATTTGGGAATCAAAAACTTTGGGTGAAAATTGTTAACTCTTGAAAGTTTGCGCCCTCCTTACGGTGATATTGCAACAGAATTACTGGTGCAATTGTAATTTCCAAAAGTACTGAAGCATTTCCCTTAAGATTTATAAAATGGCATAGTATGTTTTGTATTAGAAACTGTTTGTTCTTATTAAACAATAACAGTGGAACGTTCAGGCACGGACCGTTTATATACTGAGCGCTTTTCTTGTATGGGATTTAAACGGTCCATGACTCAGTTTGTATTTATTAAGGGATATAGTCAGTGGCTAAGTAGCAAGTTATTTTTAATTGATTTGGACTATTATAATATGCAAAAGATACGTATCAAAACTGACAAAATTGCCCTCAAAGTTCCGAAAAGGGCTCGCTAAGCCTAAAACTGTTTAAAACAAATTTTATAAAAGTTCTTGAGTAATATGTGTTGCCGATGCCAATGACATGTGTTAAAAAGGCGCGTGAATCAATTAAACTCTAATTCTAACAAAACAAGTCTATCTGTTCACGTGCCATTTCAAAGATGAACACTCATTGGAAAAAATCTAATTTCTTTGAGCCTAATGTCGTTATTTAATGGTTAAAAAATAAAGCTTTTGTTATTATTATAATTCGCAAATTACATAAGTCTTTTTGGAGAGTTTTCATCTGTTTTTTTAATGTTTTAAGCATGTTTTAAGTCTAAAATAACTTGTTTCCAGAGTTTAAATCCCTTTAATGACACAAAGGTTGCCTTTGTACACAATTTTTTTTCCTCTTTACACCCTATAACTTCTTGGACTGACATTTTCCAAGGTTGATTCAAGTGTACTGTAGATAAGAAATTTTAATCACTGTAAAGGGAATGCAAACCAGAGCTCACTCAATAATCCCTCTTCTACATATTTCGGGGAAAATGGGTCTTTTGGAATCTAAGAACAATACGTATGCCAGGGTATACAAATTAATTATTTTAGTTTTGGTTACTCTTCCCGTAATTTTGTGATTGATTTTTGACTAGATACTAGATAGATATCAAAACTACAACACTTGGATAAATCAACAGCTAAATAATCAACGTACTTTTTTTGTAGAACTGAGATTATGTCGCCCACAATTAGTGGCAAAATCACTGGGCTCGTGATACAAAAAGTTTGGGGAAAAACGGCGTTATACATAAAACCGAACAGCACACACTTAGATTACCAGCCTGCGAAATCAAAAACTGAAGTATGCACTAGTGATGAAGAAACACGTGAATTACCCAAACTTATCAATGCATCCTCAACAAATTCAAAAGCTACAAATTATTCAATGTCATTGTTGTATAATTATACAAAGTTCACGATCTCTCTCTCTCTCGTACATTATACACTGTCTGTGGTTTTTACAACTATCATTCACTTACACTTGCCCATGTAATTAGAAAGCCCTTTTATCTTGGGCCTGGTTAGGAGAAAGAATTAAAAAAAATTCCAAGTGAAATGAGTGAATATACCACCAGATTACAACTACAGCAGTGTAATAAATGGTGAGGCTAGGGTCACCATATCGTTAATGAAGCCCAACCCCTGCCCTTTTGCAAAGGTATAATCCACCCACCCAGGAAAAAGATGTTGCTTTACGCTTATGATTTCAACCCACAACCTCCCGCTTACAGCGCTTCCACGCTACCATTTGAGCTGCCCTAGACACGAGTGTTGAGACTTTTTTACTAAATGTCATTCAAGAATGAAATCGGCTCAAATTAAAATATTTTTTTTACAAGATTCCTCAATTTTTAAAAGGTAAATGAAACATATTATTTGAATAAAATCAACTTTTTTAGCCTATTGTTTGAGGGTATTGTCAATGTCAAGCAAAGAGTAAAAGTGTAAAACACAGTTATAGAACCGGCCAAGGCTTAGCGAGCTAAACATGTTTTATTTTTTTTAAATGATATAATAATTGTTTATCTTTGCATAATTGACATATCACGTAAAAAAAATTTTAACACTTTTTGAGCCAATTTCATTACCAGCTCGGAAATAAAATTTTATTTAAAGGTCATTTTTGGCCCGAAGTGGGGAAATCCAATTGTTTTCCAAACTCGGGTTAGATGGCGCTTTTGTTATTACCACCCCCTACCGTGTAGGTCCCCATAGCCGTCGTTTACTATCTAGTCCTTTCTCGTTTTCCCTCAATTGAATAAGGTATCTAGCAAGATATATAATATATAAGACATATATATGCTTGGAATAGTGCTGTTGATGTTAGTTTGCATCTAGGTTTTTAGGCCTCACCTGGCCGAATATTAATCTTTGTATTAATATTGAAATGTTTAGATAGTAAATTATGGCTATTTTAGTATTTCGCAAGATTGGGATCACCAAGAAAAAGTAATGATATTTCCTTTCATAGCGTTTTCACAACGTCATATTTGTAAATATAATATAAAACAAAGTTTAAATAATCAATATTTTAAGAATATCTTAATATGCCTTTGGTATATTACAAACTGTTCCCAGACTGTCCCAAAACCTAAAAGTCTTGAGACCCATTTGTCGCTCCTGCCCCAGTGTCTAAGCACACAACCTGGTATCCGAAGATCTTCATGGTAAAAGTGCAAATCTTCTGACACCAAAAACTTACGTGGCCTCGACACTCGTGGCCACAGCAGCTCAAATGGTAAGTACCCATCTTGTAAGTGGAATATTCCATATTCAAAACTCACCCAAGACCCAGGTTGAATACTTTTAACGTCTAACAGATACTGGCCAATCCATAGATCTTATAAGGTAAAACATCTAAATCGCGGTTATCTGGTGTTTAATTCAGCATTTTTGCGTTGAAGAAAGTGATATTTTTGAAGATTTATCTTTTCATGCCCCAACCCTAGGGTGGGGTGATGAAATTGTGGGAAAAGAACTAAGAGAGGCTTGAAGAGAGTCTATTTTTTAATTGAGTTTCATCATAAGCCTATTAATTCACCCGTAAGTTACAAATGAGGGTCATTTTAGAGTAAAACTAATGACTGGCAAATCTTCCGACTCAAATCCATCTAGTGGTGGTAGCTTGAAACTCTCCCAATGCATGCTGGGACATCCTGTTTCCTGTTAAGAGGAATGATTTCCGAAATCTGTTCGTCACCCATGAAAAACAATGAATCGGGTCAAGATAACCCAGATAATATATCAAGGAGGAATTTATCTACCAATCCCAGCTTACCTTATTACCGTCATGACCTTGTAAACCTGCTAGAAGCAACTAATAGAAATGAATATGATCCAGCTGTTTTAAATGGTTATTTTTCGTTTGCTTGTGATGAGAGTAGCAATGAGTCGGAGTGTTATGAAATAGAAACTGGAGTTACACTACCCGAAGTTGAATCAACTCTAATCTCGGTCAAGGGCATTTTAACTGACCTATCATCGCAATTGACAAATTCAGATACATCAAAGTTCAATATCAACCGTCCAAATGTTTGGATGGGGCCTTAAGAGGTTTCAAACGAAGTTCATATGACCCCAAGAAAAATATGTCTGTCTGCTTCACAGATGGCTTTAAAAATAAGGAAGGAGCGGCCGACTTAGGTGGCCCGAAACGAGAATTTCTTCGGTTGTTTTTAAAAGACATCTTTTCGTCACCCATATTTGAAGGACCTGATGATGAAAAATATCTTACTTTGAATAAAAAAGCATCTGACGAGGATTTTTATTTCTACGCTGGACTTGCTGTTTCAGTAATTCATGGTGGCCCCGTTCCAATGTGTCTCTCCGATCTCATGTATGAAATGATTTCTTCACCAAACAAAAGCTGCCAGCCACAAATTAAAGATGTCATAGATTTTGATTTACAAGACATGCTAATTAAAGTTTCTCATTCAGAAACATTACAAGAACTTCATGCTGCTGCGGATAAACTGTCTGAACTTCGATCAATATCTGGCACCCTAAAACCAATCTTGAAGCTGGAACACAAAACCAGAATAATAGACGAAATATGTTATTTTTGCGTAATTGGAAGAATAAGGGATGTAGCAAAGCTTCTTAAGCGAATTCAGAAATACCTCTATTTACTAAGCCGGATATTCCCTCAAAACTAACAGCTGAATATTTTGAAGGGATGTTTGAAGGTAAAGATTATTCACCACAAGGAAGTAATGCTTATGAACTAGAAAACAAGGCAGTAGGGTATTTTCTTGATTATCTTCAAGATGCCCAAGAAGGAGCAGCTGCTGTATCTTTGGAAAATATATTAGTTTTTATAACCGAGGCAGATAGAGAACCACCTCTTGGATTTTGCCCACCACCATCTATTAGATTCAAGGAGAATGACTTAAAAAAGTATCCAATGCCTACAGCAAATGCGTGTGGCATGATATTATATTTACCAATTTGCCACCAGACATATGAAGATTTCAAGCATTTTGCTGATTATGCTTTTGCAAACACTGAAGGATTTGGCTTTGCTTAATTAATCTGAAAGGCAACCAAAATGTAAGATAGCTTTTAAACTAGACATGTAACCTACCTTCTTTGTGCTTTGTCAAATTGATTTCGCGCCAAGCTCGAAAATTTAATCCCAAGAAATTGAAAATATTCTCGAGGTGGTTTTTACACAAACATGTCGCCAGTAATTCTTTTCATCTAATTATGCTTCCATGGAATAATTAAAAAAATGGGCTTTCTCAATGAGGAAAATATCTTCGAATTTGTTCAAAATGGTTCAAATTGGAAAACACCAACAGAACTCGACCAAATATAAAATAAACTATATTTAACATGAAGTGGCCCGTAATGGAAAACGTCTTTGTCCACTTTCGTTGAATTTGGATTTTCTCATTTGGTCTAATTCCGTTGAAAAGTACCAATTTTGGAGAAGATATTTCCCTCAATTTTTTTTATTGGAGAACATTGAGACGAAAAGTATTACTGAAGTCACGCGTATGTAAAATTAACTTTTGGAATATTTTCAATTTCTTGTGATTAAATTAGCAAGTTTTGTGTGAGATCAATTCGACGAGGCTCGAAACAAGTCAGGTTACATGTCTATTTTAAATATCCAAGAGTCTAGAAAATTTAAATTAAAACAGTGTGTGGGTTGGTTTTAAGTCGAACAATCGCAGCACGTTTTAATAGCAATTCTTTGGATATGAAAAGCATTTAAAGTAAATATGTTATTTTATAAAAAAAATTTAGTACAAAGTCTAAAAGATAATAATAAAAATGTTACTAAATTTTCCTTTAAAACAGTATGAGGTAGTAAAAGTCAAACACTGATCTCATTTAATTATAAATTAAATCTGAAGTTTAGATGTTATTTTTTTACAAATTTTTACTCTAATAGAAATGACCGCATTATTTCTTCAGTTTCACTTCGTTTGTAGGCAAACCTCCGCGTAGTGGTGTAAGCTACTATATTGTACTTCGCTGTAGTCGTAGAATGTGGAAAACAATGCGAAAATAAAATAGATTGGCAGAACTTTCTGTATTAAGTACTTACACAAAAAAGGGCGCGATTTTAAATTCCTATATGTATGATGTCGTGCTCCTCTTGTTCTTCTAAAAATACAAATGCACTATATTTCAGAAAAGCTACTGCACTGACAGAAAATGGTGGATTTACCGTCAACATAATTGTACTGTAAGTAAAACACTTCTACAGGTGCTTTCAGGGTTTAATTTTCTATGAACCCCTGTAGAAGTTTTCTACTTGAAATGCAATTATATTGACGGAAAAGACCTATTTCCTATCAGTGAGTAAATTTTTCCCATAGAGTGCGTTTTTAGTTGTGGAACATTTAACAAGATGAGTACGACATCATAAATATCGATATTTCATGAAGCATTTATATATATTTAAACATCAGCACCGTTTACTTCTCGAATTATTTGGAACATATTCTCCGTAAATGCCTCTGATAGAGGGAGCCAATAGTTCATGCAGGTATTTGCACCCTTTTTAAGATACGTTAAAAATATGATCTTTGGTCAAAAAAATATTTAAATTTGTTTACTTCGATCCTATTTTTATGAAACTCATCAAATTTTTACGTGGAGTCAAGTACAAGTTTCAAATACTTTGACACAAGAAACTCGTAATTATTCTACTAGGGTAGTAGTTGTCCCCTGGTGGCAGTTATGGAAACAATATATATAATTGTAGATTCTACGCAATATGTATGCATTGGATTATAATTTTGCTCCAAAATGATCAATTTGAAAATGGAGAGCTATACAATGGAAATTTACATTGTAAATTTCCAGCTTTTCACTCCATTGACAATGCCTAACACATAGTCGCAATGTATTTGGTAAATATGAGTGACGTTTAAAGGGCGGAGAACTGAAGGATGGCTTCAAACTTTCTAAAAGTAGTAATTCTAATTAAATAATTTATTCTTGGTGAATTTCAATCTGTGCGAGAAATAGTGAAAAGCTGTAACCTAAAGATTTCCATTTAAATTGAAGGGAAAAAATTGAGCAGTACATAATTCGAGAATAAGACACTTGAGTTTTTTTGCGCTTAATGGCTCAATTAAACATGGCAAGTGGAAGAGGTTGACCATCCAACTAGTCAACAAGAGAAAAAGCATATAATGTGAGAGAACGAGCAAAAATCAACTGTATGCTATATAGTAGCTGCATGGAACCATATAGTGATGACGTAGTATTGCTGGGGTTTACTTTGGAAAAATTGCGAGGATTACTATTATGTTAATTAACATAGAAACAATGAACACCTATGAGTTTTTCCTAGTGCAGCAGTAATTTTTTGGTAAAATTTCTCGTGATACAGAGATTTTACACTCCTTAAATAACGCCAACTTTTATGTTCTAGCTACGTGTCGTAATCCAGCTGCTGTTATTGTAAGATTAGGTAAAAACTATCTTTCTCAGACTAATTTTAACCTCCACATTAATATTATAATTAACACGAGTGAATCTTTGTTAGGCTATATACTTGATTTTAACGGGATTCCATAGGGATACCACATTCGCAGACCTAAGCAATCAATTAAGGGTAACAATGCACCTTTTGGTATGTTCTGGTTCGAATTATACTAACATAACTACAGTAGGCAATGAACTGATAACCATTTATAAATACAAGGAAATAACTCAAAAATCCAATTTGTATTGATTATTTTGATCAATGCAATTACCTGCTTTAGCCAATACGATGAAAAAAATCTCAAAACAATCAAATGAGCTTAAAAATATGGTTGGTACAAATCTGATTTAAATCATAACCATGTTATCGATATTATCACCTAGATATATAGCCAGGGGTTCTATGATCTTACTTCGTTAGAGCTTCATGTAATTGGATCTTGCCTCCGATTGGTCCTTTGGCAAGAGTGTAAAAATCCAACACATATAAGCCTAACTATGTTTTAAATAATTCTAATCGAAATGATTTTTTAAAACGTGAAAAATTTCAGCTGCATATAATTGGTAACAGGGTTTTTTTTATTCATTTTAGAGAAATTATCACAATTAATCAGAATGTAATATAATATTTAAAAATCTTAAATATATGTTTATTCCGTGGTTTCCATCATCTTCTAAAGGATTTATATTATCAATTTCATTAAGAGGAGGGTTATCCAACACTACATCTGGTACAACAACTGAATTATTAGTCTCTACAGGGTAGGTAAAATTTTCTTCAACGCCATAACCAAGAGGATCCTCAATATACGAAGAATTTTCCATTGATTGACGGTATCGGTCAATTCGGCTCCTATGCTATAACATTATGGGAGAAAATCCTTGCATCGTCCATAAAGTATGGTGATTCCACTCCAACCGCATGGTGTTCAGCTATTGGTTAATTCGGCTCAGATAAACGTAATGTAAAGCAAAAAGATGCATTTCGTTGGTAGTCTAGGAGTTCATTTTCTTCCATGAATACGAAAAGCGACCGGAAATATGACCCTACAAGTCTTTTAGATTCTGCCCATAGCCGCTCAATTCTTTGATTGTGAACTGATAAACCTGTTATAAAGCTTCCTCGGTTTAATCCATATCGTCTTATCATAAGTCTAGCTACATCTACATTTTCAACACCTTTATCCCCACGAACTCTAGATGGAAGTCCAAAACTTTGCGTCGCTATTTCGAAAATATTCAATACAGTTCTGGCTCTGTTGTTTGTTGTACCCTGAAGGTATATCACAAGGCGACTAAAACCATCAATACATCCGTGTAGTACAAATCTCCAAGCTATCAATTTATGATTGGAATCCATGTGCCTGCAAAAAGGGTTAATTTTGTATACGTGATAATAGTTTAAAAAAATTAAATCTTTTCCCTAATAACGGACAAGAAATCAATCAGGAGACTTTTCTGTTGGATGTCTAACTAAATAATTTTCCCGTAGTTATGAACTAACCTTTACAATACAAACCCTGTTGGTCGCAATACATTGATTCACCTTTTGAATACACATTTGTGTAATGAAGCTTTTTAAGGTTAAAATTTCGGTATAAATAGTAACTTTGATTTTCGATTGCTTGGGCCACCTTATCCAACATTAAACCGTTTTGCTAGCAGTGTTCGTAAGGGGACCCCGAAAATAAAAAACCAAGTCTGGGTTTCGTTTGGGGCTTAACAAGCAATGACTATAAAGAATTCCATACACAATTGCTAAAAAACTACATACGCTACACAATTGAAACCTCTGTCACTCATTTCGGGAATGCAGTAATTCCGACCCTGGCTTTTTTTTTCAGGGTTAGCTTGGCCGGAATTTACGATTGTTGGACCCCGTACGAATAGTAGAACTCCTAATGCCTAGCATTACATGAAAATTCCAGTCAATAAAGGCTACTCAGTGGTGAAAAATTTTGTTTGCCTTTAAAAAAAAAACATACCGTATTGCGTTGGCACACTGAACGTTATACACTCTTCTCTGAATTGGTTGCCTTCGACGGAGAGCTCTACCAACAGGATCCAGTAATTGAAGTCGTTCCCTCACTCGGTGTCGGGGGACCCTTATATCAAGACTTCTTAGGCCACCTATAACATATGTTTCGCCAACATTATGGGTGTTCGATAGCAATGACATTATTTGGTTGTCCAGTTCTCCGTTGGAAATAGTGTTGTTTTCTCGGTAGTTGAGATATTCTCTATGTCGTCGCAATAAACGCGTACTAATTCCGATGAAAGAAGCCGTTTGTTCCCAGTTCATATTTAATCTACACCGAGAGAAAACTATTTGTTCCTCTGTAAAGTGCAACCGAGGTCGTCCAACATTTCCACCATGAATTGTGGGACAAAAATATGGGTCATCAAACGTTTCACTAAGCGAGTCTAGTCTTGAGTTAACGAAAGTAAAGCACGAGTTTATATCTTCAAGAACACTAGATAACGTGTTATAGAGTTCCTGCTCTCCCTCAAATTGAAACCTCTGAACACAAATCAGTAGAGAGCTAAGAATGTTTAAATGATCTTGCAAACGTCTGTGGTAAGTTTCTAATAGATTGACATCATAACTGTACATATTTATCTCCAATGAGCTACAAAATCTAAGAAGCTCGGTAAAATATTCCTCTATATCATTGCTACGTGTTTCATTGAAAAGAAATAATTGACTTTTTATTAATATGACAATAATTCTGGATATCATGGTACTGGACATTTCACTAAACGTTCAACGAGTTAATAACTATAAATATAAGTAACAATATAAGTAGTTTAATCCTGTACAACAAGGAGGGGGAAAACACTTATCTTTCCACCCCCCCTCCAAAACAACCAATGACGTCATCAAATCAACAAATTAGCATCATCCCCGCCCCTAAAAACAACAAATGACGTCATCCGTCAACAAATTTGCGTCATCCCCAGCCCCCAAAGGCTACAAATTTACCTAATTAGCCCCGCCCCCAAAATAAACAAACAGCGCATCCGTCAACAAATGACGTCATATGTCAACAAATTTTCTTAATTAACCCGCCCCCAAAGGCTACAAATTTGCATCATCCACGCTCCCAAAGGCTACAAATTGGCCTAATTAGCCCCGCCCCCAAGGTAAACAAATTTGCATAATAGCCCCGCCCCCAAAATAAACAAGTAGGGGGACATCTTTCCACCCCCTCCATCAACGTATTAGCCTAATGGGCACCACCCGGAAAGTCCACAAATTACCCTACATAACCCGCCCCATAATCAACATTAAAGGGACAGTGACACCAAAAACGTTTTTTTCGTTCGTCTTCATTGGTAGAAATAAAGGGTTTCGAATGGCTATCAGGCGAGTCAGCAAAGATCAAATGATGCGAATCTCGTTCTTTTCATCCCCACGTACAAATGACCATTGAATCGCCCTCTGGTAGGGGCCTTCTGTACACGTGACCTCCGTTGTTATAGGGCTATTTTCCACCTGTTTTACCCAATTTTGACTTGATTTTTCAAGGATTTTCATTGGTGTATACAACTTGTGACGTCATAAGATCCATTGGTGTGTATTGTGACCTGTTAAAAAAGCCTTATTCACCCTTAAGACGGAAGATGATTATTTTTAATTGTTAACTCTCTAATACAATGATGATATGTCTGAAATAGCGTCACTCCATGTCGTATCGGTCTTGTTATATTTCCTCTATTATCCAAGGTTGTAAGTCCAACGTGGGAAGGAAGCTAGAGATCTTCGGTTTGTACAGAAGCTTCCATTTGTGAGGATGTATCTCTGAGATTATCCTAGGCTGCAATCCAACGTTGCAAAGGTGTTAGAAACATTCTTCTCATACAGAACCTTCCAATTGAGACGTTTTGAACTTTGGGATGTATTTAAAGAGAGAATGCAGCACCGAAAGGTATCCCAATATTTGAAACTATATTTAAAGGGTTCGGGGTCTGATTATATTATTGGAAACAAAAGTAAAAAAATATTAGGAGGGAGGATCAGGGCAGTTAATTAGAGTTAAATTGCTATACCTTACCTTTGTAATGAACTTTAAACGGGATTGGTAAAGTCCCATCAAGTTGTTGTTTTGTCATATGGACTTGACCATCTTGTTAAACTTTTTTGATGATGCAGTTAATTATTATGGTAAGAGGTTTGAATTCTTGATCTTGGAAAGGTATCATATTATAATGAACTTATATTCTTCGACCGGGATTATACATAGTCTGAAAAATATAAGGTTTCGTTATAAATGTCATTTAAAACAATTTCAGTCCTTAATGAATGGTCTTACTAGTATCGATTTTTTTAATTATTATATTTGATTGGCATACATTTTATCCAAATTCAACTTCCGTTTTTCAAAACTAAGTGATTTTATCCATTACAGTTTTAACAATAGTTTAATTTTCCCAAAGCCTTGTAGAAAAAATAAAACTATATTTTGGGTACGGTGTAAAAAAGCATCACAATTTAATTAAATGATTCGCTTGTATAAAATTGATTGGGAAAATGGCATTGTATATTTATGGAAAAGGGATAAGGTGCAATAATATCTCGTTACGTCTTCTTTTAAAGTTCGGGAGTAGCATAAGATTAAAGTTAAATTGTTTCCTTCTATTTCCCTTAAATTACATCTGTATTTTTTCATACAATTTTTACATAAGTTTTAATGATTTAGGCTCAATAGAATTAGTAAACTTTGTAATAAAATAATGGAAATCAAAACACCCGCTAAAAGTAACTATTTCTTTCGCGAGAGATATAACCTTAAAGTAAAAACATTTTTGTCTAGCTTAAACCATTCATGGTTTTCAGGTGGAACAGTTACTTTAGATAATCAAAACTACATATCCCGTACCCGAGGAAATCACTGAAACTGACTACTTACTATAATTATGTAAAAGGGGTATCCCATTTAACATATTACTGATATTTGGTTAATTTGGACGGGACTATAAAGTATAAAAAATATATGGTTTTTGAGTAGAAACTGCCTCTTCAATCAAAATAGCATAAAGAAGTATATAGAAACCTCGCGGCGCTTTCAAGGTGTTTAATCTCTTAATTTTCTATATCGTAGGTAATCTAGCGAGTATAGAAACACTTTTATTTTAAATATTTAATTGTTCTCTGTAGTTTTTTCATAGTAGAACGAAAATTATAAGGGGAATGCATTTTTTTTAAATTATAAAGTAAATAAAAGAGTTAGAATATTGTAACTTACTTTAACGATCCACACAGGCTTTACATTGTAAAATTAAACTATGATGTATTAAACGCAACAATCTTTTTGATTCTACAAAGTTAAGGCTTCCTTTCCAGGGTGAGTCAATTATCCCCTTGAGGTTTAAAAAGTGGTTTATAAAGAAATATCTCATACTTTTCAAAACTAAAATTATTTGTTAGTATAGAAGCACCGTTTCTAGGTGAAGATGTATGGCCACAAACTCTTCGCGAAAACGTAATTTTAAAAAATGCCTAAAAATTTCTAATTCTTAAAATATATGAAAAACTTCCAAAATTTGCAAAAGGAACCACTTCCGCGCCTCGGATCAAGAAACGAGTGTTACCAATCGATTCCTTGGCCGAATTAACAGGGGTAAGTCGGAATTAAGGCGCTCGAGCCAGTATTTGCGAAGTTATTGACGATTTCCTTGCAAGTCCATTCCTTTACAGGCTCTATGCCAAAGCAAAGCAAAAATTTCAAATCATCAATAGCTTCGCAAATACTGGCTCGATCGGCCTAATTCCGCCTCTCCACTGTTAAATTTGGTCAAGGAATCGATTGGTGACACTCGTTTCTCGATCCGAGGCGCGGAAATGGTTCCTTTTGCAAATTTTGGGATTTTTTGTTTTTTACACGTTATAGGATAGTTCCGAATTAGAAGCAGGGGGTGTTCAGATTTAGAAGCAGGGGTGTTCAGAATTAGAATCGTTCGTTCAGAATTAGAAGCCGCCACTGGCGTGTTTAAAACCGCGTCACCGTCAAAAGTACGCGTCATGGAATGACGAAAACTAACGCAACGGGTCCGCGACTATTCAAACTTGATATTAGATAGTTAACTTCGTCGCTAAAAATTCCATTCTAAACAATGATGTTCTATATTTCCCAAAGCATTCGGTTGTACTTCAGGAATATTTTGTGTTGGCTTAAATGAAAATTTAGATGTATCGCAAACTATATTATACTTTTTCATATAGTCCTTTAATTCATTTTCGGAACGGATTCTATGATTTTCAGGATCAAAGTAATAAACATCAATTCTATCACCAGATTTTCGAAGATGTTCTTCTCGTCGCCATCCAATGGGAAAATCGTCCTTAACGTCTATTATCTTCACCTTTGGTTTACGAAAAGTTACAAAACCTTTATTTTCTACCAATGTACCTTTATCTTCTACTAGTGTATCTTTTACTGGTTCTTCATTAAGTAAAATTTCCTTTGGGTGTTGTTCTTGAGCAGTAACTTCTTTATTTTCATTCATTTCTTCTTTATCATCGTCATCTTCTATGATGTATTTTGGCCAATCTTCATTATATGTTGTTATATATTCATTTTTTCGAGTTTCTCGCAGTGATTTTATTCCCAAACGTGACTCATTAAATGATACATGTTTTGTCTCAATGACTTTGTTCTCCAATGGAAACCAGATCCTATATCCTTTTGTTTTTATGGCATATCCCACCATAATTCCTAATTTTGCTCGATTTCCCAATTTATGTCTATATGTTTTTGGTAAGAAAGTAAACGCTAAACAACCATATCTCTTTAAATGACGTACTGATGGTTTTCTGCCACTCCATCTTTCTTTGGGTACTACGTGTAAAAGCTTTGAATGTGGTAATTTATTTGATAAAGTTGTAAACGCGTATAAAGCTTCACCCCAAAGGTTTTGAGGTAAACAAGCATCTGTAAGTAAAGTTCTAACTCCGTCCAACACAGTTCTATTGAAACGTTCAGCAACGCCATTCATCTCTGGAGTATAGACATTTGTTCGTTGTAATGTGATACCATTTTGGATACAAAAATTGACAAAATAATGAGCACAATATTCCATGCCATTATCAGTCCGGAGTATGCGTAATTTTTGTCCTGTTTGTCTTTCGGAAAATGCCAAGTATTCTTGAAATTTTAAGAATGCTTCATCTTTAGTTTTCATTGTAAATACAATCGCCATTCGTGAATAATCATCGATAAATGAAATAAAATATCTTGCTCCACCCAAAGAAGGGACGGGCGAAGGGCCCCATACGTCACTATGAACGATTTCTAATATTCTGTGAGATGAAATATCCTTTATATATTTAGATGCTGCCTTCGATGCTTTTGATAATTTGCATGCTAGACATATTTCATTTTCCCCTTTTAATGGTGGTAACCCGTAAACCATTTCGTATTTTTCTAATTCTTTTAATCGTTTCATACTCGGGTGTCCCAAACGTTTATGCCATATATTAATTTCATTTACGGAACTTGTATAACTTTTTGATATTTTATTATCCTTATATTCTCGAGATTCTTGTTTTTCATGTGATACCTGAACATCTGTTGCAACATAATATAAAGGTTATTGTCGCGTAAATATGATTGTATAAATAATTGTCCTTTTCTATCGTATACTCGTATACATCCATTAAATATGACCGATTTATATCCTTGAAGATCTAACTTTCTCGCTGATAGTAAATTTCTGTTATATCCTGGGACATATATTACATCTCTAAGACAAATGACTTCTCCCCGTATTCATTATTAATAAATATAGGAATATCTCCTAAACCCATCGCTTGGGATCCACCTTCTGCCATATCTACTGGCGATGCCATTTCTCGATAATTCTGTAACCAGTCTCTTCTGTTAGAGAAATGGTGCGTTGCCCCGCAATCGAAAGTCCAAGTTTCGTTATCAACTACTGCCACCATTGCCGAAGCATAAAATGACTTCATACTATTTTATTTTTCTGGCCGTGATCATTATCATTACGTTGGACCCTTACATCTTGCTGTAATAATTTTGATCTGCATTCTCTTGCCAAATGACCTTGTTTCCCACATCGATAACACTTTAATACGTTAGGCCTATTATTATTTTGTTTATACGTTTGATTTTGATAATTATGATTACGATTATTATTCGTTGATTTGTATGTTTGGTTTGAATTTTGGTTTGATATATATTGCCCATGTGACACTTGTTTCTTATTCGGCCCATGTGGTTTCGTATTATAACTTGATACAAATCCTGATTGGTTAGATGTAAATAAATTATCCTTTGTGGCTCGTTTTTGCCTTTGATACTCTGCTATCAATAACTCTTTTACTTTAGTTGGTTTGAAATCCTTCTTATCCCAATGATAAGCTGTTGCAGTTACTAGTTCATATTGAGAAGGTAATTTATGTAACATCTGATAAGCTATCTCATCATCATCAACCTTTCGACCAGTATTTTATAATTGTTCAGCTGCGCTCATTACTCTAGCGATATAAGCAGGCATAGATTCAGGGGGTGTATATCGTAAAGTAATAAATTCATCTCTCAATGTCGCTATTCTCGCTCTAGATTTTGGTTCGTAAATATCCGCTAATGAGTCCCATGCTTCTTTTGCGGTACGATACTGTGCTAGAATTTTCTTATGTGTATTATCTACCGCTAAAGATATTTTCGATAGCGCCTTTTGTTTTCTCATAGCATAGCGTTCTTTCTCTTCTGGTTTCGCTTCAGAAGACGGTGGACTATCCGAACCATTAATTATATCCCATAATCCAAAATCCAAAAGAGCCATTTTCATATCAAACTTCCATTGATTATAGTTATCATCATTTAATTTTGTAAAAGAAAATGTTCCACAAGGTAGTACCTCTGAATCTCTATAACCTTCAGCCATGGTCATTCTTGTTAATTATAAATTCATAATCTTGATAAATTCAAAAAAAATCTAGTACGGTTGTTATATATCTTCAGGAAGTTCTGTGATATTATCTTCATTCATGATTCAACCAGCCAACCAGTTATTCAAAGTAATAGTTAAGCCTTGGCACTTGAATGTTTTCTTTAAAATTTTGATAATACCTTGTTTATGCTTCTGTCGTTAATTTATTGTTATTTAATCTTCGTTTATTCCTTCAAATAGTTTATTTTTGTTGTATATTTATTAAGACTTGCCAGTTGCCACATACCATTTCATCATCGTCGTCCAACAAAAAAAACGTTAACTATTGCATCATTCCAAAGACAAAAAGAATCCAATATTCCACAGAATCCACACACCAAAGAGAAGAATGTACTCGAAACCACGCTCTGCTACCATTGTTGAGAGTAAATAATAATAATACTAACAGTACATATCCGTGAATCTTTGAAGTTAATTTTTATTAATAATTAAAGTAGTTAATTTATAATATAAACTTGTTATGGAATTAAAGAAAAAATATTAAATTAAACAATGCAAGAGTTTCTAACCGCACTGAGAGAGAGATGATGATGTTGTGTGTACTCGGTAAGAAAACCAACGTTAATTCCAAAAACAAAGTGGGGGGGGGGGGTAGTATTCCCCAACCAATCAGAATATTATCTAAGTAAACATACATCAACAGACCCTACCCTAGAAATTACAATTTAGAAAAATTGGAAAGAATATAACGTAAATTTGTAGAATTGTATTATAAGGGCTTTAAAAAGAAACAAAACTACAATTATAATAGCATACTTCCAAATTTAAAAATTAGTTCTGTTAAAGATCGATTTAAGTATTTAGGGTAGGGTCGCCTAATTCTGAACGCTTTTTAAGAAATCTTAGATCTCGTTTGCTATGGAATTTTTAGTGACTATCTATTATCAAGTTTGAATAGTCGCGGAGCCGTTGCGCTAGTTTTCGTCATTCCATGACGGTTACTTTTGACGCAGACGCGATTTTAAAGACGGCAGTAGCGGCTTCTAATTCTGAACGAACGATTCTAATTCTGAAAACCCCTGCTTCTAAATCTGAACACCCCCTGCTTCTAAATCTGAACACCCCCTGCTTCTAATTCTGAACCATCTTATAACATGTAAAAAATAGAAAAATCCTAAAATTTGCAAAAGGAACCACTTCCGCGATCCGGATCGACAAACAAGTGTCACCAATCGATTCCTTGGCCAAATTTAACTGATGAATGGCGGAATTAGCGCGATCTAACCAGTATTTGCGAAGTTATTGACGATTTAACATTTTTGCATTGCTTTTGGCATAGAGCCCGTAAAGGACGGCGCGCGACATTCAGGCGCCGGCTATTAGGCGCCGGCAAATTAGGCGCTGGCCATTTTGGGCGCCAAGTTTGTAAGGACATTTGGGCGCCGTGACATTTGGGCGCCGTGACATTCGGGCGCCGTGACATTCGGGCGCCGTGACATTCGGGCGCCGTGACATTCGGGCGCAATAGTCGGAAAAACGTGAACGACATTTGGGCACCCGATCGTACAGTATCCTTACCCGAGCGCTGAACGGCGCCTTCCCTACTCATGGTCAGGCTCCGCTGAGTGCCGCCTAATTCGCTTTACGCCAACCTAACCTAAAATATTACAAGACGAACGGGCTAGCCGAAGATATTATCTAGTTGGATGAACGGGCTAGTTCGTGTAATTATCTAACCTAACCTAAAATATTACAAGACGAACGGGCTAGCCGAAGATATTATCTAGTTGGATGAACGGGCTAGTTCGTGTAATTACCTAACCTAACCTAACCTAAAATATTACAAGACGAACGGGCTAGCCGAAGATATTGGTCATATCCCATACGACCGAATTCCCATTCGACCGAACGATAATATAGCCAAGTTCATATTAAAAATAGCCAACTGGCGGGTTTCGATTGAATGGGATTTCTTCCTATGGAATCAAAACTTTCTTTATGTATATTATATCAATGTTACCACAAGTAAATCATCCCCAAGAATAAAAGACGACATACTCAGAGACTCTTCTAATTCCGCTTTTTACTCGCGGCCATGTGTTAGTCCATTTTGGGTTGGTAGGGATAAGTTAGGTTGGGTTGGTTACGTTTCGTTGTGACCTACTGTTCAAAATTTTGAGCCTTGTCAGGTTAGGCTGGGTTAGTTTGGGTTATGTTTTGAGGTTGGGTTAGGTTAGGTTACGTTGTGACCTACTGTTCAAAACCGGAGAAATACAGTTTATTCAGTCCAATGGAACTGTCCCATTGGACCGAATCCAAAATCCGCCAAAGTGCGAGTTTTTCGGTTGAATGGGAAAGGGTTCGGTTGAATGGGAATTCGGTCGTATGGGAGACAAGCGAAGATATTATCTAGTTGGATGAACGGGCTAGTTTGTGTAATTATCTAACCTAACCTTACTTTACCTAAAAGGTTACAAGAAAGTTTATTAACAAGTTCGAAACCAAAATATTAAATCCCTGACGAAAACGTAATCTTACCAAACTTAACCTCACTGACTCAACTAAAGCTCAGTCGGGGAGGTAAACATTATTGGGAGACATTGGGCCGAATCCCATTCGAAAGAAAGACCTTCTCAGTGGTTATAATCTTTGCTTAGCCTAACCTAAAATGTGGCTCAAATGTCCCGGCGCCTAAATGTCCAGGCGCCCAGATGTCCCAGCGCCCAAATGGCTCGTCGTCCAAATGTCCAGGCGTCCAAATGTCCGGCGCCCAAGTGGCGGCGCCCAAATGTCGGCGCCCAATTGTCCGGTTCCGCTCACCGTTGCCAAGAGGCCAATCAGCGGACGTAAAAAAGACGGCCATTCTCACGAGCTTTTACATAATTGTGATGTAGTCTAGTCGAGCGTTTCATCGAAGATAAGGGTTAAGTCATTTTAGCGACAATCAATATTATGTTTTACCTGATCTTTACGAAGACTAGCCGTGTCCCTTAATTTTAAGATCAATTTCATAATGTGTAACCTGTTAGTTCGTTGACATTCTTTTTAATTTTAAACGTGGGTAATTTTAAGGCGGAGAAATTGAGTAAGTCTTTTCTCAATCTCCCGCGTAATTTGAAGTTGTATTTTTCACGAGATTTGAAAATTAGCGCGAGCGCCGCCGAAGCGCGTGATCGTGGACGATATGGTTTAGGCTAGTAAGCAATGATTTAATAGCTAGCGCGTAGTGATAGGCAATGTTAAACCTGGCTTAACCGTTGCTTACTATTCTTAGACATTCTTAGAAGTGCTCTAATTGGCCTCTTGGCAACAGTTTAAAAATCCGGTCCCATAGCTAAGCCTAACGAAGTTTTAAAAAATGAATGCGCGCCGAAATATTTTTTTAAAAATTGTGAAAAAATTCAGGAGGTTATATTTAATTACAAGGAATCAGGGTAAAAATTAATTTCGGTGTGAAATTTTCCTCCTTTAACTTTGGTTGGGTCGATTAAAGATGGAAGGGCTCATTGTGTACATTAAGGGGCTATTCGAGGAACGCGACTTCAACACTCTAGGAAAAGATCCGGTGAAGAAACGATCCTAATTAGCCAACCGCGATTATTAGCCTAATTAATTAGACCGTTTTTAAAGGAACGTTTCCCTTTAGGGTCCGGGAAATAAGGTTTTACGAGCTTCGGAAAAATCGCGGGCTTATGCAATCGATTTCGTCGTACAGTTGGAGTTTCCCGCTACAAAATAATCTTCTCAAAACCAGAAATTGGCCACAAGCCCTTCGCGAAAACGTAATTTTAAAAAATGTCTAAAAATTTCTAATTCTGAAAATTTATGAAAAACTCCCAAAATTGGCAAAAGGAACCACTTCCGCGCCTCGGATCGAGAAACGAGTGTCACCAATGAATTCCTTGGCCGGATTTAAGAGGGGAAAGGCGGAATTAGCGCACTCGAGCCAGTATTTGCGAAGTTATCGACGATTTCTTTCCAAGTCCATTCCTTTACCGGAACCGGACAATTGGGCGCCGGACATTTGGGCGCTGCCACTTGGGCGCCGGACATTTGGACGCCTGTACATTTGGACGCCGAGCCATTTGGGCGCCGGGACATTTGGATGCCGTGCCATTTGGGCGCCGGGACCTGAGGTATTGTATCTCTTTAAGGCGTGTTAGAACTTCGTAGATGGTCTGAAAAACAGCCCCATATCTTATCTCGAGCGAAAAATTATTTAAACGGAACTAACCTGTATTTCACTATGTTTCAAATTATTGACTCTGTTTCGAAAGATGGATATCAGATATATTGGTTAAAAATTACAAATATTATACCCTCTTCAGACAAGGCATAATTAACCGAAAAAACGTGCAGTTTATGTGGATATATTTTAGCCGAAAAACTAACTGAAATCAAATTATGGTCATGGTCTACATGTGTCTATCAGAGCTCAGAATCTAATATCCATTATCTTCTGTTATTCGTATAATTTCTGATATTTTTATTCGGATAAATTGTTTGTAACTAAATATGAAATTTATATATTGGTATAGTTGGTAAAAGGTTTACCCGAACAAATTACTTGTTTTCAAACGTATATAACGACGGATAAGGAAATTCGTGTTTCCAGAATTAGTCTAAAATATAAGAAAAATATTTCAAATTGACTTTTAATTCGAAGGATATAAATAAAACAACGAAACTAAGATTTTGAATCATCTTTTTATTCGTTATTTGTCGCGAAAATAAATTTTGAATGTTTTTTATCCGAACGTATAACGCGGATAATATTCTAAGATAAGGCCATTTTTGGATAAAAACGGATATGGAATAGGTTGTTTTACTTTATCTTGGAATAAGTTAATCGAACAGATAATATAAATCAGAATTTAGTAGATTTATCTGTTCGATTAACTTATTCCAAGATAAAGTAAAACAACCTATTCCATATCCGTTTTTATCCAAAAATGGCCTTATCTTAGAATATTATCCGCGTTATACGTTCGGATAAAAAACATTCAAAATTTATTTTCGCGACAAATAACGAATAAAAAGATGATTCAAAATCTTAGTTTCGTTGTTTTATTTATATCCTTCGAATTAAAAGTCAATTTGAAATATTTTTCTTATATTTTAGACTAATTCTGGAAACACGAATTTCCTTATCCGTCGTTATATACGTTTGAAAACGAGTAATTTGTTCGGGTAAACCTTTTACCAACTATATAATTGAAAAAAATTTACGAATATCGAGCTCTAGACTTTACTGACGGTGCTTTGAGTTCAGCTTGGTCAGTTGTTGGCTCTGTTTCTATTGAATTACTACTCTCTGTTTGATTGTAAGAATAGTAATGGTTCTCGAGTCTTTTTGAAGTATTCCGTGGTAAATGGAATAAAATGTAAAAAGCGAACCTTAAATGAGTGATTATGTTGTTGTACACTTCATCAGATCTTCCGTCAATGGTACCCTAAGCATATAAGTATATAGATATATATAGGTATAAAAATTAATTAAGTTATTCTAGGGAGAAGTATATCATATCCGGGTCGAAATGAGAATAGTAATTGCCTTAATTGACACTTACTTTGTAGAAAAAAACTGACACATTGAGTCGATCATCCATCTCCTGATTGAGTTGACTTGTCCTCTTTTTGTTATTAGTCGTTCAACAGTCGTAGAAGATGAAACTCTAACTCAACTCTATTTTCTAGGTTAAATGGGTAATTGTGTTCAAGTTATGATCACAGATTATTGTTAAGCGGGAAGTGAGCGGTTAATTGAGAAATCTTGCTGCTGACGGAGATTCCAAACTGTATCGTTAATAATCTATCTCGTAAAAAAGGCACTTTGCGGTTTCCATAGAAATAACAGGCCGATTAAATTGATACACACGTACATTTTTAATTTATCAACTGCCAACGCTGTTAATCATTTCTGATTGAAAAAACAAACCATACAGCTTATACTAGACAAGGAGGGGTACTGGCGCGAACACTCAGTTCGACATTTATAGAGCGCTGTACCGTTTACACACAACAGTCGCTTGATCCGCCGTCTTATCATCACCGCGTCCAGGACCGAGAAGGTCGATATTAGCGGAGCCACAGCCTAGGATAGCGGGCCGCAAAGTACAGAGCGAACCAACCAAACCCATAATGAGCTTGACTGTTGTCCTCGACTTGGTGAGGCTTAGGTGAACATAAGACCTAGGGAGCCGACAGCGAAGAGCTCCTTCGACAGTAATGCACCATCCACCCCAAAACTTTACCCAATCAAAGCCCGAGCCGGAGCCGTATACACAATAATGCCCCCCATAATTAAGTCATCTAGGAGCCAGGGGAGTTATCCACGCTCTCCACGGCTCCCATGCCGAGTTGACCGGATATGCCTCAGCTCAGTAGAAAGGGAGCTGTCACTCTTCGTCCCTGGGTCCTTTGGCCTAGGACCCAGGTCAATCCCCCCACCACGGAAAGGTGGTGACAGACGCGAACAGTTGGTTTGAAAAATCATAATCTGCCATTCTTCCGTTAGACCCAGTGCCTCTTCATTTAAGTGAAGTCGAGAGGCGGGTGGCGCCATCTGCGAGTTGGGGTTCTGCAGGGAAATAGTTTGACGGTAGTTAAAATGAAAGCCAGAGTGATAGAACATTCATATGGATTATCCCTGTGTCGCGGATGGCGCTACTTGTAGCTAGAAATACTTTTCCCTAAAACGCGTATCTCTGGCATCAACTTCGCGCAATATTTGGGTGATTCTATTGACGAAATCTAAATTTCCATACTCCTAAACCAACTGATCCAGGGGCTACGGCCATTGGGGTACAAATATAATGATGAATTGTCACGATAGATGGCCTCACTCTATCTCTCGCTCTCGTACCTATCCACGTATTACACCCGTTGCTATGGGAAACGCGTCGAGTCTCGAAGCGCGAGGGGAGGGATTACCGCCTAGTTTGTCTCTCTCGCCATAGCTTAGCCAATCAGGATCAGAATGGGAACTACGCTAGCGACATCTTTAAAAACAGATCGGCGCGTAAAGAGTGTACCCCAATGGAGCGCTGCTGCTGAAAGTTCCTCTTCAATTTCTAATTCGTCTATTGGCATAATCATGCTCCAAGCACGAATCTAAAAGGGCCTTGATATTAGTCCTCCGTTCAACGCATTCAGTATATGCTCTTTGGTCGAGGTTAATATTATTACAGCAGAAAAAAATTGCTTTTCTCGTTTATCAAATTGAGGTTGGCAACGATTTTTATGATTTTCGGGAAATTTGGAAGAAATATTTTCAAAACCGCTATGTCAGTAATAATAAATATTTTATGAGCATCATATTCAAAACTATTGAATGTAATTCTACAGCATCAATATGGTAGCGTGGCTGTTTTAGAGCGTAATTATCACATGATCTTTTCCCTAATATTACGTTCTAGAAGTAATCTAAATTTGGATAAAATCTACTAAATTCTGGTGGATATTATCTGTTTGATTAAAAATAGACTATTTTATATTCGAGTTAACTTATTCGCAGATAAACTGTAAGAAACGTAATCCATATCCCTTTTTATCCAAAAATGGCCTTATCTTAGAATATTATCCGCGTTTTACGTTCGGATAAAAAACATTCAAAATTTATTTTCGTGAAAAATAACGAATAAAAAGATGATTTAAAATCTTAGTTTCGTCGTTTTATTTATATTCTTCGAATTAAAAGTCAATTTGAAATATTTTTATATATTAGGCTAATTCTGGAAACGTGAATTTTATTATCCGTCGTTATACGTTCGAAAACGAGTAATTTTGGCGTGTAGATAAAGCGCCAAACGCTCATTTTCGGGTAAACCTTAAAAAATTATCAATTATACGAATATACAAATTTCATACACTACTCTAGTCTTACTACGACATCTTGATAGAAGATTTATAATTTTTCGAGACCTTCGGCTTTCAACAAAAACGGTGTCAGCCTCACTTTAAAAAATTAATCAACTAAATTGTTAGAATTTTTAAAATGGTTACAGCTTCACTGTCATTTCATTCATCACGAATGTGGAAACCACTCGTTTAGATGACCGCAGTTTGGCGTTATGGTTACTTCAACTCTTCTAACACAACCTCTGACAGCTATATCGATGTAGCACTGTAGAAGGCCGTGTTACTTTGACCTTAATTGGCTGAAACTACGTCCCTACAACTTCTTAATCTCTCGAGCTAGCCCGTCCCTTTTGTTATATTTTAAGTAAGACTATTAAAATTCGGAATCGGATATCTATTATTCGTATATTTTCAAATATTTTATTTTCGGATAAATTAATTGTAACTAAAAAATGAAATTTGTGTGTTCGTATATTTGTTAAACGTATAAGGTTTACGCGAAGATAAGCGTTTGCCGCTTTATCTACAAACAAATTACTTGTTTTCAAACGTATAACGATGGATAAGAAAATTCACGTTTCCAGAATTAGTCTAAAATATAAAAAAAAATTTCAAATTGACTTTTAATTCGAAGAATAGAAATAAAATGACGAAGCTAAGATTTTAAATCATCTTTTTATTGATTTTTTTTTCACGAAAATAAATTTTGAATTTTTTATTCGAACGTATAAAGCGGATACTATTCTAATGCCATTTTTGGATAAAAACGGATATGGGTGTTTTTTACTTTATCTTCGAATAAGTTATACCCAGAGGTATAAAACTTTTAATATGACCTTTTGATAATATGATAAAACTTAAAATATAATCCATAGGCATACGACAAATATTGTGTCAGTCTCACTTTAAAGTGAAGTTAAGTGTTGCGGTACCGAAGCCTCGACTCTTATTTTATGGAAAGAAATTCTAACAGTAAATTAGCGATGCCAGCCAAATATCTACCAATTAGAATAAGGAATATAAATTTCAGATCATTAAATCCAATATAATTCAGGTTGACATCCTCGGTACTTGTCCTTGTTTGATTGACGTGCTCGTGTAGTTCGGAATGCCACTTGTTAATTAAGCCCGAAGCGATTAAAACATTCAACGTATAATAAAGAAAATAAATGTATAAAATGAAATGTATCGGTCCCCTTTGTTTCTGTGGTTTCCATCCTGCGAACATGAAGTCGTATAAGATAATTTTCGCAGGCCTCCTACTAAACGAACTTTGATCATTAAACAAATAATATAGATCCTATTAGATATACAGAGAACTAAACATCTCGGCCTCATTCCGTTGTCAGTGATTCGTGATCCCTTGATTCCTTTTCAGAGTGGCTACCAACACCAAAATCTAGAAAGCCCGCTATCAACTTGGCCTGAATGTTTAGCCAAGTTCCTTGCCCAGTTTTAAAGATATGTAGGGCAATGCTTCAACATAGGACTGTGTACAACTTAATAGACATAGAGGAATAACAAAACCAGGTTTGGGTTTATATGCGCCCTCTAACGGCAAACAGACTTGGTTAAATTAAGAACTAACAAAACCTCGTGCGTGTCTGCTTTAGATAAAGAATAGGCAGACGTACACGTGGATTTTGTTAGTTCTTACTCTATAGCCTCTGATTCGAGACACTCTAGCGACGGCTGTCGCCGTGTAAATAATGAAATCGGACAGGGGCTTAACAACTAGCGGGAGCACAGAGGGCATTGCGCCCTCCAATGTTGATCTTGCCCCCTGCAATAAATTCGATTGCCCCCTGCAATGTCGAACTTGCCCCCTCCAAAACATTTGGATTGCCCCCTCCAATATATTAAGATTGTCGCCTCTATTGTGGAAGTAAAACATTTTCCCTGCTAAACACGCGATAATTTTCAAAAAAATACTTCTAATTATTCTATATGGGGAGAAATATTTTATATGAAAATCTTTTAGCTCTAAAAATGTATTTCCTTGGTAACTACTAGACCTAGTTCATTATATTCATAAAGAAAAATTTTACTGCTATAAAAAACCACCGTATTTTAAAGAGGTGGTTACGCATCGGCTAAGACCGAAGAAAAATTAAGAAGGTAAGCCTTCAAGACTGTTAAAGCATAATACATTGACATTCCCACTCTTCACTTTAATCGCTTGAGCTAAACTAAAAGTATACTTGAAAAACATAAAGCCCAAAACTAAAACTTAAAGTGAAAAACAAACCCCCGAATCTCAGCCCTGGGAGTCTATTCTCTAACTCAATCCAAATCATTTGGAATAGCCAAATCCAAATGATTTAGATCGGCTCCATTTGGAATGGGTACAAAAAACCGCATTCTCTAACTCAAATCCAAATGGCGATTTGGGTTATGGGAATCCAAATGCCAAATCCAAATGTACGTCATTTCATGATACTATATCTCCGCCTCTTCTTCCTTATTGGTTATTTTATGTGCGGGAATTTTGTAAGATCACTGAATAAACGGGTTTTTTTTTTCTTAGATGAAAAATTGGAAAACTTGCAAAAACTAGTTGTGGCTTGGGCCCAACAAAAACAGTTGATAAGTGGAAGAAAGTAAGTTGTACAATAAAAGCCCAATTCATAAACGATCTTAACGCTCTAGCACGCGTTACTACTATAGCGAGTTACGATTGTTTATGAATTGGGCTCTACGTGCAACTCTATTTCGGTCCTCAAATTGCAAACGATTAAGTTCTAGTTGAAAAAATAGACCGGCCATTTTCACGAAATCTACTAGCAAAGCGGAGTTGACGGTTTTTTGTTTTTTTTTATTTGAGAAAAATGAGTTCCTGCGGCGGCTCTCTCGTTTCTAGAGAGAAAATGGGGCTAAATATAAGGGGGGAAGACACTCAAATGGAAAGTGGCTTGGATTTGGCTCGCTCTTTCGCCGGCCAAATGATATGGGCAGTGCATATCCAAATGGTTTGGATTTTGAAGTTACAGAATACGGTTTTTGGTAATCTTGCGAATTCTTGCCCTAATGATTTGGAATTCCAAACCATTTGGGCGACCTTGATCCAAATGAAAGTTAGAGAATAGACTCCCTGACTAGATTAGACTCGCCGTTGGGCTGTAGTAATAATTCTCTACGTTTAAGGTTTTAACTTTAGAAATGTTTAAAATACGAAAACTTGCGGACGTAAAATCCAAATATGAAGGTAAATTTATACAAAATTTGTTGACCAATTTGACCACGGTGAATAACGTATAATAATATTGATAAAATAATTTAAGAGTCAGCTAGTCAGATACTGCATGGTTAAAAGAAACTGTTTATTAAATGTTTTATGAGAGCTTTCGGATGAACTGGAGCAGTGACTCCCTTTTCAATCATTTTATACTCTAACATAACAAAAGTGCCAAAAATAACAAAAATACGTCCGAAAGCTAACTTGAAATCGTTTATTTAATACTGTTTCTTTTTAACCATGCAGCAGCTGTCTCGACTCTAGTGAATTATTTGAATAGTATTATACAATACTATTGTATACAATACTATGGTTGTACAGTACTTGTGGATAGGACTAGGACGTCTGTATTTGAAAAATTAAAATACCTTTTAGTGTGAAAAATAAAAGTTTTATATTTGCCCCCACCCTCCCATCTAAAAAAGGTATGCATTTGAAAATAAATTTCAATGTAGGAAAAAATCCAAATAAATTGTCACATTTGTGGATTTTGCCCCTCCCCATCTGAAAAACGTTCCTACGCCCCTGAAATCGGACACGCCACTCTATGGAGAAATTCCGGAGTTGGGAGGGAAGACAATATAGCCAAGCCCGGACCGCCTAAATTCCGTCCCTCTCTCTCTCTTCTGACTCAAAATATCGAGGAAGATTCCAAATCAACTCGAGCCAGACAGGGGTGATGACTTTTTGGTATATTTTTAAGTGATGGGCTATGACGTAAAACTGGACCTTTGCTGTAGTATTAAGATACGGGGTGTTGTTTACTTATATGTAATAAAAAGATAGACTTTTAGTTAGTTCTACGTACCATTTGTTGAGTTCATTTCTATAAAGTGAATGTTTAGGCAAAGCAAAGGCGATGAAATCGACGAAGATGTTCTCTTTGCCACAGTGAAGCGTGTTCATTGGGAGATTATTTTCTACGAGAATCCATTTAATCGTACTTAAATAAGTAATCGCTGCTAATTTTCCGCTTAGCAATATGCTAGTATATACTTCGAAAGTTTCAGGTGCCACAAAATCTTTTTTCATAGTTGACTGGGCGAATATTTTTACGTATTCCAACTTCGAAGGTCTCTATAAGTGAAAATGATCTAGAAGATGGTCAAATAAGTTCTTCGTAGTAAGATGTACCTTTCCAGACACTGATGACGTAATCCACTTTTCTAACGGCGTCCACCATATCCGATATTGCATCGATGGGTGGATTGACTGGGGTCAAACTGGTAGCTGAGGTTAACGTACATTCGTATAGTTTCCAAATACAGCCTGCTGAAATAATAAACCCCAGTACTGTAATGACATATGATACGTTATTCTCGGCGCGTTTCAAATTAACACCTAAGACAGAGAAAACCAATTAGTTCTGGAATAAATTGCATATTTCTGTCAGCATACTTTGCCTCAATGTAATTTTTAGTACGCGCATAAAGTTTGTTTTCAATAATTCGAAGTACTTCAGGATTTTAACCACTGATAGAAATACAACCAGAAAAGAAGCCAAGAATATCCAAACCTATTATGTTCCAGGGAATTATTAAGTGTTAAAAACGATCAAACAAAGTTTAGCAGTTAATTATACTTGTGTTTTAAATGGTTCAGCGAAAAACACGTTGCTGTTAACCACTTTATAAGCGTTATAAATGTTTTTCGTGACGAATGTAACCCCTTCTAGAAAATATGGATACGAGAAATCGACGAATCTCGCGCGTGACTCCGTGTTCGTGATATGAGAGATAGCATATCTGCTTCGTGACGCGTTACCATCCCTATCATCCCGGTGCAACGTCGCTGATCGTCGCAGTTGCCCCATTGACCGTCGTCCGGAGTTACCAACCCGTACCCGTGGTAGATTAAACAACACTGAACAATTTTAAGATTTAATCTAATTTATATCAGTATTAAATCGTAATAAATACTGGAATCACATCTTGGAAGAGAGTGCTTTAAGGATCTCGAAGTCCCTTCATTTTACACCCAGTAGTTCGTTGCCAACATGGTCCAATTGAAAAGAGGCGTACTATCAAATTAAGAGAATATACTATTAGAGGGTTTAACCTTTGTTGACCTTGACCCTAACGTCCCCATTTTTGAAACCTAGTAGTAACCAATTTGCCCAAAATAATGAGCCCCTATTGCGTGGTACTTGCATTCATGACCGCTACCAATAAAGTCTGGTTCTCACAAGTGGACATTTTCGCTTGTTGGTTTTAGATTCAATTTCCCAGAATTGACGTCTCGCCTTTAATGATTGATCTTCTATCTCAGGATTAAAACAAATAGTATTAAAATAATTAACGACTTCGTGGTTGCAAATGTTTGTCGCAACCATGAAATATCAATCTCGATAATAATTCTAATAATATTTTAAGTTATTCGTAGAGCTCGGAATCGGATATCCATTATCTTCTGTTATTCCTTTCTTTTCATATATTTTATTTTCGGATAAATTGTTTGGAACTAAAACAATAAAATTGATGTATCCGTATAATTTTTAAACGTATAAGGTTTACCCGAAGATTAGCCTTCGCCGCTTTATCTATCTACAAATTACTCGTTTTCACACGTATAACGATGGATAAGAAAATTCACGTTTCCAGAATTAGTCTAAAATAAAAGAAAAATATTTCAAATCGACTTTTAATTCGAATAATATAAATAAAACGAGAATAAAAGAACTAAATTCAAAACTTTATTTCATAGCGATGGTTGATATAATCCTTATTTGGGGAGTTTAGGATATCCATGAATCCATCTAAGCATATTTTCCTGGTAAGTTTTAAATTTATTTCTAGTTTAATATTTGATTGTAAATTTTTTTACTTGTGCATTAGGCCTATTTTCACAATAAGAAATCGACAAAAAAAAATTCACTTGTTTTAGGTTGTTTCTCCTTTTAAGAGATTCAACATGAGAAATGGTACGAAAAACCTCGCCGGTTATAACCAGAAAAGTAATAAATAGGCAAAATCCATAATTCTTTTAAGAGGTTTTTAACAGCTTTCTAGCATTGTCTCTTTTTAGCTAGACCCAGCCCAGGCACTGTATTCACTGCGGTGTTGGCGGCGTGCAAGAAGACTAAATACGTCATCGAATCGAAAAACTTCGTCTCTTACCCACCAGACGTCACGACGTGATGTCCGATACAAATTTAAAATATATACTTGTACTAAATATATATGACTTTTAGGTGGTCTCCCTGCCACGATTGCGTAGCGCTCGGCGCTGCATGCTATATGATCGAGTGTCGGACACTGATCCCCTTTACCACGGTCACTTAATATAATATAAGAGAAAAATCCCTTATATCTTCAGAGGTATACGATACAGAAAACAAATCGTCGTTATTAAGGGGTTGTGGCGAACGAGATTAAAAGGTAGCTTATGAATGTTTCGGTTCTAGTCTGTCAGTATAAAAAACTCGAAAACAACATGATTTGACAAACATGATTTGACAAACCTGTTTTGACAAACCTGATTGGACAATCATGATTTGACAATCATAATTTGACAAACCTGATTTGACAAACATGATTTGACAAACATGATTGGACAAACATGATTGGACAAACATGATTGGACAAACATGATTGGACAAACATGATTGGACAAACTTTATTGGACAAACTTGATTGGACAATCATGATTGGACAATCATGATTGGACAATCCTGATTTGACAAACCTGATTTGACAAACCTGATTGGACAATCATGATTTGACAATCATGATTTGACAATCCTGATTTGACAAACCTGATTTGACAAACCTGATTTGACAAACATGATTTGACAAACATGATTTGACAAACATGATTTGACAAACATGATTTGACAAACATGATTTGACAAACATGATTTGACAAATATGATTGGACAAACATGATTGAACAAACATGATTGGACAAACATGAATGGACAAACATGATTGGACAAACATGATTGGACAAACATGATTGGACAAACATGATTGGACAAACCTGATTTGACAAACCTGATTTGACAAACCTGATTTGACAAACCTGACTTGATAAACCTGATTTGAAAAACCTGATTTGACAAAGATGATTTGACAAACACGATTTGACAAACACGATTTGACAAACACGGTTTGACAAACACGGTTTGACAAACACGATTTGACAAACACGATTTGACAAACACGATTTGACAAACACGATTGGACTAACATGATTGGACAAACCTGATTGGACAAACCTGATTGGACAAACCTGATTGGACAAACCTGATTGGACAAACCTGATTGGACAAACCTGATTGGACAAACCTGATTGGACAAACCTGATTGGATAAACCTGATTGGACAAACCTGATTGGACAAACCTGATTGGACAAACCTGATTGGACAAACCTGATTGGACAAACCTGATTGGACAAATCTGATTTGACAAAAATGATTTGACAAACATGATTTGACAAACATGATTTGACAAACATGATTTTCAAATCATGATTTGGAAAACATTATTTGAATGCAATGACTGCGGGGATATTCGTCTTTTTCAATATATCGCATAAAAACGCTCACGGTCATATAGTCGGCTCGAGAAATTTCCGCAACTTCGTGTTTAAAGGAATCTCGAGACGCCATTCAAACTGTTTAAAGAGCGTTTATGCATGCATAACAAGCCCCTGCTAAAGCATCATTCTTTTCAGCCTCTTTTACAATGTCAGGGGTCTAGCTATTTTTATGGGTTTGACCATCTTGTTTCTTGCGTACTATCGATGTTGCTGAAATGTTTGATCTAGATGAAGTTTAGGTTTCCTTGAAACTTGAAACTTACGTGCATTAAGGGGGAAGTAAATGGTTTTGTGTTTTGAGAAAAGTCCTAGATTGCGTTGAAATTCGTCTCTTAAAATGAATTTAAATTAATTTCAATTTTTATTCGCTAAACAAATATAAAGCTTTAGATTGGGAGGAAATACACGCGAGATGACGGCAATAAAACTAGAAACAGAATAATTATTTCTGTTTTCCATTGCCCGTATCTCAACCGGGGCGTCGATTTCCCGAAATCGCGATTTTCGATAGGTAGCGACATCTTTGACTTTTACTCGTAAACTACCGTAATTACGCTTTCTTCTAATTATAAAATAGTTCAACTAGTACGTCATATTTTCTAATACTTTATTCGCGTCGCTATTAATTAAAATTCAAACGATAGAATTCGGACAAGCCGCGAATAATCGCGTAACAACGACAAAAAGAGTCCAACCTTTAACTATTAGTATTTTAATTTCCGTTTAGAATTTCGGTTCAATAATAATTCATTTAATAGTTCAATTATTCTAGTTTTGAATAGTGTTCACTGTTTATTTTTACGGGCTTTAGTTTTTCCGGAACAAGTTCGCAAAACACCACGATTTCTGAATTAACAGCTCACTTACCCCTTAAATCGAATCATTTTGAAATCCGTTTCTTTTAAAATCCATAAGGAGAGAGACGTTTTAATTACGCTTAAAGGACAACGTCTATATCTTTTTGAACTGGTATTAAAATAATAAATAAACAATTATAATTTAAATAATTTAACATACAGCACAAATACAAAATTTAATAATTTTTTCACGCTTATTTTGAGAAATAGGGGCTGCTCTTCTGGGAATTCACGGTTTAATTGTAAGGTTAGGAGAAATGGGGGAATATAATTTGCTGGTTTACCCCACGTAAAGATAGGGTTTCTGCTCTTTCTACAATAGGATTAATAGCCAGTTCATGCTTCTCAAACTTTTAATCTCGAATGCTATTTGGAGTCTAGTTAGTTTTAAAATATATATTATTTTCCGCAAATGGTGATAGAGAAAATTCAATATAATCCATAATTGTTTTTCCACTTTTGCAATCTACAATCGAACGCTAGCTTTTCGTCGGATATTGCGTGACTCTTTCCCAATCCAATAAAAGGGGATTAATAATTGGCTGACCCCTAGAACTTTTGGCCAACTGATTTGAAGAAATGTTCCTCAGCTGTCTATCCATTGACACTATTAATTTATCCTTGGTACAAACTAGCCAATTATAGCCCAAAATAATGAGCTTATATTGTGGGACTTACCTTCTTAATCGCCACCACTAAATTCTGGTTCTCACAAGTGTCTATTTTCGTTTGTTCGCTATTAATTAAAATTCCCAGAAACGAGGACTCGTAGAAAATAATTGTGTCACATTCGTGGGATTAATCCAAATGTTTAAAGGATTCAGTATGACAAATGGCATGAAAAATAGACGATATACTCAGAAAAGTAATTAAGGGACAAAAATCCTTTTTTTTAAGGGAGACCAAAGAGAATCGTGTGTACTTAGAGCTCGGAATTCGTATAATTTTTATTAATTGGATAAAATCTACTAGATTCTGATGTATATTATCTGTTTGATTAAAAATAGACTGTTTTTCATTCGAGCTAACTTAGTCGAAGATAAAGTAACAAGTTGGGAAACCAAAATGGACCTCCCAGACAACGATAACCTAACCTAACCCTACTTTAAATAAAAGACGTATGTAAATAATAAGAATGAGTATATTTACCAGGGTGCTTTTCATTCCCCTCTATGTTACAATGTAAAACATTTTTCTCACTATACTCAGAGTACTAAAATTTCCCATGACCTTATTTTATGTCAGGTCGTAGGATGTGTAGTGACACACACAATGAAATGTTTATTTTAAATGTAAATAAGTGGAATACAAGTTCTTGCAATATTAATAAATACATCGGTATCATTAGGCTGTACTGCGCAATTATCTTTTGTAAATCCAATGATTTGATAAAAACTAATGATTCAGTCTGGGGTGGCACGGAAACGACGGAGATTCTCCATCAAGTTACTCTTGGATAAAAACAAGATATTCTAGACTGAGCCCTTCCTCGGTAGATGATTGACAATACTTCCGGTATTGATTTCGTCTGAATTTCTTGTTCTGACGTTCTAATAGAGGACCATTGCTGATGTTTTCATCATACGTGTGAATGATCTGTCATTGGAAGAATCCAAGGATATAGCTTGTCAAAAACCGCTGGCAGGCAGACAAGACTTTCTTCTGCACTCCTAAAATAAAAAAAAATATCTTAAAAAGCCTGAAAAAAAATACTTAATTCCATACCGTTAGTATTTACACTTGAATAGTTATTTTTATATGTGACTGTAGGCATCTGAAATGTCGAGTCTCAAAACACTCGCTGCTTTATGTCCCAATTCTTGGGGCCAGGCCGTCTCTTCCTCCTGTTAAATGGAAATGGCACCAGTGAAGTTGCTCTGTTGACTTCAAATGGTGATGACATTCTGCAGTGGTTGTTTTTCACGAAGTTTAACTGCTCTTCAGTACTCCTAACCCTCTAACTTATATTTAACTGTTATTAAGCTGAACGATAGTAACATACACAAACAAGTTGGGAAACCAAAATATAACCTCCCCGACTCCGACGTTAAGGTAACATAACCTAACCTAACCTAAAATAAAGGATGAAAAGAAATGTAGAGTATTGGAAGAGTAGAAGAAACAGCGTCCATTTCAATCACACTTCTCTATTTCCCATTTATGTTACGGAGTATAAGTTTTTTCCCTTAACCTCAAGGATTCAGAGAATGCAAAAGAGTGTCCTGCGTTACCCATAATTGTATGCGGCAGGTCGTAGACTTCTTAATATACACACCAAATGAAATGTCCTGCGGTACCCATAATTATATGCGGCAGGCCTAGATTTCTTAATAGACACACCAAATGAAATGTTTATTTTCTAAATAAATATGTAAAATACAAGTTCTTGTAATATAAATTAACACTTGAGTATAGGCTGTACTGTGTGATTATCTTTAATAATCCACTGATTTGATAAAGACGAAGAATTTAGTCTGGGATGGCAAGGAAGACAAGGAATGAAAACGACGAAGATCGATGTGGTAGCAAGTTCCTCTTGGACAAACCAAGGAATATTGAAGACTGAATGTTCCATTTACAACCCATTGTCGGTCGATGATTGGTAATTACTTCCGGTACAATTTTCGTCTGAAATTCTTGATTTGACGTGCTAATAGAGGACCATTACTGATATTTTCATCATACAAGTGATCCCAGTCATTGGAAGAATCCAAGGATTGAGCTGGTCGAGAGGTTATTTTCCAAACCGGTTACAAGACGTTAGCTTCCACTCCTATGATAAAAAATATCTTAAAAGACTGAAAGTAGACTAATTTCCATACCGTTAGTACTTATATTTGAATAGCTCCTTTTATGTTTACAATTACGAGGCCGTATGAAGAACTGCCGAGCTTTTACTGACTGTAGGTATCTCATATGTCAAGTCCGAAAACACTAACTGCTTGCACGTTTCAATTCTTCGTAGCCGGGCCGTCTCTTTCTGGTGATAAATGAAGGCCGTGTCGCTGCTCTGTTGACTTCAAATCGTGATAATATTCTATGCTGGTTGATTATCTCTCTTAAGTCATTATAGCTCTCTTTCGTCTGGTCTGGCCTCGTCTCCTCTCGTTCGTCTCGTCTCGTCTCCTGGTCTCGAAGTTCACAGTACATGGCTTATTTCGATTATGAAAATAATCGGAAATGTTTCTTGGTTTTATATTGGAGAAAACTGATGCCTATTTTTTTCCAACATCAGATATCCATTTTTTCTTCAAAATTGTTGTTTTTTAATCACGGGAAACCCAAGGGAAACATACTGCACCTTTGTTCAAGGAGAGTTTTCACCACTATCATTTTTCTTAAGAGGTTTAAGTAGTTTAAGCCTATACTTTAAGGGTAAAATAAACAAATGACGTCATCAAGTAAACAAATTTGCATAAGCCACGCCCCCAAAATAAACAAATTTGCATAATTAGCCCCGCCCCCAAAATAAACAAACAGCGCATCCGTCAACAAATGACGTCATCCATCAATAAATTTGCCTAATAGACCCCACCCCCCAGTACACAAATTAACCCCGCCCCCGTCAATCAACAGCTCATCCATCAACAAATGACCTCATCCGTCAACAAATTGGCCTAATTAACCCCGCCAGTCTGACCCGGCCTAACCCCCGATCGAAAAACCCATTTTCAAGGAGGACTGTCACAAATTTTCATTTTTCCGTCCCTGCTCCTTTATTTTTCCAAAATTGACCAAAAGTTTTTAACACTATATCGGTATAACTCTAAGCTCATATCAACGTCATTCCGACGTCATTTTTAAAACAACACGTGACTTTAAAGATATCAAACAAAACACCCTTCAGTTAAACGTCATTTAAACTCGGAAACCCAAACTTTGAAGATGTTGGATCTTGACTCGTTTTTAACTTTTACTCTCGATATCTGGATCGACTATTGGTTATTGTTAACTGGGATTTTCATTGTACTGCTTCTTCAAATTCCACCAAATTGGTTCGTCGCTCTAGTCCTTATATTTTTGTTACCCATATCAATACCAATTGCTTTTTGTGTTTCTTTATTAACAAACGATCCACATTGTCTCTTGGTAACATGTTCACCTTTATTTTGGATTTTGTTTTACGGATACGAAGCTTTAAAAGCATTATTTTTAGTTCCTGTAAAAATCTCAGAGTATTTTTATAGAGAAAGTCGGTTTTATTATTTTTCATGCCTCAGGAAATATGGAAAATTAAATGAAAAGCAATAAATTGTTTTGTTTAACATATTTGTATTTTATTCACAATTTAAAACACACCACATTTCATTGTTAATAGTATCTTCAGTTTTAAACTTAACAAAATAACGCTCATCTAGGCTTTTAAATTTATTAGTATCGTTCTTGAAAATATTTCCCCGAGGGTTATATTTAAAAGTCTCAATTAAATAGGAAGGAATATTTTCAGATTGTTCATCGTTGAATTTACAACCGTATAATTTCAAAAAGTCGTAAGTCCGTTTTATTTCCATTAATTTGATGACGTTTCTAAGAAAGCCTTCACCCGGGCGTGCATTCAAAGTTTCCACGTTCTTAATTGCTATTGTTGAATTAAGTTGATATAATATTTTAATTACTGCGGTACTTAAGACGGCTCCAGCCGCCTCTACATCGTGGCAGACATAATTGAAAATAAAGGCCGCATCTTGAAAGTCTTGACATTCTTCGTTGGAATTATATTTGTGAATTCTCCCTTTTTTACACTTTCTTGATATAACGCGATTTCCAATGTCTCGCGAACAAAACCGATGGAACGCGGTAAAAGTTAGATTAATTGTCAAAGATATTTCAATGATAATATTTGGCAGACGCGAATTCTTCAGCATTTCAAGACAAACAAGTTTTTCAATTATATTTTGAAAATTTTCACCATATTGCGCGCGTTTATGTTCAATCTCTATGAGACACAGCGTCCCTAAACGCGGCACTTTAATTTTTAGATTGTCTTTTACATATTCTAGACCCCCACAGTTATAAGTAGAGCACACGGAAGTATATTTAACCCTTGACATTTGTGAAAGAGAGATATAAGGTTAGATATGGGATTCGGAAAGGGTTAAAAGGATGATCAAGTTAAAATAAGCGTTGAAAAGGGAAGATTAATTATTGTTAGTAAGGAAATTGAAGGATAAAATGAGAGGAAAGAAATTGGTAGGATGGACAAATTAAAATAATAGAAAGAAGGAAAGGGATTATCCTAAGACTAATCTTTGGGATAGCGGCAGCAGTGATAATTCACTTTATTCTCCCTTTCAAAAACGGCACAAGGCTTTTTATACCTCAGTTCCGAGGGACAAAAAACCTTGCAATTGACGCATATGTCATTTACCGGCAAATACTCAAATGGTGGATATGACATTTGCGTCAAAAGGATATTTTCTTTTTGTAAATAAACTGCCTCTTTGAAGATATAACACGTAGGGGTCAAACAATAATGTACAATTCCTTCATTCACGCTTAAACCCAGGGTTACTTGATCGCACGAAGGACACAGCACCACTTCATTCCTTTTTACGATTTTTTTCCCGCGGTAATTGCGTCTCAGATGAAAATCTATAACAAAATCAATATCTATATGTCAGGGTTTTCGTTCTATTTAACATGTAATCTAACTATACTTAAAATATTTAAAGAGCGTTTCAAAACTCGGCTTTATATAAAAAGTATATATTACCCTAAAAACTTAATTACTTTTTACAAGGACGTGTATCATATTGAAAATATTAGATCCTCTAGGGCATAAATATATTCACCTTATTTTACAATAAAAGTATTCAAGGCATTAAGTAAAGAGTTTCTGATATGATAATTAAACCAAGTTGGGAAATGTTTAATATAGTTATTTAACATGTAATCTAACTATACTTAAAATATTTCAAGAACGTTTCAAAACTAGGGCTTATATAAAAATATATATTGCCCTAAAAAGTTAATTACTTTTTTACAAGGGCGTGTATCATATTGAAAATATAAGATCCTCTAGGGCATAAATATATTCAAGTTATTTTACTATAAAAGTATTCAAGGCATTAAGTAAAGAGTTTCTTATATGATAATTAAACTAAGTTAAGAAATGTTTAATATAGTTAATATGCACATGTTCATACATTAAAAAATGAATTTCTTAAGAAAAAACTCGAATATAACTATATAACTAGATAATATAAAATAACCTTGAGTTAATCTAGTATATAAAGCCGGTTAATTTCTACAAAATACTCATTCCACTCTGTAAAAGAGATTGTATTAACGCACTAAATTTTAAAACTAAACAAATATGTGCCGTAAATTAAACCACGAGAAAATGTAAGTATTTTTTAAATTTATATAGGTTTTATCCAAATTAAATTAACTATATAACGCAGTTGGGGATACGAGCAGGACTGGCCCGAGGGCGTCCTAGCGGCGCATGAGCACGCTCTTCTAGAGCAAGAAATGGAAGAAGAAATAGAGGCTGAAATGCAGGCTGAAAACGCCGCGTAAATATTTACATAAACTAATTTTAAAGGGAAACTGTTACATTTTTTCTATTTGTTTTTAGGTTGGCAGCCGCTGCGGAAGAGGGGTACGACTCGGATGACACGATACCCCTCGAAAGGGAGGATTTAGAGGAAAGGGAAGGGGATTATGAAGATGAGGAACAAAACCCTCTGGATAATATCAGGTATTTATTATGTTTTTTAAGGTTTTGGGGTCTTATAGGCTGTTATGACGGGGTTTGACAGGATATAATCCGCGTACTGTAGCGAAGAACCCCGTGTACATTTAGCTTTCCCTATTCTATGCATGGAACACGGGTTTAAGGCAAATTCCAGTTTTGGGCAGTCCCAAGCGTTTAAATCAAAAGTTTCCTTTTGAAATAACTGACAAACAATGATTTTTTTATCGTGACCTTTCACGTAAATTCGATTATAGTTTTGAAACTGAACATCGTTGCAATGAGCGTACAGACGCTCATAACCCGTCATACCCCTGCTCCAACCGATACCTAACATGTTATGTATAACATAATTGTTACTAGCTCTAACCTTAGAAGGTATCTCGGTTGCCGCATAGGGCGGCCTATACGTTGCTAGAAGAAGGGGTTTTGGTTGGTATTTTGCATAACCAACTGGTTCGAATTTAACCACGCTCATTTCTTTAACTACATATTCCGGTTCCAACTTACTACGATGAGAGTTAAACATCGGTTTTCCGCGCAGATACATAATGTCCACAACCAAAGATTTTTCCAATGAATCTAAAATTAGAAAAATTAACATTAAAATTTATTTCTTTGCAGATTTCCTGAAAATCCCACCTGCTCTTTCTGTCAATCGGTCGAATTAAACTACGAGATCCTTATCCGGACCTTTCCCTATTTAGTTTACTATTGCATGAATCCCGAATGCCGCTTTCACGAACTTCTTGTCGCTATGGTTATCCAGTCTCCCGGCGAGCCTATTTTTATCAATTTAAATGTTCTGGATAACGATAGCGACTATAATCTCGCGATTACTTTCCATTTTCCTTGGTACCTCTAAATTTATATCCCCTATAACTATCCATTATAACTAACCCTTTCTAGCTGTTAGCTTTACCAATTAACTAAACCTTTCTAGCTTTTAACTTTATTTTAAATTCACCAACTTTTTCTAGCTTATTCTTTTTTTTTAATTAACTAACCATTAATGTTAGCTTTCACGTTTCTAAAATAACTTATTACCCATCTATCCCTTTATATCTTTTTAGCATGCATGCTGCTTTTTTTTTCCGTGACTCGTAGTTTAAATAAATCGACACCTCCCAGACTCTATCCTCATCTCCGGCCGCGATAAAACACGCATGTCAGGAATTGGAACAAAACAAAGACAAGCCTTGTACCTCATAACACCTTCATCATTTAGCGCCGCTGCTGTTGGGCGCATATATTCATGCGTGGTTAAACTTCAGAGAAATCACAATCTTAGTAAATTGATACTATAGTCTAATAAAATATACTTCTGTATACACTAGAAATGGATTTCTGTCTATCCTAGTATAGTAAAATATTCTTTTCTCTCACTTGTATTGTACCTATACTAAAATAAACTAATGACCTTTGTCTATGGTCTTTCTCTATGGTCTTTCTCTATCCTAGACTAGTAAATAAACTTATGTTGATCCATTTAAGATCTGTACATTATATACTCTTGATAATACTACAATAAAAATATTTTTCTCACTCATTATGACTTTTATTTCATGTAATTTAAATTTCTATCATTTATAGATCTGCTTTTAAATAACTATAACACTCTTGGTTGACGTACTAATACAACATTGGTTCGGATAAGGTTAGACCTAGAGTTATATTCTTAATGTTATAGACAGCTTTAAAGGGATCATAAAACTATAACCGTAGAATATTTTCATAATGCAAAAACTGAAACTTACCAGCAGAAAAAGACATGGTACTTCTTGTTGTTGTTTTGAGTGACGGTGAAAAAAAGAAAACTTTGATTTGTAAGTTTAATCAAACTTTGGATATCTTTCCAATGATTACGAAAGCCTTTTATACTCATTTTCAGGGTTAAAACTGAAGGAGTTTACCTCGTGGAGCAAAAGTGTCTAACATTGAAATAACCAATCAGAAGTTAGATTACACGTGCACTTTGCCTGTATCAAAGCTAAATCCTATCTTTTATGAATTAACCAATCAAAAACTAATTTTACACGTGCCAACTAGTTTTTCAAGACTTCTAAAATTTGATGGACCAATCAAAAAATTAGAAAAGTTAATTACCTAACTAGTTACTTATATTCTAACTTCGCCCAAATTAACATATTTTAATCGGAATACCGTGAACTTCGCCCATCTCTGGGATTTTCAAAACCACACCCAGATGAGTATATAAAGACGAGAAATTCAGGCAAACCTCACAAACGTTTCCAGCTCTCATCTCTTCAAGTCTTCACAACCTTAAAGTGATCCTGTAACTCATGGCTGATAATTCATCATCGAATAAACGCAAGGTAACCGACTTCTTTGATTCTTTACCTGATCTCTCAGATAATTTGGATTGGAAAGAGGAATTAATCTCGCATATTAATACAGTTAAAGAAGGAAGTACTATTCAAAATCAAGGGGGCCTAGTTCCAAAATACGACGTTAAAGAAGACTCGGCTTCTTACTCTATAAGTTTACCCGCTCAAGTCGGAGATTACTACATTGATATCCAAATTTACGACTACAACAAGATTAAGAATTTACCAGCCAATGAAATTTGGATGGCCGATGGTCGAAGACTACGTTTCTTTGCCCAAGAGAACAGCAAGGAGTGTAAACTGGTAAACTCTATTGTCACCCAAATTGCTAAAGATATGAGGCAAAATCCGAATAAGTCCATCAGTCCAGCGAACAAAAGGGTCAAAAAGTAAGTCAATGACTTTTCAATTTCTAACCCGGTTTACGACATCGAAACGAATTACGGACTTACTCTTAAAAGTCAAATATGAACCCACCCAGTTTGGTTATAACGGCGTTGAATTCGGTCTTAATTTATGGCCAATCACGTTTATTCTTCATGTTAAAATTCAACAAAAACCTCGTCAAAGCCATTTACAAAAAACATTATAATTTTTGCAAGTACTTAACTTTGTTGGAAAATTTGGAATGGATTGAAAGGTACCCTGATAATATTACAAGAAGGGTTCTATATATGGAAAGTTAAATGCTTCAAATCCATTACCATCAATCACCCCTGGATGGAGGAATATGACTTTTGGCGATTTTTTCCAAGCCCGCACGACGAAATGAGTCGTTTAAATACCTTATCTCTCAAACAATGGAAAGTCGAAGGGTTTCCGAGTTATATTAACGGTCACTATTTTGAGGATGAGAAACTGGTTGAATACGTTCTGCATAGTCTCAATAAGCAACTTACAGAAAAATATCAATCTCTAAAAAATGAATATAACTTTAATGAAGAATATAGTAGTTATCTAGGTGACGGGTGGTGGTATGTCCTCGACAAAGATAGTAAGCGTGAAAATCTCGATGTAAGTGATCTCGAAGTAGATTTTATGTCCCAGAGTTTCAAGTTTTCCTACGACTATATGATTTTTACGAGATTCATTAAGGGATACATTTCTTGCATTTTTAATCTCTTAACTCTACAAGTTCCCGTTTGCTCGCATTTATCAGGCATTGTCTCGTATACGGAAGAAGAATCAATGAACTTTATATATGAAGTCTTGGAACAAAGAAAAAAAAGATCATTAAAAAAAAGCCCCTTACGTATATTTCGGGGTTTATCGACTTTGGAGGTTGACATTTTATTGGCCCATCGCCGTTAAAAGCGAGCCGCGTTTTAACTTTCAAAACATTTCGAGCTATGAGTAGCCAAGAATCGGACAGCGATCAGGATGAACAGCCATTAGATTTAAGTTTAAAAAATAACCCAAAACAATTTTATTCTATTGATAAAATTCTAGCTAAACACTCGCGGAAATACAAATGTCAGCAGGTAGAAGGTAAAGTGCGCTTCAAAAATTTGGATCAAATTAAACTGACTGAAATTCACGAAACTTTTGTCAGTATTATAAACTCTTTACTGTACGAATTGTTACGGGACTATCAAGGGTACAATCGAGTACGCTTCTGTATTCGCTCGGATGAATTGGATAGTCCGATTAACCTAGCCTTTATGAACATAAATGACCTAACAGCCGAAAGAGTTATTCGAGCTATTAGTCACGTAGCGCAATCGAACCAAAATTTTCATCTTGAGAGTTCACTAACTTTTGACGTGGTTCTATTACAATGTGACGTCCCAGTTGGCGGTCTCCAAAAAGGTTTGAATCGTCGAAATATTGTCCCTTTTGACACGTTTATTAAAATCAACCCCAATTACATTTATCTGGAAAATGATGATAATTTATGTTTCGGCCGAGCTTTGGCTATTGGCATCTTTTTAGCCGATCTCAGGGTCGAGAAAAGAAAGAACAAAGCCTTCAAACCGAGCAAAGACCAGACGTATTACTTTAGGGATCTTAAAGATAGTACGAAGGATGTACAGAAACGTGAAGCTCTACTCTTATACCATAATGCCAAAATCGAACCAGGGGCCGTTAACTTGAAAAGTATAGAAAAATTCCAACACTTTTTGGTCGACTACCAAATTGTCATTATTCGATTAGAAAATATTAATGAATTTTATTTTCGCGGTCCCTGGCGTGAAAAACAAATTTTTATGGTCCTTGTAAACGATCACGTGCATATATTGAAGGATTATCATTGTCTGAAGGGTGGGTCATCCTATTGTTCCAAATGCTTAAAGATTTTTACACGCTATAGTCGTCTTAAAGAACACCATTGTGAGACGCGAGTGAATTGTAGTAGATGTCGTATGTTAAACGTGTTCCATGAGGAAATTAACATTCCGTTACAGAGATGTCGCGACTGTGGGCGTTACTTTAGAGGTCCAGATTGCTTCAATTTACATTTAGCTAACGGCACGTGTAAAAATTTTAAACGATGCGTAAAATGTGGATTAGAATTGAAAGACAATCACGAATGTTCAAGACCATGTAAAAATTGTCGGAGAAAACACGAAAAAAACCGTTGTTACGTCATGCCTTTGGATACCAAGTACGAAAAGAGACGTCATTGTTATTTTGACACTGAGACTGTGACCAAAAATAACGAACATGTCCCAGTTCTGTTGGTTAGCGCCATGGAAAATGAAGAAGACGGAGAATACACCTACAGTATTTTCCGAGGGTTTGACTGCATTGACCAGTTTATGACGTACCTCTTCCAAACGAAAGATACCTATATTCAACACGCCACGAAACGTATGAAGAAAACGGTTCCAGTCTTTGAAAACCTAACCTTAATCGCTCATAATTTTATGGGCTATGACTCATTCTTCATTTTAAACGCCTTATTAAAAATGTCCATTACCCCTGATGTTGTCTTTAAAGGTAGCAAGCTGCTGGCCATCTTTCTGAACCAACAAAAAATGAAATTCTTGGATTCCTTTAATTTTGTGGCTCAACCTTTAAGATCGTTTCCCGCCACGTTTTCATTGGGGGAAAGCAAAAAAGAATTTTTCCCCTATACTTTTCATACTGAAGACACGTTAGATTACGTCGGACCTCTCCCTAGCAAAGACTATTTTCAACCTGAATACATGAAAGAAAAAGATTACGCCGAGTTTAGCCAGTGGTACGAAGAGAAGAAAAAGCAACCAGTCTATAATTTACGCGAAGAATTGGAGTATTACACAATCATGGATGTCAAGGTGTTACAACAAGGAATGGATACCTTTCGAAGATTATTCCAGCAAGAAACCGCTTACGACGTTATGAACATGAATGCTTTGACCATTGCCGGGGCTTGTACTAACATATTTCTGCACAAGTACCTGGAAGAATTTAGTTTAGGCGTTGTTCCGGCAAACGGATATGGAAACAATATCAATCAAAGTCAAGCCGCATTAAAATGGTTGGCTTGGGAAGCGGAGAAACGTAACATCGATATACAAACCACCCTATCGTTGGGAGGTGAAAAGAAAATTGGTCGTTTTCCGGTTGACGGATATTGCGCTAATCCAGAAATCATTTTTCAATACGACGGGGACTTTTTTCACGGATGCCCGCTTCATACAAAGGGTAGCCAGTGGAATCCTTTGTTACAAGATTCTTTCAAAAACCTGTACGAAAGAACTTTAGATCGGGATGACGCCATCAAAACCGACGCCCCCAATGCCGAATACGTCCGAATCTGGAGCTGCGAATGGGAAGAAATGTTGAAGACTAACCAAGAGCTGAAAACATTCTGCAAATCTTTATCTTTTCGCGAACCAATTGGTCCGAAATCCGCGTTATACGGCGGTCGGACAGAAGGTCTCGTTTTGTACCGAAAGGCTCAACCGGATGAGAAGATCTTATTCTACGATATAATGAGTCTTTACCCCTTTGTCTGTAAGTACCGTGACTATCCAAAGTTACACCCGGAAGTAATTAAAAAAAAATTTAATTACGAAACAAATTTTTATTTTGGATTAATGTCTTGCAAGATTTTGGCACCAAAAAACGCCTATATACCAGCCTTACCTTTTCGAACAAGGGGTAAACTTTTCTTTGCCTTATGTAAGACATGCGTGGAAAACGATCTTGAGTCTTGCACCCACAGTGATCAAGAAAGGGCTTTCGACGGCTGCTGGACGAGTGTTGAAATATACAATGCCGTGGAATTTGGATACGTCATAATGGAAATTTTTGAAGTTCATCACTACGCTGAAAGATACCGCTACGTTAAAGGGGAGGATCCAGGTTTCTTTGGAGGGTACATCAATACCTTTTTGAAGCTGAAAATTCAAAATTCGGGATGGCCGAGAGAAGTGAAAACGGAAGCCGAAAAATCGGAATATTTGAAGGCGATCAAGGAGAGGGAAGACATTGATATTAAAGCTGAGGATGTGACGTGCAACACCCCTCTCAGAACTCTTGCCAAGCTAGCACTGAATTCGTTGTGGGGGAGGAACTGCATGTCCCACGACAAGCCCAAGACGGTCTTTGTCAAAACCTACGAAGCCTACATATCCATTGTCACAGACCCGACTATCGAACTGACCGATATGCGACCTTTCAATGACGAAGTTTGTATGTTGTCTTACAAGTTCAAGAAAGATTTTTGTCCGACGTACTACAAAGGATCGCCTGTGGTTGGTTGCTTCGTTAGCTCCTATGGTCGCATTGTCTTGTTTCAAACCTTGCAACAGTTGGGGACCAGGATTTTATATTATGACACTGACTCGGTTTTTTTGTCCGAAAGAACAATGACGAAACAAATTTTCCACCCCTCGGTCAATTTATGGGAGACTGGACCGACGAAGTTCCGGGTACTTATATCACTGAATTTGTGTGTTCAGGACCCAAATCGTATAGCTACAAAACAGCCGATGGTAAAAGCGTCACGAAAATGAAAGGCATTTCCCTCAATCGAAAAAATGAAGAAATCATCAATTTTGACTCGATAAAAGCGGCCTTGGACAAACCAGAAACCACGTACTCGGTGGAGGTCCCCTTTAACGTGGTGCGCAACAAGAGTCAGGCGAAGCTTTTTCTGGGTAATTTAAAGAAGACTTTTGGCGTCACCTTTAATAAAAGAATTATCAAAGATGATTATTCGACAGTGCCCTTTGGATATTCGAACGAATAAGATGTATCGTGAAAGTAAAAGATTGGAGACCTTTAACAATATCAATTGGTTGACGGCCTCGAAACATTTGCCACGTCACTCGTATCTAGCTTCGGAACTGGCTGAAGCGGGTTTTTTCTATTTGAACGAAGGTTGTAAGACTAGATGTTTCTGTTGTCACAATGAATTTGACTGGAGCGAAAGCAGTAGAGATGAATATCCACTGAACGTACATCAAAGAGAAGCCCCGTTTTGCGCCTTTTTACTCGATCAGGATAAAACTAATTTGAAAGCGTACGAAGAAGCCCATCAAGAAAAATTGGCCAAGGAAGCTGTGGAAAAACTGACCATTTTGATGAAAAACAAACATATTTTGAGGTTTGTGGAAGCATTACGCGAGGTGGTATTAGATGGATTTGGAAAAGAGTATAAAAAAGGTGACATTTGACGAGATAACGGTTATTTGGTATATCCCTGTCGAGGATCGGACCAATTGGAATTTTGTCAATCATTTCCGTTTTAAAAAGAGAATTAAAGATTTTGAGGTTAAATTTCAAAAATGTCGTGTCGAATCAAATTGCAAGCCCCAATGCAGCTGTTGGTGAGTGGTCCAACCATGTGTGGTAAAACCACCTGGATATTTAACCTTTTAAAAAACGCCGAGACTTTAATTGAACCTCCACCCAATAGGATCGTGTACTGTTATAAAGAGTACCAACCAAAATTTAAAGACATGCAGAAAGAAATAAAAAATTTAGAGTTTATTGAGGGATTGCCCCCAGAAGATCCCAATTTTTGGGATGAAAATTTGCATAATTTTTTAATTATTGATGACTTGGCCTTTACCTGTTATAATAACGCGCACATTGCTAATATCTATTGTGTTTCCTCGCACCATAAAAATGTGTCAGTGGCTTTGTTAACTCAAAATCTATTTGGACAAGGAAAAGAAAGCCGAACAATTAGCCTTAATTCCTCGTATATCATATGTTTCAAAAATCCTCGTGATGGAAGTCAAATAAACTACTTGAGTAGACAAATATTTCCCCATAACAAAAATCTCGTGGCCAAAGCTTTTCATCTAGTGACGGCTGCTAATCCATTTTCTTACTTGTGTATAGATTTAAAACAAAATATGCCTGACGAGTTACGTTTAAGAAGTAACCTATTCCCTCACGAAGGTAATATGATCGTTGTTTGCAATGACAAATAAATAAGCTTGTTTCTTCAATAAAAGTGTTATTACGGATCTTGACTTTAAAAGAACATGGTGAGAAAACGTACCTCAAGACGTTTGCGGAGCAAGCGAAAACCAATATCATTACTGAAAAAAGTTTTATTACGGAACGCTCGGAGGGCTTTACGGACCCAAACCAGATTTACCAGACAACGGCATCCCCTGAAGAAACACTTGCCTTTCTTACGGAGGTTGGTCAACGTTAGTCAAAAAGGAGGTGGAAAACTAGAGCAGTTTTTGAAAAGAGCCAAGGCCCCTCAAATTAAATCAATCAACAAAACGTTTTTTAACTTGTTACGCGGTAACATTGAGATACCTGAGGAAGCCCGGTTGTACCTAAAACAGCACCGAGGTCTTGTTCGTCAATTAGGCAGTAAACGGGGGACCACCCAAACGAATCGGAAATTGTATATAAAACAAGCTGGAGGTCTGTTGCCCGGTTTAATCGGTGCTCTGGTACCGACCCTGATTTCAACAATTTCTTCTCTGGTACGATGAAGCGAATGGTTTTGTTACCAGAAACGGCTCTTTCCTCGGAAGCGGGTAAAGAAGCCTCAGCTCTTGATCGTGAAATAAAGAGGATTTTGAAAATGGACATGTCACCCGAAAACAAACTTCGACACTATTTGACGACTCTACAACAATTTTTGACCATGAAAAGTTTAATAGAACCCCCTTCCGTCAACGTGCAGAACTTTCCAGCCAGTCTGACGGCACCAATATCAACACCAGCGCCACCATTGACCGGACCGACGCAAATTACACCTACACCGAGCTGGTTTCCGAGTTTTACAACTTCTCCCGCCTTAGCGTTGTCATCAACTGGTACGTCTACACCGCTCGCTTCTATATCACGGACTCCTACCCCTCCACCTCAGATATCAGCCGGAGCATCAAGCAGTCAGACCCAGCGTTTGTCACAAGCGATATCGAATCTGTTGACTTCGCAAGCGGCGTCCTCTTTACCTCCGCTACAAGTTGCTCACCTGCCTCCGAAGCGTAGCGCGAGCAGCGTGGCCAAAAAACTATTGGCGAAAAATCGAGAAGAGAAACGAGAGCATCAAAGGTACGCCCGTCGTACGCTTACTTTGAAAGATGCTACTGATATTGCCGATGATGAGGATGTGACACCCCGAATGACTATGAGAAAAAATCCCAAAAAGACTAAACAATCGGGTAAAGGAACATTACTTTGGGAGTAATTGACAATGATTTATTCTATCGCGAAAAATTTTGCTAAACTGGTTTTATGTATAGTAATATTTTTGAACATTACGTTTTGGTTAATTTTATTTTTACCCATTTTGTTACTTTGCCTTTTATATACCAAGTTTAAGCATAGGAATTCATCTGTTGCGAATGTCCGGCATTAGTCCGTCTTTATTTTCACGATTCGCAGTTTCGTCGAGCATATTTTTTTATTTGGTGTAATTCTTTGCACTTTATTATTTTTCTTGTAAAAGCCCTATTATCATTTAATCTTAAAAAAGTAAAGATGCTGTATTATTCAGCCTTGTTTGTCTTTACTTCTGTTTTAGGCGCGGGTTACGGTGGTTTTTGTAATTATTGTCATAAACGTATAACAAAGTAATAAAATGTTTTTTATTCAAGACAAGATTGATTTTTATGATTCCATAAATGTATAAGCATATTTAACATAATTATAGCGTCGTTGTACGTTTTGTCATTCTTGTTGTACATATCTTGAAGGATATCTTCGAAAGAAATTCCGGAGCACAGGTTTGTCAGAACAAAAATGACGTGTCCGCCGCAGGAGAAAGATTTGGTTGGCTGCAGTTGTGTAAGATTGTGTTTCCAGTTTGAGGCGTATCTCGACAAATCTAATCCGTAAAAATCCGGTTCTTTCCCGTAAGAACAAAAGAAAATGCCGTCATCATTTTTATCCACGTAGACGCCCATCCAATGCAATCCACTTTCAGTCGAAGGTTGCGAGTTGATGACGAAACAAAAGGGCGTAAAATCTGGTTTCTTGGGAAGAATATCTTGAGGGTAAACCCCGATAAAAAATGGTCTAGTACGGGGATCGCAATGCAAAAAGCGTTGTAAATCTTCGGTATTCATAATTCGATTTTTTGAAGCTCTGGCTCGTAAAAGCTACCCTTAATTATTTCATCATTTTCGTCTTGTATGACGTAAGCGGGTGGATCTCGAAATAAGACTTTTTTAATAACAAAAATTTCCGTTGTCCAGTACCCAGTATAACCTTTAGCAAAAACCCCTTTATCAGCCGCTATTCTAACCAAATCACCGACTCGTAACTTTGGGACTTTTCTTTTTACGCTTCTATTCATGTATAATCTTTTCCAGACAAGATGTTCGTTATTTATAGTAACATCTTTGGGTGCCATCCCAATGGTTGAATGGACAGTTTGATTGTAACCATCAACCAATTTTTGTAAATGTTTCGAGTAATTATAATCCTGGTTCTTGGTCATAAGTCGAAACATTCGGCTTTTTAAAGTTCTATTCCATCGTTCTATGATCCCACATTTTATATTACCATAACTAGCGTACCAGAGGATCCCTTTTCGTTTTAAATAAGCTTGAACTTCTTTATTAATAAATTCGGTACCCGCGTCTGTATTCAACTTTAAAGGAGTTCGTCCTCGAAAAATTGATTCGAGAGCCGGAATAATTTCGTTAGCCGTTTTTTTCTTGAGTGGTTTAGCCCAAGCGTAGCGCGATAGCACGTCAATAACCGTTAAAATATATCGATATCTATTGTTGAATTTGGCCAACTGGGGTAGATCTACCAGATCCGCTTGGAATATTTCATCTTTAGTATTAACAAAGGTTTTATTTCTCGGAAACCTTTTTCTTCGATTTCTATGTTTTGTATAGGCTGGTTGAGACCTTGACCAGGTGATGACGTCTCGAGTCTTAACACGAGGAAGAGCTGAATGCAGTTTTTTTAACGACCCTAAACTAGCGGGGTGTTGCGGATCGTAATATATCCGGGCCAGATCTTGAGCTACGCGTTTCGTGACCATAGTATGTGTAATAATGACATCAAACAATCAAATAGGTTATTTTATATTTTTTATTTTTATCCAACACAATCACAAAAAACATGGTTTTTCAAGTCTACAATATCATTAATTATTTCCATATACCATTCTTCAAAGTTGTCGGATCCGTATTTGCCAAGAAACTCAAACCTGATATCTTCCCGGTTTAAAGCTTGAACGGCCTCGATCAAATCCTTCTCACGTCTTTTGTCATATTCTAGACTTCTGTTGTAAGGATAAGGAAATTCCTGGGCTAACTTCCCAGCCTTTTCTTCGAAGAGATAATGTCCAATTTTGTCGACAATCAGATCTTTCAAACCATTCTTTCTCGTTATTTGAGTTTGAATTTGACGTTCTTCGTCCAGTTCCGGTTTCAGCTGTTTCAGTCTGAGCCATGTATCTTTTCTAAAGGTAAATCCGTTCGATGTAGCAAACCAGGAGTCGCAGAATTTGGTATCATCGGGTGTATATTGACGAATATCAATAAACTTCATTCCGCTTCCCGAAATATGTCCTTCGAGTTGAAAGTTCTCTGCTAATCGAGTATGAAAGCGTGGTAACACGTCTTCGAAGAAATCGTTAACAACGTCTCTTAAGCTCCAGATATTTTCCCAGACCGGGAGTTGAAGATGAACAACGGATTTGGCGTCATTCCGACGAATAAAGAAACTTTCGCCAGAAGCGCTTATTCCAATCGTCTGTTTGTCGGAGAGAAAATATTCTTGCGGCATGATAACGCGAGATCCGTCAGCGATATGATTCACAAAGTTCTTTTTAAACTTCTTTTAAGGCTTTTTTCATCTCTTGGAAATTCCAACAGGATCGAACAAATCCAACTTCTCTAAGATTGTTTCGTACTGTCACCACCAGGTTTAGTTCCTTTCGTTGAGAGAAGAAAACGTACTCGTCCATCCTCTTACTCTAACTTGTAAAGAATGGTTCGATCTTTCGTTATCAACATTTGGTTCTCAAGCTCGCCGTAGACGATAACTGTGACGGCCGAGCTTAACGGGTTTTTAAATTTCATCGTTAAGCGTAAACTACCGTGTTTTTCCAAAGAAAAATGTTCGCCACTAGCTCCCTCTTCAGCTGTTAAATCCAACGCCAGTAAACAATTGCCCTGGGGGTATTCCTCGTACGAGATATCATTACCTTTATTTTTACCGTAAAAATCTAACGCCGTGAACAGGGATTGGTATTCGCGACAATAGCGTTTTTCAGCAAAATTTGGTTGAAAAGGTTGATCGGGATAATTTTTATTTCCAACCGTAACGGCTAAATACGTCAAATCCAAGTGCTCGAAATTAAAAGGATTTTCAGTTAAATCTCCGTTGAAGGCTGATGTCTTTACGAAAGCAATTATAATTCTATTTGGGATTCTACCCAAGAAGACATTTTCTTTCGTCGTGTCAGTATTACCTCTTTCTATCCCAAAGTACTTTGCCACAGTCTGATTAATCGGGTAGACGCAGGGTGTTTTTTCCAAAACCATGGCGTGGGCTAACATTAAGTCTGGGTTTAACTTAATTTTCCTAACGTAGAGCGAAGCATCGCTGATGACGAATCTATATTGAGTGGCGGCTGGGGGCAGCGCGGGCGGGGCTGGAAGTGGTTCTCGCGATATAATGGGAAACGACATTCCTGATCTAATAAATTTAAATTTTACATCTACATTGTTTAAGAGGAATTTATTCATTTTACAAATATCCAGATGGAGTCTCCCTATCATTTCACATACTTGAGATGGATCAACGCGCTCTTTTCTCAGTTTCATTCCTTGATTAGACGCGTCAAAAATATCCTCGGGTTTTATCTTGGTATCTTTGTAAAACATTTCCAAAGCTAATTGCGTCTCTTTGGCATCTTTCCCATAATTTAACAATGTTTCGAAATAAGCGATATACGGAGCTAAATTATTAACGGTTTGTACTAGCGTATCATTTAACATTGCTTCTATTTGAGAAAATAAAGACCATAAGAGTAAATTCACAGGTCCAACTGTGTCTACCGCCGCCGTCATATCTTCCCAAGCATTATTCGTCGTGTTTTTTTGTTAATAATTTAACGTTAAGCTTTAATCTGGTTTTTGATAAATCGACATAGTGTTCCGGAGTACCGGGGACGAAAAATTCGATTGGTCCTCCATCCGTAATTGAATTGACGGGTTTTAATTCAATATCATTACTAGCCAAAATATTATAATTACTAACAGGTTTGACGAATAAGTCGGCTTCAGACATCATACCTTCAGACCCCATCTTGTCGCGTTAGATAACTACAACTAAAGCCGATGCCGGCAAGATCCGGCTATTTATATCCCTAGGGTAAAAAATCGGTTTTCTTTCTTCGTTTTACTTTACGACTCTTTAGACTTTTTCTTTTACGTTTACCAGTGCCGTATTGCGAATTGAGAACTTTGTCACCAGCTGTGTGTAATAGATTAGACCCAGCAATTTTAATATTCCTTTTTAAAGCTGATTTTGGATCTTGCCCCGCTGAAATATCACCTATCCATCGACTGCCAACACCAATCGCTTCCCGACCTAAGGCCTTGGCCGCTGGCTTTATAATTGGGGTAATGAATCGAACTAGACTCTTAAAAATTGAACCTAACCCGTTACCGCGTTGAAAAACGGGACCTCGGAAGCCTCCTCCTCCAGCTTGCTGCAGGTAATAGTAATAATACCTATTTCGCGACGCCATTTTTTTTATCTTCGTCTAAAATGTAATGTGGTCACTGTTTTTCCGAGTTTGAAAGGAATTTTACTGCCCGAATCAGTGGCAATTTCTATATCAACCACGTTAAAATTCGGTGTTCTGACGGGGTAATAATTAATCGGGTTTAACGTTAACTCGTAGGGGGTATTATACTTGTTGTTCTCTGGTCTGGGTATTGTACGTAATAGACCTCCCCAAGCGTCACCTATAACCTGAGGGTATATGAGACTGGTATAAACGAATAAACTCTGTACACCTCTATTTATATCAGCGATATGTTCACCATGGCTCTTGTGCGTTAACCCTTTCTCAAGTTGTTTGTTATCAAAACCCAGCATAAGACCTAAACCAGGATTGGATTTGGGAAAGCGAATGGTAAAACTGTCTCGCAAATTTTTTTGTTGATCCGTGAGAAGATAATCGGGTTTTGCTTCATCAATTAACCCTAGACCACAAAGTAGCGTTACCGTCCCATTGTTATTTTGCTCAAAATCAAAATAAGGCCTCATTCTCGGGGGTAAACACTCTCTCATTCCTTTTAACACCTTCTCTATAGTTTCGTACGTACCGTGTGGTAATTGATAAGTTTTAGTTTGATATAAAAGATTTTCGACTCGTTCGTTACCCGTTAATTTTATGGTCTTGTCTCTTTTGACCATCTGCCGAACGTAAAAAGGGGGATATTTGGAGGTGTCGAGTTTGATCCTGTTCTGGTCTAAAGCTCGTGTTCCAACAATGGTGGTCCCCGTTATCCATTTTTCACAATCCCGCGCTTCTAAACCTAATAATTCGCAATACATTCTGGGAAATTTAACGAAGGTTTCACCATTGGGATCTTTAAATTCAATAAGAAAACGTTCCTGACCGTTGACGATCCCGATTTGAAATTCTAACTTGTCTTTTACTTGTTGTTGAGTAATAGACGCCTGCATCTGATTAATAATTTTACGATAAATACTTTCATTCGTATTTTTAATTATTGTACTTTTATCGTTTACGGTTCCCTGACCCGTTTCGTATTTTAAATCTAAATCAACCATTCTAACGACAAAAGTATCGAAGAAGTCGGTAATATTATCCCATTTCGAAGGCATACTAATGCCCGATAAACCGACTTCCCAATGTCCTTCAGATAAATCAAATGACGTGGGTAATTGCGTCGTGTAACTGGTTTTTGTGTTTTTTGGGTATTGAGTCATGGAGGCGTTACTCGGGAGAGTCAAGTAGAACGAATCGTAGATGGGAGCGAGCATCGTCAAGCAGAGTTGAAGAATAACAATGAAGATGAAACAAGCTGGTCAGACTTATTTATCCTTCCTTTTGAGAGGAATTAAGCCATCGCACCAGCGGCATATATGGTTTAAAGGTTTCAACTCGTAGATCTCCCAATAATACGGTAAAATAAAAATTATCCCTAGAATATCGTACCATGGGGCCAGAACGAATCGGGAATTTCGAGTAATAATTGAACGAATAAGACCAATGGGGACCGTGATCGGAGTCATGAGGACTCTAAGCCAGTATTTACAATGGCGAAGAGTGTAAGAATCGTGAAAAAACCACCGCTTCCAGACACAGCATTGACATTTCTGTAATTGAACGCGAGCACTTTGCTTCGTTACCCGTAAATCCATTTTAAGCTGACTTTAGGATCGAGTCTTTTATATGATATCCTTCTCCCCTAGTGAGTGAATGAGTCATTGGTCCCCCAGTCTTTTTGGCTACAGAATCCCCCTTTTATATCCGGAGTCATGCAGAAAAACAAAGGAGCAGGGAGGGAAAAATAAAAAAAAAATAAAGGAGCAGGGACGGAAAAATGAAAATTTGTGACAGTCCTCCTTGAAAATGGGTTTTTCGATCGGGGGTTAGGCCGGGTCAGACTGGCGGGGTTAATTAGGCCAATTTGTTGACGGATGAGGTCATTTGTTGATGGATGAGCTGTTGATTGACGGGGGCGGGGTTAATTTGTGTACTGGGGGGGTGGGGTCTATTAGGCAAATTTATTGATGGATGACGTCATTTGTTGACGGATGCGCTGTTTGTTTATTTTGGGGGCGGGGCTAATTATGCAAATTTGTTTATTTTGGGGGCGTGGCTTATGCAAATTTGTTTACTTGATGACGTCATTTGTTTATTTTACCCTTAAAGTATAGGCTTAAACTACTGGTTTAACATTTTGTATCAATCCGCCTCAGCTTTAAATCTTATATCATTTCTATCTCGGATGCCCGTGTAAACGTACCTTTATTTAGATTCTTCAATCCACCCCAAGTTTGCAGAAAGCCTTAGCCTATACTGCCCGTTATACCTTTGCTTTTTGGACTAAATGATATATGGAAAACAGCTAAGCGCGTGTTGCCAACTCAAGCTGGTATTAAACGGTCAAATTTCCCAAAATTTTTGGACAATTTCTTAAATATCTCGAATTTTAAATTGATTTTTCAACTGAATTATTAATTAGATTAAGTTTAACCATTTTGATATTTTTAATTATAAAATAAATTAATATTGAGTTTCATTTCCCTAAACGATATCACACCATAAGGCTCATTTGCATTCACTCCAAAAAGGTAGTATATAAACCGATCGAAATCCTTTATTAGTCGAGCGAAGTGGCCATGAAGTTGGGAGGAAAACCCCCTCCCTTCAATGTCTAGACGATTCTTGATCTCTATGCGCTTGGTTCGCAATGTTAATTTACCCATTGGTGGGGCGATGTTTGGAGAGTGGAAGATCGATGTGGACCATATTAGTGAGGGACGCCTCGCTAGTATGGCCCGCTGAGATCGGACACTGGAGGTTGGACCTTGGTGTGGAGATGGTCGGAGGTGATTATAACAGTGGGAGACGTCCCATTGCGTATAATCGCCTTCAACTGTCCAGCATCGAGGTTTGACCGTAAAGTGGAAGGTGATAATATGCAATTGGAGACGTCCTGTTGCATATCATTGCACGACACTTGAAACTTAATGTGGCAGCCACGCTTAAAGGAGGTAATTCCCGATAAACGGAATTGAACGATAAGCTGGTATGATAATGTCTCTAGACTTTTGGCTCCACGAGCTCGGTCACGTGATATCCGCTTACACAGGAAGTGACACACACACAGACACACACACAGACACGACCAGTGTAAAACCTCCCCCTGAACTAAAGTTCAGTCGGGGAGGTAAAAAATTGAAGTCCAAAGGTAATAGCAGTCAATTACCTCAATAACTATCTCTATAATGCACACAGCTCTAATCCAATAAAAGCATGACTTAAATCTTTATAGCTCTCTTACTACCTCTGCTCTGTAACGAAGTTCACTGGACACGTATGCTTTTGAAATTTCTTTTTTGGGAAATGTTTCCCGGCTTAATAGTGGAGATAACTGAAGCCTTTTTTTAGATTTGTTTTCTCCAACATCAGATGCGCATTTTTTTATTCAAATATAGACTGTTGGTTTTTTAAACACAAGAAACCTACTATACTTCAAAAAGAGTTTTCATAACTATCATTTTTCTTATGATTTCTAACGTTAAGTATTAATCCGCCTCAGCTTTAAATTATATGCTCCAATTCCCCTTGAAGTGGTTATATTTACTCCGAGTATAATCGATCTATCAACTAGCGTATAGTAGTAGAATTGTACTTAGATGATCCAAACCACATTGAGTTTGCAGCAAGCCTAAGCTTACACTACCTTCGCTTGAACTCAGGCGCGTGCTGAACACTCATTTAACACACAAGTGATATTTAATCCCTAGACCATTCATTGTGTAATGTTCTTAAAAGACATAATAGATTAAATTAGCCTTATTACTAAGTAATGTGATTTAAATTCAATCGCCTCGGTTTATTCGAGTACTCTACCCAAAAGATCGTGAGAAAGAGGCCTCTTATCACCGAATTATAGGCGAGAAACGATTGCCGACACAATCGAACACGACACCATCGCGCAAGCGAGAGGGTTCGCCACAATTATACATGCTAACGTAAACCACCCATTGGAGCAGTGCATCTAAGAGTACCGAATCTGCAAATCTCGTTTATATAGGCCGAGAAGAGATATATTATTAAAGTTAAAAAATCAAATAATAAGAAAATCTTACCTACTTTTTAATTACGATGAACTAAGGTGAATTTAATGGGATACTCATGATATAATATAGTAGTCAAAATTAAACGGCTGAAGAGGGCTACCCGAGTAGAAGAACCCAGTGAATGTAATTTTCAGTTATCGATAAAAAATACCATTAAAAATAGTTTATCTACTGTTTAATTAATTAAATTTTTGATCATCAATTTAGAACCACTAAATAAATCTCGGCTAGGTTTAAGCTTTACGTAACCCATTCAGCCACCTTTCTCTCTATTACTTCATATACCTTATCAATCTTTCATTATTGAAATCTTTGTTTGACCAAGAGAAGCACTCGTACTCAATAAACTATACTTTCTCTCCATTAACTCGAATTCAATGGATATTCCTTATCATTCTACTGTTTAAGAAATTAAATTTTTGTTTACCATTTTAAAGCCATTAATAAAGCTCGGCTAAGCTTATGATTTCACCCTTTTGTAACCAATTCAGCCACCTTACTTTCTATTACTTCATGTACTTTATCAATATTTCATTATTTAAATCTGTGTTTAACTTAAGATACTCTCGTACCCGAAAGAAGTCTTATCAAATTTTGTCAAAGTACCTTTGTCTGTACTAATTCCGAGTTCAGTGGACGGTGGGATCTTGGATACCAGTGCAAACGCACTTTTATTTAGATTCTTCAATTCACCCAAGCTTGCAGCAAGACTAAGCCCGTTATACCATTGATTTTTGCACTATGGAAAACGGCTTAGCGCTTACTGCCAACTCAACATGGTATTAAACGGTCATATTTCTTAAAATATTTGGACAGTTTCTTAAATATCTACTACCTCTAATTTTAAATTGATTTTTCAACTGAATTATTAATTAGATTAAGTTTAACCATTTTGATATTTTTAATTATAACATAAATTAATATTGCGTTTCATTTCCCTAAACGATATCACACCATAAGGCTCATTTGCATTCACTCCAAAAATGTAGTATATAAACCGTTCGCAATCTTTATTAATCGAGCCATGAGGCCATGAAGTTGGGAGGAAAACCCTCTCCCTTCAATGTCTTGTTGATTCTTGATCTCTAGGCGATTGGTTCGCAAAGCTAATTTACCCGTAGGTTAGGCGATGTTTGGAGAGTGGAAGGTTGATGTGGACCATATTAGTGAGGGACGCTAATATAGCCCGCTGAGATCGGATACTGGAGGCTGGACCTTGGTGTGAGGATGGTCGGAGGTGAATATATCAGTGGGAGACGTCCCATTGCATATAATCGCCTTCAACTGTCTAGCATCGAATTTCGACCGTAAAGTGGATGGTGGAAGGCGATGATATCCAATAGGAGACGTCCTGTTGTATTTAATTGAACGACACCTGAAACTTAATGTGGAGCCATGCTTAAAGGAGGTAACTCCCGTTAAACGGAATAGAACAATAAGCTGGCATGATTACGTCTCTAGACTTTTTGCTCCACAAGCTAGGTCACGTGATATCCGGTTACATCGGAAGTAGTTTACGCCGGAAGTGACACACACCCAGGCCGACCAGTGTAAAACCTCAACCTCAACTAAAGTTCAGTCGGGGTTGTAAATAATCCATATCCGTTTTTATCCAAAAATCGCCGTAGCTTAGAATATTAATCAGCGTTATATGTTCGGATAAAAAATTCAAAATTTATTTTCGTAAAAAATAACGAATTAAAAGATAATCGTTTTATTTATATTCTTCGAATATTTTAGACTAATTCTGGAAATGTGTATTTTCTTATCAATCGTTATACGTTTGAAAACGAGTAATTTGTAGGTAGATAATGTGGCGAAGGCTTATCTTCGTGTAAACCTTTTAACAATTACACAAATATACATTTTTTTTTTCATTACAAACAATTTATCCGAAAATAATATATCTGAAAATATACGAATATCCGATTCCGAGCTCTAGGGAGAATAAACCTAAAAATTAGTGATTTTTATCGATTCCTTATTGTTTAAATAGGCCTAATCCACTAATGAAAAAACTTAGGAACATATATTAAACTAGAAATTAATTTTAAACATACCAGGAAAATAGGCTTAGCGGGATTCATGGAGATCCTGATTTCCTCGCGTATGAGGTCTAGCGACCAATCGAACGCGATTGTAAATCTCGTGGAGATCTCGCGTGAACGACGGGCCTTCGCTCATTGGTTGCTAGACCTTACACGTAGGCAATTCAGCTGATCTCGGGAATCTAGCTAAGCCTATTTTGTTGCTTTTCGCCATGTGACGACATTTTTAGCAAGCTCTATCTTGATAGCGCTGTTGATGGATGAAATAATGATTGTCTTGAATTTATACTTCACTTACAAAACCAAGAAACTTACACCTCACCTACACCAAGAAACGAGGTAATAGTTTTTTTAGTAGACATTAGTAGAGCCGCTACGACGGAAACATCCCACGATGGAGATATTTCATACTGGTCTGTCGGGCGACTCCCTAACTCCCCTAGAAGCTTCTAGTTCCCGTTACACAAACTACATAGTTGCCGAAACTCTATCTATAGTAGTTTTAACCCTATCAGTACGAATAGTACCTACCGCGTCGAAAAACACTTCCAGAGTGCGGGGTTACCAAACAATCTTTCGTTTAAGATGGCGACCTGAAATTCAAGGCTCCGCAAAAAGTCTATTTTGAGAATAGTTTTTATTTTTAGAGTTATAAACACCAAGTTTGTTTTATAGGTTTTGTTAAAACCTCAGTCAAACTGCGTTTGAAACAGAAAACCGTAATAAAATTGCAGTTTTAGATTCAATTTTCAAGCTTAAGACTGTTTTTAGCGCGAACGTAGCTAAAGTTAATTTAAAATAGTTCTTTGGCTTGTTTTAGGTGGAAAAGTTAAGATAAACATAAGTGAATTCCTATAGGTCCCTCGTCTCGCGAAAACCCATATGATGACCAAATCCAAATAGCAATACTCTTTACTTGTACAAATGGACACACCATTGCCACGAAAAATGTGTCAGTGAAAACTGAGATGAGACCGAAATATTAATTGCTTTATTTATAATAATAATATTATGAAAGTACAATGTTCTTTAATTAGAACGTATTTACAATGTCTCTCTAGTCATAGCTTAGCCAATCAGATTAGGATCAGAATGGGAACTACGATAGCGACATCTCTTAACAGATCGGCGCGCGAAGAGTGTACCCCAATGGTAAGTTCCTTTTCAATTCCGAATTCGTCTATACTATGATAAAACTAAAAAATAATCCATATACAGCCTCACTTTCAAGTGAAGTTAAGAGTTGCGACACCGAAGCCTCGACTCTTAATTGATGGAAAAAATTCTATTAGTAAATTAGCGATGCCAGCCAGATATCCGCAAATTAGAATAAGGAATATAAGTTTCAGATCATTAAGTCCAAAATAATTCTGGTTGACATTTTCGGTACTTGTTCTTGTATGATTGACGCGCTTGTCTAGTTCGGAATGCCACTTGTTAATTAAGCCCGAAGCGATTAAAACATTCAGCCTATAATTTCGGGAAAAAGCCTGATACAGTGGAACATTTGGTTATATGCATTTAGTTCTACGTACCATTTGTTCAGTTCATTTCTGCAAATCGAATGTTTAGGCAAAGCTATGGCGATGAATTCGACGAAGATGTTCTCTTTACCACAGTGAATCGTGTTCAATGGGATGTTATTTTCAATCAGAAGCCATTTAATCGAACTTAAATCTAAAATCGCCGCAAATTTCTCGCGTACCACCATTTTAATATATTCATCGTAAGTTTTGGGCGCCACAAAATCTTTGTTCATAGTCGACTGAGCGAATATTTTCATGTGTTCCAACTTCGAAGTCTTCTCGTTAAAATAATAATATTTTTTCATAACTAACGTTGTAGTTAACCACAGAGGCATCTTCTGGGTGGTTACGTAGCCTATTCTGGATGATTTCCCAAACCTATTTTGGGTGGTTTGCCAAGTCTATCCTGAGTGGATATTTGCTAATTTGCAAATAATAATGAGCCTTATAAGGGGTTTTTCCTCGCCGGGTTCTGCCTGACGAGCGGCGATCGAACTTTTTCCCGCGAATTCGAAAATTCGGTTTTTGAAAAATGTTCGAAGAGCCACCAACTCGGGGGAAAAGAGAAAAGCTTACACAAAAAAATGTTTTGGGGTTGGGATAAATTGCGCGAGGAGTTTAATCACGTGGGGAGAAGAGGAAAAAAGACTCGTTTCACGTATGGTTTCTCATAATTGGTCAATCAAAATAACACTCTTTTATTCATGGAAAGGTATATTGGTAATAATTAACACTTTAAAATGACACTTTAATTACTAGGGGGAAAATAGTAACACTTAATATTTCGAGGGACGTTACAACTCGTTTTATCAGAGTTGGTCGCCCGGAAGGTGCTATAAATAGGAGACTCGCCCTTTATTATTGACGAATTCGAAATGTCCATACTCATAAACCAACTTCTAGGGGCTACGCCATTTGTAGTACAAATATAGTGATGAATTATAGCAATAGATGGCGCGCCTGCCCCTCACTTTATCTCTCGCTCTCGTACCTATCCACGCAATACACCCGTTGCTATGGGAAACGCGTAGAGGGGAGGAATTATCGATCGCCTAGTTTGTCTCTCTCGTCATAGCGTAGCCAATCGGAATAGTATCAGAATGGGAACTACAATACTGACATCTCTTAAGAGATCGGCGCGTAAAGAGTGTACTGCAATGGAGGCTGCCCGTGCAAGTTCCTCTTCAATTTCGAATTCGTCTATTGGTAAGAGGGAGTCCATCGTTAAGATTAAATTTATACGAGATTGTTGCACGGAAGGTCCCTAGGTTTTTCGTTATGTTATAGGGGGATTTCAAAATTACGATTAATCTATGTATTCACGTTTTTGTACTAAATTTACGAGATATCTTGGATATTTTAATTCGGAGATTATAGGTTTTTACTCTTACACTATTATTAATTAACTCTTATGGGTATCATTATCTGGGAACGCGATAGTCATTTTTATATCGGTAGACGTTGTCGAGAGATATAAAGCGCGCAAAGGAAAGAACGCGTTTAACTAGGGGGGATCCGTCACTTTAAAAACTAAAACAAACTCTGGTTTTCTAGCGGGGAATACTCATCACGTGGATCTAATCTATCTCACTACGATACGAGTTATTTTAACTACGGTTTAATTCAAATTACACCTCGGAATGAGGGGGTTAAATGGGAGCAAAGATTTTCCTTATCTCTCTCTTTTATCTCGATAACGTTTTTCTGATCTCTATTTTTTTCTTAAAAGTACGAGAGTTGGGTTTTACTACGGTTTTCTAGACCTCAACAACAGGCCGACATTCGCTGGGTGTCGTTGCCTATTTTCCTATAGCAATCGGTTTCGCTGGCTCTCTACTTGAGGGGTTGGACGGGATTTCTCGGACAGCTTGCGGGGTGGCAACTTCTTTGAAATTAGTTATGGCACGGTCTCTCGGGTAGGTCTTCACACATGCTCCGACGAGTGGTCGTCCTGTCATGTGGTCTCGAGGGGAGATTTTGTTTGACTTCAGGAATTCTCGTACTCCGTCGTCTTGTTTTTAGCTTGATGGATTTCTCAGTATCGACGCCATATAGCGAGGGAGGCTCCTTTCCTTCGTGGATTGAATATCGTCACCGTGGATAATCGCATTCCGTAGGGTGAATCGGAATTCTTTGTGGCCTCGGTGGCTTTTTTTATTAACGGTGAGATGAATAGCGATTCATCTTTCTTCTATGTTCTAGCGGGAACTGATTTCTTCTTAGTTATTTCGCGAGTTTAAAGTTTTCGACAGCGACTATGTCCCGAAGGATCGAGGACATAAGATGGCGGAGGGCGAACCCTTGGTTGAAGCGGGCTTCGTCTTCGTCATCGACTGTTCCTTCAGTGGTTTCTGTGGAGGTACCCTCTCTTTCTCGGCTTCTCTACAATTTATGCCTCGGATGGGGGCCCCCTCTCCCACCCTGTGGCTTGCGCAGGGTGGGGGTAGAGTTACATCCTTGAGTGTTACATCTTCGATCGTCGTCTCCTCTGTCCTAACCATACCAAGAAGCTCCCCATAGGCAAGGTCATTTTTTTGTCTTTTATTGATCGTTGATTCATCATACTGAAATTGATGACGCCATAGATTGAAAGTACCTATGAAACCAATTTGGAGACGAGCTTCCATATGGCTGAGCTCGCTAAATGGGGGGTCTCCTTTGACGGGCTGTAATTGAAGGAGATCTCCAAAACCAAGAACAAATATCCCTCCGAATGGCTTATCATCATACCATGTGATTTCGCAAAGGCGTAAATGAATATACGCGAAAATGAGAGAGGAAACCATCGAAACTTCTTCTATAATGAGTATTTTCATTTTTCCCAGGGTGTTCCGCATAAATTGGTGTTTTCCTGGGTCAAGTTTTTTATAAGCGGCTGTCTTGCCATGTTCAACAGGAAGCAGCGAAAGACGATGTAATGTCACGTCTCCAATATTTAGCGTTGCCAATCCTGTTGGAGCCGCTAAAGCAACGCTTAATGGCTCGTTATATTTTTGTCATACAAACATTTTGATTTGATTTGATTTGATTTTATTTCCTCCAATGGGCTAATTACAGTTTTAATTTATACATTTAGTCGATAAGGAAAATTTACGTCATCCACATAAGTGTATGCTTGTGGGTGGACGACGTCTTTTTAACAGTCTAGATTGGTTGGCGAACAGTGTTAAGTAATAGCTTTAAGTATTATTAGAAATTATATCAAAATTTATAAAAATTTGTTATTCATTATACATATTCTTATTTTTTTTTTAAATTCCGAATAATTAGTTATAGATTTTATATTGCTATCTAGTTGATTAAAAAGTTTTAAACTGTTATAAAAGGCGTGGTTTTGCCCTAGGGTTGTGTTTCTTTGTGGTAAAACTAGATTACCACAAGATACAAATCTTGTGTGTTTGGAATGTTTTATATGTTGGTTACAATAAATGTTTTTAAATCCATATAAAAGTAAATCAAAGGTATATAATTGTTGTAATGTCATAATTTTAAATTCTTCATATAGTAATTTAGTTGGGTAGCCAAAGGGTTTGTGAAGACAGATACGTAAAGTTTTGTTAATTATCACCGCCAATGGTCGTAAAATAGAGTAACTAGCATTACCCCACGCTATAATACCATAATTGATAATTGATTGTATTAATGAGAAATATACTATACGTAGTAGGTTGCGTTGTAAAAATTTACTTAGGGTTATTATAGTATATAGTGTATATCTAAGAATTTTTAGCAATGATGTCACGTGAATGTCCCATTTTAAATTAGCATCTATGTAAAGGCCTAAATATTTAATGGAATGAACTTTATCAATTTCCACGCATGAAGTAAGGCAGTTGGTACCATCACATTTGTGTTTTTTCAATGATAGATTGGGGGGGGGCAATACTGTTACTCGGTGGCTAAATGTAATAAACTTAGTTTTAGAAGTATTTAAGCTCAGTAGGTCATTATCTAGGATTTTACTAGCTTTGTTTAAGCCCATGTTTGCCTTGAGATACGTTGATTCCCAATTATTTCCCTCAAATATTAACACCGTGCCATCTGCGAATGAAATTAGGGAGTCTGATATTGCAGAATTACAGAATTCATTTATATATATCAGGAACAGAATTAGGCCTAATATCGTTCCCTGTGGGACACCATAAGATATAGGTAATGGACTACTGAGCTCCTTATTAATACGAACATTTGCGTACGGTCACTTAAGTAACTCTTAAAGAGTTGTAGGGGTAGACCTCGTATACCATAATTTTCTAGTTTTATTAATAGGTGTGTATGTGATATGGTATCAAATGCCTTTGCTAGATCTAGGAAAATAGCTAATACTTTTATAGAGTCATCTAAAGCATTAACAATATTAGACGTAAAATTATAAATAGCATCATTTGTGCTTAGATTTTTTTGAAAAACATATTGGTTTTTTGATATAGCGTGCTTATCGAGAAAACTGACTAAGCGGTCTTTTATACACATTTCAAAAAGTTTCGACAGGTGGGTTAATACTGAAATTGGTCTATAATTTTCTACCATTATTCGAGAACCTGATTTATGTATGGGGGAAACAATGGCGAGTTTCAGAGGGTCTGGGTATACTCCAGTTAGAAAACTTTGATTTATAATATGCAATAGTGGTGGTATTATGTAATTAGAAATTTCTTTTAAAAGTTTAGCATTTATATTATCATAACCAACAGATGAATTATCATTTAACTTAAATATTTGTCTTTTTAATTCAAATTGATCTATAGGTGTGAGAAATAATGAATTTATGTTTTTTGCCATTTTTTCAGTTAAGTCATAATCATTAGGGGTTCGGGTATGTATTATATCTTGCGCCATATTTTTACCAACATTAATGAAGTAATTATTAAAGACATTTGCGCATTCAACAGAATTTATGATCGCATCGAGAGCTACGTTATTCTTATCATTTATTTTGGTTATAATTTTTTTCGGTTTTAATCTGGATGAGGCTTCATTTATCGTCTGCCAAATTTTGCGGCTGTTGGTACCGGATTTATCAATTTTATTCTTTAATCAATTAAGTTAAATTGTTTCTATATTGCGTATACTTCACTTTTTTCTTGAGATTGAATGGTTCTTTTAAGAGTTTATTTTTAAGTTTGTCACGTTTTTTTAAGGAATTTAGAAGCCCTATGGTCATCCAAGGTTTTAACAGTTTTGGTTTATTCTTCTTAATAAGATCATTATTCGTTTTCGTATTAATACTCGCAAGGTGAATGTAAAATTTCAAAGAGTTTAGAAAGATATCAAAAGAGATATTAACATTTTTTCATTTAACACTGAGTACCAGATTTCAAAACTCAATAACATTTTAAGTTTATCATAATTAATGTCTTTAGTAGGGTTATAACTTGAGGTTGATTCCTTTATATAATTTCTATTTTCATCACCACTATTGCTTGGAATATTAATAAGGATTGGGTAATAGAGATAAGGCAAGCGATTCACCGATAAGGGGTCCGAAGGGGGGACGCAGTGTGCTTTCCCCTCCTGACCCTCGTATCTCTCCTTCCCCTAATATTTCTGTTCATCGGTGAATCGCTTGCAGAGGGGGACGTAGTGTGCTTTCCCCTCCTGACCCTCGTATCTCTCCTTCCCCTAATATTTCTGTTCATCGGTGAATCGCTTGCAGAGGGAACTCAGTGTGCTTTCCCCTCCTGACCCTCGTCTCTCTCCTTCCCCTAATATTTCTGTTCATCGGTGAATCGCTTGCAGAGGGGGACGCAGTGTGCTTTCCCCTCCTGACCCTCGAATCTCTCCTTCCCTTCTGTACCTCACTTTCATCGGTGAATCGCTTGCAGAGGGGGACAAAGTGTGCTTTCCCCTCCTGACCCTCGTATCTCTCCTTCCCTTTTGTACCTCACTGAATCTCTTGTACCTACACAACTGAGAAGGTCTTTTAGGGCGGATTTCTAGCGTGAAACGCATCTCGAAAAGATAGGTTTAGAAATAGGCTTAAACTAATAAAAACACAACGTAAAGAGAGAGTCTCGTAATTTTTATTAGCAAAATTCTTATGTACTATACATTTTTTTTGTCAGTAGCACAACTCAACGCTTCTTTTAGATTGTGATGTTGTATTAATATTTACAATTTATATTTACAATTTATATTTACAATTTATATTTACAATTTATATTTACAATTTATATTTACAATTTATATTTACAATTTATATTTACAATTTATATTTACAATTTATATTTACAATTTATATTTACAATTTATATTTACAATTTATATTTACAATTTATATTTACAATTTATATTTATAATTTATATTTACAATTTATATTTACAATTTATATTTACAATTTATATTTACAATTTAAATTTACAATTTAAATTTACAATTTAAATTTACAATGTATATTACGAGTTATTTACTATGTAGGGGTATAGTTCAGACCTTTTAATTACTCGATGTATCCATAAGGTACAGTTTCCAAATTTGGTAGTACTTTGACCTTGTCTACAACAGACCGGTATATTTTCCTTTCGTCCCTCGATATTAGCGTGTGGTCGTTTAACCGGCGTATTTGTTTGGGGATCGGAACTTGGAACCCGTCTACCTTATCGCCCCCTACACCTACCAAACGCTTCAGATTTTCAAAATTAATGATTTTATCGTTTGAGGCATTAATTCTGAAGCCTTTGATTTTGGTGACGTCATGATACTCGCCGGTGTCGGGGTTGTGAATACGGAGGGCATAATTCTTTGGTCCGCCACATACGAGTTCTGTAATGTAGGCGCGAGGACCGTAACATTCGAGTTCGTTCTTCATTTCCCCTAAATAATCGCCGGTTTTTATTACAGACTCACCACCAGGGGCCAAGAATATCAGGGAGTCGGTGTCGTAATAATACACGTGGCTGCCGACCATCTCGAGGTATCTGAGTAATTCTAGACGAGCTAGGGCAGTAGTGTAGGCGGCTAACGTTACGTTCCCATGTTTAAGTACGGTTTCATTTTGGATAGTAGGGGCATACTTGATTAAGATTGTTTCCTCGTTAATCGGTAAAACCGATTTGACCTCAATGTCGGGGTTCAAAAGTAGAGCGTATAATTTATTAGGTTCTTTTAACAGCTCACTCTTGGTAGTAAGAGTCTTCTGACCCTGTTTCCCCCAAAAACTATTTAGGTAGAATTTACAGAGGCTACGAAGACCTTCATTCTTAGCTATTTGCGCAAGATCTAGCTGAACTCCCTCAACATCTTTAAAATTATTAATGTATTTTTCTTTATCCTCTTGAGTGACACAGCCTGCATTTTAAGGGCTAGAAAGGCGTCTATATAGTCTCGAAAGAGACCCCCTTCCCTTTATATGGGCACTGGAAATTGCCATTTCTACTGAATATTGGGAATGAGTTTACTTGGGTTTCTTGACAATATTAAATGGTGCATTCATCAAATGCAAACCAAATGTAAAAATGCATCATTATAAGATAGATGTGTAATAAAATAAGATAAAATGACTTTATAACGATTGAGAAATCGTATGAAGAACGCGTGCTGGTACGCTCTAAAATTTCTCCGATTGTCTAAAATAAATTAGAACGTTTAAAAATCCACTAATCTTAATTTCGCGAAGCCTGTTAAGGAAAGGAAGCTAAGCGTACTTGTGACAAGCCTTAAGGCCCTTCCTTAGTTGAAAAGTTACGAATTTTTTCGTAAGGTGGCGCAAAAAAGAAATAGTTAAAATAAGGATAAAATTTCATTTATTTTTCGACACAGTACTCGGGTTCAAGAACAGTTTGCATATGTTATTTTAGTATCTATGAGGGTTGACAATGTGTAATAATCCCCGAAAGGTTTCGATAGTTTGCTAACTGCTTGCGAAGTGAAGAGAAAAAATTTCGAGAGGAAGGACCCGGTGGGCGGTCTTTATAATTTTGTCAAGTCCCGCCGGCCTCTCTCTGACTCATAGGTGTTTGTTTGAAAAACCCTTTCTTTTCAAAACTAAAGATAAGAGTTGACCTATTCTAAAGTATATTTCCTCCCTTTTTTGACAAGGGAGTTACCCTTTATAATGTATAAAATAAATCTAATCAATTTCAAATTGTTTAGACGCATCTTTCAAACATTAAGTATAGAATACATATAGCTACTATGCTGTGGCACTATAGCAGTTTCTCTGTGAAATCGAACAATAGTTGGTATTATAGAATAATCTTGGATCCAGCAATAAAAGAGACACCTGTTTCTATTGAAGATGTCTTTTTTGCAAGGTATAATATTATCTATATATAAATTGGCCAGCCTTGAAACCAACCTTAAAGGGAGAATGGAACCTAATAACAAGTGATTTTTTAATTATTCCTTATCGTTTAATTAGGCCTAATCCATCATTAAACAAATTAACAAACAAATATTAAACTAAAAATAAATTTAAAACTTGCCCGAAAAATAGGCTAATCGGGATTCATGGAGATCCTCGGTGCAAGGTCTAGCGACCAATGAGCAAAGACCGGTCGCTCACGCGAGATCCCCACGCGTTCGATTGGTCACTAGACCTTACACGTGAGGAAATCAGGATCTCAATGAATCCCGCTAAGCCTATTTTCTGAGTAAGTTTTAAATTTATTTCTAGTCTAATATTTGTTTTGTATACTTTTTACTGGTGGATTAGGCCTATTTAAACGATACGGAACCGATTAAAAATCACTTATAAGGTTGCATTCTCCCTTTAAGAGCCGTTAAATAACTAGCCAACATCTTCCATGGGAACCATGAAGATGTTGGCTTTTTTCAAGGTTGGGACGAAGTAGTAGGGGTAGGCATCCTTCGGTATCATATATCTAAAGGGAGATGAGCCCAGTGCTCTCACTGCATGAGTTCATACCCTTTTGTATGCCTGATACTGAAGGATGCCTACCCCTTTACTACCCGCGAAGTGGTTTCTCTTCGTTTTGTAGGCAAGGGGACTGACTGTTACCTCCGAAAGAGGGAGAGTGCCTTATTTTTAGCTAAACCAAAAGTGTAGCTATTACATTCGATGGTTCGCCGCCGCCGTCGCCGCCGTTGGAAAGGACGAAGATCAAGTAGTCGCGTAAAAGCTTGAAAAACTCGAATACCCCATAATTATCCTTCCGAGTGAACTTTAGTTTATTGAGATATTCTTGTCTCATCTTATGCTGTCGGACGAAAAGGCGCGAGGGCGCCCTATTTTGGAAGAAAAATCCCTGTGGCAACCATCGCGGCCCCGGGCCAAACAAAGCGGACAAGGTGCGAATACCGGCATTGAGCACGCTGCAAACATTAAGAGACTTAAGTGGAATACCTTCCCCCGTTTGTAGAAACGGGGAGTTCTCGAAGGGGATATCGACAAACGCGGCCTGAGCAGATAGGGGGCTGAAATTTTTAAGGGGGCGCGAAACCACGCCTTGAAACAGGCGCTGTGAAATTAAATTAAATTAAATTCCGTGAGTGAGAATTTAAGATGCTGCGGGCGAGTTTGACAAACGGGGGTAGGTATTGAGATACGAGATCCAATTCGACGATACATCCGGGGTGTGGGTTGGCCTGACTTAAAAGCAAAGACGACAGATTCTGTACGCGAAAAGCGTCTATCTTGCATCTAATGCTGACCAAGCCAAGGCCGCAAACATTGGGACGAGGATAAAGTGATTTTGCCGCCACCCAGTGGGTACCGGCCCAGAGGAAATTAATAAGGGTGGATTGCCACTCGCGGACAATGATATCGGGGGGGGGGGTTTAAACTTTTAGTCTATGCCAGAGGACAGACGCGGCGAGTTGATTTATTAACAAAATCCGTCCGGTAAGGGAACAGAGATGCCGATAACGGCTCCATCGGCCTAGAACCCTTTTTAATCGGGTCGTGAGGTTAGGCCAGTTTTGGGCCTCGTACGTGGGGTCATTTCCAAGTAAAGTGCCCAAAAATTTTCCCCCATCAGATCGAGTGGGTATCGGTAGAGTAATTACTGGCGGGTCCTGGCGCCACCTTCCACACCAGAGAACGAAGGACTTGTGAAAGTTCACTTGTGCACCGGAAACGTTGCAATATTCGGTTAGACAGCGTTGAAAGACTGGAATTTGAAAAACCGGATATCGAGTTTGAAAACTGGATATCGAGTTTGAAAACGGATATCGAGATTGAAAACGTATATCGAGTTTGAAAACGGATATCGAGTTTGAAAACGGATATCGAGTTTGAAAGCCGAAATCGAGTTTGAAAACGGATATCGAGTTTGAAAACGGATATCGAGTTTGAAAACGGATATCGAGTTTGAAAAATTGCATATCGAACTTGAAAAATTGCATATCGAATTTGAAAAATGGGATATTGAATTTGAAAAACTCGATATCGAGTTTGAAAACCGGATATCTAGTTTGAAAACTGGATATCTAGTTTGAAAACTGGATATCGAATTTAGAAAACCGGATATCGAGTTTCAAAACGGATATCGAGTTTGAAAAGGGATATCGAGTTTGAAAAGGGATATCGAGTTTGAAAACGGATATCGAGTTTGAAAACGGATATCGAGTTTGAAAACGGATATCGAGTTTGAAAACGGTTATCGAGTTTGAAAACGGATATCGAGTTTGAAAACGGATATCGAGTTTGAAAACGGATATTGAGTTTGAAAACTGTTAATCGAGTTTGAAAACGGATATCGAGTTTGAAAACCGAATATCGAGTTTGAAAACGGATATCGAGTTTGAAAACTGGAAATCGAGTTTGAAAACGGATATCGAATTTGAAAAATTTGCGGCACGCGGCGCTCTATTTCTTAGGTATTCGCTTTAATACCTCAGACGTTTGTGGTTTTCGAACGAGTAGTAGCTCATCCTGGCTGTTGAGTCGTACGGTTCCAGCCATTAAAATTCGTTTCAAACTATTTATCGGGTATATATACTTTTGTTCAAGAGTAGTTTACAAAATGACCAAATGCAACGCTGATTGATACGCGACGTTAACCTCACAGGGAAAGTAATTAAATAGTTCGTGCCAACTGCTCTCGAACGCCAGTACACGAAATATGACGTGATGATACCTTGGAATTCATCATCATTACAGTCACGTTGTATACAATCTTCTCGATTTTAAAAGCGTAGAGAAAGAAGTGTACTCTACGCTCGAACGGCGATTGTCTCAAGATTTTTATCGTATTTGGCGTTGTTGCGTGTAACTGTAAGTGTAGTTTCGAAAAGCCAAGTTTTAATCATGGAGAATCGAATCGATGAAAACTCTGCCGCAAGAAGATTTGGTAAGCTGGATAAGGTTAACGCGTAATGATACAAAATGAGAGATCTCATAGGGATAAGAGTACTAGTTACCAACTTTCCTTGAACTCGAGTATATGCCAGTATATACCGTCGCGTGCTAAGAGTTGCGCAGTTTTCAAATTTGTTCTTTAGATTATACAGGGATTAATAAATCACCTCCGTCCTACGTTAATTGGGATATAAAGCTTTGCTCCTAAATTCCACAATAAAACGATATTTTATTGTTTATTATTTATTCTTAAAAATTGAGACAGAAAGATATTTTGAATTTGCGCCTATTTTATTGGATTACGTATACTTTTCCCATTCCTTTTTTAACCAAATCGCGATCGAAAACCTAAAATTAAGGGAAAATTATTCCTCTACTATCCTCTATTTGGAAAACATTTTTATTTCTATTTTTCGCTGGGGCTCTCTAATGCCTCTGAAAAGCTCGCTTATTTTCGTGAACTTTGAAGACTGTATTTCCTATATTTTCTCTTTTTATAAATTGACTCCGATACTCGCACTTGGTATATTTAAGGACGATCTTTGATTAGGTGTGGATTTAATCCTTTTAACCATGTTTTCAAATATTTAAGCCGGTTCAAATCGAAACCTTATTTAACTTTCCGCTCCTAATCGATCGATAATAGCGCATTATCGCGCGATATTGTCACCCTTCTGCTTTCAATTTTCTTTTATTATTAGCGCGTTTAGTGACTACGCTCAAACAGCTTAGCGACAGTCTCAGCATTTTAATAATCTAAAAATATTAATACTACTTGAAACGGGTGTTACGCCAGTTTTATTGTGTAAGAATTCGCGTTCCTTCCCAATTTCTAATACCGATTAATTAGATGACGGAGCTTACATGACTAATCTAAACTATACACTCTCTTATAATCTATGAAGCAAAATTAAAGAGTCATTTGCCTTGAATTCCCGGCTGATATATCAAACCGAGGGGTCGGACGCTCAGAGAAAATTGTACTGGATCTCGAAATTATTTTCCGGATTTCGATGGATTGCGAAATCTTCCTACGGACTTTGAGATTTCGAAGTGGATTTCGAAATCTTCCTACGGATTTTGAGATTTAGTAATGGATTTCGCGTTTCTGAAATTATATTTTTCCGTAATTAGGTATGTATTTAAATTTAAATTATGAATAATTTCCTTTGTTAATATAAATATCTGATTACTTTTACTTTTTAAAATTTGACTTAACTATTTAGAGTCAAGAATTAAATTTAGTCTTTCAACCACTCACCAGTTTCATCGGAATCGGAAAAACACAAACACCCTAGGAACGCGAGGCAAATTTTAATTTTTATTTATATAGATTTATCATTATATATTTAATATTTGATTACATAATGAATATATATAAATTTTCTCAATCGCAATATTTAGCAGAAATAGGAAACTTCATTTCCAATTTCCAAGTATACGCGCCATAAAATACTCATCTCTATATCTTGAATCTCCGTGTGATCGTGTCTTTATATCTAATTTTTATTAAGTCAGTTTCAACTTGGGTACTTGTGAACGCGCCTTTTTATCTAATCTTTATTAATTTATCTTGGATACACGTGTGAATGCGCCTTTATATCTAATCTTCTTTATTATTGTTTACCTTGGTAATACCCTTATCAGACGAGGCGTAACTAGCCGGTTTAATCAGATTTAACCATGATTTATTGAACTGAAAAGGCTTTGTAAACCTCGGTTAAATCTGATTAAACCACGGCTAATTAAGCCTCGTCTGAAGAGGGTATAACCCTGTTAGAGTAGGCCGTGTAAATAGATAAGCGATTGTGTAAATACTGATAAGCCAGAAACCGATGTTACTATTAAAGCAATAAAAGATAATATCTTCAGTCATACTCTGTAGCTCATAGCTAGCACATCGCGCTAATGAAAGTCTAATAAATAAAGATGTTGAAATAATAAAAGTTAACTAAGTTATTAAAAAGAAAATACAACAAACCCGTGTGAAATGTTTATTTTAGATGTAAATAAGTGGAATACAAATTCTAGGAATATAAATAAATACATCGGTATCATTAGGCTGTACTGCGCAATTATCTTTTGTAAATCCAATGATTTGATAAAAACTAATGATTCAGTCTGGGGTGGCACGGGAACGACGGAGATTCTCCATCAAGTTACTCTTGGACAAACCCAAGATATTCTAGACTGAGCCCTTCCTCGGTAGATGATTGACAATACTTCCGGTATTGATTTCGTCTGAATTTCTTGTTCTGACGTTCTAATAGAGGACCATTGCTGATGTTTTCATCATACGTGTGAATGATCTGTCATTGGAAGAATCCAAGGATATAGCTTGTCAAAAACCGCTGGCAGGCAGACAAGACTTTCTTCTGCACTCCTAAAATAAAAAAAATATCTTAAAAAGCCTGAAAAAAAATACTTAATTCCATACCGTTAGTATTTACACTTGAATAGTTATTTTTATATGTGACTGTAGGCATCTGAAATGTCGAGTCTCAAAACACTCGCTGCTTTATGTCCCAATTCTTGGGGCCAGGCCGTCTCTTCCTCCTGTTAAATGGAAATGGCACCAGTGAAGTTGCTCTGTTGACTTCAAATGGTGATGACATTCTGCAGTGGTTGTTTTTCACGAAGTTTAACTGCTCTTCAGTACTCCTAACCCTCTAACTTATATTTAACTGTTATTAAGCTGAACGATAGTAACATACACAAACAAGTTGGGAAACCAAAATATAACCTCCCCGACTCCGACGTTAAGGTAACATAACCTAACCTAACCTAACCTAAAATAAAGGATGAAAAGAAATGTAGAGTATTGGAAGAGTAGAAGAAACAGCGTCCATTTCAATCACACTTCTCTATTTCCCATTTATGTTACGGAGTATAAGTTTTTTCCCTTAACCTCAAGGATTCAGAGAATGCAAAAGAGTGTCCTGCGTTACCCATAATTGTATGCGGCAGGTCGTAGACTTCTTAATATACACACCAAATGAAATGTCCTGCGGTACCCATAATTATATGCGGCAGGTCTAGATTTCTTAATAGACACACCAAATGAAATGTTTATTTTCTAAATAAATATGTAAAATACAAGTTCTTGTAATATAAATTAACACTTGAGTATAGGCTGTACTGTGTGATTATCTTTAATAATCCACTGATTTGATAAAGACGAAGAATTTAGTCTGGGATGGCAAGGAAGACAAGGAATGAAAACGACGAAGATCGATGTGGTAGCAAGTTCCTCTTGGACAAACCAAGGAATATTGAAGACTGAATGTTCCATTTACAACCCATTGTCGGTCGATGATTGGTAATTACTTCCGGTACAATTTTCGTCTGAAATTCTTGATTTGACGTGCTAATAGAGGACCATTACTGATATTTTCATCATACAAGTGATCCCAGTCATTGGAAGAATCCAAGGATTGAGCTGGTCGAGAGGTTATTTTCCAAACCGGTTACAAGACGTTAGCTTCCACTCCTATGATAAAAAATATCTTAAAAGACTGAAAGTAGACTAATTTCCATACCGTTAGTACTTATATTTGAATAGCTCCTTTTATGTTTACAATTACGAGGCCGTATGAAGAACACTCAAAACACTCGCTGCTTTATGTCTCAATGCTTGTGGCTAGGCCGTCTCTTCCTGCTGTTAAATGGAAATGGCACCCGTGAAGTTGCTCTGTTGACTTCAAATGGTGATGACATTCTAGGGTGGTTGATCTATATTGACAAGGTCTTCACGAAGTTTAACTGCTAATTAGTACTCCTAAACCTCCAACTTATATTTAACTATAATTTAGCTGAACGATAGTAACAAAACACAAACAAATCGAAGTCCAAAGGTAATAGCAGTCAATTACCTTAATAACCATCTCTATAATGCCTACATCTCTAATCCAAAAAAAGCATGACTTAAATCTTTATAGCTCTCTTACTACCTCTGCTCTGCTCTGCTCTGCTCTGCCCACTAACAAAGTTCACTGGACACGCCTGCTTTTGAAAAGACTTTTTTGGAAAATGTTTCCCGGCTTTATAGTGGAGATAACTGAAGTCTTTTTTTTAGATTTGTTTTCTCCAACATCAGATGCGCATTTTTTTATTCAAGTATAGACTGTTGGTTTTTTAAACACAAGAAACCTACTATACTTCAAAAAGAGTTTTCATAACTATCATTTTTCTTATGATTTCTAACGTTAAGTATTAATCCGCCTCAGCTTTAAATTATATGCTCCAATTCCCCTTGAAGTGGCTATATTTACTCCGAGTATAATTGATCTATCAACTAGCGTATAGTAGTAGAATTGTACTTAGATGATCCAAACCACATTGAGTTTGCAGCAAGCCTAAGCTTACACTACCTTCGCTTGAACTCAGGCGCGTGCTGAACACTCAAGCTGGTATTTAACACACAAGTGATATTTAATCCCTAGATCTTTCATTGTGCAATATTCTTACACAGACATAAAGAGGCCTCTTATCACCGAAATATCGGTGAGAAACGTTTTCCGACACAATCGAAGACGACACCATCGCGCAAGCGAGAGGGTTCACCACAATTCTAAACACTAACGTAAACCACCCATTGGTGCAGTGCATCTATGAGTTCCGACAAGAATCCATTCAGGTTCCATAAGAATATGGGAGCATAGCTTTAGCCTCTGGTACCATCCTCCCAAACTTTGTAACAAAAGTTCGTCTGCAATTTTCGCAACATTTGTACGCTTAGATCTTTTTTCGGTCGGCTCCATTTTTATATATCAAAAATGTCTTTGCGAACAAAGACCCAGAAGGACACGTTATGATTTCGGAAGGATGAAGCGACAGATATTATATCAAAAATGTCTTTGTGAACAAAGACCAGAAAGTTCTGTTATGATTTCAGATGTCTGAAGGGACAAATATATATGTTAAATTTTCTTTAAAACGTAAAATTTAATTATAATCGCTATCTGACAGGATTTAGAGTCTAATTTCAAAACAACTGATTTTATTCACTCACAAATATTTCAGAAAAAACATAACAGGCGATTTTCTCCCATTGACCCTTAACATTAAATTTGGCTTAATTTTTTTTTCAGGGAAAACGTGTATTGAATTGTTCTTTTTTGTTTTTTTTTAGTATAATTTGAGTTCACTTTTTTTTAACCCCGAATTGTCACGACTCGTACTTCAACAGATCGTTAAAAATACTCGCCGGTTTATAAGAATGAGTATCTTATAGTGACTATTTGCGTTTTTTAAAGCCCCTTTGTACTCACCTTGTTTTCTAGCTTAACAGACGACGTTGACCGTAACAAATTGAGCAGTCAAATGAGGATTTTAAAGGGGCAAATTTCAGAAAAGATAGGCCTTTTAAATTATTCGTAGTTATTTTTCTTCGAGGAAAACCTTATAATTTTATTTTATGATTCCCTTGAAAGAGATCACTTTCTAGCGCTAAAACCTAAATACATAAGGATTTTGGTTTTGGAAATCCGCAACCTAAATTGGGACTAAAATACAGCGAATTTTTATTCTGTATAAACTTCTTATTTCAGCACGCATAATGCAATATGAACGAATTGCTTCGACTAAAGTCGAGAAGTTATAATAAAACATTATTTATTTAAGTAGTTTTAACCGAGTTTTAACGGAATTTAAAGGTCGGTATTCGAGTATTCGTCATTACAAATTTAAGAATATTAATTATCGAAATACATATAGTTAAAGAAAGTATCCATGATTAGCGTATAGCCCCTTTAAAGCCACATATCTCACAACCTTGGTTTGTTTACATATCGAGGACTCAATTAAAGAGCTTTTTAATAGTACCCATTCTAGAGCAGATATGGCCTTTGAAACAACGACGTTGAGTAATCCCTGGTTTCGGGATAGCGTGTGGTCTTTAACGAATAGTAATTCAAAGTAAGAATAAAAAATGTGTCTGAAATATACTTAAATCTCTGTGAATGAATTTACGACTAAGTCGAAAGTTAGAATACCCAACCTTTTCTGTCGATCGAAAAGTTTTATTTTGGCTGACACGTAATCCCTGAAAAATAATTAAGCCGAATTTAATGTTAAGGGTCAATGGGAGAAAATCGCCTGTTATTTTTTTTCTTAAATATTTGCGAGTGAATAAAATCAGTTGTTTTGAAATTAGACTCTAAATCCTGTCAGATTGCGATTATAATTAAATTTTACGTTTTAAAAGAAAATTTAACATATCTGTCCCTTCAGCCATCTGAAATCATAACAGATCTTTCTGAGTCTTTGTTCACAAAGACATTTTTGATATAATATCTGTCGCTTCAGCCTTCCGAAATCATAACGTGTCCTTCTGGGTCTTTGTTCGCAAAGACATTTTTGATATAATATCTGTTCCTTCAGTCTTACATTTTATTGTAAACTTCAATATCATTAGACTTGCCATCTAATGGTATTAAGTTATGTATTAATAATATAAACATCGCAATTTTCCATATCGTGAGACTTTTTCTTTAAAAATGGTAAAATATTTAGTTGTATATTATACAAAAACGTATGTTTGCTTCTCACTTCTAAAAAAGTGGACCAAAGCCGTAAAGGTACGGAAATTAATAATTCAAAACCGTGAAGGGTTAAAATTAAAAATTAACGGTTAAAGAAAGCCAGTCTAAGAAATTAGGAACTTATAGATATTAATATGAATAAAAATTATCCAAAAAAAAGACGTATAAATTCGGCCTATGGAAAGTTTAAATTATGTAGTCATTCTATAGAGAGACAGCAAAGAGCCATGGGGGAAAGAAAGCCTGACGTCATGGAACTCCCTTACTGGGGGGCGTTTGTAATGGCTACTTCTGTAACTCCTCCACTTAGGGGGAAGAACACACTAAGAGTTGAGAGATAGAAACCTCTGACGTATCAATGTCTCCCTTTCTGAGTCCCTATAGTACAATCCAACCTTGGACCGGTTATTTTTTACGTCACCCCTATATATGTAAGCATTTCCATTTTTAAGTGTGAATCTACTATTAAAACTTTCCATATAAGGCCGAATTTGTACGTCTTTTTTGCCCTTTAAACCCTATTAAAATTAATTTATTCATCATTTTTGATATTAATACCTCCGGCAGCCGCAGCGAAATCTTTAAATTTTTAGCATTGCCCTTTAAACCCAAATAAAATAAATTTTTTCATCATTTTTGATGTTAATAGCTGGGGCAGCCTCGCTTGATTCAGTCAGATCTCTAAATTTTTACGATTGCCTTTAAACCCAATTAAAATTAACTTTTTCATAATTTTTGATGTTAATAGCTGCGGCAGCCACACTTGATTCAGTTAGATCTCTACATTTTTACCATTGCCCTTTAAACCAAATTAAGTTTAATTTTTTCATAATTTTTGATGTTAATAGCTGCGGCAGCCGCACTTGATTCAGTCATATCTCTACATTTTTACCATTGCCCTTTAAACCCAATTAAAATTAATTTTTTCATAATTTTTGATGTTAATAGCTGGGGCAGCCTCACTTGATTCAGTCAGATCTCTACATTTTTACCATTGCCCTTTAAACCCAATTAAAATTAATTTTTTCATTATTTTTGATGTTAATAGCTGGGGCAGCCTCACTTGATTCAGTCCGATCTCTGCATTTTTACCATTACCCTTTAAACCCAATTAAAATAATTTTTTTCACAATTTTTGATGTTAATAGCTGGGGCAGCCTCACTTGATTCAGTCAGGTCTCTACATTTTTACCATTGCCCTTAAAAATGAATTTAAATTAATTTTTTCATCATTTTTGATGTTAATACCTCCGACAGCCGCAATGAAATCTTTATATTTTCCCCAATGTCCTTTAAACCAAATTTAAAATGAATTTTTTCATAAATTTTGATGTTAATGCCTCCGACAGCCGCAGTGAAATCTTTATATTTTTCCCATTGCCCTTTAAACCAAATGTAAATTAATTTTTTCATCAATTTTGCTGTTAATACCTCCAACAACCGCAGCGAAATAATTATATTTTCCCCATTGCCCTTTAAACCAAATTTCAAATAAATTTTTTCATCAATTTTGCTGTTAATACCTCCAACAACCGCAGCGAAATAATTATATTTTCCCCATTGCCCTTTAAACCAAATTTCAAATAAATTATTTCATAAATTTTGATGTTAATACCTCTTAAATCCGCAGCGAAATCTTTATATTTTTCCCATTGCCCTTTAAACCAAATTTATATTAATTTATTCATCATTTTTTATATTAATACCTCCGGCAGCCGCAGCGAAATCTTAAAATTTTTAGCATTGCCCTTTAAACCCAATTAAAATAAATTTTTTCATCATTTTTGATGTTAATAGCTGGGGCAGCCTCACTTGATTCAGTCAGATCTCTACATTTTTACCATTGCCTTTAAACCCAATTAAAATTAACTTTTTCATAATTTTTGATGTTAATAGCTGGGGCAGCCTCACTTGATTCAGTCAGATCTCTACATTTTCCCCATTGCCCTTTAAACCAAGTTTAAATTAATTTTTTCATCAATTTTGATGTTAATATCTCCGACAGCCGCAATGAAATCTTTATATTTTCCCCATTGCCCTTTAAACCAAATTTAAATTGATTTTTTCATCAATTTTGATGTTTATATCTCCGACAGCCGCAGTGAAATCTTTATATTTTCCCCATTGTCCTTTAAACCAAATTTAAAATGAATTTTTTCATAAATTTTGATGTTAATGCCTCCGACAGCCGCAGTAAAATCATTATATTTTCCCCACTGCCCTTTAAACCAAATTTAAATTAATTTTTTCATCAATTTTGATGTTAATACCTCTGACATCCGCAGCGAAATCTTTATATTTTCCCCATTGCCCTTTAAACCAAATTTAAATTATTTTTTTCATCAATTTTGATGTTTATACCTCCGACATTCGCAGTGAAATCTTTATATTTTCCCCACTGCCCTTTAAACCAAATTTAAATTAATTTTTTCATCAATTTTGATGTTTATACCTCCGACATTCGCAGTGAAATCTTTATATTTTCCCCACTGCCCTTTAAACCAAATGTAAATTAATTTTTTCATCAATTTTGCTGTTAATACCTCCAACAACCGCAGCGAAATAATTATATTTTCCCCATTGCCCTTTAAACCAAATTTCAAATAAATTATTTCATAAATTTTGATGTTAATACCTCTGACATCCGCAGCGAAATCTTTATATTTTTCCCATTGCCCTTTAAACCATATTTATATTAATTTATTCATCATTTTTTATATTAATACCTCCGGCAGCCGCAGCGAAATCTTTAAATTTTTAGCATTGCCCTTTAAACCCAATTAAAATAAATTTTTTCATCATTTTTGATGTTAATAGCTGGGGCAGCCTCACTTGATTCCGTCAGATCTCTACATTTTTACCATTGCCTTTAAACCCAATTAAAATTAACTTTTTCATAATTTTTGATGTTAATAGCTGGGGCAGCCTCACTTGATTCAGTCAGATCCCTACATTTTCCCCATTGCCCTTTAAACCAAGTTTAAATTAATTTTTTCATCAATTTTGATGTTAATATCTCCGACAGCCGCAATGAAATCTTTACATTTTCCCCATTGTCCTTTAAACCAAATTTAAAATGAATTTTTTCATAAATTTTGATGTTAATGCCTCCGACAGCCGCAGTAAAATCATTATATTTTCCCCACTGCCCTTTAAACCAAATTTAAATTAATTTTTTCATCAATTTTGATGTTAATACCTCTGACATCCGCAGCGAAATCTTTATATTTTCCCCATTGCCCTTTAAACCAAATTTAAATTATTTTTTTCATCAATTTTGATGTTTATACCTCCGACATTCGCAGTGAAATCTTTATATTTTCCCCACTGCCCTTTAAACCAAATTTAAATTAATTTTTTCATCAATTTTGATGTTTATACCTCCGACATTCGCAGTGAAATCTTTATATTTTCCCCACTGCCCTTTAAACCAAATGTAAATTAATTTTTTCATCAATTTTGCTGTTAATACCTCCAACAACCGCAGCGAAATAATTATATTTTCCCCATTGCCCTTTAAACCAAATTTCAAATAAATTATTTCATAAATTTTGATGTTAATACCTCTGACATCCGCAGCGAAATCTTTATATTTTTCCCATTGCCCTTTAAACCAAATTTATATTAATTTATTCATCATTTTTTATATTAATACCTCCGGCAGCCGCAGCGAAATCTTTAAATTTTTAGCATTGCCCTTTAAACCCAATTAAAATAAATTTTTTCATCATTTTTGATGTTAATAGCTGGGGCAGCCTCACTTGATTCCGTCAGATCTCTACATTTTTACCATTGCCTTTAAACCCAATTAAAATTAACTTTTTCATAATATTTGATGTTAATAGCTGGGGCAGCCTCACTTGATTCAGTCAGATCCCTACATTTTCCCCATTGCCCTTTAAACCAAGTTTAAATTAATTTTTTCATCAATTTTGATGTTAATATCTCCGACAGCCGCAATGAAATCTTTATATTTTCCCCATTGCCCTTTAAACCAAATTTAAATTAATTTTTTCATCAACTTTGATGTTTATATCTCCGACAGCCGCAGTGAAATCTTTATATTTTCCCCATTGTCCTTTAAACCAAATTTAAAATGAATTTTTTCATAAATTTTGATGTTAATGCCTCCGACAGCCGCAGTAAAATCATTATATTTTCCCCACTGCCCTTTAAACCAAATTTAAATTAATTTTTTCATCAATTTTGATGTTAATACCTCTGACATCCGCAGCGAAATCTTTATATTTTCCCCATTGCCCTTTAAACCAAATTTAAATTATTTTTTTCATCAATTTTGATGTTTATACCTCCGACATTCGCAGTGAAATCTTTATATTTTCCCCACTGCCCTTTAAACCAAATTTCAAATAAATTATTTCATAAATTTTGATGTTAATACCTCTGACATCCGCAGCGAAATCTTTATATTTTTCCCATTGCCCTTTAAACCAAATTTAAATTAATTTATTCATCATTTTTTATATTAATACCTCCGGCAGCCGCAGCGAAATCTTTAAATTTTTAGCATTGCCCTTTAAACCCAATTAAAATAAATTTTTTCATCATTTTTGATGTTAATAGCTGGGGCAGCCTCACTTGATTCCGTCAGATCTCTACATTTTTACCATTGCCTTTAAACCCAATTAAAATTAACTTTTTCATAATTTTTGATGTTAATAGCTGCGGCAGCCACACTTGATTCAGTTAGATCTCTACATTTTTACCATTGCCCTTTAAACCCAATTAAGTTTAATTTTTTCATAATTTTTGATGTTAATAGCTGAGGCAGCCGCACTTGATTCAGTCAGATCTCTACATTTTTACCATTGCCCTTTAAACCCAATTAAAATTAATTTTTTCATAATTTTTGATGTTAATAGCTGGGGCAGCCTCACTTGATTCAGTCAGATCTCTACATTTTCCCCATTGCCCTTTAAACCAAATGTAAATAATTTTTTTCATCAATTTTGCTTTTAATACCTCCAACAACCTCAGCAAAATAATTATATTTTCCCCATTGCCCTTTAAACCAAATTTCAAATAAATTATTTCATAAATTTTGATGTTAATACCTCTGACATCCGCAGCGAAATCTTTATATTTTTCCCATTGCCCTTTAAACCAAATTTAAATTAATTTTTTCATCAATTTTGATGTTAATATCTCCGACAGTCGCAGTGAAATCTTTATATTTTTCCATTACCCTTTAAACTAAATTTAAATTAATTTTTTCATTATTTTTGATGCTAATACCTTCCTTATTGCCGTTCGGAATTTCACTCATTTTTAAAAAGGAGAGTACTTTTAAGGCGGAGAAATTGAGAATTTATGTTATTCTATGGGATTTCGATTTCTTGTAAGAGACTTACCTTTCAGACTTATTTTCTAATGCTTCCAGATATTTTTCGGGCTTTATTTTAAGACTAATTATATAATTTTACACCGATTAGTTTGGCCACAATCTATCTATAAAAACGGCAAAAATATGAAGGAGGAGAAATTAAGTCATTAGAGTTCAATACCCATAGCCTCCAAATCAAGCGTGATTTTGCCGTATAAAACCTAAGCCTAATTTGTCAAATTAGGCTTAGGTTTTTGGCGAATCTATTTCTCCGCCTTGTTGTTCCCTCCGTATTCATGAATAGATTGTGGGCCAACTAATCGGTGTATTATTATGAAATTAGTCTTAAAATAAAGCTCGAATCTTAATTCATACCACACGATAAATCCAAGTCTGAAAAATATCCGGAAGTATTAGAATATATATCTAAAGGTAAGCCACTTTCAAAAAACCAAATCCCATACGAATTTGGCCATGCGCGAAACCAGCTAAGTACCAAAAAAGGATCAACTTCAGAATTAATTTTAAAATACTTAGACTTAATATTTTTAAATGAAACTTGGAAAAGGCACACATTCGAACCTTGCTCTACCACTTAAAATTGATTTTAACTGTAACAAATAATTGCTCGTTTAGTTCTGCGATGCACAGGACATGTCCTCGAAAAAGTCGATTTTAATGTTATTTCAATGGGGAAATGGAGCGTTCTGATTGGCTAAAGGTCCAATTTTTTAAGGAAATCAAAATTACATTACAGATGATGATCAGTCCATATCGTAAGAACCCTTAGCCCAGGGAAAATAGGATTGAACCTGGAATAAATTAGGAAAAAGCTGAATTTTTGCAGGATGATAGTATATGACTAGTTAAACAAAATCCCAAAACTCCCCATCATTCCAAGCGCCGCTCCCCCTTTTACGCCCCCCCCCCCAAAGTTGGGAAAATCCACTTACGTTTATTTTTGCTGTAACTTCGGAACGAGATGAGACAGAGGCGCAAATCAGCATTCATATTAAAGGTTATAATCATGGCTACAATTTATTATACTATGAGAAACCTGTAGCTCGAAAGGTTTGGCTGGTATTAATTAATTTACATTAAATCGTAATGATTTTTAATGCTAAATTTTGAAAAACTTGGAAATTTACACACATATATTTAAAGAAATACAAAATAAAGCTCCATCATATCTTATGGAATAGGAAGATACTTTATTAATCTTTTGAATTTAATCAGTGATTCAAACATGCCATATCGTCAGAACCCTTAAAATTGTCAATTCCCCATTTTTACGTAAAGATGTCTTCAGACACTGTTATGCCAGCATCATCGTCATCATCATTGTTCAGATTTATTTCAGGGGAGTTTGTACACGACAAGCCATTGCATTGACCGCACATTGACGTACACAAGAGCCCACTCTTTCGACAACCACAAGCTTGCTTTCATCCCGTTTTACAGTTACATGACACCATATTTAACAATGTGTCCGGAGCCACGTTTACTAGAGTAGGAACAGGCTGTAGCGTTCCAGCAGATAATTTCCATCCCCAATCGGTTGGGTTAAGACAGTTTCCTTGCCATTGCTGTACTTGAAGATATGTTCTTAAAGAGTGTTGTCGAGCTGCTGCACTGGTTGGTGGTAAACATGCTAATTCAAATTTGGACTTCAAATTTAATTTCGCCGTGGCTTTATTGTACAGATAATATCTACTTTCATCTAAAGTGTTTTGCTTAGTAACTCCGTACATCTGTAGAATGTTACGTAAAACACGTAAAATACCACTTCGGAACTAACTGCACGGTCATATTTGATGGCTACCCAAACAAACCTACAACAAAAGATATCGAGCACCTTCGACGTACTAGCAAGAGAACTTCGCCAGAAATTCGTTTTTCAACCTCTATGGTATGCACGGTTACCCAAGTAGAGTTTCTTGGTAACGCGAAGAACAAGAAGAGATTTGTTTCGGTGCTGAAAGCCTTCTTTCCGAAAATATTGAAGTTATTATTGCTGAAGATGACGCTGACCGTGACATCGTTTCGATCTCTCTTGAAAAACATTTAAGAGGAGGCGCTTGCGTGGTCGGCCAAGACACCGACTTACTAGTAATGTTGATTTCTCTTACCCCAGAAAAACCCAACAATATGTTTTTCATGAAACCGTCCACAAGATCTAATCATAGCGTGGTTTACGACTTCAATAATCTAGCAAAGAAATATGCAAAAACCCGAAAATGTTTGCTTTTTATTCACGCGATAAGCGGTTGCGACACAACATCAGCTATATACAGAAAAGGAAAGATGCATGCGCTACAAATTCTGAAAAAAAAAAAAAATCCGCATCTTCAAACCGAAATTGAAATATTTCTCAACCCGGATTCTACCCAAGATAAAATTGCCGAAGCTGGGGAAAAATTTATTCTACAGATGTACGGAGTTACTAAGCAAAACACTTTAGATGAAAGTAGATATTATCTGTACAATAAAGCCACAGCGAAATTAAATTTGAAGTCCAAATTTGAATTAGCATGTTTACCACCAACCAGTGCAGCAGCTCGACAACACTCTTTAAGAACATATCTTCAAGTACAGCAATGGCAAGGAAACTGTCTTAACCCAACCGATTGGGGATGGAAATTATCTGCTGGAACGCTACAGCCTGTTCCTACTCTAGTAAACGTGGCTCCGGACACATTGTTAAATATGGTGTCATGTAACTGTAAAACGGGATGAAAGCAAGCTTGTGGTTGTCGAAAGAGTGGGCTCTTGTGTACGTCAATGTGCGGTCAATGCAATGGCTTGTCATGTACAAACTCCCCTGAAATAAATCTGAACAATGATGATGACGATGATGCTGGCATAACAGTGTCTGAAGACATCTTTACGTAAAAATGGGGAATCGACAATTTTAAGGGTTCTGACGATATGGCATGTTTTGAATCACTGATTAAATTCAAAAGATTAATAAAGTATCTTCCTATTCCATAAGATATGATGGAGCTTTATTTTGTATTTCTTTAAATATATGTGTGTAAATTTCCAAGTTTTTCAAAATTTAGCATTAAAAATCATTACGATTTAATGTAAATTAATTAATGCCAGCCAAACCTTTCGAGCTACAGGTTTCTCATAGTATAATAAATTGTAGCCATGATTATAACCTTTAATATGAATGCTGATTGGCGCCTCTGTCTCATCTCGTTCCGAAGGTACAGCAAAAATAAACGTAAGTGGATTTTCCCAACTTTGGGGGGGGCGTAAAAGGGGGAGCGGCGCTCGGAATGATGGGGAGTTTTGGGATTTTGTTTAACTAGTCATATACTATCATCCTGCAAAAATTCAGCTTTTTCCTAATTTATTCCAGGTTTCGCTTATTTTGATTTTATTTTCCCTGGGCTACCTACCGGGTTCTCCGAATTACCCAAAATATTATGTCAAGGTCGTTAGTGGCGTGGGTTAATAATAGATTTCAGGAGCGATTTACTTGAAAAATCGATTCGAAGCGGACGAACATTTGCTACAAAGTTTGGGAGGATGGTTATTGAATCGCGGCCTTCCCATATTCTTATGGAACCTGAATGGATTCTTGGTTCCGAATCTGTAAATCTCGTTTATATAGAACCAGAAGAGATATATTATTAAAGTTAAAAAATCAAATGATAAGAAAATCTTGCCTACTTTTTAACTACGGTGAATTAAGATGAATTTAATGGGATACTCATGATAAAATATAATAGTCAAAATTAAAGGGCTGAAGAGGGCTACCCGAGCAGAAGAAGAGCAATTTCATATCTTTAAAATTATAGTTAGTAGATTTAGTCTACTACTTCAAAGATTTTATTACTATTATATTGGATCTAAAGCACATCCTAGTCGCAAAACTCAAGTATTTTAAAAAATAAAGTAGAGATTGAGAACGTTAAACTATAAATTTCATGTGTACTTGGCAGGATATGAAGTCCAACTCGAGTGATATTTAATCCCTAGAACTCTCATTGTGAAATGTTTTTACAGTGACTTACTATATTATATTGGCCACATTTCTAAGGCGATTTACATTCAATCGCCTCGGTTTATTCGAGTATTCTACCCAAAAGATCGTGAGAAATGAGTCTCTTATCACCGAAATATAGGTGAGAAACGATTGCCTAAACAATCGAAGACGTCACCATTGCACAAACGAGAGGGCTCGCCACAATTTTAAACGCTAACGTAAACCACGCATTGGCACAGTGCATCTGTAAGTACTGAATCTGCAAATCTCGTTTATATAGGCCGAGACGAGATATATTATTAAAGTTAACAAGTTGGGAAAACCCAAAATGGTACCTCCCCGAGCACTAACCGAACCTGATTTCTAGCACGTTCGGCTTCAGCATATTCTACCTCTTGGCGTCTAAAAGCCTTCGCCGACTGATTTCTAGCACGTTCGGCTTCAGTACATTCTACCTCTTGGCGTCTAAAAGCCATCGCCGACTGGTTTCTAGCACGTTCGGCTTCAGTATATTCTACCTCTTGGCGTTTAAAACCCATCGCTAACTGATTTCTAGCGCGTTCTGCTTCAGTATATCCTACATCTTGGCGTTTATCAGCCATTGCCAACTGACTTCTAGCCCGTTCTGCTTCTGTATATCCTACCTCTTGGCGTTTATCAGCCATGGCTAGCCTTTTTCTAGCACGTTCTACTTCTGTATATTCTGCGTCTTTGCGCGATTTTTTTTTCGCTAGCGAACCTGCACTATTGTTGGCCCTCGGTTCTGAGTTAGAGGTGGAAGGTTGATTTTCATCCTTTGGAGAAGTTATAAAACCCTCCATTACCTGTATTCCTACCACTTCAGTATTGCTTTTAACTACATTGGTAGATGGCGGTACTTCGTAATTATCTTGCCTAGCAATAGCGCGTGATAAGATCACTTCAGTCGGAGTAACAGTTATATTAGTACCGGACACAATGACTTTCTTTTGGGTAGCTAAATCTTTCCTTCTTTCACATTCTCTGCTACGATATTCTGGATCAGCTCTGCGTTCTCTCATTCTCTCTCTAACTTTACTCTTAATTCCTCTTTGCTAATATCTTCGTCTCCCATTTTTTATGATTAAAATTTTTAAAGTAAATAATACCCAAACGCAATAATAAAAATCCAAATCGAAGTTGAATGAATTCAAAACTACAATCTCAAGAAAGTGTTAAATAACTCTTAACACAAAGTAAAATAAATTACTAACGAATACAAAAACCAAATAGAGAGTAACTACTTTGATCTTCAAAGTAAACATTAAACTCGTACACTTGAGTAACAAAAAATATATCAGAATTCAATCGGTAAAGCGTAAAATAATATTTTACGAAAATAGAAATTTATAACTTTAGAAAAAAAAAATAATGAATCGGAAATAACCATTGTTTTTCAACAATTATTCCAATTCTAAACTCAATAATAAATCGAAACAAAATTAGAATTCAAGCGATTGAAAATAGCAATCTTCAGTAAATATTTGGTACAGATATAATAAGAATATCTCAATTAAACACTAAATACATCAATTAAATAATTGAAAGGAAAAATTAATTTGTTACCGAGAATAAGTTGAATTCGAAGAATTCGAAGAAACCAAAATTTCATAGAGGAAATTTTTATGTAAACTAGCTTGATCAAGAAGTAAATAAATTATAGATTAAGCAAGTCTTTCAAGAATTAAAATCAATTAAAAAGAAAAAAAGGTCAAGGTTCCTCTGATAAAACCATATGGGAAATACGGTACTAGAGTATTTGTAAACCAAGTAACGCCAATAAGCAAAACTTTATATGCATGACTTCGGAATAGTTGACACAATCCTAAGCAAACCTATTCAATAAACAATAAACACATTATCTTTCCGCGTGTGAGGCTAAAACAAGGCTTATGGCGTAAAATTTCGGTTTTTGGTGATACTCGGTCTATAGATACGCAATTAAATGACGGCCGAATCAGTATTTCGCGCTTATATATGCGCCGAGAAACGATAAACTAATTAAAAAATTCAATCCCATGATAAAAGAAACACCTACAATTTTAACAACGGTGGCTAAGCTAAAAAATTAAATCAATCTATCAAAATTATATACAAGAGTATAGACATTTGTATACAACTTGTATTAGATTTTCAATCCACCCTGAGTTTGCAGCAAGCCTAAGCCTAGAGTACCGTTATACTTATGCTTTTTGAACTAAATGGTATATGGAAAATAGCTTAGCGCGTGCTGCCAACTCTAGCTGGTATCATAACGCTCATTTTTCTTTAAATTTTGGACTATTTCTTAAATATCTTCTAAACTATCTCCAATTTTAAATTTAATTTTCAACTAAATTATAAATTAGATTAAGTGAAACAATTGTAATATTTTTAATTACATTTTAAATTAATATTACGTTTCAATTCACCAAAAGATATCCCGGCATAAGGCAACTTTACACTTTACGCTTCCAAAGAGACTATAAAAGCGAATCGAATGCCATTATATAGTATCCGATTGTGGTAAGATCTGGTGGACACCCCAACTTATCAAAGCTCAAAGGTTCTGGCATTGAGTGTTCACGTGTCGGTCAATTTACCCTTGGGGGGCGATGTTTGGAGAGTGGATGGTTGACGTGGACCATATTAGTGAGGGACGCCTCGCTAGTATGGCCCGCTGAGATCGGAAACTGGAGGTTGGACCTTGGTGTGTGGATGGTCGGAGGTGATTATAACAGTGGGAGACGTCCCATTGGCTATAATCGCCTTCAACTGTCCGGCATCGAGGTTCGACCATGATGTGGATGGTGGAAAGTGATAATATGCAATGGGAGACGTCCGGTTGCATAATATTGCAACACACCTGAAGCTCAATTTGGCAGCCAGATTATAGGAATTCCCGTTGAACGGAATTGAACGATAAGAAGGCATGATTACGTCACTAGACTTTTGATCCGATTATTAAGGTCACGTGATATCCGGTTACACCGGAAATTGTGTACACCGGAAGCCACAAACACACACACAGACACACAGACTGACACGACGAACGTAATACCTCCCCGTGAACTAGTTCACTCGGGGAGGTAAAAAATCAAATGATAAGAAAATCATGCCAACTTTTTAATTACGGTGAATTAGGGTGAATATAATGGGATACTCATGATATGACATAATAGTCAAAATTAGACGGCTGAAGAGGGCTACCCTAGTAAAAGAACCCAATAAATGCAATTTTCCGTTAACGATAAAAAATGCCATTAAAAAAAACTTATCAACTGTTTAATAAAATCAATTTTTGTTTATCAATTTAAAGCCAATTAATAAAGCTCGGCTAGTTATATGTTTTACCCTTTTCGTCACCCATACAGGCATATGTCTCTCTATTAACTCGAATTCGATGGATATTCATTATCATTCTACTGTTTAAGAAATAAAATTTTGTTTACCATTTTGAAGCAATTAATAAAGCTCGGCTAAGCATATGATTTCACCCTTTTGTAACCCATTCAGGCACCTTACTTTCTATTAACTCGAATTCGATGGATATTCCTTATCATTCTACTGTTTAAGAAATAAAATTTTTGTTTATCATTTTGAAGCAATTAGTAAAGCTCGGCTAAGCTTAAGATTTCACCCTTTTGTAACCCATTCAGGCACCTTACTTTCTATTACTTCATATACTTAATCAACATTTCATTATTGAAATCTGTGTTTAACTAGAGATACTCTTGTACCTGATCGAAGTCTTATCAAATTTTTTCAAAAGTACCTTTGTCTGTATTAATTCGAATTCAGTGGACGGTGGGAAGAGGAAAACGACGACGACGACGATTTCAGTTATCAAGCGCCGCGGGTCCATTGGAAAAGACATTACGGTTTCTGATGAAATTCGAGTTTAGATAAAGGGATAAACACGAACGTTTTTATCCTAATTATTAAAAAGAAATGTTTTACGAAGAAAAACCCGTAAGTAATAAAAAACTGAGTTTTATTTAAAATTTGAGACATTTCGAGCCGCGGCTCGTCATTCAGTCCTGTGTGCAGTGAGTATTAACACGCTTAAATATCGAAACGGGATAGCGGGCAAACCAAGGTTAGTAAAGAGACAGGTTAGGCAGATTCTGACGTCAGCCAGAAGTTACCTAGCGCTCAGCCATCTTCCAAATTCCTTTGACAATTGCTAGATGGCGATTTATATTGTAATTACGGCGTTAATTTCAAACTAATATCCAATATGTTGTTTCCAATGAACGTTGCCAGGTGGCATTAAGGTCAAGCCGACTCAAGCGACTGAGTGGAATACGAACTGAACTGAACGCCCGGCGTCTGCTTAAAAATTATAATATAGTGAAATTTATGCTTGATTATAGTGAAACGTATGTTAAAGCGTTACCTACGCTATATGACAATCGACTTACTAAGTGCCACCTGGCAACGTTCATTGGAAACAGCATATTGGATATTAGTTTGAAATTCCCGCCGTAATTACAATATAAACCGCCATCTAACAATTGTCAAAGGAATTTGGAAGATGGCTGCGCGCTAGGTAACTTCCGGCTGACGTCAAAATCTGCCTAACCTGTCTCTTTACTAACCTTGGGGCAAACAACAGCGTGGGGTTAAAGATCATGTTAAGTTATTTTTTACAGATAATATTAGCTAGGTTCCAATTGTTTTTTAGTTTAAATCCAAATTCTAGATTAAAGTTATTTTTAAATTTTTTAATATAGAGGCTTTCGGTGATTTTTCTCCGATAGTAATCGTTTTATTTAGTTAAAATACTAACATTCTCCCAATCAATTATGTGATCGTTATTATTTTTCAGGTGGACATAAATGGCGTTTGTTATTTTACAATTTTTAACATCGCGTTTTTGTTCATTAATTCTCTCTTTTAATCTTCTTTCAGTTTCCCCTATGTAGATACCGGGGCAATTAAAGCAATTGATTTTATATACCACTCCGACTGTATCCATAATGTTGGTCTTTTTATGTGGTCCAGCATTTTCCCATTTTACAAATTTACTTCTAAGGTCGTAGCTTTTTGTTAATGACTTTGATGTCATACGCCGCAAGTTTTCTTTGTAAAATTTCATTTAGACCTTTATAGAAAGGAATAAATAACCATTTGCGTTCGTCTCGGGGTTTGACATTGGTGGCGTTAGTATTTTAACTAAATAAAACGATTATTATCGGAGAAAAATCACCGAAAGTCTCTATATTAAAAAATTAAAAAATAACTTTAATCTAGAATATGGATTTAAACTAAAAAACAATTGGAACCTAGATAATATTATCTGTAAAAAATAACTTTACATGATCTTTAACCCCACACTGTTGTTTGCCCGCTATCCCGTTTCGATATTTAAGCGTGTTAATACTCACTGTACACAGGACTGAATGACGAGCCGCGGCTCGAAACGTCTCAAATTTTAAATAAAACTCAGTTTTATATTAATTACGGGTTTTTCTTCGTAAAACATTTCTTTTTTAATTAGCTTATCTACTGTTAAATAAATAAAATTTTTGTTCATCAATTTAGAACCATTTACGCAAGCTCGGCAAGGTTTATGTATAATCTTTATTATCTTTTCGTAACCCATTCAGCCATCTTTCTCTCTATTACTTCATATACTTTATCAATCTTTGTTTAACTAAGAGAAGCCGGCCGGGAGTGGTGGCGCACTCCTGCAAACTGGCGTCTCAGTGGCAAGGTCTGGTTATTATCCTGATCGAATAGCAGGTCCCTTGTCCATAGGGAGTGTTGCGAATGGTCCGCGACGGTGTGGTCCTTCCTCTTCCCTCCTACATCCGTCGCGTGACCAATTCCCAGTCCTCTTCCCTGTGTAGTCCATTATCCCACCTGTTCCCCCCCATTCCCAAGACCGAAGACTAAATTGTACGGGCTCTAGACGCCTACAGGCAAATGCTGTAGCCCATTAACCGACAAAAAAAAAAAATCAATATAAAAACCAAGAGAAGCACTCGTACTCAGTAAACTATACTTTCTCTCTATTAACTCGAATTCAATGGATATTCCTTAGCATTCTACTGTTTAAGAAATAAAGTTTTTGTTTACCATTTTGAAGCGATTAATAAAGCTCGGCTAAGCTCATGATTTCACCCTTTTGTAACCAATTCAGGCACCTTAAGGCCCGTTTACAAAAGAGCGGGAAGCTTAAGGGTAAGCCGATGCATGGAACAATAACAAGAGGAGGTATAGGTTCCAAAATCTCATTTTTAAACGATGTATGAACCTATGCCTCCTGTTGTTATTGCTCCATGCATCAGATTACGCTTCAGCTTTCCACTCTTTTGTAAATGGGCCTTTACTTTCTATTACTTCATGTACTTTATCAATGTTTCATTATTTAAATCTTTGTTTAACTAGAGATACTCTCGTCAGTCTTATCAACTTTTGTCAAAGTACCTTTGTCTGCATTAATTCGAATTCAGTGGACGGTGGAATCTAGGATAACAGTTAAAACGCACCTTTAACTAGATTCTTCAACCCACCCCAAGTTTGCAGCAAGCTTAAGCATATACTGCCCGTGATACCTCTGCTTTTTTGACTAATGATATATATGGAAAGTAGCTTAGCGCGTGTTGCCAACTCAAACTGGTATTAAACGGTCATATTTCATTAAATTTTTGAACAATTTCTTAAATATCTTCTAAACTTTCTCGAATTTTAAATTGATTTTTCGACTATATTATTAATCAGATTGTTTAACCATTTCCATATTTTTAATTACAATATAAATTAATATTGCGTTTCATTTCCGTAAACGATATCACACCATAAGGCTCATTTGCATTCACTCGGAAAAGGTAGTATATAAACCGTTTGAAGGCCTTAATAATCGAGCGTTGTGGCCATGAAGTTGGGAGGAAAACCCCTCCCTAAAATGTCTTGTTGATTCTTGATCTCTAGGCGCTTGGTTCGCAAAGCTAATTTACCCATTGGTTGGCGATATTTGGAGAGTGGAAGGTTGATGTGGACCATATTAGTGAGGGACGCCTCGCTAATATGGCTCGCTGAGATTGGAAACTGCAGGTTGGACCTTGGTGTGGGGATGGTCGGAGGTGATTATAACAGTGGGAGACGTCCCATTGCTTATAATCGCCTTCAACTGTCCAGCATCGAGGTTTGACCGTAAAGTGGATGGTGGAAGGCGATAATATCCAATGGGAGACGTCCTGTTGTATATAATTGAACGACACCTGAAACTCAATGTGGCAGCCATGCTTAAAGGAGGTATTTCCCGCTAAACGGATAAGCTGGGATGATTACGTCTCTAAACTTTTGCTCCACAAGCTAGGTCACATGATATCCGGTTACGCCGGACGTGACACACACAAACATACACACACACACGTGTAAAACCTAACCCTGAACTAAAATTCAGTCGGGGAGGTAAAAATTATAATGATTTTATAATATAAACGATGAGAGATAAAATGGTTTTTGTTACTTTTGGTGTTAAAGATGACAAATTGACAATGAAGTTGATCAACAAAATGGGGGAAAACTACTTTTCACGCCCATAAGTCATATTACTATTTAGGACTTGGGCTTATGCTTTATTTTTAATAATAGAATCGAAAAAAAAATTCTTCCACTTCATTCAAATACTAAGAACCAAAAGCTCTGTAAGAAACTCACAAGAATAAAAATTGAATAGCAATTAGGTTCAATTCGTCAAACAATTATTATTTTTTACATAGGTTTCGTAATCATATTGATATGGGGCGAGATTCGCTTTTAGTATCGTTGGGTGTAGTGGACAGACTTGGTGCCCGCTTCGTACGTCTCGATTCTGTCTGATTTAGTGTACTGGGTAAGGACTACATTTCCGTTGGGTTTAGTATATAGAACACTGGGTCCTAGAACGTTAACGTAGCTGGAAGGATAACTCCTGATAACTTGGAGCGGCCTAGTTTTCCTCCAGAATATCCGCGGTTGAACGTAGGTGGTGCTACCTCGATTCGCTCAACTCCAACGCTGGTCACCTTGGTGGGTTCCTCAGTGGGTACGTACTCTATAGGAGCTGGATTCGTAATTTTCAGTGATTAAGAGGTGGGTGACGCGAGGGCCTGGTAAGTTCCGAAGGACTTCTGACCAGAGCACTAAAGACACCAAATATTTGTTAATGCCTAGCGTTATACAGTATATCAGTAAAAAAAGGAAATTCGAACAAAAGTGGTTTCAACCTCTACGCAAGAGAAATATTTTTCACTTCACCAAATAGATTGAACCCACAGAGTGTACGTTTTAAAGTAGTTATGAATTCAACATCTGGGGCATTAATCACGTGACACTTATAGTTTTGTTAAAGGTATATACACTACGAGCAAAAGAAAATAATACTATTTCTTCGTCCCATTACCAGAACGCGATGAAAAAGGAAGCGTTACTCGTGATGTAAACCGGTTTCTAAATGTTGCAAGTGCAAATTTAATATTTTAAAAATAACTACCTTGACCAACTATTGAACAATAGTAGAATGAAGAATATTGTTATATTTACCACCAGGGAAAAAGCCAAGAGCGAAGCTACGAGTTTCAACATAATGAGAAGTTTGAAAGAATGCCGCGGAGTGAACTGCGATGCGCTAAAGACCATCATCCAACCCTTTTTATACGGTGTTCCTTTCGAAGATTACCGCAATGATAATATGTAGGCTCGAAGATTTAAAGTCTAGACACTTCAACTTTGCGAAATAAAGTTTACACATCGCACTAGACTTGAAGGGACTAGATATCGTTTTTGGAATTGCTAGACCGAAAGGGTAACCGACCCGTTTTAAAACAGAAGCGATACGTTATCGAATCAGAGAAATAGCATGGCAGAGAAAGAGAGCCGCTGGGGGAATTGGCGCCTATAAACGAGTTGCGAGATTCTTGGAAATCCTCACAGTTCACTCTTCCGCTTTCATAAACTTCTACAACGTGTTGAAATTCGTAGCCGCTCTTCCGCTCGTTGTCATCGGACGCGTGTTAAAAAAAGCTATTCGAAATTGAAATCCATTTCCATTTTTATTTTCCCTTATCGTCTCGATTGGGAAATTATGCCTTAAATTGAAAGTCAAGTATATAAAATGCAACTCGAGTTATACTTTGACATAAGTTAACAACTTATCTTCAATATGTATGGAAGTTTTACACGCATTTCTTTAAATGAGGCCTTGTCGGAGCACGACCATGGAACATACGAACCCAAAAGTAATGCTAAACCCCGTCACAAATTATTTTATCCGTATTGCATTCTAATTGCCCCCATCAGGGTTACGCGTGGTCTTGAAACTGATCGCCCCTCAAATTTGCATTTCATCCAATAAAAACCGTTTGCATATTAATGAGGGATCCAGATCACTTTTTTTTGGTGAAATAAACGCTACGTCGCTATTATAGATCAGATGATAATTTTGGGTTAAAGATACAATTTAGAATAAATAATAATAAAAATAAATCGAGAAAAATCCACATAATAGTATTAAAATCTTCAAATCTAAGAAATGAGTAGTTTAAAACCATCAGAATTTCAACTTTCCTTGCCAAAGCAGAGGCTTAACGAATCTAAGGTTTAGCGAAACCCAAGCTGGGCCGTATCTATTGGCTCTAGAACCTCTAACCGGAGGGGTGCTTTAGTCTATAGCGCCAATCCTGAGTGTTGCGGATAGTATCACAATTACGCATTGTCGAAGGTCCTGGATATCACGAACTTCAGTGCGGTAAATCAAGTCTTTGACATGTCCCCAAAGAAAACATCGCACGGATTGAAATCGGGCGATCTGGCAGGCCACGAAGCAGTTCCCCCTCAGCCTATCTACCTCTCATGGAACGTGGCATCGAGATGGACTCTAACTTGAAGACTAAAATGTGGTGGGGCTCCGTCGTGCCACATTATTTGTCGCAATATTCTGTTCTGGTGCTTGTTTAAGCATCGTCCTCGAAAGTAATTAATACTTGTTCTTCGATATTCTCGTTAATGTATTGTGCTTGAAGTCCAGAGAGTTGTTATTTACCTTACAAAGATTCTAATTCATCGGTGTATAACTTAGTTTTTGTTTATAAAAAAAAACAAGCTGGGAAACCAAAATGTACCTCCCCGAAACCCACGTGACCTAACCTAACTTTACCTAAAATATTAAAATTTATGGCATTGGTGGAAGACGAAAATTGGAATCAAAAAGAAATATCTCAATTTAACACTATATCTATTAAACCAATTATTCATATCAAAAATATACTTCTTACCAAGATAAAGTTGAATGCAAAAGCGTTACAGTTAATTCAAAATTCCAACGAGGTTACGAATTTTGAGAAACAGAGCCAGCAAAAATTTGCTTCATAATGAATTAATTTGAATAGAAATGCAAGGCTGGACCTTGGTGTGAGGATGGCCGGAGGTGATTATAACAATGGGAGACGTCCTATTGGGTATAATCGCCTTCAACTGTCCAGCATCGAGGCTCGACCGTAAAGTGGATGGTGGAAGGCGATAATATCCAACGGGAGACGTCCTGTTGTATATAATTGCACGACACCTGAAACTCAAGGTTGCAGCCACGCTTAAAGTAGTTAATTCCCGTTAAACGGAATTGAACGATAAGCTGGTATGATTACGTCTCTAGATTTTTTGCTCCACGAGCTAGGTCACGTGATTTCCGGTTACACAGGATATCCGCTTACACAGGAAGTGACTCACACACAGACACACAGAAACGATCAGTGTAAAACCTCCCCTGAACTAAAGTTCAGTCGGGGTGGTAAAAAGTACATAACTAATACTTAATTTTGTTGGTAAAAGTCTGTTCAAAATAAAAAAGGTCATTCTGAATTTCCGAATGTTGGCGTTCCATTATCTAAGATGGTATATAGCCATAAGCGAGGTTGCCAAAAGAGGAGTTCCCATGTGCGCACTCCCATAAGAGCGTTTTACAAAAAGAACCCGCATTTTCCTTTAAGCGCGGTTGCCAAAAGAGCGTTTTCTTATAATTGCGTGTTCTGTTGTTGGATGCGAATTATGAGGTTTGGTTGGAATAGATTAGGTTTGGTTGGGTTGGAATGGATTTGCCCTAATTTCGTGAACGTCTCTGGTTGAGAAATGCTCTTTTGGTAAACTGCGCTTTCGTAGTTGCGCTTTTGGGAACTGGGCCTTTGCAAACTGCGCAATACACCATTTAGCTCTTCCACTGTACGTATGCTTGCGCTCGAAACGCCTACTAGTGGCGAAAGCAAAAACGTTATTAGAATTCAAATTTTTAAATGGATAAAGTCGACCAACAGAAACAAATTCAACATATTAATTGATTCTTAAATTTCTTGATTCAAATATCTAATATATCAAAAATTTCTTTGTGAACGAAGACCCAGAAGGACATGTTATGATTTCAGATGGCAGAAGTGACAGATATAATATCAAAAATTTCTCTGTGAACAAAGGCCAAGAAAGATCTGTTATGATTTCGGATGGCTGAAGTGTCAGATATGTTAAATTTTATTTTTAAACGTATAATTTAATTATAATCGCAATCTGACAGGATTTAGAGTCTAATTTCAAAACAACTGATTTTATTCACTCGCAATTGTTTAAGAAAAAACCTAACAGACGATTTTCTCCCATTGACCCTTAACATTAAATTTGGCTTAATTATTTTTCAGGGAAAACGTGTATTGAATTGTTTTTCTTTAGTATAATGCGAGTTCACCTTTTGTTTTCTTAGAGCCCGAATTGTCAAGACTCGTACTTCAACAGATCGTTCAAGGCCTAGGATTTCTTCTGCCTGTCAACTGCCTGTTTCACTGGGAGTGGGCTCAACTTCTAAGCTTCCTATTGGGTAGCAAGGCAAGAGAAAACATTGATGGCGATATATATCGAAAAAATCTTCGTCTCTTTTCCACCAGACGTCACCACGTGAAGTCTAAGACAAATTTAAGATATCTGTTTTTTTAATATATCGATTTTCCACCAAGTGGTCTCCCCATAAACCGCGCCGCGCTCTCGAGACTGGATGCCGCATAGCTTTACCTTCGCGTGTTAGACTCTGCTTTTTGCTTCCTGCTTCCAATCCCATAACGTTAGTGGGATCTAGGTACTGTATTCGAAACGCATGACTCGAAACGCATGGCTCGAAACACATGGTCCGAAAAGCATGGTTCGAAAAACATGGTTTGAGTTTGCAAATGACTTCGAGTTTGTTCACGAGCGGGAATATTCGAATGTACATCTTTTCTAATATATCGCGTAAACAACGCTCACGGTCATATAGTCGGCTGGAGAAATTTCCGCAACTTTCTGTTTAAATGAATAGCCAATCGCGAGTCTCGCGTCGCCAAAAGCCAATTAGATAAGGCTCTATTGAAGTAACGTCCTAGATCTCCTAGCGACATGTAGATGTTAATATAAATTAACGATTTGATTTTGAACTAGTTTTTGTATTTTCCGCCTGAATTTGAATTTCTCGCTATTTTATCCTCAAGAAAGCGACATCAAACGATACTTTTGAAATTGGTACCACTACCCTTTTTTTTCCTGCGGATAAGCATATTATTAAAGAAGGCAATGGTATTATAAAAGCATCGGGAACGGCATTGATTTTTACTAGTCAGAAAACTTGGAAATATGGGGTGAGGGAGGGGGGTAGAAGTGCTTAACCTTTCCAAACTCACAAACCTTGGGCCCGCCCTCCTTCCTGGTAAAATTAACTATCGGTGCCCCTGTTTACAGCGGCCGCTAGAGTGTCTCGAATCAGAATTTGCCGTTAAGTTTGACCAAGGGCGCTTTTTATTTTTATGGATTAATCTGATAGACTTTTGTTGGTGGGTCAATCCAAGACTGACACACAACGGTCCCCACCATGGGTCGGCCGCTCATCCTGCAATTTTAGGCACACTAAATTGTGGCAAAATAATGAACTATTATAGATTATTAGCGATAAATATTGATTGGTTGAGGAATGATAGCATTTTGAAAATACCCCCACTTTTTCGACCTCTGCGGTAGTTCGTTTTCGTTCCCCTTAACATAAATTTATATCGTGTATTTGAGATATTTTCATGAAACTAATCATTTATAGAGTATTTTTAGCGTAGAATCGGACTATGACTTTAGATTTATTCTAATTCTTTAATTGCGAATTTTAATTTAATTGAGAAAAAAAGTTGGGTTCAGATTCGGGGTCTATCACCTCCCGAGGAACAACTCCGATTTTTCTCGTAAGAACATATTTAAATATTTGCTTAAGTAAGCTTTCTTTTGATACAAAAATTTGTTCTGCTATTTTGTTCCTAAGCCATTACATTCGCATTTTGGGATTTTTACGAAGAATGAAAAAGAAAAAAAAAAAAAAAAACGTAATCAAACCTTTTATTTCAAAGGGTAAATCTCCAGAGGAACAACTTCGATTATTGATTTATAGCATATTTGAATATGTGCTTAAATAAGCTTTCTTTTGATATACAGGGTGGTAAAGATCAGACCAACACCTATCTTTGTGGACGTTCCCCAATAATGCCGTCGGATGACGTCACTATAGTACAATGTAGACCTCGTATACAGGGTGTTAGTAAATACGTGTCATTGTAACCAAATGAGAATTTTCTATGGGTTCAGGTAAATGCCTGATGGTTAGAAACATTTCAGATCTAAGCCTCATAATTCACTAGATGACTTAAATCTGAGACAGTTTATTAACAACTTTAATAATAAGATAATGATTGAATTGAATCAACAAGAGGCCAGAAACGTCAAGGTTGACTCCGTACGGTAAGTACACCAGCGTAAAGGTTCGATGTGTCTACCATCATGGTGTAGGCAATCTTGAAGGCGACTTTCCAGGTCTTGCAATGCATTTGCTAGCATTTGAGTAGTGATTAAATTGAAAGCGGCTCGAATCCGGTACTTTGAGTCTGCTGCGTCCATCGGTTCTGTTTCGTAAACGACTCCCTCAACATAACCACATAGTAAGAAATCAATTGGGTAAGGTCAGGAGACGATTCTGGCCACGGAATTGGTCCACCACTACCTATCTAATGATTGGGAAAGCTGTCGTTCTGCCATTGACGAACATTAAGCGCCCAATGTGTGTGGGGCTCATTCCTGTTGGAACCACATGTTGCGAAACACTGCTAATAGCAATGCGTCTATCGCGTCACTAAACTCGTGACGCAGGAAGTCCAAGTACAAATCTCAAGTAATGTTCGCAAATGCCAACCCAGACATTTACCTTCCATCGAATTTGATGGTAATTGTGTCCTAACCAATATTGATTGTGATGGGTCCAGTAATGCATGTTTTGACGGTTTACCGTACCATCCCTGTGAAATGTAGCCTCGTCCGAAAACAGCACCTTTTGCAAAAATTGTGGATCGGCTGCAATTAGGTCATGCATGGTAAGACACTAGGTTGGACTAAACCATGTAACTGTTCTTGCAATTTTACTTCGCCACCACTACTGGCCCTATCATATCCACCTCCATGAAGCCTTAACAGACGACGATTACCTAAGACGGCAAGACCTTTGTCTTACCATGCGTGACCTCATTGCAGCCGATCCACTATTTTTGCAAAAGGTGCTGTTTTCGGACGAGGCCACATTTCAAAGAGATTGTACGGTAAACAGTCAAAACATGCATTACTGGACCCATCACAATCAATATTGGTTATGACACCATTACCATCACATTCGATGGAAGGTAAATGTCTGGGTTGGCATTCTTGGGAACCGAATTATCATTCCCCTTTTCTTCGATGCGAACATTACTGGAGAATTGTACTTGGACTTCCCGCGTGACGAGTTTAGTGACGCGATAGACGTATTGCTATTAGGAGCGATTCGCAAAATGTGGTTCCATTGGGGTCAATGTTCGTCAATGGCTGAACGACCACTTTCCCAATCGTTGGATAGGTAGACGTGGACTAATTCTGTGGCCCGCACGGTCTTCTGACCTTACCCCACTAGATTTCTTCCTATGGGGTTATGTTAAGGGCGTCGTTTACGAAACAGAACAAATGGGCGCAAAAGACTTAAAGGACCGGATTCCAGCTGCTATCAATGGAATCACTACTCAAATGCTGGCAAATGCATTGCAAGACCTGGAAAGTCGCCTCTAATAGTGCCTACACCACGATGCTACCATCGTGGTGTAGGCAATCTGGATACGTCAAACATGCACGCTGATGTGGTTACCGTACGGATTCCACTTTGGCGTTTCAGGCCTCATGTTGATTCAATTCAATCATTATCTTATTATTAAAGCTGTTAAATAAATTGTCTCGGAGTCATCTAGTGAATAACGAGGCTTAGATCTGTGTCACTGCAATGTTTCTAGCCAACAGGCATTAACCCTATTAAACCCATAGAAAATTCTCATTTCGTTACCATGATACGTATTTACTTACACCCTGTACACGAAGTCTTCATTGTAGTATAGTGACGTCATCCGACGGCATTATTGGGGGACGTCTACTAAGGTAGGTGTTGGTCTGATCTTTACCAGCCTGTATACATTGACCCGATATTTATTTCCGAAGTCATAATATTCGTATATTTCGATTTTCACGAAAAATGAAGCTTTGAAAATCAAGTTGGGAAACCAAAATATTACCTCCCCGACAGATCAAATCTAACCTAACCCTATCGTAAATATAAATACGAAAAGAAGTGTATATGTACATAGAGTAGTGGAAGATGCGATTTTTGTTAACATTTTATGTTGCATAGTATATATATATTTATCCAATTAACCTTAAGTAATCCAAAAGAATCTTTGACTTTTTACCATTATTTTATATGTTATAGCTCCTACGCTCAATAAATGAGATAAAAACAACGTTTATTTTCAAAGTAAATATGTGTTATACAAATCCTCTCTATATAAAAAAAATGCAACTGAATCATTCGAATGTACGATGCGGTTCTCTTTAACAATCCACTAATTTGTATAAAATTAATGAATCAGTGGGAAGTGGTACGGAAGAGAATAAATTAAAATCGACGGTGATTATGGTGAAAGTTTTGCTTGGACAACTTCTACACTGAAAAATCCATTTATAAACTTCCTCTGTAGATGCTGGGGAAATACTAACGATAGTGGTTTCGTCCGAATTTATTGTCCAGAAATCGCTGCTGAGGTTTTCATCATACGAGTGACCCGAGTCGTTGGAAGAATCGAAGGATGATCTGGTCGAGAGAGGTCATTTTGCAAACCAGCTGACAAGACGTTCTTCTCCACTCCAAATTTAAAAATATCTTGAAATCAGACTAAATTCCATACCGTAAGCATTTATACTTGAATGTTTAGGCCAACGAGATCGCTTGAAGAACTGTCGAGGTTTAACTGACTGTAGGTATCTCACATTTGGAATCTGGAGAACACTCGCATCTTGAATTCCTATTTTTCGAGGCCGGGCTCTCTCTTCCTGGTGGTAAATAATATTTCGTTTACTTTGACAACTCTGTCGACTTATAAATGGTGAAGGCATTCCGATCATGTTGGTCGATAGTGACATGTTCCTCACGAATATTTACTGCTTTTCAGTACTTGTAAACCTCCGATTTATTCTATGAACGCGATAGCGTTCAATGTTATGGGCCCATCATCATATGTAATGTTATTTCACAAATTCAGCCTCTAGCCAATCAGAACGGTCCATTTCCCCATTGAAATAACATTAAAATCGACTCTTTCGAGGACATGTCCCGTGCATCGCAGAACTAAAAGAGGAATTATTTTTTACGGTTAAAACCAATTTTAAATGGTAGAGCAAGGTTCGAATGTGTGCCTTTTCCAAGTTTCATTTAAAAATATTAAGTCTAAGTATTTTAAAATTAATTCTGAAGTTGACCCTTTTTTTGGTACTTAGCTGGTTTCGCGCATGGCCAAATTCGTAATGTTATTCTATGGGATTTGGTTTTTTGAAAGTGGCTTACCTTTCAGGTTTATTTTCTAATACTTCCGGATATTTTTAAAAGTTGGATTTTCAGTGTGGTATGAATTAAGATTCGAGCTTTATTTTAAGACTAATTTCATAATAATACACCGATTAGTTGGCCCACAATCTATTCATGAAAACGGAGAGAACAACAAGGCGGAGAAATAGATTCGCCAAAAACCTAAGCCTAATTTGACAAATTAGGCTTAGGTTTTATATGGCTTTTTAAAAGTCATGTGAAGGAGGAGGAGCGCGCTTGATTTGGAGGCTATGGGTATTGAACTCTGACTTAATTTCTCCTTCTTCATATTTTTGCCGTTTATAGACTGTGACCAAACTAATCGGTGTAAAATTATGAAATTAATCTTAAATTAAAGCCCGAAAAATATCTGGAAGCATTAGAAAATGAATCTGAAAGGTAAGTCTCTTTCAAAAAATCTAAATCCCTTGCATCGCAGAACTAAAAGGGGAATTATTTGTTACAGTTATAATCACTTTTAAATGGTAGACCAAGGTTCGAATGTTAAACTTTTCAAGTTTCATTAATAAATATTTAGTCTAAGTATTTTAAAATTAATTTTGTAGTTGACCCATAATTGGCTTTTTTGCTAGTTTCGGTCATGGCCAATTCGTAATGTTATTCTATAGGATTTGGTTTTGTGAAAGTGTCTTACCTTTCAGATTTATTTTCTAATACTTTCAGATATTTTTCAGACTTGAATTTTCCTTGTGGGATGAATTAAGTTTCAAGCTTTATTTTAAGACTAATTTCATAATTTTACACCAATTAGTTGGCCCACAATCTATTTATGAAAACGGAAGAAAAATTAAAGCGGAGAAATTGAGTGCGCAAAAACCTAACCCTAATTTGACAAATTAGGCTTCGGTTTTCTATAGCTTTTTAAATTCCACGTGCAGGAGCGCGCTTGGGTATTGAATGCTAAAGATTTAATTTCTCCTCCTTCATATTTTTGCCGTTTTTATAAATAGACTGTGGCCAAACTAATCGGTGTAAAATTATGAAAGTAGTCTTAAAATAAAGCCCGAAAAATATCTGGAATCATTAGAAAATAAATCTGAAAGGTAAGTCTCGTACAAAAAATCTAAATCCCATAGAATAACATTAAGTTTCAATTTCTCCGCCTTAAAACTTAAAAGTACTCTCCTTTTTAAAAATGTGAAAGTCCGAACGACTTGGCATTTCGAACGGCAATAAGGAAGGTATTAACATCCAAAATAATATAAAAAATAATTTTAATTTAGCTTAAAGGGTAATGGGAAAAATATGAAGATTTCGCTGCGGCTTTCGGAGGTATTAACACAAAAATGATGAAAAAATTATTTTAAATTTGGTTTAAGGGCAATGGGGAAAATATAAAGATTTCGCTGCGGTTGACGGAGGTATTAACATCAAAAATTATGAAAAAATAAATTTTAATTGGGATTAAAGGGCACTGGTAAAAATGTAGAGATTTGACTGGAATCAAGTGCGGCTGCCGGAGGTATTAACATCAAAAATGATGAAAAAATAAATTTTAATTGGGATTAAAGGGCACTGGTAAAAATGTAGAGATTTGACTGGAATCAAGTGCGGCTGCCGGAGGTATTAACATCAAAAATTATGAAAAAATTAATTTTAATTGGGATTAAAGGGCACTGGTAAAAATGTATAGATTTGACTGGAATCAAGTGCGGCTGCCGGAGGTATTAAAATCAAAAATTATGAAAAAATTAATTTTAATTGGGATTAAAGGGCACTGGTAAAAATGTAGAGATTTGTCTGAATCAAGTGCGGCTGTCGGAGGTATTAACATCAAAATTTATGAAAAAATTTATTTTAATTGGGATTAAAGGGCATCTAAAATGTAAATCTCGTACAAAAAATCTAAATCCCATAGAATAACAGTAAGTTTCAATTTCTCCGCCTTAAAACTTAAAAGTACTCTCCTTTTTAAAAATATGCAAGTCCGAACGACTTGGCATTTCGAACGGCCATAAGGAAGGTATTAACATCCAAAATAATATAAAAAAATAATTTTAATTTAGTTTAAAGGGTAATGGGAAAAATATGAAGATTTCGCTGCGGCTGTCGGAGGTATTAACATCAAAAATGATGAAAAAATTATTTTAAGTTTGGTTTAAGGGCAATGGGGAAAATATAAAGATTTCGCTGCGGTTGACGGAGGTATTAACATCAAAAATGATGAAAAAATAAATTTTAATTGGGATTAAAGGGCACTGGTAAAAATGTAGAGATTTGACTGGAATCAAGTGCGGCTGCCCCAGCTATTAACATCAAAAATTATGAAAAAATTAATTTTAATTGGGATTAAAGGGCACTGGGAGTCTATTCTCTAACTTTCATTTGGATCAAGGTCGCCCAAATGGTTTGGAATTCCAAATCATTTGGGCAAGAATTCGCAAGATTACCAAAAACCGTATTCTGTAACTTCAAAATCCAAACCATTTGGATTTGCACTGCCCATATCATTTGGCCGGCGAAAGAGCGAGCCAAATCCAAGCCACTTTCCATTTGAGTGTCTTCCCCCCTTATTTTTAGCCCCATTTTCTCTCTAGAAACGAGAGAGCTGCCGCCGCAACTCATTTTTCTCAAATAAAAAAAAACAAAAAAACCGTCAACTCCGCTTTGCTAGTAGATTTCGTGAAAATGGCCGGTCTATTTTTTCAACTAGAACTTAATCGTTTGCAATTTGAGGACCGAAATAGAGTTGCACGTAGAGCCCAATTCATAAACAATCTTAACTCGCTATAGTAGTAACGCGTGCTAGAGCGTTAAGATCGTTTATGAATTGGGCTTTTATTGCACAACTTACTTTCTTCCACTTATCAACTGTTTTTGTTGGGCCCAAGCCACAACTATTCAAAATAAGGGCAAGGTCGACCCACAATTGGTGAAGTTAATATTGAATTTCATGTGTACAAAATCAATATTAGCTTCCAAAAACTCGATGTAAAGTAATTGCTGCCTAACGTGTACTTTTCCCATTTTATAGTAAATAATAAAATTTATAAATTAAAATAAATTTATATTTATAAATTAAATTCCTAAGTAAGATGATATAAATCTAAAAGCTCTAATTCTTGTGCTCAAGCAAGAAACACAACTACTATAAGAAACACGAGGTAAAGTAATGAAAGAAAAATAATGGAATTCCTTCGAATTATAACAAAAGGACAATTCTTGGAAACAATGGGTTTTTGCAAGTTTTCCAATTTTTCATCTAAGGAAAAAAAAAACGTTTATTCAGTTTTCTTACAAAATTCCCGCACATAAAATAACCAATAAGGAAGAAGGGGCGGAGATATAGTATCATGTGAACGGTCACGTGACGCAAAAATTATTTTCACCCTCAAAGGGAAATGACGTACATTTGGATTTGGCATTTGGATTCCCATAACCCAAATCGCCATTTGGATTTGAGTTAGAGAATGCGGTTTTTTGTACCCATTCGAAATGGAGCCGATCTAAATCATTTGGATTTGGCTATTCCAAATGATTTGGATTGAGTTAGAGAATAGACTCCCAGGTAAAAATGTAGAGATTTGTCTGAATCAAGTGCGGCTGCCCCAGCTATTAACATCAAAAATTATGAAAAAATTAATTTTAATTGGGATTAAAGGGCACTGGTAAAAATGTAGAGATTTGACTGAATCAAGTGCGGCTGCCAAAGCTATTAACATCAAAAAATATGAAAAAATTAATTTTAATTGGGATTAAAGGGTAATGGTAAAAATGTAGAGATTTGACTGAATCAAGTGCGGCCGCCCCAGCTATTAACATCAAAAATAATGAAAAAAATAATTTTAATTGGGATTAAAGGGCAATGGTAAAAATGTAGAGATTTAACTGAATCAAGTGCTGCTCCCCAGCTATTAACATCAAAAATTGTGAAAAAATTAATTTTAATTAGGTTTTAAGGGCAATGGTAAAAATGTAGAAATTTGACTAAATCAAGTGCGGCTGCCGCAGCTATAAACATCAAAAATTATGAAAAAATTAATTTTAATTGGTTTAAAGGACAATGGTAAAAAAGTAGAGATCTGACTGAATCAAGTGCGGCTGTCGCAGCTATTAACATCAAAAATTATGAAAAAAATTATTTTAATTGGGTTTAAAGGGCAATGGTAAAAATGTAGAGATCAGACTGAATCAAGTGCGGCTGCCCCAGCTATTAACATAAAAAATAATGAAATTTTTTATTTTAATTGGGTTTAAAGGGCAATGGTAAAAATGTAGAGAATTGACTGAATCACTTTTTAAAGGGCTAGTCTTTTAATATAGAAGTTAACACTTTCGTGCTAGACTGAAGTGACAGATATTATATCAAAAATGTCTTTGCGAACAAAGACCCAGAAGGACATGTTATGGCCATGAATGTCTGAAGTGACAGATATTTAATTTTCTTTTAAAACATTAAATTTAAATAAAATTAAATTTTCTTTTAAAACATTAAATTTAAATAAAATTAAATTTTCTTTTAAAACATTAAATTTAAATAAAATTAAATTTTCTTTTAAAACATTAAATTTAAATACAATTAAATTTTCTTTTAAAACATGAAATTTAAATATAATTAGATTTTCTTTTAAAACGAAATTTAAATATAATCACAATCTGGCACGATTTAGAGTTTCAAATTTCAAAACAACTGATTTTATTCACTCGGAAATATTTAAGAAAAAACATAACAGACGATTTTCTCCCATTGACGCTAAACATTAAATTTCGCTTAATTATTTTTCAGGGATTACGTGTCAAACGAAACGAAACTTTTCGTTCGATAGAAAAATTTACTTAATTTAACTTTGGCTTTAGGCATAGAATCAAAGTTCTATGATCTGATCTCATACCTTAATTGGATAATGTTTTCTGTGGATAATGTTTTATTATAACTCCTCGACTTTAGTCGAGGCAATTCGTTCATGTTAGCTTATGAATGCTTATACAAGAACTTAAAGGTAATAAAAAATCCCCATATTTTAATTTTTAATTTAGGTTGCAAACGAAAAAACCTAATCCATGGATAATGTTTTATTATAACTCCTCGACTTTAGTCGAAGCAATTCGTTCATGTTAGCTTATGAATGCTTATACAAGGAATTTTAAAGGGAATAAAAATTCCCCATATTTTAATTTAGGTTGCAAACGAACAAACCTAATCCATGGATAATGTTTTATTATAACTCCTAATAACTAATTAGTGGTCCCTTATGCAAATCATCATTTAAATTGTACGGTTTTAATGAAAAGAAAAATGAAAGTATTACAATTTATTTAAAAACCTTATCCGCTCTAAAATTCGTCGCTTTTAAGTTCTCTTCCCTTGTGCGCACAATATAGCTTTGAAAGTACAAATTGTTATGGTTTGCGTCGTCTGCTAAGTTAGAAAAGAAGGTGGTTTAAACGGGCTTTAAAAAACACATTTCCCTTTATCATATACCCATTCCAATAAACCGGCGAGTATTTTTAACGATCCGTTCAATTGCGAGTCGTGGAAATTCGGGTTAAATTAAGAAAACAAAAAGTGGACTCGCGTTATACTGAAAAATAACAGTTCAATACACGTTTTCCCTGAAAAATAATTAAGCGAAATTTAATGTTAAGCGTCAATGGGAGAAAATCGTCTGTTATGTTTTTTCTTAAATATTTCCGAGTGAATAAAATCAGTTGTTTTGAAATTTGAAATTCTAAATCGTGCCAGATTGTGATTATATTTAAATTTCGTTTTAAAAGAAAATCGAATTATATTTAAATTTCATGTTTTAAAAGAAAATTTAATTGTATTTAAATTTAATGTTTTAAAAGAAAATTAAATATCTGTCACTTCAGACATTCAAGGCCATAACATGTCCTTCTGGGTCTTTGTTCGCAAAGACATTTTTGATATAATGTATAAGCTCGAGCTAAAATTCGGGCTCACAGAAAGCCAATTTTAAATAGTGACTCACCTCGAGCTCACAAATTTATTCGAACCTCTATACGTCTTACTTAAAACTCCTTTTATCATAAAAAAGTTGAGCTCCGGCTCAAACGTAGATTTTCGCTGGAGCTCGGGCTGAATGAATCAGTGATGGGCAAAACAGCATACTATATTTTGATCTAAATTCGCTTCAAATAAAGCAAATTTCGAAAACTGCATTTGACCCCATCCTTCGTGTTAGGTAGTGTTTACTTCTTTTAGTGTTCTGAGTTACTCACTAGTTTTAAAGTTGTTTTTGATTATTATATCTGTATTATTCATGACATGAATTGAAAATCGTTCCGTCTAACTATACACTTCTCTGAAATTAATTGAAAAAAAGGCATATGATAACGAAGCATATTGCCGTGAAATGAAAGTTCATATTATTGATCAGGTTAAAGAAGCGATTTAACATGAATCTTAAGAAGCAGTTCTATGCGCTGGGTTTTTCATACTTCTCGTCATTCTATTGCTTCATTATTTAAAACACGATTTGCGAAGACCCAAAAAGTCGATCGGGCGTGTGAAGCATTTTCCGGGAGTCGTAAAAATGCTTCGGAGCTACGCCGCTTCGCTTCTCTCGTGAACAGATCCACGCTCTTGCCCCAAAAAATGTCCCGTTTCTCCCTAGTTCAAAGGCGCTCGAAGCATTTTCCGGGAGTCGTAAAAATGCTTCGGGGTTACCCGCTTTGCTTCTCTCGTGAATAGATCCACGCTCTTGCCGCAAAAAATGTCTCGTCTCTCCCTTACTCAAAGGCACTCGAAGCATTATCTCAGGGAAGCGAAAGTGCTTCTGGTTTTGGTGTTTTCAACATATTAACAAAGCGCATGTTCCGTCCGTTACTTCAAAGCGTGTATTGTATCGTGAAGGAGATAAAGTATTCGCAGTAATCTGTAACGCAATCAGAATTTCTGAACAAACACGTTGTGATGGCTCCACCAGTATTATAGCGTTGTTTTTCTGGTTGAAGGTGCAAATAGGCCAAAATATTATAGCTTGGAAGGGTGGTATGATGGAACAGTGGCCCAAATGACATATCAAATTTGATAAAGTGTCGTCACATGTTCGAATTTAGCGTGGTGTTTATGGAATTTGACAGAATGGATTTTTCCTTATTAATAAGCGGTTCACAGCCAATAATGATTAAATACCATAAAAACCAAAGTTAATTGGTGTTTATTGTAGGTTAGGCTTGTCTGGATTTGAGTATTTTTCAATCTTATTTCGTTTAGAGGGGTTAGCAGATACAAAGGCTGATTATACACATTGTTAATCCGGGTCTACCACTAAAAATCGACCAATGTATGGAGAAATGGCATTTAGTGAAATCACTATTCAGTCTAGTGTTGTATTATAAAATTAAAATAATTACGGAACTACTTTAAAAAGAAACAGTTGAATAAATGATCGTTTATTCAATAAACTGTTTCTTTTTAACCATGAAGTAGCTGTTCCGTAAATTGTTTTAGTATTATCATACGTTATTCACCATGGTCAACAAATTTTGTGTAAAGGAGCGACCAAGTGTTGTTAATTTTCCCGAAAAATAAAACGCCGGAAATTTCCCGGAAAATGTTCCGCTATACGGAAAACTTTCCGTAAATCGGAAAAATTAAAAACAATGGAATTACCTTTGAATCATTGAAATTTCAAATGTTATTAATTGCTAGTACAGGGTGACCTTTGGTTAGATAGATAATATTAAAAGAGGCACACGCGTAGCGCCAAATCATCCAAATGACGTCGTTTCCTTTCCTAGGATTTAACTGTAGACCAAATTAAAAGTAAAACTATAATTTTAAATGGGCCGGACCATAAAAGAAATAAACTAGCATGTTGAAGTCCACAAAATATTATAAAATAATTTCGAAAAAAACAGGACTAAACTGAAATTTCGGCAGAGGTAAAATACGGAAAATCTTCCGGAAAATACGCCTAGTTCATTTCCCGGATAACATTTTCCGACTTACGACCCTACTAAGTGGGTTTGAAGATAGTCGTAATGACGATATATCGTAAATTCCGCTGTTTCAGGATTCTACTGTATCGAGACTCGCTGTTTTGAGAAAACACTATTTCATGACCAACGCTTATTGCGTTTCCAGTTAACTCATTACAGGCGAAAAGAGTCGATTCTCATTGCATTCAAAAATTACTCAGGGATCAAATGGAGTCTAATCGCTCACTCGTATAAATCTATGGAAAATGTGATGAAAATAATCAACTTACGCGTTACAAATAAACATTCGATCTTGAACTTCAAACACACGTTTCGGATCAATAATCAAAGCTAATACAACTGTTTTATATGTGCCTGCAGTTCAAATATGTCACACAGGTTCGAGGGACAAACCACTCTTAGAATCAGGTGTACAAACTAAATGGAATCAATTCAGAATCACGCAAATCAATGTGAATCACGCAAATGATTCGGATTCATGAGAATTCATTCGTAATCACGAGAATTTATTCTGAATCATGAGAATTGATTCGGAATCACGCGAATCAATAAATCGCGAATCGATGCGGAATCACGAGAATCGATTCAGCATCATGAAAATTGATTCGGATTCTTGCGAATCAATTGTGAATCGCGAATCGATTCGGAATCACGCGAATTGGTTCGAAATCACGAGAATTGATTCGGAATCACGCAAATCAATGTGAATCACGAATCAATTCGGAATCACGCGAATCAAATGAATCTGGAATCAGGTGTATAAATATTTCTATAGTGGTTTGTCCCTCACACAGGTTGTGAAATTAGATCTAATTATAGTTCGATTATGTATCACACGTTTCAATGAAATGAATGTCCATTAAACGTCTCTAAAATCACTTACCAAAGAACAACCCAAACTGCCCATAGGAATTTGGGTAACGTAATGTTAAATTTTTTTGTTTCGCCACTGGTAATATTTTATTGAGAGAGTAAACTAGGGTTGTGTCCTCACCTTTCTACCAGAAAAATAATCATTTAACCATTATAGTCAGCGAATACAAATCAATTGACGTTTAGCTCGATAATGTTAAAGATAGGCCTCATCGTTGGATTCGACAATGGAGTAGACTGTCTTCCCCCACCTGAAATCAGTTGAAATTTTGAATATTAGTAGACACACGATAGATAAAGATTCTGGGAGAATATCGTTTTGTAACTGCCATGGGATTTTTCTCAGCAACGATTTAAATTACCCAGAATTTTGACATAATTTGAGGTGCGGAAGCCCAAAATGCCTGTAAAAGTGTTCAACCTGCCGAACAACAAAGTTTTGCAGCAAAGCAAATTCAAGGATCGAGGCACAGACTATACAGCTAACTCGTATAGTCTTTGTGTTCTGAAAAAACAAAGAGAAATAACACCGCAAAAGTATACTGTAGTGGTTTTTATTAAGAAACAGTAATTCGACGAAAAATAACAATTTTAGTGGCATTATATTTCAAACAATGTGGAAAAAGACCTAATTCGTGTTCGCGTAGGGAGTCAGTTCTCAGCCTCAGCCACGCATCAGGCTTTGATTCGATACATTCCTAATGGTATCGGGATTGATTCAGTTATTTCATGGTATTGAAACTGTAAAGGAGGGAACTTGACCATCAGAACTTGTGCTCACGTTAGCAGCCTTATTTGGTGCCTGGGCTATAAACGACACGAAGAAAGAAGTAGCTGGTATCAATATAAATTGCGTGCAGTCTGTGACGATGCCGGTTATTTGGACGATTTACCTAACATTGTTTGAAATATAATGCCACTAAAATTGTTATTTTTCGTCGAATTACTAATAATGTGTTTCTTAATAAAAACCACTACAGTAAACTTTTTCGGTGTTATTTCTCTTTGTTTTTTCAGAACACAAAGACTATACTAGTTAGCTGTATAGTCTGTGCCTCGCTCCTTGAATTTGCTTTGCTGCAAAACTTTGTTGTTCGGCAGGTTGAACACTTTTACAGGCATTTTGGGCTTCGCACCTCAAATTATGTCAAAATTCTGAGTAATTTAAATCGTTGCTGAGAAAAATCCCATGGCAGTTACAAAACGATATTTTCCCAGAATCTTTATCTATCGTGTGTCTACTAATATTCAAAATTTCAACTGATTTCAGGTGGGGGAAGACAGTCAACTCCATTGTCGAATCCAACGATGTGGCCCATCTTTAACATTATCGCGCTAAACTTCAATTTATTTGTATTCGCACCCTATAATGGTTAAATGATTATTTTTGTGGTAGAAAGGTGAGGACACTACCCTAGTTTACTATCACAATAAAATTTTACCAGTGGCGAAACAAAAAAATTTTAACATTACGTTACCCAAATTCCTATGGGCAGTTTGGGTTGTTCTTTAAATATATTTTCAAAGATTTTATTTAGTTTATCATCGAAAGAAAATTAAAATTTAAACTGTAACGGGCGAATGTCCTAAAGTTTGTACTGCTTGCCTGAATGCGCGATGTTGTTCGTTGAAGCTGTTTATGACTGATTACATATTCTCGTAATAGAAAAATGTAGAGTGATTATAGCCCCATTCTAAGGATGGTTTCAGTGTATTTTCACATCATGATGGTGAACACAATTTATTCTTACAACTGCCGTTAAAACATATTTTCCTGGTAAGAATTAGGGATGAAATAAAGAATGTTCATTTCACAATGTTAAAGATTGGCGGAACCGTTTCCTTTTTTCCCGTAACAGACTGTCTTACCCCACCTATGATTACCAAATATATTACAAAGAATATATAAACTATATATTAAGGAAAACGATGCTTTGTATCTGTCTAATCAATAACGCCTAGAGACGTTTTGGATTTGAATCACGCCACACATAGGTCAATCCCTTTAAGAAAGTTTCTGTCGTCTACTAAATTTACAGTAAAGAAACCCGCTTAATTATAGGGTTTAGCAAAATGCAATTCTAAGGAGAATAGCATAGTTCCTGGTAATAAGGGATTTTCGCTAGGACACATGTCACATACTCACTATGTGGTTAGAATGTTTTTATTAGGATTGAGCTATTGGTGGTGCTTTTTAGAACTAAAACCAAGGAACTTTGCTGAGCTGTGGACAGTAATGTCATTGAACTTCAAAAATGATGTATTCCCAGAACTTTCATATAACCATTGTTTTTAATGTAACCTAAAATTTTGTGATTTAAGTTTGGGGAAAAGAGTCTACTCGGGGAATGAAGTCGGCCATCCTGACTATCTTTAATGTTATTGAATTAATATTCCAATTATCCCATCGAAGTTATAGTTGCTAAGTCCAATTTCAAAAATATTGTAAAATAACGTTTGGTCTAGGGCTGTAAGTCGGAAAATGGTCCCCTGAAAATGACCGGAGCGTATTTTTCCGGAAAATGTTCCGTACTTTTCCGCTACCGAATGTTCAGTTTAGTCTTGTTTTTTTTTTTTTTTTTTTTTTTTCAAATTATTTTATAATATTTTGTGGACTCCAGGGAGTCTATTCTCTAACTCAATCCAAATCATTTGGAATAGCCAAATCCAAATGATTTAGATCGGCTCCATTTGGAATGGGTACAAAAAACCGCATTCTCTAACTCAAATCCAAATGGCGATTTGGGTTATGGGAATCCAAATGCCAAATCCAAATGTACGTCATTTCCCTTAGAGGGTGAAAATAATTTTTGCGTTCACATGATACTATATCTCCGCCCCTTCTTCCTTATTGGTTATTTTATGTGCGGGAATTTTGTAAGATCACTGAATAAACGTTTTTTTTTTTTTCTTAGATGAAAAATTGGAAAACTTGCAAAAACCCATTTTTTCCAAGAATTGTCCTTTTTTTATAATTCGAAGGAATTCCATTATTTTTCTTTCATTACTTTACCTCGTGTTTCTTATAGTAGTTGTGTTTCTTGCTTGAGCACAAGAATTAGAGCTTTTAGATTTATATCATCTTACTTAGGAATTTAATTTATAAATATAAATTTATTTTAATTTATAAATTTTACTATTTACTATAAAATGGGAAAAGTACACGTTAGGCAGCAATTACTTTACATCGAGTTTTTGGAAGCTAATATTGATTTTGTACACATGAAATTCAATATTAACTTCACCAAGCAAAAGTATGATCAATTGTGGGTCGACCTTGCCCTTATTTTGAATAGTTGTGGCTTGGGCCCAACAAAAACAGTTGATAAGTGGAAGAAAGTAAGTTGTACAATAAAAGCCCAATTCATAAACGATCTTAACGCTCTAGCACGCGTTACTACTATAGCGAGTTACGATTGTTTATGAATTGGGCTCTACGTGCAACTCTATTTCGGTCCTCAAATTGCAAACGATTAAGTTCTAGTTGAAAAAATAGACCGGCCATTTTCACGAAATCTACTAGCAAAGCGGAGTTGACGGTTTTTTGTTTTTTTTTTTATTTGAGAAAAATGGTTGCGGCGGCGGCTCTCTCGTTTCTAGAGAGAAAATGGGGCTAAAAATAAGGGGGGAAGACACTCAAATGGAAAGTGGCTTGGATTTGGCTCGCTCTTTCGCCGGCCAAATGATATGGGCAGTGCAAATCCAAATGGTTTGGATTTTGAAGTTACAGAATACAGTTTTTGGTAATCTTGCGAATTCTTGCCCAAATGATTTGGAGTTCCAAACCATTTGGGCGACCTTGATCCAAATGAAAGTTAGAGAATAGACTCCCAGCATACTAGTTTATTTCTTTTAGGGTCAGGCCCATTTAAGATCAGAGTAAAGAAGGGTCGTAGTTAATTTTTGCAATAGGCTAAAGGTAGATCGTGGGAAAGTTAACGACGTCATTTGCGTGTGCTTCTTTTAGTCGTACTCTACTCTATTTTTTAAAACAATTTAAAATTCAATGATTCAAAGCTACCTCCGTGGTGTTTTATTTTTCCGGAAAATTAACTTTTCCAATTAGCTTGCCCGAAACTCTCTCAAACATTGATGTTCTTCGAAGTAACACCATCGAATGTTTAGGGTAAGAGATATTGGTTTGTAAAAATGCGATTCCCAGTTCAGCGTCTGTCAAAATAGCGGTGTCTCGGAACAGGGATAGTCAAAGACAATTTCATAATAGCGAGTGTCAAAAAAGCGGAAATTGTCGAAACAGCGCTTTCTCATAAACATGGTTTCTCGTTGCGGTTTTCTTTCTATCGTTTTATTAGATGACCAGCTCTATCACTAATTGTTGACAATTGTCAACAACCCTCTTAGAGGTGGAGTGACAGTCCTTTCACAGATTGAATCACCTATTGGACTCTAATATGAGTCCCGGGGTAGGCACAGGTATAGAGATTATATTGAGACAAGATATATACTTTATAAGGATAACGTAATTAGGTATTAAATCGCCAAATTATTTATAGCATTAAGGGTGCGTTATATAAAATTTGTAAAAAGGTTGTTTTAAGGGATGTATCATAAATTAATGTTGATGTTTGCCTAAAAACATTTTAATTTTATTATATATTCATAATCAAAATCTTCAATAAACTAATGACAAAATACCAAAACTATATACTGTATCAGAAGCCGATGAAACCATCCTTTGAAGTCTATTACTCCCGGGTCTTGTTTACCCCTTTCTGTATGGGTTAGTTTCAAAAAGCGCGATTCGTACGCCTCCTAACGGTAGATATTTTCGGAGCGGGAGTTCGTCGAGCGAATATCTCTAGCAGCCTTGGAGTTCGTCAAAAAAACGTCGTCGTTTGTGGAGAGAGAGAATTTCCAATTTTCCGTAGACAAGGGGTATGAAGTAGGACCCCTCCGATCTCGTAAAATTGGTAATTTTACCCATACAGAGAGGAGCGCTATATGAAACATTAGAGTAGTAGACTCCAAAGGAGGGTTTCATCGGCTTCTGACTGTATGTAAACAATCTAGGGATAATTATACTATAAGTATCACAACAGCCGTATGCCATAAAGTGCATAATAACAATAAGTAAGCTATTTGGTTAAAAAGAAAACGGATTCCTTATCTTAAAAAGTAACCGAACCTAATCTAACGTTCCATAGCTACGCCGTATTTAAAATAAAGCTCGGATACAAATATTTGTAGCACAAACCCACAATATTTTTGATCTAAAATTTTAGAAAGTAAAATCCTTACGGTTTTTTTCTAAAAAATAAAAACACGAAACTTTTATTCCTGTTGCGGATAAATTTAATTTAAATACTGTTAATTCCACGAGGAAACAAAACCGTCGTTTTAATTATGGGGATCCGCTGATATGATACAGTAATCGCTAATTAGAAAATCCGCTCTCATGATAAAGCTGTTTCGCATAAAGGTTTTTTGGTAACGCTGTTTTAAGAATCGCTAATATAGGAAAGCGCTATAATACATACATAGCAGTGAGGTTGAATCGAAGTAAATTAAACTTCAAAAATCCTGCTTCACATTCATAAACTTCTTCGAATCGGTGTATCAGGCGCTTAGTTCGTCTATATTGACAGCAAAAAACAAAGAAGCACCTTCACTGCACTAAGAAAATGCTTCGAAGCATGGGGCTGATCATTTACTTATAGATTTGGCTGGACCCCGAAGCATTTACTTATAGATTTGGCTGGACCCCGAAGCATTTTCAATAACTCCGAGAGAAGGCTTCGACGCTACTAACTACGCTTTGCTTCGTCTATAGAGTGAAGCAATTTCGTTATTCCCGAAAATTACATCACACCCTCCCTAAGATCACATTGCTAGAAGGAGACTGTAGTGGTTTTATTATACAATTTGTCGAAGCAAAGATTTTTACTGATAATTAAAGTATTATTTCTTTAGACGTGAGTGATAGTTCGTTGTAAGCATTTGAAGCTTTGCCCTAAAACGAATTAGTTCTTATAACGCTTTCAGCATAAAAAGCAAAGCCGAATTAAAAAATGATCTATTTCCTCGTCCTTGAGTTCGTTGGTTTTCAAAGGTAACGAATCGTTTGCTAAGAATACCGAAGCTAAAAGAATGATACTTTTTGTTCTAGCATTTTGGATTCATTTTCATGAAATGAAGCATAAAATTGCCGGACTCTTAGCGTTTAAACATTGTTTACCAACACACCACAGCTTTTGTCCTTTTGAAAACGTCTCTGGAACTTAGGGAAGACCAGCCACGGTTTATTTACCGATAAAAAAGTCTTTGTATTCAGTTATTGGGGAGACACCCCCTTTTCTTTCTCGCTTGAAGCCGTCCGTCGTGGAAGTTTGATCCACTAAAAAGGGGAGTGATAAGGGGCCTGACGCCTAAACCGCCGCGCTGACTGGATTAGCTTCCTTTTTGAAGAAATGAGCCTCCGCTGTCTATCCTTAGGCACTATTAATTTATCCATGGTTCGAAGGCTCTGGGAAACAAATACTTTTATCCCTTGGGACTCGTATTATATCCAGAAGCCTGAGAAAATTAAAATATCCACAAAAAGTACTGCCTGATAAGACGCTTTTCCTTATAACTTCATAAATATAAGGAAGAGGGAGGGGTGAAGAAACTTAAAATGCCTACCCTACTAAAACCCTTTCCTCGTTTGGCCGATTTAAAACTACATGAACCTACACTAACGGGGAGGGGAAGACACCGGTACTTCGGGGCAAAAGAGCAAGGGGGAAGAAAGGGGGCGCAGGACTGGCAGCCCTATCTCTGAGACTGTTAAGTCAAATTCAAATCTCACGACTTCAAACCAAAAGAAAAAGCGCCCATATGACGTTACGAAAGCGACCCAGTAATTTTAATTTCTGAAATTTTTTGATATACACTAAACACTTCACTGAATATTCTTACAAAACGTCCTTGCGCCTGATTGACCCGATGCCTAGTTGCCCCAGTGCCCAACAATCCGCGTCTAAATGTTCTCACCTCAGTGCCAGCGCCTAAATCTCCCGCTTCGTATTTCAAACGCAACAAGTTGGGAAACCAAAATATAACCTCCCCGACCCCGACGTTAAGGTAACCTAACCTAACCTAACCTTACCTAAAATAAAAGATGAAAAGAAGTGTAGAGTATTGGAAGAGTAGAAGAAACAACGTGCATTTCAATCACACTTCTCTATTTCCCATCTAGGTTACGGAGTATAAGTATTTTACCTTAAGCTCAAGGATTCAGAAAATGCAAAAGAGTGTCCTGCGTTACCCATAATTATATGCGGCAGGTCGTAGACTTTTTAATATACACACCAAATGAATTTCCTTCGTTACCCATAATTATATGCGGCAGGGCGTAGATTTTTAATAGACACACCAAATGAAATGTTTATTTTCTAAGTAAATATGTAAAATACAAGTTCTTGTAAAATAAATTAACACTTGAGTATAGGCTGTACTGTGTAATTATCTTTGATAATCCACTGATTTGATAAAGACGAAGAATTTAGTCTGGGATGGCAAGAAAGACAAGCAGAGTTGCCAGATTCCGCGCACCGAATTATAGTACAACGATTCGATTTGGATCGTATTTCTAGAATTTGAGATCGTACGGGGAAAAACAAGTTGGATAAGACAGGTTATACATATTACACTCTATGGACAGACAGCATCATCCCGCTTGGTATGACTTTTCCCTATACAAAATAATAAAAGATGAATAGGAACGTTTTCCACCCCTGTTTCTGAAGCTGCATGGACTTGTAAATACTTTCGCTTTTAAAACCGTCAGCTTCTTGAGCCATCTACGAGACAACACCTCCAGGAATTGAAATCAACTAATAAAATTGAACTCGATTATTACTCACCCTTTTTAATGTTGGTTTATAGTCTTGTGGGCCAAATTTTAATACACGAGAAAATAAATACAGCAGAATATACAAAAAAAAAGAACTTTATTTTAGGGTTTTTCAAGCTTCATTTATCAAAATTATACTTTATTTTAAAAGGTTTCGAATGAGAAATCATCACCATCGTCTTCGTTATCTTTACTCTGGGTTTCGGTACTTGTTTGGCCTTTTTTTAGTAAAGTACAAGTTTTCGGAAGACATTTTGTTAAACATGTCCTGGGTTGGTTTAAACTTCGTGCATGACACGCTACTAACACAGTCACTGGCTAAAATGCATCCACTGATTGTTGATGTAATCAATTTATTTCTGCTTTTTACTTTAGTTAAGTTCACTTTAGAGAAGACACGTTCACAGTTGGCGTTCGAGTGTGGTAGTGATAACGCAGCAAGCGCAAACCTTGGTAGAGCAGGAAACAGTCTTTCGTCGTTGTCATTCTTTAATTCGTCGATTTCAGCCCAAAATTTGTCGGCTTCTTCGCATTTTAAAATATGTTCTGGTAGATTGGTAAGAGGTAGTCGTCTCCAATCATCATCTAAATTTTGAATTTCAATTTTGTCATGAACTATCCTTGGTAGTTTGAATACGAGTGGTGCTATAGATGGCGTTTTCTCTCTCTCAACGTTAGAGAGTGCATTTTTTGGCGCTAAAAGCGAAAGTTTAGGCAGCATTGAGTCACCAAAGTCGTATCTTTTTATTATTTGTAAACACCCAGTTTGTAGAAATTCTTGGCATTTATAAAAAATCTGATAAACATTATTTTTTTGACAATATTGTTGGACATTGCAATTTCTGCATAACTTCTACATATGCGGCTTTTGAATAAAATGCCGGGCATCAGTTGGATCTATTACTTCAATTTTCGTGCGCATTACATAAGAACGATCCATGTAACAAAGCAATATATCTCTGTAAGTCGTTGTCATTCTTTCGTGCACATCGGTTATCACCACTTTTTTGCTTTGAAAATATTGGTTTAAAAGGGCAAATTTCGGGAGAATATAAGCTAAAAAGTGAAAAAAAAAGTTTTATAAATGGATCATTTAGGCTGTTATGAATTTCTTGGGCAGCAACAACTCTTTGACTGGCTGTCAAAAAAAAGTCGTAGGGCATCCCACTGTTCAAGAATACGTGAAAGTACGGTATGTAAAGAAAGCCATCGTGTTTGAGATGGGTGCAATATCTTGTGAGACTTTACATGCACAAAGTCTTGAAACTCTTGGAGCTGTGCAATGCGCTTCGAACTATTACTGAAATAGCTATAAACATTTCTAGCTAAATCCTCGCAACGTCGCGGCAGCTTTTGCAAGCTTCACTTGCACATAAATGCAGAGAATGGCACAGACATTTCAAAATAATTAAGCCAGGATATTTTTGCCACATTATTGATGCGACCGAATTTTTACTCCCCATCATAGTATTACATCCGTCGGTCGTAGACTTCTTAATATACACACCAAATGAATTTCCTGCGTTACCCATAATTATATGCGGCAGGGCGTAGATTTCTTAATATACACACCAAATGAAATGTTTATTTTCTAAGTAAATATGTAAAATACAAGTTATTGTAATATAAATTAACACTTGAGTATAGGCTGTACTGTGTGATTATCTTTGATAATCCACTGATTTGATAAAGACGAAGAATTTAGTCTGGGATGGCAAGAAAGACAAGGAATGAAAACGACGAAGATGAAGTAGCAAGTTCCTTTTGAGCAAACCAAGAAATAGTGTAGAAAACTGAAGCCTATTTTTTTTCCAGCCTCAGATATAATTTTTTCTTCAAAATTGTTGTTTTTTAAACACGGGAAACCTACTGTACTTTTGTTCAAGGAGAGTTTTCACCACTATCATTTTTCTTAAGAGGTTTAACATTTTGTATCAATCCGCCTCAGCTTTAAATTTTATATCATTTCTATCTTGAATGCCCGTGTAAACGTACCTTTATTTAGATTCTTCAATCCACCCCAAGTTTGCAGCAAGCCTTAGCCTATACTGCCCGTTATACCTTTGCTTTTTGGACTAAATGATATATGGAAAACAGCTTAGCGCGTGTTGCCAACTCAAGCTGGTATTAAACGGTCAAATATTTGGAAAATTTCTTAAATATCTTCAAAACTATCGCCAATTTAAAATTTTATTTTCATCTACATTATTAATAAGATTAAGAGAAATAATTATAATATTTTGAATTATATTTTAAATTAATATTATGTTTCAATTCACTAAAAGATATCACGCCATAATGCTACATTGTACTATACTTCCAAAAGGTGACTATATAAGCGGATCGAATACCTTTATATAGTATCTGACTGTGAAAAGATCTGGTGAAGATCTCACCTTATCGATGCTCAGACGTTTATCGTAACCCTGAGTGCTCACGTGTCGGCCAATTTACCCTTGGGGGGCAATGTTTGGAGAGTGGAGGGTCGATGTGGACCATATTAGTGAGGGACGCCTCGCTAGTATGGCCCGCTGACATCCGACACTAGTGGTTGGACCTTGGTGCGTGATGGTCGGAGGTGATTATAACAGTGGGAGACGTCCCATTGCCTATAATCGCCTTCAACTGTCCAGCATCGAAGTTCGACCATAATGTGGATGGTGGAAGGCGATAATATGTAATGGGAGACGTCCCGTTGCATGTGATTGCACGACACTTGAAGCAAATCAATGTGGCAGCCACGCTTAAAGGAGGTAATTCCGTTGTACGGGATTGAACGTTAACCTGGCATGTAATGTCTCTAGACTTTTTGCTCTACGAGCTAGGTCACATGATATCCGCGTACACAGGATATCCGGTTACACAGGAAGTGACACACAGGAAGTGACACACAGACCGACCAGTGTAAAACCTCCCCTGTTCAGTCGGGGAGGTAAAAACTCGCTAAAAAGCTGGATTGGCGAACAATTGGAATGGCTATTCGATCAAATGAAAAGATTATATCATAAAAGATATGGGAACAGATTCCGAGCTATTTAAGTAGGGGTTTTTAATCGATAAAAATCGACAGGGATGGCTTATTGTCAATTAAATTTAGGTATATTTGATCGAAATTTTTATATTAAAACGATTTTTAAAAGTCATTTACCGCAGGTTGCTTTGTTAACATTTTCTACATACGTTTTAATTGATGTAAATAACATCATGACGACGGCGGCGGCATTTGTGACGCTGCAGATAATCACCATAATGATTGAACCGATTACCAAATTATCATTAGCCATATTTTACTTATCAGCCGTAAGTACGCTTAAACCGCGCTAGTACAATTTTTTATCTAATTTTAATTTCGAATTCAGTTGAAAATTTGCATAAATAGAATGAACAGTATTTTAAACAGCGATGAAATGGAGGAATACGTTCAAAGTGGGAGCAACAACGAACAATTCGGTAAGAAATTGAAACAAGATGGTCAAGCCCATAGCAAAGCCACATCGCGTATGGTATAATGCTAACGTAGGAAATTGCCTTTATGAAAACTTGGATTTTTGTGCACTAATGTTTTCATTTTTTCAATTGAAACTTTTTCATTTTTCAATTGAAACTTTTTCATTTTTCAAATGAAACTTTTTCATTTTTCAAATGAAACTTTTTCATTTTTCAAATGAAACTTTTTCATTTTTCCAATGAAACTTTTTCATTTTTCCAATGAAACTTTTTCATTTTTCCAATGAAACTTTTTCATTTTTCCAATGAAACTTTTTCATTTTTCAAACGAAACTTTTTCATTTTTCAAATGAAACTTTTTCATTTTTCAAATGAAACTTTTTCATTTTTCAAATGAAACTTTTTCATTTTTCAAATGAAACTTTTTCATTTTTCCAATGAAACTTTTTCATTTTTCCAATGAAACTTTTTCATTTTTCCAATGAAACTTTTTCATTTTTCCAATGAAACTTTTTCATTTTTCCAATGAAACTTTTTCATTTTTCCAATGAAACTTTTTCATTTTTCCAATGAAACTTTTTCATTTTTCAAATGAAACTTTTTCATTTTTCAAATGAAACTTTTTCATTTTTCAAATGAAACTTTTTCATTTTTCAAATGAACTTTTTCATTTTTAGGTTTGGCATCCTCCATGTTTTTTATGTTTGGCATCCTCCAGGCTTTTAAAGTTTTTTAGGAATTACTTGGCTTAGTCATACGTGACTTCTTGATTCTTCGTTTAAAAATAATTTAGTTTCTTGGTTTAAAAATAATTTAGTATATATAGAAGTTCTGGCAGTATTGAGGCATAGTCCCGTGGCCGAGCGGTTAAAGCCGTCAATTATATACCATTATTATATATCAAATATAATCCAGGTTCGATTCCTGGCGGGGGTCGAAAAAAAAATGTAATGATGGATAGCAAATGATTATACGAAAGACTTTCATTACTGTGCTTAATTGTATTGATGTAATTATTGTATAATTTAAAGCTATTTGCATTATTTGTGGTTTAAACCTACGCGATTACTCATTTTTCTGCTCGTTGACGTGTTTCGTCATTTCTGGGGACATCTGACTTCTGACAGCACGGAAAACAGTTCCGCCTCTGCCTATCCACCTTCTAGGAAACGTGGCCATGGGCGCCCGCAGAAAGTTTTCCAAAGGGGGGGGGGGGGAATTGATAATTTTGGTGTAGACGAAGGGAAAACTATTGTTTAACGTATCTTTTAACTGAGCCAAGTGCACCGAAATTATAAACATTAGATTGAATAAACCAGCAGTCCAGTGTATCGTTGAACGAGGTGAAATACACCTTTTATATTTAATAAATAGAATTCACAAATAGTTTAAATTTTAGAAAGTATAGATTTATAATTGCTCACGCTTTTTTTTTGGCTTTCGACGTGCAAAAATTACTTTAAAATTTAAAACGAGTCGAAACATAGGCTCTATTAACTGCCTCTAATACCATTGTAATCCTTTTTAACTAAATAAAATTAGAAACTTAATTCATCCTTTACACAAAAACCATATAAAAATAATAAAGTTTAAAATATTTAAGATGTCTTTAACAAAAAATTATTACTTTAATACTTTGGTTTTTTTTTTGGTTAACGAGAAACTTAAGCTAAAAATCTATTATACAAAAAAGAGGTTGCTTCGCACCCTTAAAAAAACTCTTTATCTAACTCGAATCAAACCCGTGAAGGGACAGAAATTATTTGTTAGAGAAAGAGCAATTTCATATCTTTAAAATTATAGTTAGTAGGTTTAGTCTACTACTTCAAAGATTTTATTACTATTATATATTTTCCAAAAGACGGATAAAGACGACCTAGGCCTAATGATAAATATATATATATATATATATATATATATACATTAAAGGAACTCCAACTTTAGCTAATTTTATTTGTGATACTGATAGAATTTAAAATTATCATCAATGGGAGAGGAAGGTTAACTAGGTCGTCTTTATCCGTTTTTAGGAAAATATATAATAGTAATAAAATCTTTGAAGTAGTAGACTAAACCTACTAACTATAATTTTAAAGATATGAAATTGCTTTTTCTCTAACAAATAATTTCTGTCCCTTCACGGGTTTGATTCGAGTTAGATAAAGAGTTTTTTTAAGGGTGCGAAGCAACCTCTTTTTTGTATAATTTCTGTCCTTTTTTCACCAAAAATATACACCTTTTCCACATTTCACTATTTTGCTTTATAGGTTTATTGAACCTTAATTCTTACTAATGCTGAATAAAAATTAAAGCGTTTAATTGAGGCTTCAATCTATTCGTAATTGAGACCCTGGTACAAATCTCGAAAGGCAGAGATTAACTAACCTAACCTTACCTAAGTTGTAAAACAGGGATGGGCTAGTTCAATTGATTAACTAACCTAAACTAATCTTACCTAAAATACTACAAGAGGAACGGGTTAGCCCGAGTTATAGGGATTACCTAGTTGGAGGGATGGGCTATTTCCAGGGTTTAATTAACCTAATTTAACCTTAAAGATTACTTGATGGAATGGATAACCCGAGGGATTAACTAGTTGGAACGATGGGCTAATTCGAGGAATTAACTAACCTAACCTAGCCTTACCTAAAATATTACAAATAGCCCGAGCTAAGGATTAACTAACCTAACCTCACCTTAAAGATTACCAGATGGACGGGGGAGGTCGAGGGATTAACTAACCTAGCCTTACCTAAAATATTACAAGAGGGACGGGCTAGACCGAGCTAGAGATTAAATTTATAATATTGAATCGCATCGACAAAAAATGAGCATGGAAAGCGAAACAATTCTTTAAAGCAAGAGAACATAATTCAGGAGACCAGAAGTATGTGGCCGTTTATTTAACTCGCCGACATCAATTTCCGTTTCGTATATCCTATTTAACATTCTAAATCTTTATTTTTTATTATACTTAAGTTAGACGTGCTTTAGATACAGACTTCAATAATTGGCCAACTACTTAATAGCAACGTTATTACGTAGTAGTAATGACGAAGCTATTGGATCTAAAGCACATCCTAGTCGCAAAACTCAAGTATTTTAAAAAATAGAGTAGAGATTGAGAACGTTAAACTATAAATTTCATGTGTAATCGTGCACTTGGCAGGATATGAAGTCCAACTCAAGTGATATTTAATCCCTAGAACTCTCATTGTGAAATGTTTTTACAGTGACTTAATATATTAAATTGGCCACATTTCTAGGTAATGTGATTTACATTCAATCGCCTCGCTTTATTCGAGTACTCTACCCAAAAATCGTGAGAAAGAGGTCTCTTATCACCGAAATATAAGTGAGAAACGATTGCCTAAACAATCAAAGACGTCAGCATTGCACAAACGAGAGGGTTCGCCACAATTTTAAACGCTAACGTAAACCACCCATTTGTACGGTGCATCTGCGAGTACTGAATCTGCAAATCTCGTTTATATAGGCCGAGAAGAGATGTATTATTAAAGTTAAAAAATCAAATGATAAGAAAGTCATGCCAACTTTTTAATTACGGTGAATTAGGGTGAATATAATGGGATACTCATGATATGACATAATAGTCAAAATTAGACCGCTGAAGAGGGCTACCCTAGTAAAAGAACCCAATAAATGCAATTTTCCGTTAACGATAAAAAATGCCATTAAAAAAAGCTTATCAACTGTTTAATAAAATCAATTTTTGTTTATCAATTTAAAGCCAATTAATAAAGCTCGGCTAGTTATATGTTTTACCCTTTTCGTCACCCATACAGGCATCTGTCTCTCTATTAACTCGAATTCGATGGATACCCATTATCATTCTACTGTTTAAGAAATAAAATTTTGTTTAACGTTTTGAAGCAATTAATAAAGCTCGGCTAAGCTTATGATTTCACCCTTTTGTAACCCATTCAGGCACCTTTCTTTCTATTAACTCGAATTCGATGGATATTCCTTATCATTCTACTGTTTAAGAAATAAAATTTTTGTTTATCATTTTGAAGCAATTAGTAAAGCTCGGCTAAGCTTAAGATCTCACCCTTTTGTAACCCATTCAGGAACCTTACTTTCTATTACTTCTTATACTTAATCAACATTTCATTATTGAAATCTGTGTTTAACTAGAGATACTCTTGTACCCGAACGAAGTCTTATCAAATTTTTTCAAAAGTACCTTTGTCTGTATTAATTCGTATTCAGTGGACGGTGGGGAGAGGGAAACGACGACGACGACGACGATTTCAGTTTCTGATGAAATTCGAGTTTAGATAAAGGGATAAACACGAACGTGTTTATCCTAATTAGTGGATGTGCATGGTATATTTACAACGCCAACTATCGGTACCGAATGTCCTGAATATGCCGTGACTATATGTTCAGGTGTGGAGAGCGCGGGCTGGTATGGCAATGCTTGATACATTTTTTGGGTGATATTATTCACTCGTGAGCCAATGTCGACTTTAAAAGTAATTGGTTTGTTGTACAAGTATATATCATCAAATGTGTCAGTCTTATCCTGGTTAAGTCGGGTGTGTTGGTAAGCATTGACTTGGTTAAGTGATTGTGATGTGAGCGTTAGAGAGTACGAGAAGGATTCCGAAATGTACGTCGTGTCGTTCTAAAAATAATGTTGCTCTTCTTGTATTAGTTTTTGAACACAATAACTTTAATTTAATATTGTAACGAACATGAAAATTTTTTAAATCGTAAATCGTAAACTGGGCGCTGAATTATCCCAAATCGGGTGTCTGAAATATTCCCCGCTTAAGTTCTATCGTTTCTTGATATTATGGGTTTACGGCGTGAAGAAAAAAAATATCTTATAGATTCACGTTGAACATTTTTTAAAGCTATTCAAATGCAAGATTGCACGTTCCGTTGGAGAAATGAACTCGAGCCTACTCTGTCAAATATCAACATTTCAGTACCCAAAGGATCTTTAATCGCTGTAGTTGGTCCCATTGGCTGTGGGAAATCTTCCCTACTCTCTTCGCTAGTGTGCGAAATGCTGAAAGACAATGGACACGCCTACACGACGGTGAGAACACTATTTTCACTTGAATTGGCAGAGGGTCTATTTTTCCATAGGGTTATAATAAAGTGGACGGACTGGGCGATCTCTATTGAATGGTCCTAAGGTCGAACGTATTTCGCTGTTGCCCAGCATTGATAATATTATCGTATATGATTGTAATAAGGTCGAAGATTTTGCTTTTAAATGTCTATCGTCGAACACAATATCCTTTAGAGTAGAAAGGAATAGTGCAGAAAGTACTGAAAATCAAATCTCATCGAACCGAATATGGAATAGAATCGAACCGAAATTGATAGAATGAGAGATTAAAAAAAAAAATGTTTTTTTATTTAAAACAAGCACTTGGTGGATGATGAACACAAAGGGAAAATACATTGATTTCCTACTTAAGTTAGGTTAAGTTATGATAGTTTCGCCTCGCTCTCTGAAATATGTAACATTTTATATACATAATCAAGGAGAAATCCTAAGACCTTTGCCAGAATAGCAGCAGCCGCGCAAGGAATTGATGCCACGTTACTTTATGTTCGTCTAATTACGATCATACTAATAGGCCTAATTCTGCCCAGCAACGCAGCGACTTTATAACTAATCAAAGGTATAGGTAGAGTCAATTAAAATGCGGTAGTTTCCATGGCATGAAACAAACTGAAGTTTAATACTAATGTTAAACGCAACATTAACAACACTCTACAACCCACACAATACCCCCAAAATATTATTTACGCACGCACATTCCTATCCCTAACTAAATATACTTAAACGTATACCAGATGCCAATGTTATCTCGCGGAATTAAAAACAAAATGTACTCACCGTCTCGCGCACACAACGTCGACGGAAATGGAAGAACAAAGACTGCGGAAGGTCTAAAGAGTCGGTCGAAAGTCTACGAAACGATGAACATCTTAGCGTGGGACGAATTCCCCGAAAATAGCGATGGTCAGCCCAGAGTTTACTCTCCTGTCATGGAGGCCAGGTTTCTGCCCAAAAAGGTCTTTACCAATACGACTACGGAATAGCGAAACCATTTAACCCGACATCGAGGTCTCGAACGGGACAAGCGAGTTTTCTTTCCTAACTCTTTTCTCCTAGTTAGCTCCGACTCGTTTATTTTTAAATTTTGGTTATCGGTATATGGCACTGGTATCACCTAACTCTACCCTAAATAATAATTGGCATCTGGAAGCTAAAATTCAATTTAACAATAAACGGGAAAATGAACGAGACAGTCATAAATAAATGACAACAATATAATATACAAAATCGTCGATGCTTCTATGAACAATTTAATTACAAAAAGATAGTTGGGTTCTCTCCCTCTCTCCTGACCTATTTTCAAAAAGAGAGCCGAAAGAAGAGAATCCCAAGACACCCATTACCATTCGGAGCTATATTCTCGAATAGTTAACGGCAATGCCTAACACATTCCGCACATGGAAACATTTCACAGATCTATAGAGATCGCCGAATTTTTTGACAAAACAAGTTCTAAGAAAAGGAGAAATTGTCCCTTGCTATGGATATTTAAAAAAAGATAATGGTTAGCGCGGCTTAAAAGAGCGCGGCCTATTCCAAGTCAATATAATTGGAACGCGATAGGCCTAAATTGCAACTATCACGATAAAATTCGCTGCATTGAAGGCGCTGTCGCGTGTATTCATTAAAAAAACTATTTTTTAAAGATGTTGAATAATTCTCCTTTTAGGGGTCATTGGGATATTTGACTCAACAGCCTTGGATTCAGAACACGTCATTTCGAGAAAACATTTTATTCACAGCTCCAATGGATGAGATTTGGTACAGAGAAGTAATCGAGGCGTGTGCTCTCGAGTTCGATTTAGTTAACCTACCATGTTATGACGAAACCGAAATAGGTGAAAGGGTACGTTAAGATCATAAATGTAATTTGTTTTTCGTATAGGTTTAGCTACAATTTCATACGACAATTTTTCTTCTTCGCTTCTTCCTTTGCTAAAAAATTCTAATAACAGTTTGGTAAAAGGCCTAGGATTATTTCTGCCTGTCACCCTGGAAACAAACTGACCCTCCAGGCTTTCTCTTGCCTCGCTACCCAAAGGGGGAGCTCAGAAGGTGAGCCCACTTCCAGTGAAACAGGCAGGTGACAGGCAGAAGAAATCCTAGGCCTGAACCCCATTTGTGTAAAAGTGAACTTAACTCTTGATTTGAGCATAGAGCGAAAATGTTTTTCAAATAGGCTTTGGAAGTTTAAACTCGAATTTGTCAGTCCGTTAAAATCCAAGTCAAAGCTACTAAAACTAAGTACGGGAGGAGCGCGTCTGCTTCCCGTTCCTCCTTTACAAAAGAAACAATCTTATTATAACATTTAGCGGGAACTAATAACCGCTCGCTAATAACCAGCCCAAAATTTGGTTAGTGAAATTTAGAAACAATATTGTAGTGGCATTCACCACCATATGGGCTTGGTTTCGGAAATGCGGACAAGGGAGTCGGGAAGCTTAAAGGAGTCCTTCACGGCCGTGGCGTCCCCCCCCTGTTTTTTCAAAAGTCGGTCTTCCAAAAATTGCCCACTGCATGTCTTTGGCGCCCCAGTAGTATATATCTATTAAGTAGTATAGAAGGGAGGGTCGCTAAAAACTGAGGGGGGAAGCAGTAGACATGAGGGAGCCGCCAAGGCAGTGAAGGACTCCTTTAATAAAATCCCGCCATTGTTCTTAAGACTTTACTATTCTATTGACTCAGCCATGACTCGGATAGCTGTTGCAAAGCCGTTTTGTCAATCGCGGGCACTCGTTGCGTTTGGTAGATCATTTCCTTCACTCTGGAGCATTATAAATAATTTCTTTCTATGAGACCGTTGCGCGCCTAATTGATGGTATTAACACGTTTGAATATATCAATCCATTTCCGCTTAAGGGCATTAATTTGAGTGGTGGTCAGAAACAAAGAGTCAGTCTAGCTAGAGCGGTTTACCGATTGTATGACATTTATCCATTGGACGATCCATTGGGTGCCGTGGACTCTCACGTGGCTAAACGCATCTTCGCCAAAGTCATTGGACCAAATGGTTTATTGAAAAACAAGGTCAATAATAAAATTAATATCCCTTGACAATTGAAATTCTAGAATATATTTTCTAACGTACTAGACCAGATTGTTGGTAACGCACAACGTCTCTTCCCTGCGCGATGTGGACGAGATATATTTCATGCAAAACGGAAATATTATCGAGAAGGGATCGTTTGAGAGAATCATGAGCAACAAAGGAATAGCCGGGAATTATTTAACTCAACACATGAAGGAAGAAAATCACGAAGTGGTAGAAGATTCGTGCTTACCTAAAAAGAATTTGGAAAAGAGGTAATGCTTGGAAATTACTAGGCTAACGGTAATTTATAGTTGGCTTCGGTAAAATTACGAAAATGATCTTATTTAATATTAATGTTATTAAATAATTGTAAAATGTTTTTTTTTTTTTGAGAAACGGGGGAACACGCGCGCCGGAGCGTTCTACGTCTCTGGAGAGCTAGTAATTCCGGAGCCAAAAGTTACAGGCATTTTTAGCTAGACCCAACCCTAGTGGGGTCTAGGTACTGTATTCACTGCGGCGTTCGTGTTGGCGTTCGCGTTCGCGATGGCGTTCGCGTTGTACAAGAAGACGGAATACGTCATCGAATACAAAAATCTTTCGTCCTCTTGCCTCTCCGAGTGAACTTTTAGTTCACGGAGAGGTTCTGTCTGTTACGTCATCGAATAGGAAAAACTTTCGTCTTCTTACCTCTCCGAGTGAACTTTTAGTTCGCGGAGAGGACATGCCTCAGAAGAAGACGTCATCACCCACGGAGCTTGACCCTCCAATAGAATTCGCATATACAGTTATCAGCTTCTACCATGCTGTAAACATACATCCACCACAGCTCATTGAAGAGCAGCTTCTTAGTTTATAATGATAAACGAACGCCTTATATAGTATCTTTTGGATTCGAGTCTATTTTAGCCTTCTGAGGTTATAGCTTTTACTGAATTGAAGCGTAATATTCCATTAAATTAAAATTAAAACTGATTAAATGATTTAACTTAATCTAAAAACCAATGTTGCTGAAACTTAAATTTAATATAAAAGATATTTTCGAAGATATTCAATATTTTCTTATAGGTTGATTAGATAAAGGCGTGTTTTCACGGGTGTCCAAGATAAAATGAATTAATAAATTTTAGATATTAAGGTGAGCTTTCACGAGTATCCAAGTTAAAAATTAATAAAGATTAGATATAAAGGCGTGTTCACAGGGTCTCCAAGATAAAATGACTTAATATAGAATAGATATAAAGGCTCGTTCGCACGAGTATCCAAGTTAAAATGACAAAGATAATATACAAATGCCCGTTCGCACGGGTATCTAAATCAAAAGTGAATAAATATAAGATATAAAGCCGCGTTTACACGTGCAACCAAGATAAATTAATAAAGATTAGATATAAATCCGCGTTCAGACTAGTATCAAAGAAAAATTAAGATAAGATATAAAGCCGCGTACACACGGGTATCCAAGATAAATTAATAACGATTAGATATAAAGTCGCTTTCACACGGGTATCCAAGATAAAAAGGACTAGATATAAACGCGTTCACAAAGGTATCCAAGATAAATTAATAAAGATTAGATATGAAGACGCGTTCACAGGTAGCCAAGTTGAAAAACATGATTTGAAAAACATGATTTGAAAAACATGATTTGAGAAACATGATTTGAAAAACATGATTTGAGAAACATGATTTGAGAAACATGATTTGAGAAACATGATTTGAGAAATATGATTTGAGAAACATTTGAGAAACATGATTTGAGAAGCATGATTTGAGAAACATGATTTGAGAAACATGATTTGAGAAACATGATTTGAGAAACATGATTTGAAAAACATGATTTGAAAAACATGATTTGAAAAACATGATTTGAAAAACTTTACGCAACTTCGTGTTTAAAGGAATCTTGAAACGCCATTCAAATTGTTCAAAGAGGTTTATGCATGCATAACAAGCCCCTACTAAAGCATAATTCTTTTCAGCCTCTTTTACAGGGGTCTAGCTATTCCTATGGGCTTCACCATCTTGTTCATTCGTGCCGCGCAGGGAATCTTGTTTCCTCTGTCTCTCTGGAATATGTGACGTCGAATTCGAAGCGCGCCTTTCCCTTCCACTCCAAAGGTTTCCTCCAAAACCCCGGCACGCCCGCGTCACATTTCTATTAACCTTGGTATCAATGCAAAGCCAGCGACAAGGGTATTATGAAAAACAGTATTTTGGACGTGTAGGATATTTTAGTCAGAAATTTTGAATCGTTTGAAAGATTAATTCCGCATTTAAAAATCACATAAAGTCCAATACAGATCATTTTGTGATTTTTATTTTGATGGAAAATTACGCGGTAAATTAACGGATAATTTACCAACTTACAAAATTATGGTAATTTTAGAACTACAGCCAATAGGCACTTTCGTACTTTGTGTTATGAGCGGTGTAGAACTAGATTGCAATTTCCTGGTCTTTTCAGCAAACTTTTAATTAATCCCCGAGTAACAGTCCTGTCGATTTAAGATTAGACTTGGCGATAAAATATTTTTTGCGTCAAGTTCCTGAAAATGACGCGAATCGTTCGTACAAAATTTTCAGCAATCCCTGAAATGGAAGTTAGTCAAAACGGATCGGCTTCGGGACCGAGATAGCGGTCTGAATTGGCCAATGTCTTTTAGACGTATAGCAAATAATACGCGTCGCATATATTTGACGTTCGCCATCTTCGGAACGAGAGATAGTGGTATTAACTACAAAAATTTTAATCACTGTAAGATTATTTTACCTATATCTTTGCTAAATTCAAAATGCCGCCCATTGTATTATAAATTTTGAAAAACCTTATTTTAAGGAACACAAAATATGTCGAACATCGGCTTATTTTTAAGATAATTATCAACTTTCATCTTTTATGACCATGTTCAGAATAGGAAAAAATAATTTCAGTTTAAAGTTACATATATTGGCAACTACTAGCTATTAACGAGTTATACCACTGACGATGGAACTCTAACGTATCCGAAACTAGTTGGGTTTTAAAGGTTTTGAAAATTTTAAACAGTGAATTTTCATAAACAACTATCTCTCGTGCACCTAAGTAAATCCTTATTCTTTCGCTCTTTCACCATATGACCATGTTATAAAAGTAAAAAAAAAGTGCTTTCTCTCACACCTGGATCGCAAAATTTAATAGCTAGTGAATTTAATTAACCCGATTTTCGGCTTATATGTATAACTTCTTCAACAAGTTAGGTGACTCCTTTCGGGGGAGCGCGGCAATATAGAGAATGTTTCGGTTTTTTACAGAAACTTTGTCAATTCACCAAAAAAGTCACAAAAACAGGACCAAAGCATTCTTGAAGTATTGAGCACATTAAAGTTCTCTTCAATAGACCCTAAAATAAAATCGTTCGAATTTTCCAACGACATTTACTCTTGCCCAAGAGCTTGCTGGGAAGAGGCAATATTTGGCGGATCCCGATTGACTGAGTGCCATTTGAACTAAGTATTACCGGTTTGTATATGTAAAGATATATATATATATAAAACCTACAGGTGAGGTCGTATTTCTTTATCCGAACACTAATTTCATCAGAAAGCGTAATGTTATTTCCCATATATATGCCCCACTTTTCGTCAGTGATAACTGTAATAATTTCCGTTTTCAGCTTCCGACCGTCCACTGAATTAGAGTTAATTGAAAGAAAGGTAGTTTAAAAGAACAAGGATTTTATCGGGTACTAGCGCTTTCTAGTTAAAAATTTTATCAACAACAAAAACAAAGATTTAAATTATCAAACTGTGATTAGAGAGAAAGGTGCCTGAATGCGATGCGAAAGGTTTAAAACATAAGCTTAGCTGAGATTTATTATTTGCTTCTAAAATTCTAAACAAAAATTCTATTTGTCAAATAGTAAAGAATATCCATTGAATTCGAATTAATAAGCTTAGCCGAGCTTATATTAACTGCTTCTAAAACGTTCAACAAAAACTCTATTAAAACGTAGATAGAAGAACGATAAGGCATATTTTGGCACGCTGTTTTTTAACACTAAAGGAAATTTGCACTCTTGGGGTCCTTTAAATTTTAACTATTATCAGGAGCACATTTAATTCCCCATAAACCTAAGATATAGGGTGTTTGATTAACGATTTAGTTCAGGGATACGATTGGCTTGAGCGAAATATAAATATAAATACAATATATATAAAAATATTGAAAATCCCTTTTTATTTATTTCCTTTCATATACAATAAAACTGAATAATCCGTTAAATAATTTTAGAATCCCTCTGAATGAAAACTCCAAAAAGAGTGTTAACGAAAGATTTCCAATTATTAATATGAACACAATAATTGATATGTGAAATTAGTCGCTACCAAATTTGTAATTGGTATCTGATGGTTGAATTCTTATCTCGAAATTCAAAATCTCAAAATCGCGATAAGACGCAATATCAATGGGACACAAACTCGATAGCTCATAATCTCGAATTATATATAAACTATAATTTTAAATATATTAAATTGCTCTTTCTCTAACAATTAATTTCGATCCCTTCGCGGATTTGACCCAAATTAGATAAAGTACCCTTTTTTAAGCGCGCAAAGCAGCCTCTTTTTTATATAATAAATATATTGGCTAACTAACATTTTGCAATGTACAGTTGTGTTTCCAGAATAAACTGTATTCGTATAAGTTTACCACATAGAAAAGGGAATGTTTCTATTGGATACGAATGTACAACCATGGTTTATGTAATTTTTGTTTTTTAACCGAAAAGAAACCATCTGGGGAAAAGACGATATCTAAATACCCGAGTATATACTCACGTAGCGAGCGAGATTTAGATTGGAATCGCGCAATGTTATTCGTCTAGGGACCGCTAATCCGTACTTTAACCATTGCTTGGCCTATTATGGCTAAATGGTTAAAGTTTTGCTACGAACACTTTTAATCGTGTTTGAAGTGTTAAAATCTGTTATTTTACGGACTATACGAATACCAATTGTCTTACCACCGTGAGTGCATACACGGCCTTACCGAACTTGTGACCACAGGGCTCAATTTGCAGTCTCCTTGTAGGCCTACTTAAAGTAATAAGAATTTCAAAAGACTATAGCCCTATATACCCGGAAGGGCGTGTTTTCAATCATTATTGTTTGGCCAATACTCTAGCTTTTGAGTCAAAACTAATTTCACATTTGTTTTAAAAAATCTTTATTGAAATTAGTATTATTATATCGGTTGTTGGATTGGTAATTGACGTGCACCTTGCATCCAGAATATTTGATACAGATTTCACTATTACCTCGGTCAAACACGAAAGTAAACGAGGTATTTTAAAGGCACATTTTCAATTCAAATATTTTTGGCCAGTAATCGACCTTTTGCGTGATATAAGGCTTCAAGAGCCAGAAAAGCGGATACCTCAATGAATTAGATGGAAAAAGTTAATTGAAAACGGGCTTTTCAATCAAGATGTTCTGGCCAAGAATCGAGTTTTTTCGTCAAAATCAAAGTTGAAGCTCAAATCACGCTTTTCTTATAACCCACGTTATCAGGCTTCGAGTAAAAAAAGCGAATATCTAAATGAATTTGACACAAGCTTCTCTTGGAAAAGCGGGAGCTTAAAAAACTTGATTGATAACGGGACTTGGAGCGTTGATTATTGTGTAATACAAAACATGGGCATAATATCCATTTTCAACTATTATGTGCAAAATTTCGATGTGATTTAGGCTACTTTTGGCTTAAAAGCAACTTAAAATAGGCCTAAATAGTCCGTTACACTTCGAGTTGGCAGCACTATAGTAGCCTTTATCTCCAATTAAGTCAAATCATATAGAAAACGGGTAACCTTGCTTCGCGCGTGTTGCTAACTCGAGGTGGATCAATAGAAACACGGTTTTTTAAAATTAATTACAAATGGCTCATGATTAAAAGTAAGCCAAAAAGCACGTGTAAAATGAAAAACACGCGGCCACGTTTTTGAAAACTGTACTTATCCTAGTTCGACATTATTAAATACACGGTTACCCCTAAAGACATTTAGATTTTTAATCATCCCTGCCTCTTTCTCTATATTGTTCCTAAAACATACGCAAGTAGCGTAAAACGGTTCTCATAATGTTAAACTGCGTAGACGCTTCTTGTGAAATTTTGAGTTATGAATAAAAAAACAACGCCGGACGCCGTTGTTTTAATAATTGTAATTTTAATATAAAATTCGATATTCAAAGCAGTTCTATAACTTTACGGTAGTGTCAATATTTTATAACCAGAATTTATTTATTTATTTAACAGGAGTAATAATAATTTGGCTAAAAACTGTCTAATACAATCGGAAGAAAGAAACGTTGATAGTAAAAACGCCAAGCTCATAACCAAAGAAAATTTGAAGAGTGGATCAGTAAGTATCCTTTGGCGTTAGATTCGTTAAGCGATTTCCAGGCCACAACGCGTGCTATTGAAATTTCCAAAGCTATATTACAGTTACTTGAAGTAGCAATCTATGGTCTTCCGTAAAGAACCTCAGTGTTGAACCTTTTTTATTTTGTCGATTTGGGAAAACATTATTTCAGAAGGAATTTTGGGAACATTGTAAATTACGATTATAATTTTTATATAAAATAATCCTGACTTTAGACATGTTCAGTAACCGTTGAGCATTTAGAAACCGTAATTGTATTAGAGTTTTGGAGGAAAAGCAAAAAAACTTATTTTTTTCACATTTTTGAGTCCCGTCGCGAAATTATATTTACAATTACAATGACTTTTTCAATAACAAACAATATCACCATTAGCAAGTTCATTTACTTATTATTAATATCAAGTCCATGATATTAATTCGAGTAAACATGCTCAAATTAGGGCTACATTAAGAATTCGGAGAACCCGGTAGGGTTCTATGTTATGGGCTGATCATCATTTGTAATGCAATTTTGATTTCCTAAAAAATTCAGTCTCTAGCCAATCAAAACGCTCATTATCCCATAGAATAACATTAAAATCGACTCTTTCGAGGACAAGTCCAGTGATTGACAGAACTAAAAGAGGAATTATTTGTTACAGTTCTAATCACTTTTAAATGGTAGAGCAAGGTTCGAATGTTGAACTTTTCAAGTTTCATTTAAAAATATTAAGTCTAAGTATTTTAAAATTAATTCTGAAGTTGACCCTTTTTTTGGTACTTAGCTGGTTTCGCGCATGGCCAAATTCGTATTGTTATTCTATGGGATTTGGTTTTTTGAAAGTGGCTTACCTTTCAGGTTTATTTTCTAATACTTCCGGATATTTTTAAAACTTGCATTTTCCGTGTGGTATGAATTAATATTCGAGCTTTATTTTAAGACTAATTTCATAATAATACACCGATTAGTTGGCCCACAATCTATTCATGAAAACGGGGGGAACAACAAGGGGGAGAAATAGATTCGCCAAAAACCTAAGCCTAATTTGACAAATTAGGCTTAGGTTTTATATGGCTTTTTAAAACACGAGCAGGAGCGCGCTTGATTTGGACGCTAATGACCTAATTTCTCCTCCTTCATATTTTTGCCGTTGTTATAAATATACTATGGGCAAACTAATCGGTGTAAAATTATGAAATTAATCTTAAATTAAAGCCCGAAAAATATCTGGAAGCATTAGAAAATGAATCTGAAAGGTAAGTCTCTTTCAAAAAATCTAAATCCCTTGCATCGCAGAACTAAAAGAGGAATTATTTGTTACAGTTATAATCACTTTTAAATGGTAGACCAAGGTTCGAATGTTGAACTTTTCAAGTTTCATTAATAAATATTTAGTCTAAGTATTTTAAAATTAATTTTGAAGTTGACCCATAATTGGCTTTTTTGCTAGTTTCGGTCATGGCCAATTCGTAATGTTATTCTATAGGATTTGGTTTTGTGAAAGTGGCTTACCTTTCAGATTTATTTTCTAATACTTTCAGATATTTTTCAGACTTGAATTTTCCGTGAGGTATGAAATAAGTTTCAAGCTTTATTTTAAGACTAATTTCATAATTTTACACCACTTAGTTGGCCCACAATCTATTTATGAAGACGGACGAAAAATTAAAGCGGAGAAATTGAGTGGGCAAAAACCTAAGCCTTATTTGACAAATTAGGCTTAGGTTTTCTATAGCTTTTTAAATTCACGTGCAGGAGCGCGCTTGGGTATTGAACGCTAATGACTTAATTTCTCCTCCTTCATATTTTTGCCGTTTTTATAAATAGACTGTGGCCAAACTTATCGGTGTAAAATTATGAAAGTAGTCTTAAAATAAAGCCCGAAAAATATCTGAAATCATTAAAAAATAAATCTGAACGGTAAGTCTCGTACAAAAAATCTAAATCCCATAGAATAACATTAAGTTTAAATTTCTCCGCCTTAAAACTTAAAAGTACTCTCCTTTTTAAAAATGTGAAAGTCCGAACGACTTGGCATTTCGAACGGCCATAAGGAAGGTATTAACATCCATAATAATGAAAAAAAAAATTAATTTAGTTTAAAGGGTAATGGGAAAAATATGATGATTTCGCTGCGGCTGTCGGAGGTATTAACATCAAAAATGATGAAAAAATTATTTTAAATTTGGTTTAAGGGCAATGGGGAAAATATAAAGATTTCGCTGCGGCTGTCGGAGGTATTAACATGAAAAATGATGAAAAAATTATTTTAAATTTGGTTTAAGGGCAATGGGGAAAATATAAAGATTTAGCTGCGGTTGATGGAGGTATTAACATCAAAAATTATGAAAAAATAAATTTTAATTGGGATTAAAGGGCACTGGTAAGAATGTAGAGATTTGACTGGAATCAAGTGCAGCTGCCGGAGGTATAAACATCAAAAATTATGAAAAAATTAATTTTAATTGGGATTAAAGGGCACTGGTAAAAATGTAGAGATTTGACTGGAATCAAGTGCGGCTGTCGGAGGTATTAACATCTAAAATTATGAAAGAATTAATTTTAATTGGGATTAAAGGACACTGGTAAAAATGTAGAGATTTGACTGAATCAAGTGCGGCTGACCCAGCTATTAACATCAGAACTAATGAAAAAATTAATTTTAATTGGGATTAAAGGGCAATGGTAAAAATGTAGAGATCTGACTGAATTAAGTGCGGCTCCCGCAGCTATTAAAATCAAAAATGATGAAAAAATTAATTTTAATTGGGTTTAAAGGGCAATAGTAAAAATGTAGAGATCTGACTGAATCAAGTGCGGCTGCCGCAGCTATTAACATCAAAAATTGTGAAAAAATTAATTTTAATTGGGTTTTAAGGGCAATGATAAAAATGTAGAGATCCTACTGAATCAAGTGCGGCTGCCCCAGCTATTAACATCAAAAATAATGATTTTTTTTTATTTTAATTGGGTTTAAAGGACAATGATGAAAATGTAGAGGTCTGACTGAATCAAGTGAGGCTGCTCCAGCTATTAACATCAAAAATTATGAAAAAATTAATTTTAATTGGGATTAAAGGGCACTGGTAAAAATGTAGAGATTTGACTGAATCAAGTGCGGCTGCCCCAGCTATTAACATCAGAAATAATGAAAAAATTAATTTTAATTGGGATTAAAGGGCAATGGTAAAAATGTAGAGATCTGACTGAATCAAGTGCGGCTCCCGCAGCTATTAACATCAAAAATTGTGAAAAAATTAATTTTAATTGGGTTTTAAGGGCAATGGTAAAAATGTAGAGATCCGACTGAATCAAGTTCGGCTGCCCCAGCTATTAACATCATAAATAATGAAATTTTTTATTTTAATTGGGTTTAAAGGGCAATGGTAAAAATGTAGAGATTTGACTGAATCACTTCTTAAATTGCTAGTCTTTTAATATAGAATTAACACTTTCGTGCTAGACTGAAGTGACAGATATTATATCAAAAATGTCTTTGCGAACAAAGACCCAGAAGGACATGTTATGGCCTTGAATGTCTGAAGTGACAGATATTTAATATTCTTTTAAAACATTAAATTTAAATACAATTAAATTTTCTTTTAAAACATGAAATTTAAATATAATTAGATTTTCTTTTAAAACGAAATTTAAATATAATCACAATCTGGCACGATTTAGAGTTAACATCAAATTTCGCTTAATTATTTTTCAGGGATTACGTGTCAAACAAAACGAAACTTTTCGTTCGATAGAAAAATTTACTTAATTTAACTTTGGCTTTAGGCATAGAATCAAAGTTCTATGATCTGATCTCATACCTTAATTGGATAATGTTTTCTATGGATAATGTTTTATTATAACTCCTCGACTTTAGTCGAGGCAATTCGTTCATGTTAGCTTATGAATGCTTATACAAGAATTTAAAGGTAATAAAAATTCCCCATATTTTAATTTTTAATTTAGGTTGCAAACGAAAAAACCTAATCCATGGATAATGTTTTGTTATAACTCCTCGACTTTAATCGAGGCAATTCGTTCATGTTAGCTTATGAATGCTTATACAAGGAATTTAAAGGGAATAAAAAATCCCCATATTTTAATTTTTAATTTAGGTTGCAAACGAACAAACCTAATCCATGGATAATGTTTTGTTATAACTCCTCGACTTTAGTCGAGGCAATTCGTTCATGTTAGCTTATGAATGCTTATACCATAGATGGGCGTGCTTCACGGAGTTTAGTACAGTGGAAGGCTTGCGAAGCACTTCACGCGAAGTGCTTCGCCAGCCTTCCACTGTACTATACTCCGTGAAGCACGCCCATCAATGGCTTATACAAGGAATTTAAAGGGAATAAAAATTCCCCATATTTTAATTTAGGTTGCAAACGAACAAACCTAAACCATGGATAATATTTGATTATAACTCCTAATAACTAATTAGTGGTCCCTTATGGAAATCATCATTTAAATTGTACGGTTTTAATGAAAAGAAAAATGAAAGTATTACAATTTATTTAAAAACGTTATCCGCTGTAAAGTCGTCGCTTTGAAATTCTCTTCCCTTGCGCGCACAATATAGCTTTTAAAGTACAAATTGTTATGGTTTGGGTCGTCTGCTAAGTTAGAAAAGAAGACGACTTTAAACGGGCTTTAAAAAACACATTTCCCTTTATCATATACCCATTCCAATAAACCGGCGAGTATTTTTAACGATCCGTTCAATTGTGAGTCGTTGAAATTCGGGTTAAATTAAGAAAACAAAAAGTGGACTCGCGTTATACTGAAAAATAACAGTTCAATACACGTTTTCCCTGAAAAATAATTAAGCGAAATTTAATGTTAAGCGTCAATGGGAGAAAATCGTCTGTTATGTTTTTTCTTCAGTTGTTTTGAAACTTGAAACTCTAAATCGTGCCAGATTGTGATTATATTTAAATTTCATTTTAAAAGAAAATCTAATTATATTTAAATTTCATGTTTTAAAAGAAAATTTAATTGTATTTAAATTTAATGTTTTAAAAGAAAATGAAATATCTGTCACTTCAGACATTCAAGGCCATAACATGTCCTTCTGGGTCTTTGTTCGCAAAGACATTTTTGATATAATTTAAAAATCTACCTTAACGAATTTTACAATAGTTAAGAAAATAAACCAGACTGGAAAGAAAGGCGTAAAGTAGCTAGCTAAGCCACTTTGACGTCAACACGTCATCGGAAACCTTTTTTTTTTTTTTTTTTTTTTGAGAAACCTGATGCCATCCGTTGAGTAGTCACTAAACGTACCCCAGAATCGCGGCCAGTCGCGCTTCCGAAAACTGTAGGAATGTTTTACTTTCATAAGTATATTTTTATTATCCGATCAGGCGTCCTGGGCAGTTTACGGACGGTACTTTCGCGAAGTTGGCAAGTTGTGGAGTGTCTTTTATCTTATTTCGTGCGTGTGTTTCCAAGCATTGACTGTTTACTCGTCGTACAGGCTTATCCTATGGAGTCAAGACTTTAAACCAGACGATGACGGAGCCATGGCCGAAAGAAATTTTCGACTTTGGATATACTCCCTTATATCGTTGGGACAGATTTTGCTTTTGTCATTGACATTCGTGGCGATCTTCGTTGGCTGCCTCAACGCTTCCAAAGCGCTACATTTTAAGATGATGAGGTCGATTATGCGGTCGCCTATATCATTTTTTGACACAACTCCCATTGGCCGTATAATAAATCGTTTCTCGCAAGATTTGAATATGTTGGACACAATCATGGGCATTAATGTCAAAAATTGCCTCATTTTGGTGGTGTCAACTTTGGCTTTCCTCATCGCGACAATAGTTGCAATTCCGATTTTCATCTTACCAATTATAACCGTCATAATAGTATTTGCAATAATTCAAGTAAGAAATTATCACGTACTAAACTAAGCTTTGGGCTAATTATTATCTGGACAAGAATAGTTACTTTATTTTAAAAGTTCCTATTTGGACGTTTTACACTGAAAGACGAGCGTAAGCGCCAGAAAATATTTTTAGTATTTTGAACGAAACTCAATGGGATACGAGTTATTTTTAATCGATATATACGCTCTAAAACATGCCATGAAATCTGGCAACAAAGTCCAAGTAGTAATTCGAGATTAATTATTAAACATTTGGTGAGTATCGAAGCAGTCAAAATTAAAAATAATTTTTAAGAGTCTAGTATCGCTTGAAGGCACCCGGTTTCACTGGCGCGAATAAACTACCGCAGTCCGCAGCGCTTTATTCAAAACGTTTTTTTTTGCAAACGGAAAGCGATGAAACCGCAAATTTACCTGTCCTTCTTTCTATATCTATTTTTCGTGTGAATTGAAACGCGGTTAATTATACCGCGAGACTCAAAGTAACGCGCTTCATTTCAAACGTTGATTAGGCCTAATAATAAGCTCGTAAAACCTTCTTTCCCGGACCATAAAGGGAAACATTCCCTTATAAACGGTCTTATTAATTAGGTTAATTAGGGTCGTATCTTCTCCGGATCTTTTCCTAGAGTGTTGAACCTGTGTTCAGCGAAAGGCCAAATTATTAATGTACAAAATGAGCTCTTCCATTTTTAAATAGACCCAACCAAAGTTAAGTTATACATTTTTAAATGAAAGTGTTCAGAATTAGAAGCGTTCAGAATTAGGCGACCCTACCATATTTCACCGTTAATTTTTAATTTCTGTCCATTCACGAGTTTGACCTGTACTCAAGAAGGTGTTTTAAGGGGTTCGAATTATCTATTTTTTGTACAATCGCTCTAATACAAGAAAGTTCTACTCTACGTATGCAAATCCCGTCACCTCTGTTGGAAGAAAAGGAAAAAAAAAAAAAATTTCAATTATTTCGGCATTTAAATTTTGAAGGGTGAATCCAGAAAGGTAAAATTTTTAATACAGTATAAAATAGTATCCAAATGTCTTTCAAAAAATGCAGACAACCTGGCTTTAATTCTTCAATTGTCTTGAATTAACCATTTTTGTAATTTATGAATTATTTTTTAGGGAGAGCTTAGTTTTGTCTATCTGATAATTACCTCAAAATTAAGAGTTATTTCAAAATCTTTGCTATAAACTAAAAAACGTGTGAATTAATATTGAAATAATTCTATTTTTATCCGGAAAGCACATTTTACTGTTTACTAATGGCCAGTTGAGAAGAAGTAAGCTAACGCGGGACTCCTTTCTGTACGCCCATATATCGGCAGCCTTGGGTGGCACAACCGTAATTAGAGTTTGTGGCTTGGCGGAGAAGTTCCAGGCGCAGTTTCGTAAACTTCTGGACGATAGAAACTCCACAAATTACCTGCGAATTATAGCTCAAAGATGAACTCCTAAATATTTTTGAGCAAACTATGTAGTTCAGTCAACCGATTTATGAACATTCGACGAATTTACGTTTAACTTGTACGGTAGTTCCCTGTACTGGCTGTTTAAAGAAACTTACCAAATAATGGATTATAAAGTATATCCTTATTATTACCTCCCCAAGTGAACTTTTTCGCGGGAAGGTATTGTCGCGATGGCATCTGTGTGTGCCTGTACCTAGCGATATTGTTCTGCCACGTTAGCATAGGAGCAAACGTGTAAGCACTTTCAGTGCCGCGTGGAAAATGGTAAACGACTCTCGTATAGTCTATCAACAAAGGATCGTCTTGGTTGCCAACAGTCAATCAGGAAACATGAAACGGTTGACGGTTTAACCGTGACAGGTTGTAATTCAAAATTACTACCTTTTTTGTAAAATTATCCTATAAAGGGGTATATTGGTACGAAATATTACTTGGCAACTCATTCTTTCTTGGTAAGCTATTTTAAACTATATTTAGAGGAAAAAAACACTGAAAAGGGAACGTGTAGCCAAAAACCTATTCGAGAATTTTCAAACAATTATTAGACACGTTTTTCGTGTTTAGATTTATTTTTAAAGTCTGGTTTCTATAAAAAAATATATATATATTCGGACCAATTGTATTATGTCAGCCTTCAACAGCGCTAACATTACAAAAAATAGGCCGGCGTTTGATACCTTGAACATCAAACGCCGGTCTATTCTCTTAATGTTAGCACATTACAAGCGCTGTTGAAGGCTGAAATAATGTGATTGGCCCGAATTTATATATTCATAAAAAACGTGCTCGAAATTAAATTCAAAAGCTGTTCCATTTATACCTCCTAATTTCCCTATAAACACGATTTATAAAGCAAGTTTCGCGCATATTAAAGTATGTAGTTCAAATATTTCGTATACTTTCAAAAATCGAAACCCTAATGGGATCCATTAGTACTTTTTTTTTAAATTTGAAAGAAATTAAGGTTTTCCCCTTGCTTTGTGTTTAAACGTCAAAAAGAAATTTCACAAAAATCTAAAAATCATATTTTTTCAAAACAAGTTCACACTATTCCCCTTGAAACCATTTTCAAAGCCTTTTGAATAATATACAAGGTGTTTTTGAAAAGTTTCTAAAAAATTAGGGTACTTTTTCTGTGAGTTACTACGAGTGAAAAAGCCTATTGAACCATATGCCCAAAACCCCCCGTTTCAGAGCTATGGCCCCCCCAAAAGTAGCCTTCAAATAACTTAAATTGTGAAACTCGGCTTATGGCTTTCCCAAATTGTTATGAACAATTTCATGAGCCAACCGAATGAAAAAAAAAGACTTAAATTTTATCAAAAAAAGTTAGTTATTGAACTTGTTACGTTTATAGGTGTGCTATCGCTAAAAACGATGTTATTAGGTACCTGAACTATAAACGGAGGTATTTTCTTAAATGAAAAATTGTTTTATTCTATAAATTACTTTCTTAATTATTACAAAGAGCTCCGAAATTTACAAGAATCGTTCAAAGTGACCACCATGGACGTTAACGCACACTTGCGCCCGTCGTTTAAAGGATTCGCGAACACGGTAGAAGATACCCTGAGTGTTGCGGATAGTATCAAAACCGTCAATTACGCGTTGTCGAAGGTCCTGGATATCACGAACTTCAGTGCGGTAAATCAAGTTTTTTAGATGTTCACAAAGAAAAAATCGCACGGATGTAAATCGGGCGATCTGGCAGGCCACGCGACAGTTCCGCCTCGGCCTATCCACCTTCCAGGAAACGTGGCATCGTAGCGTGGGGGTTTAGTTGCCTCCACTCAAGATGGTTGTGTAAATTGAGTATTCCGTCACGTGAAAAATTTGCCTCGTCAGAAACTAGCGGAATTCTTGGAAAATCCAAATCATTCACCCAAGCCAAAAACCACGAATCCAGGTAAAAACGGCCACGGTAAAAAAAGCAAAAAAAGAGGAATTAAAAGCTAAATGTTTATTTTATTGAATTAGTATCTGCGTACATAATTTGTTAAAATATTAGGTGTCCGAACCGGATGTTGTGGCTAATTCCTTGAAGGAATTTGGGAATGTCTTTTCGTGCGGCGATAAAATCATCAAACAGATTCTTTAATCCAAGAGTGGATATCTTCCTCCAAGTAGATTGAGTAAGATGTTAAAAGCATCCCTGAATTCCGATTTCGTCACCAAATTTTGGTCTCCATACTAATTTAATCAATTATCCATTGAATGTAATGTCTGTAATGTCATCATTATAAATGCTGTCTTTTACCGTTTTTTATGTTGGCTTTTTTCCGGTTTTTTGGCTTTTTTTCCGTGGCTTTTTTTTACCTTGAAATACTTTGGCTTTTTTTACTAAAAACAAAACTCAAGCCGTCTCGGACAGTCCGCTTCGTTTAATGATTGAACATTTGCAAATGATATGGGTGGAACTGGTGTCCTTTAAGGATTTTTCAGGCAATAGCATTTTGGACGTTCAATTGTCTTCCAACCCTCTGGTGCTTGTTGAAGGATCGTCCTCAAAAATGGATAATACTTGTTCTTCAATATGCTCGGGAACGCCTCGTGCTTGAGATCCAGCGTGTTGTTATTAAGCAGTTTCTCTTAAGCGTCTGTCAACAGCCGTGAACGTTTGGTGATTTGGTAGTTGTCGTTGAGGAAAGTGCTCTTGATATAGGCGCCGAGCTTCCAATGTATTTCCCCGAGCTCGTCCATACATGACGTCCATACATACTCTGTATTTGTGAAGTACACCATACTTTAATATATTCTAAATGCGATTTATTTGTACAGCACGTTTATTTAAATACTAATTCGAGACTCATCCAATATCAATAAGTAGTTAAAAATGTTTAATAAAGTTATGGACATCTAAAAGAATTTATTTACCGCACTTAAGTTCACGATCTCCAAGAGCTTCGACAACGCGTAATTGACCGTTGTGATGCTATCCGCACACTTTCACCGTGTTCGCGAGTCGTTTAAACGACATGCGTTGGGCCGCGTGGTATATTCCCATTCGACAGAAATCCCATTCGACCGAATCCCATTGAACCGAAACAATTTTAAAAGATAGCCTAATTGGCGGTATTCGGTTTATTGGGATTTTGAAGGAAAATATTTGTTATTATATTTATAGTGCGAATCGTTCTGTTCATTGGGACTTTTTCCTAAATATAAAACAGTTTTATCATCGTTATATTTATAGTGAGCCTAATTACATAGTTAATAAAAAACGTAATTAAAAACAATGTATAAGATTTGAGTTAGGATTTCGAACCACCATGGCGTCGAGGAAAAGCATCGGACTATCAATCGAAAATCCCTGGATCGATTCCCCGTTGGGGAAATGTAAGTTCATGAAATATGATTTAATAACTTGTAAAGAATTGTTTATAATTCAGGATAGATGGTAGTAAAAACAACAATTTCAGTACGACCAGAGTTAGAAATAGGGGTATTGGCTGGACATTTCGTGTTTTCACGGTTGAAGTACTATATTTTACTAGTAATAGTACTTTTTTAAGGGACAGTAGTAGTTTTAGGAGAAAATGCGTTTTGTATTTCACCAACTAAGCGGAACCAGGGGTGAAAAGGAGGCTTTGGGTAGGCTGTTTTTGAGTTAGGTTAGGTTAGACGGATTTACTATTTCATTTTTAGGTTATTTTTTCTTTGCTTGAGTAGGTGAAGTTAAAAGTAAAAATAATGCAAATTCCATTTTATTTTTAAAATAAATACATACAAGATAGAAACTAGGTAGGAATTTCTAAATTTATAGCTACTGCATCAAGTAGGGAGAGTGCTACTTCACTTCGAGATTTGAAAGAATTGCTGCTGTCTTCGAAGTAATTTTTGTTTGCGTTTTCATACCTTAACTTTATTTCAACGTACTTCTTTGCCAATTTTTTATGTGGTTTACCAACATCCAGATCCAGTTTTACACAGCGGTATTCGACTTGAAGATCCTGAATTATTTCCAGAAATGGAAAAAAAGCTGGTTTTGTGTTGAATTTGTTGTTTATTTTATGGTGGAAGACTTCCAAGTGGTTGTTAGTCCTCAGCGAGTAATTTGAAAAGTGATTCCACATGGAGGGAGGATGTTGGCTGTTTTCCATCCAGGTTTCTACAAAATAGTCTAAAATGTTTACGACATTTTCGTGATTGACTGGAAAGTCTTTCTCAATTTTCAGCCACAAATCGCTGTGTTCTTCGATTGGAACCAAGGCGAAAGCCATTAAGCGCTTTACCATTTTTCTGACAGATTCGTTTGTCTTGAAAGAGCTGGTTAGTCCTTTGGTTTTGACTGAACGCCAAACGGCCTGAGTGAAGTGGAAAAGGCACCCTTTGATCCGCGAGGTAGGGAATGTTTCTGTTAGGCAAGAAATCATCGCGGTTTCAAAGTCAATTTGGGATTTCGCAGGGTTGAAGGTTAGTCCTCGTTTAGCTGCTTCTTTTATTATTAGGTCGAATAATCGAATGTAAACATTCTTTGAGTGCGCGGGTAGTGGAGCATATACCATTGGGAGCATAGTACCATGGTACATCCCGTGGATGATATATAGTTGTTTAAACTGACGTGGACAACAGTAGTGCGTTCCGTCCATGAACAGGCACGTGGCTTCACAGAGTAACTTTAAGAGTTCTTCGGAAGCGAAAAGAAGAATTTTCTCGTCAGTTCCATCATCGGCCAGTAAAAATGCATCTCCGTTTCCTCCATATTTCTTCCATTGGTCTTGCTCGGGAAAGTGTAGATCAAACTGACTTGAATTCAGGAAGAGTGGCGTGTACTTCAAGTTCATTGGACCCACTAGCAATCTCAAGGCGTTTTGATTCTTGGCTTACGTCTTTGAATATATCTTTGATACGTTTTCTGTTTTTAATTGCGCAATCTACTTCCTCGATCATTTTGTTCTTTCCTCGCAGTTTTAATATGAAAGAAGTATCCTTTTCATGTGATGGATGAATTTATGGAGCTGTTTTACTAATTACACCATCATGCGTTACTATTTTGACTTTACACATCGCGTTTCGACAAGAAAATAGCAATTTGTATCTTTCTTTTTATTAAGACGGAATAAATAATTATTATTGATGTATAAATACCTCCTTTATTAGCTATACGCTCCATTACAAACGACTATGGTAACACACGCAACTAAATTGAAAACAACAAAATTTTATATAACAAGTTGGGAAACCAAAATTTACCTCCCCGACGCCGACGTTAACTTAATCTAACCTAACCATACCTTAAATAAAAGATGAAAAGAAATGTAGTGTATTGAAAGAGTAGAAGTAACAGGGTGCTTTTGATTCACACTTTTCAATTTCCCATCTACGTTACGGAGTAAAGTACTTTCCCTTAACCTCAAGGAATCAGAATCCAAAAGGTTGTCCTGCGTTACTCATAATTATGTGCAGCAGGTCGTAGTCCTCTTAAATAGACACACCAAATGAATTGTTTATTTTCCAAGTAAATATAAAAAATATAAATTCTTGAAATATAAAAAATACAAATTCTTGAAATATAAATTAACACATCAGTATAGGCTATACTGTGTCATTATCTATGATAATCCACTGATTTGATAAGACGAATGATTCAGTCTGGGATAGCAAAGTAGAGAAGAAATTACAACGACAAAGATACGGTAGAAAACTCCTCTTGGACAAAACTAAGAAATATTCTAGACTGAATGTTCTATTTACAACCCATTGCCGGTAGATGATTGGCAATTACTTCCGGTACCGTTTTCGTCTGAAATTCTTGTTGTGACGTGCTAATAGAGGACCATTGCTGAATTTTTCATCATACGAGTGATCCCAGTCATTGGAAGAATCCAAGGATGGAGCTGGTCGAGAGAGGTTATTTTACAAACCCGCTGACAAGACGTCGGTTTCCATTCCTATGATAAAAAAATATCTTAATGACTAAAAATAGATTAATTTCCATACCGTTAGTATTTATACTTGAAAAGCTCCTTTAATGTTGAGAATTACGTATTTGTATGAAGAACTGTCGAGCTTTTACTGACTGTAGGTATCTCATATTTCAAGTCTGAAAACACTCACTGCTTCGCATGTTTCAATTCTTCGTAGCCAGGCCGTCATTTTCTGGTGATAAATGAAAGCCGGGTCGTTGCTCTGTTGACTTTAAATGGTGATGACATTCCGCGCTCGTTGATCATCTCACTTAAGTCATTGCTTGATCATCACACTTAAGTCATTGCAGCTCTCTTTCGTCTCGTCTCCTGGTCCGCTAACGAAGTTTACTATATGCGGCTGCTTTTCATAATGAAATTTATCGGAAATGTTTCTTGGTTTTATAGTGGAGAAAATTGAAGCCTATTTTTGTTTTTTTCCAACATCAGATGTCCATTTTTTATTCTAATTGGTGTATTTTATTGTTTTTTAAACACCTACTCTACTTATGTTCAAGGAGAGGTTTCACGATTTTTATTTTTCTTGAGAGGTTTAACATTTTGTATCAGTCCGCCTCAGCTTTAAGCCTTATACACCAATTCCCCTTGAACTGGTTAAAATTGTACCGAGTACAATCGAAGTTATTATATTATATAGTATATTATCTCTTATCTAAATTATGTCGTTTCAATCTTGGATACCCGCGTAAACGCACCCTCATGTAGATTCTTCAATCCACCCCAAGTTTGCATTAAGCCTAAACCTATACTGCCCGTTATACCTTTGCTTTTTTGACTAAATGATATATATAGAAAATAGCTTAGCGTGTGCTGCCAACTCAAGCTGGTATTAAACGGTCACATTTTAATTTTTGCACAATTTCTTAAATATCTTTTAAACTATCTCGAATTTTAAATTTATTTTTCAACTGAATTATTAATTAGATTAAGTTTAACCATACTGATAATTTTAATTATAATATAAATTAATATTGCGTTTCATTTCCGTAAACGATATCACGCCATAAGCCTAATTTGCATTTATTCCAAAAAGGTAGTATATAAACCCTTCGAAAGCCTTTATTAATCGAGTGATGTGGCCATGAAGTTGGGAGGAAAACCCCCTCCCTTCAATATCTTGTTGATTCTTGATCTCTAGGCGCTTGGTTCGCAAAGCTAATTTACCTGTAGGTTAGGCGATGTTTGGAGAGTGGAAGATTGATGAGGATGGCCCGCTGAGATCGGAAACTGAAGGTTGGACCTTGGTGTAGGTATGGTCGGAGGTGATTATAACAGTGGGAGACGTCCCATTGCTTATAATCGCCTTCAACTGTACAGCATCGAGGTTTGACCGTAAAGTGGATGGTGAAATGCGAAAATATGCAATTGGAGACGTCCTCTTGCATGTAATTGCACGATACCTGAAACTCAATGTGATTACGTCTCTAGACTTTTTGCTCCACAAGCTAGGTCACGAGATATCCGGTTACACCGGAAGTAGTGTACGCCGGAAGTGACACACAGACACACACAGCAACGACCAGTGTAAAACCTCCCCCTGAACTAAAGTTCAGTCGGGGAGGTAAAAAGCAACTTCAGTGAAAATATCCGATGATTTACGTTTAATTACAAGGTCGCTCTTTTGGGTGGCGTTCGATCGAATGGGACACCTCAGAAACCGCACTTTTGAGTGGCGTTCGGTCGAATGGGACACCTCAAAAACGCCGTCGGTTGCATGGGATTTCGGTCGAATGGGACTGAAGCGTACGCGTAAACGTCGATGGTGGTCATTTTGAACAATTCCGGAGCTATGTACTGATTGAGAAAATAATTTATCGAAAAAACAATTTTTCATTGATGGAAGCGCTTTAAATCCGTTGATAGTTGAATTAGCTAATAACATCATTTTTAGCGATAGCACATTTCTAATCACAAGTTCAATAACTAACTTTTTTTGATAAAGTTTAAGTTTATTGTCTCGTTCAGTTGGCTTCTGAAATTGTTATTAATTTTGAAAAGAATTTGGTAAAAGCCAAAATCCGAGTTTCCCAATTTGTGTCATTTGAAGGCTACTTTTGGGGGGCCATAACTCCTAAACGGTGGGATTTGGGCTCATGGTTCACTCATAGTAACCCAAAGAACAAGCACCTTAATTAAGACTTTTCAAAAACACTCTGTATAAATGAAAAAGTCAAGATTAAAATTGGATTTTTTGAACAAATATCTCTAGTTTTTCCTTGATTTTTCTTAAGCTGTGAAAAAGTGTTTAAAAGTCTCTAGTGTGAAGGTTGTTTAAGGGAGACCACTTAATAAACGCGCGTTGCGTGTCAAGCTTTCTGGTTCAATTCGTATACTACTAAGCAAAAAAAAAAAAACACCATCAGGGCTGAGAACAAGGGGTAGACGGTAAGGCTCCGGCCGTATCAGTACCGACTTTCCAGAGTTACCAAACTGCGGGTCAGTTGGCTAACTGGTGACAAAGGTTTCCGCATTGCTGAAAATATTACGACACAGACGGCCAAATTAAATTGACACCCCGTTGACTCGCCCACGTGCCCTGGTTCATTTAATAGCCCCAATATGAATTCCTGGTAATATCTTACATCAGTTTTCAATTTTTGGTTTGCGATCCAATGTCCGAAAAAATAAAATATAAGAAATTTTCTTTAAACAGATGGCTCAATGTTAGAATCAATATACTTGGAAATTCCTTATTATTTTGCTCGGCTTTGTTCTCGGTTTTTGGCAAAGGAAAAATTATTCCAGGAATCGTTGGCTTTGTTATGACAAATTCTACCGTGGTATGACATTTAAGCAAACTATACGTATTTGACAATTATGACATTCACCCATTTACAAAAATTAAATCAATTTAGCTGATTCAAAACGCCAAAAATATTATTCAAAGGACTACTGATCTTGGGACATATATATTATCGGCTGAACGCGTCCAAGAATATTGCGAACTAAAATCTGAAGCGGAATGGGAGAAGCCCGAAATGAACTTGCCTCCTGATTGGCCACAAAGAGGGCAAATCATATTCCGCAATTATAGCGCAAAATATCGAGAAGGACTGGATCTTGTCCTAAAGGATATCAACCTGAAAATCGAGGGGGGACAAAAGGTGGGCGTAGTTGGTCGAACAGGGGCTGGCAAGTCATCCCTAACACTCGCCTTGTTCAGACTGATAGTTGGCGTAAGTGGAGAGATTGAGGTGGACGGAGTGGATATTGCTCAATTAGGATTGAGAGAAGCCCGATCAAGACTAACCATTATTCCCCAAGAGCCAGTCCTCTTGTCGGGCACACTCAGACTCAACTTGGATCCTTTCCAAAAGCATTCAGATCACCTACTCCACTCGGCCCTAAAACACGCCCACCTAGACGCCTTCTTACAATCCCTCCCCGAGGGACTTGACCATCCAATCCACGAGGGAGGTCAAAACCTAAGGTAAAGCAGTCTATATATAAATTAATTATCATTAACCAGTATCGGATGATAAGGCCCATTGAATACTTCTCAAGAGAGCGTAAGACCATATACTTTAAGGGTGTGGATAATGGTTTAGTATAGTAGCTGTTTTAATATCTGTCTTAGTATCATTCGATTTTAATAGATTAGATATCTTTTAAGATACACCTCGTAAAAGTGACTTCCCTAATTAGCCAACCGTGATAATTAGCATAATTAATTGGACCGTTTTTAAGGGAATGTTTCTCTATAGGGTACGGATAATAAGGTTTTACGAGCTAAGTAAATATCCCAGGCTTACGCGCTCAATTTCTTCGTAAAGTTCGAGTTTCCCGCTACAAAATAAACTTCTCAAACCCAGAATTTGGCCACAAACACTTCACGAGAGTACATATATACGGGAGTAGTTAACAATACATAGATCAGAAGCCGATGAAACCCTCCTTTGAAGTCTACTAATCTAATGTTCCATATAGCGCTCCTCTCTGTGTACCCCGTGTAAAATTTCCAATTTTACGAGATCGGAGGGGTCCTACTTCGAACCCACTGTCTACGGAGAATTGGAAATTCTCTCCACATACGACGTTTGGTTGCTAGTGATATTCGCTGGAGGCTGAACGAGCTCCCACTCCAAAAATATCTACTGTTAGGAGGCGTATTAATCGCGATGTTTGAGACTAACCCATACAGAGAGGGGTAGACAAGACCCGGGAGTAATAGACTTCAAAGGAGGGTTTCATCGGCTTCTGATAGATGTGCGGATTTAGGTCGAATTCTGCGCAAATAAAAAAAAAAAAAACTAAAAAAAACTAGCAAGCGGACGCAAGCCATTCAATGAGGCTTATGGGTAATGTAACTTCTATTATAACTGGGGGGGTCGGGAGAGATACGAGACAGGAAACTTGGCGAGGTATAAAAGCGCTGACGTTTATTAATCTGTCATTGTACATATGATAAAAAGACTAACTCTCCGAGGCGTTTGTTTCTTATATTTATACCTTAATCTAGATCGCCCCTTGCACTTCGACCTCCTCTCTTTTGTTACATAAAAAAACCTTCTTTTCATTATTATGTTTTTTATCCGCGTCTCCAATATATAACATCATTCTTTTCCATTAATTACTAATAAATAATAATTTTACAAAGTTGAGAAATTGTGGTAATACTGTAAGCGCTGCGGGGATTTCCTTATTCGTTGAGGTCGGGTGCTGTGATTCTGTTGGGTTGAAGCAAATCGCGGTATCGCTCCTGGAATTGCCGATGGCTGTATTTCCCTGGGGAACGGAGGTGGTAGTTGAGGTTTTATCGCGCCTTCCCGTATGACGCGTTTCATAGTCGCACCTTCCCGTGTGAGGCGTTTCGTAGTTTGGGCTGTTGCGGATTTGTATGGTGTTATTCCCCACTGCTGTTGCGTTCTTACCACCGGGTCGTTTTGTGGTCTGGTGTTCTCTGTTTGTTTGCTTCTTATTCCTGATTGCGCGCTGAATCCCGGTTGATGCATGGGTCGTAACTGCTGTCGAGTCCTTCGTAGTATGTTGCCGTTTTCTACTCGTATTCTGTATGATTGTGGTTCTTCCGCCTTGTCGATGATTGTTCCTTTTCCCCATTTCCTTGGACCCATATGATGGTAGATTTGGGTGCCTTCTGCGAAGTTCATTGGTGCTGGCACGCGCGTGGGTCGCCGGTTGCGTAGCATGTTATTTTGCCTTTCTTGTAGCGTGTCTCTGATGTGTTTCGTCGGGAAATGCGGTTTTAGCATTGCCGTTGAAGTTGTTAGAGGTGTTCATATCCTTCTGCCCATTAGCATTTCCGCTGGTGATGGTAGATGGCCTATGGGCGTCGCTCGATACTCCATTAATACCCTTTGTATATCGTGACCCTCTTCATATGCCTTGATTGCCATGCTTTTTATCGTCTGTATAGTCCGTTCAACCATTCCGTTAGCTTGTGGGTGATGCGGGCTTGATGTTGAATGTTGGACGCCCCATTGTTGTAAAAATTCGTGGAATGTACTTGAATTGAAGGGAGGGCCGTTGTCTGAGATCAGTTTCTGTGGGGCGCCATGTCGGGCGAAGTGCGGATTTAAGAACTGGATTACAGATTCCGCCGTGGTGGTAGGCACTTCTTGTGACTCCACGAATTTCGAGAAGTAGTCCACTATTATTATGAAAGATCTGCTTCCCATGTGAAATAAGTCTGCTCCGAGTACTTCCCATGGCCTCTGTGGTATTTTATGCGGGTGTAACGGTGGGGGTACATTGGCGCGTTGTCTTCGTTGACATCGTTGACATTCCTGGATGTATTCTGTTATGTTTGCTGTCATTTGTGGCCAATATACGTGCTGTTTCGCCCTCGCTAGGCATGCCGTTACGCCTTGATGTGCTATATGTATTTGTTGGAGTATTTCCTTGCGCAGTTCTTCTGGTACATATAATTGTTCGCCTATATATATGAGGTTATCCCTTATGTGTAGTTCTTCTTGTATGGGCCAGAAGGGTTTTATTGCCATATGTAGCTTATTTATTGTGCTGGGCCACCCTTGCTTTATGTACGTCATCAACGTCTGGCATGTAGAGTTTCTGGCCGCGATCTTTTGGAATAGTAGCTCTTTGTCTTTCGGTAAAGCTGTCGTTGCATGTACCACTACGCATGGTCCCTCCAAGTATTCTGTGTCGATGTCTTTTTCTGTCCTGGGTGCTCGTGATAACGTGTCGGCCACGTAGAGTTGTGAGCCCGGAACGTAAACGACTTTTGGTTTGTATCTTGTGAGCCTTAGGACCAAGCGTTGGAGTCTTGGCGAGAGCAGGTGTAGTGGTTTTTGTGTTATTGACACCAGCGGTCGGTGATCTGTATTAACCGTAAACTTCGTTCCCGTGACATAGTAATGGAACCGTTCGCAAGCGTACACGATGCCCAGTAGCTCCCTCTCGATTGGTGCGTGATTCTGCTGGGTCTGCGTAAATGACGTGGAAGCGTATTCTACCGGTCTCTGCTCTTGCAGTAATACAGCTCCGACCCCGATTTTACTGCTGTCCACCGAAATCGTGATTGGTTGAGTTGGGTTGAAAAACGTGAGAACCGGGGCCGAGGTGATGAGTTGTTTTAGTTTTTTAAACGTTTCTTCCGCGTTTGCGTCCCACACGAATGCCGTGTGTTTCTTCAGTAAATTTCTTAGTGGTGCCGCTTCCGTAGAGTGTTGGGGTAAAAATTTTGCGACGAAGTTTACCATTCCCAAGAATCTTTGTAACTCTGCTCTGTCTTGTGGCTGCGGTATGGCTTGTAAGGCATCTATCTTCGATGGAGCTATTTCTAAGCCCCCCGGAGTTATGGTTAGTCCTAGGAATATAATGCTCCTTTGTGCTAATTGCATTTTCTCTGTGCTGAAGGTCAGGCCATTTTGTCGCGCTCGTTCCAATACTGTGACGATGTCTCTGTTGTGCGTTTGTTTTGTCGTTGCGATAAGGAAGTCGTCTGTTGATATGTGCGTATTTGGGAATTGCGCTGGTGGATAAATGTCATGCATGATGCGTTGGAAGACTGATGTTGACGTGCAAACTCCCAGTGCGAGGCGGAGAAAGCGAAAACGTCCGAATGGTGTTGCGAACGTACATAGGTACGAGCTCTCGTTGTCTAGTTCTACTTGCCAGAACGCGCTTTGCGCGTCAAATACTGTGAATATTTCTGCTTTATGTAATTTCGAGAATATTTCCTGGGCTGTCGGTGTTGGGTATGGCTCTTTTCTGATGGCTGCGTTTAGGTTCCTCGGGTCTAAGCAAATGCGTTTTTTCGGTTCCTTCGTCTCTTCTGTTGGTTTTTCTCCCGGTTTTGGTTTTTCTGGCTTGAGTACCACGACCATCGGATGCACCCAATCTGTTGGTCCGGAGACGGGGGCAATTATTCCCAGTGTTTGCAGTCTCTGTAATTCTTTGCGGACGCCCTCCTGTAGCGCCATTGGTATTTGGCGAGGAGCGCAAATGGTCGGTGTCGCATTCGGTTTCAGCCGTATTGTGTGTTTCCCTGGCAGTTTTCCCACTTTGTCGAAAACGTCTTTGTACATCCGTACAATTTCTTCTGGAGTCATCTGATCTATTCGTTCCGGTTTAGGCACTGGTGGTGGTATCCACCGGACCTCTGAGTTTGGTCTGTTATCTTCTAGTGCAGTTGTTGTTGCGTTAATTGATCTGGGTGGCCGTACTGGTTCCCTTCTATGGCGTGTGATGAGACCTAATTGTACGGAGGCTTCTGCCCCGAGTATGGGGACTGCTCTTCGGGGTGTTACGTAGAAGGTCTGGTCTGCTGATCTTGCAAATGATGCACATCTGACGTGAATGACTCCTATGACCTCAACAGCGTGACCCGAGTAGGTTTTTATGGTGAAGCGTGGCTTGTGTAGTTCCGGCTTTATCGGAAATCTGTCAAAGATGTCGGTGTGAATGATATTGACTTGTGACCCTGTGTCGATCTTCATATCGACGTGAAAGTTGGCCAGGTAGATCGTTTCGAACCATTCTGTACTGTCGGTATTAGTCTTCATGTTGTCGCAATGTCTCGTGATTTCATTGCAGTATAACGTGTTGACCTCTCTTTCCGTATCCTCCCCGTCGTCGCTGACGTAGTAGTTGTCGTCATATTGTATTTGCTGGCCTTCCTCATTGTATTGCAAGTCTGATTATGAGTCCCTATAGCTTTGGGGCGTACCGCGTCTATGCGCCGATACCTCGTGCGTGTTACGTGAGCGGCAGCAGGAGGCCCAATGTCCCCGCCGTGCGCATTGATAGCATTCCGCATGCTGTGCTGGACAGGTGTCTTGCCTGTGGTGGTTCGTATTGCAGTTGGGGCAGCGGTTCTGGCTCCTCGTGTTATCCGTTTGTTTTTGCTGTGACTTGTTGTGTCTTGTATGATATTGTTGTCGCCGTTGTGATGCGTGTTCGTATTGCGGTTGAGGTACTGAGCGTTGCTGTTGTTCTGACCCTTGCATCCTGTGGTTGAAAGACCTATTGGCTTCCCGCCTGTTATGGTATTTTCTTCCGGGCATGTGCTTTCGCTGGTGTTGTTGCAGTGCATCTAGGGATGCGTTGGTTGGTGCGAATTTGTCGTGCTGGGTTGCTATGGTTGTCACGTGGTGTGTGGAAGTTTCGTCCGCGAGGCATACTGATGTTGCATGTGCTAATGTGAGGTTGCGTTCTGCCAGTAGTTGTTTTCTCACTTCTTCTTTTTTGATACCGCATACGATTTGCGTGCAGATTAGTGAAGAGGTTAGCTCCCCAAATTCGCAGTCACGGGCTTTCGTTTTTAAGTCGGTTAAGAAGTCTGCAAATGATTGATGACTGCCTTGAAATGTCGTGAAGAATACGTATCTGAACGCAATTAAGTTGTTGAATGGTGCATAGTACAGATCGAATGCGTGGTACACGCGCTCTAGGGTTAGCTGTTCGTCGTCTGGTACGTCTATATCAAAGGTGGTATAGATTCGCCGGCCTGGTGCTCCTAGAGTGTGTAGAAATGTCGCGATTTGTCCCTCCGGATCTTCTGCTGATAGTTTTGCGGCTAAGGCGTAGATTTTAAAACTCTCTCTATATTCCTGCCATGCGGATACCGGGTTACTGCTCCCTGGTTGAAATGGCGGTGGTCCCGTGAACGTTGTGGCCGTCATGGTTATTGATCCGTTGTTGTTGTTGTGACTTTCGAAGGTCTAGTGAATTCGGATGACTTCTGACACCATATTATAACTGGGGGGTCGGGAGAGATACGAGGCAGGAAACTTGGCGAGGTATAAAAGCGCTGACGTTTATTAATCTGTCATTGTACATATGATAAAAAGACTAACTCTCCGAGGCGTCTGTTTCTTATATTTATACCTTAATCTAGATCGCCCCTTGCACTTCGACCTCCTCTCTTTTGTTACATAAAAAACCTTCTTTTCATTATTATGTTTTTTATCCGCGTCTCCAATATATAACAACTTCTATCCTTGATAACAAGCGATCTTTTTCTAACACGAGGAAGACAATACATATATATGGGAGTAGATGACAATACATATATAACGGGGTAGATAACAATATATATATGGGAGTCTTTATACCTAGTCTGTTTGCCAGAATTTTTCAATATAAAGTGTTGTTCCCATTTCAACTATTTCCGTTTTTAGGATTCAGTTAGAGCTCTTTCTTTGTACGAAACTGGTTCGCATTAGGCTAGTTTTTAAACTGTTGTTTAATTTATTATATAGTGTTGGACAACGTCAACTGGTATGCTTAGCACGGGCTTTGCTGCGGGAGACAAGAATCCTGATCTTAGACGAAGCGACAGCGTCGGTGGACTTGGACACGGACGATCTGATCCAAGCCACAATCAGAAAGGAATTTGCCTCGTCCACTGTTATAACCATCGCCCATAGAATCAGTACCATTATGGACTATGATAAGTAATAGGCAATGTTGTTTTAAACGATTTTTTAGAATGTACAAGATTAATTTTCATTTTCAGGATTATAGTTTTGGACCAAGTACGTGTTTTGGAGTTTGATTCCCCTAAAAATCTACTTAATAATAATCAGTCCTCATTTTATTCTTTGGTTAAAGATGCCAATTATATATGATATAGAAAAATTGTAGGTAACCTTGTCCGAATTTTCTTTCCCGACAATTTTTAGTAAATTAAATTTTAATTCGAAAGCTAGTAAACTAACTTGTAAGCGTAGGTTTAAAAATAAACGAAGGTAATGATTTTTGTGAGTTTATCCATCTCCAGTGTAGCCAAGAACATATATTTCAGGTGGGGAGGTTTTACACTGACTTTTTTGTAACGCTTTTTTCGGTAGACCACTTGAATAAGCCAAGTACTTGTTCTTAAAAGATGATTTAATTAAGATTCAGGCTAATATAATCTATTATGTCTGTGTAAGAGCATTATACAATAAAATGTTTAGGGACATCCTATGCCAAGTGCACAAATATACGTGTAATTTAAAATTTTACATTCTCAAACTCTATTTTAAATAGTGTTCGTACGGGGACAAAATAAATTTAGGGTCGGGGTGGGTCTAACCCCGCGAAAAACGAGTCGGGGTCTGGGATGGAAAATTATTTGTATTTATTATGAATAGAAAATATCCTAATTTTAAATACTTTTTTTGTCTTTTAGATATAGTGTTAGCTCAGGGACTATTAGTTACAAATTAAAAAAAAATAGTTAGAAACGTACCTAACCTCCTGACACAGACCAAAACCCACACTCGTTAGCTGAGTGCCCGAAACAACGGCAATAGACGATTCCATAAAGTCTGACTATGTCCCAACCTTGAAAAATGCTAACATCTTCCGTAGAAACGGGTTCTATTTAACGGTAATTTTTGCCTTTTAAACAGTAGAGATGGGTGTAAATTCAGACTTATGTTCACGAATGGGCAATATATAGCGTGGAGTACCATTACAGAGATGTTTGAAAGGGAACGTGGTCGGTCAACCTTGAGAAAGGCCTACAAGTTAACAGATGACCATGTTTATCCTCAAGCCCAACAAAAGATGAAAGTTAAACTAGCAACGCAAGTAATAAGCGAATCAGATGCAAATGCAATCCAGGAAGAGTTTGGCGATGAAAAGTCAGAAACGATGTTATATATAGGAACATCGTTACCCTTGGGTGAATCCGTACAAAACCTTAAATGACCGGAGACTGAGAGTAATGTTAGTAGTTTAATCCTGTACAACAAGACTAAAATAAACAAATGACGTCATCAAGTAAACAAATTTGCATAAACCACGCCCCTAAAATAAACAAATTTGCATAATTAGCCCCACCCCCAAAATAAACAAACAGCGCATCCGTCAACAAATGACGTCATCCATCAACAAATTTGCCTAATAGACCCCACCCCCACAGTATACAAATTGGCCTAATTAACCCCGCCCCCGTCAATAAACAGGTCATCCGTCAACAAATGACCTCATCCGTCAAAAAATTGGCCTAATTAGCCCCGCCCGGCTAGTCCAGCCTGACCCTTAACCCCCGGTCGAAAAACCCATTTCAAGGAGGACTGACAGTACTTTTTATTTTTCCGTCCCTGCTCCTTTATTTTTCCAAAATTGACAAAAGTTTTTACCACCATATCGGTATAACTCCAGGCTCATATCAACGTCATTCCGACGTCATTTTTAAAACATCACGTGACTTTAAAGATATCAAACAAAACACCCTTCAGTTAAACGTCATTTAAAGTCGGAAACCCAAACTTTGAAGATGTTGGATCTTGACTCGTTTTTAACTTTTACTCTCGATATCTGGATCGACTATTGGATATTATTAACTGGGATTTTCATTGTACTGCTTCTTCAAATTCCACCAAATTGGTTCGTCGCTCTAGTCCTTATATTTTTGTTACCCATAACACTACCAATTGCTTTTTGTGTTTCTTTATTAACAAACGATCCACATCGTCTCTTGGTAACATGTTCACCTTTATTTTGGATTTTGTTTTACGGATACGAAGCTTTAAAAACATTGTTTTTAGTTCCTGTAAAAAATCTCAGAGTATTTTTATAGAGAAAGTCGGTTTTATTATTTTTCGTGCCTCAAGAAATATGGAAAATTAAATGAAAAGCAATAAATTGTTTTGTTTAACATATTTGTATTTTATTCATAATTTAAAACACACCTTATTTCCTCATTGACAGCCTCTTCTGCTTGGCATTTATCAAAGTAAATTTTATCTAGACTTTTCTCTTCAATTAAGTCATTAGAAAAAAATTTTCTCTCTGGGGTCGTAATTAAAAGGTTTGATCATACACGAAAAAAACACCTGTCTTTCTCCTTATATTGACATCCGTATATTTTCAAAAGGGCGTAAGTCCGTTTTAGTTCTATTAATTTGATGGCGTTTTGATGAAAGCCTGAACCAGGGCTGGCATTTAACGTTTGCACATTCTTGATTGTTATTGTAGAATGAAATTGATATAATATTTTAATTAATGCTGTATGCAAAACAGCTTCAGCGGCCTTGACATCGTGACAAACATATCCCAAAACAATGGCAGCTTCTTGAACATGATGACATTCTTCGCTGGGATTATATTTGTGAATTCTTCCTTTTTCACAGTTTCTTGATATAACGCGTTGACCGGAATCCCGCGAATAAATCCGATAAACCACATGAAAAGTTAGACTAACTGAAACAGATAGTTCAACTATAATCTCGTCTAGACAAGTTTTTTAACATCTCAATAGACACAATTTTTTCTATGAAATGTTGGAATCTCTCACCATACTGTTCGCGGTTATGTTCAATCTTTAAATTTTTGATTGTATTTAACATATTATATATCCCCACAGTTATACGTCCAAGAAAAGGAAGTAAATTTATCCCCTGACATTTGTGAAAGAGATATAAGGATAGATATGGGATTCGGAAAGGGATGAAAGGTTAAAAAGGATTAACAAGTTAAAGCAAAGATAGGACAGGCTGATGGAAAGGTCAAAGTAAGTGAGGAAGGAAAGGTTAATGTTAGTGAGGATTATCAAATTAAAATAAGAACTGAAAGGAAAGGATAACGTTAGATAAGACTAGGAAGTTAAACTAAGAGAGGGATGGAAAGGTTGTTACCATAAGACTAATCTAACTATAATTAAAATATTTAAAGAGCGTTTCAAAACTCGGGCTTATATAAAAAGTATATTTTAACCTAAAAAGTTAATTATTTTTTTATGAGGGCGTGTATACTGAGTCTTCAAACTTGAGGTTGTTCATAAAAAAAGTTTCTTCAAGTTCTCCATAGAGAAAGGCTGTCGATACATCAAACTGTCTCAGATGCATTTGCTCGCTGCTTTCAATGCTGAGAATTGAACGAATCGTCCCTAATCTTGCTACCGGACTGAAAGTTTCGCTAACGTTGACCAAATCCTTTGGCAACCAATCTTGCTTTGAACTTCTGAACTGTGCCGTCAGGATTCTTCTTTAATCGAAAAATCCACCTACAAGAGATTGCCTTCATACGTGAAGGAAGGTTTGTCAATACCCAGGTCTGATTTTCTTTCAGTGACGCCATTTCCTGATCCATTGCTTTTTGCCACTGCGTTTTGTCCTCATTAGCCAGAGCATCTTCGAATGTGTCTGGATCGTCAGAGAAAATCTCGACTGCCAAAGCAAAGTCTTCCAGACGTTTTGGCTTCTGGATTTTTGATCTATCTCTTAAAACTCGTCCTTCGACCTGGTTAGAGTTTTTCTCTTCTTTACTATCTGATTTTCCTTCGGTTTCAGATTCTTCTGATGTCGAGTGTTTCTCTTCCTCTTGCTCTTCAACCTGGTCTTGACTTTCTTCTCTCACATCTCTTATTGGTACTTCAACTTTTTCTTTATATTCTCCTGATTGTTCTTGAAACTGAACGTCTCTTGATAGAATTACTTTAGGTTTTTTCCAGGATGAAAATTCTGTAACGTTCTTCTCCATCGTATCCTACAAGGAAACCTTTTGTAGCTTTCTTATCCATCTTTTTCCTCTTTTCTGCAGGAATACGAACATAGCATGAAGAACCAGTGATTCGTAAGTCGTTTATTCTTGGCTTCTTTCCTATCCACAGCTCGTAAGGACTTACCCCTTCTTGTGAAGATTTTCCTGTTCTGTTTAGAGTATATGCTGCTTCTGACACCAACTCTGCCCATATAGCTTGTGGAAAGGTAACACCAGGATTTGAATATTTAAAAGTTCTTGCCATCTCAACAATTGTTCGGCTTTCACGCTCACTGGCACCATTCTGTTCCGGTGTGTATGGCGCTGTCAGTCTTTGTGTAATTCCTTCTTTTGCTAGAATTTCTTTTACGTCACCACAATCAAATTCTCCGCCATTGTCACTCAACAACTCATTTATTTTGTGACCCAATGTTTTCGAATGAGCTAGAAATTATTTTAATACAACAATGACGTCAGATTTTGCTTTGAGTATGAATGCATAGCGAAATTTCGTAAAACTGTCTTTGAATACGACTAAAAGCGCTTTTTATTAAATGACTCATGAAAAGGTCCTACTACATCAGTTGAAACTAGCTCCCCAGGTTTCGTCGCCTTTTCTCTGGTACCAAATGGCAGACGATGTGCTTTCCCGAAGATGCAGGGTTCACAAATTTCTTTTTTCAGTTTTACTGTAATGCCAAGCTCTTTTTGCAACAGCTCTCTTACGTGCCGTTTATCCTGATGTCCCCATCTCTCATGGTACAGCTGCAACGTCGAACTGTCTGCCTCAGCAACAGTTACTCTCTCCTCTTTCTCTGGAATGACTGGTTCGATTGCCGCTTTGTACAGAGTCCCGGATACTTCACGACTTCCACTTAGTACTGTTCTTTCATTTACTTCTAGCCAGCACTTATGCGCTGTAGAATTGAATTTACTGCTTCTGTTCCGGTCTTGTGCTGCCAAAACAGAAAATAAATTCTTTGTGATATTTGGGACAAAGCAGACATCATTCAACGTCATCTTCAAGGTATCTTCGTCCGTAAATGACACTATTTAGAATGGTTCCTTTTCCAACGGCCTTGAGACCTTCTTTCCCAGCCGCTTTGGTGATGCAAGGTCTTTGAAAATCCTTGAAGTCAAGGAATAGATCTGGACAATTTGTCACATGCTTTCTGGCTCCATTGTCAATCCACCATCCTGACATGTTAGTAGTAAATAAGCCCCCTTCAGGAGAAAAAAACTGTTTTTACAGAGCCATTAAGACACCAAAGGGTTACGTTAAAGGTGAAAGGTCAAAAAGGTCAAAAATGTCAAAAAAGTCATAGACATATATATGAAACCCCCGCTTATCATTGTAAACCTTTCGATAATTCATCAATGTATGAGGCCTCTTTTACACGCCAGGGGTAGATAGTGTGTTTCATTGTAGTATTTGAAAGCGAATCATACGGTTAAAAATGGACGAAGAAACTGGTCGCGTCTCGTTGGAGACTTGTCAGTGTTGTCGATGGAAACGTTTCGTTTATCACGATTCTTATTGCCTAAGACGTTGGAAATATTTTTCTCGAGTATTAATCACGCCTATTGCCTTACCAATTGGTATAATTAGATCAATTTACAATCGAGATGAGCGATACATATTCGAGTCTACTTATCATAATCTCGGATTACTACTAATTATGCCGTATATTTGGGAGATCTACGACAGTTCGTCTTTGAACAATCGATGCCGTCGGTGTTACGGTTACATCATTCGAAGGGTTAAACGATTGTCTGAAATAGTATGTTAAATAAATTTGATACAATAAAAAATTTATTGTGAAAAAAATATTTGTTTTTATTTCATATACGGTTATAAATTTCGTCATATTCTTTTTGATATACAGAATCATTTGAAAACACTTTTCCACTCGGATTATAAAACCATGCTTTTTTTATGGCGTCCACTTGCGGGCGTAAAAACTGTCCGTCTTGTTGAGACGCGTAGTTACAACAATGGGTATCACCTAGCCAGATGGTTATTTGTAATATCTCCATTAATTTGGCGATGTTCATTAAATAACCGTTGCATCCTCTGGATTTGTTTAAAGTCTTGTTTTTAATTATTAACGTCGACCGTAATTCGTAGAGAATCTTTATCAATGCCGTGTTGATAACTCCTTCTACAGCGGTTTTAGAATGACATATATACCCGAGTATATAAGAGGCTTCGTGGAAATTTTGGCATTTATGAATTTCCGATTCTGAATATTTATGAATGATCCCTAAAGAACATTCGGTTTGTAATATATACCGACCGCAATCTCGACTATCGATAAATTCGAACATCGTGAAACTAGGGCTAACTTGAATACGTAATCCGATAGTTATACGTTTGATTTTTTGTCATTTCGTTGCGTAAAAAAACGCGTATTATATGTTTTAAATATTCCGATTCAGTTTCCGCATTATTGTTATTTATAACTTCACTAGAGCTAAGGTTCCTAACCTCGGCACTTTAGAAGTTAAATTTTCCACGAGGCAGGTTTTACATCCGTTATGGTACGAAAAGTAGACCGGCATATACAAATGGTAGTAATTCTGAAGAAAATCCATTTGTCCATAGTCCGCTTCAAACAGATCCATCTTTTAATCTTTTAGATAACGACAACAGTATTCTTGATTTTCCTCTTCCTCGAAGGAAATGCTTGGACTTCTATAGCGGTTTTCGTGCGAAGAAGACGTATCGCAATTGATACAAAAGCGCGAGGCGGGGAGTAGGTTAAGGTAGCTCGAAGGTATCGTAAGGTTAAGAACGCAACCTCTCTGAATGTATATAGCGTGTTTATAGCTCAGACAGTCCTTGTTAATGCAGTAGTGAATAGAGCCACCGCTTATTGGTAATGAAACTTCGCACACGTCCGAGCACCAGAAACACGGAACCACTTGACGCGGTCGAATCTCCGTCTCCCCGTCCCGGATCAAGCGTCTAAACTGTTGCCTTGTAAAAGCTGAAAAAAAGTATGTCAGACAACGCCTACAAAACAAAAAATACACTGACCCCGAAATAACAACGTGCTGTTTACTACTACCCTGGAAAAGAAAACAGTCTATACCCTGAGGGTTTTTTTCTAAGCGGTGATTTTAAAGTATATAAGGCTGTTGGGAATATTTATATTTGGATAAAAGCCTGATCGAACAAGTACGGTTTTTTTCACGCTCGCCGCGGATTATTTTACGATTTGGAGATTTATTTCAACTGTTGACTTTATATACCAGGTAAGAAGTTTAAATTATAAATTTTTACACCAATCTGATGTTTGGATTAATATTTAAATAATATAATTTAAAGAAATGGATCATGGTGTTGAAGAAAATCATGTGGATCAGGGGGAAACTGATGAAGAGCTGGAGTTTGAAAATGAGTCTTGGCTAGGGTCTGACTCTGACGAAGACGCGATCGAGATCGGGTAAGCTATACTATTATTATCATAATTAGTTAACTACTGAATTTATGCTAGAGAATGAAGCTAGGGGTAAGGAAAAAACAATTTATGTTTTATATTTTAAAACATTTATGAAACTGTATACGTTGTATTGTACTTAAAAACTGTTTAATTCTATTTTAAAGTATATATATTACTAATTTTGATAAAAAAATAATGTATAAATTGAAACTAAATATTCTGTTATTTAAAAAATAAAAATTACAAGTTTGAGTCGTAGCGTTCATGTCGAGTTTTAGAAAATATTGTTTTTGAACCAGGAAATTAACTATTCCAGCTAACTAACATTAAAGTCTGAACGTTGCTAAAATAAAATAGATCCTCGCTTATTTGAAAAAAATTTGACCTCATCTAAAAAAAGACAGAAAAATCCGCGTAGGTTGTGTTTTAAGATGTGACCTACATATCAAACTTTTCCAACTAGCCAACTTAAAAATCCGAACAGGCCAGTGGACCTCAAATTTTTTTCGTCAAAAATACCTATATCAGGTGATATATAAGCCGAAATTTTTAGTCGAAAATATCACAACTCTCGCCATGGCCGGCAGCTCGAATAAACGAAAAATGGACTTAATCAACACTCTACCGAATCTATCTGAAGTTGAAGACTGGAAAGCTGAACTGGAAGCCATATCCAATCTATGATCGAGGAGTCAACAATAGATAAACAAGGCGGCATCATTTCTAGATTCGACGTGAAAAGCGATAACTCGACGCATACGATCAAACTACCAGCGACCAAGGGCCAGGTCTATTTCGATATTCAGTTTTACAATTATTCTGATATTCGGAGAACCCGGTAGGGTTCTTACGTTATGGGCTGATCATCATCTGTAATGCAATTTTGATTTCCTTAAAAGATTGGACCTTTAGCCAATCAGAACGCTCCATTTCCCCATTGAAATATCATTAAAATCGACTTTTTCGAGGACTTGTCCTGTGAATCGCAGAACTAAACGAGCAATTATTTGTTACAGTTAAAATCAATTTTAAGTGGTAGAGCAAGGTTCGAATGTGTGCCTTTTCCAAGTTTCATTTAAAAATATTAAGTCTAAGTATTTTAAAATTAATTCTGAAGTTGACCCTTTTTTTGGTACTTAGCTGGTTTCGCGCATGGCCAAATTCGTAATGTTATTCTATGGGATTTGGTTTTTTGAAAGAGGCTTACCTTTCAGATTTATTTTCTAATACTTCCGAATATTATTCAGGCTTGGATTTTCCGTGTGGTATGAATTAAGTTTCAAGCTTTATTTTAAGACAAATTTCATAATTTTACACCGATTAGTTGGCCCACAATCTATTCATGAAAACGGAGGGAACAACAAGGCGGAGAAATAGATTCGCCAAAAACCTAAGCCTAATTTGACAAATTAGGCTTAGGTTTTATATGGCAAAATCACGCGCAGAAGGAGAACGCTTGATTTGGAGGCTATGGGTATTGAACTCTAATGACTTAATTTCTCCTCCTTCATATTTTTGCCTTTTTTATAGATAGATTGTGGCCAAACTAATCGGTGTAAAATTATAAAATTAGTCTTAAAATAAAGCCCGAAAAATATCTGGAATCATTAGAAAATAAATCTGAAAGGTAAGTCTCTTACAAAAAATCTAAATCCTATAGAATAACATTAAGTTTCATTTTCTCCGCCTTAAAAGTAAGTCTCTCCTTTTTAAAAATGAGTGAAATTCCGAACGACTTGCCATTCTGAACGGCAATAAGGAAGGGATTAACATCAAAAATAATGAAAAATTAATTGGAATTTAGTTTAAAGGGTAATGGAAAATTATAAAGATTTCACTGCGGCTGTCGGAGATATTAACATCAAAATTGATGAAAAAATTAATTTAAATTTGGTTTAAATGGCAATGGGGAAAATATAAAGATTTCACTGCGGCTGTCGGAGGTATTAACATCAAAATTGATGAAAAAAATTAATTTAAATTTGGTTTAAAGAGTAATGGGGAAAATGTAGAGATCTGACTGAATCAAGTGAGGCTGCCCCAGCTATTAACATCAAAAATTATGAAAAAAATAATTTTAATTGGGTTTAAAGGGCAATGGTAAAAATGTAGAGATCTGACTGAATCAAGTGCGGCTGCCCCAGCTATTAAAATAAAAAATTCTGAAAAAATTTAGTTTAATTGGGTTTAAAGGGCAAAGCTAAAAATGTAGATATCTGACTGAATCAAGTGAGGCTGCCCCAGCTATTAATATCAAAAATTATTAAAAAAATAATTTTAATTGGGTTTAAAGGGCAATGGTAAAAATGTAGAGATCTGACTGAATCAAGTGCGGCTGCCGCAGCTATTAACATCAAAAATTATGAAAAAATTAATTTTAATTGGTTTTAAAGGGCAATGGTAAAAATGTGGAGATCTGACTGAATCAAGAGCGGCTGCCCCAGCTATTTACATAAAAAGTTATTAAAAAATTAATTTTAATTGGTTTTAAAGGGCAATGGTAAAAATGTGGAGATCTGACTGAATCAAGTGAGGCTGCCCCAGCTATTAACATCAAAAATGATAAAAAAATTTAGTTTAATTGGGTTTAAAGGGCAAAGCTAAAAATGTAGATATCTGACTGAATCAAGTGAGGCTGCCCCAGCTATTAATATCAAAAATTATTAAAAAATTAATTTTAATTGGGTTTAAAGGGCAATGGTAAAAATGTAGAGATCTGACTGAATTAAGTGAGGCTGCCCCAGCTATTAACATCAAAAATTATGAAAAAATTAATTTTAATTGGTTTTAAAGGGCAATGGTAAAAATGTAGAGATCTGACTGAATCAAGTGCGGCTGCCGCAGCTATTAACATCAAAAATTATGAAAAAATTAATTTTAATTGGTTTTAAAGGGCAATGGTAAAAATGTGGAGATCTGACTGAATCAAGAGCGGCTGCCCCAGCTATTTACATAAAAAATTATTAAAAAATTAATTTTAATTGGTTTTAAAGGGCAATGGTAAAAATGTGGAGATCTGACTGAATCAAGTGAGGCTGCCCCAGCTATTAACATCAAAAATGATGAAAAAATTTAGTTTAATTGGGTTTAAAGGGCAATGGTAAAAATGTAGAAATTTGACTCGATCAAGTGCGGCTGCTGCAGCTATTAACATCAAAAATTATGAAAAAATTTATTTTAATTGGGTTTAAAGGACAATGGTAAAAATGTAGAGATCTGACTGAATCAAGTGAGGCTGCCCCAGCTATTAACATCCAAAATTATGAAAAAATTAATTTTAATTGGGTTTAAAGGACAATGGTAAAAATGTAGAGATCTGACTGAATCAAGTGAGGCTGCCCCAGCTTTTAACATAAAAAATTATGAAAATATTTTGTTTAATTGGGTTTAAAGGGCAATGGAAAAATGCAGAAATTTTACTGAATCAAGCGCGGCTGCCGCAGCTATTAACATGAAAAATTATGAAAACATTTATTGTTTTTTATAATGTTAAGGGTCAATGGGAGAAAATCGCATGTTATGTTTTTGCTTAAATATTTGCGAGTGAATAAAATCAGTTGTTTTGAAATTAGACTCTAAATCCTGTCAGATTGCGATTATAATTAAATTTTACGTTTTCAATAGAAAATTTAAGATATCTGTCCCTTCAGCCCTCTGAAATCATAACAGATCTTTCTGGGTCTTTGTTCACAAAGACATTTTTGATATAATATCTGTCGCTTCAGCCTTCCGAAATCATAACGTGTCCTTCTAGGTCTTTGTTCGCAAAGACATTTATGATATAATAAAAGATGTCTCAGCATCTCAAATCTGGGAGCAAAGTTCGAGACGATTGAAGTTCGTCGCCGACGAGGATTCCCAGGAGTCCAGACTTATCAACACGTTGGTTAGCCGAATCGCCAGGGAGATGAGGGAAAATTCCGAAAAGGTTATCGTCCCACCGATCAAGCGTGTGAAGATTGATTTTTTTGTTTGAAAAAACAATAATCAGGTTAACTTTTTTTTGTATTAAATATGGATCCGCCCAGTCTCTTAATTCTAGCAACTAATTGCGTTGTTTATACCGGGCAAACAATAATGAATTAAAGAGTAAATATAACTTTCAACATACGCCCTATTTAAATGTTGGTGATGGATGGTGTCTATTAGATCGTGATCCAAACCCTCCGTGGATTAACTTTTCTTATATTCAGAGTAACGATTTTATAACGACTGCTTTTAAATTCTCGTATGATTTTCACCAATTTACTAAATAGGCGAAAGGCAATACGGTTTGTATCTATAATCTTTTATCCATTAAAGTACCGGATGTTTCATTCATGCACGATGTTGTTTCATATTCTAACGAAGCTTCTTTAAATTTTATCTACGAAAACTGGAACAAGAGCTCCGTCATTAGACTTACCGGTTTAAAGCCGCTAGAAGTTCGCCTTTTATTAAGGTGATTGGGGAGTTTCTCTTCAGTCTGTCGGTATGAGCGATACCGAGCCTAGCGGGGACGAGGAGGAGGCGGATTTAGATTTAACTTTAAATCGGGATCCTAAACGCTTTTACTCAATCGTTAAACTATTGGACAAAAAATCGAGAAAGTACGGCTGTAGACAAATCGAAGCTAAAGTTAATTTTAAGAATTTAAACGAAATTAAATAAACTGAATTTCACGACACGTTGGTCAATATAATTCTTTGTTGTACGAGCTTTTGAATCAACATAGTGATTATAACAGGGTTAGGTTCGTAATTTGATCGGATGAATTAGATAACACTGTAAATTTAAAATTTATGAACGTAAAACTGTAAATTTAAAATTTATGAACGTAAATGACTTAACGGCCGAACCGGTTCTACATTCAATAAATAGAATTTCCCAGAGTAGCAAAAAGTTCAATCTGTACGCCTCTCTCGTCTTTGATATTATCCTTCTCCAATGCGATGTTCAAATTGGGGGGCGGCAAAGATCTTTAGCGGCCCGAAAAATAGTCGCTTTGGATACGTTTTTAAAATCAAAACCCAATTATATATTCTTGGAGAATGATGATGATCTTTGCTTCGGGAGGGGTTTAGCTATCGGAATTTTCCTAGCTGATATAAGGCTAGCGAAACGGAAAGATAAACTTTATAAACTTAGCGAAAAACAAAATCAATATTATAGACTATTGAAAAACGGCTCTAAACCTTTGAAAAAAGAAGAAGCTTTATCATTGTTTCGAAAAGCTAATAGAGAACCCGGTGCCGTAACTATGGCCAGCGTTTAAAAATTTCAAAATTATTTAACTGACTATCAGATTATTGTACATAAGTTAGAAAATTTAGAGCCGTATTTCATTGGTCCGTTTCGAGAGGAACAAATATTTTGGTCTTTTTGAATCAACACGTCCACGTGCTTAAAGATTTCTATTACCTTAAAGAGGGTAGAGCTTACTGCCCCCTCTGTCTAAAAATATTTACAAGCGCCCGTCAGAAACGAGGTCATACGTGCGAGAAGCGTTTAATATGACATAGATGTAAGGCTAACGTCTTTCACGAGCTGCCATTAGTGAACTAATCCGTTGCAGAAAATGTAGTAGATACTTTAAAGGGATAGTCTGTTTTAATTTACACGAATCGAATAATATTTTTGAAACTTTTTAACGGTGTATTGAGTGTGGTTTAGAACGCGGCGAAAAACACGAGTGTAACAAACCTTGTCGAAATTGCAAAAGGAAACACGAGAAGAACAAATGTTATGTCATGCCTTTGGATACTATTTAAGAGAAAATGAAATATTGTTATTACGACTCGGAGACGATTGTTAAGAATAAAGAACACGTCCCGGTACTGATTGTTTCGGCAATGGAACAAGATGAGGGAAGCTACGATTACAAAACATTTCGCGGCTACGATTGTTTTGATCAATTTTTGAAATATTTGTTCGAAACGAAAGAGGACTATATTCAACACGCTACGAAACGAGTAAAAGCAACGATTCCGATTTACTCTAATGTACAATTAGTGGCTCATAATGCCCGCAGCTTCGATGCGTTCTTCGTGTTAAACTCGCTTTTGAGAATGAAAATCATACCCGAAGTAGTTTTTCAGGGAAGCAAACTTTTGGGAATTTTTCTCAAAAACCAAAAAATTAAATTTATCGACAGTTTTAGCTTTATCTCTCAACCCTTGCGTACTTTTTCAACGACGTTCTCTCACGGAGCGTGCCAAAAACAATTCTTTCCGTATAAATTCATGAACGAAACGAGTCTTGATTATAATTCGAAAATACCCGACAAGAAGTATTTCCAGCCGGAATATATGAAGACTAAAGATTACGAATCTTTTCTCGAGTGGTACGGCGAGAAATCTTTACAGCCGAGCTATAATTTACAAGAAGAGTTAGAGTACTATACTATTATGGACGTGAAAATCTTACAAAAAGGCGTGGACAAATTTCGGCTAATGTTCAAGCTAGAAACGGGTTACGACATTTTAAATATGAACGCTTTAACAATCGCCGGTGCGTGTACTAATCTCTTTCTACACAAATATCTAGAAGAATACACTACTAACGGATACGGAGAGCAAACCGGCGCAACAAAGGTTGGCGTGGGAGGAAACAAGTTGGGAAACCAAAATATTACCTCTCCTCGTCCCAAGTCTAATTATAAACAAGAAAACTAATGAAACAAGGTAGACGATGTTAAAAATTGATTTTATAATTGGGCTAAAATAAGAAAGAGGGGTGGCACACTTCTTTCTATAGGGTTACTTTTGCCGCTACACGGTTTATACGATGAAACAGTGTGAACTGCTGATAGAACGTTTACATAGTATTTATTTACAAAATAAAATTAAATTTAAATATGATATTATGATAGCAGAAGACTAATACTATTTTATTAAGCATACTTGATACGAAAAAATTGTATTAAAATAACAATGCTAAACAAGAAAACTAATGAAACCAAGTAGACGATGTTAAAAATTTATTTTATAATTTTAGGGTTAAAATAAGAAAGAGGAGTGGCACACTTCTGGCTATAAGGTTACTTTTGCCGCTACACTATTTACACGATGAAACTAGTGTCTTCTGCTGGTAGAACGTTTACAGCATATTTATTTACAAAATGAAATTTGAATATGACAATATGATAGCAGAAGACTAATACTATTTTATTGAGTATAATTGATATGAAAAAATCGTATTAAAATAACAGTGCTAAACAAGAAAACTAATGGAACCAAGTAGACGATGTTAAAAATTTATTCTATAATTTTAGGGTTAAAATAAGAAAGAGGAGTGGCACACTTCTGGCTATAAGGTTACTTTTGCCGCTACACTATTTACACGATGAAACTAGTGTCATCTGCTGGTAGAACGTTTACTGCATATTTATTTAAAAAATAAAATGAAATTGAAATATGATATTATGATAGAAGACTAATGCTATTTTATTAAGTATAAATGATACGAAAAAATCGTATTAAAATAACTAGTCAAATTCTAATGACAATTAAAAATAGGAGCGTCCCGAGAGCGACGTATTCAGCTACATGTTTAGTTTTATTTTCACTCTCTCGAAAGACTCGAATATTCTACGAAGAGACCCATGCAAGCACGGACGCGCCATACCACTACCTTAATTTTCGAGCCTCTGTTCTTTTACAGATACATAATAGTTGAAGTTTATCTTAAATTAAAATTAGTCTAACCAAAATTAAAACAATAAAACCATATTTAAATTATTTTCAAGCTATAGGACTAAATTCAACGTAATGATGATAGAATCAAATTAACTATGACTAAACAAATTGTAGTTAAATGGATTTTACAAGAATAAACACAACTGAATTTCTAGATTATTTATTATTAATTTAAACCTAAGGCTGAATTAAATAGAATGATGTGATTAAACAAATTTTAGAAAATGACTAAATGAGTTTGACCTTCCTTGACTGAAAGGTGTTAAGGTAAGCTTAAAGGTGAGTTCGAGGGAAACTAGTGTCACCTACAGCATAAGCTACTAATTATTCCATGCCTACAGATTAAGGTAATTAACAAAATATTATTAAATTGAAATATGATTTTTTGAGAGAGGACTAGTACTAATTATTATAGATTTTAATTCAAGCATAATTAAAGTTTTTAAAAAATCATACGCCTTTATTTCGTATTGTACCTGTAGTCCTACTTCCTACTAATCTAGCGTGACCTAGTGACAAAAAGTTAATGGAAAATTCATTTAATAAATATAATTAAATTTAAATATTATATTATGGTCGTGGAAGACTAGTAATATTTTATTTTATAATTTATATTACGAGTAATAAGCTTTTAAAAATTTTATTTAATTGGATACATATAAAGCATTATACGCGGCGCTACTATAACACGGCCTGGCTTCCGTAGTGCACCCCTTCCAGATATAAGAGGTTTTTATCTAAGATTCCTACAGGTGCTTATAGCAAAGTCGTTAGAGCGTTTGCATGGCTATCTCTAAAGCGAGCAGCGTCGAGCGCGGACAGAAACTGGGAGGGAGACCACCTGCGAGATGTTGTATTTAAATAGGAAATTTCATAATTTGGAGATTGTACCGCCACCTATGAGAAGAGTAGTGAACTAAAATAGAATTTTCTTGCGATGACGTAATTGCGAACACCGCGAACGACAGACACACACACACACACACGATCAGGACAGAACCTCTCCGTGAACTAAAGTTCACTCGGACATGTAAAAACCCGCGGCGTTAAAATCCAAACTTCTCGGTCAGTGGAGGGAGAAAAGAAATTTGGAAGATATCCCGTGGATGGTTTTTCGAATAATCCAAATACCGTCTATCAGTTCGACGGTTGTTTCATTCACGGCCGCCCTTTACATACTAAAGGGGGCAATGGAATCCTTTACTGAGGATACGTTCAAGAATCTTCACGAAAGAACCTTGGATAGAGACGATGCTATGATATGGGAGTGCGAGTGGAAAGAAAAAATGAAAAACAATCCCGAGATCCAAAAATTCTGCGAAACGCTAACTTTCCACGAACCAATCGGGCCTAGATCTGGGCGTTGCGAGGCTTTCTCCCTTTATTACAAGGCTAAGCCTAACGAGACCATCGAACTTTTTTTTGGTTTAATGAAATGTAAGATTCTTCCTCCTCGTACCGCCTTTATTCCCGCTTTACCTTTCAGAGCGAGGAAAAAACTGTTCTTCGCCCTCTGCCGGACATGCGTGGAACAAGATGTGAAAACCTGTATTCATAACACGGAGGAACGAGCGCTAATCGAAACATGGACAACGTCGGAAATCTATAACGCAATGGAGAGTGGATACGTATTACTACGGATCTACGAAGTTCATCATTACTCCAAACGCTACACGTACGTCAAGGGGGAGGACCCAGGATTATTTGGTAGCTATATCAACGCTTTTCTCAAGCTTAAAATGCAAAATTCAGGCTGGCCGAATGATGTAGTTACGGATCTCGAGAAAGCGGAATATTAACAATCTATTAAAGAGCGAGAAGGGTTCGAAATTAAAGCTGAGGACGCGACTAATAACCCGGCTTTACGCAGTGTCTCTAAATTAGGAGCAAATAATAGTTGGGGGAGTAATTCACTCAACAATACCCGCCCCACTAGTCGTTTTGTCAAAGAATACCAAGCTTATATCGATATAGTGAACGACCCGTCAAAAGAATTGATGGACCATTCAATGACGATATCTGTCTGTTAACTTACGAATATAAAAAGGAATATTGCCCCACTTATTACAAGGGGAGTTGCGTCATAGGCAGCTTCGTTAGTTCGTACGGTCGGATACTCTTATACAATACATTAAAGGTTTTAGACCGTCGAAATATTTATTCCGACACTGATAGTACAATATTTATCCGCAAGAAGAATGACGTCAGTAATTTACCGCCCTTAGGTAGACTGATGGGAGAGTGGGTTAACGAGATTCCCTTTACAACAATAACAGAGTTCGTCTGTAGCGGCCCGAAAAGTTATTCTTACAAGTGCGCGGATGGGTCTAGCGTCACTAAGACGAAAGGGATAACTATGAATGGAGTTAACGAAGAAATAATTTATTTTGATTCGATTAAAGAGGCTTTAGACAATCCCGGAACAACGTACGTCGCTGACGTACCTTTTAGCGTAGTTCGAGATAAAAGCCGAGCGAAATTATTTCTCGGGAGTTTAAAGAAAACGTTTGGCGTTACGTTCAACAACCGAATCATCTTAGAAGATCTCTCGACATTGCCTTACGGGTACTCGAACGATCAGGATGAATCGAGAGTCGCAGCGTCTGAAATCTTTTAATCTGAAGTGGTACGCCAAGCAGCCTAATCTACCAAATTGGATGAAACCGGACGCTTTCGCTAAAGCGGGCTTTTTCTACCTCAACGACGGACTTAAAACGCAATGTTTCAGCTGTCACAACGTCTTCGAAAAATGGGATGATCTGTATACGGATGATCCGATGACCGTACATAAAAAACTAGCACCTTTCTGCGACTTTGTTTTGGGCCGTGACAAGACCAACATCACTCGAATCGAAGAAGACCGACGCGAAAAAATCGCTCGGGACTGCTTGGAACAATTGGCCCCTTTAGTTGAAAATACGACCATTTTGAAACTATTGGAAGTCTTCCAACAAGGTATTATCGATTTCCAACAAAACATTATCAATGGAAAAGATATATAGACTGGTGACCATCGACGATTTACCAGTCGTGTGGTATTTCCAGACGGAAGATCGTGTCGATTGGTTTTTCAGAGATAAACTCTATTTCAAAAAACGGATTTCGGTCTTCGAAAATATGTTTAAAAAAAATGTTTTGCCGGGTAAAGTTTCAAGCCCCGATGCAATTGTTATTAGCGGGCTGTACCATGTCGGAAAAAACCACGTGGATACATAATCTTTTAAAATACGCTAATTGTTTAATAGACCCGTCTCCGGACAGAATTGTTTATTGTTATAAAGATTATCAACCTTTATTTGACGAAATTAAAAAAGAAATTTGTAGCCTAGAATTTATGGAAGGATTACCGCCTGATGGTTGTAATTTTTGTGATCCAAAATTAAAAAACTTTTTAATTATTGTTGATTTAGCATCGACTTGTTATAACAGCACAATTGTCTCAAATATATTCTGCGTCAATAGCCACCATAAAAATCTTTCCGTAGCATTATTAACTCAAAATTTATTCGGTCAAGGAAAAGAAAGCCGAACGATTAGTTTAAACGCGTCTTATATAATTGTATTTCGAAACCCGCGAGATGGATCCCAAATTAACTATCTGAGTAGACAAATATTTCCTAATAATAAAAAACTCGTAACTAAAGCGTATGATTTTGTCACTAGAGATAAACCATTTTCTTATTTGTGTATTGATTTAAAACAAAAATATTAACGACGAATTACGGTTAAGGTCTAACGTTTTTCCAAATGAAGGAAATATGATTTTTGTACACGAATATATATATATATATATCGTAACAATCCGTGTCTTTTCTTTATTCCTGCTTAAGCTTTACAATGAGTCGAAGGGTAAAAAGCCTCCTGAAAAAAATAAGGAATGTTAGACGTCGTAAACCCCACCCCTTAAAAAAACACGTAAGATTCTTCCGAGACTTAAAGAAAGCTAGTCAGGAAGGGGGAGGTAAATTGACCCGTATCTTGAAAAAAGCAAAAAATAATCAAATGAAAGCGATGTATAATTCTTTCTATAATTTATTACGAGGAAATATCGCTTTGCCAGAGAAGGAGAGATTATACGTGAAACAGCACGGAGCTTTCGTACGAAAAATAGCCAATAAACGTGTCTTAGATAAAAACAAACGAAAAATCCTTATAAAGCAGGTCGGGGGTTTTTTGCCAGGTTTATTAGGCGCTCTGATTCCGACCTTGATCTCCACGATTTCTTCGTTCGCGAATGATTTTGGTTCCGGAAACGACAATCTTGTCCGATCCCGAGAAAGAAACTAATCAACTTGACCTAGAAATGTCAAATATATTACGGGATAAAACTTTCTCCAGCGAACAAAAATTACGTTTTTATTCGGATGTTTTCCAAAAATACATCAATATGAAAAGCCTGTTCGAACCCCCCTTCGTTAACGTGAAAAATCTACCAAAGCCGACCCCGCCAGCTAGTATCCCTACGCCACCCCCAACGTTACAATCAATGCCTTGGTTAACTCCTAACAATCCTACCATGTTTACTCCGACGCAACATTCGACACCGGTGGCGCTGGCATCTACTCCCTCGATACCTTCTCAAACTCCTAAACGTTCAACGCAGCAGTCAGTCCAAACTAAGCCGTCGTCTCTTAGCCAACTCGCGCCTCTCGCCCAAGCATTGAGTACTCTTATAGCCAAGCAACCGAAAGCCACCCCGCCGAGACAAAGTACGGCCGAAAGATTGAAGGAAAAACAGCGCAGATACGCCCGGGAAACTCTCGATAAATCGAACGAAGAAAATCAAGAGCGTATGACCTTAAGAAAGAAAACTGGAAGAAGATGGGACTTGTGAAGATAAAGGCCATCGGTCGCTTTCTTATCTGCATTGGCATTATATTAGGACTTCCGTTGTTATTTCTTTTGACAGTTTGCGTGTTAATCGCGCTAATACCTGTTTTGATTATTTGTTTAATATATTCCAAGATTAAACACCGGAATTCCGTCCAGTGCGAATGTTCCTTATTTATGTCTATATTTTCAAGATAACCCGATTCATAGGTGTTTTTGTTTTATTTTTGCAATTTGTTATCTGTTTATAGTAAATAGATATTTAATTTTAATAAATATATTTAGTTTAAGTATCTTCGAAGCACTCGGCAGTTTCTTTCTCACGTTCGCTTTCGCGTTTCACGGCGCTTTCAATTCGCCCCAACAAAAAGGAATGTTGGTTTTGTTAACAACCAAGTAGTATACTGTTATTTTTGTAAAAAACATGTTAAGATGTTTAAATCTGTAAAAACTCTTTAATAAAATTATTCGATACAAGAACCGTTTTCGTAATTCATTAAATGCATACACATATTTAACATTATAATAATATCATTATACGTTTTATCTCTCAAGTTATACATTTCATTTAGGATATTTTTGAAAGACAGACCGGCGCATAAACCGGTTAAAACAAAAATCGCGTGACCTCCACAGGTGAACGACGCTTTTGGCTGTAACGACGTAGCGTTGTATTTCCACTTGGTGGTATATTTAAATAAATCCAATCCGTAATAACTCGGTTCTTTTCCGAAAGAGCAAAAGAAATGGCCGACATCGTTTCGATCCACAAAAACGCCTATCCAATGTAGGCCGCTTTCGGAGGCAGGTTCCGAATTAATCACGAAACAATAGGGTTTAAAGTCGGGTTTCTCGGGTACGATATCTTGTGGAAACACTCCGTCAAAAAAGGGTCGCGTTCGGGTATCGCATTGTAGAAAAGACGTTAATTCTTCGGTATTCATACTTTTTGAACTTCGGGCTCGTAGAACGCACCTCTTATAACCTCAGTAGTTCCATCCTCAATGACGTAAGCGGGTGGATCGCGATAGAGGACTTTCCTTATAACGAAGATCTCGTCCGTCCAGTAACCCGTATATCCTTTCCCAAAAATGCCTTTATCCACCGAAATTCGAACTCGATCTCCCGGACGTAATTTGGGCTTCTTAATTTTCTTTTTCTTTTTCACGTATAACCGTTTACAGTCTAAATGCTCGTTATCAATATTCACATCTTTCGGCACCATTTTAATCGTCGAATGTTTCGCTTTATTGTACCCTTCCAACACTTTTTGCAAATGTTTCACGTAATTCGAATCGTTACTTTTAGTCATTAATCTAAATATTCGATTTTTTAAAGTTCTATTAAAGCGTTCGACCATGCTACATTTCAAAGTGCCGTAGCTAGGGTACCAGTGAATACCTCTTCTTTTTAAGTACGCCTGAACCGGTTTATTAATAAACTCGCTACCTTCGTCCGTATTAAAACGCGAAGGGGCTCGTTGTTTAAAAATGGATTCCAGGGCTCTAATCATTTCAGACCCGTTTTTGGTTTTTAACGGTCGGGCCCAGGCGTATCTCGATAACAAATCGATTGCCGTTAAAACGTATCGATATTTATTATTCCGCTTAACTAGTTTAGGTAGGTCAATTAAATCTCCTTGGAATACTTCATCCATCTGCGTGACGTAGATTTGATTCCTAGGGAAGTTTTTACGTCTGTTTCTATGTTTCGTATAGGCGGGTTACTTTACTAACCAGTCTTGCACATCTCGTTTCGAGACTTTCGGGTTCGCCTCTCCTAGTTTTTTCGGGGAACCTAGACTAGCGGCGTGTTGGGGATTGTAATACACTCGGCTTAATTTTTGAGCTACGCGTTTCCCCACCATCGTAATAAGAATAACAATTATTTCAAAAAGTTTTTATTTAAATATCGTACATAATTTCGTATTTCAAGTCGGTCGTATCTTTAGTGATGTCCAAGAACAATCGCTCGAAATCCTCCTCGGTGTCGTCGTGCGTGATTTGAAAATTGGTTACGATAGATTCCATATTTAACATCTGAATAGCGCTAGCGATATTTTTTTCCATTCTTTCATCAAATTCCAGCGCGGTGTTTGTCGGGCAAGAACTATCGTGGGTTAATTTCTCGTTACAGGCTTGATTAAAGCATCCCTCGGTGATATTATACATCTTCTCAATCACTTCTCGAAGAATCAGGTTTTTGAAGAGTTTTTTAATCGTAATTTTGGTTCGCGAGACTTCATCCAAGCTGGTTTTCAACTGTTTCAGGCGTTTCCAAGTCGATTTCTTGAAGGAGAAGCCGTTCGAGGTCGAGAACCAAGTCTGGTAAAAGGTAGAATATTTCGAGGAATCTCGATTATAGCGCCGAATGTCTATAAATTTGACACCATCCGGTGACATTATTCCTTCAATTTGATGTTTATCCGGTAACCAGCATTCAAAACGATCTAGCGCATCTTCGAAAAAGGATTCAATGTCGTTTTCCCATAACCAGATGCTATCCCAAACGTTTTGATTAATCGTTACGCTACTCTTAGTATCGTTCCGCCGAATAAAAAGACCCGAGTCGTTTATCCCGATAGTTGGTTTTTCGGAGAGGCAATATTCGTGCTCCTGCATGGTGTACGGCTAGGTTGATTTTGATACGGTTTTCGCGCTTTCTTTCCCTCTTATATCTCGTTTAAAGATTTTCTCAGCGCGTCAAAGTTCCATCGAGACGAAACGAAGGCTACGGTTCTAACATTATCGCGGACTGTTATAACCAAATTAAAATCTTTCCGGCGCGCGAGGTAAATATAGTCGTCCATCCTCTTACTCCAGTTTGTAAAGAATGTTTCGATCTTTCGTGATTAATATTTGGTTCTCGAATTCGGCTTGGATTAGACACGTCACTGAGAAGGTTAATGGAGTTTTATATTTAATGGTTAAGCGTACGCTATAATTTAAGACACACTTTTTTTTATCCCGGTCTGTACCTTTAAGTGTGAGACATAAATATATATAAATGTCTAGATCATTTTAAAAACGTAAAATAATCAAATACAAGAGATCTAGAGGGTAAATAGCAGTAATCTTTATTTTATTGCTACATGGAAGCAATATTTTCCCCGGTGGAATACGCTTTCAACTCATGTGATGGAAAACTTTGAAACTAAAACTAGCATTAATCACGAGATCCGATCACGTGGCTCTTTTTGCCACTTGGTCTACATTTCGCTTCAGGGTCAACCATAGTGGAATATAGATCGAACTAAAAAACGAGCTATTTCAAAGTACATCTGGTTGAAGAAAGTTCGTAAATTTCTGCATATTGTCACCTGACTACCCTGACTTGATCTACGCATTCGCACGCGCAACATTTTCGTGAGAAATACATTTCCAAAATGCTTGAATATCTAAAAAAATTATCTGAAAGCCCGTGCTAGTGTTTAAAACCCATTCTCACTTTCACAAGTTTGCCAGCAGATTACAGAATTTTCCGATTAACGACGCTAATTACCGTGTCGCCTATCCTTGTAGTAGTAATGGGGTTGCTATGAAGTAGTTGTCCAATTATTGAAGGACGGGTCTAAATCACACCTTAGTCGCAGAACTCAAGTACAATAATAAAAAGTTGAAATTTGGAAGGTAAAATTCAATATGACAGTTATTTCAGCACATAAATTTTCAACTCAAGTGAAATAACTCCCTAGGCCTCTTTTTAAAACCTTAACTTAGATATATAGTCTAGTTATTCGCCATATGAAGACAAGTACTTTATCTCCGCCCTTAAGGAAGTTTTACTCCATGGATAGAATCGATTGCCGAAGCAACCAAAAGCTCTTCCCGAAACCACGAGACCCCATCGCACCATAAATTGGGTTCTCCACGAGTGTAAACGCTACCACGTAACTAAATGTATGTAATTAATTTCACTCTTTTATATAGGTAGACAAAATCCAAAAAAATCTATCTCAAAATATAAGAAAAGCTGTACTAATTTTTGAGCACGGTGGGGGACAGAAAAATTAAAATCAATCAATTAAAAATAGATAAAAAACAAGAAGACAGAAATTGGCGTACAACTGTATTTAGACTCTTCAATCCACCTCGAGTTTGCAGCAAGCCGAAGCCTATACTGCCCGTTACACCTTTACTTTTTTGACTAAATGATATATGAAAAATATCTTAGCGCTAGCTGCACACTCAAGCTGGTATTAAACGGTCAAATTTCTTTAAAATCTTTCATAATATCTTCTAAAGTATCTCCAATTTTAAATTTAATTTTCAGCTAAGTTATTAATAAGATAAAGTGAAACAATTATAATATTAAATAATAATATAATATTAAATATTACGTCTCAATTCACTAAAATATATTATATCAAGCCATAAAGCTAAATCATACTATTCTTCCAAAGAGACTATATAAGCGGCTCGAATAACGTTAAGTAGTGACCGATTGTGATAAGATCTAGTGGAGATCTCGCTTTATCAAAGTTCAGACGCTTTTCGTAACCTTGAGTGGTCACGTGCCGGCCAATTTACCCTTGGGGGCGATGTTCGGAGAGTGGAAGGTTGATGTGGACCATCTTAGTGAGGGACGCCGCGCTAGTATGGCCCGCTGAGACTGGAAACTGGATGTCGGACCTTGGTGCGTGTGGATGGTCGGATGTGCTTATAACAGTGGGAGACGCCCCATTGCCTATAATCGCCTTCAACTGTCCCAGCATCGAGGTGCGACCGTAATGTGCACGGTGGAAGGCGATAATATCCAATGGAAGACGTCCCGTTGAATATGATTGCACGACAACTGAAGCTTATCAATGTGGAGCCAACTTTTATAGGAATTCCCGTTGAACGGAATTGAATGATAGGAGGGCATGATTACGTCATTAGACTAGTGCTCCACCGGAAGTCTTAGCAACGGACATACAGACACCTACACCCAGACACGACCTGTGCTCCCCGACTGAACTAAAGCTCAGTCGGGGAGGTAAAAAGTAGGAAAAACATTTAGCTCTCAATCGAGACGACAGACCGATTTGTCACAGGAAACTGTTTGCACATTCACAGGTTTCACATGACGAAGTTAACTTACTGAATGATACGCCACTCTAGAATTCTGAAGTTGGGCCTTTCGAAGACGCGAAACTAGTCGATTGGTAATAAATATTCGAGTTGTATTATTATTTTTTATTGCGTAATTAAAATTGGAATTTTTCGAAACAAAGTATATGTTAGATACGCAAGAAGTCAGTATAATTTTGAATGAAAAACATGATTTGAAAAAAATTATTTGAAAAACATGATTTGAAAAAAATTATTTGAAAAATATGATTTGAAAAAAATTATTTGAAAAACACGACTTGAAAAACACGACTTGAGAAACGCGATTTGAAAAACATGATTTGAAAAACGCGATTTGAATAACGCGATTTGAGAGATGCGATTTGAAAAACGCGCGTTGATAAGCGCGATTTGAAAAATGCGCGTTGTAAAGCGCGATTTGAAAAACGCGACTTGAAAATCGCGCCTACTTCAATCATAAAATATCTTTCACGGTCATTACGAGAGAAAGTAGTATAAACTAAACCTACATTGGATAAATAAATGATTTTTCCCTATCCTCTATCGATACTAAATCGAATTATTATTTTTAAGCGTGTCAGAAATTAAAAACGGGTGTCCGTGGGCTAGAAGCGGGTGTTCGGGACATTAGAAGCGAATGTCCGAAATTCAAACCGCCATGTCGCAACTACAATCGAACGTCCTAGATATTAAACTACCACCAGCTGAAGGTTAAACGCTATTCATCATTACTTTACCGGTGTTTTCAACTTGGAACTGACGCCGAAGTTCAAACTATAGGATAATATGTCGAACAGGCCTTAGTGTGGCTACTATTTTTCAACCGGTTTGTAATAAGTGTCCGTAGAAGGGAGTCAGGACCCTATTAGAAGTAAGAATGAATTGGCGTGGCATAGAACGAAAGAGAGAGAGACTGACATTTAGTGATCGAATGTATGTTACCGGTTTAAATTTATATGAAAGGGAAACCAGGAGGGTCATTCCATGACAAAACGTACAAGCGTGTCCACCCTCCCATCTCAGAATGGGACCAAATTTTGTACCTGGGGTTCTTTTACGTGTAGAAACCGAATTCCGGAATATTTTTACAATCGGTCCAACCGTTTTCGAGATACAGAGGATCGGTGTTTCAGAAACTGGCCTTAACACCCATTTTTAAATTAGCTGTATCTCGATAAATAATTGCTCGATCACCGCGTTTCAAGAACCGAATTAAAGGTCCTGAAGTGAAGAAGAATGCTATTGAAAATTCGAAACTACTACTAGTTGGTAAAAGGGTCAAAAGTAATATTTAAATGATTGACCTTTGACCTTTTAATGAAGCCACACTTTTATTCGAGCTTTAACATTTTGTTTCGAATTCCCTGCATGTGAATTAGTCGAAAAGTATGAAATCCCAAAGTATTATTTTTAGATCTTGAGATATTCTGATTTTAGTCAGACCCCACAAACCTTATATATTTATTTAAAAATATTTACATTTTAATTTTCGAAAAAACAGTTTCAATTGTCAATTCTATCGTTTGGCAATATGCAATATTTCGATGTTTGTGACTTGATCGTAATTGGTGGATCGATTTTACCAAGTATATTTTCAGATAAGACCCACCATTGATCTTTAGTTTTTGGCCAAAACTGTTTTTCGCATGTTTCAGGTGGATGCATGAAAGATATAAAATAATCTTCGAATTCCACTGAATATTCTTCAAATTTTCCTACTTATTTTCATAAACACATTCCACAAAATTACCGCAAGTTAGATACCCTCTCTTATCCTCAGCGTAACTTTCTTTAAGATGGCGAGAAATATTAAATAATTGCATATCATCTAAAACTGAAAGGGTGGTTGCTTTTATTTGAGTTGTACTTTCAGGGATAGATTTATGAAATCTTTGGGTTCCATTAATAGCAGAAGCCGATGAAACCCTCCTTTGAAGTCTACTACTCTAATGTTCGACATAGCGCGCCTCTCTGTATGGTTAAAATTACCAATTTTACGAGATCGGAGGGGTCCTACTTCATACCTACTTCATGTCTACGGAAAATTGGAAATTCTCTCTCTCCACAAACGACGACGTTTTTTTGACGAACTCCAAGGCTGATAGAGATATTCGCTCGACGAACTCCCGCTCCGAAAATATCTACCGTTAGGAGGCGTACGAATCGCGCTTTTTGAAACTAACCCATACAGAGAGGGGTAGACAAGACCCGGGACTAATAGACTTCAAAGGAGGGTTTCATCGGTTTCTGTTAATAGTAATTGCCTTTAAAAATCGGTTGAGCCAGAAATCACCAGATGTTTTAACTTAGGTATGAGAAAAATAATGAAAATCTATTTTCTTGAATGCATCCTTGCAAAAATTATACATGGCTATCGGAGTGAGAATCTGTTCAGCAGTTCGACGCTGCAAACTTGTTTTGGCTGTTTTTCGTATCACTGTACCGCCGATGCCATCACAAGGACCTTAACCTTGTGAAGTAGCAAAAAAGTGACATTCACAATCAATGTTAAAATCATTCTGGTGATGACATAAATTAATAAAATTGTATTTATTTTATATTTGCCTAAATTTTTGCACAACCGCTTTTTAAAAGCAATTTCTATTAATGGAACCCAAAGATTTCATAAATCTATCCCTGAAAGTACAACTCAAATAAAAGCAACCACCCTTTCAGTTTTAGATGATATGCAAATATTTAATATTTCTCGCCATCTTAAAGAAAGTTACGCTGAGGATAAGAGAGGGGATCTAACTTGCGGTAATTTTGTGGAATGTGTTTATGAAAAGAAGTAGGAAAATTTGAAGAAAATTCAGTGGAATTCGAAGATTATTTTATATCTTTCATGTATCCACCTGAAACATGCGAAAAACAGTTTTGGCCAAAAACTAAAGATCAATGGTGGGTATTATCTGAAAATATACTTGGTAAAATCGATCCACCAATTACGATCAAGTCACAAACATCGAAATATTGCATATTGCCAAACGATAGAATTGAAAATTGAAACTGTTTTTTCGAAAATTAAAAAGTAAATATTTTTAAATAAATATAATGTTTGTGGGGTCTGACTAAAATCAGAATATCTCAAGATCTAAAAATAATACTTTGGGATTTCATACTTTTCGACTAATTCACATGCAGGGAATTCGAAAAAAAATGTTAAAGCTCGAATAAAAGTGTGGCTTCATTAAAAGGTCAAAGGTCAATCATTTAAATATTACTTTTGACCCTTTTACCAACTAGTAGAAGCTTCGAATTTTCAATAGCATTCTTCTTCACTTCAGGACCTTTAATTCGGTTCTTGAAACGCGGTGATCGAGCAATTATTTATCGAGATACAGCTATTTTAAAAAGGGGTGTTAAGGCCAGTTTCTGAAACACCGACCCTCTGTATCTCGAAAACGGCTTGACCGATTGTAAAAATATTCCGGAATTCGGTTTCTACACGTAAAAGAACCCCAGGTACAAAATTTGGTCCAATTCTGAGATGGGAGAGTGGACACGCTTGTACGTTTTGTCATGGAATGACCCAGGAGCTAAAAATGGAGCCGTTTTTTAATTTGATTTAGAAATCACCTTGCCAATAAAACGTATTCGAGGATTTCACGGTATGATTGGATTCGTTTTAGGCGCGTTAATTAATTTCGAAAGATTGGTTAAGTTTGAACATAAGTGAAGTATAAATTCAGCCCGTTACGCGTACTTTAACGGGACCATCACGATACAGTTTGTTATAAAGTAGCCAGATGGCGAAAGCAGCGACGAAGGTGGGTTCGTCAGATTAACAGGCTGACGTTTTACTTCACTTACGTTCGAACTTAACCAAACTTTAGAAAACACCAAAAACGAGTTTGTTTGATCTCGTTTTTGGTACGGTGATTCCGAAAATAAATTGAAAAGCCGTTCCATTTTTAGCCCCTAGTTTCTTTTAACTATATTTCCCAATAAAAAAATTTCGCGACGCCGCCCTACCTTCACCATTAGTATTTTTATAAATACCGGGATATTTGTCGGTCGCGTTCTCCGTTAAGCTCGCTAAGCCTTATTGCCCGGCATTGGCGGGTGTTCGGACCTTCGCAAGGAACGAAGTTATAACAAAAGCGACGCGAGATTTCGTTAGCTAATAAAATCGGTGGCTGGTTCTATGGCGAGCCAAGCGGACAAAATTCGAAAAACTCTCCCTCTCCCTCTAAAATACGCGATCTCTGACCCGATAACACGTTCCCTTACCTTCAACAAATGCGTTCTCTCTCCTCGAATTTGGTTCCCTCTCCTCGAGTTTCGTTTCCTACCCTTATTTTTCGCGTTCCTTCTCCCCCGAGATTGGTTCCGTTTCGCCGAGATTGGTTCCACTTCCCGAGATTGGTTCCGCTTCCCCTAGATTGGGTCCGCCCCCCCTCCGATATTGGTGGTTCCGCCTCCGCGAGATTGGTGGTTCCGCCTCCGCGAGATTGGTGGTTCCGCCTCCCCGAGATTGGTGGTTCCCTCTCACCGAGATTGGTGGTTCCCTCTCACCGAGATTAGTGGTTCCCTCTCCCCGAGATTGGTGGTTCCGCCTCCCCGAGATTGGTGGTTCCGCCTCCCCGAGATTGGTGGTTCCGCCTCCCCGAGATTGGTGGTTCCCTCCCCCTGAGATTGGTGGTTCCCTCCCCCCGAGGTTGGTGGTTCCCTCTCCCCGAGACCAGTCGTTCCCTCTCCCTAAAACGTGCTCTCCCTTCGAAACGCGGCCCCGATACTCGAATCTTGTTCCCGACACTCGAGAATCGCGCGCGCGCCCTCGAGATTGCACATTGGCTAGCTTGTTTTTCTTCTTTACCTTGTCAAAGCCACATTTTTTGAGGGGTCTACCATTAAGGAAAAGTATTGTATGTAGAATGAAACTACTCTCATTAATCCTGCTATGTAAGAGACTATGGATGTTTTTTACTTCATCTTCGAATAAGTTGACTCGAATGAGAAATAGTCTAATTTTAATCAGATAATATAAATCAGAATTTAGCGGATTTTGTCCAATTAATAAAAATTTTACGAATTCCGAGCTCTAAATAAACTTTTATCAACCATTTTAATAGATGAACAATTAATGTTGATTTTATTTACAATTTCGAGTTACATCAGTATATTTTGTATTGAAAATATTATCTTCGTCCACGTAAGAGAATGCGTGATTATTTTTGTTACATCATTTTTACACTAAAACAATTTGACACGTATCCTTGGTAATTTATATTAAAAGATAAGAGTTGCTGGTTATTCGTATTTCTCGAGTGCTTTATGAAATGGCAACAATTTACATTTATGAACATAATCATATAATTTGAATGAATGCGTAATTGTTGTATCGAAATTACCCAAAACTCAATATCTGAAATTCATTATACTACAGTTTGGTTGGGTTAGGTTTATGAAGGCATACGCAAAGTCAAATTAGTTACCATATTGGCAGTAATACAGAGGGAATGGTGCTACGCAAAAACACCGTAATTAAGTATAGCTTTCTTTTTTCCAGTGTTTTTGAAGAGCTAGGGGTCTATAGACCTTACAGCTCTTGTACAAATGAGAATTATACCTGAGGAAATAAATAATGACGTTGTAGAAATTCGTTTGAGGTTATATTTGTGTACGACCTTGATGCAATCGATTGGTTGCCGTAAAATATGTACATCGATCACGCTATTACGAAATGATAAATACGCAATCAATCACGTTTGCAATTTATTGCTATCAAAGCTGGAGTGCTTTTACACCGATTACGTGGAATGACAGTCTCTCATGTACAATTAATTACTATCAATTTTAATCCAAGTTTAGGTATATTATGTAGTGCATCTTTCCAGTTTCATTACAACAAAATTTTAAATTTCTCATGACATTAAGTAGAAAAAATCACTTGCTGAAATTAGGCGTAACTAGCCGGTTTAACCAGATTTGACCGAGGTTTACATAGCCTTCTCAGTTCGATAAAACTCGGTTAATCGTGACTAAACCTCGGACAAATCTGGATAAACCGGCTAGTTACGCCTCGTCTGAAAAGGGTATAAGTGGGCTTGGATTAAAATTGATAGTAATTAATTGTACACGAGAGACTGTCATTCCACGTAATCGGTGTAAAAGCACTCCAGCTTTGATAGCAATAAATTGCTTACGTGTTTGATTGCGTATTTATCATTTCGTAATAGCGTAATCGATGTACATATTTTACGGCAACCAATCGATTGCATCAAGGTCGTAAACAAATATAACCTCAATCGAATTTCTACAACGTCATTATTTATTTCCTCAGGTATAATTCTCATTTGTACAATCTCGGGGGGAGGGAACCACCAATCTCGGGGGGAGGGATCCACCAATCTCGGGGGGAGGGATCCACCAATCTCGGGGGGAGGGATCCACCAATCTCGGGGGGAGGAAACCACCAATCTCGGGGGGAGGAAACCACCAATCTCGGGGGGAGGGAAATACCAATCTCGGGGGAGGCGGAACCACCAATCTCGGGGAGAGGGAACCACCAATCTCGGGGAGGCGGAACCACCAATCTCGGGGAGGCGGAACCACCAATCTCGGGGAGGCGGAACCACCAATCTCGGGGAGGCGGAACCACCAGTCTCGGGGAGGCGGAACCACCAATCTCGGGGAGGCGGAACCACCAATCTCGGGGAGGCGGAACCACCAATCTCGGGGAGGCGGAACCACCAATCTCGGGGAGGCGGAACCACCAATCTCGGGGAGGCGGTACCACCAATCTCGGGGAGGCGGAACCACCAATCTCGGGGAGGCGGAACCACCAATCTCGGGGAGGTGGAACCACCAATCTCGGGGAGGCGGAACCACCAATCTCGGGGAGGCGGAACCACCAATCTCGGGGAGGCGGAACCACCAATCTCGGGGAGGCGGAACCACCAATCTCGGGGAGAGGGAACCACCAATCTCGGGGAGGCGGAACCACCAATCTCGGGGAGGCGGAACCACCAATCTCGGGGAGAGGGCACCAATCTCGGGGAGAGGGAACCAATCTCGGGGAGAGGGAACCACCAATCTAGGGGAGGCGGAACCAATCTCGGGGAAGCGCAAACAATCTCGGGGGAGAGGGAACCAATCTCGGGGAGAGGGATTCAATCTCGGGGAGAGGGAACGCGAAAAATAAGGGTAGGGAACGAAACTCGAGGAGAGAGAACGCGTATATTGAAGGGAAGGGAACGTGTTATCGGGAGAGGGATCGCGTATTTTAGAGGGAGAGGGAGAGTTTTTCGAATTTTGTCCGCTTTGGCTCGCCATATTATGGTTCAATGCCGCGCCCTATTCCACTTTATACATCTCCGTACCTCGAACATTGCCAATGACTATAAGACCCTACACCCACTCCGTTGGTGTATTTAAAAAATTAAGAAAACGTCTAAAAAAGATAACAAGCTCACTTTCAATCAGCGGCGCGAAGTAATTTTATTTTCAAATTTAAATTATAACAATTTAATCTTGACTCTTTTATACAATTTTTAAATTAGCGGGGACGCATTTGCATGTCGCCTTTCCATTAAAGAATGGTATAAAGCACGCTGTTTTGTTAGGATCGAACGAGCAACAAGCGGTTCTTCCAGGAACGCCACCATCCGCTTCGCAGGGACCATCGGCTTCCTTCCCCGAGCAAATATCATGCCATGCACAAGCTAAAGATTTGGTTGACAATATAGATATTAGGGCGGGTGGACGGACTTGACCGTTTGGAATATCCTTGGTTCGAGTCGAGGATAATCTAGAAAGGGGTGAGTGGCTAACGCTCGGAAAGGGATAACGAATAACTTCGGATATCCGGAATGATAACTAGGCTTTTTCGGATATTTTAATCTTCGGTAAATTGTTCGAGTTAATATAAAACCGCGAATTATACCAACAGACGCGTATCAAATGGCAGTACGAATTATCCGAAGATTAAATTTTCAGTTCGAATAATCAACGAATCACGCGTTTATTCGAACGGATACTACTAAGATAAAAATATCGCGTTTCTCGGAGTCCACATAAAATGAAATAAAATAATTATATTTTAATCTAAATTGAAAAGATCCGACTAAATCGTTTCGAGATATCAATTTGGATTAAAATCCGCGAAGAAACTCAAGTTTGAAATTTTATTGTCCAAACGATTGACTCTTCACTCGTATATCGGTTTCGTATCGAGTTCGAATCGTAAGTTTTCCTAACGTTCGGATCGAATAAGATACGAATACTTTTCGCGAACGTTTAATACGTCAATCATGCAGCGATACTCTTATTGAATTAACAAATGTTATAAGACTTCCGAGCGATAAGCCTGGGCCGTCGGCCGCGAATTTGACTAGTAGGCGTGACGTTTCGATTCTTCGTCATTCGTTATTAGCCCTTCACGCCTCCACGATCGACTCCAGCCTTTCTTGGTGGTCAGCCGGGATCAAAATATACCCTCGCGCGGGAATATTATTCACTGTGCACTTTATTTTGGTCAGCGCTATAAATTTGACTATAAATAAACGGATCATTTCGAATTATTTCGGTCAGCAGGGCCGAATTAAGGGGGGAGCAGAGGGGGCACCTGCCCCGGGCGCCAGCCAAATGGGGGCGCTATAGAAATCTGGTGATATCCAAATCCGAGCGATTATTTTATTAAAATGTTTTTAAAAGATACGTTAAAGGTTAGGTTTGAAGTTTACAATAAGGAAAACCTCTGTAGCCCACAGACCCCCCATTTCTCAGTTTTATTACACTGAATATTTCTACGGGCTCCCATGTTTAAATATATCTGATATTTTTCAATTATTTAATGTTTGGTATTCTAGTAAAATTGTTTAGTTAATTGCTACACTATTTCTTACTAGTCCATTAAGTAGCTGACTTCTAAATTAAATAATTATCAAAATATGTTTATTTAAAAGTTCTACTCTTGAATACGTATAAGACCAGTTATTCCTTATTTTAAACGTGTAGAACTATTGTAACATAATTTTAGAGAAATTAGACCTATATATGCCCTATAAACTGATCATTTTCAAACTATAAAAATCCTATAATTTTCGTATTTGTAACTCATAAAAATGTTGGATTTTGAATTTTGGGGCGCGTATAATTTTTGCACCCGGGCACCAAATCGCTTAATCGGTCAGCGATTTTCTCCTAAATCAGAAATCTAGGAGTATCTTTGATTCGTTTCGGAGGCTGATGGTTCGAACGACCACGAATCTCTTAAAGCCGTCACTCTATTCGGGCAGCCAAATTAATCCCCAGGCTATTTTTACAAAATGCGCGTGACTTCGGTTTTTCTTTTTATTTCAATACGCTCCCAAAAAACTAAGTTCAACCAAACTGGAAAAAAAAAACTGAATTCGACCAATAAAAAAACCGAATTGAGCCAGAAATGTTCGAGAGGCCTTTTAATTTTAGGAGCGCGTGTGAGGAATTCTGGTTATTTCGTTTGATTTATTTTGCCGAATTCTGTCCAATTTTTCCATGAAGACCATTTTTTGAGTAAATTAATTTAGTTTTCTCGATTGGGTGTGCAGATTTATTTGGTTATCCTACGGGAGGACGTTGACTTGAAAAATAAAAGCGACGTCACGCGTATGTTAATACAGCCTCGAGGCTTTTTTTCAATTTCTCGTGATTTACTTATCGAGTTAATTGTCACGAGATCAATCTGATTCGCGCTGCCCCGATCGAGTGGCGAGGGTCGCTGCATGTGTCTACTTTTCGCTCAAATAGGAAAGGTCGTCGTAGGGGATTTCGCTGATCAATTACATCAATCAATTAAAGGGAGGCTATTCACCGAAACGCGCTATTTTTACCCATTCCGTACGTAAACATTCGCGGCGCTGGATTTTGTCATCGCGTTTGCAGTTATTCCGTCAGAAAAACCTTTTTTGAGTTTTATTTTTTCCACGCGCGTCTGAATTTCGCTACAGCGACTTCTCGTCCAATCGGCGGTCGCCTAAAAAGGCAGCGAGGGTTTCGTGTAGAAATATTAAAAATTCTCGCAGCGCCTTGCCTCTGATTGGTCGAAGTGTCACTTCGTTAAAATAATCCGACGATCCGCATTAAAAAGTTTCGAAATTTATTTTCCAATCGAAGAAATTGGTCAAAAATGCCGAAACAATTCAGTTTATATTTACGTACTAAGAACCGGGGAAAAATTTAAAACGCTCGTAAAAATTTCAGTCCATAGTCGTTCTTTAAGGACTTAAGCGGGTTAATTTCTTACCAATTCACCCGTTTATAGTACTTACTGTAGCCCAAATTGCGTATGTAACCCGCGTATACCCCGAGGAGGTGTTTCCCCGCCACCAAAAGGAAAACCACGCCAAGTAGAGGAACGTGGTATAAAATCGACTTCATTCCTAAAACGGAGTTAGAGTCGAGATAGTTTGGAAAAATGAATCGTCGTCGCCGGTTCAAATGGTGGCGAACTGTAATAATCAAACGAATCGGGGTTATTGACGTATTGGATAAGTTGTTATTTGGTAATTGTCCGTTCGAACAAACGAACGCTTTTAAAATTGCCAGGAGAATATAATTATAGAACATAAACTTTCAGTTTCAATTTCAGCAACGTCGAAGCGCGCGAAACTGACTCGATCGGGGCGGCTTGTCAAATTGATCTCGCTCCGAGAAAGAACAACCCAAACGGCCCATAGGAATTTGGGTAACGTAATGTTAAAATTTTTTGTTTCGCCACTGGTAAAATTTTATTGTGATAGTAAACTAGGGTTGTGTCCTCACCTTTCTAATACAAAAATAATCATTTAACCATTATAGTCTGAGAATACAAATCAATTGAAGTTTAGCTCGATAATGTTAAAGATAGGCCTCATCGTTGGATTCGACAATGGAGTAGACTGTCTTCCCCCACCTGAAATCAGTTGAAATTTTGAATATTAGTAGATACCCGATACATAAAGATTCTGGGAAAATATCGTTTTGTAACTGCCATATAATTTTTCTCAGCAACGATTTATATTACCCAGAATTTTGACATAATTTGAGGTGCGGAAGCCCAAAATGCCTGTAAAAGTGTTCAGCCTGCCGAACAACAAAGTTAAGCAGCAAAGCAATTTCAAGGAGCAAGGCCCAGACTATACAGCTAACTCGTATAGTCTTTGTGTTCTGAAAAAACAAAGAGAAATAACACCGAAAAAGTATACTGTAGTGGTTTTTATTAAGAAACACTTTGAGTATTAGTTGAATCTATAAACTCTATATACATTCAACCCTTGAAAAAAGGCAACATCTGCCGTAGAAACGGGTTCTATTTAACGACTCTTTTTGTTAGTTTCAAGGTTGGCAAAAGTAAAGAAAATCTTATATTTTAAACCAACCTTGGAAAAAGGCAACATTAGCGATATAAATAGATGCTTTTTAACGGCTCTTTTATCCATTTCTATAATAGTGTATATGTTTCTTTACAGAACCATCTATTCAACGAAAAATAACAGTTTTAGTGGCATTATATTTCAAACAATGTTAGGTAAATCGTCCAAATCACCAGCATCGTCGCAGACTGCACGCAATTTAGATTGATACCAGCTACCGCTATCTTCGTGTCGTTTATAGCCCAGGTACCAAAGAAGGCTGCTAACGTGAGCACAAGTTCCGATGGTCAAGTTCCCCCGTTTACAGTTGCAATACCACGAAGTAACTGAATCAGTCCCGATACCATTAGGAACGTATCGAATCAAAACCTGATGCGTGGCTAAGGCTGAGAACTGACTCCCTACGCGAACACGAATTAGGTCTTTTTCCACTTGGCAAACTTCAACGTTGAAAGAGCCGGACTTTTCAATTGTCAAAGCGACGTAAGACTCCGCGCGCTTTGCTTTAAAGTCGCTCATTACAAAAATTGTTATTTTTCGTCGAATTACTAATAATGTGTTTCTTAATAAAAACCACTACAGTATACTTTTTCGGTGTTACTTCTCTTTGTTTTTCAGAACACAAAGACTATACGAGTTAGCTGTATAGTCTGTGCTCGCTCCTTGAATTTGCTTTGCTGCACAACTTTGTTGTTCGGCAGGTTGAAAACTTTAACAGGCGTTTTTACCTCCCCGACTGAACTTTAGTTCAGGGTGAGGTATTACATTGATCGTCTCTTTCTGTGTGTGTGTCACTTCCGGCGTAAGCGGATATCACGTGAACTAGCTCGTGGAGCCAAAAGTCTAGAGACGTAATCATGCCAACTTATCGTTCAATTCCGTTTAACGGGAATTACCTCCTTTAAGCGTGGCTGCCACATTGAGTTTCAGGTGTTGTGCAATTATATGCAACAGGACGTCTCCAATTGCATATTATCGCCTTTCACCATCCACTTTACGGTCAAACCTCGATGCTGGACAGTTGAAGCTGGACGTCTCCCACTGTTATAATCACCTCCGACCATCCCCACATCAAGGTCCAACCTTTAGTGTCTGATCTCAGCGGGCCTCACTAATATGGTCCACATCAATCTTCCACTCTCCAAACATCGCCCCACCAATGGGTAAATTAGCGTTGCCTACCAAGTGCCTAGGGTTACGATAAACGTCTAGACTTTGAAGGGAGGGGGTGTTCCTCCCAACTTCATGGCCACATCACTCAAACGGTTTATATACTACCTTTTTAGAGTGAATGCAAATGAGCCTTATGGTGTGATATCGTTTAGGGAAATGAAACGCAATATTAATTTATTTTATAATTAAAAATATCAAAATGGTTAAACTTAATCTAATTAATAATTCAGTTTAAAATTCGAGATAGCTTAGAAGATATTTAAGAAATTGTTCAAAAATTTAAAGAATTGTGACCGTTTAAAACCAGTTTGAGTTTGCAGCACGCGCTAAGCTGTTTTCCATATATCATTTAGTCCAAAAAGCAAAGGTATAACGGGAAGCAAAGGCTTAGTCTTGCTGCAAACTTGGGGTGGATTGAATAATCTATATAAAAGTGCGTTTACACGGGTATCCAATATCCCACCGTCGATTGTGGCCCATTGGACCGACACATTTTTAGCCACGATAAATCACCAAAATAAAATCCCAATCGACCGACACAATATCGATAATTATAAAATAATGCAATCGATATTTGGTCGGTCGAATGGGATGTCGGTCGAATGGAATGTCGGTCGAAGGGCATTCTGTCGAATGGGTTATGTCGATCGAATAGGATGTCGGTCTAATGGGCCGACATCCCATTCGATCGACATCCCAATCGACCGACATCCCATTCGACCGAATGTTCCGCACTTTTGGGGGATTCGGTTAAATGGGACCAGAATCTCTGCTTGAATATACCCGCTGGAATTAAAAATAAAATTCCCGGGAACGCAAAGATTCAATCTTTGCAAGCGAGAAATCTGATTCAAGTAAAATGAGCACTACACTCGAACAGTTCGTAAAATATGAAGCACAAGATTTAGTTTAGAAGAACCAAATACTTTCAGATCCCTGGAACTTATTTTTATAAAGTGAATTGCTGATTTATATTTATTTTTTTAATTCATATTCATGAGTAATTGTAACCTAACCTAACCTAACTAACCATTATCGTAAAACTACACCACAGTGACAACATAAAATAACAGAAACAATCCACCAAAGTCAAAAAATATAAATTAACCTTTAACGTAAACTAACCTCGACTTTCTTTCACTACGCCACGGTGACTTAAAAGTCATTCTATTATAATATATCATCATCAACATTTTCCTCAATCGATATTGTATCGGTCGAATGGGACCCAGAAAATATCGATATATATAAATGATAAATACAATCGATATTGAGTCGGTCGAATGCATGTCGGTTCAACAGGAATACACCCCCACCGTCCACTGAATTCGAATTAATAGAGACAAAGGTACTTTGACAAAATTTGATAAGACTTCTTTCGGGTACGAGAGTATCTTTAGTTAAACACAGATTTAAATTAGATGCTGGCTCTCGCCAGCATCTGTTATTCCTAGCTCTAGTTTTCCGTAGACGGCCAGCAGCTCCTTTGTTTGGGCTGTATTAACTCCAATGGGGAAATAACATGGGCTGCCAAGATCCGAGATTCTTATACATTAGGGAAGCTCAAAAATCATGGAATTACACGTGACGCTTTTTTTTTTGATACACGTTAAAGTTCAGTGTGTCTGTACCTAGCGTCGCCGATTACCCCGGCCTATCTCTAATTTTACCTTTTTTTGAGTGATTTCGTTTAATCTAATGTCGATATGTGTGCTTTTGACCTTTTTTCCCCCAATCAGACTTTAATATAAAGTAAAATTAATTTTAAATCTATGTTATACAGAATGGTCGCTCGCTTTGTACGCGTTGAAATTACGGTTGCCTCTAGCTAGTGCATAAACGCCCATAGAGTATTTGCACAGCCCGCTTAGACAACCCGCTTAGGCAAAAAAGGCTATAGCTTCAAGCTCTATTATTGCTATGAACGTAAGTTCGTACGCGTTGAAATTCCGTATGGTTCCACCACTAGCCAATGAACGCGCCGTCAGGCGAATAATCATCCAGCCCACAAATTCCCTACACGCTGCTGAAAAGCGACCTCGGTTCTCTTTATTTATTCTGGGAGACTGGGATAGAGAAAAGAGACACCTTTAGCTTTATACCCGCAGAATTTCGGAAGTGAAATAAGCGGGCGAGTGGCGAAAAGAGACGCCATAAAATTTTTCATCGGTTTGATGCGTAAAAATTCTATATCTTTAACAAAAGACTAACATGGTAATTATTTTGGTTTATTGGATTTTTGAAATGTCTTAATTGTATTTTTATAAGTTTATTTCCCATTTGGACTTAAATATTAATAAAAATGAGTTATAAATTTTAATAGAAGGCTTAGTTGGACGATTTCTACAACGTAGACTAAAGGTCTACGTTGTAGAAGGGTCAGGTTTTACTCGATAGATGTCACTATTCTCTCCCCCGACCGCCTTCGTTTTTCAGTATTTTAAATCCTGTGATCTACGATTCGAATCAAGTCTACAGTTTAATTTTTTTAACATTACTTTTCTATTAAACTTTATTTTTTCTTAAAATAAATTATCTAATAAAATATCATCCTCTTCAAATATCATAATATCATTAAAATTTAATTATAATTCAAAAATAAATTTAGGTAGTGGCTCAACTTTTTGCCAATAGGTGAAAGCTGATTTCGTACGTTAATCCGTTATCTTACAGCTACCGTACTACCGTAGCTACGCTAAATCGAGAAATTACCCCCAGAAGGAGTCGTAAGGCAAGCAAAAGCCTCTATTGATTTTTTCCCCAAAACAGTTATCCATAACGAGCGTAGCGCCACCGTTAAACAGCTCAAAAAAAACGAAAATTTAGGACAAGATGTCAGCTTTCATGTACGTCGGGTTTCATTGAGCAATCATGGCAATTTTTAATTATGACGGTAAAAAAATGTTATTAAGGAGTTTGTAAAAATGATTCAAGAGGAGAAGTGAAAGGAATAACCTACCATAGGTTTCCTAATCCAAAAAAACAGTTTATAAAGTTTGAGAAGTGGTTAGCCTCTATTGATAAATTTGATTATAAGAAGAGTGCCAAATATATTGGTTCTCAACATTTTACTGGGGAATCAGGACCAACTGTTTTAAACCCTCATCCAATTCCACTAAATGGAAAGGTAATTAGCCATCGTCTTAAGAGTATATTAGCAATATATTGGAATCAATGGAAAACATTTGTATTAAGGTTATTATTTGGAATGAAAGGAGGAAACTAGTATCATTAGAGGTAGAGAAAAATAAAGCCAATATTACTGGGGGGTAATTTCTCGATGGTCTAAGCGTGCAAATATCAGTAAAATTACTGCGAATATCTATACATACATTAAATATATCTCTTTGCACAATTAAACGAACCAAGATGCTGGTCAACAAACCTCAGGTCAAGTTACCTGCCAAATTAAAGTCAATCACCAGGGGCAACATTGATCAGCACATTCCTCGTGTAATGATATTTAATTTTTAATAAACTGAGCATACCCGCACGAGTATTAATTCTGCCTGAGGCAGCTTGTGCTGATTATCACTAATTGATTTGTAGCAACTTTCGCTCAAATTTAATTTTAATTCATTTTCCACTCTTCTAAAACTATTTAATTACTGTCTGTATAATTGAATTTTCCTATATAATTGTATTTCTTCTGGCAACCACCCAGAATAGGCTACGCCTCTGACGCTGCCCACGGGGTTAGGTTAGGTTAAGTTTCTCGGAGAGAAAATTGTTTGGTTTCCCAGCTTACAATGATACTTTCACACTTGTCACTTTGCACGAAAACGTTTTAAAATTTTTTTTTCAACATTAAAATAAATTTTCTAATGCAACTATTTTGTTTATTGACAAACTAACTCACCAGTTCAGCCAGACTACTTTTTACAAAGGGACAAATATTAGTTAAAACCTAGTTGCCTGTTGCCAGGCCACTAGAAGGAACAGGTTATTCCTAACGTAAGTACTACTTTCACAGTTGTAATTACAACTTTGAATGGACAGATATGATTATCATTCCGAGAACACCCATCACAACTTTCAATGGACATATATTATCATTTTAAATGGGAGTGCCATTGATCCAAACCTTTCACGAATAACTCTGCGAAAATTTGTGTTATAGAATGTAACAAGCACCACTATTTCCAAAACTAAGCGATTGAGAAGTCTTGGGTACAGCATAATAGACCAAGTAGAAATTTTCGCAGAGTTATTCGTGAAAGTTTTGGATCAATGGCACTCCCATTTAAAATGATAATACATGTCCATTGAAAGTTGTGATGGGTGTTCTCGGAATGATAATCATATCTGTCCATTCAAAGTTGTAATTACAACTGTGAAAGTAGTACTTACGTTAGGAATAACCTGTTCCTTCTAGTGGCCTGGCAACAGGCAACTAGGTTTTTAACTAATAATGAAATATTGATAATGTACAGGAAGTAATAGAAAGTAAGGTGCCTGAATCAGTTACAAAAGGGTGAAATCATAAGCTTAGCTGAGCTTTATTAATTGCTTCCAAATGGTAAACAAAAATTTTATTTCTTAAACAGTAGAATGATAAGGAATATCCATTGAATTCGAGTTAATGGAGAGAAAGTATAGTTTATTGAGTTCGGGTGCTTCTCTTGGTTAAACAAAGATTTCAATAATGAAAGATTGATAAGGTATATGAAGTACTAGAGAGAAAGGTGGCTGAATGGGTTACGAAAAGGTTAAAACATAAACCTAGCCGAACTTTTTTAAGTGGTTCTAAATTGATGAACAAAAATTTAATTTATTAAACAGTAGATAAGCTATTTTTAATGGTATTTTTTATCCATAACTGAAAATTACATTCACTGGGTTTTTCTACTCGGGTAGCCCTCTTCAGCCCTTTAATTTCGACTATTATATTATATCATGAGTATCCCATTAAATTGACCTTAAATGAAGGTGCGTTTACACGGGCATCCAAAATAGAAACGATATAAGATCTAAAACTGAGGCTGATTGATACAAAATGTTAAAAATTATAGTCGGGAAAACTCTCCTTGAACAGAAGTACAGTAGGTTTCCCGTGTTTAAAAAACATCAATTTTGAATGAAAAGTGGATATCTGATGTTGAAAAAAAATAGGCTTCAGTTTCTCCGCTATAAAACCAAGAAACATTTCCGATAATTTTCATAAGCAAAAGTAGCCGTCTTCAGTGAACTTCGTGAGCAGACCCGGAGACGAGACGAAACCAGATCAGACGAAAGAACGCTATAATAACTTTAGTGAGATAGTCAACCAGCGCAGAATGTCATCACCATTTGAAGTCAACAGCGCAAGGACACGGCTTTCATTTATCACAAGAAAGAGACGACCTGGCTACGAAGAATTGACACATGCAAGCAGTGAGTGTTTTCGGACTCGACTTATGAGATACCTACAGTCAGTAAAAGTTCGACAGTTCTTCATAAAGCCTCGTTATTCTAAACATAAAAGGAGCTATTCAAGTACAAATATTAACGGTATGGAAATTAGTCTACATTCAGTCTTTAAGATATTTTTTTTATCATAGGAGTGGAAACTAACGTCTTGTCAGCCGGTTTGGAAAATAACCTCTGGACCAGTTCCATCCTTGGATTCTTCCAATGACTGGGATCTCTCGTATTATGATAATATCAGTAATAGTCGTCAAACAAGAATTTCAGACGAAAACTGTACCGAAAGTAATTGCCAATCATCTACCGACAATGGGTTGTGAGTGGAACATTCAGTCTGTAATATTTTCTGGTTTGTCCAAGAGGAACTTGCTACCATATCTTCGACGTTTTAATTCCTTGTCTTCCTTGCCATCCCAGACAAAATCCTTCGTCTTTATCAAAGATAATCACACAGTACAGCCTATGCTCAAGTGTAAATTTATATTACAAGAATTTGTATTTTACATGTTTACTTTGAAAATAAACAGTTCATTTGGTGTGTCTATTAAGAAATCTACGCCATGCCGCATATAATTATATTTAACGCAGGACATATCATTTGGCGTGTCTATTAAAAAGTCTACGACCTGCCGCATATAATTAGGGGTAATGCAGCACACTCTTGCATTTTCTGAATCCTTGAGGTTTAGGGAAAATACTTATACTCCGTAACGTGGATGGGAAATAAAGAAGTGTGAATCAATTGCTCGCTGTTTCTTCTACTCTTCCAATACTTTACATTACTTTTCATCTTTTATTTTAGGTAGGGTTAGGTTAGGTTATGTTACCTTAAGGTCGGGTCAGGGAGGTTATATTTTGGTTTCCCAACTTGTGTTCTTCCGCACCTCAAATTATGTCAAAATTTTGGGTAATATAAAACGTTGCTGAGAAAAATCCAATGGCAGTTACAGAACGATATTTTCGGGTATCTACTAATATTCAAAATTTCAACTAATTTCAGGTGGGGGAAGACCGTCTATTCCATTGTCGAATCCAACGATGTGACCTATCTTTAACATTATCGAGCTAAACTTCAATAGCTTTGTATTCGCAGACTATAATGGTTAAATGATTATTTTTGTGGTAGAAAGGTGAGTACACAACCCTAGTTTACTATCACAAGAAAATTTTACCAGTGGCGAAACAAAATATTTTAACAAAACGTTACCCAAATTCCTATGGGCCGTTTGGGTTGTTCTTTCAAAAAATTCCCGAGGCTGTATTTGTGTATTCAGCGTCCCCCTCCCCCCACCTGTCCGTGCGCAGGGTGGGGGTAGTGTTCCATCCTTGTCGTGGTGAGGGGGCCTGAGTTCTAGGATCCGTCCTAGTTCCGCGAATTGGAACACGGCCGTCTCGCACACAACCGGCCGACTCGCAGGGCCCGACCTGGGCCCTGGCAGCTCCTTCTGCCATTGAGTCGGTCTTGTTGGGTCACGGATACATTACTGGGGCCGTATGGCACTGCTGTGAGGAGTTGTGGTCGCCAAACCTTTCCTCTTCCTTCTGCTGCCTTAGCCTCATCACGTGTGTGCGGGGTTCTGGTCTGGGGTTCTTCGGTTCCCGCTCTTTGGCCTTCCTTCCCGTTCCGGGCACGGTTTCGCGTGCGGCACTTTAGGGACCAATGATGAAGCCGCACGGATTGGCGGGGGTGTAGTGTACACGTTTTCGGAGCAACCCCTTAACAATCAAAACTGATGCGTATTCAGCGTGACGTAGGTTTTATTCTTCATTTCAACGCGCTATGGTAGAATTAGCAAAGAAATCGGCTAACCAAAAGAGAACAAGATGTTCAAGCCCATAGGAATAGCTAGACCCTTGACTAACGAAAACGAATGACGTCATTCAACTATGTCCCCGTGGCATTGGTCACACGCACTTTGTCACAAACTTTTCTTATATGTTCTTTTTGAAGTTTTAAAAATTAAAGCAAATCATGATTTTCCAAACCAGATTTTTCGAAACCAGATTTTTCCAAACCAGATTTTTCCAAACCAGATTTTTCCAAACCAGATTTTTTAAAACCAGATTCTCCAAACCAGATTTTTCCAACCCAGATTTTCCAGCCCAGATTTTCCAACCCACATTTTCCAACCCACATTTTCCAAACCAGATTTTCCAAACCAGATTTTCCAAGCCTGATTTTCCAAGCCTGATTTTCAAACCTGATTTTCCAAACCTGATTTCCCAAACCTGATTTTCCAAACCTGATTTTCGAAACCTGATTTTCCAAACCTGACTTTCCAAACCTGACTTTCCAAACCTGACTTTCCAAACCTGACTTTCCAAACCTGACTTTCCAAACCTGATTTTCCAAACCTGATTTTCCAAACCTGATTTTCAAAACCTGATTTTCAAAACCTGATTTTTAAAACATGATTTTCAAAACCTGATTTTCAAAACCTGATTTTCCAAACCTGATTTTCCAAACTTGATTTTCCAAACCTGATTTTCCAAACCGGATTTTCAAAACCTGATTTTCAAAACCTGATTTTCAAAACCTGATTTTCAAAACTTGATTTTCAAAACTTGATTTTCAAAACCTGATTTTCAAAACCTGATTTTCAAAGCCTGATTTTCAAAACCTGATTTTCAAAATATGTTTTTAATTACTGACAGACTACAACCCACACACATAAGCTCCCTTACTATATCGTTCGCGACGACTTGTTTAGTGTTTTCGTGTTCTCATTACTGACAGACATGAACTCAACACGCATAAGCTCCCTTAAAATCTCGTTCGCAACGACTTGATTATTGTTTTCGAGTTTTCATTACTGACAGTCTAGAACCGAAACACTTATAAGCTCCCTTATTATCTCGTTCGCGATGACCCCTAATTAAAGTATTTGAGACGAGTTGCTTTCTGTATTGTATAAGTCTGAAGAAATAAGACCTTTTTCTCTTCTCTATATCTAAGAGACTGTAGAGCGTCCGGAACTCGATCGTTGAAGCCCATAGGAATAGCTAGACCCTTGAATAACGAAAACGAATGACGTCATTCAACTATGTCCCCGTGGCATTGGTCACACGCACTTTGTCGCAAACTTTTCTTATATGTTCTTTTTGAAGTTTTGAAAGTTAAAGCAAATCATGTTTTGAAAATCATGTTTTTCAAGACATATTTTCTAAACATGATTTTCCAAACATGATTTTCCAAACATGATTTTCCAAACATGATTATCAAAACCGGACTTCAAAACCGGACTTTCAAAACCGGACTTTCGAAACCGGACTTTCGAAACCTGACTTTCGAAACCTGACTTTCGAAACCTGATTTTCCAAACCGGATTTTCCAAACCGGATTTTCCTAACCGGATTTTCCAAACCGGATTTTCCAAACCGGATTTTCCAAACCGGATTTTCGAAACCGGATTTTCGAAACCGGATTTTCGAAAACGGATTTTCGAAACCGGACTTTCGAAACCGGATTTTCGAAACCTGATTTTCGAAACCGGATTTTCGAAACCGGATTTTCGAAACCGGATTTTCGAAACCGGATTTTCGAAAACGGATTTTCGAAACCGGACTTTCGAAACCGGATTTTCGAAACCGGATTTTCCAAACCGGATTTTCGAAACCGGATTTTCGAAACCGGATTTTCGAAACCGGATTTTCGAAACCGGATTCTCGAAACCGGATTTTCGAAACCGGATTTTCGAAACCGGATTTTCGAAACCGGATTCTCGAAACCGGATTCTAAACCGGATTTTCGAAACCGGATTCTCGAAACCGGATTCTCGAAACCGGATTTTCGAAACCGGATTTTCGAAACCGGATTTTCGAAACCGGATTTTCGAAACCGGATTTTCGAAACCGGATTTTCGAAACCGGATTTTCGAAACCTGATTTTCGAAACCGGATTTTCGAAACCGGATTTTCGAAACCGGATTTTCGAAACCGGATTCTCGAAACCGGATTTTCGAAACCTGATTTTCGAAACCGGATTCTCGAAACCGGATTTTCGAAACCTGATTTTCGAAACCGGATTTTCGAAACCGGATTTTCGAAACCGGATTTTCGAAACCGGATTCTCGAAACCGGATTTTCGAAACCGGATTTTCGAAACCGGATTTTCAAAACCTGATTTTCAAAACCTGATTTTCAAAACATTATTTTTAAAACATTATTTTTAAAACATGTTTTGAATTACTGACAGACTACAACCCACACGCATAAGCTCCCTTACTCTATCGTTCGCGACGACTTTAGTGTTTTCGAGTTCTCATTACTGACAGACATGAACTCAACACGCATAAGCTCCCTTATTATCTCGTTCGTGACGACTTGATTATTGTTTTCGAGTTTTCATTGCTGACAGTCTTGAACCGAAACACTAATAAGCTCCCTTATTATCTCGTTCGCGATGACCCCTAATTAAAGTATTTGCGACGAGTTGCTTTCTGTATTGTATGGGTCTGAAGATATAAGACCTTTTCTCTTATCTATATCTAAGAGACTGTAGAGCGTCCGGAACTCGATCGTAAATTACTAGCATCGGGCGCGGTTAGTAGCAGTAGTAGAGGGAGATCATTAAAAATCATATATATTAAATACAAGTATTTATTTTAAACTTGGCGCGGACATAATGTAGTGACGTCAGGTGGATAAAAGGCGAATGTTTTTTCGATTCTTCTTGCACAACGCCGACCCTGACCCCGACGCCAAAGCCACAGTGAAAACAGTACCCATACTCCATTAGGGTTGGGTCTGGCTAAAAATCGCCTAAATGGTTCAAAAATGGTACAAATTACAAAATTAAAACCGAAATCCACCCACGAATAGACCAAATTAAATAATTCGACAAAAGTGAAAAAAAGGCGTTTAAAATTTTAGTCAACTTATGTAATTTTTTTTTTGTTCATTAGGTCTATTTGGTGAAATTCTGTTCGAATTTTCCATTTGGGACCAAATTAAAAAAAAATTCCTGATTGGGAAAGGCGATTTATTTCGTATTTTTTACGTAAGTAAAGAGAAACGAAAAGCGACTCCGACGTCGCGCTATTGTTGAGAAAGTGTCGGCCAGTTTTTCTGGTGATTAAATTGACGAGCTTGACCCAGCAAGAATAATTAGACAAGCCGACCAAATCAACCATTTATAATCCCGGTTTTTTACGTATTATTCGGGTTGTTCATTTTCGGAGTAGATAATGTTACGGAACGGCGATATAGCATATCTATAACGTCAACCAGATACGATTTGGTTAGGTTGGATCGAAACACGTTTGATCGAATGGCATGACGTTTGGTTAAACGGTCATTCGATCAAATTTGATAAAAGAATCGAAATAAATAAGGCCAACCATTTAATCCGTTAAATTTTAGCTAAAATGCATTGTCTATTCGAACTTAATAACGAAGGCTTGGACGATGGAAACACCGCGGGCTACCCCTTGGTGAGCGAATTTCTCTCCCGGGTACGGTAAAAAGAATTTAAATAAAACTTACCACTTTTGAACGTAAATAATATCGAGCGGAGTAAACTTCGGAAAGATATCTCTCCGTGGTCCGCGCGTCAATATTTATACTAAAATTGCGTCGAATAACGAACTGGATGTGACGATACTTAATTTAAAGAGCCCCATTGTTTGACCCACGTACAACAAGGCGATTGGCTAAGAGTGGCTTTAATTCCTACTTATAGTAAAGCTCTCGGATTGGTGGTGGTCCGGAACGTTTACACCACGTCAAGTCAATTCGTTGGTTAAACGAGGCATCTGTAATGGATCAGCCGTCGATGTTATAAAGAATTTTTTACGTTGAATATTAAAGTTTTGAAATACAAAACTCCAATAAATTCGCGAAATGTTTAAAAAGGTCGTAAATCGAATATTTATTATCCCTTTCTTCTGTAAAAACCCGTAATTCGAGAAGAATAAGCGACAAAAAACTAAATTAAACAATTGCACGAGTGTTAATCTAAAAGGTGAATATCGATTAATAAAATATGGAAGAATGACGTGTCTTAAACTAATATGAAAGAAGAATAAAGTCGCTTATTCGCAATAACATTAAAATAATTAGCTTATAAGTATTTGTATTATTAAAAATGATTCTTGATCACACCGATTAATTGTTGATATCTTTAAAATTATATATAATCTACTACTCCAAAGATTTTATTATGGTTAAATATTTTCCAATAACCATGTAAAGACGACCTTGGAAACCGTTCTTTTTGATGTAGTTTTTAAGTTCTTACAGTATCACTAAGGAAGATAGCTAAGGAAAACATTTTTTCAGTAATTTTCATATACATGCCGCCGTGAAACGCTAAATTAGATGACGAAATTAAATAAATTGTTTTTACTCTATACGAGAAGGTAAACGTTATCAATATACTTAAACCAAGAACGGATTTAGGGAAACCCTAAATCCGTTCTTTCTTAAACATATTTTCAAGAGTTCTTACCGTGGACATGTAAATGTAGAATAACAATAGAAAAAGAAGGAACAGATTAATGAAGTTTTTTGTTATATATAACACTAATGTAAACTACTGTACATTTTATTAATGTCACTTATTTAATTTATAATCTGAAAAATAAATTTATTTGAATATTTTTTCCCTACGTCGTCTTTACTCGTTTTTTGGAAAATATTTAATCATAATAAAATCTTTGGAGTAGTAGACTAAATCCACTTACTATAAATTTAAAGATATTAAATTGCTCTTTCTCTAACAATTAATTTGTGTTTGACCCGAGTTAGATAAAGAGTCCTTTTTAAGGGTGCGAAGCAACCTCTTTTTTGTATAATCTAACCATTTTCCTACCCGTGTCCGCGTCAGTTTTAACCTTTTGAGTTTTTCTTATTCTTGTCTCCCTATCTTCAATGCCAACGTGGCCAAGACCTACACGATCATTTGTGATGGGCACATTATTAGCTTCAATTCCTAAATTTCCTTTCACTGGTTTCTCGGTAATTCGCGTTACACCACCCAAACTTATTCATTTGCTGATTAAATTACTTTGCTAGAAGCGAAAAATCTACACCATATAAAATATAACTCCCCTTTCCCAAGGCGGCTTTCGAAGGACCGAAGCTTCGATATATAATAGAGAAATCTTGGATTAGACACTTCAGCGCGCGTAGTGGGATTATTATCATCCGGGAAAAAATGAAAACGTGTACTTTTCAAGGTAATTCAAACACGCTGCTTGCTCCCTGATTGGCCCCCCACTCCCCCTACCTTGCCATGCGGATGGTAGGTGGTGGGGGTTACGTGCCTTGTCGAGGTGAGGGGGCCCGAGTTCTAGGGTCCGCCCTAATTATTTTAAATGGTAACACACCGTCTCGCCCCATCCCGGCCGGCTCTGGAGGTCCCAGGCGTGGCGGCTCCCGGTGGGTTATGTGCCGAAAGGACTGCGCCCTACCCGGGCTCGGACAGACGAACCCTGGTACCGGTTTCCGATTAGGTGCCAAATCGGGGCTACGCCGTCCGCGTCTATGAGGGTGATTCGTCCCAAAACACAACCTCAGCGTCACCCTATGCGTCTGAGTCGGTCCTTGGGGCAACGGAGAGATTGAGTGGGCCGTATAGTAGTGATGTGCGGGTGGGGCTCGCCCACTTGCTGCTCGCCTTCCGCTACTTTAGTCCTCACGCACGAGTGCGGTCCATCTTAGTTCTACATAACTTTGCAGCCCGTTCCGAGCGTGGTTTCGCGTGCGCCACTCATAGTGGACAAATGATGACGGCCGCACGGCTTGGGCGGGCGTATTGTGTGCCACCCGGCACGGTGTACCGCCTTAACAAATAGAACTGATGCTAACTGATTGCCTAGAATTTGAGTATGCGCCGCGCATGCAACCTTAACGTTTTGAAAGAAATCGTGAAAAGCCCTCTTTCTTTAGCCAAGTTTCTTTTAAAAGCCATACAGAAGTCTTAGTTTGTATAGGAGCTAGCTAAGGTCGCGTCGACATTTCAATGTCCCTTCAGTTTTTCTTTTGGATCGTTAAAAGGACACGTTGGACGTGTAAAAAACAAGTTGGGAAACCAAAATAGTACCTCCCCGACAACCACGTGATGTAACCTAGACTAACCTTACCTAAAATATGAAAATGTATGGCATTGGTGGAAGACGAAGATTGGAAGCAAAAAGAAATAATATCTCAATTAAACACTAAATATATTAACCCAATAATTCAAAATCAAAAATATACTTTTTACTAAGATAAAGTTGAATGCAAAGAATAACACATAATTCAAAATAAAATTTTAAGAACCAAGAGTCTGCAAAAATGTGCTTATTCTGGAATTAATTTTAAAACAGGATCAGAATTTGAAGGTTCTAGAGTATTTGTAGACCAAGTAACGTGAATAGGTAAAATTTTACATCACATTGAACCTATGCATGGCTACAGTATACCAACACAATCCTAAACTAGCTGGTATATTAGTAACATGAGTATTAACGACATTCGATGACATTCTGGCTTTCCTATGGGCCGCTAAAACTTTCCTTCTTTCATTTTACTAAACTCTGGATCATCTCTGCGCCCTCTCATTTTCTCCCAGCTTTACGATTTTTCAGTTCCTCTTTACTTATACCTTCGTCTCCTTCCATTTTTTAAAAGACTTAAATTTTCAAAGTAAATAATACACCAACTCAATAATAAATAACCCAAATTTATTTTTCATAAATTCAACGCAGCAATCTCAGGATTGGGTTAAATAACTCTTAACACACAAAAAAAAATGGGAAATACTTCGATCTTCGAAGTAAAAATAAAACTTTTGAAGTCGGTAACCAAAATATACCAGAAAATCAATCGGTAAATCGTAAAATAACTTTTCCGAAAACAAAAAAATAACTACAGAGAAAAATAAATCTGAAAAAACCTTTTGATTTTCATACAAATATTTCAGTCACAACTCAGTAATAAAAATAGAATTCAAGTATATGGAAATATTCCAAAAATGTCCAATTAACAATATTTCAAACAAATATTAAGGACATCAAACATATAATTCAAATTCAAAATTACTTCCTTACCAATAAATTGTATTCAAACTTTACTTCGACGAGCCAAATCGTTAGACAACAAGCTTCGTGAAAAATTTCCTATGAAGTGATTTGAGTTCAGTCGGGGAGATAAAATTTAGATAAGCAAGGTCAAGGTCCCTCAGTAAAAATATATCGGCGTTTAGAAAGGTCTAGAGTATCTGTAGCCCAAGTAATGGCATTAGGCAAAATGTTCGATCAAAAACAACTTATGACCTCGGTTTGGCCCACACAACCCTAAGTAAACATATTCAATAATCAAATAACACATTAGCTTTTCGCATACCACGCTACTAAGGAACGTAAAGTACAATTTCGCTTTCTGGTGCTACTCAGTCTACAGATACCCTAGAGCGCTGTACAGTAAATTTTAGATGTATAAGCCCAATTCTAAAACACGTTTTTTTTTGTGGTATAATGCTTTCATTCTATGAACGCGATAGCGTTCAATGTTATGGGCCCATCATCATCTGTAATGTAATTTCACAAATTCAGCCTCTAGCCAATCAGAACGCTCCATTTCCCCATTGAAATAACATTAAAATCGACTCTTTCGAGGACATGTCCCTTGCATTGCAGAACTAAAAGAGGAATTATTTGTTACGGTTAAAACCAATTTTAAATGGTAGAGCAAGGTTCGAATGTGTGCCTTTTCCAAGTTTCATTTAAAAATATTAAGTCTAAGTATTTTAAAATTAATTCTGAAGTAGACCCTTTTTTTGGTACTTAGCTGGTTTCGCGCATGGCCAAATTCGTAATGTTATTCTATGGGATTTGGTTTTTTGAAAGTGGCTTACCTTTCAGGTTTATTTCCTAATACTTCCGGATATTTTTAAAACTTGGATTTTCCGTGTGGTATGAATTAAGATTCGAGCTTTATTTTAAGACTAATTTCATAATAATACACCGATTAAATGGCCCACAATCTATTCATGAAAACGGAGGGAACAACAAGGCGGAGAAATAGATTCGCCAAAAACCTAAGCCTAATTTGACAAATTAGGCTTAGGTTTTATATGGCTTTTTAAAAGTCACGAGCAGGAGCGCGCTTGATTTGGACGCTATTGACCTAATTTCTCCTCCTTCATATTTTTGCCGTTTTTATAAATAGACTGTGGGCAAACTAATCGGTGTAAAATTATGAAATTAATCTGGAAGCATTAGAAAATGAATCTGAAAGGTAAGTCCCTTTCAAAAAATCTAAATCCCTTGCATCGCAGAACTAAAAGAGGAATTATTTTTTACAGTTATAATCTCTTTTAAATGGTAGACCAAGGTTCGAATGTTGAACTTTTCAAGTTTCATTAAAAAATATTTAGTCTAAGTATTTTAAAATTAATTTTGAAGTTGACCCATAATTGGCTTTTTTGCTAGTTTCGGTCATGGCCAATTCGTAATGTTATTCTATAGGATTTGGTTTTGTGAAAGTGGCTTACCTTTCAGATTTATTTTCTAATACTTTCAGATATTTTTCAGACTTGAATTTTCCTTGTGGTATGAATTAAGTTTCAAGCTTTATTTTAAGACTAATTTCATAATTTTACACCAATTAGTTGGCCCACAATCTATTTATGAAAACGGACGAAAAATTAAAGCGGAGAAATTGAGTGGGCAAAAACCTAAGCCTTATTTGACAAATTAGGCTTAGGTGCTTTTTAAATTCACCTGCAGGAGCGCGCTTGGGTATTGAACGCTAATGATTTAATTTCTCCTCCTTCATATTTTTGCCGTTTTTATAAATAGACTGTGGCCAAACTTATCGGTGTAAAATTATGAAAGTAGTCTTAAAATAAAGCCCGAAAAATATCTGGAATCATTAGAAAATAAATCTGAAAGGTAAGTCTCGTACAAAAAATCTAAATCCCATAGAATAACATGAAGTTTCAATTTCTCCGCCTTAAAACTTAAAAGTACTCTCCTTTTTAAAAATGTGAAAGTCCGACCGACTTGGCATTTCGAACGGCAATAAGGAAGGTATTAACATCCAAAATAATGAAAAAAAAATTATTTTAATTTAGTTTAAAGGGTAATGGGAAAAATATGAAGATTTCGCTGCGGCTGTCGGAGGTATTAACATCAAAAATGATGAAAAAATTATTTTAAATTTGGTTTAAGAGCAATGGGGAAAATATAAAGATTTCGCTGCGGTTGACGGAGGTATTAACATCAAAAATGATGAGAAAATAAATTTTAATTGGGATTAAAGGGCACTGGTAAAAATGTAGAGATTTGACTGGAATCAAGTGCGGCTGCCGGAGGTATTAACATCAAAAATTATGAAAAAATTAATTTTAATTGGGTTTAAAGGGCACTGGTAAAAATGTAGAGATTTGACTGAATCAAGTGCGGCTGCCGCAGCTATTAACATCAAAAATTATGAAAAAATTAATTTTAATTGGGATTAAAGGGCACTGGTAAAAATTTAGAGATTTGACTGGAATCAAGTGCGGCTGCCCCAGCTATTAACATCAAAAATAATGAAAAAAAATTAATTTTAATTGGGATTAAAGGGCAATGGTAAAAATGTAGAGATTTGACTGAATCAAGTGCAGCTGCCCCAGCTATTAACATAAAAAATAATGAAAAAATTTATTTTAATTGGGATTAAAGGGCAATGGTAAAAATGTAAAGATTTGACTGAATCAAGTGCGGCTGCCCCAGCTATTAACATCAAAAATGATGAAAAAATTAATTTTAATTGGGATTAAAGGGCACTGGTAAAAATGTAGAGATTTGACTGAATCAAGTGCGGCTGCCCCAGCTATTAATATCAAAAATTATGAAAAAATTAATTTTAATTGGGATTAAAGGGCACTGGTAAAAATGTAGAGATTTGACTGAATCACTTTTTAAAGGGCTAGTCTTTTAATATAGAAGTTAACACTTTCGTGCTAGACTGAAGTGACAGATATTATATCAAAAATGTCTTTGCGAACAAAGACCCAGAAGGACATGTTATGGCCTTGAATGTCTGAAGTAACATATATTTAATTTTCTTTTAAAACATTAAATTTAAATACAATTAAATTTTCTTTTAAAACATGAAATTTAAATATAATTAGATTTTCTTTTAAAACGAAATTTAAATATAATCAAAATCTGGCACGATTTAGAGTTTCAAATTTCAAAACAACTGATTTTATTCACTCGGAAATATTTAAGAAAAAACATAACAGACGATTTTCTCCCATTGACGCTTAACATTAAATTTCGCTTAATTATTTTTCAGGGATTACGTGTCAAACAAAACGAAACTTTTCGTTCGATAGAAAAATTTACTTAATTTAGCTTTGTCTTTAGGCATAGGATCAAAGTTCTATGATCTGATCTCATACCTTAATTGGATAATGTTTTCTATGGATAATGTTTTCTATGGATAATATTTTCTATGGATAATGTTTTCTATGGATAATGTTTTATTATAACTCCTCGACTTTAGTCGAGGCAATTCGTTCATGTTAGCTTATGAATGCTTATACAAGGAATTTAAAGGGAACAAAAAATCCACATATTTTAATTTTTAATCTAGGTTGCAAACGAACAAACCTAATCCATGGATAATGTTTTATTATAACTCCTCGACTTTAATCGAGGCAATTCGTTCATGTTAGCTTATGAATGCTTATACAAGGAATTTAAAGGGAATAAAAATTCCCCATATTTTAATTTAGGTTGCAAACGAACAAACCTAATCCATGGATAATGTTTTATTATAACTCCTAAAAACTAATTAGTGGTCCCTTATGGAAATCATCATTTAAATTGTACGGTTTTTATGAAAATAAAAATGAAAGTAATACAATTTATTTAAAAACCTTATCCGCTCTAAAATTCGTCGCGTTGAAATTCTCTTCCCTTGCGCGCACAATGTAGCTTTGAAAGTACAAATTGTTATGGTTTGCGTCGTCTGCTAAGTTAGAAAAGAAGGTGACTTTAAACGGGCTTTAAAAAACACATTTCCCTTGATCATATACCCATTCCAATAAACCGGCGAGTATTTTTAACGATCCGTTCAATTGCGAGTCGTGGAAATTCGGGTTAAATTAAGAAAACAAAAAGTGGACTCGCGTTATACTGAAAATTAACAGTTCAATACACGTTTTCCCTGAAAAATAATTAAGCGAAATTTAATGTTAAGCGTCAATGGGAGAAAATCGTCTGTTATGTTTTTTCTTAAATATTTCCGAGTGAATAAAATCAGTTGTTTTGAAATTTGAAACTCTAAATCGTGACAGATTTTGATTATATTTAAATTTCGTTTTAAAAGAAAATCTAATTATATTTAAATTTCATGTTTTAAAAGAAAATTAAATATCTGTCACTTCAGACATTCAAGGCCATAACATGTCCTTCTGGGTCTTTGTTCGCAAAGACATTTTTGATATAATTTGATTTAGAGCCCAACTCAAATCATAACTGGCTAAGTATTGTAGGTTTCCGAATAATGAAATCACTTATTTAATAATCGTTTTTATAACCGGCCAAGGTTTTCTGACGAAGTGTATTGAATCTGGTACCTGACTTGACTGAACTATTAGATAAGGTCCTTGATTTGTATCAGAGACCATTTTATTTAGGTCTAAACTCGGCAAACGATCAAGTATGTTTGACGTAAGCCTAATACTGTCATTTGATCTAAATCAGCTAAGATAATGCACTCTTTTCTCTCAAATTTTACTGACATTTGCGCAAAGACAGCTTAAAACTATTCCAGCCGTATGAAGGTATGGGTATTGAATAATCACAATTAAGATGTTTACGCGGGAGCGGAAGCGTGAAACAATCAAATATGACGTTGTCACTAGCTAGAATCAACGGAAGTAGACCGTGCAGAGAAGAAATGTATTATTTATGACGTCATCTTTAACTATAATACTTATACTCCGTAACGTAAATGGGAAATAGAAAAGTGTAATTCAAATGCACGCTGTTTCTTCTACTCCTCCAATACTCTACATTTCTTTTCATCTTTTATTTTAGGTAGGGTTAAGTTAGGTTATTTTACCTTAACATCGGCGTCGGGGAGGTTAATTTAATTTGGTTTATCAATATGTTATTTATATTTTTTTTTTTCATGATTTTAGATTGTTTTAGATTAAAACAAATTCATAAGTTACGAAATATTTGAAGAATCTAGTTAACATTTCCCGTGTTAAAAATTTAAATTTACTGATATTATTTTGGATTCCCTATTCAACTTACTCTTTGGAAGTGGTAAGAGGAATATTTTGGATTCGAATTGACAACTTTTTTGTTTATTTGATATATTTATATTTGATAATTGTTCTGTAATTAAATCTAGGGGGATGAAGGGGGACCTCTGGAGAGGAAAGCAAGGGTTGCGTGAACGGCATCCTGAAAAGTGCGTGACATAACTATAGATTGACATCTAACTGAAAAATTTAGAAACTATATTACTATTTCGTCCAGGTTTTGAAACTGGATGAAAAGTTAAATTCTTCTGGCAGCGAAAATCGCTACTACAATTATCGCAACAGCAATATCTCCCCTATTGAATTTGAAATATTATGTAGCAGACTAATTTTATTAGCAAAAAATATATTTCAAACTTCCTCCGCCCAGTGGCGGCGATCGCAATAAATATACCTGAGGGCCCGAGCCTCGAGGCTCCAAACACAATTTCGTTTTATTACAATGTAAATAGAATAAATCAGGAAACTATTTTTTACTACTCTTTTTTATACATATTTTGGTCAACAGTCAACTTTGAACGATCAAGAGACAAGTTTGTAAAAAGTGCTCTTCATGACATCTGATACATCAATAAATTCGTTGACAACTGCATCTAAGTCAATTTTTTCTGCCAATTCTCGGTGTACGTGTATCATCGCCAGGCCATTTAATCTTTCTTGGGACGTTGTGTTGCGAAGATAGGTTTTTATTCGTTTAAGACCACTAAAAGACCTTTCGCTAGTGTCAGATATTACGGGAATTGTTAACACTATTCTTAATAATTTTGTTAGCTCAGGCAACATTTCTTTTAAAGGACTTTTTCGTTTCAAAAATGTTATGGCATCTCCTATGGATTTTATTCCAGCGTTTGCTGAAGCTACTGCGTCAAGAAACATGTTTCGGTATAGAAGCAACCGAGTTTTGTCAAAATCACATCCATAAAAGTTGGAGACTATTACAACTGTGGTATCTTTATCGCCAATCACAAATTTTTCCATATTTTCCATCACCTTAGATTGGCTTCTGTAAGCATCTTTTGCTGTAAGAAATTTAGCTGGATCACTACCCTGATCATAGCGCTTTGGCATTCTCCTTGTTCGAGAAGGATTTTCCGGAATTCGAAAAAAAAGTATTAACGTAAATAACATAAAGCTGTTTCCAAAGATGTTTAATTGACAATCTAAATACTTTATATTGAGGCGGTTCGCGGTACTGCAAGCGCTGATCCACAATTCATCAAAACCATTTTGTCGTTTCTCCTTCAACATACCTTGAATATGATTTATCTTGCTATGAGCGTCTTGGTAGTTCAAATTAATCTTTTGTAGTTCGGCATTTAAAATTTCAACGCGTTCGAAAACAGTAATCATTGTTTTTAAATAGAATAAAAAGTCAAATTTTCAATAGATTTCAAAAACCCGATGCTTTGTTGCCAGCCTCTCTTGTGTCATTTTTCGAAGTCACATCAAGAAATTCCTGCAAAGTGGCAAAGTTTTCCTCCACAATTTTCAAAGATGCAACGCGAACACACCACCTTGTTGGACAAAATGATCGCAAGTTGCTCTGTTTGTTAGTAGGCAAAGAGCCATCATTGTTTACTTGAAGTTTTTGAAAAACGGCATTCTTTTTGGCCGATGATTTAACAAAAGTGATTAGTTCTTTAGCAATGTTAATAAAATTTCGGACATCCGTAATTTTCTCCATTGTATCTTGTACAACTAGATTTAGATTACGGGCACTGCAATGTACGTACAAAGCTCGGTGTTCCACTTCGGTAACTCTTGCTCGAAGGCCGGAAAGGTGTCCACTAACATTACTCGCCCCGTCGTAACATTGTCCACGACAATTACTTATGTCCAATCCCATTCTTAACAGAACATCATTCAATATCGAATGCAATGTAGCAGCAGTTGTTGACGAAGTTTCGTAAAATCCCACGAAGTGTTCATTTATTTTGAAGTTTTCAGCGACAATACGAAAACAAAATGAAACCTGCTCTTTTCTTGATATGTCAGTAGTCTCGTCAATCATAATAGTGTAGTATTTCGCTTTTTTAATGCTCCCAATAATATTTTTGATAATGCATTTTGAGAGAAGTGATAATATTTCGTCAACAACCTCAGGAGAAAGCCACTTGGTTTTTCTGCTTAACCAATTTTTGGAACATCTTCAGAGGCAGAGCGTAACTTCAACAACTGATACAAGTTCGAAGTCTCGTCTGTATGTCCTCGAAGAGCGAGACCTTGTTTTGACAAGTACAAGAGTGATGAAAATATTTTCATAAGCACTTTTCTAGAATCTTTCATTTCTTTTAGATTCGCCGACGACAAGAAGACATACGTTGACTGATTTTTTGTTTGCTGACAAAGCTCTTGTAGCAGCAATATGAAGACTGCTTTTTTCGTGTCCTTTAAATCGTTCCAAAGCCTTTTTCCAATTTGAAATCCATCCTCTACAAACGCTTTTAAAGTATTCTTTTCACAAGGCGATATAGTTCCAACTATGGTCTTATTCTGCACAGCTGATTTACAAAGATTATAAAATACTTTGTCATTGTCTTTCTTATAATCTATCCGTGGAAATGCATTTTTCCAATTCGACTGGAACTTTCTGCCTTGTGGAAATTTTTCTGCTTTTATAGGTTCTGAAGTTTTTTTTAAACGCTTATTTTCTTCGCCTTGACTAGCACTGACGGCTTTGGAACAACCTTCCCCACTAGTAGAATTAATATTCGTAATAATATCCAGACCTTCGTCTTCGCTTATTTTCCTCTTTGGTCTAGATCTGCAACCACTTTCTTTCCATTTCTGTAGGTACTTATCCATTTTGTAGTGTTTTGGTGCTCTTTTCAAATCAAAAGTTTAGAACGACAAAAAATTATGAAAATTAGACCAGTAACTGACGAGTAACCGTCTGCCTAAGCTAACTCAGCAAATTTTTCTCGAAATAATTCCTACAAAAATCCCACGTCGTGACGTTTTTCCATGTATGTAGCGTTGTGATTTGACTATTTTAGAAGGAAAATTTTAGCGTTAGGTCTATTTCGCCTATTATCAAGCCCTTTGATCCCTTTCCAATCGTTTAAGGACTTTTCCTCGTGATTTTTTTAACCTTAACTCCTATAGACTCGCGACCGAAGAAGAAAATAAGGTTAGGGGCTTCGTTAATTTTCCCTGGGGGCTCTGCCCCCCCCTTTATTTTCCGCCTGGGGGCTCTGGCCCAACAGCCCCCAGGATCGCCGCCACTGCCTCCGCCTCTCATATGGTGGCGCTACCTACTATGTCCGTCGGTTTTGGCTCGGCCGAGGCTGCCGAATATGAATCGCGCAGCTTGTGTTGCGAATACAATTTTCTGTTCCAGAGTTACGAGTAGTATATTCCAAGATTAAATTGTTTTGGGTAAAGGGTCATTTTATATATTACTGAAGATTGCTAATTTCAATTGTCAAAAGTCTATCGCTTTATTCCATATTTAAAGTAAAAAATGCCCTGTAGCTTAATACTGTCTGCAAATGGCCAGGTAAATGTTCTAACCCATCACTTAAAACTAGCCAAAAAAGTCACCATCCCTCTCTGGCTCGCGTAATTTGGACACTTTCTCGATATTTTGAATCGGGAGAGATGGATGGAATTTTAGGCACGCCGCGCTTGGCTAATTTGTCTTCCCTGCTAACTCCGAAATACCTTCAAAGAGTGGCGCTTCCGTTTTCACTATTTTCACCGACAGCGGCCGCTAGTGTCTCGAATCTGCCGGTATAATTACCTAGACCTTTGCTTTAAGTAGAAAGCTAAGCGGCGTTGTTTATTTTTAAGAAATAAAGTGATAAATTTTTTAAATATTTTACACTGTACTTTTTTCAAACTAAATTTCGGATTTTGTGAAATACCCGATTTATTTTTGTATGACGTAAAAAATTATGTTACGCATTACTGGTCTCTATGGTTCAAATTTTGACTTCGTCCCTTTAAATAGACACAATTATCAATTTAAATGTTTATCTTGGGTTGGGCATGAAACACGTACAACGGGAAGGTTCGATGACGTAGAAATCTCCCTTCGTGAAACGTAGCAAGGCCACGTGACAAATTTTCGGCGTTAGTTTATAACTGCGCATTATTGGCTTGCAATACGTCATCTCGCTACGTAGGTCAGAGGTATTTCGTCTACTGTTTTCTCTAAAAGTATCAGCAAAGGCTTAATGGTTTTTTCATTATAGTAATAATGGTAAATTACAAAAAAAAATGTTATTCAAGTTTTAAAAGCAACAGCAAATTAAGTAGCGTGAGAGCAATGAAGAGCGTTTTTTCTTACCATTTCCGAAACAGAAACCTAAATTATTCAAGTGCAAAAAATGGATCATCGATTGCGGTAGAAGGGATTGCGCTGTTTTGTCATCTATGAACATTCGACATAGTAGTTAGGTTCATCATTTCTTTTATGAATATGACTATGTTGCTTTAAAATAATAACATACCATTGTTCCTAGACACACAACTAACACCAATACATACTGTTGGGGAAGAATTAGAAATAATTCCATTGACCATCGTCATTTCTGATGATAGGTTATGATCGGAGGATGTTTGGAAAAAGAAAGTTCCGGCTTGCGTCACGGCTTCGGCAAATGACTGACCTACTTCTTGAGCTACTTTGATATTACTATCGAAGTTGCTAGGTCCAGCTAACTGAGGCTTCAATTTTTTATTAGTGTTTATAAGATAAAATTAGGCAATGCCTTTAAAGTTGGCTACAACTAAGATTGTGAAATAATTATTATTATAATAAAATAAAAACGTAGATAAGCTTCATAATGACAATAAAAGATAAATCTTACTTCTTGTTGTTGAACATTGAAACCTAACTCCGCTACAGCGGCATTACCCTCCACACACATTTCTCCAATAATCCCAAGGAGACGTTTTTCAATCTCCGTTAATTCTAGTGGGCTTTTTTTCCCACCTCCAGTGGCATTAATTGAATTTTTGTTCGAAGCCGCCTTGGCTTTAGTTTCAGACTTCCAATCAGCCCACGACTGAAAATAAACAATCACACCTTGATTTACTAAAACGACCAAAGCTACGCATAGCTTATCATTTTATGTACTAATAAATAGAGTATAAAACTAACCTTCTTCCATTTCTTAACATCTTTAATTGCACCCAATCCATCCGTATGAAGTAAATTCATTAATTCCATCCATAACCTATCTTGCGCCACTTTAGTGAACTGCGCAGTTAATCGCCCAGAAACTATTTCTACTAAAAGCATATTCCGTTGTTTTTCGGATATTTTTACACCTCGCGGGGCCATGCTTTCAATTTTCGCTAAAAAAGGCTAAATTAAATCATTTTAAATAGCGAATATACAATGGAAAATAACTTTGATAAAAGAGCTTTAAAGCGTGCCAATTTGAAGCGGTTGACAAAACATTTTATAAAATATAAACATATAGTATATTGTACTAATGAGTTTATAATAAAAAAAATTTTGAATGTTGTGACCGAGGCTTACCTTTAAAAATGCAGCCTCTCCACTAGAATCTATGTAAATACTATAATACAAGATCAACATCACGTAAAAAAACACAAATATAGTCAAAAACTTACCAATAAAAATTGTACTTGATCGTCAATAATAATAATAATAATTAAAAAATGAAAAAAGTGAAAACAAATTCTAATTATACAAATCACACGACTAAAAGCAAAAATATCTTGAGAATGATGATTATATTGTTCTGCTACAAAGCGTCCTTTATCGCCATTGGTCCTTGTGACTTTTCACGTGATCAAAGGCACTCGCCTCGTGTAGGAGGAAAAAATCTTCCTACAACCCCGTACCGCAAGGCGCGATCTCTTCTCCACCGAACGAAGGGAAAGGGGCGCTTAGAATCGCTACTTTTTGGTTCCGTAAAAAATGCTTTCGAAATCGCGTTCGTTCGGAAGCTTGAACGAACGCCTCAGAATAGCACCCCAGGAGACTACCCAAGGTAGTCTGCTATAATGTAGACCTATATATAATATGAAAATCCCCAAAAAGAGACGACGCACTACCCATTAGTTTGGCCAAGGAGGATCAGAGAAGGAGAGGAAATGTGGGGACGGCGCGGTTCCTACTGCGTCGGCCTAAACTCCCACTCTGGGAGAACAGGGGTAGAGACGTTTCGTGGTAAAATGTTGTCGCGTGGGTAGAACCAAGGAGGATCAGAGAAGGAGAGGAAATGTGGGGCTGCGTTGAGTTAGAGAGAGAAGAGCCAACCTCCCACTCGGGTGGAAAGGGGGGATAGGAAATTCTCGAGGTAAACTGTTGTCACGTGGTCGCTAGCTAGCGCGTCTCATAAAGGATTCGTTTTACCCACGCGACAACAATTTACCACGAAGCATCTCTACCCCCGTCTGTCCCCCGTTCTCCCAGAGTGGGAGTTTAGGCCGACGCAGTAGGAGCCGCGCCGTCCCCACATTTCCTCTCCTTCTCTGATCCTCCTTGGTAAAACGAATCCTTTATGAGACGCGCTAGCTAGCGACCACGTGACAACAGTTTACCTCGAGAATTTCCTATCCCCCCTTTCCACCCGAGTGGGAGGTTGGCTCTTCTCTCTCTAACTCAACGCAGCCCCACATTTCCTCTCCTTCTCTGATCCTCCTTGGTTTGGCCATGGCAGCCGAAAACGTTTTTGCCCATTAAGCACCTTCGTGGAAAAAACGAAATTTCTTTTCAATATTTTTCCCAAAATGAAGCCAATTTTACCCCAACAAAGTCCCAATTTACCCAAACTTGATTAATTTTACCTAGATACAAACCATATTGCCCATTAGACAATTTTGAAACTGTTTCTGTGAAACCGAGAAAATCCCATGCTTTTTTCAATTGAGATTTTTTCGATTGAAATGGCCAAAAACTTTTCGGTTGCCATGGCCAAACAACTGGGTAGTGCGTCGTCTCCTTTCGGGGATTTTCATGTCTTATATAGGTCTACATTGACAAAATCGGCGATAAACACCTTGTAAGTTTAAATTATAGTACGCTTAAACACGCTTCACAAATAATTACGGTCGTGCACGATAACACAAGCATTTCTCCATACAAACTGAATAAATTGAAAATAAGTAAAAAGCCTTAATATACGGACAAAAAATCACCTAACATTGGATTCGCGAGTAAAATGGGCAGTAGTGCATCGGCGCCAGCAACGGAAGATGTTTGGGCGACCGTAGTTATAAGGTTACACGAACTTTCAGTTGTACGTGTTCCCTGGGTTAGGTTAAGTCGTAGTCTGGGAGGTCAGTTTTGGCTTCCCAACTTGTTTATTTGTATGATTTCTTTATTGTATGTAATTTTTGCTATTAGTTTTTTATCTTAAAAAACTTTCGCTCTAGCGTTTGAAGAGCGTATGGTATTTTCAGTTCTTTTCTCCAAATTATTTCGCTTGGCAAGGTGGGTTAACAATTTACTAAAGAAAATTCTCCCAAGGCTTTTAAAGCGCAAAGTTTATCCAGAGATGGGTATTGTCCATAACTATGTCTAATACACCCCTGAAATTAGTCTCATTCTTTTTTCTTACATCTAATTTACCATGGTTTATAAATATATTAAAAAAACATTTGCGTGACGTACTTCCAACAGCGTTACATATGGCGCGTTTGCATTTTGCTACGCCAAGAACGTATTTCTCGTCCCCGGGCCGGATAGCCGCTGCTCTGTGGTAATGCAGCAGCGCGGCTTCGAAGTTCCCTAATTGATAGTAACATTCGGCCATCAATCTTAGAGCCTGTAATTTATTAATGATATAGCCTAATATCTAGAATATAATGCGTTTGTACTTGCCTTTGGAGATCCGGGATCCGCACCTAAAACTATATTCGCGTCCTCTAAAGCCCTTTTTGCATCTCCAGATTCTAAGTAACATTTTGCACGAGCTAGGTAGCATGTTGAACTGTGTGGCTGCATAGACAAAGCCTAAAAAGAGTGTTGCTTAATGTAGGAAAAAATATTAATCACTAAGGGAAAATAAAAATCTTGCAGTCTATTTAAAGTAAAAACAACACTTCGAACAAATACGCGACACTTAACAGAAAAGACATATGGGCCATTCCATGGGAAATCGACCAATCATGACACCATTTTAATGAAACTATCCACAAATGTTAAGAGACCCAAAATAATAGGTTATCCAAAGTATTAGCCACATATTTTACAGCGATTTGAAAAAAAAGCCTGATTTTCGCTTTTCGCTGTTGCCCTTTTCGGTAGCTTTCAGATAAGTTTTAATATTTAAATTTTGAATTAAGCTACACATTCGCAAATTAAACGCTTTATATAAAAAGAAGCGACGAACACGATGGTATAAAATTCTAAAACCTACGATGAATAGATCTTCCGTAATTGACGCCTAAACTCAAAAAAATATTCTTCGGGGGGTCCCTTCTATGGCCCGCGGTCAAAATGGTGCAAATTGAATTTTTTGAAAATGGACATTTTTCAACAACATTTGGCAAGGGCTTTCAGAATAAATTAATATTGATATAGTTATTCGGGTCCTAAGAGGAGTTTTTTTTCAAAAGATCAAAATAATGTTTTTTTTAGTTTTTTGCATATATTAAATATAATGTATACAGAAGAATATGCGCAATTTTTTTTTGAAGGTAATTACCATTTTTAAATCTTTTGATGAAATTTTGAAAACTTTGATTGACTTTCTGCAAATTAAAGAAGGGTCTGCTACTTAACACAATATACAGCTCAAGGGAACGTTACATTTGTCACTTTTCTTGGGCCACGTCAAGATATTTTCTCTGTCTCTCTTCATAAAAATGATTAAACAATCTGATTCTAAAATACATTTTTCTGTTACGACAACCGATGAAACAATCTTGGTCATAAAGAGCCGCTACATACTGCCCAACTTCTATATCCTAAAGTGTGACGGTTTCTTCACTAAATAATGTTACCTTCACCGTAGTATAGTATTCATCAGCAGAAACACGATGCAAGTTGAGGTAATTTTTAGAAATTGGAACAAATCTGTGATGGCTACAAGTACCAACAAATAGTGCTAGCGATGGATAGTCTCGCGTTTAGAGCTCCTTTGGCATCTTTAAAATCATCTTTCGCAACATAAAAATAACTTAATCCCTTTAATATTTTCATTGGCAATTTGAAAGAATTGAAGAGGTGTCACAATCTGATTATTTTCAGATCGTCCATCGCTAGCACTATTGTTGGTACCCGTAGCCATCGCAGATTTGTTCGAATTTCTAAAAATGGACTCCACATGCATGGCATTTCTGCTGATGAATACTATACTAGGGTCAAGGTAACATTGTTTACTGAAGAAACCATCAAACTTAAGCTTAGTTCCCACTTACCTCTGCGGTAAAAAAAGTTTCTGCACAAGATGACCGAAAACGATTTCGGTCGGACAGAATCTGTATTCTATTTTTACCGCACAAGTCGACCGAAAGATATTTGACGAACCAATGAAAATTCTGTTGTGTGATGACGTATTAAAACCATCAGAAACCAAACCAACAATTCTCCGACAGACGACAGTCAAAAAATTCAACCCACGTTCCCGCCAAATTCTTAAAATGTTTTGCCCGCCGGCCGATTGGTGGGGCCACCATTTTAATCCGTGTTTTCGTCGTCCGCTCCTCCATGGCCCAAACAATCCAAGTTTTCCTAGTCCTAGCGCTGCTATTTAATATTTCTAAATAGATTGGTTTACAATTTGTATCAACTTTTTTATTATGTTCGGAAAGTAGGCAATTAGCTAGAAAGAAATTTGAAATCATCACCAAAAGCGAACGTGTTATATTCATTATAAATATGCCACCAAAGAACAGGAAGACCGCCAAGGCCCAAGTACCAATTAAAAAAGTGGCATGTTCGGTAGCTGTAGCTTCGGTTACAAATGAAATAACTTCATCAACATCAGCTAACAAGAAACGTAAAATCGACAAAGTTCTTTTCATAGAAGTCAGAAAATATGACTATTTATACAATCTGAAGAGCGAGTTCTACAAAGATACTTTCATGAAAGATCGGAGATGGTTTGCCATAGGAACCATGTTCCAAATTACAAGTATCATTTGATTTAAGCCTTTAAAATAATTTATACTAAATAATAATTGGGTTTATAGGTGTGGAAGCTTACAACACATGGCGAGCGATTAGGGATCGCTACAGAAAAGAGAAAAATCAATTGGATATAGAGAAGAAGAGCGGTGCTGGCTTGGATGAAACTGCCACACCAAAGTGGCCCTTGTTCACAGTTCTTGATGGCTTTTTAAGGGTGACAATGGAACCCAGAGAGTAATGTGTTCTTTCACAATTATTTGAGCTTGTATTTAATTATACTCTCCTATTAATGTAGAACCTGTAGTAATGAATCAAGTCTAGACGCTGAAAAATGTAATCCGGATAATGAATGTGATGGATTTATGCAAGCTAGTCACAATGATGGTGATGAAGCTGATCAAATTCTGAAAAAACCTTGGTCGAAACACTGATATGTAGTAAGTGGCTATTAGAAAAATTCAAACGTAATTAATAATATTAATACAAATCTTATATATCAGTGAGGACTTATCTGATGAAGAAGATGAATGTGCCTTATCAGAATTCAAAACAAGTCACCTAGATAGTTTTTCCAAGCCTTCTACAATCAGTGTTAATATAGTAGAGGAAGAAGCTGCAAATAATAAATTTGTTCCGCCAAAACGTCGAGAATCAGGAAAGAAAAGAAAGACTGATGTAGATGAAAAATTTTAAAAAATGTTGGATATCTCAGAAAAGACTCTTCTAACGCAGTTAGCTTCTACACAAAAGGTGGAAAAGGATGAAATTTTTCATTATTTCAGTAGCCTTATGGGGAGGTTTAGAAAATTATAGAAAAGTAAGCAAAAAGAGGCGAGACACCAAATAGAAAATGTATTTTATTCATTAGAAGATTAAATAATAAATATTCCTTGTTTAAAAACAAATTGTCATAAAAGTGCAATCTAGCAACTATAATATTTATTAACCTCGGTTGATCCTTTCAATTTGCCAAGGAACGCTACCTTCCGTTGCTAGGTAATGAGCCAGGGTATCTCTCAGATTCCCTACATTAACGCTATGTCTGTTGGCGTGGAACAAATTTGCACACTTTCCAAGAGCGCTGTTAGTTCCAGCTTCAGTTCTCCATTCTCCCGGGATTATCGTACCATCTTCAGCTTCACGGTCAAGGAATTTCTGGTTAGGTACACAATTTCTTTCCTCTTTCTTTTTATTCAAATCTTTCTTCATAATAAAATTATGCAGGCAAACTGTGGCTTTTATAATTTCATCAATATTTTCAGATTTGCCTTGAATGGTAGTGTGGAACACCCGCCACCTTGCAACCTGAATCCCAAATGTATTTTCTATTACTCTTCGTGCACGGCAGAGCCGGTAATTAAAAATCCTTTGCAAAAACGTCAATCCTCTTCGAGAGTATGGTCGCGTTATATTTGGGCTGAGTGGGAAGGCTTCATCAGCAGCGATAAAGTAGGGGAATGTTACGCTCGATTTAGGCAAAGGGGACGGGTCTGGTAAAGATGCTTGTCCGGTCTTAATTTTTTTACCAAATGTAGTACGCGAGAATACACCACCATCACTCTGGCTTCCATAAGCCCCAATATCCACCATAAGAAAACGATAATCAGCATCGCGCAAAGCCATTAGTACTATACTAAAAGTTACTTTGTAATTGAAAAATTGGGAGCCACTATGGGGAGGACACTGGATATTAATGTGCTTCCCATCAAGAGCACCTACGCAATGTGGAAGTTGCCAATTCTTCCGAAAAGCGTCACTCACACATTTCCACTCTAAGCTTGTACTGGGCATTGATTATTTTGCTGACCGTGCTTCTTCCAAGTCTATAGGCGAATGACAAACTAACCTGCATATCACCGCTGGCGAGGTATCTGTTACCAGATCAAAAGAATTAGTAAATTATTTGTGCATTTTCACGTTAAGATTTACCTTAATGTTAGGGACAGTTTCTCCTCGGGTGAGATTGATTTTCTGAACCTTGAATCAGGCTTGTAGATTAAAGGCCGCACAAGCTCTAAGAATTCATCAAACTCTTCTTTAGCCATTCTAAAAAACCTATAAGGTCATAAGAGTCTCAATTGTTTGAAGATTGTGTCAATGGTAATTTGAACAGTTTTAAATTACTACTAACCTAAAATGGCTTTCAACCTCATTTCCCTAACCAAATTCTCTTGAAATCCTTGAGCACGCCTTCTTTTAAAAATATCTCTCATCCAAAACCGTCTTCGTTTAATATTGGAAATTGTTTCGTACATAAGATACGAAAGCATTGTATAATTAAATAAGCATAGTGTATTAATTATTTCAACAGAAAAACTCGTATCTGACAGGTCTTCCATCAGAGATGGCGCTGCAGCCTAGTTTTTTAAAAAATATTTGGCGGTAAATTCAAAAACAGACTTTAAGCAGACGACGTGTCAAGAACTCTAGTGTCTCGTTATTTTCGCGATTATACGAGACACTTACGTCACACCACGTGATTACTCGAATCTCCTTTCGGTCGCGGTTTTCGGTCGTATGTGTTAGAGATGTGCGACTTTAGTCTCTCTTTACTATGAACTTTGATCGTCCATGCTTTATTTGTTTATTCTTGTATTTTTTTTACACTTTACTGAACTATTTAAATCATTGTTAACTATATAAAGAATCTCACTTCTTGTTAATCCGTCGCTTAATAAACTTAGTTACGTTATGTCAATGCCTCGTTAATTATACTTAGCTTCCGATAGACTCTAAGAAAGTCTAACAGGTTATGTTCTTTATTAATTTTACGTTTGAGGCTAGATAGTACGTATTCCGTCTAAGGTCGCTCCCTTTAATCTGGCAATGGCTACTCCTGGAGAATTCAAAACCGCCATCACCAAGCTTAACGATCACAATTACCAGTTATGGAAATTCAAGTTGAAAATGCTGCTCACAAGGGATAACCTATGGACAGTCGTGAATGAAGACAAGCCATTAACCAATGTTCCAGCGGATTGGGATACTCGCGATCGCCAAGCACAAGCAGCAATCGCATTGTCTCTTGAAGATGCACAGCTCATTCATATTGTTCACGATGATACCGCCCGCGCAATGTGGTTGACTACAAAAACTACACAAACAGTCAAACATCACTAGTAAACTCTTCCTATTACGATGAATACACAAGATGCGACTCAAGGACGGCCAAACAATGCAACAGCACATCACCGCCATGATGGAAATTGTGGAGCAGTTACGAGGAATTGGAGAAAAGATCCGGGACAGTTACATCGCTTACATGTTGTTATGCAGTCTACCAGACTCATATGACACTCTTGTCACAGCTCTTGAAGTGAGACCCGAAGCTGACCTTACCCTGGAGTATGTCCGTGCTAAGTTAAATGATGAAATCCAAAGGCGGACAGAAGGCTCAGAACAATCAGAAACAGCTCTAAGTATCTCAAATAGTAAATGGAAATCTCGATCTCCCGAATGTTACTACTGTGGAAGACTTGGACACTATCAAAAGGATTGCCGTACCTTGAAATCCAAGACGACAGAACAAGAGCCCTCGAAACCGCAAGGAAAGTACAAGAGGAGACAGTACAAACAGAAGAGCAAAAGCGCGTCAACTGAAACTCCTGGTATCCAACGATGCGAATACGCTGCCTTCAAGGCATCTCGAGGAACAACGTCAGCTACGTGGTATGTCGACTCCGGGGCCACTAGTCATATGAGTAGCAATCGCGAATTTTTTCAAACCTTCACAAAGAAAGCTGAAAAGGTCTATCTAGCAGATGATTCGGTAATAGAAGCGGAAGGCCTTGGTGAAGGCACTATCCAATGCATTGGACCCAAAGGCGATCTCAGACGTATCAAAATAAAGGACGTCTTATATGTACCTAATCTAGGAGGAAGTCTTTTATCAGTCCATAAATTAGCTCAGACTGGACACAAGATGATCTTCGAGGGCGACACGTGCAATATTTTCGAAGGGCAAAGGATCGCAGCAACAGCCACAATGGATGGATGGTTGTACAAATTGAACTGCAAAGAGAGCGCCAACGCTACAATCAAGAAGAATGAACATGATAATTGTTTGCTCCTATGGCACAGAAGACTAGGTCATAGAGATCCAAAGGCGATCAAGAAATTGTACAATCATAGATTGGCAGAAGGGATCAAAGTATATGACTGTCAATGTAAGATATTCTGTGAATGTTGCGCGAAAGGAAAGATGACATCTAAGCCCTTTCCAAAAATCTCACAACCCATAAGCCGTCATGCACTGGATTTGATACATACTGATGTCTCTGGTCCTATGAAGACAGCGGCGTTTAGCGGGAAACGATACCTACTAACCTTTATTGATGATCATTCAATTCTTACCTATACTTACCTTTAAGCGAAGAAAAGCGAAGTTTTGGAGAAATTAAAGGAGTTTTTAGCCATGGTTGCCAACAAATTCCGACGGAAACCTATAACAATTCGCTCTGATAACGGAGGCGAGTACATGGGGTCAGAAGTTCAGGACTACTTACGTAAGGAGGGGATCGAACATCAGACAACTATTCCTTACACCCCGCAGCAAAACGGCGTAGCCGAGAGGAAAAACAGGTCTCTTGTTGAAATGGTGAAGTGCATGATTCTCGATGCCAACCTAGAAGACATATATTGGGGAGAAGCTATAAACACCGCGACTTATCTACAGAATCGCTTACCAAGCAGTCCACTTAAAACGACTCCTTATGAATTATGGAATGGCTCGAAACCCAAGCTTCAGCATATACGCATTTTCGGCAGCAGGGCATTTGCTTTTGTGCCCAAAGCTACTCGAACAAAATGGGAAGACAACGCCATAGAAGGAATATTCGTTGGATATGGTATAGCTAGCAGAGACTAAAAGGATAATCCTGAGCAGAAGTATACGATTTGATGAGGGAGACATCAGCTGTAACAAAACTGGTGTACCAAAAGCAAATATGGACCAATCATCCGAAGTGTCTACGGAGTATCTACTAAACTCCAATTTGACCAAAGTATCCGGGGACGAAGGACACAAAACATCTTCGGATTCTGACTCCGAAACAAGCTCGATCAGCGACCATTCAACAGTAACAGAAACGGCTGTACGACGTTCGGAAAGATCAAACAAAGGAATTCCACCAAGACGACTTACCTATAAAGCAACCACAGAACCAGTACAAGCACCTCTTGACTGGGAAGCAGTTTCTAACTTACCTGCTCCTCAACGATGTATATGGATTCAAGCCGCGAAAGAAGAAATCGAATCACTTGAAGAACATCACACCTGGGATCTCGTGGACTTACCCAAAAATCGAAAACCTATTGGATGCAAATGGGTGTTCAAAATCAAATATGACGAAAAAGGACACATTCAAAGATATAAAGCGCGTCTGGTTGCTAAAGGTTTTTTGCAACAATTTGGCGAGGATTATGATGATACCTTTGCTCCCGTTGTTAAGTATGAAATTGTCCGAAGTCTGCTAAGTATAGCAACAGCGAAGAATATGCACATACGACATTTTGATGTTAAAACAGCATTTCTCCATGGAGATATTAATGAAGATTTGTTTATGGAACAACCACCAGGATTTGTGAAAACCAACCACGAAATGAAAGTTTGTAAGCTCAGGCACAGTATATACGGGCTTAAGCAATCAGCCAGAGCCTGGAACCAAAAGGCTAATGCAATCATTCTCAAGGAAAATTTTAAGAGAAGTCAAGCGGACCCATGTTTGTACAGCAGACAAGAGGACGATAATACATGGAGCTATCTACTGCTCTACGTCGACGACATGCTCATCGCTAATCAAAACATTGCGCATAAAATCAATTACCATTTCGAATTAAAGGATCTAGGCCAGGTGTCCTTTTACCTAGGAATCCAATTATCACGAACCGCAGACGGAAGTTTCCACATGAATCAATCACCTAAAAAAAGGCATATGCTTGAAGATTTCAAGATGAGCAATGCAAAAGCGGTGAAGACACCTATGGGCTCTGCGTTAATAGATATTTTTTGCCGCAGCGACAACTTTTTCGGTCGTTATTTTCGGTCAAGTGGGAACCTAGCTTTAAAGATATTGAAATTGGGCAGTATGTAGCGGCTCTTTATCCCTTACCGAAAAAAAGTTAGTCTGATGGGGAAGAAGTACTCAAGAACACTAAAAAGGTCTTAGGGAGATCTTTAAGAACTACCCAAGAATTCTTGACATAATGGAAGACTTCCCCAAGACCTCTTACGACTGCATAAGACACCCGAAAGACTTCCCAAGATATCTTAAGAATACCTTTTTTTTTGAAGGTATGACCAAGATTGGTTCATCGGTTCTCGTAAGAGAATAATGTATTTTAGAATCGGATTGTTTAATCAACTTTATGAAGAGAGACAGAGAAAATATCTTGACGTGGCCCAAGAAAAGTGACAAATGTAAAGTTCCCTTGAGCTGTATATTGTGTTAAGTAGCAGACCCTTCATTAATTTGCAGAAAGTCAAGCAAAGTCTTCAAAATTTCATCAAAAGAATTAAAAAAGGGTAACTACCTTTTGAAAAAAATTAATTTGCAAGTATTTTTTGTATACATTATATTAAATATATGCAAAAAACTAAAAAAAAAAACATTATTTTGATCTTTTGAAAAAAAAACTCCTCTTAGGACCCAAATAACTATATAAATATTAATTTATTCTGAAAGCCCTTGCCAAAAGTTTTTGAAAAATGTCCATTTTCAAAAAATTCAATTTTCACGATTTTGACCGCGGGCCATAGAAGGGACCCTCCGAAAAATATTTTTTGAGTTTAGGCGTCAATTACTGAAGATCTATTCATCGTAGGTTTTAGAATTTTTCACCATCGTAGGTTTTAGAATTTTCCACCATCGTGTTCGTCGCTTCATTTTATATAAGGCGTTAAATTTGCGAGCGTGTAGCTTAATTCAAAATTTAAATATTAAAACTTATCTGAAAGCTACCGAAAAGGGCAACGGCAAAAAGTGAAAATCGATGTAAAAGCCGATCTAATCAAAATATTTGGCCAACAATTTCGATAACCTATTATTTTGGGTCTCTAAACATATGTTGAAAGTTTCATAATAATCGGCTGAACCATGGTGTCATGACCCATCTATCACTTGTTATTTTGGGGTAACTCGATCGCTTACTCGCATCGATAAAGGGACGAAATAAATATATTACATACGGTAAATAATTAACCTTAAATTATCTATTTTATTACGTCTGTGCGTCGGACACTAACGCCAATCTTTAAACATGGATCTGTAGCGAATTGATACCAAATATTGGAAAAAGTAGTCAATGCAAACTAGCTTGATAATCACCAGTTTTTATTTCAAAAAATATGGTTTGAAATTACCCTCGATACGCGCAAGTTTTAATTTTATATAAAAGGTAGGCTTAACACTTTGAGAGTGGTTTAAGCATGGATGTATAAAGAACTAACGTTCATGGATATTGCACTCGTACCTTCTGTAAGGCATTTTCAGTAGATCTCGATTTCGGATAATTTCGTCCGCTATCGACGGCGGAAGTGTGGCGCTTTTTGGGAAATATTGGCGAAACGAATTTCCTGTTTTAGAAATTGTCGTCTGCACGTTCTGCAGTTTTCCAACTTCAAATGTGACGTAATGCCACTTTTCCTGTCTACCGACAAACATCGTTCTAGATGGCGCCAATGAACATCACGAATTCTGTTGACACGTTTTTGTCAGAGTGCAATATCCATGAACATTAGTTCTTTATTCATCCATGGTTTAAGGATTTTGCCAGTTTAATAAGCGGTTTTAAGTCAAACAAGAGTTATCCAGACAGTCTGGATGAACGTGGAGTGATGGTCAATGGCGAATTTAAATGAATTAATAGAGGGAGTAGTATGATAAAAAGTATAAAGTAAATATATATACTTTTAAATTATTCAAAAGTTAAATGTGATGTAGAATGATGAATAGATGCCGCCCCTTATGACTGCGCGTAAAAAAGTTAGTTTCATGAATTATTTTTTCGTAAAGCGAATGAAAACATGGTTTCGAACTGCAGCAGTAGTCGCGATAGAAATCTTCTAAAGAACGTAAATAAATTAAGACTGATTTTATATATATTAAGAATATTTTTATTCGCGACATAAATTTTTCATAATTATAATAATTTCCCAATATTAATATGTAACCTCGTCATCTTTTCCACATTTCACTAGTTTTACCTAAACTTGAAACTTAACTAATGCCGAATAACGAATATAGCCCTAAATTTAGGCTTCATATTGAGACGGTCGATTTAGTTTAGAACCTCTTTATTAGTCAAAATATACAAGACAAGATGGCGGCAGGTATTGACGACTCGGGTCTAGCCGTTCAGTTGGCAGCTGAGGGCTAGGGACGTGGTCGCGGGCGGTTCTGTTAGCGGTCATGGACTTTGTCGGCGGCGGCATAGTTCGTCGACGTAGTCTGGGTCAGTTAGCGGTTCATGGACGTGGTCGGCGGCGGCGTAGTTCGTCGACTTAGTCGGGGTCAGTTAGCGGTTCATGGACGTGGTCGGCGGCGGCGTAGTTCGTCGACGTGGTCAGTCAGCGGTTCATAGACGTGGTCGGCGGCGGCGTAGTTCGTCGACGTGGTCGGGGTCAGTCAGCGGTTCATAGACGTGGTCGGCGGCGGCGTAGTTCCTCGACGTGGTCGGGGTTAGTCAAGGCGGCAAGCGGTCGGTGGACATGGTCAGATCGGCGGTACAGTTCGGCAAGCGGTCGGGCATCAGAGCTACGGCTCATCGGGGCTACGGTGGGTCTAGCATCGTGGACGGCGTCGAGATTTTCTGCTGGTCTGGTCTGGAGCTAGTCTTCGGTCTGGAGCACTATAACGAGTGTGTCGTTTCGGAGGCAGCAGCCCCCTTTTATAGTAGGCTGCTCGGCGCTGATTTGCTCTCAGCAATCCTAGGCCACAGTTGGCAGCTGTTGTGGGGGTCTTAATGCGTAGGGGAGAGTTCCTGAGGGGGGTTGCGGCTATGGTCGTGACAATATTACAAATAAATAAATAAAAACTTTATTATCTTCAGTATTCACTGACTTACAAGAGAGTCCGTTTAATTTAAATTAACATATTTTTCATTATGCATTTTTTAAATTCGTTTTTTATCAATTTGAGAGATTGTTGCATTTTCAAAGCGGGATCAAGTGAATTCCAAAGTCTTACTCCCGTAGTTCTTACGCTTTTATTACTGAACGAGTTTGTTTTATTCTGAGAATTAAAATTTATCAATTTGGTCCTGGTATTTTGAGAATGTTTGAGCTAGAGCCAATTCCAATATCTCCAGAATACATTTTGGACATTGTGTGTGTAAAAATTTATGCGTGAAAATTAATAGTTGAAAATTAGTACTTTGCTTTAGTTTCATCCAACCAAGTTTTTCTCTCGCTTCTGTAGCGGAAGATCTAGCCGGTTCTTAGCCACACCAAACACCCAACGGGTGGTGGTGTAGGCTATTACTATGTACCGGGCTGTCAGATGTCAGATGTCCCCAGAAATGACGAAAAACGTCATCGAGTAGAAAAAATAGCTTTAAATCACAAATAGCTTTAAATTACATGTTAATTATGTTAATAGAATTAAACATAGTAATGATTCGCTATCCATCCACCCAATTACATTTTTTTTCCGCCCCGCCAGGAATCGAACCTGGATTATATTTTATATATAATACTGATATATATTTTTGACGGCTTTAACCGCTCGGCCACGGCACTATGCATAAATATTAACAGAACTTCTATATATAATAATTTTTTTTTAAACCAAGAAACAAGAAGTCGCGTATGACTAAGCCTAGCAATTCCTAAAATTAAAAAAAAACATGGAGGATGCCAAACATAAAAAAAATATGGAGGATGCCAAACATAAAAAACATGGAGGATGCCAAACATAAAAAACCCCTAAAAATGAAAAAGTTTCGTTCGAAAAATGAAAAAGTTTCGTTCGAAAAATGAAAAAGTTTCGTTCGAAAAATGAAAAAGTTTCGTTCGAAAAATGAAAAAGTTTCGTTCGAAAAATGAAAAAGTTTCGTTCGAAAAATGAAAAAGTTTCGTTCGAAAAATGAAAAAGTTTCGTTCGAAAAATGAAAAAGTTTCGTTCAAAAAATGAAAAAGTTTCGTTCGAAAAATGAAAAAGTTTCGTTCGAAAAATGAAAAAGTTTCGTTTGAAAAAAGATAAATCTTCGTGAAAACTTCATGAAAGACTTAAAACCCTTTTCCACACCACCTGAATGAGGTAAGGTTATAGTCGGCGGTTACCTTTGAGAGGTGCCGACAGAGGCGCATTTTTTTCACGGGAGGTATTCCCAGTAGGTGTACTCCTCCCCCAGCGCTTCATGCTGGCCCGGCACTCGCTCACTTGAGTGCCGGTGTATTTGGCACACCCATTTTCTTTGGGTGCCTTCTAGAAAAGAGTCATTCCCCGTTAATTTTAAAATTAAAGAATCATTTTAAAGGAAAAACAGTTTGCATAACTGTGAATTTTTAGATCAAAATTGATAAATTAACTTTCTCCTGGAAACGTTCCACCAAAGTAAACCGCTCTGGAAAATGGTTCTTTCTCGAAAAACACATCCAGCAAAGGAGCGTTGCATATTTTAAAATCTTTATAAAGAACATTTAACCAAGATGGGCGGTTAAAATTTTATAAAATCCTAAAAATGTTTCACTCATACTTTGCCCTCCATCGAGTTAGCGTTGAAGTTTACTCGCAAGGGAGTTGCCTTTCGGCCTCACTTAAGGGAATCTTTCGCCCAATCTCCTAAGGCCAAGAATAATAGAACAAGGTGAATAAATATTATTCCCAATGAAAAACAATTCTCCCTCCGTTACCTTGCTGACCACAAAGGAGCGTAGAGCACAAATTTGCCCTATTCGCTTAAGGGAATCTTTCACCCAATCTCCTACAGCCGATTCACATAGAAATCAGAATCTTTCACTGTACTTTGCTTTCCGTCTGGCTAGTTTCCAAACAACTCTTTTCATTTAACTAGGGTATGGGGTATTTGTTGACTCTTTTCTTTCTCCCATTTACCTGGCTTAAGTATTAACGTTATATTGCTATTTACCTAATCTTGCAATTTACCTTGCCCTTCCATTTACCAGGCCTTGTCATTTACCTGTCGTAGTAATTTACCTGGCATGGTCATTTGCCTGGTCTTACAATTTACCTGGCCTTTTTAAAAATGCAAATTGACTTATGGTAAGAATATGTAGATTCCCGGTAAACAGCTTTGTATTTCTCTATTAACGAGTTATTACCAAAAGCCAAGTCAATTTGGGTACCGAGATTAGTGGATACGGTGTTTACCAACCCAGGCATTAGTTCGAATTCTAATGTTGAAAAGAAGTTTGTCAATGCCACGCTTCTTTTCAAAAAACCCACGTTAAAATCTCCTATTACCAATGTAGGTACCCCTGGGTCGTATTTTTCAGATAACAACGGCGTTAAGTCATCTAGAACCAGTTTGATACTGGCTTGTGGTGACTTATATAATAGAACCACCGCTATATTCTCACCTTCTATCTTACAATCGAGCCAAATCCGATCCAAACGAGCAATTGGCGAGATCTGTCCGTTAGGAAGCGTTGCTCGTGTAACTTTGCAATCCAGGGATTGCTCGGTCACCGTTTTCTCAGCATAAATCGTAGAACCGTACGACTTTCGTTCGGCTGCATTATTTGGCAGAAATATTCCTCCGAAACTTAAAAAGTCTGGGATACTTAAATCGTCCGATTCCTTCGCCCTTACTTCGACGAACAAAAGCAAATCAGCGCTCATAATAAAGTCATCACGACCTACGTCTTGCAAATGACCCCGTAAACTTTCAGGGTTATGAAAATATATAACTGGTCGAGATTGCAAAGTCGGAATTATGATTTGATTGTCCCTTTGCATTCTCTCCATTTCTAACCTTACGGCGTCAGTTGCACTCGGCGGCATTGGTGGTACAAAATCGCCGGCAATATAAAGCCCTTGCGCTGACGTCGCTCTGCTGCAAGCGACATACAAAATAGACCGTTCCATTCGTCGCTTCGTACTAATATGAACCACCACGCATTTATAAGTGTCTCCCTGACTCTTATGAATAATTATAGCCTCCGCCATTTGTAATGGAAACTGTTTCCTAGAAACAACAACGTTTTTATTCGAGTGCCGAAGACTGAATGATTTCACCGCCTTATCAATCGGTGTCCACGAAGGATCGGCTTTTGCAGCAGCTATTAAGCGGGCACTCTTCGATCTAATATCCTTACCGACTCTTTCTTGGTCAAATGCCATCCATACTCTTAGCGGTACGCGGTCACCGTTCGGACGCACCCCGTAATCGATCTGGCGAATTCTGCCTGTGGCACCATTAACAATTCCATCTTGGATGTCTATGTTGTTTGTCACCATATAGCGAGCCATGATTTGCAACCGAATTTCTCTCGCTAAACCGAAAGTGGCATTAGAATTGAGTTCTTTCGCTCTCGTCAATATATTTTGGCGTACTTCCCCTTGGAAATCCCCTTTGACGTTATCAAGAGCCAAAGAGTTGCAACTTTCAGTTCCCATCTCGGCTAGTCGCTGGTAATTAAACTCTTCGGCGTCTTTATTCGTGGCGTAGAGATGCACAGCGTCGAGAGGTGGTGTTCCTTTCACATCTAACCTATCATTAATTTCCATATTTCCGACGGCCATGCGATTCAAAGCTATGGCGAAGGCTTTGTCTTCCTTTTGACGCATGATCTCAGTCAAGGAAAAAATGTTAAATTCTTCCCAGAGCGGATTATTACCAAGCAATCCGGAGTAAGGGCTGTCTCGAGTCTTCGGAACTTGAAAGGCAAAGCTGTCGCCAACTGGTTTTAATTGGTTAAAATCCCCAACAACCAAAAGTGAGAGTCCCCCGAAAGTATGTTCAGACCCCATGATTTCTTGGCATCTTGAATTCACTTTCATAAGAATTCCCACTCCAGCCATTGAAATTTCGTCAATTATTATCAACCTCAGGTCCTTCCAGGCAACCCTAATTTTGTTCAACATTTCCGATTCCATTCTCGACATGAGACCTCGGTATTGGCTTACGGGAAGCGAGAACGCCGTATGGAGGGTCGTTCCTCCAATGTTGAAAGCAGCTTTTCCCGTGTAAGCGCACTTTAGGGCAATTACGTTTGAGTTGTCAGCTCCTGGCTGTTTATGAAAATGCCTAGTGATGCAAGACGCTTTTTCCGACTCCGGCTCCTCCAGAAACAAAAAGTCGTAAAGGTTGGTTTACTTTGGTTTTGAAATGACCAAGAATGTATCCAAAAACTTCTTTTTGTCTGTTGTTCAAATTTTGAACCATTTGAGCATACTCGTTGTCCTCTACGTATCGAACAGTACCTACGATTGTGTAATCGGGCTTAGTTCCATCTGGCAATTCTCGTCCAATATCGCCAAGTCCATCTAGTAAAGATATAGTAGCAAATTCGGGATCATCGATCATGAATTCTCTATCTCTAGCGTCTTGATGTTCCAATATCGGTTGTATATTGGTAACGTCAATTTGAGCTTCGTTCTCGAGGAATTCAGATCTTGCGCGCTCAAAGTCCGCTTCATCTGATTGATTTACGAATTCACGCCTCTTAAGCGAAATCAACTCCAAATTTGTCTCATATAATTCCTTGAAATTTTGTTCCATTATGTCAGTCGTCTCATTTCGCCACGGTAAATACAACATAATCTGTTCTCGATAGAAATCTAAATTATCTTTTTCGATACTGTAATTTCTAAACCTAATGATTTTGGCGATCGTTCGTTTTCGTACGATACCCTTCGACTCTTTCAGAGCTAGCCAAACAGAGGGAACTTGACCTTCTTCCTCGTTATCCGTCCCTTCGTCCTCGTTAGGATTTGGAACAGTTGCCCCTCTGCCTCTTTTCTTGTTGAATTCGTACCAAGCTGCAAACTCTGCGAGACAAATTGAATCCAACGTATCTGCCCTAAAGGGATAACGGTTCAATAACCCCTCTGCGAAAATGTCCGTGCTATCTTCCGGTAGGTCAAGCAGCTGTGACTTCGGCCGGAGAATATGGACTCGTTTCTCCGGCTGGTTAGTGTTGATATATATCGTAGCTCGGCTAGCCTTGGACACAGTGATCTGCCGACATAAATAAGCCGCTTCTTGAGCAGAAACCTCCTGGCCACTGAGAAATTTGTTAGCGATTATCTTTAACCTTTCTTTGATCGTGGAGCCAGCCTTCTTAGCGGCTTTCATGGCCTCTAGTAGTATCTGAGAGTAGTTGTGATTTACCAATGTACGCGATGATATACATTATACAAGCGTATGCGTCAAGAACAAATTGAATATCCATATTTGCGCACCATAATCTGAGAATGTCTTTGTTGTAAGCGTTCACTCTTACTTCTCGAGGAGATCTCTTCAGAAGAATAGTTTTTTTCTTTAATTTCAGACAGACACAGTCAATGTACACCTGTTCCGTCATTTCAAGAGGATTCAAAAATTCCTCGAATGTTTGCGGAGCCGTTTCTAGAGTTAAAGCAGCGATTGCTTTTTCCACTCTTTCGCATTCTGCCTTAATGAATTTTCCGTATACGTCGGTCCAGTTTCTCAGGTCTGGGTCGTAAACGTATGTCCGCGGCATTGGCGGCCATGGAATTCCGAAACGGCAAAGTGTCGTTTCACCCTGCTTGACCTTACACGTTCTAGTGTGTTTGTGAGTCTGAAGCGGAATCAGACCAGCTAGCTTTTCGTCTTGGGACGTCTCACAAGATATAAAATTATCAGCAAAAGCCGCGACTTCATCGGAGTTTGAACCATCCGCTTTCAGCTTTGGAGCGCCTGACACCCAAATTAAGCTGTGGATATGTGGGCTCCCTCGATGCTGAAACTCTACCCTGTAGTAGTAGTCAATAACAGCTCCTAACGGAGCTGCTCTGCTTTTTAAGAATTTCAACAAAGCTCGAAACCTGTGATCAAAATATCGTGCGCAGGTAATTGGGTCTTCTTGAATTAACTTGGCTTTATCTTGAAAAGTCATATTTTGAATTTCCTTATCAGTCATTCGACTTTTACCAGCAGTAACTAGCAAAGCGTTGAGCAATTCCGGCCAACGCGTTTCGGCCGCGCTTACCGTCAAAAAGAATGACGGAATGTCAAGTTGTCTTGCCATGGCTAAAAGATCTCTAGATTTACTTTGCCAAAAAGCAGGAGAGTTTCGAATACTCTCCTGAATCCGAAATCCGTCGTCGTGATTAATTATAGCTTCTAGACCCCCTTCAACTCTCAATCTCCCTGCGCTAAAGCTTTGACCATCAGCAGCCTTAGTTTTACGCAAGCATATTTGAATGGCTTGGCTAACCTTCAAGGTTTCAATTTTAAACCACTTAAAAAAAAGGTTAGTAACGTCCCTGGCACACCTATCCGAACAAAGTAATTCCCACTTAACAATGTCCTGGTAGCTGCATTTAGCCTTTACGTTAACGACAAAATCAACGGCCTCTTCTAAAATAGAGGACAAAAGTTCTTCGGAAAGTGTGACGTCATTTTTTCTATAAAGTGGCGTACCTACTAACAACCTAAGGGAAGCTAAAATTTGCTTTGGGCGTACGATTTCGAATAAGAATGGATTGGCGTACTGCATACGACGCATCAATTTTATCTGAATTGTATGCGTGTTGTCCGGCAGCCTTGGCAATACTGAACATGACGTGTCCACGTTAGAAGGAACGTTTACAACCGTGCCCTTAGAACCCCTCTGCGAATCGCATCCGAGAGATCTTATCTGTATGAATGGAATTCTCGGACTGACGAGACGTTGCTCGAGATTGGATAACTCGGTAACAATCTCGGGAACGTCGGGAAAACAAAAACCATTACCAGCACAATACTTCGGTACTCGCCCCTTACACACATCCGTATAGCAAGCCTTGCACATAAGAACTATCGGTGTTGTGACATTGTAATCATCTCCAACGAGCGACTGAAATTTTTCATAGAGTAAAGTCGAAGTACTACTTTTAAAGCAGAGCGTAGAACACACTTGGCATTTGTGCGTTGGAACGTCGTTTATCATTTCTGTATATAACATTTCGTGGTAGAGAGGGTCCTCTTTCCTAAGCGTACGCCTTTCCTTGTTTCTACTCTGTTCGCTCTCGCGTAGTTCTGGGTTTTCCCTTCGACTAGCCTTCAGCCTTGCGTTCGAAGCTAACTCTCTCACGCGGACTTCCGGATTTTCCCTTCGAGTAGCCCTAGCATCAATATCCCTAGTGCGCTCATTCTCGCGTAGTTCAGGAATTTCCCTCCGATTAGCCTTCGCCCTTGCGTTCGAAGCTAACTCTCTCACGCGGACTTCCGGATTTTCCCATCGAGTAGCCCTAGCATCAATATCCCTAGTGCGCTCGCTCTCGCGTAGTTCAGGAATTTCCCTCCGATTAGCCTTCGCCCTTGCGTTCGAAGCTAACTCTCTCACTCGGACTTCCGGATTTTCCCATCGAGTAGCCCTAGCATCAATATCCCTAGTGCGCTCGCTCTCACGTAGTTCAGGAATTTCCCTCCGATTAGCCTTCGCCCTTGCGTTCGAAGCTAACTCTCTCGCGCGGACTTCCGGATTTTCCCTTCGAGTAGCCCTAGCATCAATATCCCTAGTGCGCTCGCTCTCGCGTAGTTCAGGAATTTCCCTCCGATTAGCCTTCATCCTTGCGTTTGAAGCTAACTCACTCTCGCGGACTTCGGGATTTTGCCTTCGAGTAGCCTTAGCAACTACTATCCTTGCTTGTTCGTTAGCTCCAAAAATTTCGTCCTCTCTACGTTTTGACTTCGCCATTCGCCACTTTTCCCTTTGAATTGAAGTACCTCTAAAACCTACACCTTCCTCAGTTATCGGAGTTTCACCTGTAACTTGGACCGTTTCGTCTGACGGCTTAATAACTTTATCGGCCGCCTTTTCCTTCTCGCGCGCTTCAGCTTATACAGCTCTCTGCGTCTAGCATTAAGCTTCGCCTTTTTCGCCTTAGTGAATTCATCCTCATCTTTCGGAGGTTTCCTTTTCCGATCACCACCACTAGTGTTACTATCCTTTTTACCATCCTCCTTCGAACCCCCAGGCGTTTGTTCGTCCATTCCTTTAACTACAGCTTTTAGAATTCACCTTGGTGGAATTTTATAATTTAATTTTAAATACACTACGCCTATACTTTAATCCTTAGCCGATGCGAAAATACAACTAAATGAAAACCCCACTTACCAAAAACGTGTGTCAATTTGATTCAAGGAAAAAACATTGGTAAACCACAGCACCAGTATGACGTTTCTAAACCAAAAACAAATAAACCTCAAAGTAAACAACTTTGAAATTTTGAATTTTTACCTTTTTAAAATATTTTTTTAAGATATTCCTTGACCGAATTCGATCACCCTTCTATATTCGAAAATGGTTCTTTGTGAACCATGTATAATGTAAACACACCTAATCATCCCTCATTAAATTTTAATTTCTAAAATAAAGTATGACCCTATTAATCTGAAACTTCCAAAATATACTAACAAAGAATAGAGCTATGTAATGCAAATCCACCTTTGAAGATACTAAAGATGTGTTCGCACTAGAGACTTTGAAACAGTCTTGAACCGTTTTGGAAAGGTCAAAATTGAAAATTATATGGTCAACTGTAGAGATCATTTGTCAAAGAATGGAATTATCTCCTTCAAATGTCAATTTTAACATTCGTAACGGGTTGAAAAGGGTTTCAAAGTTGCTAGTGTGAACTTACCTCTAGTCCAGAGGTGAAGATATGATGGGCTGAACAGACTTCTATGGAACGGTAAAATTAACGTTGGGCACGTGCTATTAAAATTTTTTTTAACTCTCGCGCTCCAGTATGAAGAAAATGCATTAGTTCATTAATTAATTTAATTCGTCTCTCCGCGTCGAAAAATGGGTCAAAAATCTTTCTTCCCCTCTATTTACTTATTATTAATAAAAATAATTCATGGCGATACTTTAAACTTTTATTCCTCGGAAGCTTTCGGACCGCGGCCCCTCATCAGCCTCTTTTTTTTTTGACTCGTTCTCCCGTCTTTGGGGTTCCAAGGGACTATATTTAGCTTCGTAGCTGATGCCCAAGGCTAGAGAGAAAATAGACACTTTACGATTAAACGATCACACTATCTTTGTAGCGTACGATTCGCTGCGGTACTACTATTTACTCGCTACATTCCAAAACATTCCCGGAATTTGGACAATAAAAGCTGCGTGATTTAGGAAGATTTTTGTGAAGATACAATCTGTTTAGTTTATATAAAAATATGGCTTTGTGATATATCTAATATGAGACCTTCTGCAGAGAAAAAAGGCTTTCAGGTGGCACAGTAAAAGAATATTCATATATATAATATATTAAAAAAGTTTCTTAAAAATATTGCTCTTCATTTCCCTCATAATTTTCAATGAGAAATGTGGTATTCCATTAAAATAAATAATGCCCAACTGTGTTGTGTCAGTAGACTCAGTACATTATCCGAATTCCGTACTGGGAATAGATTGTTAGTCATTAGAGAAATTATTCGCGCCTGATGAATTTACAATAAATAAAATATCAACTCATGATATATAAACTAATATTTATTGAAATTTTGAAACCCAATTTTGATTAATTTTTATATATTAAGTTTTTATTTATTATATATACCTGAATATATATATTTTTAATTATTCTCTCTTGCATATGCCCAAAAAATGTTTATATTGAAACGCAAATATGATTAATTTTCTAAAAAAGGAAGTCCGATTCCTCCTCGGAAAGGTAAGAACCTACTTTCTAGTCCCCTATATCGTACGCGCTACAAAGATAGTGTGATCGTTTATCCTTTCCTCTCTCGTCTTTGCTAGCGGGTACGAAGCTGAATGTAATCCCTTCAAACCCCGAAGACGGGAGAGCGAGCTTATCAAATAGATGATTCTATAAAGTAACATATACACTAATATAGAAACGGATAAAAGAGGCGTTAAAAAGCACCTATTTATATTGCTAATGTTCCCTTTTTCCAAGGTTGGTTTAAAATATAGGATTATCTATACTTTTGCCAACCTCGAAATTAACAAAAAGAGTCGTTAAATAGAACCCGTTTCTAAGGCAGATGTTGCCTTTTTCAAGGGTGGAACGTATATAGATTTTATAGATTGAACTATTATCTCGTGTTTTCGCGAATAAGTGATTTTTGATGCAAAAATTAAATTTCCCCAAAAAGACGGCGCAAAAAAGCACTGAAAGGTAGAGGGAACAAACTAATTCTTGTCAAAAGATTTTCTTTTACGCTCCACCTTCCTGATTTTTTTATCACATCTAATTATGTGCGCATAATTTTCAAATTAATTCCCAGCCTTTGAGAATTTCACATTTTGTATTAAAAGCGAACCGGTAATATTTATTTCCTGGCTCAGTTTATTGCGCTTTTCACCTATTGGGCGGGTTTCTTTTCAAAACCTCTCTCCCAAAATTTCACAATTTGGTTAAAGCACCAAATTGTACGTGATAAAGCTTTGCGCACACTACAAAGTTACGTTGATAATTATTTTCCTTTTTAAAAACGTATCCCCCAAAATTGCGTAACCTATTTAAAAGGGTAAAATAAAATAATTTTTCAAAGCATATATTTTAATTGTGGCTTTTAGATATCATTTGAGTCGCGAAAAGGGCAAAATCCTTCGTTTTGGGTGACTTTCCCCCGTTTGGGACATATTGCAGTTTGAGCGAATTTTATACATCTCAAAAATTCTTTTCTTCGGAACGTATGGGATTCTATAGTGCTCAGAAGTGCGTTATTGAGGAGGCTGTGGTTTAAAGCTTAGTTTCCACTAGCGCGCGTAACGGCGCGTAAGTGCCTACGCGCGACAAAAGCGTCAAATTTTGGCGCGTTGCGATACGATATGGAGCTTTACGCCTCGCGTATTCAAATTTCTAAATTTGACGCCGCGTAATTATATCGTCAAAGCGAGACCCGAAACAAATATAATTTAATAAATTATCTTTTAAAGTAAGTGTATGCCTAGTAATTAATTTAAATAAATTTTCCTTTTCACCCGGCATTCTTTATAAGATTCCACTGGCTTTATCTAGAGGCCGATATAATACCAGTCCAGGTATTACCACCAATTTCCCGGCAAAATGTCTGAAAAGTTTGTATTCTAACCATATTTTCGCAAAAAGATATTTTACTTACAAACCTAAAACGGCTCTAATCGTCGCCCTCGCGTATCTCTTGAAACAAATTTGCATAGTAACTAGCCCCGTTGACTTCGCTTTTGAAACATTCCCCTAATCCAAAAAGATTTTAATTTTTTCGGAGTTTATTCGATACTAAAAATACTAATGGCAAAGCTATTACGTTCGAAATTAGTACCCAGACTTGCCAGAGTAAAAAACTTTCGCGACAGTCACTATGCCCATTTGTGTTTTCAAAATAGGCTTAGTCAAATACTTTCAGGCTTTCAACAGTTACCGCCAAAATGACGCGTAAAATAATTGTAGTGGAAATCGCGGTACGCGTTGCGTAAAAAGTTTGCTACGTAAATTTGACGCTTTTTGACGCTCGTATTCTTTTGCGCGCGCTAGTGGAAACTAAGCTTTAACGAGTCAGTCGCACGCGCTCAATGTTAATTTTAACCTAGCATACAGTCATGTATCTAGAAGAGAAGGGGGTTCCATGGGGCCGGCAAAATTCAAAGACCACCCCGGGCGCTCACTCATGCCACTGCTTCCATAGAAGCTATTATTAATTTTCATCTAAACCACCCTGTATTTTATAAATATTTTTAAATTAAAATGATTTACCGCTAACCCTATTAACAGTTTATGTTGTTAATCTTACAGTAGTAGTCCTCAAATCTGAACTTTGAAACTTTATTCAAAGAATTATTGGCATTTTTCAAGTAGTGTCCCGAATAAAACCCCCTCGCAGTCCGAATTGGAAACCAGCGTGGTCCAAATTAATGAATTAGGGCCCCCTAGGTCAGAATAAGACTTTTTGATATAAAAACCGGGGGTAACATACGCTTTTTAAGTCTTAGTACACCTAATTTAAGAATTCGATCGTTAGACACAGCCATTTTTATTATTATTAAAATCTCGCGCTGAACGAACTTAGCTTCTAAAAATAAAGGATTTTAATGTTATAAAAAAAAAAAAAAAAAAAAAAAACCCACGCGCTCATTGACACCATTATTTTCAAAACAAGCAGCGAGTAATAATATTTATCAGCTTTCGGCTTAGATTTTACTCGTTTACTCGCGCATAAGGAAAGGCCATGTTAATAGACTTAATCGATAATTAAAAATAAAATTCATTTCATCACCCCTGAAACCGACACGATGTCATACTACTCTATAACGCTCGAAAAAACTTATACAAAATGAAACATTTTAGAAATACCTTTGCCAATAACGTTGCGATCACGGCGACAACAGCTTCGTCTTCTAATATAAAAATGTTGATCTTAAATCACACTTTGTCATTCACAATTGTCCACCATGTTACGTTATTAAAAAAAATTAACTAAAACAATATTTGTGATCGTAGAAATAAAGCGTCCATCGTTCAAAACTACACACAATATATGCGATATCTATATTTGCTTCTAAGCCTTCTGAAGAAACTGGGAAATTCCTTAATATTTAAAATCAATTTGAGTTTTCTTCACACAATAACCTTAGATATAACACAACTTTGAATGGGAATGTATAGTTAAAAACTTCTTTACAGCATATTACGCTTTGAAATCTCATACTGATATATTTTGCCTCCTATATAGGCACCTTAAAGACCTCTCTTTCCTCCCGATACTCCCCTGTCAATCATTTTGACGAGAGGTGGCTCTTGCGGTGGGGGTCCATTGTCCGGTGATAGCGCTCTCCCCCCCTTATCGCCGCGCTCACCTTTCTCGTTGATACTTTCTTGCGTTTTCAACGAGAATATCTAGAGAAACTTTCACCAGGCTGAGGTTATAGTGGAGGAAATTAGTTTCGAGTTGAAAGGGGACTTCTAATAAAAAAAGCAAATACAGGTGTGAATTCCAAAAATGAGCTGTGATTGTATTGTGACGATACAATCAACTCGAAACTAATTTCCTCCACTATAACCTCAGCCTGGTGAAAGTTTCTCTAGATATTCTCGTTGAAAACGCATGAAAGCGGCGATAAGGGGGGAGAGCGCTATCACCGGACAATGGACCATCACCGAGAGAACCATCTCTCGTCAAAATGATTGACACGGGAGTAGCGGTAGGAGAGAGAGGATTAAAATTCGCGCACGTGATAAAAAAATTTGCTATGCTCGGTCTTCAAAATTTTAAAAACTCAAAATCTCTTTGTAAAGAAAGTTTGGCACCAGCTAGTGTCACTGCTTTTACACTAAATAGAATTGTAAAATAACCTTGGACCAAAAAAAAAGAAAAATAAAAAAAAAACTTGAATAGAACCTGTTTCTTTAAAGGGATAATGCAACCAAACAACAAGTGATTCTTTTAAGCAATTCCTTATCGTTAAATTAGGCGTAATCCACTAGTGGAAAAATTTACGAATACATACGACACTAAAAATAAATTTAAAACTTACCCGGAAAATAGGCTTAGCGGGACTCATGAGATCAGCTCAATTTAACGCATTAAGCTGGCGATCAATCGAATGCAATTAAAAATCTCGCGCCCAGTAAAGGGCAACAAACAAGGTGATGGAGGGATGTAGTAAAACCCTGCCCACTACCCGCCACTACTCTATTCAGCTGATCTTCGTGAATTGCTCTAAGTCCATTTTTGGGATAAGTTTTCCTCCCATGATGTTTTCCTCCCATAGATTTATTTCTATAGTCCCTACATAAAAATTTACAAGTTGGAGGTAGGGAGATAAACGTCGGGGTACCGCGCAATGAAATGAAATATTGACAACTGCAGATGGTTCGCAGATTCGATCACGTCACGTTTAAACAGCTACAAATCAAGTTGCTGTCATTTCAACTGTGTGATTTTAGCGAGGGGTCCGGTACTCTTGAATTCGCTGTACACTTGGGTTAAGCTTTGACAGTACGTTGAGTCCGAACTCTTATGAACTCTGGGTTCAGCTTTGATAGTGCAAAGAGTTCAAACATTGTGTAAACCTGAGGTCGCGAGTGTCAGCCTATCGGATTTTAGATCCTAATCTCATTCTCATTTTCGAGCGACCATACTATCTGTAACCCGCCCATTACCTTATCTGTTAAACTTTTTTGAGCGTTCCCCTTACTTAAAAAACGAAACAAAAAGTTTAAAAACAATTTCAAATTTTATTCTAAATTTTCCAGTTTTTCTTTATCAATTAAAAGATTTACAAAAAGATTCAAGATTTTAAAAAATCAAGCATGCCTTTGACAATTTCCATTTTTTGGTTTTTTGGATCTTTTTTATTACTTCGCGTTCTTCTTTTTCCTTTGCGGCACTCTCTCTTTAAATGTCCAATTTTTTTGCATTTAAAACATGCTCTTTCGTTTCTGGGCCTAAGCTGTCCCAGTTTAGACCTTTTTTCTTCTATTGCCGTTGACTCGGTCCCCGGCGAGTCTTCGGTCCGCGGCGGCTTTGCTTCCTCAGGCGAAGGTTCTTCAATTCCTTTAGCCATAAATAAATATTCAGAATTAACACCAATAAAGGGAATAAGATGAGATAAACAACTAGGCTAATTACAATAATACGCTATTTTGCATGCGCCTGTTCATATAATTATATCGAGACACTAATTTCAATAATAGTATTCCTTTATCAATTTATAATGTACATTTTCTAAACTTACTGCTTATATTCCAAAATTGATTTTTTCGAATGGATTTTTCTTCGTTAGAAGTCATGATGTCGTTCAAGTGGTTCCACTCGTTCGTCTATACTAAAGGCAGGCTAGTATGCTAAATAAAACCTTATCGTCCAAAAAATGTTTATATACCCTGTCGTCAGTTCCCATGTTACTTTTTTTTATTCCACACAATCCAACCAATAGTCAAGGTTATCTACTAATCTGCAATATCTCCAAAATACTAGTAGCACATTGCGACGCGGATTCATACACAATGTTAAACCGCATAGCGAACAAAAGTAGTTTTGCCAACTCTTCCAATAAATTTGAAAAACGGGTGTCGTCCAAAAAATTATAATAATATAATAATACAATAATAAAGAAAGCACCGCAGGTGTCGCGCGTCCCGAGAACTTCGGAAAAATGGCTAATGATAAAGCCTCAACCATGGATTTTTCTCAAACCCCCTTGTATTTTAAGAAGTCAAAAGTCGTATAATTTGTGAAATTGATTAGGACGTCCAAATGAATTACGTTTGAGTTGTCAGCTCCTGGCTGTTTATGAAAATGCCTAGTGATGCAAGACGCTTTTTCCGACTCCGGCTCCTCCAGAAACAAAAAGTCGTAAAGGTTGGTTTACTTTGGTTTTGAAATGACCAAGAATGTATCCAAAAACTTCTTTTTGTCTGTTGTTCAAATTTTGAACCATTTGAGCATACTCGTTGTCCTCTACGTATCGAACAGTACCTACGATTGTGTAATCGGGCTTAGTTCCATCTGGCAATTCTCGTCCAATATCGCCAAGTCCATCTAGTAAAGATATAGTAGCAAATTCGGGATCATCGATCATGAATTCTCTATCTCTAGCGTCTTGATGTTCCAATATCGGTTGTATATTGGTAACGTCAATTTGAGCTTCGTTCTCGAGGAATTCAGATCTTGCGCGCTCAAAGTCCGCTTCATCTGATTGATTTACGAATTCACGCCTCTTAAGCGAAATCAACTCCAAATTTGTCTCATATAATTCCTTGAAATTTTGTTCCATTATGTCAGTCGTCTCATTTCGCCACGGTAAATACAACATAATCTGTTCTCGATAGAAATCTAAATTATCTTTTTCGATACTGTAATTTCTAAACCTAATGATTTTGGCGATCGTTCGTTTTCGTACGATACCCTTCGACTCTTTCAGAGCTAGCCAAACAGAGGGAACTTGACCTTCTTCCTCGTTATCCGTCCCTTCGTCCTCGTTAGGATTTGGAACAGTTGCCCCTCTGCCTCTTTTCTTGTTGAATTCGTACCAAGCTGCAAACTCTGCGAGACAAATTGAATCCAACGTATCTGCCCTAAAGGGATAACGGTTCAATAACCCCTCTGCGAAAATGTCCGTGCTATCTTCCGGTAGGTCAAGCAGCTGTGACTTCGGCCGGAGAATATGGACTCGTTTCTCCGGCTGGTTAGTGTTGATATATATCGTAGCTCGGCTAGCCTTGGACACAGTGATCTGCCGACATAAATAAGCCGCTTCTTGAGCAGAAACCTCCTGGCCACTGAGAAATTTGTTAGCGATTATCTTTAACCTTTCTTTGATCGTGGAGCCAGCCTTCTTAGCGGCTTTCATGGCCTCTAGTAGTATCTGAGAGTAGTTGTGATTTACCAATGTACGCGATGATATACATTATACAAGCGTATGCGTCAAGAACAAATTGAATATCCATATTTGCGCACCATAATCTGAGAATGTCTTTGTTGTAAGCGTTCACTCTTACTTCTCGAGGAGATCTCTTCAGAAGAATAGTTTTTTTCTTTAATTTCAGACAGACACAGTCAATGTACACCTGTTCCGTCATTTCAAGAGGATTCAAAAATTCCTCGAATGTTTGCGGAGCCGTTTCTAGAGTTAAAGCAGCGATTGCTTTTTCCACTCTTTCGCATTCTGCCTTAATGAATTTTCCGTATACGTCGGTCCAGTTTCTCAGGTCTGGGTCGTAAACGTATGTCCGCGGCATTGGCGGCCATGGAATTCCGAAACGGCAAAGTGTCGTTTCACCCTGCTTGACCTTACACGTTCTAGTGTGTTTGTGAGTCTGAAGCGGAATCAGACCAGCTAGCTTTTCGTCTTGGGACGTCTCACAAGATATAAAATTATCAGCAAAAGCCGCGACTTCATCGGAGTTTGAACCATCCGCTTTCAGCTTTGGAGCGCCTGACACCCAAATTAAGCTGTGGATATGTGGGCTCCCTCGATGCTGAAACTCTACCCTGTAGTAGTAGTCAATAACAGCTCCTAACGGAGCTGCTCTGCTTTTTAAGAATTTCAACAAAGCTCGAAACCTGTGATCAAAATATCGTGCGCAGGTAATTGGGTCTTCTTGAATTAACTTGGCTTTATCTTGAAAAGTCATATTTTGAATTTCCTTATCAGTCATTCGACTTTTACCAGCAGTAACTAGCAAAGCGTTGAGCAATTCCGGCCAACGCGTTTCGGCCGCGCTTACCGTCAAAAAGAATGACGGAATGTCAAGTTGTCTTGCCATGGCTAAAAGATCTCTAGATTTACTTTGCCAAAAAGCAGGAGAGTTTCGAATACTCTCCTGAATCCGAAATCCGTCGTCGTGATTAATTATAGCTTCTAGACCCCCTTCAACTCTCAATCTCCCTGCGCTAAAGCTTTGACCATCAGCAGCCTTAGTTTTACGCAAGCATATTTGAATGGCTTGGCTAACCTTCAAGGTTTCAATTTTAAACCACTTAAAAAAAAGGTTAGTAACGTCCCTGGCACACCTATCCGAACAAAGTAATTCCCACTTAACAATGTCCTGGTAGCTGCATTTAGCCTTTACGTTAACGACAAAATCAACGGCCTCTTCTAAAATAGAGGACAAAAGTTCTTCGGAAAGTGTGACGTCATTTTTTCTATAAAGTGGCGTACCTACTAACAACCTAAGGGAAGCTAAAATTTGCTTTGGGCGTACGATTTCGAATAAGAATGGATTGGCGTACTGCATACGACGCATCAATTTTATCTGAATTGTATGCGTGTTGTCCGGCAGCCTTGGCAATACTGAACATGACGTGTCCACGTTAGAAGGAACGTTTACAACCGTGCCCTTAGAACCCCTCTGCGAATCGCATCCGAGAGATCTTATCTGTATGAATGGAATTCTCGGACTGACGAGACGTTGCTCGAGATTGGATAACTCGGTAACAATCTCGGGAACGTCGGGAAAACAAAAACCATTACCAGCACAATACTTCGGTACTCGCCCCTTACACACATCCGTATAGCAAGCCTTGCACATAAGAACTATCGGTGTTGTGACATTGTAATCATCTCCAACGAGCGACTGAAATTTTTCATAGAGAAAAGTCGAAGTACTACTTTTAAAGCAGAGCGTAGAACACACTTGGCATTTGTGCGTTGGAACGTCGTTTATCATTTCTGTATATAACATTTCGTGGTAGAGAGGGTCCTCTTTCCTAAGCGTACGCCTTTCCTTGTTTCTACTCTGTTCGCTCTCGCGTAGTTCTGGGTTTTCCCTTCGACTAGCCTTCAGCCTTGCGTTCGAAGCTAACTCTCTCACGCGGACTTCCGGATTTTCCCTTCGAGTAGCCCTAGCATCAATATCCCTAGTGCGCTCATTCTCGCGTAGTTCAGGAATTTCCCTCCGATTAGCCTTCGCCCTTGCGTTCGAAGCTAACTCTCTCACGCGGACTTCCGGATTTTCCCATCGAGTAGCCCTAGCATCAATATCCCTAGTGCGCTCGCTCTCGCGTAGTTCAGGAATTTCCCTCCGATTAGCCTTCGCCCTTGCGTTCGAAGCTAACTCTCTCACTCGGACTTCCGGATTTTCCCATCGAGTAGCCCTAGCATCAATATCCCTAGTGCGCTCGCTCTCACGTAGTTCAGGAATTTCCCTCCGATTAGCCTTCGCCCTTGCGTTCGAAGCTAACTCTCTCGCGCGGACTTCCGGATTTTCCCTTCGAGTAGCCCTAGCATCAATATCCCTAGTGCGCTCGCTCTCGCGTAGTTCAGGAATTTCCCTCCGATTAGCCTTCATCCTTGCGTTTGAAGCTAACTCACTCTCGCGGACTTCGGGATTTTGCCTTCGAGTAGCCTTAGCAACTACTATCCTTGCTTGTTCGTTAGCTCCAAAAATTTCGTCCTCTCTACGTTTTGACTTCGCCATTCGCCACTTTTCCCTTTGAATTGAAGTACCTCTAAAACCTACACCTTCCTCAGTTATCGGAGTTTCACCTGTAACTTGGACCGTTTCGTCTGACGGCTTAATAACTTTATCGGCCGCCTTTTCCTTCTCGCGCGCTTCAGCTTATACAGCTCTCTGCGTCTAGCATTAAGCTTCGCCTTTTTCGCCTTAGTGAATTCATCCTCATCTTTCGGAGGTTTCCTTTTCCGATCACCACCACTAGTGTTACTATCCTTTTTACCATCCTCCTTCGAACCCCCAGGCGTTTGTTCGTCCATTCCTTTAACTACAGCTTTTAGAATTCACCTTGGTGGAATTTTATAATTTAATTTTAAATACACTACGCCTATACTTTAATCCTTAGCCGATGCGAAAATACAACTAAATGAAAACCCCACTTACCAAAAACGTGTGTCAATTTGATTCAAGGAAAAAACATTGGTAAACCACAGCACCAGTATGACGTTTCTAAACCAAAAACAAATAAACCTCAAAGTAAACAACTTTGAAATTTTGAATTTTTACCTTTTTAAAATATTTTTTTAAGATATTCCTTGACCGAATTCGATCACCCTTCTATATTCGAAAATGGTTCTTTGTGAACCATGTATAATGTAAACACACCTAATCATCCCTCATTAAATTTTAATTTCTAAAATAAAATATGACCCTATTAATCTGAAACTTCCAAAATATACTAACAAAGAATAGAGCTATGTAATGCAAATCCACCTTTGAAGATACTAAAGATGTGTTCGCACTAGAGACTTTGAAACAGTCTTGAACCGTTTTGGAAAGGTCAAAATTGAAAATTATATGGTCAACTGTAGAGATCATTTGTCAAAGAATGGAATTATCTCCTTCAAATGTCAATTTTAACATTCGTAACGGGTTGAAAAGGGTTTCAAAGTTGCTAGTGTGAACTTACCTCTAGTCCAGAGGTGAAGATATGATGGGCTGAACAGACTTCTATGGAACGGTAAAATTAACGTTGGGCACGTGCTATTAAAATTTTTTTTTAACTCTCGCGCTCCAGTATGAAGAAAATGCATTAGTTCATTAATTAATTTAATTCGTCTCTCCGCGTCGAAAAATGGGTCAAAAATCTTTCTTCCCCTCTATTTACTTATTATTAATAAAAATAATTCATGGCGATACTTTAAACTTTTATTCCTCGGAAGCTTTCGGACCGCGGCCCCTCATCAGCCTCTTTTTTTTTTTGACTCGTTCTCCCGTCTTTGGGGTTCCAAGGGACTATATTTAGCTTCGTAGCTGATGCCCAAGGCTAGAGAGAAAATAGACACTTTACGATTAAACGATCACACTATCTTTGTAGCGTACGATTCGCTGCGGTACTACTATTTACTCGCTACATTCCAAAACATTCCCGGAATTTGGACAATAAAAGCTGCGTGATTTAGGAAGATTTTTGTGAAGATACAATCTGTTTAGTTTATATAAAAATATGGCTTTGTGATATATCTAATATGAGACCTTCTGCAGAGAAAAAAGGCTTTCAGGTGGCACAGTAAAAGAATATTCATATATATAATATATTAAAAAAGTTTCTTAAAAATATTGCTCTTCATTTCCCTCATAATGTTCAATGAGAAATGTGGTATTCCATAAAAATAAATAATGCCCAACTGTGTTGTGTCAGTAGACTCAGTACATTATCCGAATTCCGTACTGGGAATAGATTGTTAGTCATTAGAGAAATTATTCGCGCCTGATGAATTTACAATAAATAAAATATCAACTCATGATATATAAACTAATATTTATTGAAATTTTGAAACCCAATTTTGATTAATTTTTATATATTAAGTTTTTATTTATTATATATACCTGAATATATATATTTTTAATTATTCTCTCTTGCATATGCCCAAAAAATGTTTATATTGAAACGCAAATATGATTAATTTTCTAAAAAAGGAAGTCCGATTCCTCCTCGGAAAGGTAAGAACCTACTTTCTAGTCCCCTATATCGTACGCGCTACAAAGATAGTGTGATCGTTTATCCTTTCCTCTCTCGTCTTTGCTAGCGGGTACGAAGCTGAATGTAATCCCTTCAAACCCCGAAGACGGGAGAGCGAGCTTATCAAATAGATGATTCTATAAAGTAACATATACACTAATATAGAAACGGATAAAAGAGGCGTTAAAAAGCACCTATTTATATTGCTAATGTTCCCTTTTTCCAAGGTTGGTTTAAAATATAGGATTATCTATACTTTTGCCAACCTCGAAATTAACAAAAAGAGTCGTTAAATAGAACCCGTTTCTAAGGCAGATGTTGCCTTTTTCAAGGGTGGAACGTATATAGATTTTATAGATTGAACTATTATCTCGTGTTTTCGCGAATAAGTGATTTTTGATGCAAAAATTAAATTTCCCCAAAAAGACGGCGCAAAAAAGCACTGAAAGGTAGAGGGAACAAACTAATTCTTGTCAAAAGATTTTCTTTTACGCTCCACCTTCCTGATTTTTTTATCACATCTAATTATGTGCGCATAATTTTCAAATTAATTCCCAGCCTTTGAGAATTTCACATTTTGTATTAAAAGCGAACCGGTAATATTTATTTCCTGGCTCAGTTTATTGCGCTTTTCACCTATTGGGCGGGTTTCTTTTCAAAACCTCTCTCCCAAAATTTCACAATTTGGTTAAAGCACCAAATTGTACGTGATAAAGCTTTGCGCACACTACAAAGTTACGTTGATAATTATTTTCCTTTTTAAAAACGTATCCCCCAAAATTGCGTAACCTATTTAAAAGGGTAAAATAAAATAATTTTTCAAAGCATATATTTTAATTGTGGCTTTTAGATATCATTTGAGTCGCGAAAAGGGCAAAATCCTTCGTTTTGGGTGACTTTCCCCCGTTTGGGACATATTGCAGTTTGAGCGAATTTTATACATCTCAAAAATTCTTTTCTTCGGAACGTATGGGATTCTATAGTGCTCAGAAGTGCGTTATTGAGGAGGCTGTGGTTTAAAGCTTAGTTTCCACTAGCGCGCGTAACGGCGCGTAAGTGCCTACGCGCGACAAAAGCGTCAAATTTTGGCGCGTTGCGATACGATATGGAGCTTTACGCCTCGCGTATTCAAATTTCTAAATTTGACGCCGCGTAATTATATCGTCAAAGCGAGACCCGAAACAAATATAATTTAATAAATTATCTTTTAAAGTAAGTGTATGCCTAGTAATTAATTTAAATAAATTTTCCTTTTCACCCGGCATTCTTTATAAGATTCCACTGGCTTTATCTAGAGGCCGATATAATACCAGTCCAGGTATTACCACCAATTTCCCGGCAAAATGTCTGAAAAGTTTGTATTCTAACCATATTTTCGCAAAAAGATATTTTACTTACAAACCTAAAACGGCTCTAATCGTCGCCCTCGCGTATCTCTTGAAACAAATTTGCATAGTAACTAGCCCCGTTGACTTCGCTTTTGAAACATTCCCCTAATCCAAAAAGATTTTAATTTTTTCGGAGTTTATTCGATACTAAAAATACTAATGGCAAAGCTATTACGTTCGAAATTAGTACCCAGACTTGCCAGAGTAAAAAACTTTCGCGACAGTCACTATGCCCATTTGTGTTTTCAAAATAGGCTTAGTCAAATACTTTCAGGCTTTCAACAGTTACCGCCAAAATGACGCGTAAAATAATTGTAGTGGAAATCGCGGTACGCGTTGCGTAAAAAGTTTGCTACGTAAATTTGACGCTTTTTGACGCTCGTATTCTTTTGCGCGCGCTAGTGGAAACTAAGCTTTAACGAGTCAGTCGCACGCGCTCAATGTTAATTTTAACCTAGCATACAGTCATGTATCTAGAAGAGAAGGGGGTTCCATGGGGCCGGCAAAATTCAAAGACCACCCCGGGCGCTCACTCATGCCACTGCTTCCATAGAAGCTATTATTAATTTTCATCTAAACCACCCTGTATTTTATAAATATTTTTAAATTAAAATGATTTACCGCTAACCCTATTAACAGTTTATGTTGTTAATCTTACAGTAGTAGTCCTCAAATCTGAACTTTGAAACTTTATTCAAAGAATTATTGGCATTTTTCAAGTAGTGTCCCGAATAAAACCCCCTCGCAGTCCGAATTGGAAACCAGCGTGGTCCAAATTAATGAATTAGGGCCCCCTAGGTCAGAATAAGACTTTTTGATATAAAAACCGGGGGTAACATACGCTTTTTAAGTCTTAGTACACCTAATTTAAGAATTCGATCGTTAGACACAGCCATTTTTATTATTATTAAAATCTCGCGCTGAACGAACTTAGCTTCTAAAAATAAAGGATTTTAATGTTATAAAAAAAAAAAAAAAAAAAAAAAACCCACGCGCTCATTGACACCATTATTTTCAAAACAAGCAGCGAGTAATAATATTTATCAGCTTTCGGCTTAGATTTTACTCGTTTACTCGCGCATAAGGAAAGGCCATGTTAATAGACTTAATCGATAATTAAAAATAAAATTCATTTCATCACCCCTGAAACCGACACGATGTCATACTACTCTATAACGCTCGAAAAAACTTATACAAAATGAAACATTTTAGAAATACCTTTGCCAATAACGTTGCGATCACGGCGACAACAGCTTCGTCTTCTAATATAAAAATGTTGATCTTAAATCACACTTTGTCATTCACAATTGTCCACCATGTTACGTTATTAAAAAAAATTAACTAAAACAATATTTGTGATCGTAGAAATAAAGCGTCCATCGTTCAAAACTACACACAATATATGCGATATCTATATTTGCTTCTAAGCCTTCTGAAGAAACTGGGAAATTCCTTAATATTTAAAATCAATTTGAGTTTTCTTCACACAATAACCTTAGATATAACACAACTTTGAATGGGAATGTATAGTTAAAAACTTCTTTACAGCATATTACGCTTTGAAATCTCATACTGATATATTTTGCCTCCTATATAGGCACCTTAAAGACCTCTCTTTCCTCCCGATACTCCCCTGTCAATCATTTTGACGAGAGGTGGCTCTTGCGGTGGGGGTCCATTGTCCGGTGATAGCGCTCTCCCCCCCTTATCGCCGCGCTCACCTTTCTCGTTGATACTTTCTTGCGTTTTCAACGAGAATATCTAGAGAAACTTTCACCAGGCTGAGGTTATAGTGGAGGAAATTAGTTTCGAGTTGAAAGGGGACTTCTAATAAAAAAAGCAAATACAGGTGTGAATTCCAAAAATGAGCTGTGATTGTATTGTGACGATACAATCAACTCGAAACTAATTTCCTCCACTATAACCTCAGCCTGGTGAAAGTTTCTCTAGATATTCTCGTTGAAAACGCATGAAAGCGGCGATAAGGGGGGAGAGCGCTATCACCGGACAATGGACCATCACCGAGAGAACCATCTCTCGTCAAAATGATTGACACGGGAGTAGCGGTAGGAGAGAGAGGATTAAAATTCGCGCACGTGATAAAAAAATTTGCTATGCTCGGTCTTCAAAATTTTAAAAACTCAAAATCTCTTTGTAAAGAAAGTTTGGCACCAGCTAGTGTCACTGCTTTTACACTAAATAGAATTGTAAAATAACCTTGGACCAAAAAAAAAGAAAAATAAAAAAAAAACTTGAATAGAACCTGTTTCTTTAAAGGGATAATGCAACCAAACAACAAGTGATTCTTTTAAGCAATTCCTTATCGTTAAATTAGGCGTAATCCACTAGTGGAAAAATTTACGAATACATACGACACTAAAAATAAATTTAAAACTTACCCGGAAAATAGGCTTAGCGGGACTCATGAGATCAGCTCAATTTAACGCATTAAGCTGGCGATCAATCGAATGCAATTAAAAATCTCGCGCCCAGTAAAGGGCAACAAACAAGGTGATGGAGGGATGTAGTAAAACCCTGCCCACTACCCGCCACTACTCTATTCAGCTGATCTTCGTGAATTGCTCTAAGTCCATTTTTGGGATAAGTTTTCCTCCCATGATGTTTTCCTCCCATAGATTTATTTCTATAGTCCCTACATAAAAATTTACAAGTTGGAGGTAGGGAGATAAACGTCGGGGTACCGCGCAATGAAATGAAATATTGACAACTGCAGATGGTTCGCAGATTCGATCACGTCACGTTTAAACAGCTACAAATCAAGTTGCTGTCATTTCAACTGTGTGATTTTAGCGAGGGGTCCGGTACCCTTGAATTCGCTGTACACTTGGGTTAAGCTTTGACAGTACGTTGAGTCCGAACTCTTATGAACTCTGGGTTCAGCTTTGATAGTGCAAAGAGTTCAAACATTGTGTAAACCTGAGGTCGCGAGTGTCAGCCTATCGGATTTTAGATCCTAATCTCATTCTCATTTTCGAGCGACCATCCTATCTGTAACCCGCCCATTACCTTATCTGTTAAACTTTTTTGAGCGTTCCCCTTACTTAAAAAACGAAACAAAAAGTTTAAAAACAATTTCAAATTTTATTCTAAATTTTCCAGTTTTTCTTTATCAATTAAAAGATTTACAAAAAGATTCAAGATTTTAAAAAATCAAGCATGCCTTTGACAATTTCCATTTTTTGGTTTTTTGGATCTTTTTTATTACTTCGCGTTCTTCTTTTTCCTTTGCGGCACTCTCTCTTTAAATGTCCAATTTTTTTGCATTTAAAACATGCTCTTTCGTTTCTGGGCCTAAGCTGTCCCAGTTTAGACCTTTTTTCTTCTATTGCCGTTGACTCGGTCCCCGGTGAGTCTTCGGTCCGCGGCGGCTTTGCTTCCTCAGGCGAAGGTTCTTCAATTCCTTTAGCCATAAATAAATATTCAGAATTAACACCAATAAAGGGAATAAGATGAGATAAACAACTAGGCTAATTACAATAATACGCTATTTTGCATGCGCCTGTTCATATAATTATATCGAGACACTAATTTCAATAATAGTATTCCTTTATCAATTTATAATGTACAATTTCTAAACTTACTGCTTATATTCCAAAATTGATTTTTTCGAATGGATTTTTCTTCGTTAGAAGTCATGATGTCGTTCAAGTGGTTCCACTCGTTCGTCTATACTAAAGGCAGGCTAGTATGCTAAATAAAACCTTATCGTCCAAAAAATGTTTATATACCCTGTCGTCAGTTCCCATGTTACTTTTTTTTATTCCACACAATCCAACCAATAGTCAAGGTTATCTACTAATCTGCAATATCTCCAAAATACTAGTAGCACATTGCGACGCGGATTCATACACAATGTTAAACCGCATAGCGAACAAAAGTAGTTTTGCCAACTCTTCCAATAAATTTGAAAAACGGGTGTCGTCCAAAAAATTATAATAATATAATAATACAATAATAAAGAAAGCACCGCAGGTGTCGCGCGTCCCGAGAACTTCGGAAAAATGGCTAATGATAAAGCCTCAACCATGGATTTTTCTCAAACCCCCTTGTATTTTAAGAAGTCAAAAGTCGTATAATTTGTGAAATTGATTAGGACGTCCAAATGAATTACGTTTGAGTTGTCAGCTCCTGGCTGTTTATGAAAATGCCTAGTGATGCAAGACGCTTTTTCCGACTCCGGCTCCTCCAGAAACAAAAAGTCGTAAAGGTTGGTTTACTTTGGTTTTGAAATGACCAAGAATGTATCCAAAAACTTCTTTTTGTCTGTTGTTCAAATTTTGAACCATTTGAGCATACTCGTTGTCCTCTACGTATCGAACAGTACCTACGATTGTGTAATCGGGCTTAGTTCCATCTGGCAATTCTCGTCCAATATCGCCAAGTCCATCTAGTAAAGATATAGTAGCAAATTCGGGATCATCGATCATGAATTCTCTATCTCTAGCGTCTTGATGTTCCAATATCGGTTGTATATTGGTAACGTCAATTTGAGCTTCGTTCTCGAGGAATTCAGATCTTGCGCGCTCAAAGTCCGCTTCATCTGATTGATTTACGAATTCACGCCTCTTAAGCGAAATCAACTCCAAATTTGTCTCATATAATTCCTTGAAATTTTGTTCCATTATGTCAGTCGTCTCATTTCGCCACGGTAAATACAACATAATCTGTTCTCGATAGAAATCTAAATTATCTTTTTCGATACTGTAATTTCTAAACCTAATGATTTTGGCGATCGTTCGTTTTCGTACGATACCCTTCGACTCTTTCAGAGCTAGCCAAACAGAGGGAACTTGACCTTCTTCCTCGTTATCCGTCCCTTCGTCCTCGTTAGGATTTGGAACAGTTGCCCCTCTGCCTCTTTTCTTGTTGAATTCGTACCAAGCTGCAAACTCTGCGAGACAAATTGAATCCAACGTATCTGCCCTAAAGGGATAACGGTTCAATAACCCCTCTGCGAAAATGTCCGTGCTATCTTCCGGTAGGTCAAGCAGCTGTGACTTCGGCCGGAGAATATGGACTCGTTTCTCCGGCTGGTTAGTGTTGATATATATCGTAGCTCGGCTAGCCTTGGACACAGTGATCTGCCGACATAAATAAGCCGCTTCTTGAGCAGAAACCTCCTGGCCACTGAGAAATTTGTTAGCGATTATCTTTAACCTTTCTTTGATCGTGGAGCCAGCCTTCTTAGCGGCTTTCATGGCCTCTAGTAGTATCTGAGAGTAGTTGTGATTTACCAATGTACGCGATGATATACATTATACAAGCGTATGCGTCAAGAACAAATTGAATATCCATATTTGCGCACCATAATCTGAGAATGTCTTTGTTGTAAGCGTTCACTCTTACTTCTCGAGGAGATCTCTTCAGAAGAATAGTTTTTTTCTTTAATTTCAGACAGACACAGTCAATGTACACCTGTTCCGTCATTTCAAGAGGATTCAAAAATTCCTCGAATGTTTGCGGAGCCGTTTCTAGAGTTAAAGCAGCGATTGCTTTTTCCACTCTTTCGCATTCTGCCTTAATGAATTTTCCGTATACGTCGGTCCAGTTTCTCAGGTCTGGGTCGTAAACGTATGTCCGCGGCATTGGCGGCCATGGAATTCCGAAACGGCAAAGTGTCGTTTCACCCTGCTTGACCTTACACGTTCTAGTGTGTTTGTGAGTCTGAAGCGGAATCAGACCAGCTAGCTTTTCGTCTTGGGACGTCTCACAAGATATAAAATTATCAGCAAAAGCCGCGACTTCATCGGAGTTTGAACCATCCGCTTTCAGCTTTGGAGCGCCTGACACCCAAATTAAGCTGTGGATATGTGGGCTCCCTCGATGCTGAAACTCTACCCTGTAGTAGTAGTCAATAACAGCTCCTAACGGAGCTGCTCTGCTTTTTAAGAATTTCAACAAAGCTCGAAACCTGTGATCAAAATATCGTGCGCAGGTAATTGGGTCTTCTTGAATTAACTTGGCTTTATCTTGAAAAGTCATATTTTGAATTTCCTTATCAGTCATTCGACTTTTACCAGCAGTAACTAGCAAAGCGTTGAGCAATTCCGGCCAACGCGTTTCGGCCGCGCTTACCGTCAAAAAGAATGACGGAATGTCAAGTTGTCTTGCCATGGCTAAAAGATCTCTAGATTTACTTTGCCAAAAAGCAGGAGAGTTTCGAATACTCTCCTGAATCCGAAATCCGTCGTCGTGATTAATTATAGCTTCTAGACCCCCTTCAACTCTCAATCTCCCTGCGCTAAAGCTTTGACCATCAGCAGCCTTAGTTTTACGCAAGCATATTTGAATGGCTTGGCTAACCTTCAAGGTTTCAATTTTAAACCACTTAAAAAAAAGGTTAGTAACGTCCCTGGCACACCTATCCGAACAAAGTAATTCCCACTTAACAATGTCCTGGTAGCTGCATTTAGCCTTTACGTTAACGACAAAATCAACGGCCTCTTCTAAAATAGAGGACAAAAGTTCTTCGGAAAGTGTGACGTCATTTTTTCTATAAAGTGGCGTACCTACTAACAACCTAAGGGAAGCTAAAATTTGCTTTGGGCGTACGATTTCGAATAAGAATGGATTGGCGTACTGCATACGACGCATCAATTTTATCTGAATTGTATGCGTGTTGTCCGGCAGCCTTGGCAATACTGAACATGACGTGTCCACGTTAGAAGGAACGTTTACAACCGTGCCCTTAGAACCCCTCTGCGAATCGCATCCGAGAGATCTTATCTGTATGAATGGAATTCTCGGACTGACGAGACGTTGCTCGAGATTGGATAACTCGGTAACAATCTCGGGAACGTCGGGAAAACAAAAACCATTACCAGCACAATACTTCGGTACTCGCCCCTTACAAACATCCGTATAGCAAGCCTTGCACATAAGAACTATCGGTGTTGTGACATTGTAATCATCTCCAACGAGCGACTGAAATTTTTCATAGAGTAAAGTCGAAGTACTACTTTTAAAGCAGAGCGTAGAACACACTTGGCATTTGTGCGTTGGAACGTCGTTTATCATTTCTGTATATAACATTTCGTGGTAGAGAGGGTCCTCTTTCCTAAGCGTACGCCTTTCCTTGTTTCTACTCTGTTCGCTCTCGCGTAGTTCTGGGTTTTCCCTTCGACTAGCCTTCAGCCTTGCGTTCGAAGCTAACTCTCTCACGCGGACTTCCGGATTTTCCCTTCGAGTAGCCCTAGCATCAATATCCCTAGTGCGCTCATTCTCGCGTAGTTCAGGAATTTCCCTCCGATTAGCCTTCGCCCTTGCGTTCGAAGCTAACTCTCTCACGCGGACTTCCGGATTTTCCCATCGAGTAGCCCTAGCATCAATATCCCTAGTGCGCTCGCTCTCGCGTAGTTCAGGAATTTCCCTCCGATTAGCCTTCGCCCTTGCGTTCGAAGCTAACTCTCTCACTCGGACTTCCGGATTTTCCCTTCGAGTAGCCCTAGCATCAATATCCCTAGTGCGCTCGCTCTCGCGTAGTTCAGGAATTTCCCTCCGATTAGCCTTCATCCTTGCGTTTGAAGCTAACTCACTCTCGCGGACTTCGGGATTTTGCCTTCGAGTAGCCTTAGCAACTACTATCCTTGCTTGTTCGTTAGCTCCAAAAATTTCGTCCTCTCTACGTTTTGACTTCGCCATTCGCCACTTTTCCCTTTGAATTGAAGTACCTCTAAAACCTACACCTTCCTCAGTTATCGGAGTTTCACCTGTAACTTGGACCGTTTCGTCTGACGGCTTAATAACTTTATCGGCCGCCTTTTCCTTCTCGCGCGCTTCAGCTTATACAGCTCTCTGCGTCTAGCATTAAGCTTCGCCTTTTTCGCCTTAGTGAATTCATCCTCATCTTTCGGAGGTTTCCTTTTCCGATCACCACCACTAGTGTTACTATCCTTTTTACCATCCTCCTTCGAACCCCCAGGCGTTTGTTCGTCCATTCCTTTAACTACAGCTTTTAGAATTCACCTTGGTGGAATTTTATAATTTAATTTTAAATACACTACGCCTATACTTTAATCCTTAGCCGATGCGAAAATACAACTAAATGAAAACCCCACTTACCAAAAACGTGTGTCAATTTGATTCAAGGAAAAAACATTGGTAAACCACAGCACCAGTATGACGTTTCTAAACCAAAAACAAATAAACCTCAAAGTAAACAACTTTGAAATTTTGAATTTTTACCTTTTTAAAATATTTTTTTAAGATATTCCTTGACCGAATTCGATCACCCTTCTATATTCGAAAATGGTTCTTTGTGAACCATGTATAATGTAAACACACCTAATCATCCCTCATTAAATTTTAATTTCTAAAATAAAATATGACCCTATTAATCTGAAACTTCCAAAATATACTAACAAAGAATAGAGCTATGTAATGCAAATCCACCTTTGAAGATACTAAAGATGTGTTCGCACTAGAGACTTTGAAACAGTCTTGAACCGTTTTGGAAAGGTCAAAATTGAAAATTATATGGTCAACTGTAGAGATCATTTGTCAAAGAATGGAATTATCTCCTTCAAATGTCAATTTTAACATTCGTAACGGGTTGAAAAGGGTTTCAAAGTTGCTAGTGTGAACTTACCTCTAGTCCAGAGGTGAAGATATGATGGGCTGAACAGACTTCTATGGAACGGTAAAATTAACGTTGGGCACGTGCTATTAAAATTTTTTTTTAACTCTCGCGCTCCAGTATGAAGAAAATGCATTAGTTCATTAATTAATTTAATTCGTCTCTCCGCGTCGAAAAATGGGTCAAAAATCTTTCTTCCCCTCTATTTACTTATTATTAATAAAAATAATTCATGGCGATACTTTAAACTTTTATTCCTCGGAAGCTTTCGGACCGCGGCCCCTCATCAGCCTCTTTTTTTTTTTGACTCGTTCTCCCGTCTTTGGGGTTCCAAGGGACTATATTTAGCTTCGTAGCTGATGCCCAAGGCTAGAGAGAAAATAGACACTTTACGATTAAACGATCACACTATCTTTGTAGCGTACGATTCGCTGCGGTACTACTATTTACTCGCTACATTCCAAAACATTCCCGGAATTTGGACAATAAAAGCTGCGTGATTTAGGAAGATTTTTGTGAAGATACAATCTGTTTAGTTTATATAAAAATATGGCTTTGTGATATATCTAATATGAGACCTTCTGCAGAGAAAAAAGGCTTTCAGGTGGCACAGTAAAAGAATATTCATATATATAATATATTAAAAAAGTTTCTTAAAAATATTGCTCTTCATTTCCCTCATAATGTTCAATGAGAAATGTGGTATTCCATAAAAATAAATAATGCCCAACTGTGTTGTGTCAGTAGACTCAGTACATTATCCGAATTCCGTACTGGGAATAGATTGTTAGTCATTAGAGAAATTATTCGCGCCTGATGAATTTACAATAAATAAAATATCAACTCATGATATATAAACTAATATTTATTGAAATTTTGAAACCCAATTTTGATTAATTTTTATATATTAAGTTTTTATTTATTATATATACCTGAATATATATATTTTTAATTATTCTCTCTTGCATATGCCCAAAAAATGTTTATATTGAAACGCAAATATGATTAATTTTCTAAAAAAGGAAGTCCGATTCCTCCTCGGAAAGGTAAGAACCTACTTTCTAGTCCCCTATATCGTACGCGCTACAAAGATAGTGTGATCGTTTATCCTTTCCTCTCTCGTCTTTGCTAGCGGGTACGAAGCTGAATGTAATCCCTTCAAACCCCGAAGACGGGAGAGCGAGCTTATCAAATAGATGATTCTATAAAGTAACATATACACTAATATAGAAACGGATAAAAGAGGCGTTAAAAAGCACCTATTTATATTGCTAATGTTCCCTTTTTCCAAGGTTGGTTTAAAATATAGGATTATCTATACTTTTGCCAACCTCGAAATTAACAAAAAGAGTCGTTAAATAGAACCCGTTTCTAAGGCAGATGTTGCCTTTTTCAAGGGTGGAACGTATATAGATTTTATAGATTGAACTATTATCTCGTGTTTTCGCGAATAAGTGATTTTTGATGCAAAAATTAAATTTCCCCAAAAAGACGGCGCAAAAAAGCACTGAAAGGTAGAGGGAACAAACTAATTCTTGTCAAAAGATTTTCTTTTACGCTCCACCTTCCTGATTTTTTTATCACATCTAATTATGTGCGCATAATTTTCAAATTAATTCCCAGCCTTTGAGAATTTCACATTTTGTATTAAAAGCGAACCGGTAATATTTATTTCCTGGCTCAGTTTATTGCGCTTTTCACCTATTGGGCGGGTTTCTTTTCAAAACCTCTCTCCCAAAATTTCACAATTTGGTTAAAGCACCAAATTGTACGTGATAAAGCTTTGCGCACACTACAAAGTTACGTTGATAATTATTTTCCTTTTTAAAAACGTATCCCCCAAAATTGCGTAACCTATTTAAAAGGGTAAAATAAAATAATTTTTCAAAGCATATATTTTAATTGTGGCTTTTAGATATCATTTGAGTCGCGAAAAGGGCAAAATCCTTCGTTTTGGGTGACTTTCCCCCGTTTGGGACATATTGCAGTTTGAGCGAATTTTATACATCTCAAAAATTCTTTTCTTCGGAACGTATGGGATTCTATAGTGCTCAGAAGTGCGTTATTGAGGAGGCTGTGGTTTAAAGCTTAGTTTCCACTAGCGCGCGTAACGGCGCGTAAGTGCCTACGCGCGACAAAAGCGTCAAATTTTGGCGCGTTGCGATACGATATGGAGCTTTACGCCTCGCGTATTCAAATTTCTAAATTTGACGCCGCGTAATTATATCGTCAAAGCGAGACCCGAAACAAATATAATTTAATAAATTATCTTTTAAAGTAAGTGTATGCCTAGTAATTAATTTAAATAAATTTTCCTTTTCACCCGGCATTCTTTATAAGATTCCACTGGCTTTATCTAGAGGCCGATATAATACCAGTCCAGGTATTACCACCAATTTCCCGGCAAAATGTCTGAAAAGTTTGTATTCTAACCATATTTTCGCAAAAAGATATTTTACTTACAAACCTAAAACGGCTCTAATCGTCGCCCTCGCGTATCTCTTGAAACAAATTTGCATAGTAACTAGCCCCGTTGACTTCGCTTTTGAAACATTCCCCTAATCCAAAAAGATTTTAATTTTTTCGGAGTTTATTCGATACTAAAAATACTAATGGCAAAGCTATTACGTTCGAAATTAGTACCCAGACTTGCCAGAGTAAAAAACTTTCGCGACAGTCACTATGCCCATTTGTGTTTTCAAAATAGGCTTAGTCAAATACTTTCAGGCTTTCAACAGTTACCGCCAAAATGACGCGTAAAATAATTGTAGTGGAAATCGCGGTACGCGTTGCGTAAAAAGTTTGCTACGTAAATTTGACGCTTTTTGACGCTCGTATTCTTTTGCGCGCGCTAGTGGAAACTAAGCTTTAACGAGTCAGTCGCACGCGCTCAATGTTAATTTTAACCTAGCATACAGTCATGTATCTAGAAGAGAAGGGGGTTCCATGGGGCCGGCAAAATTCAAAGACCACCCCGGGCGCTCACTCATGCCACTGCTTCCATAGAAGCTATTATTAATTTTCATCTAAACCACCCTGTATTTTATAAATATTTTTAAATTAAAATGATTTACCGCTAACCCTATTAACAGTTTATGTTGTTAATCTTACAGTAGTAGTCCTCAAATCTGAACTTTGAAACTTTATTCAAAGAATTATTGGCATTTTTCAAGTAGTGTCCCGAATAAAACCCCCTCGCAGTCCGAATTGGAAACCAGCGTGGTCCAAATTAATGAATTAGGGCCCCCTAGGTCAGAATAAGACTTTTTGATATAAAAACCGGGGGTAACATACGCTTTTTAAGTCTTAGTACACCTAATTTAAGAATTCGATCGTTAGACACAGCCATTTTTATTATTATTAAAATCTCGCGCTGAACGAACTTAGCTTCTAAAAATAAAGGATTTTAATGTTATAAAAAAAAAAAAAAAAAAAAAAACCCACGCGCTCATTGACACCATTATTTTCAAAACAAGCAGCGAGTAATAATATTTATCAGCTTTCGGCTTAGATTTTACTCGTTTACTCGCGCATAAGGAAAGGCCATGTTAATAGACTTAATCGATAATTAAAAATAAAATTCATTTCATCACCCCTGAAACCGACACGATGTCATACTACTCTATAACGCTCGAAAAAACTTATACAAAATGAAACATTTTAGAAATACCTTTGCCAATAACGTTGCGATCACGGCGACAACAGCTTCGTCTTCTAATATAAAAATGTTGATCTTAAATCACACTTTGTCATTCACAATTGTCCACCATGTTACGTTATTAAAAAAAATTAACTAAAACAATATTTGTGATCGTAGAAATAAAGCGTCCATCGTTCAAAACTACACACAATATATGCGATATCTATATTTGCTTCTAAGCCTTCTGAAGAAACTGGGAAATTCCTTAATATTTAAAATCAATTTGAGTTTTCTTCACACAATAACCTTAGATATAACACAACTTTGAATGGGAATGTATAGTTAAAAACTTCTTTACAGCATATTACGCTTTGAAATCTCATACTGATATATTTTGCCTCCTATATAGGCACCTTAAAGACCTCTCTTTCCTCCCGATACTCCCCTGTCAATCATTTTGACGAGAGGTGGCTCTTGCGGTGGGGGTCCATTGTCCGGTGATAGCGCTCTCCCCCCCTTATCGCCGCGCTCACCTTTCTCGTTGATACTTTCTTGCGTTTTCAACGAGAATATCTAGAGAAACTTTCACCAGGCTGAGGTTATAGTGGAGGAAATTAGTTTCGAGTTGAAAGGGGACTTCTAATAAAAAAAGCAAATACAGGTGTGAATTCCAAAAATGAGCTGTGATTGTATTGTGACGATACAATCAACTCGAAACTAATTTCCTCCACTATAACCTCAGCCTGGTGAAAGTTTCTCTAGATATTCTCGTTGAAAACGCATGAAAGCGGCGATAAGGGGGGAGAGCGCTATCACCGGACAATGGACCATCACCGAGAGAACCATCTCTCGTCAAAATGATTGACACGGGAGTAGCGGTAGGAGAGAGAGGATTAAAATTCGCGCACGTGATAAAAAAATTTGCTATGCTCGGTCTTCAAAATTTTAAAAACTCAAAATCTCTTTGTAAAGAAAGTTTGGCACCAGCTAGTGTCACTGCTTTTACACTAAATAGAATTGTAAAATAACCTTGGACCAAAAAAAAAGAAAAATAAAAAAAAAACTTGAATAGAACCTGTTTCTTTAAAGGGATAATGCAACCAAACAACAAGTGATTCTTTTAAGCAATTCCTTATCGTTAAATTAGGCGTAATCCACTAGTGGAAAAATTTACGAATACATACGACACTAAAAATAAATTTAAAACTTACCCGGAAAATAGGCTTAGCGGGACTCATGAGATCAGCTCAATTTAACGCATTAAGCTGGCGATCAATCGAATGCAATTAAAAATCTCGCGCCCAGTAAAGGGCAACAAACAAGGTGATGGAGGGATGTAGTAAAACCCTGCCCACTACCCGCCACTACTCTATTCAGCTGATCTTCGTGAATTGCTCTAAGTCCATTTTTGGGATAAGTTTTCCTCCCATGATGTTTTCCTCCCATAGATTTATTTCTATAGTCCCTACATAAAAATTTACAAGTTGGAGGTAGGGAGATAAACGTCGGGGTACCGCGCAATGAAATGAAATATTGACAACTGCAGATGGTTCGCAGATTCGATCACGTCACGTTTAAACAGCTACAAATCAAGTTGCTGTCATTTCAACTGTGTGATTTTAGCGAGGGGTCCGGTACTCTTGAATTCGCTGTACACTTGGGTTAAGCTTTGACAGTACGTTGAGTCCGAACTCTTATGAACTCTGGGTTCAGCTTTGATAGTGCAAAGAGTTCAAACATTGTGTAAACCTGAGGTCGCGAGTGTCAGCCTATCGGATTTTAGATCCTAATCTCATTCTCATTTTCGAGCGACCATCCTATCTGTAACCCGCCCATTACCTTATCTGTTAAACTTTTTTGAGCGTTCCCCTTACTTAAAAAACGAAACAAAAAGTTTAAAAACAATTTCAAATTTTATTCTAAATTTTCCAGTTTTTCTTTATCAATTAAAAGATTTACAAAAAGATTCAAGATTTTAAAAAATCAAGCATGCCTTTGACAATTTCCATTTTTTGGTTTTTTGGATCTTTTTTATTACTTCGCGTTCTTCTTTTTCCTTTGCGGCACTCTCTCTTTAAATGTCCAATTTTTTTGCATTTAAAACATGCTCTTTCGTTTCTGGGCCTAAGCTGTCCCAGTTTAGACCTTTTTTCTTCTATTGCCGTTGACTCGGTCCCCGGCGAGTCTTCGGTCCGCGGCGGCTTTGCTTCCTCAGGCGAAGGTTCTTCAATTCCTTTAGCCATAAATAAATATTCAGAATTAACACCAATAAAGGGAATAAGATGAGATAAACAACTAGGCTAATTACAATAATACGCTATTTTGCATGCGCCTGTTCATATAATTATATCGAGACACTAATTTCAATAATAGTATTCCTTTATCAATTTATAATGTACAATTTCTAAACTTACTGCTTATATTCCAAAATTGATTTTTTCGAATGGATTTTTCTTCGTTAGAAGTCATGATGTCGTTCAAGTGGTTCCACTCGTTCGTCTATACTAAAGGCAGGCTAGTATGCTAAATAAAACCTTATCGTCCAAAAAATGTTTATATACCCTGTCGTCAGTTCCCATGTTACTTTTTTTTATTCCACACAATCCAACCAATAGTCAAGGTTATCTACTAATCTGCAATATCTCCAAAATACTAGTAGCACATTGTTACGCGGATTCATACACAATGTTAAACCGCATAGCGAACAAAAGTAGTTTTGCCAACTCTTCCAATAAATTTGAAAAACGGGTGTCGTCCAAAAAATTATAATAATATAATAATACAATAATAAAGAAAGCACCGCAGGTGTCGCGCGTCCCGAGAACTTCGGAAAAATGGCTAATGATAAAGCCTCAACCATGGATTTTTCTCAAACCCCCTTGTATTTTAAGAAGTCAAAAGTCGTATAATTTGTGAAATTGATTAGGACGTCCAAATGAATCAAAACCTATTCATTTTAAATAATCAACCTAAAATAAATAATTTCAATTTAATTCAATTGGTACGGTCTTACAACTAACCCAAAAATCCGCCGTTCATTGTTATAGCGTAGTATGTAGCCTATTGTTCCCGTCATTACAAGATAAAGATGTTGCTCGACAAATCCTTCGAAATTTCTCAACAATTTTGCGGCTGTCAAAAATTCTGGCTAATACTATTTTTAAAAATAAAGATTTCATTGGAGTACTAAGAAAATTAATTATTTTAGTCACCCTAAAAACTTATATTATGTACATGCTCCAGGAATCTTAGAGAGAAATTTATCATTTCGCTAACACTTTACAATAATAAACATATCATTTAAATAACGAACATAAATTTTATTTGCGGGAAGAGTTTGTGCACATTTTAAATTTTGTTTTCCAATTATTTTTAATTATTCTTCGTTAATTATTGCTTCTCGATTGAGTCGGGCAAAATGGGCGTTTGCTCTTTCATTAAACATTTCGTTCCATAGCACTTCTTCTAACTCAAATTGAATGGCTAAGGCCATATTTAGCTCCATTTTCAATTCTAATTTTTGTTCTTCAATATGAAAAAGCTCTTCAATCTGAAACGATTCGGCAACTAGCGCTTTATCTACCTCCATTCTTACATCACTCGAAGAATTCCACATTTTATCATTTTCTTCCTCCGTTCCCATCTTATCTCGGAAGAAAATAACTACAATGCAATTTAATATTCATTATAATGCTGGTATATCGTATCGGAGGAGGGGGGTGTAATCGAAAACCCACAATAACATGATCCCGAATTACAGGCATTATGCAAATTTATACTTCTTATAACTAACAAACTTGCACACGTTTAAAGGTATAATGAAGGCTGACCGAAAACACATCATTTGCCGATCCTTCTCATAAAAATTGAGTCTTAACTATAGGAAAACCCCAAAAAACTATTCGCGCCAGTATAATAATTCGATTGGAAATTACTCACCTTTAGAAAGTAAGTAGAATCTGACAGTAAAGCTATTTTTTAAAATTGCTCACCATTTTACAACAACTGGCGCGAATAGTTTTTTGGGGGTTTTCCTATAGTTAAGACTCAATTTTTATGAGAAGGATCGGCAAATGATGTGTTTTCGGTCAGCCTTCATTATACCTTTAAACGTGTGCAAGTTTGTTAGTTATAAGAAGTATCAATTTGCATTGGGCTTTTTCGCGTGACGTGGTTTATGGACAGTCCCTAATTTGCTAGGCAAAAACATTTACGAGCTAAAATTTCGTTACGGATCATTTTATAAACTAACATTTTTTTACATTTTTTTATAAGTTAACCTTTAATTAGAAATTAATTTCTAAGGTAAAATTTGATTTGTGATTTATTTATAAGCTAACAGTTCATTAGAGAGAATACAGGTGGATCGAGGGGTTCGACACTCTTGAATCCGCTGAGTTTAGCTTTGACAGTGAATTGGAATAGGAAGTTGGCCAAAATTGTCTCTCTTTTAGTTTAAGCTTAAATGTATCCGCGCTTGGGCTTGTGTAGCGGGGGCTTTCCACTCCACACCGTTATTCTCTATGCTAATGCATTCTATTTCCTTGTTTCATCGCATGCGTGCTCGGTATACACATTTTGTAGGTGCTTAAACTATAAAAAGGCAATATCCCCATGGATCCCAGCTAAGCCTACTTTCCAAGTAAATTAAACAAATTTTTTAGAATTAAATATTACCTTTTTTGATAATGAATTTGATGAATTTATAGAAAATCTGTTCGATAACAATCACCCCGTGAACCTTCACTTTCCCGTTTAAAACATTGTATTCAAAATTTAACGAATCTTAGTCGATCATCGGGAAAAGAGTCAATCTAAGTTTTGAAACTAAGTATTTATAGCTAGAAATGTTACTATAAAGTAATGCTCATCTATGTTACTATAACTCGACGTTTGCGATATTTTTGAAGTTTTTCTCGAGAGGTTAAACACACGCGAGAACCAAATTTTTAAGTAATATTTTTTTTTCCATCGACTATGTCTCATGAAACCCCGACAATCGCGCATATCTATTCTGTATTGCCCTTTTATTGCTATTCGCGGAAAAATACACAATGTTAAACTTCATACCAAGAAATATCTATAACGTATTTCCTTGGTCATACTGATAAACCTTGTTTTGATATTATTTCCCGATTGTATATTGGCGGATAAATACACCATTTTTAAACCTCATAGTTGAAAAGTAGTTATACGAAGGGAAACTTCTCTAGACCATACCTCTTTCTATTATCTTTATGCGCGCCGACTTAACGTCGCCTCTAATTTTCACTGTACAGCGAGGGCTTGTATGACATCATATTGTCCTTAAGGCAAACTTACGTTCACACAGCATTTCTGACCAAAGAAATAACTCTGTGCAAATCTCAAAATCCTAATGTCTTTGGGGTTAAAACATAATTGCATAATTCGATTAATCTAGGAAAGAGGAAGAGAATAATAACCTTAAGGCGTGTAGGGGTTAACGAAATGTACACACCCCCGCAAAGATATCCTGCCTGGCTACCTACCGAAAAACGGTAGAGGGTATTACCTCGGGTATTACACCTGGGAATTATGAAACCTCAGCATGGATTATGCCGCCAATGGCTTCATTTTCCCCTTCCATATGAAATAATTCTAAAAAAAACTTTGCATTTCAAAAGGAATATAACCCGTTTGGCGAAATTTAACAAAAAGGACGCTACAAGGCTAGAATCACACGTACTCTAGATAAGAATTTCAAGGGATTAGGATTAAACACAGAGAAAAACAATCTTATAATATAAATTTTAAAAGTTCTATGGACTTCTATAACATAAATGGCTGAGCCTATACTTTTCCCATACATAAAGACCAGTTTAAACGCGAGTTTAAACGTTTCTACTTACATGATCCAAACAGTTAGGCCAACTTCAGTCCCCCCCCGCCAGTTCCAAAATAGTGGTAATAATTCAATGGTGTAAAAGGGCCTTTAGAACAAGTTTGCAGCTGTACATCATGGCAGTTTGAACGAAGAAAGAAGAAAAAAACAAGTATTTGTATGTAACAACGGGATGCATGCTTCACTGTACCCTATACAAATTTAACAATTTGATTCCATTCTGCACCTGTTTTACTATTCCTTGGAACCATCTAGACCTCTTAGTGAGTGGGAAAGAACCCGTATACATGAAAAGAAGGCTCAGAATTAAGCTAATAATACTACAAAGCAATAAATCAATTTTCAGCCGGCCCTTTTTACCTTTCCAATTTCATGTGCTTTAGGGAAACCCGTGCTTTAGTATAGCTTCTGTACGGGCAAGGCTAATAATCCATACTGAATAGAGTCTATACATTAGTTTCGCCCTAAGATTACATTTACATATAGTCAAGACAGGTACCCGGTAATACTCTATAGAATATTAAAGTTGGACCTTTCACGGTAAAGTGCTAAAAGCTACGCACTAAGTATTGTAATGCTGATCTAACTAATATATCTCAACTTATACATATATACTCTTAGACTTTCGAAGCTTCACTGTTTCTCATTTCGTCGCAAATATTCATATTGCGAGGTTAAAGATTCATATTGAGAGTTTTAAGATTCATATTGCGAGGTTAAACATTCATATTTCGATATTAAAAATTTTCTGTTTGATATTAAGAGGTTATTCAAACTTACGCTACTCATGGCTTCGTTTATGCCAAATCCATGGGAAATTCTCCAAACCCTTGTTGGAAAAAATGCTAAGGATTGGCCACAAGAAATTTTTTGTCTATTTTTCAAAACAAAAATAGAAGACGATTCGCAGTTCCTCCAAATCGCTGCATTTGGTTATTTAAACAATCTCCCGGTCAGCATAATGTTCGAGGCCTTAAAATTTAATAAAGTTGCTCGAATTTATATCAAGTGTAAAGCTTCTTTGCAAGCTCTTTACAACACCTTTCAACAAAACGTAGAAATTCGTAGGGGTTTCTCGTCGTACCATGTGAAAAAAGAAGGATGCTTCAATATGTTGGGGGAAAGGTAAACTCAAATTTCTTATTGACTGCTATGTTAACGGAATAAGAATCATAATAATCTCTAGAAGAACTCTGTCATCCACCTTAAAAGTGCGCATGAAGTCTGACAAAAAATCCCATTTTTTACTTTCAATATCCCATGGGGGGGGGGGGGGCATAACGATAGACAAATCCATAATCTGTTTTCGTTGACTTTATTCTCCTTATATTCATTATGGAAAATTTGTTACTCGTATCGTATCAAAAAAAAATAAAAAAAAAAAAATCTCGATTTAGATTATCGCTACTAACGGACATAAAATATTTACATGATTGTGATTATGGTTTTTCTAGGGGTACTTATTTTACATTACAGAAAATTTAAATAAATGATACAAATAAATTATATAAAAGGAGTATATCTAGTATGCAAATTATTTAGGGAACAACTTTCGTACTGTCTACGATTTACCTTTAAAGGGTCATAATAGGTTCTTTCTCCAAATTTCGGAACAGGTCAACCTTTAGTATTATTATTATTATTATTATTAAGATTTTTTTCTTTCCAATTAGAACAATAGTATTGTCCCCAACTTATGTTCTTTTTCCCCACTTTGAAGAGCCAGTTTATCAATCATAATATGGCAATTTAACGTTTTTAATCTATTAGATCCAAATCACCAGGGAAAGCGTTTCCCGGACCCTCTGGGCTTCACACTTTTGTTAGCCCAAGGTAATATTTTTTTTATATAATTCTTTACGTCAAATTTATTCTTACTAATTTTGTTATGTTTCATCGCTTTGTTTTACATAGTTTTCATACGCCTCCAAAAAACTGAAAAATCTCTTGAACCCTTGGTACTATTAATTTTTATTTTCCATAATTACTGATCGCATTTACTATCGCCTAATTCGCCTTTAGTTCGAGTTTTTTTTTGTTTTTTTTTTGGTATGGAGCCAGGAGGGTAAATTTTCTTACCTTCGGATTTTTCACAAAACTAATTCTATAACTCCGTTAATAATTAAAAGAGTTCATTCATAGGCGAAATATACGTACTCCCCCCTTCAAAAACATTCTTCTTTCCCCAAATTTCGCAAAAGGCAACTCCTTTCAAATTATTTGTTTCATGAAAAAAATCTAAACAATAGTACGACACGAAAGCACCCGATTTTATTTTCCTTTTCCCCTTAAAGCTAGGTGATTAACCAAAATTTTTCAATTTTTTTTCTTAATTTATTAGTCCTAAATCAGAAGGCAAAGCGTTTCCCGAACCCTCTGGGCTTCAGGCATATGTACGCCCAAGGTAATTTTTTTACCCCACTGCTTACGTCTAATTTATTCTATACTAATTTAGTCTTGTTTTATATACTTCTCATACGCGTCCAAAAAAAGATGAAAATTTCTCGGCTTCTAGGTATGATTTAGTTTTTAGTTTTCTATATTTATTATCAACTTTACTTAGAGTACTCTTGTATGGCGCCGAGAGCATAAATTTTGTTATATATACCCCCCCCCCCCCGCTTATAGTTATCTTATAAGTTCTACCCTAAGGAATTGTAAGAGATAATTCGTACCCTTTACTTATTCCTTAAATTTTTTTGTTTAATTTAATACTCAAATTTAAGTAACTAAATTGAGTTTGTTACGCAAAACTATGTCATCGCGACTCTATCCCCCCTCTACGTACGTAAAAATATCAACATTACGATATCTTCTAAGACTTCCCATTTCATCGAATCCCATTCCACCGAAAAGGCTTACGTATAAGTTTACGATAAGTAATCTGCCTTTGTACTCTTCATATTGCAATTCGATCCACCACCTCTTTTTGCAACTGCCTTCTTCACAATGTCTCTTATCCACTTTACAATGGGGACAATATTAACCCCTCTTATTATCAGGTGGTTTATGGGATCCCTAGGTGTAGACTACTGAGGTCTATGGACCCTATTTAATTTAGGGCTTTCATTGTTAATAGTGCCACCAAAAAACGCTGTCATGATGATTCTGATTCAAATGACGAACTTGATGAGTTTATGAAAAATATGGATGGCCTAACGTGGTTAGCATTAACAAAACAAAATCTAGATAACGAGGACAAGAAGAAAGAATGCATAACCATAAATGATGAAAACGACAATGAGGAGGAGGGCGAGGACAGAAAGAAGACCGGAGAGGGCATTAAAAAGACCGGAGAGGGCAAGAAAAAGATGGGAGAGGACATCAAGAAGATGGGAGAGGACATCAAGAAGATGGGAGAGGACAACAAAAACATGGGAGAGGACAACAAGATGGGAGAGGACAACAAGGAAATTGTGGAGGACAATAAGAAGATGGGAAAGGACAATAAGGTGGGGGACGAAAATAAGATGGTGGGGGACGACAATAAGAAGATGGGGGACGACAAAACAAGATGGGGGACGACAATAAGAAGATGGTAGACGACAATAAGATGACAGACGACTATTAAAATATATTATCTTTTCCATGTATATTTTCTTGTTTTTTTTTATTAAATGTTATATTACATAAAGGGAGATTGAAGTCTGACGACCAGTGATTTTTTACCGATTCCATATCCTACAAATAACATAAGTTCAAAAAATTTGAAGTACAAATTTAAGTTTAGGCATCCGTCAAATATATAGATACAACGTGTGATGTCATTTAAATTCGGTCCTTTCTGCTATCTGCAGCTTTTAAAATTTTATTTCATTTTCGCGAGACACCCTTCCTCCCCATGTAGGCTGAAAAGCAACACAAAAACCACACGCCCTTCCTGATTTGCTTGTTTTCTCAACAAATGAGCCTACCGCCCTTTCCCCCTTATCTTGTTCTATAAACTTCTGCCTTCTGAATCCCTATCATGGCGGTTTATCCACATGATTTTTAAAAGCTAACTTTTAAAACAACCCATAATTAAAGTTTTCGTTGGAAAAAATTACTTTTGAAAAGTTTACTTTGCAAATAAATTATTAAATTAATTCTCGAGACTACAACTTCATGGTTATAAAAACGGTTTATTAAATAAACGTTTTTGGAGAGCTTTCAGACGTACAAGTCCCTTATCAATTATTTGCTTTGCAAAAGTCTATTTTTAAGCATTTAAAAAAAAAAGTGAATTTGAAAAGGGTTTCGATTTTAAAAACAAAATTTCTTTTCATAAAAGCAATTTCTTACGTTTGCTTTATACCATAGGTGGTGTGGCTCCCCTATGTGCTTGACCATCTTGTTTCTATGATAGCTCTGGCACTATTATTTTGTAGTGTTTGGAGCTTCTTGAGTTCGGAAGCTGATGCGTTACCATAAAACAAATCGGCATAGTCAAAAACCGATTGAATTAATGCGTTGTATAGCATACACTGCTTTGTTGATTCAAATTTTACATAAATGGTCCAATAAGCCAGAGTTTGTTGTTTGATTTTTGTAAAAATATAATCGATATGTATAGTCCATTTGATTGATTCGTCAAGGTATAATCCTAAATTTTTGAACCTCGCCACCCTTTTGATATTACAGCTTTAAAAAAATATTTTGTTTCCCTCAATGTAGGTCAATAGTTCATTTTTTAAGTCCTTTAGTTCATGTACAAGGGTTATTTGCGTTCTACCCAAGGTGCAGCGGGAAAATGATAATTTAGCGGCACTTTGGGTGATATTAAATCAAGGGTGATAAAAAAGGTTAGGAATATGTCACAGAAAACCATTACCCGTTGACTTGATTTTTCATGATTCCGATTAAATTTGCATCCAGTAATTAAGGCCCCTTCAGAGGAAAATTCCGAAAAATTGGATTTTAACTAACATTTGAAAGCCCATTTAGGAATCGAAGGAGATTATACAGACACATGAAATTATTTATCAAAGAACGACTAGTTTCTGTCAATAATTTGACATATTTTTTATGTTCCTAGTTTAATAAAGTGCTGGTTAATTTTACATTAAAAATTACAATATTACGGCTGGTGGGGTCGAAGTCGCGGGAGTTGCATTTCTTCCAGAATGGGAATTTATCTAAATCTTTAGTGTCTAAATTTTCAGCATAAGCTAGGCCATCCAAAGATCTATGTAAAAACTTAATCCGCGTTTCCATTAAATAAATATTGAGATTTAATTCATTTTCCGAAAAACTGCGGTTTCCTATTTTGAAGTGTGGAGCTGGAGTTTTTATCACACGTCTTTATAAAATAGTTTACAGTGTAAAGCACGTTTTTCCGCTTGTTTTGAAAATTATTCTGTATTTTTTTGATAAATATTCTGAGAAATTAACTCCATTTTAGATTTTCCCCCGTACATTTACATGCTTTGAATTCTGTCTATTTTGGTTAGATGGTTCTGTTTTTTCCCGCTGATGGCGCGCAATAAGTAGTTGCCATTTCAGGGGGATGACTCACAGAAATGAGCACCGAAAGCAAAGAATAGAGCCCATAAATAAAAATATATTGAGAAGCGACACAAGGAAACCCTATAATGCGGCGTATTTCAAAGTATGAAATGCCGCTTCCTTATCTTATGGGCCCTAAAATAACACGTGTTCGGATCACCAGGCTGAATTTGCTTAACGGTTAATTAGAGGCGTTACTCTAACCCGGGAATAAGCGCAGAAGGCTGGGAAGTCAAGATAGTACAAAAGCGTCATGAATTTTAAGAATAACTTAAACTTTAGTATTATTACTAAAGCCGCGTTCGCAAAGAAGCGGGAAGCTGGAGATTTATGCTGGCGTGAATGCGCCACAAGACAGATTTCTGATGCCTTGCGAACCCGCTTTCCTTTCGAAGAAACAAGCTAACAGAATGCATTTAGAGATTCATTATTGGCGATAAATCTCGAAAGTAAAATCCAATTTTTGGAGAAAAGACATGCATTTTGAGGCGGTGACCAAATATTTAATTGATCCTCAAAGGTGTGCCTGACGCGACAAAATTTTAAGTCGTCAAATAAACCTGTCAACGCGATTATCATATAGAAATAGGAAAGATTTAAACGAAATATTTATAGGATTTTTTTAAGATTTTCAAGTGCTCCCTTTTTAATTTGTAGAATTTTTAAAATTTGAGGAAATATAACATTTAAATTTTCAACAGCAATCGGAGATCAGTTTGAAATTACAACATGTTCATTACTACGATTCCTTTTTCCTGTACGCTTTACTTTAAAATAGATAAGAAATAATTCCTTTTGTACGTGATGAAAGTTTAACCTGATTCCGACTGCGTTAGTTAGTTTTGCAAGAACACTTTAGTCATAAATTTCTTTCCTATTCCACCCTGACCTGGGAGGTCGTAGGGGAAGGGAGACTCAAATATGTCGTGAAGTGACGGGAAGGGATAGAGACCGAGGCTGGTCATGTGGTTTAGAATATATCCCGCCGTCCCAGCGTCCATTGTTACTAATTACGGGGCTGGGTAATAGGTCTTTCAATATATTCCCCTCCAAAAACTTTGTTGCAGTCGAATCCCGAATTCCCGATGCCCTTTGCTTCAAGAAAAAAGAAACCCCTTGGGGAAAGAGTAGTTTCCTTTGAGGGGTATAAGACGTTAAAGTTTTACGATACTAATTCCTATCCAAACCATGTTAACGAAAAAAGTGCCGCAGTCCAAGTTTCGAAAAGGCAAAAACTTGAAAAAAAAACACTATTGCAATTTTGCGCCTCTATCGGAGAAATTCCTAAACTTTATACTCTGGAGCAGCCTTAAGCAGTAATGTTCAATAGAAGCGCAATTTTAGATTAAAATATTTTAATAAAATATATATTCACAAAACCTTAAAATAGTTTCCCCCGATTAGCCCCCAATTTGAAAATCCTAACGACGCCCCTGCATTTAGTATAGCTTTGACTGCACTAAAGATATAACTGACTTCGAATTTAGTAATACCAAAGGTTGTAGTCATTTCCGTAATCGCGTAATCGGTGTACAGATTTTAGGGAAGTGACTATAGCCCCTCGATATGGTACGTTCCTGCGTATGTTTGTATTTATTTATTTTTAAAATAAAGAAGTTATTCTATAATATAATCCACCCTTGCAAAGAGTAACATGGTTTAGTAGTGTCGTAAAAGTTTTCCTTTATTGGGTAGAAACTACTATTGAATGAATTCTGCATAATTTAAATTTTCAATGTACCAAATTTATACGAAATTTTTTGGTATAATTTCTTTAGCTTTAACTTTCTAATATCTTAGTTTGTGACTTTCATATTTCTTTCATTGACAATTTTATTTTCGTCCCTTCACCGGTTTCAATTTTGACCCGAAACCATTAGGAAAGTACTTTTTTTAAGCACGCTAAGCAACCTATTTTTTTGCGTAATTCATCTATATTTGTTATGATAGGTGTCCAATATTCGCTCTTTCTTTGATAAGTTTTAAATTTACAGATGGGACGATACTTACACCGACAAAGACAGAGCAGCCGCGGTCGTAAAGGGCATTAAAGACATCATGATTATTCATTTAATTATTCGAATCATTTAGTTATTCGAATCATTTAATTATTCGAATCATTTAGTTATTCGAATCATTTAATTATTCGAATCATTTAATTATTCGAATCACCTAATTATTAATTTATTATTCTAATCATTTATTTACGAATAAATTGGTTATATATTACGAGTATAATAAGTATTTTAAAGAATTTATTAAAAAATAATTATTAAATAATTTAATTACGGATACATTATTCTAATGAAGCAAATAAAATCGCAGAATTAAATTTTGAAATTGTAAATCACCCTGGTTGAAAAGATACATTGGTACATATGCACTTTCGAATGTCGTATACTATACTTTTGTTCAAAAGGAGTTGCCAAAGAAAACATTTCTAGCTATGAACAGTTTAACATTGTGCATCTGCCTTAGCTAAGCTCTTTTTGTAAACTATTCTTGAACACAAGTATAAAACTTTTGTTTTACTCCATGGCTCTTGCACGTGAAAAGAAAATGGATAGTATGGTATGTTAACGGACGGGGGGGGGGCGCTGTAGTGAAGTTTTAAAAGCAAACTGTAAAGAGTTTGCGTTCAAGGTCAGAGCATTCAGTATCTCTAACGTATAGATAGATTTGAAACGGAGTTATCAATAGAGACGACCAATTTTCAAACAGTTTAACATTGGGTATCCCTACTTTGTAACTCAGTCAATAGTATCATCTCCGACTGAATTGTTATAGTTTATGGTCATTTTTCCCCGTATTGCCCGTGAAACATATAGGATTGTGAAAAATAGACAGTAGGCTAGGTTAATTGTAAAGCGTTTAAAATTTCGAATAGTTTTTCGTTTTATATTTAAATTTTATTAGTAGGCTATATATGAAGTTAGTAATTCAAATGTTTATTCATTCGCGTAAGTAATTTATACGGTTATTTAAAATTCGACTCATTTATTATATTATTAATTTTTCTCAATACACGTAATTTAATACACGTAGCTTAAATGGGTTAAAATAATAGAAGGAACTTGCACCCAAATCCCCACGAAATTTCACAATTAATAAAATTGTATTAAAAGTAGTTAAGGTTTGAAAGACAGCCATATCGCATTGGTACGAACGATTGTCTTCAATATGGTATTTGTCAATCATATGATAATTTGTAAATTTTCCAGCTTCTATTAATCTCCATTGAGTTGGTATGTCGGCCGTTATTTTATAACTATGTAAACGTTTACAAAAGTTCACAGAGCCGAACAACTTTCCAACTACTATTAATCGGTTGTTAATAGAGAATATGTATTTAATTTTAAAAAACTTTGGCATTGAGCCATTAACGATTTCGTACAAAAGAAGGTTTCCAATTACAAACTGAATGCTGTCAAAAGTCGCGCTTCTAACCGAATACAATATGTTAGGGAAATCAAGTTTAAGCAAGGTTTGTATTTCCAAAGACAATGACGATTGGTCGACTAATTTTCCCAGTGAGGTTTCTTCAATACAAGGTTTCTTTTCTGACAACCAGTTATAACATTGGTAAAACTGGTGTTTTTCAGAGAGAGTTTTTGTAATATTTTTGAAATTTTTGCAGTACTGGGTAATGGATTTGAAATAGGAATGTTTACTTTCAAACCGAATGCAAGATATGTGACGAAGGGGGCCATATTTCTTAACGCAGTTTACGTAGTGGATAAGGTAGTGAAACTTGGGCGTTAAAAAATTATCGCCACATAATTGTTTAACGTGTGTTAAGAAATCTTTAATAGAACTTTCTAGATAGGGCAAACTATCTTTTGGTATAGAAGGGGCAAACAAGAAGTCGCAAATTTCCCTTAGTTCTATATATAAGTACCAGTAAGGATTATCATCAGGGATGCTGTCTACGATAATTAAGGGCAAAAGTAGGAAAAGACAGAATAATTCTGTAGCTGTGCCCTTTAACTGACCATTACCTACGATTGAATTTCTAATCTTAGTCTGAGGTCGATTGGTTTCGGATTTTCCGAAAGGGAAGTTGCTAAGCTTTTTGTTGAGAATTTCCAGTGAAAGGTCGCCGGCAGCAATTAAATTAGATAAAAGAGCTTTAAGAATTTTGTTATGACACCTTCTTGTAAGTCATGCATTATATCTACCGGAAGCTGTCTGGTTAAATCAAAATAACTTAGTTTCATTAATGGGCTTGCTGACCGTACACCGTAGATAGAGCCTTCTCTTTCATCTAAACTCAAACATTCCAGGTGGTAATGATGCCTTTCCATAGTCCTTAGCACGACCTCAGACTCTGAAAATTTTTGGAAAATCTCGTCTCTATCAGTCATGCAAAATCGGCAAATTCTACCCGAGTTAAAACAAGAATTTAAGCCAGCGAGTTTGTGCAAACCCAAATTATCACCAGAGAATATGCTACAGAATCCCTTAAGTTGTTTATTTTTGCATTTGGCATAAATACCCACGGTAGCTAGTTTCTCCAAATCAAAAATTAATGGACGAAATACTTCGTGCCAGCCATATTCATCCACGTCAACTGATTTGGCTAGAAATATTAAATGTATATCGCTCAATTTGGTCCGGTATTGATTTTTTGATCGAAAACTTCATTTCGAATGGTTACAGGATAAGGAGAATTCAAACAAAATATTGAAAATAATCCCAGACCAGGTTCGAGACAAATCCCGTAGGTTATCGACAATTTTATTGATTATAAATTAGTGCCTGTAATGCATGCTCCATAATTATTTAAGGCTAGAGAAAGACACTGACACTGATATACAAATGATACTGTAAAGCATGAGACTGAAAATATCCCCACAAGAAAGTGACAAAATCTTGGAGGAAATAACATTGCGGGCTTGGATCAAGATATTTATTCTTCCCAACATCACTTGGTTTAGAAAAAAAAATTCTGGATATTATTATACGATACCGTCTTACTATATGGCGTCACTGCAGGCTCGAATCTTCTCATTCTTCCGACATCGCTTCAAAAAAAGCGGAAAAATCTGAATATTATTATACGATACCGTGTTACTATATGGCGCCACTGCAGGCTCGAATCTTCTAATTGTTCGGATATCACTAAAAAAGAAAAAAAAAGGAAATATCAGAATATTATTATACGATACCGTTTTACTATATGGCGTCACTGCAGGCTCGAATCTTCTAATTCTTCCGACATCGCTTAAAAAAAAGAGGAGAAGTCTGAATATTACTATACGATACCGTTTTACTATATGGCGTCACTGCAGGCTCGAATCTTCTCATTCTTCCGACATCGATTAAAAAAAAAGCGGAAAAATCTGAATATTATTATACGATACCGTGTTACTATATGGCGCCACTCCAGGCTCGAATCTTCTCATTCTTCCGACATCGCTTAAAAAAAAGAGGAGAAGTCTGAATATTATTATACGATACCGTTTTACTATATGGCGTCACTGCAGGCTCGAATCTTCTAATTCTTCGGATATCACTAAAAAAAAAGCGGAAAAATCTGAATATTATTATACGATACCGTTTTACTATATGGCGTCACTGCAGGCTCGAATCTTCTCATTCTTCCGACATCACTTAAAAAAAGAGGGAATAAAATCTGTATATTATTATACGATACCGCTGCAGGCTTGAATGGTCATATTCTTTCCACAACATCACTTGGAAAGAAAGGAATAAAAAGCTGATACCATTTTTATTATATGGCGTCACGATATATTAATCAACACAATAATTATGTTTAAAATTAAAAACAGAAGAATAAAAACCAAATTTATAAATTCGCACATTCCCAAATAGGTCAGGTCCAGTCTGTCGGTCCTAAAATAAAGTTAAAAGTTTGTGCCGTATACTTTTTCTCTTCAAGGAGGGCGAAGGAGCAAAGAAATACGTTGGGAAGGGGAGTGTTTGGGGGGTCTTCGGCCATTGGTACGTGTAGTAGGAGGCCAGCGTCAGCGTGTTGCACCACTAAGGGAAACTGGCGTTGAAGCCAGCATTCCATAGTCATGACATTTGTTACCAGTGGACAAAGGGCCGGAAAAATAAGATAACGAGAAAAAGAAGGAATGTATGGAGAGAATCCATTAGCGAATATCTCTAGCAACCTTGGAGAGAATCTGCCTGTTTTTGATTTCAAGGTTATTTGAATCTTTCAAGTTGGGGGATGAAAGAGATAACAGTATCATCAACTAACATTCCAGACTACTTTCTTCTCTGAGGTTTTACATTGTGTGTCAATCCGCTATAGCTTTCCAGTGTACATTCGGCTTTAAATTGACTCGCTTTTTCCTCTTTGGGTATTTTTCTTTTATTCCTTGTGGGATTTCAATATGGTAGCTCTAGTTCAAAGTGCAGTATTGCTTAAGACTTAAACAGGGGAATGAGACGGTCTCAGTTATATATATTCTCCTGAAAGACTTATTCTGCATCTTGGGCTAGTCTAAAAAAATGACGAAATAACTTTGGCTACCTACACTGATTATTTGATTTTAGTCTGTTTTAATTTAATTTAAGTTTTTGTTCGCGCTATTAATGTATAACATTAATTGCCCCTCAGCGCAATTTCACGTTTACATTTTTCAAATATATTTTGAGAATTCCAAGTTTAACTTAAGTTTACATTTTGTTTTTTATTGATTTTTAGGCTGATATTAAATGGGACAGAACTGAATTTAAATATTTTGATTGAACGTTAATTATACATTTTATATTTATTAGTTTAAATTAGGATATATAACGTTTTGAAGGAGGTTTATGCTACCCTTATACTTATTTCCCCAAAGGGATGGAAGCTATTATCTTGTAATAAATTTATAGCTTAAAAAAATTATCTGGCCGAATTTCAGTGTTTCACACTGTTTTGAAACCGTTTGGAAATGTCAAACTTTAAAGTTTTGGTCAACTGTAGAGGTATTCTGTCAAAAAATAGAATTATTGGCTTGAAGAGTTGTAACAGGTCTGTTATAAGGATTCAGTATCCCTTTGAATCCCGAACCCTTCGTCTCTTTTCGCATATTAGTGTCACCTTTCGTTAGCTATCCTCTGCGCCTTTTAGAACTTGCCCGTAACGAAAGTTTAAAATTAAAATACTAAATGAATACAATGGACGCGCAAGTTGCCAAGCCCATAGCCCGACATCCTGGCTCCAAAAACCCAAAGATCTTTTTTGGTATGACCCTGAATATCACTAATGGGTCAAATTATTGGCTTTTCCAAAGTGGGAAATACGTATGTCAACTGGGGTGGGTGGGGGGAGGGTGAATATCTCTCAATTTCTTCAGAAAAGCTATGCTTTGGTCGATAATAGATTTTTATTCTTTAGTCTATATTTGACTTGAAAAGTGAACGGAACGTCGTTTACGCAAGTAATACAGCCATGGGCTGACTGCTGCGCTTGCAAGTCAGTTTGCCAGGCAAATAGATGCCCGTGCAAACAAGCGAAGGGGTTTTGCACAAATTTGTGCTCTTGTGGGGTGGTTGGCGGAATTAATTAAAAATTAATTAATTAATTAAATTTATTTAGAAACATCACCCTCTGCAAGTGCAAGACCATCAAAGAGGTCAGTTTCCCCGCCAATATCGGGAATAGAAAACGCCTTAAAAGAACGACCGAAAAATGAGCGACTGCCTGTAAGTGCATGATACAATGATCTTGATTGCTAGTTGGCCATTAAGTTAATAAAAATCATGATTATACTCTAGAAAATAAGTAAATTGGAGTCAATTCCAAAAAAGAAAAAGAAAGTAAAGGAGATGGCGGTGAGGGATAACAGAATGGCCAGCGCCATGGAAGAACTAAAGTATTCCGAAGAAAAAACAGAAAAATTGTTACGTTCGGAAAAAGAAATTTTATGGGTAATTATGATTTTTTTACTCTATCTCGATCGCCTAGATATATCAATAAATGGGTAATTTATTCATTTATATATGACTACGAGTTATTAGAAACTACGATTAAGCTTGAGAACTATAGCTAGAATTCAATAAAGCCAAGTTTAAATAATTGTTTTTAACAAAAAAAATCTCCGAACGGCTAGCTGCCATTTTTGGATAATACTATTTCAAAAGGTACCAAAATAAGCTTTTGTAACAAATTTTAACGTGAAAAAAAAGACTTGTCCTTTAATTTAAACAACCGTTTTTATTCAATAGCTACGTTGACACTTGAGATTTTGAAACCGTTTTCAGGTTGATACTAAGTTACCATTTTTGAAAAAGGTTACTATTTTGGAATTTTTTTGTAATTTCGTTACTAAAAGTTAATATTAATTAATTAGGCGTGTGTTAACTGTATTATTTATATAAAAGATAATAACTCTCGTTGTAGCACAATTTGTTTCCTTAAGGGGACGCCCTAAGCATTTTTTCTGGGCCCTACTTTAGATTATATCAAAAATGTCTTTGCGAACAAAGACCCAGAAGGACACGTTATGATTTCGGAAAGCTGAAGCGACAGATATTATATCAAAAATGTCTTTGCGAACAAAGACCCAGAAAGATCTGTTATGATTTCGGATGGCTGAAGGGCCAGATATGTTAAATTTTCTTTTAAAACGTAAAATTTAATTATAATCGCAATCTGACAGGATTTAGAGTCTAATTTCAAAACAACTGATTTTATTCACTCGCAAATATTTAAGAAAAAACATAACAGGCGATTTTCTCCCATTGACCCTTAACATTAAATTTGGCTTAATTATTTTTCAGGGAAAACGTGTATTAGTTTTTTTTTTTTTTTTTTAGTATAATGTGAGTTCACTTTTTTTAACCCCGAATTGTCATCACTCGTACTTCAACAGATCGTTAAAAATACTCGCCGGTTTATAAGAATGAGTGTCTTATAGGGACTATTTGCGTTTTTTAAAGCCCCTTTGTTTTCTAGCTTAGCAGACAACGTTGACCGTAACAAATTGAGCAGTCAAATGAGGATTTTAAAGGGGGCAAATTTCAGAAAGGATAGGCCTTTTAAATTATTCGTAGTTATTTTTCTTCAAGGAAAACCTTATAATTTTATTTTATGATTCCCTTGAAAGAGATTTGAAAGAGATAAAACCTAAATACATAAGGATTTTGGTTTTGGAAATCCGCAACCTAAATTGGGACTAAAATACAGCGAATTTTTATTCTGTATAAACTCCTTATTTCAGCACGCATAATGCGATATGAACGAATTGCCTCGACTAAAGTCGAGGATTTATAATAAAACATTATTTATTTAAGTAGTTTTAACCGAGTTTTAACGGAATTTCGAGGTCGTTATTTAGAGATCGGGGTTTGGACAAAATAATCCACAACTATCAGTTGATCATAAAAAAATAATCGGAAAATTATTCGCGATTACATTGGATTTATCATAGACTTTCCTCGAAAATTTTAAGTTATGAATAAAGATAAAATAATCAGCAAATTTCTTGTCCAAACCCCTGTAACCGGGGAAATTCTGGGGGATATTTCTCTATTTATTTTCTATTCTATTCTTTCCCCAAGTTACTTATTTCCTTTCGGAGGAATTGGGAGGAGATCCCTGTAAGGGATATTTTCTAAATATTATATTACCCTTGCGTTGTAATAAACGTTGATCTCCTTTCCTCCGAAGTGACCGAGATGATTAATTTCTTACTTTAAATAATTTCAACTAAGTTCTAAGCGTTCACTCAATACTTTATTTCTTAATATTCTTCTCTTTGAGAACGCGATCTATCTGTTTAGCAATCCACAATCAATCAATCTGTCTGCCAATCAATCTCTACAACATTTCTATTTATACAAGAAAAAGGGGGTGGAGCTTTGCAACAGGGAGTCCAGCTGGAATATTCCAGAAATTTACATGGAAGAAGCGCCACTTATTTGGCGAAATGACCTTCCAGCTGGTCACCTGTTGCATCCAGATCTCTATCGGTATTCGAGTATTCGTCAATTATAAATTTAAGAATATTAATTATCGAAATACATATAGTTAAAGAAAGTATCCATGATTAGCGTGTAGCCCCTTTAAAGCCACATATCTCACAACCTTGGTTTGTTTACATATCGAGGACATAAACAAAGAGCTTTTTAATAGTACCCATTCTAGAGCAGATATGGCCTTTGAAACAACGACGTTGAGTAATCCCTGGTTTCGGGATAGCTTGTGGTCTTTAACGAATAGTAATTCAAAGTAAGAATAAAAAAATGTGTCTGAAATATACTTAAATCTCGGTGAATGAATTTACGACTAAGTCGAAAGTTAGAATACCCAACCTTTTCTTTCGAACGAAAAGTTTTATTTTGGCTGACACGTAATCCCTGAAAAATAATTAAGCCAAATTTAATGTTAAGGGTCAATGGGAGAAAATCGCCTGTTATGTTTTTTCTTAAATATTTGCGAGTGAATAAAATCAGTTGTTTTGAAATTAGACTCTAAATCCTGTCAGATTGCGATTATAATTAAATTTTACGTTTTAAAAGAAATCACAAAGACATTTTTGATATAATATCTGTCGCTTCAGCCTTCCGAAATCATAACGTGTCCTTCTGGGTCTTTGTTCACAAAGACATTTTTGATATAATATCTGTTCCTCCAGTCTTACACTTTATTGTAAACTTCAATTAAAATTAATTTTTTCATAATTTTTTATGTTAATAGCTGCGGCAGCCGCACTTGATTTAGTCAAATTTCTACATTTTTACCATTGCCCTTTAAACCCAATTAAACTAAATTTTTTCATAATTTTTTATGTTAATAGCTAGGGCAGCCGCACTTGATTCAATCAGATCTCTACATTTTTATTATTGCCCTTTAAACCCAATTAAAATTAATTTTTTCATCATTTTTTATGTTAATAGCTGGGGCAGCCTCACTTGATTCAGTCAGATCTCTACATTTTCCCCATTGCCCTTTCAACCAAATTTAAATAAATTTTTTCATCAATTTTGATGTTAATACCTCCGACAGCCGCAGTGAAATCTTTATAATTTTCCATTACCCTTTAAACTAAATTCCAATTAATTTTTTCATTTTTTTATGTTAATAACTTCCTTATTGCCGTTCGGAATGGCAAGTCGTTCGGAATTTCACTCATTTTTAAAAAGGAGAGTACTTTTAAGGCGGAGAAATTGAAAATTAATGTTATTCTATGGGATTTAGATTTATTGTAAGACACTTACCTTTCAGATTTATTTTCTAATGCTTCCAAATATTCTACGGGCTTTATTTTAAGACTAATTTCATAATTTTATACCGATTAGTTTGGTCACAGTCTATAAACGGCAAAAATATGAAGGAGAAATTAAGTCAGAGTTCAATACCCATAGCCTCCAAATCAAGCGCGCTCCTCCTGCACGTGATTTTAAAAAGCCATATAAAACCTAAGCCTAATTTGTCAAATTAGGCTTAGGTTTTTGGCGAATCTATTTCTCCGCCTTGTTGTTCCCTCCGTTTTCATGAATAGATTGTGGGCCAACAAATCGGTGTAAAATTATGAAATTATTCTTAAAATAAAGCTTGAAACTTAATTCATACCACACGGAAAATCCAAGTCTGAAAAATATCCGGAAGTATTAGAAAATAAATCTGAAAGGTAAGCCACTTTCAAAAAACCAAATCCCATAGAATAACATTACGAATTTGGCCATGCGCGAAACCAGCTAAGTACCAAAAAAGGGTCAACTTCAGAATTAATTTTAAAATACTTAGACTTAATATTTTTAAATGAAACTTGAAAAGTTCAACATTAGAACCTTGCTTTACCACTTAAAATTGGTTTTAACCGTAACAAATAATTACTCATTTAGTTCTGCAATGCAAGGGACATGTCCTCGAAAGAGTCGATTTTAATGTTATTTCAATGGGGAAATGGAGCGTTCTGATTGGCTAAAGGTCCAATTTTTTAAGGAAATCAAAATTGCATTACAGATGATGATCAGCCCATAACGTAAGAACCCTACCGGGTTCTCCGAATACGATTTTCTTGGCTTCTAAGGCAATCAGAACTATTTCCTTACATGATAATTAAACTAGAGACAATTCTAGGTAAATTTATATTTCATTCTTTTTTGTTTACTCTATGAGATATGATTATACGTAACTTAAAAAACATTGAATTAATATTTAATTACTCTTCAAAATAAATAATGTTTGGCGTTATTTTTCTGTCTTAATTGACACATCATCTATCATACGAATGTTTAGATTAAGTGCTAAGATTATAATTAAGAGAGTTATAATCATTTTACGAAGCTAAGTATTTGTAATTTATACCTTTTGCTAAGTACGATTTCCTTACAAACGAACTAACATTTTTTCATAAAATAGCTCAGGTTTCGTTTTTGAGATTATGTTGAACATTTTAGCCTAAATTAATTTAATTTCAATAATTAACGTTAACTTTTAATTATCTTCCCAAAATAGCCTATATTTGACCATGTTATGCACCTATTTTTAAGGCTATTTTTTTTACTGCAAATTACTTAATTAAGCAACTCTCCACGAACATAATAAACTTTAGTTTTTATTTCTACGATAATTATTAAACGAGTTATGTTTTTCCTGGGTCAGTTTTAGAGTTTTTTAGCTACGCCAACTTGTTTTATCAGTCCCATGTACGCGGGGGAAACTAAAGGAGCGGTTCGAGAAACGGGAGAAGTCAGGCGCCCGGCGACAAGGAGTGCAGCCGTAGACGGAGAAAGGGGACAAAAGCCTAAGAACTCTTTTCTTTCATGGCAAAGAGTATTCCCTTTTCATCCTACGCCGGTCTCTGGCAAAATTTTAGGGGAAAACTTAGTGTCGTAAAGTGATTATATCTCTGCTAATAATTATGGTATAAATGAAATCTCAAATTCATTTAATATAAGATGGTATAAATGAATTCTCAAATTCATATAATATGATTATCTCATCTTGTAGCCAGCCTATGTGTAACAACAACAAAAAAAGTTATGTTAACACTGAAAAAATAATGTCAAACAGGGTTACTTTTAATGTAAATGGAATGTTAATGCAGATTTTTAAATTAAATGTCTCTCGGGGAAGTTACGTACTCATATGTAATATAGTAAACAAGAAAGACAGCCTGAAAATATCTTCATTCGGTTTAAAATAAATCCTGTCTAAGTGGGCCTATCTTTTCACTATTTAGCGAAGTTAAATTTAATTTCAAAATTATAACTGTAATTGAAAATGTTACTCGGGGAACTTCTGTAATGTGAACGAGACTAATACGAGTAAAGCCCATACGTTTATCCTTTTTAAAGTGAGAATTGTATTGTTATTTAGGACCACATTGACAAAATGGATTTTAAAGACTTGAATACATTTGCCTTTGTGCTCGCCCAGCGGGTAATCGAGCAGGACGGCCTTTTGGAAGAAGGTACATTTAAATTAAGTTCTTATGGTTACAATTTTGCTCGCAATTTTGTTACCAGTAGTGGTTATAACTATAACAATGAAAATATTTTTATTCCAAAGTGATTGAAAAAGAAATGGAAAAGGAGGTCGAAAAGGTTTTTGAAGATTTTCAAGTCCCTACAACCATCAAACACATGACCAGCCCCTACACACCATCCTCCTCCAAGTCTGCTGCTAATACACTAGAGAACCCCCGCGATGGCCTCAATGGGAAAAAATAATGGGGATGGAGAGCCTTCTCCTTCTCCGGACATCAATTGGTGTGTATGTGGGCACTGTGCAGAAATGCCAACAGCCACCGAGAACGTCTGTTGTGGGTACAGAGAGCGGTGTATTGCGGATCGGCCAATTTTTGAATTATTATGCCTAGAGCCAGCAGTTCTAGTATTGGTTATGAGAATTCGGCACGAGATTTATAATGATGTAGAAGAGCTTGATATAGCCAATATTAATATGACGTATCATGGCTATTCTAACCTTTGTCTATGGCTATATGGCAGGTTAGGCATTGGAAACCGGACCCCTCTGCCATCCTGCTGCGTTTTAAGCATAAGGGATAGTTATCCTGATCCTAATGGAATTTATGTAGGATATCTAGAGGTGGAAAACGTTGAAAATGGTCGTGGCTGTGCCCGAAATCGAGGGGGGGGGCCTTTTCGTCGGGGTATGTAGTAGTAAAGTGGAAAACGCGTTCCGCTGTATTACCACCCCGTGAAGCACGCCCATTAATGTCATATTAATTATAGGCACAAATTGAAAATTTAGGAAGTAATGTTTTATATCAATAGACATCTTGCGTGTGTTTTGACCCCTCCAAAGGGGGTGGGCAACCCACATAAGCAGACCTGCAAAGGGGGATGATGAGCTCGTGCGCAGTGACGGCGATGTTTCATCCACCTTTGCTTGTCAGATTCTGTGGGTTGCCTATCACCTTTGGAGGGGTCAAAATAAACGCAAGAGGTCTATTGATATAAAACATTACTCCCTAAATTATTTATTTGTACCTATACTTCAGTTTCCTCTTAATCCTTTAGTTTCTTCAAAATTTGTAATTTCCATTATTTAACATATCTTATAACATTAATGTATAATTTATATTATAATAATATTTAAATAATTCAGGAGACTGATACTGCATGGTTAAGAGAAACAGTTTAATTAATATTATAAGAAGATATCTTCTTATATGAGATTTGGTTTAAATTTATCAGTTCCCTATTGTTATCATTATATATCTCGTGTCTAATATACATCAGGTTTGATTGTTAAGGGGGTGCACCGTGCTGGGAAGCACATAACACCTCCGCCAATCCGTGCGGCTCATCATTTGTCCCTAAAGTGCCGCACGCGAAACCGTGCCCGGAACAGGTAACAAGGCCAAACAGCGGGAACAAAAGAACCCCAGACCAGTGCACCCGCACACACGTGAGGAGGCTAAGGCAGCAGAAGGAAAGGTATATGGCTTGGCGACCAGAACCCACACAGCAGTGCCATACGGCCTCCATAATGTAACCGTGACCCAACAAGACCGACTCAAAGGCAGAGGGAGCGGCCAGGGCCCAGGACGGGCCCTGCGAGTCGGCCGGGTGTGGGCGAGACGGCCGTGTTCCAATTCGCGGAACGAGGATGGATCCTAGAACTCGGGCCCCCTCACCACGACAAGGATGGAACACTACCCCCACCCTGCGCACGGACAGGTGGAGGAGGGGGCGTGTCTAATATACAGTAACGACAAGCCTCTTCACCAGAAGAAAAGGGGGTAGGCATCCTTCAGTATCAGGCATACAAAGGGGGATGACTCAAGGCTATCGCCGCGCCGTGATAGCGATGGCTGATCCTCTTTTGTATGCCTGATCTCCAAGGATGCCTACCCCCTTTTCTTCTGGCGAAGAGGCTTATACTAGAATTCCTGCCCCTATCCACATAATATACACTGACAATAAGCCTCTTCGCCAGAAGAAAAAGGGGTAGCCATCCTTCAGTATCAGACTCAGTAAGGGGGGGGGGGGTGACCCAATGCTATCACTGTGCATGAGCTCATGCACAGTAATAGCGATGGATCATCCCCCTTACTGAGCCTGATATTGAAGGATGGCTACCAATTTCTCTTCCCTTTTACTGCCTCTAACCACATAACAGTCTACGTTTTTGGAGTTTTGAGTACTTGTATGGTTTTAAGTCATTTTAACCTAAGAGCTGTACTAAAGGCTAGGCGGCCTTAGCTTATCCTACTACACGTACTTTGGTCTCGTTCAATGTTATCATTTCCTTAGGTAGCCAACCATCTTTATTTTAGTCAGCCATAGTTTGTAGTACGTACAAACCTATTTTTATATGAGGGATGCTCAGAGCTAGATTGGGATATTCTAATCGTTTGTACATAAGGAAGCTTGACAAACTCTGCAAATTAATTAATAATTGAAAAGAATAATCTTTTTCTAGTTTAACAATTCTTAATTAGGAATTGCAAGTTGGTAGATAATTTTAACAGAACTTTTTAAATTTCTTACACAAGATTGAAAGTCAAACTCTACACTTCATTATGTTAATTTAATTTAAAAATTTCAAGCAGCTGAAACTGCTAAAGTAATTTTTAGTAAAAATAATTCAGCGGCCTTAACTAGCCTTAGATATGTGTCTTTTCCAAAAAACTTTACGTTGGCATGGCTGAAGAATTTGGCAATCTTGGAATATAAATTTCCAGATAAAGGTATACAACTTGCCAACATTAGATTTCCGGAATACGATTTGTGAAACAAAGGTTGGCTTGCCCATTGCCCCTATTATTATTAATGCACAATTTATTACTTTTTTATTATTATAAAATGATTACTGTTTAGTGTTTACCTTCGTATGTTTTGCACCAATATTTTTGGGGCAGACCCAAGAAAAAACCACAGCAGATCCCAAATTATCTCTGCATCTGTATTCTAAAGTTTCGCCACACTCTGATCATGTTTTAGGGAAACAACCCTTGACTAATTTAGTTAAGTGTCCCAGATTAACGAAAACTAGAGTTTGGTCAAGCATTTCTTCTGGTTCAATGACTTTTTTCAATGGTGAAGCCTGGTAGAGAAAAGAGTTTTGAACTTTTTTGAACAATTGTTTTAAATAGGGTAAATACCAAAAAGAAATTTCAAATATTATATCCCAGCTAAGTTACTAAGCTAATGGGTTGTGTTGTTAATTATGATACTTAATTTTTAAATTCGGGTAAATTTTCAAAGCGTTGGTTTTTAACTTTTTGTTGCCTATACATTTTAGAACTGTTTTTAGTCTTTAGTCAATTACTTTGCTACCGTTACTCCATTATATTTACCGTTATCCCATTGTATCACTGTTATTCCATTGTATTTTTCATTATCTGTTTCACTTCTGTGTAACTTTCCCTTTTTTTTTGTAACCTTCCCTTTAGGCACTATTTTTTAGTGTCTAGAGCTGTATGGCCTTATAGGCCCTAGCTCGTCAAATAAACGGAGCAAAAAAAAAAAAAACAATCTTATTTTCAAAGTTCTAATTATTAAATAAGTTATAAATTTTATATTTTCACAAAACTCTCAAAAAAAAACGTTTCTTGGGCAAATTATCTTCAAGCCCAAAAAAACTTCGCTTTATCTTATAAAAATAATTACTTGGCAGTGGTTTTCTATTATGAGACTATCAAGAGATTCGTCATTAATCCCGAAAGTTCTTTGTAATTCCTTAAAATAAAATAATTTAAAAATTGGACAAAATAAATGGAAGAAACATTTATTAAGATCGGAAACAATTCTTACATCAGAAAAGTCCGTGGCTTCTGTAAAATTATTTCGGAAACCTAACGAACAATTTTCTCCTTCATCACTAAACATAGGTATATACATTTTAATTTTATATACATTTAAATTTATGAAAATATTTCATCAAAAACAACCCCTTACTCGAGATTTTCAAGCTGAATGATTCAAGAGCAGCTTTTCACTTTCTTCATTTCTAAATGAAGATAGCTCATATTTTAGAAATAATTGTTAGGTTTTCATATATGTATATAATAATTTGGTATTACCATGGTGAGATGTTATGAAACAAAAGCCTTCGTTTTGAAGGAGCACCATGTACCGAAGGTGTTGAAAATTTTCTTTTCAAAGTGTTTGGCGTAGTAGGACTCGACATACACGGGGATTCAATGGCCAATCCATATTTACTCCTAGGAGTGTTAGGGGAAGGTTTTTCTAAAAATTGCAAATTGTCAGAAACTCATCTATTTAATTAAATAATCAAAACTCACTTGTATGTCTATATCTTAGGTAATTACTTGGTCTTGGAAAGGAAAATTTGGGACTAGTAGCAATACTATTAATTCCAAGAGGTTCAGTTTGACTACCAAAATGGCTAGAAAGAACCGGAATGTCAGTTTGAACGTTGAAATTTGATGTTTGTAAAAAAAGCGTTTGGATATGCGTCGAGATTGATGGACTTTTTCCCATGCTATGGGAAATTTAAACAATTAAATTTATAAATAACCATTAGAATATTACTATGAAAAATTAAAGCCATGCAAAGTTTTATTTACAATCAAATTTTGAAATAACCATTACATTATTTAATCAAATTTTGAAATAACCATTACATTATTTAATCAAATTTTGAAATAACCATTACATTATTTAAATTTTTTATTTACTACTACATTCAATTCGTTTTAATATAATAAACAAAGTAAAACTTACTAATTATTTAGTAGCATCTTTGCTAGAGCTTCATTTGAAACTTTTAACTCCTTTCTGAGTTCGCCCCATCTTGCAAAACTCTCACCAATGTGAACTCTTTGAAAATATACTATAAATATTGTAAAAATAAATTTTCAGTTTAAATATTGATGGAATTATAATATTAATTACCTTTCTTTGTTGTTGGTGGCATAATGACTTTCGATGATTGTCTGAGAAGCCTTGGATTTTTGTAGAAACTTAGTGTTAAACTTTCTAAAGCGGAAAGATTTCTAAATAATATTCGTAAGTAGAAAGCGATGGCTCTTTCAATTCAACCCAACAAAACAATTTAAAATAAGATTTTGGTAATGGCAGAGACAAATCTTACACATAATAAGCAAATAGCAGACTACAAACATGAATTTCTTCCGCCAATTTTGCTATATTCCACGTGATCTCATTAACCAATCCGGACGAGCTGAAAACTTTTTTTAAAAAATTGCAACGCCCAATTTTACCAAAAAAATTCGCGCGGAGATAGGGCCCTCTAGTGTTTAAAACAGTCAAAAGGCGCAATTTTTCAAAGGGAGCATTTCCCATTAATATTGCGGTTTACTTAGATGATTTAGTTATAGCCTCAAAAAGCTGGGCAGAACAGCTTAGAGCCCTCGAGTATGTCTTCCGTAAATTACAGTCAGCGGGTTTCACCCTTAATATGTCAAAATGCTTTTTCGCAAAAAACAAGGCATTAATTTTAGGACATATCGTAGACGAGGAAGGCGTGCGTATAAATCCAGACAAGACCGCAGTAATAAAATCTTTACCTCGACCTTTTAACGTTAAGTCCTTACAAAGGTTTCTAGGTTTTACAGGGTGGCATAGCAGATTTATTCCCAAATATGCTGAATTAGCCGCACCTTTATAAAAGCTAAAACGAAAGAAAGTACGATGGCATTGGTCCGAGGAGTGTGAACAGGCTTTTCAAGGGTTAAAGGAAGCAAATAACCCATTATACCATTACGATCCGGCAAAACCCTTATATTTAACCACTGATGCTAGCAAGATAGCTATAGGAGCAATGGTTTCCCAAAAAGATGGCCCCTTGAATATTCTTTAGTATATGGGTCCAGGTTATTAAACCAAGCCGAAAAAAATTATTCCACCAATGAACAGGAGTGCCTTGCTATATTTTGGGCAGTCAATAAATATAAACACCTTTTAGATGGCCGTGAGTTCATAGTAATTTCGGATCAGAAATCACTCCAATGGTTATTCTCGCAGAAAGAAACTAACAGCTAGAGTAGCTAGATGGGTTATGTTCCTCCAATCATTAACTTTAAGATACACTATCGTAAGGGATTGGAGAATGTTGTTGCTGATTATTTGTCTAGGGATGCATATGTGCCTGTTGTACTGGGAGCTGTTACTTTAAATAATAGCGTTCTAATTGCACCCCCACCTTTAGTAATGGACACCTTTTCACTAGAGGATATAAGGCGAGAACAACAGACAGATCCTGACACTTTACAAATTACCGCTCTCCTACCCACAACTCCAGATACTCAAAGGCTATATGAATTATTGGATGGAATTTTATATCGTAAAGCCTGGGGACATAATCCTAGAAAACTATTTTTACCAGAGATATTAAGACCTAAATGCCTACAATTATATCATACAGATTTAGTATCAGGACATAGGGGACGAGATAAAACTTATGAATCTATACGATTCAGATTTTATTGGCCTACCTTAAGATCTGATGTAAGTCAGTTCGTGGCTACCTGTCTTATATGTCAGCAATATAAAAGCAGAAATAGAAAGACACCAGGGCTTATGACCTCAAATGTAACTACCCATCCTTGGGATTTAGTTAGTGTAGACATTATGGGGCCCCTACCACTCGGTCATCAAGGCAATAGATATCTTCTGGCTTACATAGATGTATTTACTAGGTACTTGGAACTAATAGCTTTACCAGACATTACTGCTAGTACCGTTAGTCGTACCATTAAGGATTTTTTTCTTAGATGGGGCTCACCGCGAAAATAATTATCTGATAATGGTACGCAGTTTATTTCCCGATTATGGAAAGAAACATGTACCCTCTTTAATATAGAATGTAAGCGGACATCACCCTATCACCCTCAATCGAATCCTATTGAAAGAGCTAATCATTCCATTAAAACTATGTTAAGCATACATGTTGGCAATGATCATCAGAATTGGGACACCAGTTTACCCACACTACAATTTGCGTTAAATACTAGCCCTCACGAAACCACGGCTAGAACTCCCTTCTATTTAAATCATGGTAGGGAACCATATATGCCCTGGGAAGTTTTTGAAGACATCCTGACAGAAATTGATCCAGACAACTTTCTACCTGAGAATCAAGAGAGGATAAACATTCTAGGGCAAGAAATTGTAACGGTAACAAAAACAATAGAGAAAAATCAGGCCTTACAACGCAAATATTATAACTTAAAGCGGGAAGAAGAGTTCTTTCAACCAGGCATGTTGGTGTGGAAAGAAAACCATCAACTATCCAATGCCTCTAGGCAAATTTCGGCTAAGCTTTGCCTAAATGGCTGGGTCCATTCGCGATTATACGACCTATAAACAATCTTGTTTACGAAGTGGAAGAAGTCAGCACTGGGAAAAGATCTCAATGTCATATTAGTCAGATGAAGATCTTTAGCACTATAGGTGATTTCGAACCTGAGGAACCATCTCTATCATCTGAGGAGGATCAGGAAGAACCCTTAGCATCTCTACCACCTGAGGTGTCTCAAGAACAGTCCAATGAAGAGGAGGACTCTCAATTAAGTATCGATGGAGAGCTTATTTCAACTCCTATCCATTCTAGACATACACCTATAGCAGACACCTTATCTATTACTTTAGACCCAGACACTGATACTCCAGACCCTTTTTCTCCTACATTAAGCCGACCATTTAGAACTCAAAAACAATATCCTTTTATTACTGAACGTACCATTTTACCCTTCCAACATGGATTTGTAAGGGACGTTGTTTTTAGACAAACCGTACAACCAGGAGGCGTTGATAAAGATATTTACTATCACGCTCCACCACCTTATAGAAAAAAATTACGTTCTAGGGTAGAAGTAATGGCTTATTTAGTAGAACATCCATTTCCTAGTTTAGACAAAGATTGTTTTATTTTTGAAAGTTTATTTATACTGCTCCTTGGGAAATTAGTAGATAATCAATTAATATTTATTACTATTTCTTACTAATCATTACTTAGCTCTTATTATTTTTTATGTTAATTTGGAAATAGTACGCTAGATATTGGAATTGGAATGCCAATATTAGCCTTCTTGGGTTTACCTTTTCCAATAAATATTGTATTGACGTACTAACATTATTGCTACTAATTTATTGTTAAAAATTAATAATTTTAACTTCATTATTCTTTTTAAATTATATTATACACTAACTAATTTTTGTTTTATTGAAATTATACATTAAACATACTAAATATACCTATATTAAAATAAATAATATAATTACTAATTTAATTCTAATGTCACTACGGTAACCGGGGAAAAATCTGTAGGAATTTCTTTATTTATTTTCTATTCTATTCTTTCCCCAAGTTACTTATTTCCTTTCGGAGGAATTGGGAAGACATCCCTTTAAGGAATATTTTCTAAATATTATATTACCCTTGCGTTGTAAATAACGTTGATCTCCTTTCCTCCGAAGTGACCGAGATGATTCTTTCTCACTAAGTTCTAAGCGTTTACTCAATATTTTATTTCTAAATATTCTTCTCTTTGAGAACGCGATCTATCTGTTTAGCAACCCACAATCAATCTGTCAATCTGTTTCTCTTATCTTATCAACATCTCTATTTATACAAAGAAAATGGGGGTGGAGCTTTGCAACAGGGAGTCCAGCTGTAATCTTCCAGAAATTTACATGGAAGGAGCGCCACCTATTTGGCGAAATGACCTTCCAGCTGGACACCTGTTGCACTACTACTTAAATTCTAATTTTATTCCAAATCACGCCGAATCGAAGACACGATAAAGACGCTAGTTACATCAGCCTAGCCGTATTGTCCACATCAGTGCGGACATCCTTAACACTACAGTATTACGAGAGATACCGCTACCAAACCAAGCCACGCAGGAAGGACCTAAAGCTACGAATACTCTCATCTTCCATCGAGATTGAAACTGAAGAAAAATGCCACCTGTAGTGTCATTTTTCTTTTTCTTTGGGGGAGGATGTGTAGCGGAACAGAAATTTTACTTACCTTAGTTTTTTATAACCCTTCCAGTCACTGGCGCATGCGCCATATTGGTCGCGAAGTATGGAAGTTAGATACGCCAGTGTCAGAGAGAAAAGAGAGTTTTGGTGACCGCGAAAAGTTAACGCCATAATGGTTTCAATGTAATTTATTCCAAGTTAACTGAATAAATCGTCTATTATCAAGTTATAATTTAACCAGTATAACGTATATTATATTCTTATTCGCCGTAATATTAGATTAAGATGGCATTAAGCACATTGGTAAGTGTTTCATTTCTTGTCCCTCTCTTCAATTTTTAAGCGTTTAAACAAGCCATGGGCATTCCCGGCCAGGTTACGATCTCCCCTGAATCCGTTACAGGAGGATCCCCGGATGGTATAATATCTCGCAAGTGCTGTGGAAAGGGTTTTTTTGGAGATAAAATGTCCATATACCTTCAGAGATCTCAAGTTTTACTCTCAAGCTTAGCGGCTGCTTTCTCCGCGCCCGCGTTCTTTTTACATCCGGAACTCTAGGGGATGAGTGACGTCTACAGTGACGCGGCCGCTAAACTAACAAGTTGATCAAGCCGAACTGAGCTTTTTATGTATTTATCTAAAGTTCCTGTAAAAATTGTGATATAAGTTTGATAACAAATGTGATAACGAATATTTGATGATAATAACAAATGTAATAACGAATATTTGATGATACTAACAAATGTAATAACGAATATTTCATGATAATAACAAATGTAATAACGAATATTTCATGATAATAACAAATGTAATAACGAATATTTCATGATAATAACAAATGTAATAACGAATATTTCATGAATATTATTTGATAATAAAAGTTATAATTGTTAAAAATAATTACCAATCATACTTACACTTAATCAAAAGGGACTACTGAATCACAGCTATTAACTAATGCGCAACACAAGGTAACAAGCTTGTTAATTCTTGGAATATCATTAGTATTCCTAATCATATAGTCAATCGGTAACACTGACTTTAAAATAGACCCTAAAATAAATAAAACGAGCTGGAAATCCACGCCCCCATACATGCAATATTTAAGAAGGGGGTGTAGAACGGGGCATAAAATCGCTACTACAGCCATCTATCGTGATAAAAACTTACTAATAACCTTTTTTTGGTCATTCTTAAAAATAAATTAGGCTTAGGAAAATTAAGTAATTGATGTATTAAAATTTCTAATTAACCGCAATAAATATTATATAGTTTTTCGTTAATAAATAAGTTGTAATATACAATTTAATATTTAAGCGTCACGGGTAAAACCTAGTGGAGAGCTGAAAAATCATCCACCCTGACTTGTCTGCACTTACAAGGCCGCGTTATCTCCCTCGGAGGTATAGAGCGTGGTGACAATTCAAGGTGGTTTTTCTCTCTATAGGCGCTAAGATAAAACTCAAGTGACCAAACTCAGCCTATCGGCATCAGCCACATATTGCCTCTTCCCAGCAAGCTCTTGGGGAAGCGTATAAGTCGTTGGAAAATTCGAACGATTTTATTTTATGGTCTATTGTGTACTTATTTCGCGTTAGGCCGATTGCTCTCACAATGTGTATCCTAACCTTTGCTATTTTACTGCTTGTCATAACTTGCGCTGGCAACTGCTTCTTCCCTTTAGTGAATGCTGGTATAGCCAACTTTACGCAATAAAGGCCAACACTCGTTTCAATTGTAAATCCCCGATCAGCTAATACTAAATCTCCTGGTAAGAATTTTTCTAATATTCCACAATTATCAGTTACGCGTTTATCAGACACACGACCACCCCAGCCTTTTGAAATAAAAGTAATTACTCCTTGATGGGCTATGCCAATTAAATATTTAACAGCGTTGTGGTGCTTGTAATTAGACCAAGTATGAGATTTTGCTTCGTGGGATGATGGTCTTTCAAGAAATATTTCAAAGCAGTCTATAATAACTGACACTTCATCCCCAAAAGCAAATTTAAAACAATAAGGCATTGTTTTCTCTCAGGCCATCTAATATTTCGTTATAGCTTTTTACGCATTACTTCTAGCCATTTATCAAGAATTCTAGAGAGAGTAGATTGCGATACGTCAAAGCGGTAGCCTAAATCTTTCGCATCTAAATTCAAACGTAAATGCATCATAATGACCATGAATTGTTGGAACTTCGATAATTTGCTATTTAAATTTAGGTCAATTGCTGTTTTTAGCAAACTGAAAGTGGCCGTAACAACATCTAAGTTAGGGAGCCCTGTGTAGTAAATTAAACGCTTTTCATAGCTTTTAAAATAATCAGTTATAATTTAAAGAGTTTTTGTCTCGGAGCTCTTAAACTTGACTTCGCAGTCTTAAACATTCTTGCTCGAAACTAGATTGTAGAAACCTGGGTCACTTTGGCAACTAGTTTAGAAATGAACTGCGGGTTTTCTATAAATTTTGTTTCAACTAAATTAGTTTGGTTCATTTTAAATTTTTCAAGAAGCTCGTCAACTTGACTTTTCATTCTTAAACAGTCTCGCTCTAAACTAGCAATTTTAGAAAATGTTAGGTTACTTTGACTGCTCGAGTTAACTTTTGAAGTAAATGAGCGATTATCGAGTGTCATATCAGTCTGCGTTGCAAATTCCCTTACAAAAGGTTTAATTGAACAAGATTTAGCCCATAGGGGGCTTAAGGGCTCATTGATATTGTTCGAGAGTTCCCCATGAATCTTTGGTAAAGAATAATCTTCAAATGACGAATCTAACATTTCCAAATCATTAGCTGTAGGCGTCACTTCAATTTCAGTGGCGCTAGCTCTTGCTTTAGTTTCATGCTGGGATTTAGTTAACTTAATTTCAGATGTTCCACTATCGTTTATCACGACACTTGATAGAGCTGATATGAGCTTCCGTCGAGATCGTTCCTTAGCTCGTAGATGAAGTTCAGCTGATGACAGCAATTTAGATTTATAACCAGGTTTTAGATTCTCTAGGTTTAGCGAAGGTACCCAATCTGGACTGTTTATGTCCATCAGAGAAGCAGGTACCCCTGTAATTTTAAACTACATTAGTACCAACATGGTCTCCTCTGTTGTTTAAAGTACAACATAAATTAGAATTGATAAATTACCTGTGATAAAATGTTTCGAGCATATTCTATTTAAATTGCGCTCACAACGCTCCTGAAGATCTGTACGTTTTATAATTGTTAACCAGGCTGATCTACGTTGTTGAGAAAGGGCATTGGTTCTATCACACTGGGTTGTGATTATTTTTGGTATTCTATAAAACCTTATTTTTTCGTTTACTTTTTTACCTGACCGGCTTGAACACTTCTTAACTAGACAGACAACCATTTAAAAGTACTAAATAAAAAATATTAGGTACAAATTCAAAAGCACCGCCGATTATCTCTAGTGGGAATGAAATTATGAGGGATAGGCTGGATAGCTGTAGATTGAGTAGAAGCAGACGGAAAAACGACCATTGACCACCCAAATCAGGCTGGGAAATAAGGGGCGCGTTCAGTCACTCTCAAGTTTCTCAACGGACGAGAATCCGTTTTCTGAAGAAAAAAAAATCGTTGAGTCCGTTGACCAACGTGACGTAAGACTTGGCTGAACGTCTTTTTTACTCCGTTTTAATTTTTATAAAATGTCGTCTGCCGATATGTCTGGTCCTGAGAATAGTAAAAAAAGGAAAGTTTTTTGCTACGGAACTTTCTAACGATGATGAGGTCGAGTTAGATACAAATGGAAATAGACAGAGTCATATTAACAATAAGATCGTTACAGTAGGGCTCATAGCTGAAGCTGATAAGCTAGAAAGGCAAAGGGTTAATCCTGAAAAATTAAGACTAGTCGCCATGTTCGAATCGATGTTCGACAATGCCGTTTCAACGAAGAAAGTCCAAGAAACCTGCTCGTAGAGCAGGTTTCTTCGTTGACCAGCCGTTGAGCAACGTGACGTAGAAACCGGAAACGCGAAAAATCGTTCAGCAAGAAACAGAACTCAACGGACTCACCGTTGAGCGAAATTTAGTCTTGCTGAACGCGACCAAGGATTATTTTTGAACTGGACTTGTGGCCAGTAGAGCCCAAGCAGTTTAATTAAAAAACTGGACATGGACCAGTTACAATTTTCATGAGCTTGACAAACTGTCACTATGACGTAGGACTATGACGTTGGCTTAGAAACAAAACAAAATTTTGGAATTAACTGGCATTGTGGCCAGTAGACCCCCAAGCATTTAATTTTTAAACTGGACTTTTGTCCAGTGAAACCGCCTTATTTCCCAGCCTCACCCAAATGGTTTAAGATATTAACCACTCTTGCACTACTACATAAGTATCCTTGGGAGTTGGGGCTTGTATGAATTCTTGGTGGAACGTCATTGATGACGTACGCGTGAATACTATGTATCAGCGTGGGAAATAAGGCGTGCCAGAGGGCAAATGACCACTTCAAAAATTGCCTGGACCACTTTAAAAATTAAATAGGAGGGGGGTAAGTGGTCAACGAGACCACTAAGAAAATTCAAGGATTTTTTCAAAACGTTTCTTGATTCCATAATATTTGGTAGTTTGTTTGGACTTTGATAGTTTTGTTACTACAAAATTAGTAGTAAAAAATGTTATACTTGTAGGTCCGAGTCATTGAAAGCAAATTTATTAGTCTGTGTGACTGTGAGTTTTGCCTGTGACTCCTCATAGACCACTTTTTTTATTTATAGGCTAGGGGGTCGGTGGTCATTTGTCCACTTTAAAAAAAATCCTTATTTCCCATCTGGCTCCATTCCTCCTGTCCTGTTATTGAAAGAAAGCGTCTTTGTTACTATAGCGACAGAGCTTAGGGGTATTGTTAATGCTCTTATGTGCGTATCTTCTAATTTTCGAGGGAGGGGGGGATCCCTGGACATTTGTCCGATAAAAAAAAATTCCGGTGAAAAAGAAATCTGGCAATGTCTAATAAAATTTTAGAATATCCTATAACTTCGAATTTGTGAAAGGATTTTATTGAATAAGGATTAATCAGCCAATTAGCAGTATATTTATTTCCGTGGCGTCGCGTTTTTGACTCTTAGTGTTGGTGCGCGAACCATGATGTAACATCGAACCACCATATAAATCGAGTGCACGCTTCAGATAATGTTCTAGGTAATGTTCTGATCGAACTAGCCAAGCGCCCTAAAAAAGCTGTTGTCTAAAACCGCGGACCCGTCTTTATTGAGCTTTCATCAATTACGCGACAATTACACTACCACACAATTCTCCTGCGTGAGCGAGCCGACTGGCTCGCCGGTATTAGCCAACTCCAACGGGCGGATTTGACCATTTCCACCCTTCTACACTTTTGGAAGTAAATAGTGCTGCAGAGAGTTCTAAATAGATCCGATGAGTTCAGTAACTTCAGTTTGGAGACTGTATAAAAAGTAGCTTACACTAAGAAAAAAAATTTCATGGGCACTGAAATTTTTGTTTGCGCCACGTTAAAATTTTTCATTTGAACAATTGGTTAGGCTTGGCTTAACGTAATTTTGGCTTTATATTTTTAAGTTATTAGCCATTTATTTTATATCGTTGTTCTCGTTTTACTAGATTTACCGAAAAGTCTACATACGCAGACTTATGGCGTTTTCCATTGGCACTGCGCCGAGAGTGCTCCAGATTTTCTTATGACGTCAACGCTCGCGCTCCGAGGACCTTGGAGCGGTCTCGAAGCGACCTCCCAAACGAAGACGACATGTTTTCCAGAGTCACTCTTTTCGCGCAGAGGCACCTGGCTACCGGTGGTTCATTATTTTTTTATTCATTAATTTTTTTTTTTATAATACTCCTTTTCGATTATAATTTCGCGCCTGCGCGGTAGCGCTTTTGGTGCGAGCGCAGCAGACGACATGGAGCCTGAGAAGGACGTAGAGCAGCAAGAATCCCTCTTAAAACTAAACATTTCAAAATTAAAAGTATTAAGGACAAATCTAGGGATTAATTTTAAATCTAAATGGAGAAAAAGGGAGTACATTGAGGAAATCTCAAAAAAGTTGACTGAAAACTGAAAATCAAAATGAACGAAATGAAAATAATTTAAGCCTTGGAGACTCTTGGAGTGTTTATCTTAATGATAATCATGTACAACCCCCAACAACCTCAACACCTATTCCAAAAAAGCACCAGAAGAAAAGAGAACTTATTCTTAGTTTGGAAACTAACAAGTTTTTCCAAGGTATGTCAAATTTATGTTGTCACATGTATAGTTTATATATTTCCTGGTACTCTCCCTCTCACAAGTCAGTGTTATGTTTTTCATCTGTAATGTTGGTGAGCTCTAATATTTATTTTGTGTCGTTACAGAGATTTGTGGAGAAGATCCTCCACAGCCAGATGAATTGAAAATTTGGAGTAAAAATCCACGTCCGTCAACTATTCCTAAAATAACTGTGCTCGATGTTTACAATTATCTAGTACAGCGAAAATCAATAATTGACAATGTTAGCACCAGACAGTTTAAAGGGTTTAATAAATCTGTGGCTCATCTAGTAGCGAAAGATGTTATTAATGGGATTGAAACTTCTCTTGTAAGCTAATTAAGTGAATGATATATTTTTTAAACACAATTTTCGTTAACGATCATTGTTTCTGTTTAGGTCGGTCAACAATTTCTCTATGTAAAATCCAGCTGTTACCCCTCCATGAAGTCAGAATGTTATAGAGTGGTTGTTGTGTTAGATTCCCTTGATAGGCACATCTGCGGAGGAGCTTGCGAATGTATAATTGGGTAAGTTGATAAGTCTTGAATACCTAAAATATCTAATAATTTACATAAATTAATTTTCAGGAAATCAGGTACTTGTAGTCACGTTGGTGCTCTTCTTCTTTTCTTGGAGAAGTACGTTAATATAGAAGATGACAATTTTGAAGTTTCATGCACATCCATGCCATGCTCATGGAGTGCACCAAAATTAAGGAAGGTGGATTGTAAGCCTCTTTCAGAAATAAGCTGGAATAAGCCGAAGTTGTCTTTTGGAAAGAAAGAGCGTTCCGAGAGCGATGATCTTGATTATTCAAAATTTGACCCAAGACATCCAGATGATAGAATACCAGACAAGAAGCGTATTAAAAACGATATGGAGCTCAGAAAAATATATCCAGGAACCGGAGCTCAACATTTTTGGGATTTAGATAATGAACTTGAAAGTTCGATCTTTTCCATTACACCCACCGTTTTTATCGACATTCCGGATCATGCTTGTGACGTAATTAGATTAGATAATGCAGTGAAGAAATTAATTTACAAACCTTGTGAGTGTTTTCAAAGCCGCAGTGGCTAAATAAATACTAATTATTTTTACCCAGTCGGGGTCACTTTTCTCCCAGCCAGGATAGCCAGAAACAAAATGTCTGCTACAGACTCGCGAATTTACATTGGGCTTGAAATTTACTCTGTTTATTATTTTACCCCATAACTTAAGTCTGCTTTTAGGAATTCTATGGAATTTAATATTTGTGGTCCCTGGTTTACTCTTACAGCCCACAAAACTACACGAAACCATCTTAAAATTAAAAAAAAAACGCTTTAAAATATTACCATACTCGCTCTCATAGACTTATAATGGAAGAAAAACAACACTTGCACCAAAATAATGCTTTGCGCCTGCGCGAGTTCTTTCCCTTTAACCCCCCCAATTTTTGGTCGAAAAGGAGTATTGTCTTAATCTACTAGTCTCATTTTTATCTAATTTCTCACTAATTTTAGCTTAATTGTTAAATTTGCTTTGCAAAATAAATAAAATTATTATTATTATTTTTAGTATTATTTCTATCTTCCATTGGAGATCGCAGTGCTCCGAAATCATTACTCCGTCTCTCAAGCTGGTGCAGTTCGGAGTGCTCCCCGAGAGAGTGAGCGGCCCAATGGAAGACGTTACTTCATCTCGGGAGTGCTCCTTTTTCCCCAATAGAAGACAAAAAATTATTCAGAGCACTCCCGGAGTGCTCGGAGTAGCCCAATGTAAAACGCCATTAGATGACTAAAGTGTCGTTACCATACCGGAATCCAGTTGTCGATCGAAAACTAGTGATGACATTCTTATAAATATGTTGTCTGAAAGATTGAATCTACAATATTTGATCTACAAATATACATTATGTGATCGGCAAATATACTTAAAATATTTTCAGAATAGAAGCTATAATAATTTTTTGATAATTGTCCATTGTTCCCAATGTTTCCTATCGGATAATAATATTATTTTGCCACGACCAGCGCTTTTTTCCGCCCCTGGCTGTGATTACCACGCCCTATTATAGATAGTCTTTCACTCTTCCTTTGGGCACGCCACTCCGACGCCATTGCCCATTGGACAATATTTTGGTTAAGAACGTCGTTGTCGTTGAGGAAACTGCAAAAAACAAATACGTGCAGAAAATGAGAAGCCTTGGGCACAAGGTGACAGTTCATCCATCTGTTTATATAGTGGATCCCACTCAATCCTGGCTAGGAACCTCTCCTGATGGATTTGTCCATGATCCGACGGAAACAAACCCACACGGACTCTTAGAAATTAAATGTCCTTCGTCAATGAGGGACAAGACACCATCTGAAGCTCTAAACGAGGATTTTCAAGTGAAAATGGTATTAGGCAAACCATTTTTAAGTGAAAACCATAATCATTATTTTCAAATAATGGGACAGATGGGTTTATCTGGCTTGGGTTGGTGTGATTACGTTACTTTCTTTCCTGCGGGGTTAATAATCGTTAGAGTATATTTTAATGAAATGAAGTGGAAAGAAATGCAGTCCATTTTAAAAAACTTCTTCTTCACACACATGTTACCTAAGTTAGTTAAAGATAAAAAAATGTAATGGCTAGTGATAAAAATTGTTAAAGAGAGAAACTAATTTACTATTCATGAGGTTTTGCGGTAAATTAATTATTAAAGTCTTGACCTAGTTAAATCCATTTTAACGTTAGAGACAAATATATATTCTGTTCTTTTATCGCAAAAAGATTTTTGTTTAATTTTACGCATATTTTTTACAGTACCAATTGATTATAACTCGTTTTAAAAGTCGGGGTAAAAAGCTATCGTGATAAATTTGTTCCTTCGATAAAAACTAAGTGATATGCCGTGATAAATTTGTTCCTTGCAATTTAAAAGTTAATTACGATAAAAAGTTGTTTTTAAAATCAATTTAAAAAGGTATTGTTAAAGTGATCAACCGTGATAAATATGTTCCTTCCAATTTAAAAGACAATGAAATGATTTGTGAAACACAAAAAAATTCTCAAATTTATTCACAATCCATGTCTAAATTTATCTCTGGTATAATCGTATCTTTGTCTTCACTAGTATTATGATTAGAAATCTCAAAATCTGACTAGTCTTCAAGTTCATATTCGGGTTGCAAAATTTCCTCTTCAAATTCATCTAAATCATCATTCCAGGTGCTGTTCCCAGGTTCTAGGATTTCATCGTAATGATTTATTGTTTCTGAACTATCATTCAGTTGTTCTATATTTTTAATTATGGTATTTTGAAAATTCGATAAAAGGGTAATAACTGTCCAAAGTTGATTAATTACAGGCGCAAGACTATATGGTACCGGACGGTCAAGGATATGAAACCCTCTAATTCAGGCTATTCTGCGTTCAACATGGATACGGAGTGCAGCAATCTTTTGGGTTTCCTCTAGCTCAGCTTTAGTAAATTGTCCTTTCTCACCGAGAAAAGGAGGCATATTTTATTCTACCCCTTTTTTGTTTAGCATTTCTTTTATTAAAAAACCCTTATCACACATCACACTGTCGTTTGGTGAAAATTTTAGTGACAGAAAACCACTTCGCCTAGTTATTTCTTGGTCAGAGATACATCCTGTAAATAAATGAGACACAAATGTAACGTAACCATTAGGGCTTATTCCAAGAAGCCCTTTGAAAGTATTGGTCGACTTATAATTCGAGTAAGTGCCAGACTGCAATACCAACGATTTTGACGCTTGACACTTCAGTTCAGTCGCATCAAGTATGACACGAGTTTTTGGGTAGCTTCTTTTAAAATCTTCAGGCATCGTTTCGTCAATGTTTTCACGTTTTGGCCAAATATTAATTTGTCCCAGACGAAAATACATAAAATTTATCCACGTTATACAAATATTACTCGTTGTGCTTGTTGCTACACCGAATCTATCAGCTAAGTCTTTTAAAAACAAACCTAGTCGTAGACGCATTAAAACGATCTTCAACCTTCAATTTTCTGGGCCGTCCGGCTGGTGAAGTACTGGTCATCGTTCTTCGCGCACCAATTCCGCCATTCCAAAATATTATATTTTCACCATTAGGGCCAGGGTTCAGCCTATTATAGACAGATGTAAGTTTGTCGTAGCTTGGCAATCCAGTATAAAACATTATGTCATCATTTGAGTCCTTAATTTTCTCAATACTGGGCTTTGCATCTTTCAAGCGCTCCTTAGCTATGACTCGATGTTTCTTCGCTGTTTTAAGCTCTTTTTCCACTTTTCTTAACTGAGAATCGTTAACTTCTATAATCCGTTCTTGGACAGCCACTTGTAGTTGAAGTTCTTCAATCAGCGCTTGCAACTCGTCGAGTTTCTTAAAGCAATCACAATCGGGATGACTACTGCCAGAGTCTTCGATGATTACTTCAACTCCCACATCATTCTCTCTTGTAACATCATCAAGGGTATATTCAACATGATCAATTATACCTGATAAAATATCTTTAACAATAGGTTCCAAATCTAAAGAGCCCTCGTCGAAATTATCAGTTATGGTTGGATTCAATTGTTTGAAGTTCCACTCGAAGATTGAGGGTACTGTTCCCTCTTTCAAATATCGGTGCCCATTTGCTCGACCAATTTTAAAATCCGAATCTTTGAATTGGTGGGAGCAGACAAAAATATGGTTGAACGAGTGATACAAATAATCCCGACGACGAATGGTTTTTAGCCAAGTTTGCCTCAAAGTTTTTTTTTAATAGAAGGTACCATATGATACGATACCTAAACAATTGAAGTTGTTTAATATCTAATCACATTCATAAAATCATATATGTAAAGTACTTGCATTTTTATTTACACCTTCCTGTTTGCAGTGTAACACACAGCACACTTTCCCCGCTTTCGACATATTAAGAAAAGGCTTAATTACCTAAATAGTACAAGAACAGATTTGTAAAGTTATTTTTCGCTTTAAATCGAAAATTTCACTGTGTTTAGTAAAAATATTACTTACTTCTCTAATACATATCAGTTTTCCAACTTAAAAAACCATTTTAAAGACGAGAATCAATAAAAGCTGCAAACAACTAATAAAATTACTTAACCGTTATCGAACTCTAAAGGTTAAAAGTTTAGCCAATCAGATTGACCGCGACGAAAGTGCCATCTATCACGGATTTTTCGCGTTAATGGTCTTACCGAGTATGGAGTTTGCCCCTGTAATTCAGTCTTCCCCAAAAATCATACTCGTACCGGTCTATCCACTTAGGTAATAGTTTAGCGGAGATGTTATGTGCTGCATTCGACAACAGATTTTTCTCTTTCCATACCATCATTCCTGGTTGAAAATAATCTTCTTCCCTACGTAAGTCATAATACTTCCGTTGTCGAGCTTGATGAACCTCGATGGTACGAGAAACTGCCAAAATCTCTCTTCCGAGAGTCTCAATTCGTTCTTGATTCTCTAAGAGAAAATCTGCTCTATCAACTTCAGTAATAATGTCTTCGTATATTTCCCAAGGTGTATTTGGTTCTCGTCCATGATTCAGATAAAAAGGGGTCCTACCTGTGGTCACATTAGGACTACTATTAAGGGCAAACTGTAGGGTAGGTAAGCTAGAATCCCATAACTGATGATCATTCCCTACATGTATAGATAATAAGGCCTTAATAGATCTGTTTGTTCTCTCTACAGGGTTAGATTGAGGATGATAGGGAGAGGTATATCCACACTGGATATTAAATAGAGTGCAGGTCTCCTTCCACATCCTTGAAATGAACTGTAGCCCATTATCTGATAAGATTTTCTTAGCTGACCCCCACCGTAGGACTAAATCTTTAAGTGTCGCACTAACAGTGCTAGCTGTTATGTCTGGGATTTTTAACAGTATGTGGGAATTAAACAACAGTATTAATCATTTTAAGTGAAACGCTTTAATTACTTGGTAATGGAATTTAATCTATCTGAGAAACGTGAATAAAGAAATGAAGTAAGCCTAATGTGTCAAAATTCTAAGGTAAATATTTTTCCTAACCATTACAAAGTTAAAAGAATGATCGGATGGTCCGACGGTAATTCCTGACGCAACACTTCAATACAATCCGCATAAGCTCCTCTACACTTGACAAAAACCGGTTGACCGCAACTCCTCGCGATGCCGACCTGCGCACAGAAGGCCTGCCTCCTTTGGGCAAGAGTCTAATGCCTTGACAAAATCCAGGCCAATCGCGCCCACACCGCGCACATTTCGATACGATAAGGCCCTACGAACCTGATCTTCCAATTGGCGATCAACAAATGCCCGCGCAAACATCGGGGGAATTCCAACCATAATAAAAATAAACTCCATGGTACCGTGCTTTAATAAATTAACCTGGGTTAACTCCTCCGGAAAAACACCCAGGTGAGTGATCGCCGCCTCAAAATTCCCCGGAAATAATGCGCTATTGTTTAATACAAAATCGTAAAAACTGGTTGGGATCAATGGGGCATCCTGATCTGGTTTTGGTGATATTTTCCCTGAAGAAGCCACCATAGAACCAGAAGCCGAGGGACCTTCCGGATGAATAACCGGTTCCTGAGTAATCTTAACATTGTCCGCCACTACCTTCGGTTCAGTCACAGTTCCATCCACCAGTGGTTGGTGGCTCAACCAATGCCTCGTATCCGGAGTTATGGCAATTGCCGATGGAAATGGGGTGGCTCTGGCCGGAGCGCCCGCTATTCTTAAACTCACTGGGAGCCGCCTAGGCAATTTCTCCTGTGGTATACGTTGCATCTAATAAAAAATAAAAACCAAAGAGACACCCGTAGTAATATCTACTCTTAAACTAATTAAGTCGAACTGTTTCTAAAGGAGGGTATGCTATAGGTGATGGATTCATAGAGAAATTAACACGAGACAAATCCTTAGCCTGAAGCGGATGCTGTGATAAATAGAATTCAATATCCTTATATGATCTTAATTTCCCCACCACTGGGCCCGGGTTATAATAGTAAACATCACCAATCCAGGATGTCTGAGTACGACGGAAAACTATTTCCTTATGCCAACCAAAAGAGAATGGTAACATTAACGGATCTGTGGGTTCCACCTTGTCTGCTTCCTGGGTTATTCTGGCATTGTTATCAACTATTTCCGGTGGGGGAATTTCCTCTACTACCAAGGGTTGAGTAAATCGTACCCGAGAACGTAATGGGTAGCGGGGCACCTCCTCACCCTCACTATCACTAGAGGGTTCTTCTATTATAATACTGAGCTATTGTCTTGTAAAGGAAGAGGCTCACTATCAACCGGTACTATTTCTAAACCTTGTTCCGCAGGAAGGATTAACTGAGGTTCCGGGGTTACTTGTGGTAGATCCTTAGTAATGAGGTCAACACGACTTGCGGGTAAGACAAATGTTTGATCTGTATCAGCTGCAGGTATATCGTCTAATACCGGGGGAATAACTATAGTAGGGTCTTTTTGAGGAATCATTCTTTCCTGAGTGTCCAAAGTAGCCGTGTTGATATAGAATTTTAAGTCATTAATATGCCATGTTCCTGCCAATCAGCCGGTGTTTAAATACATAATTACATAATTTACCGGGGAGAGTTTTTCTATTACCCGGAAAGGACCTTCCCACCTAGGCGCAAATTTAGCCGAGAACTTAGCGGCTGCATTTGACAGTCTGTGCCCCTGTTTCCATACTAATTGGCCCACATCCAGTTCACTTCCTGAATAATTTCGATCATAAAAATATATCTGTTTAACACTCGCCAAATCATTTATATCATGAGCCAAATCAATAGACAATTGCCACTCATGGAGTGGTCCCTGTTCATACTCATTAATAGCTTCCTCTAAATTATCCGGGATAGCTCCAAACACGCGTTCATCCCAGGGTATATTTGGTTCATACCCATGATTTAAATAGAAAGGAGAGAACCCAGTAGAGGTATGAATTGTGCTGTTAATAGCTAATTGAATAAGCGATAAATTGTCATCCCATTTTCCATGAATATTTCCCACATATATACTAATGATTTCTCCTAAAATGCGGTTAATACGTTCAGTAAGATTGGCCTGAGGATGATATGGCGAGGTGAATTTAACTTTAATTTTTAATTTATGACATAATTGTTTCCATAATGAGGAAATAAATTGAGGGCCATTATCAGATAATATTGCTGTCATAGTGCCATGCCGGGATATATATTGCAACAGAATTTTACATAAAGAGCCGTAATATTACGAACCGGAAATATTTCTGTATACTTAATGAAATAGTCCACTATAACTACCAGAAACCTATTCTGATGTTTAGTACAGGGTAGTGGGCCCATTATATCAATGCCCACTAAATCTCCGGGATGAATTTTGTACGAAGGTATCATATACCCAGGTTTCTTCGTATTCCGACTCTTATAGCGTTGGCAGACCTCACAATTCTGTACATACTGCTTAACCAAAGTATATAGTTGGGGATGGTAATATTTAGCCCTGCTTTTTATATAAGTGGCGCCACTACCACGGTGTCCGGATAGGGGGTGATCATGATAAGCTTGAAGTAATCGAGGAAGTATACCAGATGGGACTAAACCTTTGCCGGCTGAAAACCCTCTGATTTACGATAAAGCAAATCATTTCTCACTTCATATACCCTTGAGGCTTCATTATTATCCAGTTTAAACCGGATATCAACCCATTTAGGATCAGACTTTTGGGCCTCCCTTATTTCTTTAAGTGTTACAAAATCCAACTGGCCTGCATTAAAACCTGGATTACATTCAATTACATTCAAATTAATTGGTGTCATATCCCCAGAATGGTCCCCCTCAACTATCTTAGGACTTACAGCACCAAGATCAGACACGGGGCACCTAGATAATGCATCTGCTACTATATTTTCTTTCCCAGATTTATGCAAAATGTCAAACGGCATATATTCCTGTAGTTCCAAGGCCCACCTCATCAGCCTGCTCTTTTTATTTTTCAATTGGAGTAACCAACATAAAGCCTGATGATCGGAGAGTATAGCAAACTCCCTTCCCTCTATATAATGACGGAATTTACGGACAGTTTCAATAACAGCCTGTGCCTCTTGCTCCGGAGTACTATATTTCAATTGAGCAGGGGTTAATAATTTGCTAAAATATGCTAGAGTGACTTCATCATCACCCTGGATCTGAGTTAGAATTCCACCTATCCCTTTACCACTAGCATCCGTGGTGATGATAAACTTCCCATCAGGAGTAGGAACCTGAAGCATTGCTGCTGTAGTAATTAAATATTTTATTTCCTCAAAAGCATTATGTTCCTCTTCTCCCCAACGCCATCGATAATATTTTTGTTTTAATTTATTCAATGGCGCTGTCAAATTAGCCAGATGAGGAATAAAACGAGAGTGGTATCCACACATACCCAGAAATGAAGATACTTGTTTAATTGTTCGTGGGCGAGGAAAATCTATAATGGCTTTAACTTTGTCTAGATCAATTTGTACCCCCTGTTTGCTAACAACATATCCCAGAACAGATACCTGAGATACCCCAAAATGGCATTTGCTAAGATTTAGTGTCAATCCTGCATGTTTTAATTGAGAAAACACGTATCGTTGTGCCACCGGATGATCTTCCCAGGTTTGACTAGCAATAATAATATCGTCCAAATAAACTCCTACCCCATAACGTCTAGCGTTTCGCAAGACTTTATTCATTAGCCGCATAAAACTAGAGGGTGCATTTTTCAAACCAAATGGCATTACCAGCCATTCATACTTGCCATCCCGGGTAACAAAAGCCGTTTTCTTAATCACCGGGAGCCACGGCTATTTGCCAGTATCCAGATTTCAAATCTAATTTCATGATATAATTTGGTTTACCCATAGAATCTATAATTTCGTCAATCTTGGGTATAGGGAATGGGTCATTGATGGTCACTGAATTAACTGCGGTAGGATCTATACACATGCGCCGATCTCGTCCATCACCTTTTTTAGCATCTTTTTTATCTACCATAATGGTAGGGGATGCCCAAGGACTTTCGGAAGGACGTATCATTCCGGAACGCAATAGGTCCTGAATTTGTTTCTCAATTTCTTCATTAACAAAGGGACTATGGGAATATGGTTGTTTACTAACCGGAATAGTGTCTGGTTTGAGCCTAATATGGTGTTTAATTAAATGAGTTCTCCCTGGTTTCCCTATAAATAGTGGATACAATTCCTGACATAGGGATATTAAAGTATCCTTTTCAGTTTGTAAAACATCTCCAATAGTCAATTGATCCCCATCTATACGTTGAGATTCTATAGGTCCAACCTGAGTCCCAGGGGAATTTAACTCCAAACTAACCAATGGTAGACTAAAGCCACAATAGGAAAATGTTTTGGTTTCGTAATCCATAATTACTCACATCCCGCATTAAGTCATTTCCAAGAATTACGGAATGTCTTAAACCTGGGACCACATGAAACTGTACGGGAATAATCCCCATTTCTTGTCCTAAATCTCTTTCAAGAGCAATTATGCCCAATGTCGATTTATTTTGACCAGTAGTTGCGAAATGAATTGGCGCCACCCTTGGTTCTATTAGTTTAGACACCCCTAGTTCATTCATAAATGTGTCCGAGATAGCACATTGATCTGCGCCAGAATCAAGAAATGCAGTACAATTCTTATTACATATAGATAACCTGATCCCAAATAATGAAGATGTGTTTAGAGACTGATACATATTTAAGTTAATGGCAGGACCCTGTTCATTCCAAACTCTCTGCGGTAAATTTAGGGAGTTTGTACCTCGTTTCCCGAAGGGAAACTTTGTACATTGGTACGTGAAGCCTGAGGGTTTGCATTAGGTGCTTGGGGGTTTGGACAATTTCGACTAGTATGTCCCACAATATCTATAGCATGTTGGATTGAAAGTATTTGAAGAACCGGTAGTTTTACGCCCTGTGTTAACCAGATTCATATAATTACTCCGGGAACTTGGATAATTTCCGGGTCTTCCTATATTTTGGCTAGGTGCATATCTTCCCTGACTAACCATTCCCATAGGAGGTGATTGAATATCATTTGCGTTTTGTATTCTCATAATTTCCCCATCAAACTGTGCTAAGGTCTGACATGTATTCCTAGAAAGTAATTTCTTAACAGACGATTGCATTTTTGAAACCAATAGACGTACTAATCTGGTTTCGTCCAATGGTTCCAGAAGAGACCAATTTAAATATTTTATGACGAAATTCCCAAAGATCATCATTCTCCTGAGCTTGAGCCCCAAATAAAGCCATTTGTAGGGTACTCTCTCTCTCTCTCTCTCACTTGATAAAAATTGCGTCACAAATTCGGTTTGAAAGATTTGCCAGGTTATTCGACGATTATGCCATAATCCATATCTGGGCACTTTTCAAAAACACCAAGGGTAAAAATAAGTGTAATGTATCCTCGGTCAATTGATGAAATTGTATATATTCCACTAACCTTTGTATAAATAACTTTGGGTCATCACTAGGTTCACCAGAAAATACCGGCATTTGGAAATGTTTACTCAGAACATAATGAGCTCCTGTCTTTGGTTGAAAATTACCACCAGTAGCATTCAAAACCCCTACAGGTGGAGATGGTATAGGACTAGGTAACACTAACGGCACACTAGGAGAGATAACTTGGGAACCCAAATTAGGATTATTTGAAATTTGACTGGAATAAGGATTAATACCAGTTATATTTAAGGGAGGATTTGAACTTCCCAACATAGAAGTTCCTGATGACATAACCGGTGCTAAGCTACTAGCAACCCCCAAATTTCCTCATGTCTTTGGTAAACTTTTAGCCTGCGCGTAAATTACTCCAGGTAAAGGGGATACAGAATGACTTATCGGAGGAATTACCGAAGAAACTACGGGAGATACCGTGACTGCCGCAGGAATAGTACTGTGTACTAATCCATTCATATTTGTTACCGGATGGAAAACCTCAGGTTCATGTACAGGTTTAGCATTTAGAGGTGCATTAGAAGGGTCCACCCCATTTGAAGTTTCCATTAGAATTGGTGTAGTAGGATTTATTTCTACTGATGTCTACTGTTTATATCTATCCCTAAAATAATCCTGGGAATCAATTCTCTAACTTTTTTTTGGGTCATTTGGTTTGGGATTTGGCCAACTGGTTTGGAATTTGGGTTATTGGCGCCAAAATTACAAAAAAGCGTATTCACTATCCAATCCATTGGAATGGCTCTAGCCAAACCGTCTGGCCAGCCAATGAGCCGGCCAAAGAGAATTTTCCCTTCCAAACGAGCGCCGTTCCTCCTTCGTTATAGCCTCTTAAAGGCTTCTATTCCTTAGTCTCGAGAAAATTTTCGTGAAAATGGCTGCCTTTTTTTAACTAGAATTACAACGTTTATTATTTGTAATAACTTAAGAAAGACCACTTCGTATTGGTCTTAAATTATGAACTCTTTATTACATTAAGTCGAAGTTTATATAGCAATGACAACCGTTATAAAAAAAACAATATAGGTTAGATTAAATACAGTACCGGTTTTTTTTATATTCTTTTTGCAACAATAGAATGGCCTATTACAAAGGTTATTATGTTATACTTATTATAGTCTATTACACCTCCCCTCTGAATTAACACTGTCCAAAGCGTTGTGGAGGGCGAGAAATTCTGGACGAACGGCGCGGCTCGATAATTGTGTCTGGTACACTAGGTGTACGATCTGGAAGGGGCAAGGCAGCTTGCTCCTCAGGTTCTTCCGGTGAAGCTGGTAGTAATTCCGGGGGTTCTGTTGCCGGGACCATTGACTGTGGGGCGGCAGTGGTGGCCTTGTAACGCCAAAGTTGGTCAGCATGTCTATGCCAGTCTTGATTATCCTGAGTATGGACCAAATAATTTCGTGCGCCGGCATCTCTACTGACAACTGAGAGTCAGTCCATGTCTGACCACGACGATAATCTTTGGCTGAGACGTGGTCACCCACATGGAACTCTCTGTCGCGACCTCCATAATACTGGGCCTGCCGGGACTGGCGCTCTTTGACCGTGGAAGCCGTTGATGGGTGAACCAAGTCGAGACGAGTTCGAAGGCGGCGCCCTTGGAGCAACTCGGCTGGTGTCACTCCGGTCGTGGTATGGGGCACGCAACGGTAAGAGCTAAGGAAACGGAGAAGTGCTTCGTCTTGGGAGTGACCTTCTTTCACCCCAGCTCGAAGACCCCTTTTGAACGTGCCCACGAAGTTTTCCGCAGCGCCATTTGTCGCAGGATGACCAGGTGCCGAAAAGGTATGGCAAATACCGCAAGCCTTAATGAAAGCCTGGAACTCCTCGGACGTGAATTGACTGGCGTTATCTGTGACCAAGCGTGCCGGTAAGCCAAAACGGGCAAATACTCCTCCAAAAACTTGAATGGTCTTGGCAGCCGTGGTAGACTGCATCCGAAAAATCTCAGGCCATTTAGAGTGTGCATCCAACAGCAGGAGGAACATGGAACCATCAATGGGGCCTGCGAAATCGGCATGCAGACGGACCCAAGGCTTCTCTGGCCAATCCCATGGATGCAACGTGGCTTTAGGAGGATTGGATTTCGTGGCTTGACAGGCACTGCAATTCTGGACGCAATCTTCAATCGCCTTGTCTAAACCTGGCCACCATACATGCTGGCGAGCCAAATTCTTCATTCTGCTCATGCCAACATGGCCCTTGTGAATTTCCAGTAACATCGGGCCCTGTAAGGTATGAGGTATCACGACGCGATTTCCCCAAAGCAGACAGTCATTTTGCAGGGTCAGTTCGACCCGTCTATCAAAGAATGGTCGCAATTCCGCGGCCGGGTTTTTCTCGGGCCAACCCTCCCTCGTCCAGCGGAGTGCAGACGACAATACTGGATCCCGTCGTGAGTGTTGAGAGATGGTCGACGCGGTGACTGGTAAATCCGTAAAGATTTGAACTTGCCGGAAATCGACTGCCTTATTTTCCACCTCTTCGCTTCCGCCCGCAATAGGGAGACGTGAAAGCATGTCCGCAATGACGTTTTCGCTAGATTTCAAAAACTTGATATTATATTGGTAACCAGTCAAGAATATTACCCATCTCTGCATGCGCAATGACAGCGTTGAAGGCAGTGCGGCGTTTGATTTAAACAGTGTCACCAGCGGTTTATGATCAGTCCATATAGTAAAATATCGTCCGAAAAGGTACTGGTGAAACTTCTTGACTGCGAAAATTATGGAGAGTGCTTCCTTATCAATTTGGGCGTATTTAGCTTCAGCTGTAGAAAGTGTTTTTGACGCAAAGGCGATAGGCCGCTTAATTCTATCGTCGGATACTTGAATCAGGACCGCCCCGATACCGTAACTCGAGGCATCGCAGTATAGTTCGACTTGCAACTTCGGGTCGTAATGCGCCAATACCGGAGCCGTACTTAGTAGATCCTTTACTGACTCAAATGCTGCCTGACACTTCGAGTTCCAATGCCAGGGAACATTATCTCTTAGTAGACGGTGAAGAGGGCCAAGTACCTCGGATAGATTGGGAAGGAATTTGCCATAAAAGTTCACGGCGCCCAGAAATGCTCGCAGTTGGGTCGTATCCTTAGGGCTTGGGGCCTTGACTATCCCCTCAACCTTGTCCTTGGTTGGTTGAAGACCCTTACTCGTAATCTTATGACCTAGATATTCAACTTCTGGTAACATGAGTGAGCATTTATCCTTACCCAAGCGGAATCCGTTATCTTCCATTGTGCCCAAGACTCGATCCAAGGTCAACAAATGTTGTTCATCATTCGGTGCCGTGATTAAGGTATCATCCAAAAATGAAAGGCAGCCAGGGATTCCGCTAAGGACTTCTTCAACGATCCTCTGAAAGATGGCCGGTGCAGACGCCACGCCATACATCAAACGTGTTACCGCAAACAGGCCTAAATGCGTATTGATAGTACAGATCTTCTGGGATTCATTGTACAGCTTCACCTGTGCATAGGCATGGCGCATGTCTAACTTCGTAAATTTCTGTCCACCGGCCAATTTGCTAAACAACTCCGCCGCCGTGGGTAAGGGGTACTGCTCAATCATAAGATTAGGGTTAACTGTGATACTATAGTCGGCACAAATACGAACCTCCCCATTCTTCTTCATCACTGGTACAATAGGAGTAGCCCAGTCGGATACCTTGACTGCTATCAATATCCCCTGTTTTTCCAAGCGTCGAAGTTCGCGCTCAACTGGCTTGAACAACGCTAACGGCATGGGTCTTGGTTTCTTGAAAACTGGTTTTGCTTCGGGGCGGAGCGTAAGCGTAGCCTTATGGTTTTTTACGCAACCCAATTCCTCATCGAACAGCGGTGAATGTTTATCCAAAACATTCCTTAGCGTAACAGATCCAACCACCTGGCCTAGGCTACGTACGTCCTCCAAGTGAATCTTGAACTGACGGAAGAACGTACGTCCCAATAAGGGTCGTTCCTGGCCTTTGACTACAAAAACTCGTGATTCTTAGTGACCCCGTTGTGGGTAATAGGCGTCGAGAATGTCCCAAGAGGACGGATCGTACTGCTGGACTGATACGGACGTAGTGTGACTTTCGTGGCCTGCAATGGACCTGTAAAGTAACGATAGAAGTCCCTTGATGACAACACCGAGACTCCTGCACCAGTGTCCAATTCCATGTCCAATACGATGTCTGCGGCCTTAATACGAACCATTACGGGCGGCTCCGCAGTGCCACTGAGATGAAACATCAGCACCTCATCGACCTCATCCGCCATCATCCGTACCGGTTGTATCTTCTGGGATCTACCCTTCTTGCGGCGGCGTGGTTTAGTCCCCTTTACGGCATCTTTAGAACGACAGACACCGGAATAGTGACCCTTTTTACCACAACTGTGGCAGTCCTTGTCTTGGTATATTCCCATTGCGCCGAATCCCATTAGACCGAATTCCCATTAGACTGAATTCCGCCCAAGATTTCGATGAAATTAGCCAAACGGCGGGTTTAATATTCTCCTAAACGACCGACGCGATATTTTAACTGACCTCTCGCAAAAAATGAATACTTTGCGGGATATACAAGTGTTTCAAATGTGTACAGTTTCACATTGTCAAAAGTATGTTTTTCTGAATTATTGTTAGGCTAGGTTAGGTTAGGGGGTTTTTAATATGGAAATTTAAAAATTTCAAATGCGATTCACTCACATTTTACCTGGTTGTAGAATTTTTAAAGATGGTCCATAACCATCGTTATTTATAAGGGGGTTTGAATATCATCATTTTTAGTCCAAAGTATATAGAAATATTATAAAACTAAAGAGTTAAACATATTTAATCATGCATATTGAAAGAAAACTATGTTTTAAGACTCTTATAACAGACTTTTATAACACGTTATTTTTGAACGATTTGGACTGTTTAAATATGCGTAAAAAATTATCTAATCTTAACCTTTTTTGAGGGAAATTTACAGTAAATTAATAGTCTCACTAAGCCTAAATCCATTTTAAGAAATTTTACCATGTAAGAATTCTCAAGAAAAGTTAATTGCTCATACCATTGAAATATCGCGAGAACAGACATCTGTTTCGGTTCGCTTGAATTTCTTTTGCATCAGAAATCAGAAAAAAATTTCTTCGAGCCTAAATTCGTAAATTTTATAAATAACCACAATTAACTTGAAAGATTATATAGCGAGTGTTTATATTTATAGTTGTGTCTTAACAGTCTAAATTGATTTAAACAACATCTTGTTTCAAGAAGCTAATATCGCTTTTAGGAATAGTATATAGCAAATACCCTAAAATTGCAGTTGAATCATTTTTACGCAATAAATATGACCTAAAAATATAAAGAAAAATCGGCAATTTTATTTTTAAAGTTAAATTTCTGTGATTTAAAAATGTTTTGTTATTCTAAACATTACATTTTGCTTAATAATTTACCAAATATTTGGGTTTAGTGCTCATTTCACTATGTCATTAAATTATTAAAAGTCAACAGATTTCTTGCTTTCAAAGATTGAATCTTTGCGTGCCCGGGAATTTTTTTTAATTCCATCGGGTATATTTAAGCAAAGATTCTTGTCCCAATGGACCGAATCCTAAACCTGGATAGGTGCGGGATTTTCGGTCGAATGGGACAGTCCCATTGGATCGAATCCGCCAAATTACGGAGTATTCGTTCGAATGGGAATGAGTTCGGTCCATTGGGATTCGGCGCAATGGAACTGAAGCCTTGTCTTTCGCAAAGCAATCGTTCGGAAGATGATTGCTTCGGCCACAGCGGAAACAGGGTTCAGGTGCCGTACCGGAGGTCACAGCCGTTGCTTTAGGTAGACGGAACGCTTGAACCGGGACAATTGAAGCATTGCCCTTGATATCATCCGCGTCATGGGTAGCGAGTTCCATTGATAAGGCCAATTCCGTGGCCGCGACAAAGGTCAAGGACTTCACGGATAAAAGCTTTTTCAACGTCGAGGCATCCCGGATACCTGCCAAGAACTGATCACGTAAGTAGTCATCGATTTGTGCTCCGAACTTGCAGGTTTTACTTAAGTGCCGTAACGCGGCTACGTAATCAGCGACAGATTCCCCGGATTTTTGATGACAACGGCTGAAACGACGTCTCTCAGCCGTAATATTTGGTTCTGGGTTGAAGTGAGCTCTCAACTTGCCAACGAGATCGGTATAGGCTTCCTTGCCAGGTTCCTTTGGGGCATACAAGTCCTGAATAAGGGCATATGTCTTCTTACCCACAGTGATCAGCAATGTTCCAGCCCATAACGTGTCAGCGATGCTGTTTACCGTGAAAAATAACTCCAACCGTTCCACATAAGAATTCCAGTCGTCTTCAACCGGAACGAACTCACCCACAGAACCAAGATAAGTAGCCATCGGACGAAAAACCGCGCGAAAAAAAATTATCTCCGTCGCCACTGTAATAACTTAAGAAAGACCACTTCGTATTGGTGTTAAATTATGAACTCTTTATTACATTAAGTCGAAGTTTATATAGCAATGACAACCGTTATAAAAAAAACAATATAGGTTAGATTAAATACAGTACCGGTTTTTTTTTATATTCTTTTTTAACAATAGAATGGCCTATTACAAAGGTTATTATGTTATACTTATTATAGTCTATTACAGTAATCGAGTTGCGCGTCGTGATTTACGGATTCAAAGAGTATTTAGAGACGATAATGAAGTGTGGGAGCTTGACGATCTTAGGTTTCGCAAGAATTTTCGTTTAACTCGTGTTATGGTGTTAGGCCTTTGCGATACGCTGAGGGAATCTCTACAAGGCATTAGAAAGACTTCTTTGCCTGTGGATTTAAAAGTAAGAAATTCCTACAACAAACCTATATTCCTTTTTTGATATTCTGATGGATTCTGATGGCAAAATCATATTTTTTAGATACTCATAGCTTTGAGATTTTACGCTAGAGGGTCTTACCAACTAGACGTAGGTCAAAATACATTTCTCGGAGTTAGCCAATCTAGCGTGAGCCGATGTCTTAGAGAAGTTACGGACGCTATTAATCTAACATTAGTACCGCAATATATAAATTTCCCAATCACGGAGATTGAAAAAACGGCTGTGAAATTGAGGTTTCAAGAGGAATGCAATTTCCCCGGCACAATTGGGGCTATAGATTGCACACATGTAGCAATTGTTCCGCCAGCCAACACTGACCCCGATTTTCCATAGTACCTCTTCGTTAATCGAAAATCGTATCATTCTATGAACGTTCAGTTGGTAATTATTAATTAATAGTTACATCTACTGTGTAAAAAAAGTACAAAGGATGATATTCATTTCTAGGTTTGTGATTACGATTTGTTAATTCTTTCGGCCAATGCGAAGTTTCCCGGTTCTAGTCACGATTCTTTTGTTTACCGATCATCGAACCTGTCAACTCAAGGAAGAATCCTATCGTAATGGGTCATTAAATGACTCTTGGCTAATTGGTAAATTTTCTTAATTTTTAATTTCCATTTAAGTTTCTTCACTGATTATATATCCAATTTTTTTTTCTAGGGGATAGTGGTTATCCATTAACTCCATGGTTAATGGTCCCAATTTTAGATGCATTGGAATCTCTAGCATGAATACCACGCCTAGAATTGCCGCGCACGCGATTATCACCTCTGTCAAAATGTTCAGGAGATTGTGCGGTTAAAGGTGATTCTGAAATTTTATTATTAGTAGAAATCCCCAAGAAATAGTGATTTCCCATTAGAAATACCATTGTCATAGATTGGTACTTCCCGAGGGGTAAGAGACCTTCTGGCCTGACTACGAGGTGATGCTACATGTCTAGGTGGTGTTGCGAGACGTTTTTGATGAGTTGCTGAATTTTGTGGATGTGAAAAGCCTGGGGAACGTTGGGCCTGGCTATGAGGTGAGGCAACACGTTTTGGGTAAGTCGATGAATTTCGCGGATGAGAAAATGATGATATATTTTGAGCAAAATTTGAAACAGGAATAGTAGCAGGAGCAGAAACATGTATGGCAGAAGTTGATGGACGCGATGAAGTCGCTGACCCATTAGTAGCAGGATTGGGTGACAGACTAAACTCATCTTCCTCGTCATAGGTCAAAATTTGCGACAGCGCATTGTTATATAAATGACAGGATTCTCTGATACCCGAATCGTTCGGCTATTGGTCATACATATCAGGTTTGTTACTCAATCTATTTATTTTAACTTTAATTTTAATACTAACTTACAGAGGTATCTAAGTCAACAGCCGACTGATCCTTCAATATCAAAAATTTGTAAGAAACAGAACAATAAACATTTAAGTTCATAAACGTTTTTATTGTACGTTTTTAAACATAAAATTTTATAATAAATGTAAATATTTATGTACTTACCTCATTCAATGGAAAACCTCCTTCGCGTAAACCAGGATTCCCGGTCACCTTTTGCCAGCCACCTGCCAAAGCTAACAAACGCCCATCCAACTCAGATAAGCCACGATCTAGAACTTTCTGGTCAATTTCTCCACCACCTGTCTTTTTTGCTCCTTCAGTACATCTGCAGCTTTGCCCAGAACTTTCGTTTTCCAATCGGCCAAGGACTTTAAAATTAGAAGTTGTAAATTTATAGTTTTAATGAAGGTGATAACCATAACAAAGCTAAAAGCCCTTTAAACTAACTTCAATCTAAAACAGTTTCGGAATTGGCTCTTTATTATGGTTGCATCACATTGTAAATTTTAGAAATGCATGTTTTTTACTTACTCTTTTCCAAGCCAAGACGTTTTTAGTTAGGGGTCCTTCCCGATTCAGCTTTTTCACCATTTCTGCCCATAGTGAATCTGATAGTTCCTTGCTAAATGTGCATGTCAACCTACCGCTTATTAATTGGTGATTCGCTTTTAAAACCGAAAAAGCGTCTGTATTCGGTTAAACGATTAGGATTGGTCAGACCGCGCAATCACGTGACCGGAAACATTTTTTTGGCTTACTAAACTTAAGTTATCGTAAAAATTCTTATCGTAACTCGTTCGCGCGAGTTAGAGAATACTGATTTATCGAACGATCGATAAGGTCCCGCCCGATAAAGTTATCACTTATCGTTTACGATAAAATACAGAAAAGTTAGAGAATTGCCCCCAATGAACCGTTAATTAGATACAGGATTGAACAGATAACAAAACTCAATAGCTTCTATGGGAAAAATTTTCAATGGGATTTTAACATTGAAAATTAAAATTAGAAATATCATCAAAATAGACCATTTCGGCGGAAAATTAAAATCAGCTTAAACAACGCTAATTTGAAATTATTTTCAAAAATCGACAAAAATAACCCAAAATATGCCAAATTGGATAATTACTTTTAAAATCGATAAAAATAGGCCAAATTGGATAATTCCTTTTAAAATCGATAAAAATAGGCCAAATCGGATAATTCCTTTTAAAATCGATAAAAATAGGCCAAATCGGATAAAACCTTTTAAAATCGATAAAAATAGGCCAAATCGGATGATTCCTTTTAAAATCGATAAAAATAGGCCAAATTGGATAAAACCTTTTGAAATCGATAAAAATAGGCCAAATCCGATAAATACTTTTGAAATCGATAAAAATAGGCCAAATCGGATAAATACTTTTAAAATCGATAAAAACAGGCCAAATTGGATAAAACCTTTTGAAATCGAAAAAAATAGGCCAAATCGAATAAAATCTTTTGAAATCGATAAAAATAGGCCATTGTGGTTAAATACTTTATAAATTAACATAAATGTGCCAATTTAAAATTATCCTCCTAAACCAATAAAATTTAGGTCAAATTAGTAATTTCGTTTTAAAATTTAAAGAAATTACGCCAAATTTGATGATTGTTATTTTTCTCCAACAACGATCAAGATTTTTCTGAAATGCGCGATATTTTGAAAATTCTCTTCAAACTCCAATAAAACAGGCCAAAATCATTAGTGCGTGTGTTCGATATGCCCCCCATCGGCTCCTAGGCATTCTTCGCCGCGACTAATTACTGACCCTAGGACATTAGCTACAGTTGCGGGAGTAATTCGTTCAACAGCCAATCTAATTTTTTGCCGCAGTTCCTCAAGTGTGTGAATTTCAGATTCATACACAACGCTTTTTACGTATCCCCAAAGTAAAAAGTCCAAAGGTGTTAGATCGGGGGATCTAGGTGGCCATGGAAAGGGCCCTCCCCGTCTAATCCATCGGTTAGGAAAGCTATCGTTAAGTCACTCTCGTACGCCTCGATGGTAATGCGGAGGTGCTCCGTCTCGCTGAAACCACATATCTTGCGTTTCAGCTGGTGGCATCTCTCGCAAGGCTTCGGAAACACTAGTTTGAAGAAATTCCAGATAAATTGGCCCAGTTAAATTTTCTTCAAAAAAGAAATGACCTATTATTCGTTCCCCGAAGTTTTAGATAAAATTTGCGCGAGACTTGCGGGGGCTGTTATAAACGAGAGCCCTTCATATAGAGAGAAATCACGAGGAGCTTCCTCTTTCCCCCTTCCAAGCCGAGTATTATTTTCCCCTCTTGCCGTTCCCTTTAAGTAAAATAAATGAAGGAAAAATGGATAGAATGCTTACAGCTAGATGTCGGCTTTTGTCGCATAGCTTTTTTTCACGGCTTCACTCTGTTCTTTCGATCCCGTCAACTTGACGGTGTTGTCTTGGTTTAAGATTACCGTAACTCCGTACTTTTCTTTAATTTCGCGTAAAAACTCGTCATAGGGTCCTCGGAGAAAAACGTGATGTTTATGTAGAATCTCGAACGTTATGTCGCTATCTTCAAACTAAAATAGACGAGTGATTATTAATAACTAAAATGAAATGAAGAACAAAATTAATTACCAGATCTAAAGCGGAGTTGTTCTCATTCAACTCAAGGGTTATCTAGATGATTTGGAAAAAAAGTACATTTTTCAAAGTCAAATCCGCCCGTCCAAAGATTGAAAAATAAATAATACGTATCAAGAACCCAATAACGTACAAACGGGGCCCAATACCGTACGTTTTGGGAACTTAAATTAATAAATTAATACGCTAGCCGACTAACCTTTTCCGTCAAGAATTCCTCGATCGCTCGCTCGCCGGTTCTGAATAGTTTTATTTTCAAAATTTGTAAGCGTAAATCTACCACTTATGCGATAGATATATAAATTTGTAAAGAGAAAACAAAACAAATGAACCGGAATACTAACCGTTGTCTATCTCGAGCTGAGGATCGGCGTTAGATACTTCGCGTAATACAGAAAGAATAATTTTTATTTTTTTACGCAAATACCCACTGACCTTCTCCACTTGAGTTTTAAGACCGGATATCACCGCGCCCTCGTCGCTCCACTCAATAATCGTTTCTCCAACTTAAAAATTTGACGAAACATAATGTTGGATGCATTTTGGAAATTTAACCCGTTCGTCGATATAACTTTTTCTGGAAAAGTTTGGTTAAGTCGAAATTCTATTCCGTTATCGTAGTCATTCTATTCATTTCTTAAAAATGAATCTGTATTACCACTTCGTATGAAATTTACGGTCCTTCGACTAGGAGGATAGGGGTGCGGGCTATGACGAATAACTGTTCTTGGCGGAAAAATAAAATCCCTTTTTGCTGGAAAGTTTCCGATATCTAATTTTCGGTGAAAAATTTCAATTGTTTCTCGGAGATTACGACCTTCGCTTTCGGTAATTTCTATTCCATTTATAAAAAATTAATAAAAAAATCGCGGAAAGTTTTAAGAAATTTCAAAAAACTAACATCAAGTTGGAGGGCTTTTGACGAAATAATCGCGCCGACTTTTTGCACCTGCTGCGGTGAGCCGCGTAAAACCAAACCATCTGCGGTTTAAGTAACTTCCACTGACAAACTGTCAAATTCGGAACTCAAGTCAGAAAGTATAAATGGAATTACATCCAAACGCGCAAAAATTGTGTAGGAAATATCCTCTTCCGGTTCGCTGAAAATTAGAAAATGCCAAAATCACTCCCGATACGTTTATTCGGCAACTTTGAAACCAAAATTTTTAATTTTTAAACTAACGAATAACAAACGAAATATAACTCACGGGGACATTGTAGGTGCTATAATGGTCACTTCCATTCATAAAAAAATAAAGATTGACGTTACACGATACGTACCCCAGAATAACAACTTTTAGTACCTCTAAATCCGATTCAATCTTCGTTTTTTGTTGATTGGTGGGTTTAATTCTTTGTAGTTGGCGTACGCCTCTTCAAGGACTAAAAACAATTGTTCGTATAAAATTCAACATTTTCAATGAAAAATATAATTTTAAAATTACACAAGAAAGCCTCGTTGGCTTTTGGAGATGAGTTCTTATCCGGGTGGATTTTATTGCGCGTTTCTTTCAAGATTTTTTTTTCACTACTGATATATTATCGTCAACTTTAGAGATAGCCATGCAAACGCTCTAACGACTTTGCTATAAGCACTTGTAAGAATCTTAGATAAAAACCTCTTAAATCTGGAAGGGGTGCACTACGGAAGCCAGGCCGTGTTATAGTAGCGCCGCGTATAATGCTTTATATGTATACAATTAAATAAAACATTTAAAAGCTTATTACTCGTAATATAAATTATAAAATAAACTATTACTAGTCTTCCACGATCATAATATAATATTTAAATTTAATTATATTAATTAAATGAATTTTCCATTAACATTTTGTCACTAGGTCACGCTAGATTTGTAGGAAGTAGGACTACAGCTACAATACGAAATAAAGGCGTATGATTTTTTAAAAATTTTAATTATGCTTGATTTAAAATCTATAATAATTAGTTCTAGTCCTCTCTCAAAAAATCATATTTCAATTTAATTATATTTTGTAAATTAACTTTCTATCTGTAGGCATGGAATAATTAGTAGCTTATGCTATAGGTGACACTAGTTTCCCTCTAACTCGGCTTTAAGCTTACCTTAACACCTTTCAGTTAAGGAAGGTCAAACTCATTTAGTCATTTTCTATAATTTGTTTAATCACATTATTCTATTTAATTCAGTCTTAGGTTTAAATTAATTAATAATAAATAATCTAGAAATTCAGTTGTGTTTATTCTTGTAAAATCCATTTCAAGCACAATTTGTTTCATCATAGTTAATTTGATTCTATCATCATTACGTTTAATTTAGTCCTATAGCTTGAAAATAATTTAATTATGGTTTTATTGATTTTATTTTGGTTAGAATAATATTAATTTAAGATAAACTTCAACTATTATGTATCTGTAAAATAACAGAGGCTCGAAAATTAAGGTAGTGGTTTGGCGCGTCCGTGCATGGGTCTCTTCGTAAAATATTCGAGTCTTTGAGAGAGTGAAAATAAAACTAAACATGTAGCTGAAATGCTGAATACGTCGCGCTGAGGACGCTCCTATTTTTAATTGTCCTTAGAATTTGACTAGTTATTTTAATACGATTTTTTTCGTATCATTTATGCTTAATAAAGCAGTATTAGTCTTCTATCATAATATCATATTTAAATTTCATTTTATTTTGTAAATAAATATGCCGTAAACGTTCTACCAGCAGATGGCACTAGTTTCATCGTGTAAATAGTGTAGCGGCAAAAGTAAACTTATAGCCAGAAGTGTATCACTCTCTTTCTTATTTTAACCCTAAAATTATAAAATAAATTTTTAACATCGTCTACTTGGTTTCATTAGTTTTCTTGTTTAGCATTCTTATTTTAATACAATTTTTTCGTATCAAGTATGCTTAATAAAATATTATTATTCTTCTGCTATCATATTGTCATATTTAAATTTAATTTTATTTTGTAAATAAACACTATGTAAACGTTCTACAAGCAGGTGACACTGTTTCATAGTATAAACCGTGTAGCGGCAAAAGTAACCCTATAGCAAGAAGTGTGCCACTCCTCTTTCTTATTTTAACCCAATTATAAAATCAATTTTTAACATCGTCTACCTTGTTTCATTAGTTTCCTTGTTTAGAATTAGACTTGGGACGAGGAGAGGTAATATTTTGGTTTCCCAACTTGTTAGTGCTGTTAAAGGCTGGGTTATAGAAAATAGATCCTTATAGATATAGAACGTAGGAGCCTAGGACGTATTTAGTACAATTAAAAGCTGGGTTCACGATTAATAACAATTTCATGGACTGTCATATTGACGTAGGCATACAAGGTAGATCACCCCTGTCATGGCGCATCATCCCCTGTCATGGCGGATCCCTTATACCATTTTCAGACGAGGCGTAACTAGCCGGTTTAATCAGATTTAACCATGGTTTGTACAAAAACCGAGGTTTATTGAACTGAAAATGCTATGTAAACCTTGGTTAAATCTGACTAAACTATGGCTAATTATGCCTCGTCTGAAGAGGGTATAAGGCGTATTTAGTACAGTTGAAAGCTTAGTACTCTATTAATAACAATTTCATGGACTGTCATATTGACGTTGGCCTACGTGGTAGATCCCCCTGTCATGGCGCCTCCATAAACATTTTTGCCCTGCTTTTTTATTGTTAAGAGAATACAAGCATATCTTTTGGTTAAGGTATATTACATAAAATTAAGCATTGTATTCGTATGTTTAGGGGTTAGAATAATACAATGGATATTCGGTACCATGTCCCGAACATACGAATACAACGTCTAATTTTATGTAATATACCACCGTTCCCGAATGTACACATTCCACATTATCACAGTAGAGAACGCGGGCATTCTCGTCACATAGACTGACGTAGTCTATCGACGTCATCCAGTGCCCACCACAGCACATACATATAAATAAATGTCCAACCAACGGACACCGTCCTGTGGTGTATAACGCGTTGAAATCCCACCCACTGGAAAGAGGAAAAAAATGACTATATCACACGTTTCCCTCTCAAATATATATATTTTATAAATATCTTAATATAATTTTGAAACTTACGGTATAATGTTGCCGACTGCTTCACCAACATCATCACCACTCCCATATCCATCGTCATTAGCGTCGTCAAAATCTTCATCATCATCATCTTCCTCATCATCGTCATTAGGAAGGTCCCACCATACACCATCATCACCTGCTCCCTCACCAATCACCGGCTCATTCTCCACTACACCTTCAACTTCTCCCACATCATCCTCCACACCATCTACGATGATATGAGGTCTGTACACGAGTACAAAAATACGAACATAACATACAATTTTAAGATGATTTAAACGTAATTCTACTTACAACGCATACGCCGCTGGTTGTAGCACCACATATGCATCCCACAACTCTTCGTCCTTTATGGGGGTACATCGTTGAGGTCAGCATGTGGGCAGGGGGAAAATAGCGACTGTGGGCATACATTCATTTTAATAAGCGGCTGGGTACTCCCCGTGCTGGATCTCAAATCGGCCGGCAAGTAGGAGGAAGAGGGCGAGGATGCTAGAAAAATGTAGATTATAAAAAATTACGACTATTTGAGTTTGAGAAGTTAATGTATCTTACACGACTGAGTGGGCGTCCGGGTGGGGGGGGAGTGCGGAGGGGCGAGTCAGGGGTGTCGGTTCGGTCCGGGGCGTCAATGACCGCGTACCACTCCGCGAAATGGCGGCGGGTTGATTAATAACAATTTCATGGACCGTCATATTGACGTAGGCCTACGTGGTAGATCCCCCTGTCATGGCGCCTCCATAAACATTTTTGTCCAGCTTTTTTTATTGTTAAGAGAATACAAGCATATCTTTTGGTTAAGGTATATTACATAAAATTAAGCATTGTATCCGTCTGTTTAGGGGTTAGAATAATACAATGGATATTCGGTACCATGTCCCGAACATACGAATACAACGTCTAATTTTATGTAATATACCACCGTTCCCGAATGTACACATTCCACATTATCACAGTAGAGAACGCGGGCATTCTCGTCACATAGACTGACGTAGTCTATCGACGTCATCCAGTGCCCACCACACCACATACATATAAATAAATGTCCAACCAACGGACATCGTCCTGTGGTGTATAACGCGTTGAAATCCCACCCACTGGAAAGAGGAAAAAATATATATATTTTATAAATATCTTAATATAATTTTGAAACTTACGGTATAATGTTGCCCACTGCTTCACCAACATCATCACCACTCCCATATCCATCGTCATTAGCGTCAGTAGTAATACCATACACGGGGAGCTAACTCCCGCATTCCTCACCAGTGGCGCTGCGATCGTTTTTCGCTGGATCATAGCTTTAGCCAGGCATGGAAAAAAAATAGCTAGAAAGGTAATCCATCACTCGTCAAAAGTTTGAGAGGTAGACCAATCAACAACAAAGGGAGAATAAAATTACAAGAGATTACTGACACCCAGTATTTCTTAATACAGAAAACAACCTATCGATATATCATGATGAGAGGGAGACAAAATCGATTCGTATAAATGAAGAGCCGATCAATGTTATCTATCATTTTATTAACCACCATGTCCATGTTAACACCGAATGATGATAATTTTTTCTGTACGGTAGCCAGTAACGCTTCTATGAAGATTTTCCCCGACAATAATAAAACTAGTTTTAAGACGCAGTTAGCGACAACGTTAAGTTTAGAAGAAGGTCAATGGGAGGTAGGATTATCTGAAATAACTATGCCTTTCAAATGGGATAATATCACTGAACGGTATGATGAATTTTATGCTCAATATCCGGATTTATATTACAAATATGATATCATTAAAATAGAAATAAGACGGGCGGGGTTAGTGCAGAAAATAGATGATTTTAGTTCCGTTCCCATTAGAATGGTAGATTATTTAAACAGATTAATTAATGAAACTCAAGTGAGTAATAAATTAATCTTTATGTTAAAATATCACGCGGATGGTCGTCCTTTCATATGTATAAAAACGTTGGATCCTGATATCTTAATTAAATTTCCTCCTGAATACGCACCGATCTTCGGTGTACGAACGAGTGATTGTAACCAGTGGTTGAAAAATAAAGCTTTCACTTGTTTTGCACGTCTAGATCCTAATATCACGGAAGTAGATTTTACACCATTACCTCCCTTCATGATTAAACATAGAGTTAAAAGAGATGATAACGTGCCTAACATTGATGAAGATGTAGAGACGGTTATTGTAATAACTAAACCTTTCCATTTACCGCACGGGACGTATGAAAGTATAGAAAGTGTTTTAGTGGAGATGAAAAATTGCTTACCAAAAAAAGTTAAAAAATATTTTGATTTTATTCATAATAAAAACGGGACGGTGAAATTACGATGCGGTACGAATCTCATTAATATTTTAGAGACTGAATTAAACGTTCAACAAAAAGAATAGATAATTTTTCTATTAAATTTAGTAAAGAGAATCCAGGGTTAGGAAAGATGTTAGGATTTGACGATAATCAAACCGATCGGTTTTTACTGAATAATACTGATAGTCTTTTCGTGGCTGATATAAATAGAGGCGTTATAAGTTTATTTATTCACATTAACCTGATCTACCCGCAACTGATAGGTGACGCTTGGGGTGGTTTAATTCGGATAATTAGTCGACCGGAAAACAATAAATACAATACACCTCATAATATCATTTGCAACCCGATAAATTATTACCCATTACGTGTTAATAGTTTTAACGTTATTGAGATTAACATTACGACCGATTCTGAGGCTAAAATACCTTTAAAACTCGGAAAAACCGTTGCTATATTACATTTTCGAAGAAGAAGAAGATAATGGCGTGAGCGAAAAATGCTTATTACGCTTATTATCTCCGTCAAGCCGTTGGTGGATTTCAAGGTCCTGTTTTCCAAAGAGGAAATGGGATAGGTTCGATATTTAAAAGTCTAGTTCGTTTTATTACGCCAATTTTTAAACCAGCGGTGAAAGCGGTAGGTAAAGAAGCGTTAGGTCTGGGAACACGCATGTTCGGGGATATTTCGACTGGACAGGATCCTAAAAGTTCTCTCAAGAGAAACTTGAAAATTGCCGGATCAAATTTATTACATCAAACGGGGGATAAAGTAGCCCAGTTTGGTAGCGGTAAACGAAAAAGGAAACCTTCCAAAAAAAAGAAAGGTTAAAAGAAGAAGAAAAAAAGCCGACTTTTTAGATTAAAAAGGACAGTACTGGTGTGATAACTCTTCAGTCGTCTTTCAAGATGGAAGGAATGATGTCCGAAATAGATTTGTTCTCTCAACCTCTTAGTAATTACAATATAACAGGGAGTAACGATATAGAATTAAAAACCGTTAATACTATTACGGATGGAGGACCTATGGAATTTTTTGTTCCGGGTACCGATGAAAATTACATTGATTTATCAGAAACCAAATTTAAAATTAAAGCTAAAATGTTAAAACAAAATGCTAACGGTGGATGGGAAAATATTACCGCGGTACTTCCAAAAGTAGGACCCGTCAATCAATTGCTTTGGTCTCTATTTTCTCAAGTGGAAGTCTTGTTTAACGATACGTTAGTTCAATCTCTGAACACTGTCTTTCCTTATTCGGCCTATATGTCAACGCATTTAAATTATGGAACAGACGCTAAAAAAACACAATTGGCTTTACAAATGTATTATAAGGATTTGTTAGTTGATAACGATGAAATATTTAACGATGAGAATAAGGGTATGGTTAGTAGAAAAAATAGAAGTGATTTATCACAAATAATAGATATGATAGGCGTTCCACCCCTTGATGTTTGTAAAATGAATAAATTTTTGATAAATAACGTAGATGTTAAGTTTAAGTTTATCCGATCCTCGGATAGTTTTCCGATTATATCCATCCCTCCACCAGCGGCAGGAGGCGCCGCGGCACCAACGCCTATTAAATACAAATATCTTATTACCGACGCGTCGATGTATGTTCGAAAAATAAAAATAAATTCTGATATTATGTTAGCGCATGCCATGGTTTTGGAAAAAGCCAATTGTGTCTACCCGATAAATCAAACTATCACGAAATACTTTAATATTGAAAGTGGAAATAGCGTGACGGTTAAAGAAAATATATTCTTAGGTCGAATTCCGAATCGGGTTACGTTATCCTTTGTAAAAACTAGCTCTTTCAATGGTAGCTTAAGCGAAAATCCACTGACTTTCAACATTTAAATATAACGCAATTATACCTATCGGTTGGTAATAAAAATTTCCCGGATCAACCCTTTCAACCAAATTTTAATTCAAAACACTGGAGTCGAGAATACATGAGTCTGCTTACTGGGACTGATACGTATGGTAAAAATAAAGGTGTTGATATTACGTACGAGGAATATGCTAAGGGTAATACATTTTTCGTCATTGATTTAACTCCGGAAGAACAAGCTAGTGCCGAGCATTATTCTTTAGCCAAACACGGTAGTCTTCGATTAACCATTAATTATAAGACTCCTTTAACATACCCAGTCACCTGTCTAATTAAAGCCGAATTTGAAAATCAACTACTAATCACGAAAGATCGAAACATTCTTTACAAGTTAGAGTAAGAGGATGGACGAGTATATTTTCTTCCCGCACCGAAAAGATTTGAATTTAATTATCACCGTACGTAATAATATTAGAACTGTTTCGTTCGTATCATCTCGATGGAACTTTGCGGAGATGAAAAAATCTTTAAACGAAATATAAGAAACCCATTCCGAGAAATCCGTATCAAAATCAATTTACACATTCATCATGCAACAACACGAATATTTTCTCTCCGACAAACAAACTATCGGAATAAACGAGTCGGGTCTTTTTGTTCGTCGGAACGATATCAAGAGCCATGTAACTATTAAAAAAAAATATCTGGGAAAATCTCTGGTTCTGGGAAGAAGACATCGAAGCTTTTTTCGAAGACACTTTGGATCGTTTTCAATGTTGGTTACCAGATAAATTTCAAATTAAAGGACAAATATCACCCACCGGTATCAAGTTTATTGACATTCGACAGTATCATCGAGATTCTTCGAAACATTCTCGCTACCGCACCACTTGGTCTTCGACTTCCGTCGGAATTTCTTTCAAGGAAGCGACTTGGAAAAGATTAAAAAAGTTAAAAAACAATTTGGACGAAGTCTTGCAAACGAAAGTTACGACTAGAAAACTCTTCAAAAACATTATTCTGCAAGAGGTGCTTGAGAACATGCGGACTATCACCAAAGGATGTTTTAATCAAGACTGTTGTGAGAAATTAACCCACGCTATTTCCTGCCCAACCAATACGGCCTGGCAATTTCACGAAAGATTGGAAAAAAATCTCGCAGGAGCTGTTCAAATGTTAAACATGAATTCTCTCATTGTTAACTTTCAAAACAACTACGGGGAATCCGATGAAAATTTGGAAGAATTATTCGTAGAGATAACTAAAGATACAATTGATTTGAAATATGAAATTATGTACGATATTTAAATAAAAAATACTAGTTTTAAAAATTGTAATTATTACGATGATGAATGAATGAATGAATGAATTTTATTTATAACCTGCATAACAACATGAATTACATCACTTTTTAAAGCTATACAGGCTTAAATTATGTCTTTAAAAATACATTAATATTAATTTAAATTACTTAGATACATTGAATTAATAACCGTCAAGTTTTACTTATTTAATTTTTAACAGATTTTAACCGTTTAAAATATTGTTGTCTAGCTCACCAAATTATAATATAATATATTATATTTATTTTTCCTAGAATGTATCCTGCTTAGTAGAGTTAAAAAACAGTGTATATAAATCATTCCTGAATTTACAGTAATTTGCTTCTAAAAAGTCAACTTTACAACATATTTTATTACGTTCAATTTGAATTCGTTTAATAGGGTTTCGGCTATTTGTACCGATTTTTGTGACAGAATATTTCGGCATTTCTTAGATCCTTATAAGGCACTTTCCAGTTTATTTTACCTAGAAGTTTAGAACAATCAACCTTATTGGCTATCAGTTTGTATAAAAATGATAGTTCTAGAAACAGAAGTCGGATTTTTATAGTTAATAAATTATTTTTCTTTAGTATCAAAGTATATTCGTAATGACCTTTTTTCAAGAAGTGCTGATATAGTCACTCAATGAATTTACGCTGAATACGCTCTACGGTTTTTAAAAGATAGTTACTACATCCAGACCAGATCATGGAACAATATTCAATTTTTGATCGAATCAAAGCTACGTACAGAGTTTTAAATATTTTCATCGAGCGTAAATTCTTTGATATTTTCAGAATTGCATATAATGTTTTTAAGCAGGATCCTTTTAATTTGGTTATATGCAGGTTAAATAAACGTTTCTGGTCTACAATTATACCTAGGTCACTAGAGTGTTTTTCTCGCGGTATTCCTGTTCCATTCATTGTATAGTCATAGATTATAATATGGTTTTTTCTAGTATAGGAGACAATAAAAGTTTTTTTAGCATTTAGTGGCATACCATTTTCCTCACTCCATCGGTTTATTGAGTCAAGATCATTGTTCAGTAGTTTACAGTCAGCCACTTATTCAGTCAGCCACTTAATTATTGTGTACAACTTATTGTCATCGGCAAAAGTTCCTAACTCCGTGTTTCTAGACAATGGACTTCTGATATCGTTAATAAAAACTGTAAATAACAAAGGACCCAAGGCAGATCCTTGCGGAACACCAATATTAGATATGTAATGAACCTTTGTTACTACTGAATTAATTTTAAGAACAATCAAACGATTGCTTAAATAGCTTGTCAGAAGTTTTAGAATTGGACCTCCTAAACCGTATTTTTCAAGTTTCAGGAGGAGGAGCTTGTGATCCATACGATCAAAGGCCTTCGAATAATCTAATAGTATGGCATGCACTTGACCTTGACTAGCCACAATGGGAGCTGTGTAATCCATAAATACTGCTAGATTTGTTACAGTAGATCGACCCCTACAGAAGCCATGTTGGGCAGGAGATAGGAACTTTTTGAACCAACTTCTAAGGGTCTCGTCGAGAATCATTTCAAATAATTTGGAGAAAACGGATATTAGTGAGATTGGCCTATAATTTCCGACATCACCCTTATACCCTTTTTTATAAACTGGAAGAACAATTGAGGTTTTCCAGGAGCTTGGGAATTTACCCTGTTTTAAAGCCAGATTAAATATTTTGCAGAGTACAGGGGTGATGAAAAAAATATTTTTAAACGAGATATAAGGAGAGAGAAATTCGTATCAAAATCATTCGAGCCCTTCATCATGGAAGAACACGAACATATTCTCTCCGAGAAACTAACTATCGAAGTAAACGAGTCGGGAGATGGTGTTTTTATTCGTCGAAACGATACCAAACACCTCGTATTAATTAAGAAAACTCTTTGGAAAAATATCTGGAGTTTAAGAGATCTTGTTAACGATTTCTTCGAAGATCTGGTACCACGCTTTTGTACTCGATTAGTGGAAAACTTTCAAATCGAAGGACATATTTCGGGAAGCGGCATGAAGTTTCTGGACATTCGTCAATATAACCACGATCGTTCAAAATTTCTCGACTCTTGGTTTGCAACCTCGAATGGATTTAAGTTTAGAAAAGATGCTTGGCTCAGACTCAAACAACTGAAACATGAACTGGATGAAAAAATACAAATTCAAACGCAAGTTAGGAGGAAACAGGGTTTGAGACAACTAATTGTTGAGAAAATTCGTAGTTATATCTCCAAAGGAATTACCTTGAAGATAGCCCAGGATTTTCCTTTTCCTTGCAATGGAAACAACATAAATCCGGAATACGATAAAAGATGTGATAAGGAAACCGCCGAAGCTATTCAAATTTTAAACGTTTAAAATATTAAGTTAGAGTTTCTTTTTGATTACGGGGAAGAAAATTTTGAAGAATGGTATTCGGAAATAATAAATGATGTTGTAGATTTGAGAAAACATGTTTTTCGCGATTGTTGCGGCTAAAATAAAAAATATAAAATAACATATTCAACTGTGTTACGTCATTATTATTATTACGATGTTTACGAAACGCGTAGGTGAAAAATTACTACGAGTGTATTACGATCCCCAACATCCGGCGAGTTTAGGTTCCCTAAAAAAACTCCGAGAGGCCATCCCGAGCGTATCGAAAGAGGAGACACAAGAATGGTTAAGATCACAACCACCCTATACGAAACATAGAAATAGAAGAAAAAACTTCCCTAGAAATCAAATCTACGTTACTAGTATGGATGAAGTTTTTCAAGGAGATTTAATTGATTTACACCAATTAATAAAACACAATAATAGATATCGATACGTTTTAACAGTTATTGATTTGTTATCGAGATTCGCTTGGGCAAAACCATTAAAGTCCAAAACTGGTCATGAAGTTATTAAAGCTCTCGAATCTATTTTTAAACAAAGAACCCCTTCGAGATTTAATACGGACGAAGGATCGGAATTTATTAATAAACCAGTCCAAGCATACTTGAAAAGGAAAGGTATGCAATCGTATAATAGCTACGGTAATTTAAAATGTAGTATGGTGGAACGTTGGAACAGAACATTGAAAAATCGAATGTTTAGACTTATGACGAAAAATAACGATTTGAATTACGTGAAACATTTACAAAAGCTGGTAGATGGTTATAACAAAACAAAACATTCAACCATTGGAATGGCACCGAACGATGTTAATATTAACAACGAACATTTAGTCTGGAAACGACTGTATAAGAAGAAGAAGAAAATGAAAAAACCTAAATTACGGGTGGGAGATCGAGTGCGAATATCGTCAGATAAAGGAGTTTTTGGTAAAGGTTACGAAACCTTCATTATTCGGAAAGTTCTCTTCCGCGATCCACCCGCTTACGTTATCGAAGACGAAGACGGTGAAATTATAAGAGGCGCCTTTTACGAACCCGAATTACAAAAAATATGAATACCGAAGAACTAACGTATTTTCTACAGTGCGATCCCAGAACAAAACCTTTTTTTATTGGTGTTTTTCCGCAAGATATTTTACCCGAGAAACCCAACTTTAAACCCTACTGTTTCGTGGTAAATTCGGAACCCTCCAGCGAAAGTGGTTTGCATTGGATGTGCGTTTTCGTGGATCAAAAGAATGTGGGACATTTCTTCTGTTCTTACGGGAAAGATCCGATCTTTTACGGATTGGATTTATCCAAATACGCTTCGAAATGGAAATACAACCCTACATCGTTACAACCGAACAATTCCTTATCGTGCGGTGGTCACGTGATTTTCGTTTTAACCAGTTTGTGCGACGGTCTTTCTTTCGAAAATATCTTGAATGAAATGTATAGCTTTGATAAAACGTATAATGATATTATTATCATGTTAAATATGTGTTTCCATTTAATGAATCACGAAAACAAATAATGTATTGAATAATTTTTTATTAAAGATGTTACATATTATTTTACTTTTAATGGTTTTTTAATGTTTTTCCGACAAAAATAACAAAATGTGTCATTACGATCATTAAGACATGTAAAGACAGTAATAGCGCACATAAAAATAAGAAATTCAACTGCTTTAATTATACTCAAAGTTAATATATTTTTAAGAAATAAAAACAAAGTATATATAAAAACAAAAGAAAATGTTAATAGAAAATTAAATATCCGATGATAGATATTATCGTGGAAATAAATACCGATAAAGAATGAACATTCACATTCTTTCGAAGTTCGATGTTTAATCGCTGAATATATCAAGCAAACAAGCAGGATCGGTAGTAACGCTATTAATACAACAATTGATAATAGAAATAATGACACGAATTATACGAGTAGTCCGGTTCTTAAAATTATTTTTCCGATGGTTTTTAACATCATTTCTCCCAACGAGATTTAGGATATTTTCTTAAGATCATACCGCGTCGATTTTCATCGTCGTCATCATCGTCACGTGTTTTACCAAAAGTTCGGCGTCTATATTTACGATGTTTCTCTTTTTCTTTCTCTTGTTTCTCCTTTAAATTTCTCGCCGTACTCGTAGCGCTGGTTTTCGCTAGGGGTAGATGTGCGAGTTGTAATGGTGGTAAAACTTCTTTAGGTTGAAACGCTAGTAAAGCATTGAGAGCTTCGGTTAAAGGCGCAAATCGTTTGAGAGACGATGGTGGTGAGGCCGCGGTAGCACCTAGCAACTGAATCGATTTTCGTTGTCGCTTGGGTGTAGTCGATGAAGTTGGAAGGGGTGTCGTAGGTTGAAGTGTCGATGCCGATAGCGCCAACGGTGTTGAGTGTTGAGTTGGATTAAACATACTGGGAAGAGCGCTGGTAAAATTAGCGGGTGTTTGCCAAGGTGTTGTTTGCCGTGTTGGTTGTGATGGTGTTTGGGGTTGCGCAGGGAGGTTTTTCACGTTCACGTAGGGTGCTTCTATAAGACTTTTCATATTTAAATATCTTTGAAAAACATCAGAATATAAACGAAGTTTTTGCTCGTTGGATAAGTTTTTTTGATGCAAGATTTTGGACATTTCACGGTCGAGTTCGTTCGTTTCTTTTTCCGGATCGGATAAGACTGTCGATTCCGGAACTAAAATCATTCGCTTCATCGCGCGAAAGAAGAAATCGTGGAAATCAGAGCCGGAACCAAAGCCCCAATTAACCCGGGAAGAAACCCACCAGCTTGTTTTATAAGAAGTTTACGCTTCTTTTTTCCCAAAACGCGTTTATTAGCAAGTTTTGTAATGAAAGCTCCGTGTTGTTTAACATACACTCTTTCTTTTTCTGGTAAATAAATATTACCTCTTAATAAATTGTAAAAGGAATTATAAATGGCTTTCATTTGATTATTTTTAGCTTTTTTTAAGATTCGTTTTAATGTTCCTCCCCCTTGCTGACTAGCCTTGTTCAAACTTCGAAAAAACCGTAAGTGTTTTTTTAAGGGGTGGGTTTTATGACGTCGAACATTGTTTAATAAGACTTTTTTTAAGAGTGTTAAGCGTTTGCGTCTCATTCTGAAGCTTATGAATAAATAAGATAAAAGAAACAATGTGTAAGATATATATATATATTTTATTTATGATCACATACAATAATCATATTTCCTTCATGCGGAAAAACATTGGTTCTTAAACGTAAATCATCGCAAATATTTTGTTTCAAATCGATACATAAATACGAAAAGGGGTTATCTTTAGTAACAAAATCGTAAGCTTTTGTCACCAGATTTCTATTATTTGGAAATATCTGTCTGCTTAAGAAAGATATTTGCGAACCGTCTCGAGGATTTCGAAAAACAATTATATACGAAGCGTTTAAACTAATAGTCCGGCTTTCTTTACCTTGACCAAATAAGTTTGTTGTTAATAAGGCTACTGATAGGTTCTTATGATGTGAACCTACGCAAAAAAAATTAGAAACCTGAGTACTATTATAACAGGTCGAGGCTAAGTCGTCAATAATTAAAAAATTATTATTTTTTTCATTCCAAAAACTAGAATCATCCGGCGGTAATCCTTGTAGAAATTCAATATTATTTATTTCGTTTTTCATTTCATCAAACATGGGTTGGTATTCTTTATAACAATAAACAATTCTATCTCGGGGAGGAGTAATTAAACAATCAGCGTGTTTCAAAAGATTACGTATCCAAGTACTTTTTTCCGACATGGTACTGCCAGCTAACAAAAGCTGCATCAGGGCTTGGAATTTGATTCTACCGCATATTGACATTGTCTGTGTATACTAGCACGTTGTCTCTAGAAGTATGCACGATCAAGTTGTTTTCATTAAATACTATTTTATTAAATATTTCTTCAAAATCTTTAATCCGTTTTTTAAAATGTATGTTATCTCGATAAAACCAATCCACGCGGTCTTCTGTTTGAAAATACCACGTAACTGGTATTTCATCAAAAGTCACCCGTTTATATATCTTTTCCACTGGCATCGATAATTGATTGTTGGAAGACTTCGAGAAGTTTTAAAATGGTGGTATTTTCCAATAAAGACGAGAGTTGATCCAAACAATCACGAGCCAGGTTTTCACGCCGTACTTCTTCGAAACGAGTTACGTTGGTGGTGTCCCTTCCTAGAACAAAATCGCAAAATGGTGCTAATTTTTGATGCACGCTTATGGGGTCATCTTCGTACTCGTCCCATTTCTCAAATACATTATGACAAGAGAAACATTGTGTTTTAAGTCCATCGTTCAGGTAAAAAAATCCGGCTTTGGCGAAATCGTCCGGTTTCATCCAATTTGTTAGACGTGGTTGTTTCGTATACCATTTTAGATTGAATGATTTAACACGTTGACTTTCACGATTCATCCTTCTCCTCCGAATATCCGAATGGAAGTGTGGAGAAATCGCTCGGGTTGATGACTCTTTTATTAAAAGTCACCCCGAAAGTTTTTTCAGATTAGCTAAAAATAGTTTCGCTCGACTTTTATCACTTACCACGTTAAAGGGTACTTCTAAAGTATACGTTGTTCCGGGTTTCTCCAAAGCCGTTTTTATCGAATCAAAGTTGATAATTTCTTCATTTTTTCTATTCAACGAGATTACTTTCATTTTTGTTACGCTTTTCCCATCGGCTCTCTTATAGCTGTACGATTTAGGTCCTGACGTCACAAATTCGGTGATATAACTACCATCCAATTCGTCAGTCCAATCACCCATAAATTGACCTACGGGTGGGTAATATGAATCGTTTTTCGAACAGATAAATGCGACGGAGTCTGTATCCGTGTAAATAACTCTCCGAACCAACTTGTTTAAGGTTTCAAACAATAGGATTCGACCGTAGGAACTAACGAAACTCCCAACTACCGGCGATCCTTTGTAGTACGTCGGGCAAAAATCTTTCTTGTATCTATAACTCAACATACAAGTTTCATCGTTGATCGGTTTTACATCCGTCAGTTCCAAGGTTGGATCGGTGATGATGTTTATATATTCAGCGTACGTTTTAACAAAAACGGTTTTAGGTTTATCGTTGTTTAAACAATGACGTCCCCACAACGAGGTCAAGGCCAATTTCGCAATAGCTCTTAAAGCGGGGTTGTTCGTGACGTCATCGATATTGATATCGATATCTTCTCGTTCCCGAATGTCTTCTAAATATTGCTTTTTTTCCGTTTCGGTCTTAACATCTCGAGGCCATCCGAAATTTTGTATTTTCAGTTTTAAAAACGTGTTAATGTAACTGCCGAAAAAACCGGAATCTTCGTTTTTCACGTAGGTATATCTTTTGCTATAATGATGGACTTCGTAGATTTCCTTGATCACGTATCCCGCTTCAACAGCCATGTACAATTCAGGAGTGGTCCAAACACCTTCCAAAGCCCTTTCTTCCTCATTATGATCGCAAGATTCTATATTATTTTCAACGCATGTGCGACATAAGGCGAAAAAGAGCTTTTTCCTCGTACGGTACGGTAAAGCCGGTATGTAAACATCCTTTTTAGGTAAGACTTTACAAGAAATTAATCCGAAATAAAAAAATTTTTCATAATTAAAATCTCGCGTAATTATTTCAGGGTGTCCTCGTGGATAGTCTCGCGTCTTGCAAACATACGGGTATAAACTACAAACGTCGTAATACAAGATTCGTTCATCCGGTTGAACTTTGTAATATAAAGTGAAGCATTCTGTCGGACCGCCGTACAGGGCAGGGAGGCTATTCTCTAAAAAAATCCAAAGCATTCGAATTCGGAGAGTTCGAATCATTCGCATCGCCTTCATTCGGGTTTGGTACAAAAAAGCCTATTCTCTAACCCTTATTCGAATGGTGATTCGGATCCCTTCGAGCCCGAATCCGAATCATAGTGTACGTCATTTTTATGTGGAGAAAGTAGGAGATCGCGAGGTATTATTTCTCTCTTATTGGTCAGAATTCGGGCGGGTATATTTAAAAATATTTAGATTTTTAAAATAATAGTTTTGGGACATTATTCAACTCGATCAAATGTGTTTGATTTCTTGGGAAATTTAGCATTATGATATTGATCAAATTATGAATATGCCTCTTAGTTATTTTTATTTTTTAAATTTAATGAAACTGAGAGTGTAAACTTATTTGAAATTAAGGGTTAGTATAGGAATAATGATTCTTCATTCAATAAACGATTAAATAAAATGGTAATTTCAGACTTATGTAGTTTATATGGTTTTCATAATACCATTGGTTTAAATAAGCATTTTAATTTAAATTTAGATGGCAATAAAAATACGAATCGTTGGTATTTATCTAGAAGAATCCTTTCGTGAAATAAATTTGATACGTAATAAAACAATAATTCAGAGTAATGCTCCAAATCATAAGATTTAATATTAATTTAATTTAAATACGATCATCTAGCGTACTAGACTTTTAATTATTAGATTTAATATCAATATAAAATAAATTCAATCATCTAGCGTTAAACTTTTATGTTATTTAATTTAAAATAAATGCAATCATCTACCGTTACACTTAAAATGATTAGATTTAATTGAAAATAAATACAATCATTTAGCGAAAAGCGTATAATTATTGACTAACAAAAAAAAATCGCCGGCAAGTTGGTATACGTTTACGCTTAAAATATTGGTAGCCGCCCGGGTCCAAATTCTCGAAGCTCCGTCAAAATTCGACGGTCAAATTGATAAAATATTGGCAAGAGCCTCGGACCGTCGGACGGAGCCAGCGAATATCCCTAGACTCTACCAACCTTGGGACGGAGCCGGGTATTATCAACCAAGGCCTAAAAACAATGACTCGTTAACCTTACCTATTCAACCGAAAAATCTAAGATAAACGTAAATAGATGGGCCCCCACGCAATCGACACGTTTAAGATACAATTCTAATTACTTAATTGACCACGGGTAGTTTTTTATTGCCGCAAATTTGATTATTTTGATTTGTAGTTGATGAAACATGGCGGCTAAATTTTACGTACAAACACCTCGAGACGAGGAGAAACGGGGCTAAGGGGCTGAAAAAAGGGGGAAAACACTCAAAAAGAGAGGAAACTTGATTCGGACGGCTCTATCGGCCGCCGAATGGTTCGAATCAACCCGAACCGAATGATTCGCATTCGAGCCCTACAGAATACGCTTATTTGTATTTTTGGCCCAGACAACCCGAATTCCGAATGATTCGAGTAGCTTTCGATCCGAATGAAGTTAGAGAATAGACTCCCAGATCGAGGTCCGATAGGATTGCGAAATTTGAGAGAGGAGCAAAATTTTTTCATTTCTAGATTCGTTTTTAACAATTCATCAAATTCGCAACTCCATATTCGAACGTATTCAGCGTTCGGTGCCATTGCTTTGATCTCGTCATCTCGATCCAAGATTCTTTCGTACAAATTTTTAAAAGTATCTTGTAAAAGAGGATTCCATTGACTTCCTTTCGTGTGAAGAGGGCATCCGTGGAAGAAATAACCATCGTATTGAAAGATTATTTCTGGATTGGTAGTGTACCCGTCTACCGGAAAACGACCAATTTTCTTCTCACCTTCCAAAGAAAGACTTTTTCGAATTTTTATCCCTCTCTTATTTTCTTCCCAAGCCAACCATTTCAGAGCCGATTGACTTTGATTACATTTATTTCCGTATCCATTCGTGGGAACTAAACCTAGAGTGTATTCTTCCAAATACTTGTGAAGAAAAATATTTGTACACGCACCCGCGATTGTTAAAGCGTGCATATTCGTCATGTCAAATCCCGTTTCTTTCACAAAGAGTTCCCGAAATTTATCCACTCCTTGTTGAAAAACTTTCACATCCATGATAGTATAGTATTCCAATTCTTCGCGTAAATTATACACCGGTTGTTTCTTTTTTTCTTCGTACCACTGTAGAAATTCACGATAATCTTTTTCTTTCATATGTTCGGGTTGAAAATACTTTATCGAAGGGACAGGTCCAACATACTCAAGATGGTTTTCATCGTGAAAAATATAGGGGAAAAATTGTTTCTCCTCCTCGAGAGAAAATGTTGAGGGAAACGTTCGAAGCGGTTGAGAAATAAAATTAAATGAATCGAGAAATTTTATTTTACAATTGGGTAAAAAAATTCCTAATAATTTACTTCCGTCAAAAACTACGCTAAATTTAACCGCCATTTTTAACAATTGGTTTAAAATAAAAAATGAGTCGAACCCTTTGCTATTGTGAGCCATTATAGTGACGTTTTCAAAGACCGGAAGTATTTTTTTCGTTCTTTTTGATTCGTGTTGCGTAAATGTCTCTTTCGTCTGGAACAAGTAAGTTAAGAACTGAACAACGCAATCGAAACCGCGAAAGATTTGATAATCGTATTGTCTCTTCTTTTTCCATAGCACTGACGATTAAAACAGGAACGTGTTCGCCATTTTTAACTATCGATTCCGAATCGAAGTAACATCGACGAGTCGGGTTGTATTTAGTTATTAACGGCATAACGTAACAATGATTTTTTTCATGTTTAATTAAACAGTTTTGACATTGCATCGAGCATTCATGGTTTTCCGTTATTTCTAAACCACATTCCAAACATCTTTTAAAGTTATCGCAAGTACCGTTCATAACATGCAGATCGAAACACACTTGACCTTTAAAATAGCGATAACATTTCCGACATCTAATCGGCGTTTACATTTTATGTTCGTGAAAAACGTTTAAGGTTTTACAACGAGTACATTTTACTCTAGTCGCGCACTCATGTTTTTTTAATTTCAGGGTGTCGATGAAATATTTTTTGACATTTGTTACAATATGATATTCCTTTTTTTAAAAAGTGTCTTTTAATACATGAACATGATCATTAACAAGAACGAGAAAGATTTGTTTTTCTCGAAAAGACCCGACAAAGTAATTTTCCAAGTTATCCAATCTAATCACGATAATCTGGTATTGACATAAATAGTTTTGCAATTGTTGAATATAATTCAAAGTCACGGCTCCGGGTTCGATATTGGCTTTTTGATATAGTCTTAGGGCTTCCTTTTTTTGTAAAGGGTTAGCGCTATCTTTAATTTGTCTGTAATAAGATTTTTCATCGTTTGTTAATCTTCGCTTTTTATTCTATCTTTTTTCATATCTGATATTAGCTAAATAAATTCCAACTACCAGCGCTCTTCCGAAACATAAATGATCGTTATTTTCGATATAAATATAGTTTGGGTTTGACTTGAGAAAGCTATCGAAAGGGATAATGTTTCTAGCGTTAAAGGATTTTTGACGTGTTCCTACCGGAATATCGCATTGCAGAAAAATTACGTCGAAGGTTAGAGAGGTTTGTAAATGGAAATTTCTATTCGATTGAGCCACATGAGAAATAGCCCCTAGAACACGTTCAGCCGTTAACTCATTCATATTCAAAAATCTTAAATTAATCGGGTTTTCCAATTCATCGGATCGAACACAAAACCGAACTCGGTTATATCCTTGATAACCTTGTAATAATTCACTCAGGATCGATCCAAATTTATAAATTTTACTTTAAATTCCAGTTGATGACATTTATATTTTTGAGACTTTTTATTCACAATTCGATCGCAATAATAATATTGTTTCGGTTTATATTTAAGGCTTTAATTGAGAGGTTCATTTTCCTCGTCCGAGGACCTCGAGGTACTCATTTTAAATGTAATATATTTTTAGATTATTCTTATTATACTCTTTTTAAGAGATTCTTTGAAAAAAAACCTCGAAGGATTCATACTAAACTCTCGGGAAGTAAACCTTCGATATCCGAATCTGTTAAACCTTGAAATCTAATGACCGGAGGTAAAGTCACTTTTTTCAAAGAATATTCATAGACAAAAATATTAGAGTCAGCTTTCGAGTACGAGACAAAATTTGATACGTTTAAAATCAGGTTCTTTAAAACATCATACTCCCAATCCAGACTCGGGGTGATAATAAAAAATTAATAAAATTAACGTAATCAAAGCTATACTTAAAATATTTAAAAAGAAAATCTTGATCATACAGTTGAGAACATATTGCTTCAAATCGATTAAACTTGTCAAAAATATTCAAAATTTTCAGTGAATTATTTTCTTTAACATGTGAATTACTTTCTTTCACAAGCTCTGAATATTTAGAAAATATTTCATTTAAAAAATGGTCCAAAACATACTCAGTAAAGTTAACATTTGTGATATATAAACCGTTAAAATATAATTTGTTTTTTCTTCTAATTAATTTTTTTTCTTTCTCTCCAAAAGAAAAGTCAAATACATTTTATTAGTTGGTTGAATGTGACAGATACGTCCATATACATCACTATAAAAAAATTGATTCCGTAGAGGAAGTTTAATTACGATATCTTCAAAACACGATACACACCATATATAACTATGACCATAAAAATATTTCCTTTTAATGGTTCTATCTGATATTGATATCCAATTAATTTCCTCTAATAACTGTAAATATTTACAATATTCAAAATGATTTCTGTAATTGTTTCTTAAAATGTTTTTGTTAATTCCGGACTGAAACAAACGTTTCGTTTGACCGCTTTTCACTACTGCATTAGTAACAATAATCGATAAACTACTAGGATTCATTATATGGATTTCTTGACACGTTTTATCGGTGGTTTAACTATTTTTTCAACGTTTTCCCTCATTTCTTTAGCAATCTTAGCAACGATTTTTCGAATTAATTGTCCTTCGGTATTTTTTTCATTCACCATAAATTTAAGTCTTTTTCCATTAGCAGTCCAAACTTGACTTAAAAGTTCATCCTTGATAGCATCCCATTCGTAAATCTGTATATCGATAAAATAATCCCCTTTCTGAGGTGGTAATGAAATGGAATAGATCTCAGAGTTGGTTTTCACGTCGTATTTGGGAACTATACCGCCTTGATTATTTATCGTACTCTCTTCTTGAACTAGCTTAATTTGAGCCTTCTCTTCCAATATATCATCAATATCAGCGTAATCGGGATATTTCTCGTCAAAATCAGATTTATGCTTACCAGAAAGACCAGCCATAACGATTGTCAAGTTGTAAATGCTTGCTACTTCTCCAGAAACCAGGGGTTTTTATAGTCCTCGAGATATAGACCTCCATAGCGAGCTGATTCTTTCCCAACAAAAAGATGGATGTGTAATTTGAGACAACGCCAGATGGTTCTCGAGGAAAAAATAACAGATGTTTTTTATCTATGAGAGAATCTTTATCAACGGATGTTTTTTACATCTTTTTAGTAATTTAATGCAACGCCGGATGTTTATTTTTCCTAACGAAAGATTGATGGAACGCCAGATGGTTCATGAGAAAAATAACAGATGGTTTTTATCTATGAGAGAGTCTTTTACCAACGGATAGTTTTTTTACATCTTTTTAGTAATTTAATACAATGCCAGTTGGTTCTTTTCCTAACGAAAGATTGATGGAACGCCAGATGGTTCATGAGAAAAATAACAGATGGTCTTTTACATCTTTTGGTAATTTAATACAACGCTGGATGTTTCTTTTTCCTAATGAAAGATTGATGGAACGCCAGATGGTTCATGAGAAAAATAACAGATGGTTTTTATCTATGAGAGAGTCTTTTACCAACGGAGAGTTTTTTACATCTATTGGTAAAATTTTTTGGTATAAAAGCTCCATCCTTCGTCTTGGAAATCATCACAACTTCTCTCGATCACTTTCGACCATCAAGTCCAATAGTCCAGCTTCTAGACATGGCCTCTTCTTCAACTCTTATTTGTTTTTCTTATTTAATTCTAAAACTTAATTCTAATATAGACTTCCTAAATGTTAGAACCAATTACTCGTCCCTTAAAATTAAAACTTATGAAGAATAACACCATGATATCCGTGTATCCAATTAATGAAGACCCAGAAGTTGTGATCCTAGTGAAAACGCTTACCACTATAGTAATTCCCGTGTCAGTTTGGGAGATTATTTTGTATTATAAATACGTGTTAGAGAACAATTATAAGAACTTTTTACCGGTCTATTTGATAAATCCTCAGAACAACGCAGTAATACAACTGACCGAATGCGCGTATCATGTTTTAATGGAGAATGAGGAGGATATTAAAAGTCATATTAAATTTCTCGATTCACAAAAATGGTTTTTGAGTTGTATGACAGCTTCGAGTAAAAAAGCCATTGCAAATTTTGAAAAAGACTTCTTGAACATTTATCAGGAAAAAAAGATGTTATTTCATACCTTTAATCAATGCTTAGAGACGGAACAACCAAAAATACTAAACGCTTTCGGTTTTTTGCTAGAAAAATGCAAAATAAAAAATCGTGTTTTTTAAGCATTCGTGAAATGTTAAATTACGGTCTAGTACATGTAAAACTTTAGAAAAAAGGTTTAACAAAAAACGTAAACCGTTTTTTTCTTTTTAGCTAAAAGTTTGATTGTCGATATCATCTATGCCCGCGGATTATTAAAATTTAATCAAATAAAAAAAAATGGAGTACGAGTTTATAGTTAAAGAAATGGCTGCTGGAATTTTAGATAAAAACAATGTGCGTGTTTGTCATCTCGCGAGTTACCAACCACCTTATTCGTGTGATCTACTACAAGCCAAAATCAGGAGATCAAATACGTACGTTAAATATAATATTACTGGATTGGGATGGAATGATGGACTGGCTCGGTACTTTATTTTAAAAAACCATTTAGATGATTTAAAAGCGAAAACATATAACAATGTGTATTCAAAAGGACTCGAAAAATGCGCTGAATTATCACGTTTATTAGACACTCCGGTAATAAATTTAGACATGCTAGGGTGTGAAAAACTGAAAAACAGTAAAAACTCTTGTTCCATGCATATATTTAATCCCTGTAAGTGTGCACGAGAGAGCGTAAAGTTCCACGGGGATTACTTATTGGAGAACCCCGACCTTATCAATATAAGTTATAATGATTTATACGAATCTGACGAAGAGAAAGTTTGGTATGTTTAAAAGACATTTTATTTGTTTAAAATATTATACATGTAAAAATATGTTTTTGTAAATATTGGTTATGAAATAAAATATTAAGGTAAAAAATGAGTAATAATTTAAAAACAATTATGCTGTTGAATAACATAGAAACCAGATTCAAAATTAAAATAGAAAATACGAGAACAGAAACAATAGAGAGAAGTACAAGATAGTTTATAAGTAAAATTAGTGTAATAATTTAAATTGTTATTCAGACATCCGCAAACATGGCATGGATCCACATCCATATCCCTAAAAAGATCATCATAGTTAAAAAAGAGAAAATATGTAAAGTCTTTAAAACACTTACATATTTTCTAGAGGAATTGTTAAATACGGAAGTTGTTGAAGATGATCAACTTCTGGTTGATCAACTTCTGGTTCCTCTAGAACCGCTTGACCCGCGAAGAAATTAGCGGTGTATAAAGGGTCAGGCGATGCGGGGGTGTCATGTTCACTTTAAAACAAAATATAGACTTTAAATTAGAACATTCACTAACGTACAATCTCATAACTACAACTTTGAAACTAACGTAAGGCTTTGAGATTTTTTACAAGAATAAATTAATATATTTATGTTAGAATTAAATCCATGCTAACTTTTATATTAACATCTCTTCTTCTACTACCAGACCATATTCTCCCAGTTGATCGGTAGTGCCGTAGCTAAAGTTTTAAATTCGTTTAGAATATATAACATATTTTAATTCAATATTAACTTACACAATTTCAGTTATTAAATGAGACATGGTAGAAACACAAATATATCGAAACAGGACTTCTAAGAGGGAACGTTTTAGAACGAGTGAATATAAAATAATGAATGTGAGTAAACGTTGTTTTTATATTAGAGGTCTGAATCCTCGTTAGTAATTAGATAGCCCCACCAGAGGTCTTTTTAAAACTTCTATATTGTACCCTATAACGTTTAATAAATATATAAGCAACGACATTACTTCTAACCATGGGGCCTTTTTTTATTTCGAAGACTTAAAAAACCAAACTAACGTCGAGTAACTTGAGATGACTATATAAAGCATTTTTTTATCATAGCTAACCAGCTGTTTTATCTTATGTCTTTTATTCAAGAGTTAAAGATTCTCATTCCTACACTGAGTAACTTGAGACGACGCCAACGAATTCATTTTTAATTATTTTCTTTTCTAGAAATTGTACAGTGTTTCTCTTGCTACGACAGCTGTGGTGTCATATTAGAACCAGCGAATAACGTTACATTATATTTCTGTTTAAATGCTCGTTGCGGTTTTTACAAACGAAGCGTTTATATTAAAGTTAATTCACAAGAAACTAATATTATACCTGAAGAGTATATACAAGAATTACCAAAATCATTTTTTTGTTTGTATTGCGATCAGTTTTCCTGGAAGAGACGGCGTTATTTGACACCTTGCAATAATTTCCCTGGAAAAAACTATCGTTGCGTATACCCAAATATAGACTAGAATGTATTTCACTTATAATTTTAACGAAGAATTTAATATCAAAGAGAATTTAATTAGTAAGATTCCTAGACTAGGAACTCTATCGTTAATTACAATCCTAGGCAATAGAAAGAGATTTGTGAAAAAATATAGAATTTTAAATTACATCTTGAGACAATTAATATCGGCGGAAATGTTAAAAAATTCACGTGGTTTAGTGTTAGAAATAACACCTCACTTCGATATATATTTAAAATATCCAATGGTTATAGATTCTCGAGATTGTAGTCAACATATTGAGACTACAGAGTGTAGATTAGGGATGATTCATAAATATTACGATGATCAAAGGTGGAGATATCCGAATATAAGAAAGACAGCTCTAGTGTTTGGATTTATTTGTCATAGCGCTGTAGCTGCTCAAAGTGTTATCAATACCGCGTTGATTAAACTTTTGTACGAATTGGGTTCTAATCGAACAGTTAAGAACCTTGATAAAAGCAAACCAGCCGGACGTATTTACCGAAAAAATATATTGAAACTTGGTGAGATAGAACGAAATGAGCAAAAACTACGAAATTATCATTGGATGTATCTCGATGAACGATTTGCAATCGTGCGGGTTTATCAACCATCAGTGCAATATTTGAAACAACGAGAGTGGCATTGGAACTATGACCCAGAGGATCTGGTCTTTAAAAACGATACCTTAAATAATATTCATCAAGATATACAGGAATTAACCGAGGAAGAAGTAATTTTTTACTATGATGCAAATTACGATTATGAATAAATGTACTTTTGACGATTATTAATAAATATACTTTTATACTCTCTTTGTTGTTGATTGGTCTACCTCTCAAACTTTTGACGAGTGATGGATTACCTTTCTAGCTATTTTTTTTTCCATGCCTGGCTAAAGCTATGATCTAGCGAAAAACGATCGCAGCGCCACTGGTGATTTAAACGTAATTCTACTTACAACGCATACGCCGCTGGTTGTAGCACCACATATGCATCCCACAACTCTTCGTCCTGTATGGGGGTACATCGTTGAGGTCAGCATGTGGGCAGGGGGAAAATAGCGACTGTGGGCATACATTCATTTTAATAAGCGGCTGGGTACTCCCCGTGCTGGATCTCAAATCGGCCGGCAAGTAGGAGGAAGAGCGCGAGGATGCTAGAAAAATGTAGATTATAAAAAATTACGACTATTTGAGTTTGAGAAGTTGATGTATCTTACACGACTGAGTGGACGTCCGGGTGGGGAGTGAGTGCGGAGGGGCGAGTCAGGGGTGTCGGTTCGGTCCGGGGCGTCAATGACCGCGTACCCCTCTGCGAAATGGCGGCGGCGACGGACGACCCGGGAGATCTCGCGCACGTCGCACTCCGGGCATCCCATCCCCGAAAAGAGCACGACGGACACGTGCGGGCTGTCGGGGTCCGACACCCCCTCCCCCCCACCTGTCCGTGCGCAGGGTGGGGGTAGTGTTCCATCCTTGTCGTGGTGAGGGGGCCCGAGTTCTAGGATCCGACCTAGTTCCGCGAATTGGAACACGGCCGTCTCGCCCACACCCCGCCGACTCGCGTGGCCCGTCCTGGGCCCTGGCAGCTCCCTCTGCCTTTGAGTCGGTCTTGTTGGGTCACGGTTACATTACGGAGGCCGTATGGCACTGCTGTGTGGGTTCTGGTCGCCAAGCCATATACCTTTCCTTCTGCTGCCTTAGCCTCCTCACGTGTGTGCGGGAGCACTGGTCTGGGGTTCTTCGGTTCCCGCTGTTTGACCTTATTACCCGTTCCGGGCACTTTAGGGACAAATGATGCAGCCGCACGGATTGGCGGGGGTGTGATGTGCTACCCAGCACGGTGTACCCCCTTAACAATCAAAACTGATGTCGGGGTCCGACAATGCGCTACCGATGACCTCGCCCTCCACCGGAGGTCCGGAGACCGACGCGGCGAGTACGCCAAGCTTCCGGGGGTTGAGGCAGGGGCCTCCAGCATAACGCGGTTATAATAAAAAAAAATGTAATATATCATCTAAATATAAGGTTTTGAAAATCTCGGTACTTCAAGTTGGAATATGTTTTATACCCCTCAGCCTAGAGTGTAATCAATTTCTAAAACTATATTTCTAAATATATCCATGCAGTTGTTTATTAAAAACGACCCGAAATTAATTCTAAAATATGGTTGAAACTTTAAAACCACAAAGTTATTTCTAAAATGTCCCGAAAGTTTTCTAAAATTATATCCAACTTAAAGTACCTAGATTTTCTATTATTATAGTACTTACGTCAAATCGGGAAGTTGGTTGGCCATCTTAGTTTTGGATAGGTCGAGTCGAAAGATGAGAGCAGAATGGTTGCTCCCTTGGTTGAAGATTTAGGCGTTTTTATCCTAAAAAAATTGTATAGGAAACCCGCGAGATAATTTTACCATTTGTACCCGGGCCATCGCGACCCTCCAATGGTCAGCTAAGGTTCAAGAATCTTTACCTAACGCCCCCAACGAACTCCCACACCTTAGCTAGCGAACGCTTTCAAAATTTATCACCGTGTGAAGTAGCTGGCCAAAACTTCAGCGAAGCCCATTCATCTTTCAGCAAGGACCAATTATCTTTCCACTGTTGAAGCGGGCACCAACCAACCCCCGCCGATCTTGATTCCATCCCGGGATGCGAAATCATGAACCGGAGCGAGAAATTTTACGAAAAGTTTAATTTATTCGGTCGGGAAATCATCCTTCAATTGACCGAGGATATTGAAGAGGGGATCCGTGGCGTGTCAGCCGCCGTGCTACAGCAATTTAGGCCGGACGACCTCGTTCAAATCACGCTCCGTAGTCTCGCGTTACCCAACTGACCAGAATTGGAACTCTCGGTCCGCCGTTTGGATCAACTCTATCCTCGGGCTTTGTTTGAGCTTATCGAAGACATCCTCTACGATGACGAGGTAGAGAAATTTTTCCTGGGGCCTGTCGCCATTACTTTTAACATCGTGCGCTGCCCCCAAGGCAACGGTCATCCAAAAAAGCGCGGCCTTGCCCCGTTTAATGTCTTCTGCAAAAGTCGTCGGGGGATTGTCCGTATCGTAAATGAAGATTCACTGTGCCTCGCTAGGGCGTTATGTGTGGTTAAAAAACATTATGAGTCGCTTTCAAAACTCGTGCAGAAAATGCCATGCAACGCCGCGAAGCGTTAGACCTTTGTTCTAAAGCCGACGTCAAGACGAGTAGAGTGTGGTAGTGTGGCTTCGTTTGAAATATTCAGGAACTATTTATCTCAGTACTCGATCTTGGTATATAAATTCAGAAACAATATACCTGTTTTAGTTTTAGGGGAAAATACCCCTAATGATCCGCGGCCACGGTTATTCCTGTTAAACGAAAAAAAAAAACACTACAACGTAATTACCAACTTAAAACCACTCTTTCATTCAGAATATTTTTGCTTTAAGTATCTCGAACCCTACTGGAGACCGCGCTCCCACAAATGTAATGATTTCTGTTTTCACTGTATGAGAGACCAACTCTGTGTGGGAGAGAAAATCACCTGTGACAAGTGTTTAAGAACCTTTAAAGGTCGCCCCTGTTACGACAGCCATGTAGTCTCTAAATCCGCTAAAAAAGCACTTTGTGAGAGGCTGTTCAATTGTCCCGAGTGTTTCACATTAGTTGATTTTGAACGCAGGCATGAAAGCCACACATGTGGTGAAATGTACTGCACGGTCTGCAAAAAGTACGCGCCTTCAGACCATCTGTGCTACGTCCAGATTATAAAAGACACCCCACCACAATTACCCACGAAAAGACAATAAAAAAACAATACCCCGAGCTACATGGTAATTTTCTTCGACTTCGAAACGATCCAAATTAAGCGGTGTGAAGAAAAAGCGGAAGCATTCGAACACGAACCGGAGAGGTAAAAAGGGGTTTCCACCGAAGCGTAAGTGTCTTATACACATCTCTTGAACAAGTAAACGCGAGTGTACGATATCATAGGCGGATTATTTTCTCTAAGTAACCAAAACGCTATGCTACCTATGACAACAGTCGTTGTCGGACTGGGTTTTTCAGCCCTTCACAATTGCCCTATACCTTGTATCACCTTAACTTCATTCTGAAGTTATACTGTCGAACCTAATGTTTCTTTAATCTCCTATGGTATGTTTCAGGTTTGAAACGTATTTCTGGCGAACGAGAGAGAGAACTTTTGGAGGAAAACTCCCTATGACTCCACGATTCTTTCCCCCCCAAAAACCTATACCAGGCCTCTGCGGTTCTAATTTTTTTATTAGGCCAGGATTGGGCCAGTTTTCTTTAGTTGCTCTTTTGATCGCTAGCTGGCATTTCAACCGAAATATTTTCAAGAAATTTTCTCTCGTGTTTTCTCTCTATACAAACTCTGACGTCATGAGACCCGACTGAGATACCTGACTGGGACTAGCAATCTGGTTACTTACAGAAAATAATCCGCTTATGACGATATCAAATTCATATCTCCAACACCGCTCTCGAATCCTTATCTCCACCACCGGCTTCTATGGGAATTTAACACACACAACGGAACCGCCGCATTTTTGTGGCGGTGGTGTGTGGAGCCAGACTAACACTTAGATTCATTTGATGAGTTCCTTTGGTAAAAATAGAACCCTACTTGCCCCCTGTTATCAGTCATTAGATCATCGCCCCACCTCTCCGTGCGCAGGGTGGGGGTAGTGTTCCATCCTTGTCGTGGTGAGGGGGCCCGAGTTCTAGGATCCGTCCTAGTTTCGCTTATTGGAACACGGCCGTCTCGCCCACACACGCCCGGCTCGCGGGGGTCGTATTACCCGTTTCTGCGGGGTACGGCCTCAGGCAGCTCCCTCTGCCATTGAGCCGGTCTTGTTGGGTCACGGTTACATGATAGGGGCCGTATGGCACTGCTGTGTGGGTTCTGGTCGCCAAGCCATATACCTTTCCTTCTGCTGCCTTAGTCCCTCGGCACGTGTGCGATCCGCGACATTTGGGCGCCGAGACATTTGGGCGCCGAAACATTTGGGCGCAATAGTCGGAAAAACGTGAACGACATTTGGGCACCCGATCGTAGAGTATCCTTACCCGAGCGCTGAACGGCGCCCTCCCTACTCATGGTCAGGCTCAGCTGAGTGCCGCCTAATGCGCTTTACGCCAACCTAACCTAAAATATTAAAAGACGAACGGGCTAGCCGAAGATATTATCTAGTTGGATGAACGGGCTAGTTTGTGTAATTATCTAAACTAACCTTACCTAAAAGGTTACAAGAAAGGCGGTTTGAACCGGTTTAATCTAATTGAAATATCCTGCTTAAAAACAGACAATTCAAACGTTAATTAAGAATGTTTGGTCTAATAATTTGTATTTGTATAAAAAAAATATTACAAGATATTATTAACGATTGTCCTTCTGACCCTCTTGGTTCTAAACAAATTTTGCGTTTCAGGCAAAATGGTTTATTAACAAGTTCGAAACCAAAATATTAAATCCCTGACGAAAACGTAATCATACCAAACTTAACCTCACTGACTCAACTAAAGTTCAGTCGGGGAGGTAAACATAATTGGGAGACATTGGGCCGAATCCCATTCGAAAGAAAAACCTGCTCAGTGGTTATAATCTTTGCTTAGCCTAACCTAAAATGTGGCTCAAATGTCCCGGCGCCTAAATGTCCAGGCGCCCAAATGTCCCAGCGCCCAAATGGCTCGGCGTCTAAATGTCCCGGCGCCCAAATGTCCCGGCGTCTAAATGTCCCGGCGTCCAAATGTCCCGGCGCCCAAATGGCTCGGCGTCCAAATGTCCGGCGCCCAAATGTCTGGCGCCCAAATGTCGGCGCCCAATTGTCCGGTTCTGGCACGCGTGTGCGGGAGCACTGGTCTGGTTAACTTCGGTTCTCGCTCTTTGGCGTTGCTTCCCGTTCCGGGCGTGGTTTCGCGTGCGGCACTTATGCGGACAAATGATTAGTCGCATGGATTGGCGGGGATGTTATGTACTCTGTTTACGGTGTACCCCCTTAACAATTCACACTGAAGTCATTAGATTATCGATAATTAATAAGCAAGGACGTCGCGATGGCCCGGGGACAAGGGGTAAAATTATCTCGCGGGTTTCCTATACAATTTTTTTAGGATAAAAACGCCTAAATCTTCAACCGAGACAACCATTCTGCTCTCATCTTTCGACTCGACCTATCCAAAACTAAGATGGCCAACCAACTTCCCGATTTGACGTAAATACTATAAGAATAGAAAATCTCGGTACTTTAAGTTGGATATAATTACCTCCCGACTGAACTTTAGTTCAGGGGGAGGTTTTACACTGGTCGTGTCTGTGTGTCTGTCTGTGTGTGTGTGTCACTTCCTGTGTACGCGGATATCACGTGACTTAGCTCGTAGAGCAAAAAGTCTAGAGACATTACATGCCAGTTTAACGTTCAATCCCGTACAACGGAATTACCTCCTTTAAGCGTGGCTGCCACATTAAGTTTCAAGTGTCGTGCAATGATATGCAACAGGACGTCTCCAATTGCATATTATAACCTTCCACCATCCATTTTACGGTCAAACCTCGATGCTGGACAGTTGAAGGCGATTATACGCAATGGGACGTCTCCCACTGTTATAATCACCTCCGACCATCCCCACATCAAGGTCCAACCTCCAGTGTCCGATCTCAGCGGGCCATACTAGCGAGGCGTCCCTCACTAATATGCTCCACATCGACCTTCCACTCTCCAAACATCGCCCCCCCCCAAGGGTAAATTGGCCGACACGTGAGCACTCAGGGTTACGATAAACGTCTGAGCATCGATAAGGTGAGAACTTCACCAGATCTTTTCACAGTCAGATACTGTATAAAGGAATTCGATCCGCTTATATAGTCACCTTTTGGAAGTATAGTACAATGTAGCATCATGGCGTGATATCTTTTAGTGAATTGAAACATAATATTAATTAAAATATAATTCAAAATATTAAAATTATTTCTCTTAATCTTATTAATAACGTAGCTGAAAATTAAATTTTAAATTGGCGATAGTTTTGAAGATATTTAAGAAATTCTCCAAATATTTGACCGTTTAATAGCAGCTTGAGTTGACAGCACGCGCTAAGCTATTTTCCATATATCATTTAGTTAAAATAGCAAAGGTGTAAAGGGCCGTATAGACTTAGGCTTGCTGCAAACTCGGGGTGGATTAAAAAATTTAAGCCAATTTCTATACTAATACCAGCTTGAGTAGACAGCACGCGCTAAGCTATTTTCCATATATCATTTAGTAAAAAAAGCAGAGGTATAACGGGCAGTATAGGTTTTGGCTTTCTGCAAACTCGGGGTGGATTGAAGAATTTAAATAACATTATAGACCAATTTGTATACTTTTGTTTTTTATCTATTTTTGGTTAAAAAGTAGACTAGATAGATTTTTTTTAACTTTGTATAAGCATCGCTTCTCGGGGTATAAATAAGCGAGATTATCATTTTCCCACTTAATGATAACCTTGTGTAGGGCGAGGAGAGGTTCACGTTAGGCTTTCACGCTAGCGGTGTTGCCAAGTTGATTCGGCAACGGCTCTTGGTTGCTAAGGCGGTGGTAAAACACACCTATTATCACATATTTTGAGTAGTGTGTTTAAATAAGGCACGTACTTCTTGCAAGAACCCTTTGCAAGTACCTATTTTTCGGCGACTTGATTCGCAATTCTTAGACTGTAAGGCAAGAATGACTTTACAATAGGGAAAAAAAAATACGATCAAGTTGGACATCCTACACCAAGTGCTCAATTATACTTAAAATCCTAATCTCTATTTTATTTATAAATGTATTTGAGTCCCGCTATAGAGTATAGACCCAGACTTTAATAAATGGACAACTACTCAATAGCAGCCCCATTCCTACTACTAGGATAGGCTATACGGTAATTAAGGTAGGCAAGTTCAATAAGCCGCCACACTTCCGGTCTGCAATTAGTTCACTAGAGTACTTGTTCGATTTGCGAACTTGCTTTAAGTTGTACAAACTTCGCAACTGTGATCCCGCGAAAAGATCGAGCCGGTCTACACTCGACCAGTTGCAAAAATTCTATAAGCGGATGCACATTGAAGTTGTTCGAGAAATAAAATATGCTTGAAACTCGCGCGAGGGTTTAAATTTCGCGTGTGTCAGGAGAAGCGCTGGATTTGCAGTATAGTCCTGGTCGATTTCCAAAATCGGAAGTCTAGAGACCCTCGCGAAAATTTTGGCGGGGAAAACGTTTGTCACGTGATCGTCCGCCATCTTTTTGTAGTGTGAATATAGCGACAGACTAACCAACGCCTCCTATATTTTACCATATCGGAGGTGTTGGACGAACAACTTGAATTTGGTTTGTGGGAAATAAAATTAGAAATAGTCTGGCAACCTGTTACTGCAAAAAGATGGCGGCGCGGCTATGAGACAAGCGCCCATTTCCGGCAAATCGACGAAAGTCGCGCGAAGAACCAGGCCTTAAATATTTTGGAAAATATTCTAGTTAGTTTGTCGTCATATTACGTTGTTTCCCAACTTGGTGTATTTTTACTCTGGTCTGTCTTGCCTTAAAAGAATATATTTTATTCTTCACTCATAGCCTTAATCCACAAAGAAGGTTAACTTAAAAAAAGGTTACTTAAAACTTTCTGTACAGACAAATAGAGCATATGTAGACCGAGTAGCACAAATAAGCGAAATTTTACATCGTAATTTTAAGTTTAACCTGATATACGGAAAGCCAATGCGTTAGTTGTTTATTGATAGGTTTGTTAGGGTTGTGTTGTATACTGAAGCCATGTATAGGTACAATGTGATATAACATTTTGCCTTTTCACGTTACTTGATCTACAAATACTCTACAACCGTCAAAATTCTGATATGGTTTTAAAAGAAGAACCTTGACCTTGTGTATTTAATCTCATATCGAGATTAAATGTTTTTTACCTCCCCGAGTGAACTTGTTCACGGGGAGGTTTTACGTTCGTCGTGTCTGTGTGTCTGTCACTTCCGGTGTAAGCGGATATCACGTGACCTAGCACGTAGAGCAAAAATCTTGTCGTTCAATTCCGTTCAACGGGAATTCCTATAATCAGGCTGCCACATGGATAAGCTTCAGGTGTCGTGCGACTTTATGCAACCGTGGACGTCTCCCATTGCATATTATCGCCTTCCACCATCCACATCAAACCTCGATGATGGACAGTTGAAGGCGATTATACACAATGGGACGTCTCCCACTGTTATAATCACCTCTGACCATCCAAACGCACCAAGGTCCAACCTCCAGTTTCCGATCTCAGCGGGCCATATTAGCGAGGCGTCCCTCACTAATATGGTCCACATCAACCATCAACTCGCCCCCTCTACGGGTCAGATTTGCTACACTGAGCGCCTGGTGTAATAACTACCTCCAGACATTGAACAGGGGGTGGGTTCCCCTTTCTTCACAGCTTTAAGTTACAGATACCTAATAATGTTTTTCGATCGCCTTATATACCACTTTTTTTACACTAACGCGTTGTAGCCTTATGGCGTGGTATCTTTCAGTGAATTGAAACGAAATGTTCATTTAAACTATAATTAAAATTTCTTAAATTACTTAACTTAGTCTAATTAATATTAAATGTTATTTTAGAAGATATTTAAGAAATTGTCTAAGAATTTTGTGAAATTTGTGTGTTCAATACCAGCTCGAGTTGGGAGCACGCGTTAAGCTATTTTCCATGTACCATTTAGTCCAAAAACATAGGTATAAAGGTATTGTAGGCTTAGGCTTGCTTCAAACTCAGGGTGGATTGGAAAACTAATACAGTTCAACTTCTACGCATATGGAAGTAGTCTTGTTTTTTATCTATTTTAATTGATTGGTTTAATTTTTTAGCTTAGCCTCAGTTATTAAAATGTGTAGGTGTTTTTTTTTTTATTTTGTTTATCGCATATAAAAGCGTGAAATACTATTTCGGCCGTCAGAGAAAAACTGGGATCGAAGAGCTGGTTACCTTTTCGCTCGCCGTACCAATTCACTAGTGTGATGGTAATTCGACAGCGGCTCTTAGCTGCTTCGACTGGCGTTTCTCTCCGTGGAGTGATACCTCCTTTACCTCGGTGTCGAGGAGAGCTAATACACGTGTGTTTGGGCTTCGTACTTGTATATAACCTTAAGGCCTGCGTAAAAGCCTCATATAATGTAAGGTCTTATGGATGATTTGCACTTGACTTTTGGAGCGAATGTACCCGTATATCTAACTTAAACTTCTCCATTACATACTTTGATTTTCATGTACTTGAGTTCCGTGACTGGAATGTGCTTTAAACCCAATCTTTAATAATTCGCCATTGAATAACAAACCAACTATTACCACGTAGGATAGGAGACATGATAATTGAGGTCTACATATTGAATAACCTGCCACAAACTTGTATTTAATAGAATAACCGGCCGAGTACAGGGACTGGAAGTCTGCAACAGACTTCTAGTCCGATATTGGCTACGATTGACTTCATTTACTGATAATCATGTGATTTAAATCTAAGATCGACGACTATAATAACGATAGTCAAATAAATTTGGTCTTCGACCTATTAATCAGTTTAGGTCCTTGATTTGGAACAGCGAATTGGTTTAGGCCTACCGGGATAATGTTAAAAATATTTGCCAATAAAAGTTCATATCCTTTCGCCGATTTAAAGATAATGAAGAAAATATTTGTCAATAAAAATTTTAATTAGAGGAATAGCTGCTACGATCGCTGGAAAAGAACCCGCGCATTCTGGGTGGAAGCCAGATGTCCTTTACCCTAAACCATATCGGACGACGGACTAGCTTATTACACGAAGATAATAAAGAAAATATTTGTCAATATAATTTTAAAAATTTTAAATTCCTACGCCGATACCAGGAATCGAACCCAGGCATTATGGGTGTAAGCCAGATATCCTTGCCTCTAGACAAAATCGGATGTGATTACTACTCTAAGATAATGAAGAAAATATTTGTCAATACAATTTTAAAAATATTAAATCCCTTCGGGAATCGAACCCGGGCGTTTTGGGTATCCTTGCCCCTAGACTATATTAGATGTGCCTACTACTCGTAGATAATTAAGAAAATATTTTTTAGTAAAAATTTTAATTAGAGGAATAGCTGGACCAATACCGGGAATCGAACCCGCGCATTCTGGGTGGAAGCCAGATGTCTTTTACCCTAGACCATATCGGACCTGATTATAAGCCGAAGATAATGAAGAGATATTGATTAATAAGATAGACGAGTCACGACACGGTAATTGAGATCCGCAAGTTGAATAAGCGGCCACAAACTTCTGGTCTGCAACTAGAATAACCGGCCGAGTACATGTACTAACAATAATTGAAGACCAATATTGGCTACCATTTAATGAGCAAGGGACTTAAAACCCCAATTTGAGTTTTTATCAATCAATTATTTAAGATAGACTCCTATAAGAAGAAAATCACCCAAGTGTTTCTAGCCTTGAAACGATGGATTTGCAGTTTAAGGCGGAGGTTTATGCACTCAGACACATTTTACGCGCGTTTCAAATTCGTGCGCGAGCTTGAAACAGGCGAATAGTACTTCAATGACCGCACGAGCTTGAAACGCTCGAAAAATGTGTCTGTGTGCAGTCGGCTTAACAATTAGCACACGAATTAGAGAGATTGGGGATCGACAATGTTTGCAATTTGTCACGTGAACGCGTATAGCGAGAGTTTCTAGCGAAAAATATAATTGTTTCCGCACGAATAAGAAAATTGTCAGTTTCTGAGAAAGTAAAATACCAGAGCTCGATAATTGGTAATCGTGATTTCAAAATCAGAATTTGCATACATTATATCTTTATTCTTACGCAATGAGAATGTTCACAATTGGCAAAGTAGAGGCGGATCGATACAATATATAGGGAAAATGTAGCAGATTTGCAGTTTAAAATTTTCGCCGACACTGTTTTATAAAAGTATATTGTCTAGCACTTTTTTAGTCAGCGGCTACCCAACAAAATGTACCCTGCGTCTTATTACTTATTTCCCAAGGTTACAAAAAACTATAACCGTATGATATAATATTTTTATGGATTTTTTTTTCTAGCTGATGAATTTTGAAATTCGTTACACTCGGGGAGGTATTATTTTGGTTTCCCAACTTGTCGCATCTAATTTTAATTGGTTTATCAATATGTTATTTGTATATATATATTTTTTTAAGATTTTATATTTCTTAGATTAAAATAAATTTATTATTCAGGAAGATTTTGTAGAATCTAGTTCTCAGGATTACCGGTGTTGAAAATTTATTTTGCTAATGTTATCTTGATGTCTGTGTTTTCTGCCCGCTATTTGGTAGTGGTAAGATTAATATTTTTCATTTTAATTAATTGACTTATTTGGCGTTTATTTGATAATTTGCTTTACTTAAATTGTTCGTGTAAGGGCTATTTTACATATTACCAAAGATTGCTAATTTCAGTTGTCTTAATTCTGATTTTTTTGTTTTAATACTGAATTATAGACTGGATTATTTATCTTGAAATCTATGTGGTTATATCTTATTTATTTTCCTTTTTTTTCTAGTTAGGTTTGGTTTTAAGTAGAGAATTATTTAGGGTTGTGTTGGTATACTGAAGAAATGCATATAGGTTCAATGTAATATAATATTTTGCCTATTGGCGTTACTTGGTCTGCAAATACTCTAGAGCCTTCAAAATTATTATATGGTTTTAAAAGAAGAACCTTGACCTTGCTTATTTTACTCGATACGCATTTATATTAAAATTAATTCATTATTCAGCAATTTTTTTTCCGACTCTGGTTCTCAAAATTTTTTTTTTGAATTAAGTTTGATTCTTTTGCATTCAAATTTATCTTGATAAGAAGTATATTTTTGATCTGAATTATTGGTTTAATATATTTAGTGTTTAATTGAGATATTTCTTTTTGCTTTCAATCTTCGTCTTCCACAAATGCCATAAATTTTAATATTTTAGGTAAGGTTAGGTTAGTTAACATCACGTGGTTGTCGGGGAGGTATTATTTTGGTTTCCCAACTTGTTTTAGAAAATAACTTGGTTTAATTTCGGGACATTTTAGAATTAACTTTGTGGTTTTCAAACATATTTTAGAATTAACTTTGTTTAATTTCGAGTCGTTTTTTAATAAACAACTGCCTGGATATATTTAGAAATATAGTTTTAGAAATTGATTACACTCTAGGTTGAGGGGTATAAAACATATTCCAACTTGAAGTACCGAGATTTTCAAAACCTTATATTTTGGAGATATTTTACATTTTTTTTATAATAGCCGCGTTAAGCTGGAGGCCCCTGACTCAACCCCCGGAAGCTCGGCGTACTCGCCGCGGCGGTCTCCGGATCTCCGATGGGAGAAGTCCCCCGTAGCGGTCCCACGAACCACCCGACGCGCTCTTTTCGGAGATGGGGTCCCCGAAGCCCAGATTTCCGGAGCGCGACGGCCGAGGTATCGTCCGTCTCCACCGCCAGCTATCCCCCTCCTCCTAGGCGGAGAATTTGAAGCTCCGTTTTGGGAGGAGGGGGATCCCGCCGCTATCCCGGAATCTCATCAGCACCTGCTCGCTCGCCGAGGGACCCCGTCGGCCCAGCCCACTGACTTACGTCTAGGGGGAGTACGCCCTACTCCAGGGCGTGCGCCAGGGTGCCCTTGGGCAGCTGGGCGGGGGTTCCCTCACCCCGGCGGCCACTGTACCTCATGCGGGGGTGTACCACCACCCCCGTGTTCTTGAAATTCATTCTATTCCGTACTATGTCCGGCACATGATTTCCCCCTCCCCCAAGGTACAAAGCTGATTATTGGCATCATTCCATCCAAATCAGGCCCTTGACAGAATATTCACTCCATCTGAGACGAGTCTATCAGTTCTTGAAATTCATTCTATTCCGTAATATGTCCGGCATTTGATTTCCCCTCTCCCAAGGTACAAAGCTGATTATTCGCAACATTCCATCCAAATCAGGCCCTTGACAGAATATTTACTCTATCTAAGACGAGTCTTCAGTTCTTGAAATTCCGTAATATGTCTGGCATTTGATTTCTTCCTCCCCCATGGGACAACGCTAATTATTCGCATCATTCTATAATGGTTACAATAGTTTTCACCCAAAATTGTTCAGACACTAGGGCTACGTTAATATCATACGGATTAATTACTATCTATTATCTAACTTGCTCTATTTAAAATTATCGTTTAATTAAACCTGAAAAAAAAATATATATATATATTAAAAAAAATTATCTTATAATTACAGCCAATTAGCTGCAATGTAAGTCTGCTTCCGCCTGTTATGGTTCATGCGCAGATGAGCGCTGTTTTGAAAAAAAACGGGTTGAGCATAGCAAGCGAGGGCAGACGAAATCCTCACGTTAGACCTAGTTGGTCATTTCTTGTACCGCGCACAAATTATTGTACTGTTGTTTGTATTAAACTTAGGAGACTAAAAGAGAGTATAGTAGTTCTTTTACTCAAGTCAAAGTCAATACGCGACTTTAACGTCTCCGTGCCGTGTAAGGCACCTTAATGAATATGTCTTTGGCAGCGTTGGTAAGTCAGAGTTTACTTAGATAAGTTAACCCTAGGCCATCGGCGTCCCGGCTAGGCTAGAAGATCTCCCCAAGAATCCGTTACATTATTAAATGGCAACCAACGCGGGGCCAGGATAGGTTTAAGTTTTGTTAGCTATTTTTTTATTTGTATTTTTCTCAATTTATTTAATTAATAAGTAGCATATATAAGTGTCTTGATTATGTGGGATCGCTCTAATTTACGGCGCGGCCCAACGCGTTTAAACTCGTCTGACAGTAGTGAGGAAGAGGGAGAGCGGCAATATTTCCCAACGAATAATCCGACTCGGTCATCGCCACGTTCAGACAGGTTATTACCGGAAAATAACGCGTAACGCGAAGCCCGTTTTATGATAGAATCCGGATTTTTTGACTCTATCGATACTTCCAATTTTCGTTTCTTCCAACGCTCGTTACTTCTAATGCCCGTTACTCCCAATACTCATGTGTTCCAACGCTCGTTTCCTCCAAAATATAGTAGGAAAAATGGTTTTAATAGTAAGATTCTGGTATGATTAGCTTAGAAAATGGTGTCATAGCCTGGAAATGGTGTCATAGCCTGGAAATGGGTGTCATGGCCTGGAAATGGTGTCAAAGCCTGGAAATGGTGTCATAGCCGGGAAATGGTGTCATAGCCTGGAAATGGTGTCATAGCCTGGAAATGGTGTCATAGCCTGGAAATGGTGTCATAGCCTGGAAACGGTGTCAAAGCCTGGAAACGGTGTCAAAGCCTGGAAACGGTGTCAAAGCCTGGAAACGGTGTCAAAGCCTGGAAACGGTGTCATAGCCTGGAAATGGTGTCATAGCCTGGAAATGGTGTCATAGCCTGGAAATGGTGTCATAGCCTGGAAATGGTGTCATAGCCTGGAAATGGTGTCATAGCCTGGAAATGGTGTCATAGCCTGGAAATGGTGTCATAGACTGGAAATGGTTTCATAGCATGTAAATGGTGTCATAGCCTGGAAACGGTGTCAAAGCCTGGAAATGGTGTCATGGCCTGGAAATGATTATACTATCTTAATCCGATGTTAGCGTTATTCCTATGGTAATTTATCATGGGTAATGTTAATGAGACATTTAAAACTCGCGCCCTTACACATATTTTCTCTAAATATATCTCTAAAAAATTTTAGAAGCATATCTGCTCAAATTCGTACCTTAAAATATTGTAGATGGCAGCATGTCATTAGTTGTTTTCATTTTATAGAAGTGTATTTTTCGTCCGTAGATGGAGGCCATGAGCTGGAAAAATCTGTTTTATTTTTTACCTCCCCGAGTGAACTAGTTCACGGGGAGGTATTACGTTCGTCGTGTCAGTCTGTGTGTGTGTCTGTGTGTGTGTTTGTGGCTTCCGGTGTACACAATTTCCGGTGTAACCGGATATCACGTGACCTTAATAATCGGATCAAAAGTCTAGTGACGTAACCATGCCTTCTTATCGTTCAATTCCGTTCAACGGGAATTCCTATAATCTGGCTGCCAAATTGAGCTTCAGGTGTCGTGCAATATTATGCAACCGGACGTCTCCCATTGCATATTATCACCTTCCACCATCCACATCATGGTCGAACCTCGATGCCGGACAGTTGAAGGCGATTATAGCCAATGGGACGTCTCCCACTGTTATAATCACCTCCGACCATCCACACACCAAGGTCCAACCTCCAGTTTCCGATCTCAGCGGGCCATACTAGCGAGGCGTCCCTCACTAATATGGTCCACGTCAACCATCCACTCTCTCCAAACATCGCCCCCCAAGGGTAAATTGACCGACACGTGAACACTCAATGCCAGAACACTCAATGTCCAACAGATCTTACCACAATCGGATACTATATAATGGCATTCGATTCGCTTTTATAGTCTCTTTGGAAGCGTAAAGTGTAAAGTTGCCTTATGCCGGGATATCTTTTGGTGAATTGAAACGTAATATTAATTTAAAATGTAATTAAAAATATTACAATTGTTTCACTTAATCTAATTTATAATTTAGTTGAAAATTAAATTTAAAATTGGAGATAGTTTAGAAGATATTTAAGAAATAGTCCAAAATTTAAAGAAAAATGAGTGTTATGATACAGCTAGAGTTGGCAGCACGCGCTAAGCTATTTTCCATATACCATTTAGTTCAAAAAGCATAGGTATAACGGTACTCTAGGCTTAGGCTTGCTGCAAACTCAGGGTGGATTGAAAATCTAATACAAGTTTTATACAAATGTCTATACTCTTGTATATAATTTTGATAGATTGATTTAATTTTTTAGCTTAGCCACCGTTGTTAAAATTGTAGGTGTTTCTTTTATCATGGGATTGAATTTTTTAATTAGTTTATCGTTTCTCGGCGCATATATAAGCGCGAAATACTGATTCGGCCGTCATTTAATTGCGTATCTATAGACCGAGTATCACCAAAAACCGAAATTTTACGCCATAAGCCTTGTTTTAGCCTCACACGGGGAAAGATAATGTGTTTATTGTTTATTGAATAGGTTTGCTTAGGATTGTGTCAACTATTCCGAAGTCATGCATATAAAGTTTTGCTTATTGGCGTTACTTGGTTTACAAATACTCTAGTACCGTATTTCCCATATGGTTTTATCAGAGGAACCTTGACCTTTTTTGCTTTTTAATTGATTTTAGTTCTTGAAAGACTTGCTTAATCCATAATTTATTTACTTCTTGATCAAGCTAGTTTACATAAAAATTCCCTATATGAAATTTTGGATTCTTCGAATTCAACTTATTCTCGGTAACAAATTAATTTTTCCTTTCAATTATTTAATTGATGTATTTAGTGTTTAATTGAGATATTCTTATTATATCTGTACCAAATATTTACTGAAGATTGCTATTTTCAATCGCTTGAATTCTAATTTTGTTTCAATTTATTATTGAGTTTAGAATTGGAATAATTGTTGAAAAACAATGGTTATTTCCGATTCATTATTTTTTTTTCTAAAGTTATAAATTTCTATTTTCGTAAAATATTATTTTACGCTTTACCGATTGAATTCTGATATATTTTTTGTTACTCAAGTGTACGAGTTTAATGTTTACTTTGAAGATCAAAGTAGTTACTCTCTATTTTGTTTTTGTATTCGTTAGTAATTTATTTTACTTTGTGTTAAGAGTTATTTAACACTTTCTTGAGATTGTAGTTTTGAATTCATTCAACTTCGATTTGGATTTTTATTATTGCGTTTGGGTATTATTTACTTTAAAAATTTTAATCATAAAAAATGGGAGACGAAGATATTAGTAAAGAGGAATTAAGAAAGCGTAAAGCTAGAGAGAGAATGAGAGAACGCAGAGCTGATCCAGAATATCGTAGGAGAGAATGTGAAAGAAGGAAAGATTTAGCGGCCCAAAAGAAAGTCATTGTGTCCGGTACTAATATAACTGTTACTCCGACTGAAGTGATCTTATCACGCGCTATTGCTAGGCAAGATAATTACGAAGTACCGCCATCTACCAATGTAGTTAAAAGCAATACTGAAGTGGTAGGAATACAGGTAATGGAGGGTTTTATAACTTCTCCAAAGGATGAAAATCAACCTTCCACCTCTAACTCAGAACCGAGGGTCAACAATAGTGCAGGTTCGCTAGCGAAAAAAAATTCGCGCAAAGACGCAGAATATACAGAAGTAGAACGTGCTAGAAAAAGGCTAGCCATGGCTGATAAACGCCAAGAGGTAGGATATACAGAAGCAGAACGGGCTAGAAGTCAGTTGGCAATGGCTGATAAACGCCAAGATGTAGGATATACTGAAGCAGAACGTGCTAGAAATCAGTTAGCGATGGGTTTTAAACGCCAAGAGGTAGAATATACAGAAGCCGAACGTGCTAGAAATCAGTCGGCGATGGCTTTTAGACGCCAAGAGGTAGAATATACTGAAGCCGAACGTGCTAGAAACCAGTCGGCGATGACTTTTAGACGCCAAGAGGTAGAATATACTGAAGCCGAACGTGCTAGAAATCAGTCGGCGAAGGCTTTTAGACGCCAAGAGGTAGAGTATGCTGAAGCCGAACGTGCTAGAAATCAGGTTCGGTTAGTACTCGGGGAGGTACCATTTTGGGTTTTCCCAACTTGTATTTTTATTTTTCTTTTTACTTTTCTTGAGGTTTCGCGGGGTTTTTAATTTCATAAGCCGTAAAATGCCCAGCATAGGAATAAACCCGAGCCATATTAATATATATATATTATATAAAATTGTTAAATAATATTATTTAAAAGCAGCAGTGCAAAAATTATTCGCGACTAGACGTCAAAAAAGTGTGGATAATTGGTTAAAATACGTTGGAAAAGGGATAGTAGGGAACATAATTATATGTATATATACCCGTATCGTCTTGGTGTTGTGTCAAAGCCTGGAAAAAGGATATTAGCAGCCTGGAATGACTTAACAGTAACACTGAAGATATGTTGTTGCTTGATTGGTAAGGTAATCTAAAAGTTTTAGCGGAGTTAAGTAGCTTTTTATAGTTTATCTTGTGGAAATATGCTTACTAGGCGTAACTATCTGGTTTAATCAGATTTAACCGTGGTTTAATCACGATTAACCGAGGTTTATAGAACTGAGAAGGCTATGTAGACCTAGGTTAAATCTGATTAAACCACGGCTAATTACGCCTCTTCTGAAGAGGGTATAAGGGTTTTAAAAGGATATGTGGCGGGTGATCCACTTCGAAAAACTTCTCTTCCAATTAAACTTTTTTTTCACAAAATTAAAAAATTTATTTACATTTTCAATGTTTTTTACATTTCTGAATGTTAAATTTATACGGGGGTTTCTGTGATCACGTTCCACTGGTACGCGATGCTGAAAAGAATTACAAAAAAATGGTTAATTATAGCGGTGTAGGCTGATTTTTTTATTTTTTAACAAATATGAGAATGAACAATTTGGTTTCAAGGTCGTCAGTTTTTGAGGCGAAAATTTAAAATTTCGCGCTGTTCTGAGATCAAATATATTGTATCTGATTGTAGAGGTTGCTAATGAACTGGGGATATTCTAGCCCCGTTTGAAATCGTTTTTAACCATTTTGGAAAGGTCAGATTGTAAAAGTTTGGGGTCAGCAGTATAGATCCTAAACAGAAAATGGTACTGTTTCCTTGAAAAGTCAGTTAAAACATTCGAAATGGTTTGAAAATGGTTTCGAAGTCTCTAGCGCCTACGTAGATATTGAGAGAGGAATGAGAGAGTGCCAGTGTAAAATCATAACCTTTTACCAGTACAATAACAACAGAATATGGACACAACACACGCCCAAAAATAAGTTCAAGAGCGCCATCTATCAACCATAATTTTGGCACAAGATAATTCATAACTGATATATAAATCCCCTGGAATTTCTTAAACGTCATCCATTAACAAACCAATTTCTTCTCAAATTATATGCCAAATCAGTTTTAAATTCATTCCCAAAGCAATTTTGAGAAATGATTGGAGGGTTTTCAATAGATGAATATACAGGGTGTTTCGAAAATGGTGGTAGGACCGAGCTCCAGTGGGTTCTATGGGTCATTTTAAGACTAAAATGTTCTATGACGTTTTGTCGTACGGGGCGCCGTTAAAGAGTTACGGAATGATTCATTTACGGATGACCCCTTATCGTACAATAATAAACGTATACTCAATGCTAAAATAAGCTTAATTTTATTTAAGCTTATTTTATCATTGAGTATGGCTGGTTTTTTTAAAACACGCGCGCTTTATGAAATGTTCCCTTTCAATCAAACTCAATTCTCGCGCTTTGAAGAGGTCGCCTGCACCGAGTCAATGAAAAGGGAGCTAAATGGAAAAATTACTTATAAATTTTAACCAAAATGGGCCAAACAAGAAAATTTCTTCTAAATTCGAGGAAAATTTAAATTAAACCAAATTTGACCAAGTGAAAAAATTCCTTCTAAATTCCATTAAAAATCGGGGAAACTCATTTAAATACCATTAAATGGACTAAATGTAAAATTTTAGGCAATTCGAAATCTCTAATAAATTCGAGGAAAATGGAGAAAATTAGTATAGTACTATTAAATTCGAGGAAAATGGACCAAATTAGTAAAGTACTATTGAATTCTACATTTTTTTGTGCTAAAGCATTTTGATCGTGGACCATGAAAGTGATAATTTTGCACAATTCCTTTAAGAATTTTCTTAATTGTTAACGAAATTGTTGAGAATGCCCACCGTCATGGTCTATGCAAAGTCGCGGTTAGTCTCTCAGAATTACGCTTTAAAAAAAGCGGATTAAACTGCCAGAATTACGCTTTAATAAAAGCGGATTAAACTACCAAAATTACGCTTTAAAAAAAGCGGATTAAACTACCAAAATTACGCTTTAAAAAAAAGCGGATTAGTCTGCCAGAATTACGCTTTAAAAACAGCGGGATCGTTAACTTTTTAAGAAAACGAAATCGGCCAAGCTACGCTTTGAAAAAAGCGGACGTGTATTTACACCGCCGTCACAAATGGAGATCGGGGTTTGGATAAAATAATCCACAACTATCAGTTAATCATAAAAAAAAATCGGAAAATTATACGCGATTACATTGGATTTATCATAGGCTTTCCTCGAAAAATTTTAAGTTATGAATAAAGATAAAATAATCAGAAATTTCTTGTACACATCCCGATCTCTCACAAACGCTGTTTTTAGCCACACCACTTCAGTGGTGTAGGCTCTTACTATGACCCGTGCTGTCTGAAGTCTGAAGTCTGATGTCTGAAGTCTGAAGTCAGATGTCTCAAGAAATGACGAAAATCGTCATCGAGTAGAAAAATGAGTAATCGTGTAGGTTTAAACCACAAATAACGCATAAATAGCTTTTAAGTAAATGTAAATTACTAATTACTACATTAATTTGACTGAACAAAGTAATGAAATACATTCGTCTACTCATTGTCTTTCCATCTATCCTATTACATTTTTTTTATCCTTTTTGACCCCACCAGGGTTCGAACCTGGATTGTAATTGATTATTAAATTTGCGTATATTTGACGGCTTTAACCGCTCGACCACGGCACTATGACTAAAGTTCGCCACACGTTCTATATAAGCAAATATTAAATTATTTTTAAACCAAGAAACAGGAAGTCGCGTATGACAAAACCAAGCTAAAAAATCTTTTAAAACTTGGAGGATGGAAAACATTAAAAACAATGGAGGATGCCAAACTTATAACATGGAGGATGCTTATTTAAAAATAAAGTTTGACTTGAAAAATGAAAAAGTTGCACTTGAAAAATGAAAAAGTTGCACTTGAAAAATGAAAAAGTTGCACTTGAAAAATGAAAAAGTTGCACTTGAAAAATGAAAAAGTTGCACTTGAAAAATGAAAAAGTTGCACTTGAAAAATGAAAAAGTTGCACTTGAAAAATGAAAAAGTTGCACTTGAAAAATGAAAAAGTTGCACTTGAAAAATGAAAAAGTTGCACTTGAAAAATGAAAAAGTTGCACTTGAAAAATGAAAAAGTTGCACTTGAAAAATGAAAAAGTTGCACTTGAAAAATGAAAAAGTTGCGCTTGAAAAATGAAAAAGTTGCGCTTGAAAAATGAAAAAGTTGCGCTTGAAAAATGAAAAAGTTGCGCTTGAAAAATGAAAAAGTTGCGCTTGAAAAATGAAAAAGTTGCGCTTGAAAAATGAAAAAGTTGCGCTTGAAAAATGAAAAAGTTGCGCTTGAAAAATGAAAAAGTTGCGCTTGAAAAATGAAAAAGTTGCACTTGAAAAATGAAAAAGTTGCACTTGAAAAATGAAAAAGTTTGACTTGACTCTCTACCTGTTTCCGGTTTATGCGGAAATTATTTTTGTATCCTGTTTCATATCATAAGTGGTGTGGCTTATTATGGGCTTGACCATCTTGTTAAAAATTAAATAAATCTTCAAAAAAGGCTTAAGTTAAGGCGGGAAAAATTGTATAGAGAAAGGCTGCCATACCTTTACTAAAGAAAAATCAAAAAACACGCGCTCGAGAAAAAATGTTTTTTCCAGGATCGAGCGCGTGGTTTTTAGCTCGACCCAACCCTAGTGGGGTGTAGCTACTATATTCACTGCGGCGTTGGCGTTGGCGTCTTGCAAGAAGACGAAATACGTCATCGAATCGAAAAACTTTCGTCTCCTTACCTCTCCGAGTGAACTTTTAGTTCACGGAGAGGATCTGTCTGTACGTGACGTCAGAAGAAGACGTCATCACCCACGGAGCTTGACCCTCCAATAGAATTCGCATATACAGTTATTAGCTTCTACCATGCTGTAAACGTACATCCACCACAGCTCATTGAAGAGCAGCAACCGTTACTCGCTTGTTAGTTTATAATGATAAACGAACGCCTTATATAGTATCTTTTGGATTCGCGTCTATTTTAGCCTTCTGAGGTGAAAGCTTTTACTGAATTGAAACGTAATATTCATTTAAATTAAAATTAAAACAGATTAAATGATTTAACTTAATCTAAAAACCAATGTTGCTGAAACTTAAATTTAATATAAAAGATATTTTCGAAGATATTCAATATTTTCTTATAGGTTGATTAGATAAAGGCGTGTTTTCACGGGTATTCAAGATAAAATGAATTTATAAATTTTAGATATTATGGTGCGTTTTCACGGGTATCCAAGATAAGACGATAAAGATTAGATGTAAAGGTGCCTTCACAAGGGTATCCAAGGTAAAAATTAATAAAGATTAGATATTAAGTCCCGTTCGCACGAGTACCCAAGATAAAATGACAAAGATAATATATAAATGCCTGTTCGCACGGGTATCTAAGTTAAAAATTAATAAATATTCGATATGAAGCCACGTTCACACGTGTATCCAAGATAAATTAATGAAGATTATATATAAATCCGCGTTCAGACTGGTATCAAAGAAAAATTAAGATTAGATATAAAGCCGCGTACACACGGGTATCCAAGATAAATACATAACGATTAGATATAAAGCCGCTTTCACACGAGTATCCAAGATAAATTAATAAAGATTAGATATAAAGCCGCTTTCACACGGGTATCCAAGATAAATTAATAAAGATTAGATATAAAGACGCGTTCACAGGTAGCCAAGTTGAAAAACATGATTTGAAAAACATGATTTGAAAAACATGATTTGAAAAACATGATTTGAAAAACATGATTTGAAAAACATGATTTGAAAAACATGATTTGAAAAACATGATTTGAAAAACATGATTTGAAAAACTTTAGGCAACTTCGTGTTTAAAGGAATCTCGAAACGCCATTCAAATTGTTCACAGAGCGTTTATGCATGCATAACAAGCCCCTGCTATAGTATAATTCTTTTCAGCCTTTTTTACAATGTCATGGGTCTAGCTATTCCTATGGGCTTGACCATCTTGTTTGTTTTTGTATGGCAGCCTTTCTCTGTACAATTTTTCCCGCCTTAACTTAAGCCTTTTTTGAAGATTTAGGGTGGTGACGTCTAATTCGGGACAGTTTTTGAAAATCTTACATTTTCGAGTATGAAGGACGATTGTTCTCAAATATTTTGCTAATCATCTTCTAGATTGAACTTTTTATTGTATTTTAAGCCAGTTTTCGTCTTTCTGATCTAATTATTAACTGAGAAAAAAGGATTTTCGCGAAGGAAGTAACGACGTCGAATTCGGGACGTTTGCATTTAATTCGGACTTAGGGGGGCCCTAATTCGGACCGGGCGGGTTTTAATTCGGACCGCGAGTGGTTCCAATTCGGACCGGGGGGGTTTTAATTCGGACCGCGAGTGGTTCCAATTCGGACCGGGGGGTTTTAATTCGGGACACTAGCTACAATATCAATATGCCTACTTTGAAAAATATTTAAAAATTCTTGGTTTAGGCCTATGACACAGAAAATATCAAAAAAGCTTTTAATAGGGTTACAGATATTTTATTTTCAAGGTATATAGTTATAAAATATATTTAAGTTTCATAGGTATATTTAAATGTTAAAAAGGCAATCGTCACATCGGTGTTTGCTAATGTTTATTTTCTCTACTGTGTAGTAGCCTAGATCCTAGATTTAACAGAGCAGAGCGGAAACGTGACAGAATGTAGGCCTTTTATGTGGTGAGTGAGTGATGGACATCGTATTAATCTTATGTTTTAAAAGAAACACCATCAATTTAATATTAAATCTTTAAAGTGGATATTTATCCGGGTCAGAATTATTGAATTAGGCTACACTATAATATTACTTCAATTAGCGTACCTTTATCATTGAAATCCATAAATGCTTGAATGAATGAAGACCCACGTTCAAATATTAGCGCTCCGGTGTTTTTTAGTTAGGCCTAAGAGAATCGACAATTATAGAGGCTGAACATAAGAATCAGTTGAATGTAACTCGAGCGCGCGCTCGAGCTAAGCTCGTAACGCGCACGCGCTACTCCTGAAACCCACAAGGTAAACCTATTTTCCCTCTCTTATTTACGGGGATGTGTTTATGGCGCGAAAAGACAAAGGCGTCTGCTTCTATCGTTGAAATAATGTTAAAAATAAACAGCTAGGTATGTGAATGCTTTAATTTCGTAGTTTTTCTAAATTTTTGTTAGCGTTAATCGACGTTTGTCTCGAGTTAAGATTGATAATTGCGGCGTAAATGACACCGGTCCGAATTAGCTGCAACGGGTATGTTTTAAAAATACTAATTGCGATTTAAATATCGTTCCTAAAATAGCCCCGATAGTCTCAAATCGTAGCGAAAGAGTCGTATTTTCTTTAGGAAGCGGGTGGGTGTCCGTACGTTTCCTCAATCTTTTGTTAAAGCTTATTTCCCGAGGCCCACGGAGCGGCATTCCCTCAAAATTGCTATAATTTAACTGACGTAATTTGGGTAGTCGGCTTTATATTCTCGTATCTCGTCAGGAACGCTTCTTACAATCTCGGGGTTAGTTTTAATGGATTCGCGATGAATCAGTGCTTAATTTAAGTCTCTTTTTGGACTTCTCGAATCGAGCAAATTAAACAGAGGCCCATTTTAAAAAAACTGTCCCGAATTGGAACTGTCCCGAATTAGACGTCACCACCCTATTTAATTTTTAAAAACAACGTTTGTGACGGCGGTGTAAATACACGTCCGCTTTTTCAAAGCGTAGCTTGGCCGATTTTGTTTCCTTAAAAAGTTAACGATCCCGCTGTTTTTAAAGCGTAATTCTGGCAGACTAATCCGGTTTTTTTTAAAGCTTAATTCTAGCAGTTTAATCCGCTTTTTTTAAAGCGTAATTCTGACAGACTAACCGCGACTTTGCATGACGGTGGGCATCTTCAGCAATTTCTTTAACAATTATGAAAATTGTGCAAAATTATCACTTTCATGGTCCACGATCAAAATGCTTTAGCACAAAAAAATTTAGAATTTAACAGTACTTTACTAATTAGGTCCATTTTCCTCGAATTTATTAGATATTTTCGAATTTGGTCCATTATCCTCGAATTTATTAGAGATTTCGAATTGCCTAAAATTTTACATTTAGTCCATTTAATGGTATTTAAATGAGTTTCCCCGATTTTTAATGGAATTTAGAAGGAATTTTTTCACTTGGTCAAATTTGGTTTAATTTAAATTTTCCTCGAATTTAGAAATTTTCTTGTTTGGCCCATTTTGGTTCAAATTTATAAGAAATTTTTTCATTTAGCTCCCTTTTCATTGACTCGGTGCAGGCGACCTCTTCAAATTGAAAGGGAACATTTTATAAAGCGCGCGCGCTTTAAAAAAACCAGCTATTCTCAATGATAAAATAAGATTAAATAAAATTAAGCTTATTTTAGCATTGAGTATACGTTTATTATTGTACGATAAGGGGTCATCCGTAAATGAATCATTTCGTAACTCCTTAACGGCGCCCCGTACGACAAAACGTCATATAATATTTTCGTCTTAAAATAACCCATAGAACCCACTGGAGCTCAGTCCTACCACCATTTTCGAAACACCCTATATGTCTAAGCTTGATCGATTTGCTTAGGTTTTAATTCTTTCTGTCGTTTTTATATTAGAAGAGCTTCTGTTTCAATGATAATTACAATATGGATGGACGGAATGATGTCAAAACAATTGACGGTAGATCGAGGAATAAATAAATACCCCAAGTTTTGGAAACACCAACGAATATAAAACCTTTTCGACATTATATTGCTTAATACGTTTCGTATTATCGCGATTAAAAGACGAATATAAATAATTAAATTAAATAAATAAAGACTTGGAAATTATAGTTAGTCTCGAAGAACTGCTATTATTCGACACATTTATCCTAACCAACCTTATAAATCACGATGAATTAGCTAATAAAATTAACTGGCCCTGGTTAGAAACCTTTAAATGTAGCGACGTACACATACCGTCAATAATATGATGGGTCAAGGGTGGGATCTAAATTCGCAGCTTTCCCGCTTACAGCAGGGCCACGGGCGGGGAAATCTAGCATCTCTTAGCTACAATGGGTGACCAAGAGTGTCGAAGCCATTACGGCACGTTAGATAGACTCCCAAGAACAAAATGGTTAAGATCTTTCAGAAACCAGAAATCCATTACTAAATCTCAATATTCGTAGGAAAATTTCGAAATCTCAAAATCCGTAATAAGATTTCGCAATCCATCGAAATCCGGAAAATAATTTCGAAATCCCGTACAATTTTCTCTGAGTGTCCGACCCCTCGATTTGATATATGTCAGCCGGGAATTCAAGGCAAATGACTCTTTTTAATTTCGCTACATAGATTATAAGGGAATGTATAGTTTAGATTAGTCATGCAAGCTCCGTCATTTGGAGTAATTAAACTTAGCAAAATGGAACCTATTTTAGCTCAGAGCTATTCGATAAAGGGATATTGAAATTACAAAAAGGATTATTTAATTTGCCGCTTATTCCTCGAATCTAAAACCAATACGCGATAAAAAATAGAATACGGGATTGTAAAAAAGATGAAGGGGGGAAAAATTTAGAGGGGAAGGCACTATAAACTGTTTCACCACCGTATGTCGCCACGTAAAATTTTTCGTTTTCCCCCTCAGTCAAAGTGGTATACCACGTGATCAGCGTAATTTCTGATTATTTTGGGAGATTTTCTCAGCATGGATGCCAATTTACAATAAAGTTTCGAATCACCACAGTTTGCAGCGCGTACAAAACTTAACCTATCCGTTATCCTTAGAATTTTTAATTTATAGGGATATTGAGGGCCTCGCTTTACGCGCGCTAACCATCACGTTTGGTGAGCATTTGCCTGTGCAGTTCACTTAATTTGGAAGCGAGTATAAACCTACTCTTTCCTTTATCTCTAAGAATTGTTTACTTAGAAATGTGGGGAGCGTTACTATGAAAGAGGTTCCCCAATCTCCCGTTGTTACTAAAAAACTACACCGACCACCTGGGGCGATTTTTAAGTTGAAGTTGGCTATTTTAAAATATGTCCAGCCTGATTTATTTAAGTTATCTGGCAGTTCTGAAAACACAAACACGTGACCTCGATCTTTTTTACAATCCCCTATTAATCGGTATTGGAAATTGAGAGGGAACGCGAATTCTTACACAATAAAACTGACGTAACACCCGTTTCAAGTAGTATTAATATTTTTAGATTATCAAAATGCTGAGACTGTCGCTAAGCTGTTTGAGCGTAGTCACTAAACGCGCTTGAGATGGAGGGACAAATAAAAGAACATTGAAAGAAGAAGGGTGGCAATATCGCGCGATAATGCGTTATTATTAATCGATTAGGAGCGGAAAGTTAAATAAGGTTAGAACCAGCTTAAATATTTGAAAACATGGTTAAAAATGATTAAATCCACAGCTAATCAAAGATCGTCCTTAAATATACCAAGTGCGAGTATCGGAGTCAATTTAAAAAAGGGAAGATATAGGAAAATACAGTCTTCAAAGTTCACGAAAATAAGCGAGCTTTTCAGAGGCATTAGAGAGCCCCAGCGAAAAATAGAAATAAAAATGTTTGCCAAATAGAGGACAACAATTGTCTTATTTTCACAAAATATTTGGAATGATTTTCTCTTAATTTTAGGTTTTCGATCGCGATTTGATTAAAAAAGGAATGGGAAAAGTATACGTCATCCAACAAAATAGGTGCAAATTCAAAATAGAACTGTCTCAATTTTTTAGAATAAATAATAAACGAGCGAATATCGTTTTATTGTGAAATTTATGAGCAAAGTTTTATATCCCAATTAACGTAGGACGGAGGTGATTTATTAATCCCTTTATAATCTAAAATAACCAATTCGAAAACTGTGTAACTCTTAGCACGCGACGGTATATACTGGTATATACTCGAGTTCAAGGAAAGTTGGTAACTAGTACTCTTATCCCAATGAGATCTCTGATTTTGTATCATTACGCGTTAACCTTATCCAGCTTACCAAGTCTTCTTGCGGCAGAGTTTTCATCGATTCGATTCTCCAAGATTAAAACTTGGCTTTTCGAAACTACACTTACAGTTACACGCAACAGCGCGAAATACGATAATAATCTTGAGACAATCGCGGTTCGAGCGTAGAGTACGCTTCTTTCTCTTCGCTTTCAAGATGGAGAAGATTGTATACAACGTGATTGTAATGATGATGAGTCCCAAGGTATCATCACGTCATATTTCGTGTATTTAATACTGGCGTTCGAGAGCAGTTGGCACGAACTATTTAATTACTTTCCCTGTGAGGTTAACGTCGCGTATCAATCAGCGTTGCATTTTGTCATTTTGTAAACTACTCTTGAACAAAAGTATATATATACCCGATAAATAGTTTAAAACGAATTTTTAACGCAGCAGGAGAAGCCTTGGCTGGAACCGTACGATTCAACAGCCAGGATGAGCTACTACTCGTTCGAAAACAACAAACGTCTGAGGTATTAAAGCGAATACCTAAGAAATAGAGCGCCGCGTGCCGCAAATCGAAACTTAAGAGTAATTTAAATTTTAAAAAAATTTTACAGATACATTTATATACCGATCAACGATTTAATGAAAGGAAAGGTTTGATAACTTGAGGTTAAAAACAATCTTTTTTTACGATTGAAAAACCTTTATTCGCGAAACGTCTCGTAAATATAGTTTTTCGTTCAATACCATTTTGTTTAATTTCGCCTATAATTATACTTCTTTTCAAGAGGAGTTGGATCAATGAAAAAATATGAGGGGGATTGATAAACAACGTGTTAGATATCATAAAAACGGGTGGTTTTAACAATCAACGAAGGGATAAGCTTATTTTAGGCACTTCGAATATTAATCTTCTTTAGCGGCTCCTAGCGAGCTAGAAGGGCGATGGGCGAAGGACCCAATAGTTCTAATGAAGCTTGTCTAACGCAACACGTCCAGTTTGAATTCCTCTATAAAAGACCTATATGAAGCGGAAGTTTTGAGTGTACATTATTTTGCTCTAATGTAAGGGAAGGCAGATTAAGTCATAATACGATAAAGGCTAACCGGATTGAGTAATAAACGGAAAAAATAATAAAAAAAGCTCAAAACTTGGATTAATTCGTAACCGGAATAATTCATAAAGCTCATGTTCGAAATAGGAATAAATCGTAAAAAAAAATTTACTAGAATAACTCGGAAAATCAAATAAAGCATAATTATTCATAAACGGAATAATTCATAAAGCTCTGTTTCGAAAACGGAGTAAGCCCTAATCGAAATTAAGTAAAAAATTTCTTTGTGAAGAAAGACCTAGAAGGACCTGTTATGAGATCGTATCGCTCAAGTGACAGATATTAATTTTTCTTTTAAAACGTAAAAGGAGATGGCACACTTTCTATGAGTTTTGGCGTTCAACGGATTTTCTTTAAATTGAGATATATTGTGAAGCTTAGTTAAAGGAGCAAAATTGTCCAATGGTACTTTTTGAGGGCCGCTGTTTTGGGATGCCGCTGTTTTGGGAACTGCTGTTTTGAGAACCGCTATGTTGAGACGGCGCTGTTTTGGGAACTTCTGTTCTGGTAATTGCTCTTTTGAAAACTGCTCAACTGGCAGTAGACCGTAGGGTTGATTAGGTTAGGATATGTTAGGGTAAGGTAGATTCGACAAATGGTTCAGCTATACGGGCCTATTTTTATTACGTTTGGGCTGGCTTAAGTTTGGATAGATAAGGTTAGTTTGGGTTATACACTGTTAGACGAGGCGTAAATAGCCCGTTTAATAAGCTTTATTCGAGGTTTTCAGGGCCTTTTCAGTTCAATTAACCTCGGTTACATATGCTTAAACCGGTTTATTACACTTTTTCTGAAGAGGATAGGGTGTGTTATCTAGTTATGCCGAGCCCTTAATTGTTCCTTATGTTGATTAGAGACCTTTACGGTTTTAAGGCTCTTGAGCTTGATTTAAGCGTCGAAATAAGGCGGATTTCGAACAAACGGGATTCTGTTAATTGGGACTTTTTCTCTGGAGTCGAATACTTTCTGTTGAAAGGGAACACTTCCATCAAATTATTTTTCATTTCTATCATCTATTGGGAAACTGTTTTTTATTAATTCGGTCGAATGGGAATTAGATTTTTGCTCAATGGGATAGAGTGTTTTTTTACTTCGGTCGAATGGGATTTCTGTCCAATGGGAGGCGAGCCATATTTTCCGGGTAAATAAAACAATATTTCTTAATAATCTTTAATTTTTTTACCAGCGGGTACGGTCTACTGAAATGATAAAGAAACGATAGAAAAATATTTGTCACGTTGCGTTATTATATTTGAGCTTTTGAGGATTGATCCAATCTCGTTTTATACGAATAATAGATACAGGAAGATGACATAGACCTATTTCCGTTTATGGCTCAATATCCCAACGGACAAATGAAAGAGTACATTCGAGAAAAAAATGCAGCGTTTAACGCTACTGTACCAGTTACAGAATCTTGTCTTAGACTCTTTTCCGCAAAAAACGAGACGGTGCATTTGGAAGCCCCTGGAGCGTTTGACGAAATACTCAAATTGCCGTTCGAAGTAACGTCAAATTTATGTTATATAAGAAACGTGTAAAAAAGGAGCTAGTACTATGGTCAGTCCTCCTAAATCTGAACGCTTCTAATTCTGAACACTTTCATTTAAAAATGTTAAACTTAATTTGGTTGGGTCTATTTAAAGATGGAAGGGCTCATTTTGTAGATTAAGAACGGGGCTATTCGCGGAACACAACTTCAACACTTTAGGAAAAGACCGAGAGAAGGTACGACCCTAATTATCCAACCGCGATAATTCGCCTAATTAACTAGACCGTTTTTAAGGGAATGTTTCCCTTTACTGTTCGGGAAATTAGGTTTCACGAGCTTCGGGAAAATCTCGGGCTTATATGTTATAAGATAGTTCAGATTTAGAAGCAGGATGTGTTCAGAATTGGAATAGGGGCGTTCAGAATTAGAAACCGCTACTGCCGTCTTCAAAACCTTTATTCAAACTTGATATAAAATAGTTAACTTCGTCACTAAAAATTCCATATCAATCGAGATCTCAGATTTCTTAAAAAGCGTTCAGAGATAGGCTACCCTAGGCTACCCTATACACCTTAAATTCTTTTAGACACCTAATTATATATTTAGGGAACTCTTCTATGATTAAGAAAATCTGATATTAAAACTGCAATAGCTTATGGAAATGAAATCACTCGTGAAAAGAAAGCTAATTGATTAAAGAAAAGTTGCAGAGTCAACGAGTCGTTCTTAAACAATGTGGAACAGTGGAACCAACATTCCATCACTAGTTATCACCAGAAAAATTGTTAAGAGGAATTTTTGGTTAAAATATATATATAATCGAATATTTTCAAATTGAAAAGAAATTTGGTTAAACGCGAGAATTTTTAAGGACCATCTTGCGCGAGTATCTACTGAACGTTAGGGTTAAGCTTTCGCAATATCGTTTCGGTTGATTTCTTAGGAAATAGGAGAATAATTTGCGAAAAGCCAAATAGGTTATTCTTTGCTCGAAGGAATTATTTTCGACCCATTATAAATTTGGTCTAGGTTGTGGAGTTGTCCCTTAAACGATAGTCTGGTTTTGGATGGCAGCCCCCTCAGATAATAGCGAATAATCGTAAATTAGTCGTGCAGACTTTAGGAATTTTATTTAAAGACACTAAATATTGGCAGATTTGGATCGGAGTTGCCATGGTGTTCAGTTTTTTGACCACGATTGAGATTATACAAAAACGAGTCGTAGGAATTCGAAGAGGAATAATCAGTTGCGCCTACGATAATCTATTTCAACAGTTCGGGGCCATTTTGGGAAAAGGTAAGAGTCGTTAAAAGATTCCGAATACAGTTACCAAAAAACCAAGCTCGAATGGCGTTGGTTGAAAAGTGGTTTATTAACACAAGATTACCATTACGACAGCGCCAAAACGGCGGAAAAAGCTCTCCCCTGATGAAGAGAGCGGTAAATCTGCTTTACAAATTCAATATTTTGGGTCTGCATATTTTCGAAGCTTCTTCACGTTTGGCAGCCCGAATAAACGTACCATTCTTATTAATTTTGACAAGGTTACAACATATCCCGATTGCCGGCTATCAGAATTGCCACCGGAACTTGGTTTCTACAACTCGTGGTTCTCATTACCTTATTAGGCGCGGTTATAAGAGCTAATTACTTGACAAAACACCAAAAAAACATCGTTTCCGTAAAGGACTTCTTGCGAGCTTCATCATACCTCAGACTCAACGTCGAGCCTGATGACGAATACGACATTTGCCATTCAGTAATAAAAAATCATTTCCATTTTCCTTTTTACCATTCCGTAAGGGTCAGATAGATTTGAAACCTTAAAATCTTAGCATAATGCCCGGTGCGATTAAAAATTGAAAAAAAAAAATTTACGTGATATCATAGGTAAATATTTTTCTCAAAGAATTTGTTTAACTAAATGAATATTTCACGCGAACCACAAAACAAAACGTTTTGACTAAGAAATGCTGTTTTAGTCCCAATCGTGGCCACATTTTAGGGCAGATGATCAAGTAATTTTAAACAACAGCGTTTGTTCATTTGCTCTTTGAAAATCCACTGAAAGCGTTTTAATAAGTTCACTACTTATAGCGAGAGTAGCATCTCGAGGCCGTCATATTGTACTAATTATTCTATCACGTATGAATATCGCGTCTTCCGCTCCTCAGAATGAGATAGAAAATGAAAATTTTGTCATTTGTTTGAAATGACGTAGTTTGCTATTTCTGGTTGACAAGGTGTTAGTGAAAAATACCTTTATCGGCGTACTTATAAATTGCGTCACCTATGGTGATATAAACAATTTGGGAAACCAAAATTTTACTTCCCCGACGACGCAACCTAACCCTATCTTAAATAAAAAGAATAGAAATGTGTATATACGTAGGGTAATGAAGAGGAAGAGTAGAAGGCCCAGGGTTCTTTTGATTCACCGCTCTGCGCTTCCCCTCCGTGTTATATGGTATATATATTTCTCTCGTTACCTTCAAGAATTCAGAGATTTAAAAACGGTGGAATGAAATAATTAATATGTAGTAGGATGAGGAATAGACGCACAAAATATAAAGTTTATTTTCAATGTATGTATGGGGAATACAAATTCTCGCAATATAAATAAATCCATTTGAATCATTAGGGTGTCCTGCGCGATATGTTTGATTATCCAGTTGATTTAATGAAGACGAACGACTCAGATTGGGATGGCACGAGAGAGAAGCAATTAAAACGACGAAGATTCTGTAGCAAGTTCCTCTTGGATAATCCTTAGACTGAAAGCTTCATTTACAACCCTTCCTCAGTAGATGATTAGCAAATATTTCCGGTAGAGTTTGTCTGAATATCATGTACTGACGTGCTAATAGAAGACCATTGCTGCTCATTCGATTGATTCCAGTTATTGGAAGAATTAAAAGATGGAGCTGGTTGGTATCTCACATTTCGAGTCTCAAAACACTCGCTGCTTGTACGTGCCTGTTCTTCGTGGCCAAGACGTCTCTTAGCTAGACGATAGTAAAATCTACAAACAAATCGAAATCGAAAGATATTAGCAATCAATTACTTTACAGCCTATCTATATTATCCCAACATTTCTAATCCAATAAATTCATCTCACTTAAGTCATTGTAGCTCTCCTTCGTCTCGTCTCCTGGTCTGCTAACGAAGTTCAATGAACACGGCGGCTTTTGATAACGAAATTCATCGGAAATTTTTCTTGATTTTATAGTGGAGAAAATTTAAGTCTATTTTTATTTTTTCCAAACACCAGACGTCCATTTTTTATTCAAATTGGTATATATTGTTGTTTTTTAAACACGGGAAGCCTATTGTACTTCTGTTCTAGGAGAGTTTTCAGGACTATCATTTTTCTTAAGAGGTTTAACATTTTGTATCAATCTGCCTCAGCTTTAATCTTATGACCTTGAATTGGTTAAAGTTGCAACGAGTGTAATCGAAGGTATTATAAGGTTCCAATCGATTAATTATAATTTTAACCCAACCTCTACATTTACCTCGATTTTAAGTATATACGCAAATAGGCGAAAATAAACGTCAAAATACGAGCAAATTCAATGTCAATCCGGTTTAAGAAATTGTGGTATTACTAACCTGGTTCGATCTGCGCACACGCAACAATTTCGCGCGAAATACATTTTCGAAACGTGCGAGAATTATAAAAATGTTTTTAAAGCCCGTGCAAGTTATTAAAACCAATTCTTACGCCACTGTTCGCAAATTTGCCAGAAGATTACAGTATTTCCCCATACATAAAGTTGATTCTCACAAGATTTTCAGAATCGCTTTGATATTTTGCATGCGTAAAGTGGTTTTCGACTTCAAATTTAGTAGGCTACACATACTCGCGTGCTAGCGAACTCGATTTTTCGCAAGTCACAAATACACGTATCTTCCTTTGCCTAAATGACGTTATTATGCTTGAAAGCTTTGCAAAATTGAAGCTTAACGGGTTTTACACGCACTAAGTTATTTAATACATTCGGAGAAATTAAAAAAAAAATGAACTCTCTTTATTGCTTTCGTCATTTAGTTCTGCCAAACGTACCAGCACGCGTTCTTCGTAAATATATTTATATCTTTACCAATTAATATATACCAATATCTGCACCAATTAATATCTTTAAGATAGGTAAGTAAATTTTCTCATTCGCTATACTCAGCCGAAACGGGAAAAATTCCAAAGTTCATGTATCCGTGTCATATTATGCTGAACCCTATATCTTGGATACACGTGTTAACGCGCCTTTAAATCTAATCTTTATTATGCAATTTTTATCTTTGATAACGCACCTTCACTTAAAATATGCGCGATTGTCTAAAATATAAATCTTTCTCGTGAATTATACGCGCTCGAAACACATTCGCAAATATCGCAAACACGCGAGAAATTGAAACAAGTTGCGAAACCAAAATAGTACCTCCCCGACTACCACTTGATCTAACCTAACCAAACCTTAACTAAAATATTAAAATTTATGCCATGGGTGTCTTTTCAAAGGGAGGAAGACGAAGAATAGGAGTGGCAAGTTTGGTTAAAATGTTAAGAGGGCTGCACATTGACCAGTTATCGCGGGTTTCACTTTAGCGCACCCATTCACTTCTTCGAGCGCACGAGCGCGATACGCCTGAAAACGAGTCCGTCTTTACTCATTTATTGCGCTTGTCTCTACGCGCAATTCTAATCATTTTCTGGTTTGACATCATAAAACGTTTAACTTTTAAAAAAAGAGTGTATAAATACGTATTTATACTTAAATATGAGACAAATACTTTCAGTTTATGGGAAAAAAATCCAGGAAATCATGTGAAAACCTTAATTTCTCCAATGATTCCATCAACTAGTACTCTTCAAACTGGTGACAGAGTTTGTCTGACCACGGTGGTGATAGTGTTCGCCTGACCAGGGTAGTGCTAGTGTTCGCCTGACCAGGGTAGTGCTAGTGTTCGCTGACCAGGGTAGTGCTAGTGTTCGCCTGACCAGGGTAGTGCTAGTGTTCGCCTGACCAGGGTAGTGCTAGTGTTCGCCTGACCAGGGTAGTGCTAGTGTTCGCCTGACCAGGGTAGTGCTAGTGTTCGCCTGACCAGGGTAGTGCTAGTGTTCGCCTGACCAGGGTAGTGCTAGTGTTCGCCTGACCAGGGTAGTGCTAGTGTTCGCCTGACCAGGGTAGTGCTAGTGTTCGCCTGACCAGGGTAGTGCTAGTGTTCGCCTGACCAGGGTAGTGCTAGTGTTCGCCTGACCAGGGTAGTGCTAGTGTTCGCCTGACCAGGGTAGTGCTAGTGTTCGCCTGACCAGGGTAGTGCTAGAGTTCGCCTGACCAGGGTAGTGCTAGAGTTCGCCTGACCAGGGTAGTGCTAGAGTTCGCCGTTCCCCGTGGTGCTAGAGTTCGCCGTTCCCCGTGGTGCTAGAGTTCGCCGTTCCCCGTGGTGCTAGAGTTCGCCGTTCCCCGTGGTGCTAGAGTTCGCCGTTCCCCGTGGTGCTAGAGTGCGCCGTTCCCCGTGGTGCTAGAGTTCGCCGTTCCCCGTGGTGCTAGAGTTCGCCGTTCCCCGTGGTGCTAGAGTTCGCCGTTCCACGTGGTGCTAGAGTTCGCCGTTCCCCGTGGTGCTAGAGTTCGCCGTTCCCCGTGGTGCTAGAGTTCGCCGTTCAACGTGGTGCTAGAGTTCGCCGTTCCCCGTGGTGCTAGAGTTCGCCGTTCCCCGTGGTGCAAGAGTTCGTCGTTCCCCGTGGTGCTAGAGTTCGCCGTTCCCCGTGGTGCTAGAGTTCGCCGTTCCCCGTGGTGCTAGAGTTCGCCGTTCCCCGTGGTGCTAGAGTTAACCGTTCCCCGTGGTGCTAGAGTTCGTCGTTCCCTATGGTGCTAGAGTTCGCCGTTCCCTGTGGTGCTAGAGTTCGCCGTTCCCCGTGGTGCTAGAGTTAACCGTTCCCCGTGGTGCTAGAGTTCGTCGTTCCCTATGGTGCTAGAGTTCGCCGTTCCCTGTGGTGCTAGAGTTCGCCGTTCCCTGTGGTGCTAGAGTTCGCCGTTCCCCGTGGTGCTAGAGTTAACCGTTCCCCGTGGTGCTAGAGTTCGTCGTTCCCTATGGTGCTAGAGTTCGCCGTTCCCTGTGGTGCTAGAGTTCGCCGTTCCCCGTGGTGCTAGAGTTCGCCGTTCCCTGTGGTGCTAGAGTTCGCCGTTCCCTGTGGTGCTAGAGTTCGCCGTTCCCTGTGGTGCTAGAGTTCGCCTTTCGAAATAAATATTACGAAATTAAATGTTGTTGTATATTTAGCCTTTCAAACTGAAATATCGTGTTTTGTTCCTTACCAAATGCATACTGAGAACAATCATCAACTTTTGGCGAAGAATACCTACCTAGATCGAGTAAAATTTTACTGGTCCAAACTGCCAGGTCGTGAGTTCGAATCTACCAAGACCAATGCTAAAACAAATGAGCTCTGCTTTGAACAGTCTAAGAGTTTTCGTTTTAGTTTGAGAGTTTTCATTTTAGTTTTGAGAGTTTTCATTTTAGTTTTGAGAGTTTTCATTTTAGTTTTGAGCGTTTTCAAATTGTTGCTTTCATCTAACAGTGCAACTGGTTTTCCCTACCACTTTGGGCCAAATCTACCACTTCTACAAATCAAACCTTCCAGATCTAATGATTAAAGCTACCATCTTTACTTGTATAACGTACCAGCTATACTGGTCAAACCCACCAACTCAAGTTGTCTACGTCATCTTATCAAGAGGTAGACTACTTCAATAGTATCTATTCCCTCGGGTCGTGTAGCCGATTTATTGACGTTTCAATATTGCAATTAAATCTTCTTAAAAAGACATATTCCCTTGTGATAAGAATAGTATGTTTCTCCATAATAGGCTTCGTATCTGTCTCTTAATAATTAGTTACTTATCGTTAAATCCAACTGTCTGTGGATTTTTTGTTTAGGCCGGGCAATAGATACATTTCTATTTTTTAAAAAACTTTCTCAATGCCTTCCTACTCTTTAGAAAGCTGGTATTAAAATCTCCAAAAACCACTGTTGGGACTGGATCGATCATATTTCATATCGAACAAGCCACACCTATCTCTAGGATAGCCGCAAATTACCAAATTACCAACCTACTTGAAGACTCAACAACTTAAGAGGCGGCCCTGTCCAATTTACCTACAGTAGAGGCGATCATACCTGCCCTAACGGGCGGTCCAACCAAATTTACCAAACCTAGAAACAATCAAACCAAAATAACTGTCACTCACGGGTGCTCCAAAACTACCCACCCTAGATTCCAAATTTTTCACTACTTGGAATTCTTAAAAAAAATCCTTTTTCAAACCACTTTTTTAACAATACATATACCCTTGTGATATGAATAATACGTTTCCCTGTAACACGCTTCATATCGGTCTCGAAATTCTTTGTTTCCGAACGCCAAGTCTAATTGACAATGATAATCGGTAGAATATTTTTCTTCGAGACTTGGCAAAAGAGATATATCGAATGGTTCAAAGAACTTCGTCAGAGCCGTTTTACTTTTCAAAAAGTTGATATTGAAATCTCCAATAACAACTGTTGGGATAGATGAATCATATTTAGCATCAAACAATGGGTTAAAATCTTCAAAAACTGTTCTCAAACTCGCACCGGGTGATTTGTACAACAGTACTACACATACGAGTTCATTTTTAATAGAAACGTCTAGCCAACAACGTTCTACATGATAATTTTTGAACGGCCTGTCTTTTAGTAAAACTCTTATCTAGGGCCTTAACAATATTTTCCACTTCATTTTTCAAATAAATCGATGAGCCAAAAGCAACTCTTCGTGCTGTACTCGATAAGTAAATACCCCCTACTGCCCTGTACGATGGCACATCAAAATTATCTGTCTCTTTTTTCCACGTTTCAACGAAACATAATAATTGACTCGTTAATATAACATTGTCGGCTAGAATATCTTCCAAGTGAGCATTTAAGGATTGCACATTACTAACATAAATGAACACCGGTTTTATCAAGAACGGAAGCTCAATACTTTTTGTGTTTCGCAATTTTTTGAGTTCCAATTCTACAACGTTGTTTTTAGGGGGATTTGGAACTTGAAATTTACCATCAATATACAAACCAGAGGCTGACGTTGCTCTACTGCATGCAAGGAACTTGAAGGAAGCCCTTTCTAGTTTCTTTGATGTTTTAAAATGAACAACCACCGAAGAGTACGTGTCTCCCTGGCTTTTATGTATAGTAATAGCTTCGGAAATTACCAAAGGAAATTGTTTCCTGGACACTGTAACATTGTTCTGCCTCCATTTTCTCGCAAATGTTTTGGTTACCTTTTCAACGGGCGTCCAAGACGGACTAAAGTTATTTAACCTATACAACCCGTAACTTCGTTGCCCCAAATTTTTCCCAACATTTTGGTCATCAAATTCGACCACAACTCTTGATGGAAATTGACCTACGTTTCTATTAGTAGCGTATTCTATTTTACGTATCCAACCAGTCGCCCCATTCGTTAGTCCGTCTGCTGTGTCAACATTATTAGTCATCATGTATCTAATGCCACACGCCAGTTTCAATTCTCTTGGCAGACCATAAGTATCGGAAGTTTCTAGCTTTTGAACTTGTGCTAAAATATCACTCTTAATTTTGGTACTTAGGTCTCCATTTACAAAATATATTGATTCTGAACAAGTCTTTTCAGTTTCTATCCTCGCAAGTTTCTCTGAATTAAACCGGTTCACCTCAGCATTAGTGGCGAAAAGATGAATAGCATCTTTTGGAGGTTTACGGTCCGAATTTATTTCCAAACTAGTGAAAAGGTCTATATTCTTTTGTTTCATCTTACCAACTGCCATGTTATTTAACGCTTCCGCAAATATTTTATCATCCTTTTGTCTCATTATCTCGTCTAGTTCCGAAAACTGGAACTCCTCCCATATAGGGTTTCCAATCAACGAGACATAAGGATTTTCAGCTTCACTTGGTGGCTGAAAAACGAAATAATCACGTTCAGGTCTAAGCTGATTAAAATCGCCAACGAGCAAAACGGACACTCCGCCAAAATACTCCGGGCAACCCATAATTTCTTGCAATCTCGCATTAACTCTATTAAATATTTTTGCCCCTATCATAGAAATTTCATCAATAATTAGCAGTTTTAATTGACCGTAAAATTTCACTCTCCAGCCTGGAAATATTTCCAGCAAACTGACTTACAGTTAAACTAAATGTGCTATGCAAAGTAGCTCCACCTATATTGAAAGCCGCTTTACCCGTTGGCGCACATCGTATAACTTTCGCTTCTGAAGGATTAGACCCAGGTTGTTTGTTGTAAAATCTAGAAACTGCCTCGTAAATAGCACTAATCAATAGGCTTTTTCCAACACCGGCTCCCCCGGTAACAAAAAGACGTAAAGGCGTTTCTCGAGTTTTTAAATGAAACAAAACATGATAGAATATCTCTCTTTGTTGCGAATTCAACTTTCTAACAATATCTTTGTAATCTGAATCATCAACCAAAGTAACTGACGGCGAAATCGTTTTATCAGGATTTCCATTAATAAGCTCTCTATTGATATTTCCTACAGCGTCTTGCGCACTATTAACTAGAAATTCAGTATCTCCAGTAGCAACCGATACATCTAATTCATTTTGATGTTCAAATTCAGGTTGCATATTAGTAAGATCTGATTCTATGGCTTCGTTCTCAAAATTGTTGATGGCCTGCTCAAGCGCCATTTTATCAATTTCATCGGTAAATTCTTTTCTGACTTCCTTAATATTTTCTAAACAAACTTCATACTCTGTTTTAAAATCCTGATCTAAGATTGTCTTTGGTTTCATCGCGCCATGGCGTAAACAACATTATTTGTTCTCTATAAAGGTTTTCTGGATCTTTTTGCAAATTAAACCTTCGATATCTTACTATTTTAGAGTGGCCACGTTTTCGAACGAACCCGGAAGAATCCTTAAGTTTCAGCCACTTACCATACGATTCGACCTCATTATTTTCTACCTCATCAACATTGGTTTGAGGCTTAGGGACTGCTTTTCGACTTTTGACATACTCATACCAAGCAGCGAACTGAGCTAAGGTAGTCATCTCTAACTCATCAGGTCTATGGACATAATGATCTAAAAGCCCAGTGGAAAAGACATTGTCACTGTCTTCTGGCAACTCTTGAAGCTCCACTTGGCTTTTAAGAATGTGTACACGGTTTTCGGGCAAATTTGTATTAATGAACGTACACGCTCTACAACACCTTGACACAGGAATTTGCAAACAAGAATAAGCCGCCTCCTGCGCACTTATCTCGTGTGAATTTAAAAACTTATTCGCTATAACTTTCAATTTCTCTTTAACTGTACATTTGTCTTTATTCGCTTGCTTTGCGGCCGACATGCCTCTTTGCGATTTTCCAATATAAGATACAATGTACATATCGCAAGCGTAGGGATCGAGAACATACTGAATATCCATATTTGCTTGCCAAAGCCCCAAAACTTCCTTATTATAAGGATTAACCCTAGTATCTTTAGGATTTCGCTTCAAAAGAACTGTTTTTCTTTTAATATCGTAAGTAGCGGCAGAAATATACTCTTCTTCAGTCATGTTTAATTTCGCTAACAATTCCTCAAATGTATCAAGCCAAAGTTCCTTTTCCTTAGTTTGCAATGTATCGTACAAACGTTTACTATTTTCTTTGCATTTCTTTTCAACCTCTGCCGATCCAGCCACCCTTTTTTTTGGATCGTATATTAGAGTACGGGGCATGGGTGGAAAAGGAATTCCAAAGCGGCAAACTGAACTATTATTAACCTTTTTTTTACACGTTGTCGTGTGTCTATGAAACTGTAGCCGTGTCAATAAATTTAAGTTTTCATCGTCATGCTCGCCAACACATGCAATAATTTCATCGACAAACTTTTCTACTTCTTTGACATTAGAAAGGTCGTCCTTCAATTTTGGAGCCCCTTTTATCCATATAAGCCCATGTTGGTGAGGAGAGCCCCTTTGCTGTATTTCTACTCTAAAGTAGTAATCTTCTACTATACCAAGGGGACCTAATTTCTGAAGAGCTTTAAGCAAAGCTCGAAAACGGTAGTCAAAATAACGAGCGCAAGTAACTGGGTCATCCTGAATGAGCTTCGCTTTTTCGGCGTAACTTAAACTTAAAACCTCTTGGTTTCCTAGAACTTCTTGCCTAGATGTTGAGCGCAATACGTTTAAAAGCTCTGGCCATTTACTTACGGCAGCTGAAAGAGTAGCTGTCCCAAGTTGTCTTAGCATCGCCAGCATCTCTTTTTGCCTGTGTTGCCAATAAGACGGAGAAGATTGTAGTCTTTCGAGAACTCTAAAACCATCATCGTGCTTTATATATAGCGTATCAATAGCCCCCTCAGAGGCGAGAAACCCGGCCGTGAAATTCGACCCGTCTTTTTTAGCCACACCAAACACCCAAAGGGTGGTGGTGTAGGCTATTACTATGTACCGGGCTGTCTGATGTCAGATGTCAGAAGTCAGAAGTCAGATGTCCCCAGAAATGACGAAAAACGTCATCGAGTAGTAAAATGAGTAATTGCGTAGGTTTAAACCACAAATAATGCAAATAGCTTTAAATTATATGTTAATTACATTAATACAATTAAGCAAAATAATAAGTCTTTCGTATACTCATTTGCTATCCATCCAAACATTTAAATTTTTTTCGGCCCCCGCCAGGAATCGAACCTGGATTATTATATTTTATAATAATGGTGTATATTAGACGGCTTTAACCGCTCGGCCACGGCACTATGCATCAATATTGCCAGAACTTCTATATATATTACATTTTTTTTAAACCAAGAAACAAGAAGTCGCGTATGACTAAGCCAAGCAATTGCTAAAAAACTTTAAAGCATGGAGGATTCCAAACATTAAAAAAAACATGGAGGATGCCAAACTAAAAAAAAACATGGAGGATGCCAAATATGAAAAAACATGGAGGATGCCAAACATAAAAAAGAAACATGTAGGATGCCAATTATAAAAAAACATGGAGGATGCCAAACAAAAAAAAAAAAAAAAAAATGGAGGATGCCAAACATAAAAAAGACTAGAATTGAAAAATGAAAAAGTTTGATTTGAAAAATGAAAAAGTTTGATTTGAAAAATGAAAAAGTTTGATTTGAAAAATGAAAAAGTTTGATTTGAAAAATGAAAAAGTTTGATTTGAAAAATGAAAAAGTTTGATTTGAAAAATGAAAAAGTTTGATTTGAAAAATGAAAAAGTTTGATTTGAAAAATGAAAAAGTTTGATTTGAAAAATGAAAAAGTTTGATTTGAAAAATGAAAAAGTTTGATTTGAAAAATGAAAAAGTTTGATTTGAAAAATGAAAAAGTTTGATTTGAAAAATGAAAAAGTTTGATTTGAAAAATGAAAAAGTTTGATTTGAAAAATGAAAAAGTTTGATTTGAAAAATGAAAAAGTTTGATTTGAAAAATGAAAAAGTTTGATTTGAAAAATGAAAAAGTTTGATTTGAAAAATGAAAAAGTTTGATTTGAAAAATGAAAAAGTTTGATTTGAAAAATGAAAAAGTTTGATTTGAAAAATGAAAAAGTTTGATTTGAAAAATGAAAAAGTTTGAATTGAAAAATGAAAAAGTTTGAATTGAAAAATGAAAAAGTTTGAATTGAAAAATGAAAAAGTTTCAATTGAAAAATGAAAAAGTTTCAATTGAAAAATGAAAAAGGTTCAATTGAAAAACTAAAACATGGGTGCACAAAAAATCTAAATTTTCATAAAGGCAATTTCCTACGTTAGCATTATACCATATGCGGTGTGGCTTTCCTATGGGCTTGACCATCTTGTTTTTACTTTTTCTCATACACACTTGTATAGATTGACTAATTTTGTTCGTTTCTAATTTAACCAAAGAATAAATAACTTCGAAGGATTCTTCGCACATCGGCGATCATCATTTCGAAGTTCCCACTTAACGATTTCCCCATAGCTACTTTTGACACTGAGTTCTTTTTTTCACCAACATAAATACTAGGAAAAGACAATTCCTCCGAATCCTCGTCAAATAACAATGACATAGGTTTTTGCCCTTCTCCTGTAGCAAATTTAACTCGCAAAGTATCAGGTGGTAAAAAATCGGACAAAGAAACTAATAAAGTGTCCTGATTTCCCACTGGGATTGGATTAACAACATCAGGCTCATTCCATAAATCATCGCTGTCTCTATCGTTATTTTGAACACCTAGATTACCTTCTGAGTTAATCTGTGGCACATCGGTGTCAAGTCTCTGATGATCGTTTTCATCAACAATAAATTCTAACTCTTCCTGAATTGGATCTAATATATTGCGATTAATCGTTATATCATGCTTCTGATACAAAGGGGTACGTACCTAATAATTTAGGGCTTCCATAATCTTTCTGGGCCGAACAGTTTCATGCATAAACGGCCTGTTATATTGCATCCTTCTCATTAGTTCAATTTGAATGGTGTCTGTGTCACGAGGTAACCTTGGTAAAACGGATACTGTGGACTCAACATTTATGGGTATATTAACGACATTCCCTTTAATATCCCTTTGTTTGTCACATTTCCGTCGTCTTATTTGCATAAATGGTATTCGTGGCGATATCATTCTCTCCTCCAAATTCGAAATACTTGCTAAAGCTTCTGGTATAACAAGAAACTGAAAACCATTTTCTCTCGAAAACTTTGGAATCTCCTTTTTTTAACCGCTTTATTGCAAGCGCTGCATAAAAAACCCTTTCGTTTAAAACCCGGGTTTCAATACCAGGAACCGATAAAAATACATTTGATTTTACTAGAGATCCTGATCCCTTAAAAAAAAGATTAGAACATCCCTCACATTTCCAAGTCGGACCTTCTTTAATGGTATTGAAATAAACTGTTTTTATATTCAAAGGGTTAGCCCTTCTTTCAATCGCAGAGGTTCTATTTTGTGAACGCTCTGTTGTCCTATATACATCACCCTGACGCCTATCATCCATCGCCAACTGATTTTTAGCACGTTCAGCTTCTCTATATTCTACCTCTTGGCGTCTATCAGCCTTCGCCATCTGATTTTTATCTCGTTCAGCATCTCTATATTCTACCCCTTGGCGTCTATCAACCATCGCCAACTGATTTTTAGAACGTTCAGCTTCTCTATAGTCTACCTCTTGGCGTCTACCAACCATCGCCAACTGATTTCTAGCACGTTCAGCTTCTCTATAGTCTACCTCTTAGCGTCTACCAACCATCGCCAAGTGATTTTTAGCACGTTCTCCTACCCTATAATCTACGTCTTGTCGCGAAGCTGCCTTCGCTAACTGATTCCGAATACGCTCCTTCTCTTCATAATTTTTACTATCCAGCTTAATTTTTTTCGCCTTTTGCTCTAGCGCATCTGCCGTGTCGTTAGCCCTTCGCTCTGACTTAGAGGTAGAAGGTTGATTTTCATCCGTTGTAGAATTTCTTAAACCTTCTATTACCCCTATTCCTACCACTCCAGAACGGTTTTTAATGACATTGGCAGATGACACTACTTCAAAATTATTCTCCCCAGCAATATTGCGTGATAAGATCACTTCAGACGAACTACCTGGTATATTAGTAACATGAGTATTAACCACATTCGTTGACATACTCGCTTTCCTTTGGGCCGCCAAAACTTTCCTTCTTTCATTTTCCCTCCTACGATACCCTGGATCAGCTCTGCGCTCTCTCATTTTCTCCCTAGCTTTACGCTTTTTTAGTTCCTCTCTACTTATACCTTCGTCTCCTTCCATTTTTTTAAATATTTATATTTTCAAAGTAAATAATACACCAACTCAATAATAAATAACCTAAATCAATCGAATAAATTCAAAGCAGCAATCTCAGGAATGTGTTAAATAACTCTTAACACACACACACACACACACACACACACACACACACACACACAAAAAAATCCAAAAAATAGGAAATACTTCGATCTTCGAAGTAAAAATAAAACTCGATAAGTCGGTAACTAAAATATATCCTAAAATCAATCGGTAAATCGTAAAATAACTCTTTTACGACAACAAAAATAACTACAGAGAAAAACGAATCAGAAAAACCTTTTGATTTTCAAACTAATATTTCAGCCACAACTCAGTAATAAAAATAAAATTAGAATTCAAGTCAATGAAATATACCAAAAATGTCCAAATAACAATAATTCAAACAAATAATAAACGCATCAAACAAATAATTCAAATTCAAAATTACTACCTTACCAATAAATTGCATTCAAACGATTCAAACTTAATTTAAAATCATCGAGCCTTTCTAGACAACTAGTTTCGTCAAAGATTTCAAAAGAATGAAGTAAACTTAAGTTCAATAAAATAAAATTTAGATAAGGAAGGTGAAGGTCCCTCAGTAAAAACATATCGGCGTTTAGAAAACTCTAGAGTATTTGTAGACCAAGTAACGCCAGTGGAATTTTTTTAGATCAAAATCATCTTATGACCTCGACATGGCCTATACATTCGTAAGCAATTACATTCAATAAACAATTAACGCATTAGGTTTCCGCATACCACGCTAAACTAAGGACTGTGACGTACAATTTCGCTTTCTGGTGCTACTCAGTCTACAGATACCCTAGAAAGCTGTAGAGTAAATTTTAGATAAGCTCACTTCTAAAACACGTTTTTTTTTTGCGGTATAATGCTGTGAGTAAAGAAGGGATATCTCTCTTTTGGCCCCACAATCAATTTTATATCATTTTTACCTCCCCGACTGAACTTAGTTCAGGGGGAGGTTTTACACTGGTCGTGTCTCTCTGTGTGTGTGTGTGTGTGTGTGTGTGTGTCACTTCCTGTGTAACCGGATATCACGTGACCTAGCTCGTAGGGCAAAAAGTCTAGAGACATTACATGCCAGCTTAACGTTCAATCCCGTACAACAGAATTACCTCCTTTAAGCGTGGCTGCCACATTGATTTGCTTCAAGTGTCGTGCAATCACATGCAACGGAAAGTCTCCCAGGCTGGACAGTTGAAGGCGAGTATAGGCAACGGGACGTCCCCCACTGTTATAATCACCTCCGACCATCACGCACCAAGGTCCAACCACTAGTGTCGGATGTCAGCGGGCCATACTAGCGGGGCGTCCCTCACTAATATGGTCCACATCGACCTTCCACTCTCCAAACATCGCTCCCCAAGGGTAAATTGACCGACACGTGAGCACTCAGGGTTACGATAAACGTCTGAGCATCGATAAGGTGAGATCTTCACCAGATCTTTTCACAGTCAGATACTATATAAAGGTATTCGATCCGCTTATATAGTCACCTTTTGGAAGTATAGTACAATGTAGCATTATGGCGTGATATCTTTTAGTGAATTGAAACATAATATTAATTTAAAATATAATTCAAAATATTATAATTATTTCTCTTAATCTTATTAATAATGTAGCTGAAAATTAAATTTTAAATTGGCGATAGTTTTGAAGATATTTAAGAAATTCTCCAAATATTTGACCGTTTAATAGCAGCTTGAGTTGACAGCACGCGCTAAGCTATTTTCCATATATCATTTGTTAAAATAGCAAAGGTATAAAGGGCCGTATAGGCTTAGGCTTGCTGCAAACTCGGGGTGGATTGAAAAATTTAAGCCAATTTCTATACTAATACCAGCTTGAGTTGACAGCAAGCGCTAAGCTATTTTCCATATATCATTTAGTAAAAAAAGCAGAGGTATAACGGGCAATATAGGTTTTGGCTTTCTGCAAACTCGGGGTGGATTGAAGAATTTAAATAACATTATAGACCAATTTGTATACTTTTGTTTTTTATCTATTTTTGGTTAAAAAGTAGACTAGATAGATTTTTTTTTAACTTTGTATAAACATCGCTTCTCGGGGTATAAATAAGCGAGATTATCATTTTTCCCACTCAATGATAACCTTGTGTAGGGCGAGGAGAGGTTCACATTAGGCTTTCACGCTAGCGGTGTTGCCTAGTTGATTCGGCAACGGCTCTTGGTTGCTAAGGCGGTGGTAAAACGCACCTATTATCACATATTTTGAGTAGTGTGTTTAAATAAGGCACGTACTTCTTGCAAGAACCCTTTGCAAGTACCTATTTTTCGGCGACTTGATTCGCAATTCTTAGACTGTAAGGCAAGAATGACTTTACAATAGGGAAAAAAGATACGATCAAGTTGGACATCCTACACCAAGTGCTCAATTATACTTAAAATCCTAATCTCTACTTTATTTATAAATGTATTTGAGTCCCGCGACTAGGATGTGCTATAGAGTATAGACCCAGACTTTAATAAATGAACAACTACTCAATAGCAGCCCCATTCCTACTACTAGGATAGGCTATACGGTAATTAAGGTAGGCAAGTTCAATAAGCCGCCACACACTTCCGGTCTGCAATTAGTTCACTAGAGTACTTGTTCGATTTGCGAACTTGCTTTAAGTTGTACAAACTTCGCGCGAAGAACCAGGCCTTAAATATTTTGAACAATATTTTAGTTAGTTTGTCGTCATATGACGTTGTTTCCCAACTTGGTGTAATTTTACTCTGGTCTGTCCTGCCTTAAAAGAATTATTTTATTCTTCACTCACAGCCTTAATCCACAAAGAAGGTTAACTTAAAAAAAGGTTACTTAAAACTTTCTGTACAGACAAGTAGAGTATATGTAGACCGAGTAGCGCAAATAAGCGAAATTTTACATCGTAATTTTTAGTTTAACCTGATATACGGAAAGCCAATGCGTTAGTTGTTTATTGATAGGTGTTGTGTTTCGACATAGGATAATTAGATGACTCGAAATACTAAGTTAAAAGCGTATTTATTTACATCGATAAAAGTTACATGTTTGATGGTCGTCTACCTAATGATCCTATCTTAGAGATCGCTTCTATTTATATAACTCGTTATCAGTGGACCATTCTTATCACAGTAGATCAGTTCGTTTTTTATCACCTTTACATAACATCACTTCCTCCTTTTTTTTTTTTTTTTTTTTTTTTATGATTACAATCCAAGTCTATCTACAGGTTTGCGTGTTCTATGAGAACGGCGAAGCTGGTCTTCATTTTGTAGTGGTACTTCCGGTACTGTATTGTTGTCTTTAGTTGTTTGTGATATCTCAGGAACTTGTGACTGTTGTCTTTCATCGGAAGCTGCTCTATTATTGCTGAGTGTTGCAGTTTTCAAAGGAGGTGTCGGGAACCATTGCTCGTCGTTGTCGGATAGCTGTGGAGAATATGACGCAGTTACTGATTTTGATTGGTTGTTATGTTCGAGAGCCTCAGGTTTGTTTTCCAATTGGTCATGTCGCTGCTTCAACTGATTCTGATGTTTTCTCATGATTCTGTCGTTACTGGTGACCTCGTACATCATCGACCCTATACTCTTATAGATATGACCAGGGATCCATTTAAGTCCTCGGGCATAATTTCGTACGTAGACCTTGTCGTTTATCTGGAACTTGATCTTTTTTGCTGTTTTTGGTAGATCACTTTCAGGCTCATTTCGGGGATGACATAAATCCATGCAAGTGATTATGTTTCTTCCTAACATAAGTTCCGCAGGCGATTTTCCGCATGCTAAAGGCGTTCTTCTGTGCCGCATCAAAATTCGAGATAACCTCTGCTCCAGCGTTCCTTTGTTAAAAGTCATCAGACCATCATTCAATATATCGATGGTTCCGTCGTTGTTGCCGGATATCTTCCTGAGTGCCCCTTTTACCGTTCTGACAGTTCGTTCGGCTTGGCCGTTGGATTGCGGATGGTATGGGGCTATAGTGATGTGCTTAATTCCATTCTTATTGACGAATTCTTTGAACTGATGGCTTGAAAAGCAGGTTGCATTGTCCGTGACGAGCGTTCTCATTATTCCGAATCGAGCAATCTTGCTGCGTAGTGATCGAATGACTAGTTCTGTTGAAGTTGTCGCCACAACATCCACTTCTATCCATTTAGTAAAAGAATCGACTGTGATGAAGAGAAACTTGTTTTCTATAGGCCCCGCAAAATCACAGTGCACTCGGCTCCAGGGCACTGTGGTGATAGGCCATGGCGAGAATGTTTTCTGCGGTTCGGGCGCCACGGATTGGCATATTTGACATCGCTTGGTATACTCTACAATCTCATCATCAATCTTCGGCCACCAGCACATGGAACGAGCTAAGGCTTTCATCCGTACAATGCCTTGGTGAGTTTCATGGTGTTGTTCTAGCATCTTCAATCTCAATACTTTTGGAATTATGACTCTCTGTCCGATCATGAGAACCCCTTGCATCGTGGACAGCTCTTCTCTTCGAACGAAGAATGGTTGCGTATCTGTCGCTTCTCGATCTTTTCGGTTCCAGCCATTGATAACGTTGGTTTTAATTCTCGTTAAAAGCTCGTCGTTTGCTGTGGCTCGTCTTATGTCCGCTACCGTTGTTGGACTCTGGTCAAGCTTTTCGATCAACAGAACGTACTCCGTTGGCAATGGTGTCTCGTCAAGTTTAACTGGTAGTGGCAAACGACTCAAAGCATCAGCGTTGGAATGCTGGCTTCCTTTCTTATATTCTATTTGGTAGTCGTACGCAGATAGGACTAGAGACCATCGTTGTAGTCGCGTTGCAGACATCTGTGGTATTGGCTTGTTCTCCGATAGCAGACTGACCAAGGGTTGATGATCAGTAATAAGCTTGAAACGACGTCCCAACAGGTAATCTCTGAACTTGGTAACTCCGTATACGAGTGATAAAGCTTCTTTTTCGATCTGAGAATAGTTCTTTTCAGCCGTGGATATTGTTCTGGATGCGAACGATATAGGACGCTCTTCTCCCTCGATAAAGTGCGATATGATGGCCCCAATGCCAACCGGAGAGGCGTCGCAAGCTAGCCTTATTTCCTTGGTAGGGTCAAAGTGAACCAGAAAGTTTGAATTAATTAGTAATTCCTTGGCTTTCTTGAACGTGCGACGTTCTAGATCTTCCCAGCGCCATTTAGTTGTTTTCTCCAGGAGCCGATATAGCGGTGATAGTTTCGTGGCATAGTTTGGTATAAATTTTGAATAATAATTCAAAAGTCCCAAGAATGATCTCAATTCTTCTAGATTCTTCGGCTCAGGTGCTTCGGAGATTGCAGTCATTTTGGTTGCTAATGGGTGAAGTCCTTGACTGTCCAGGTGATGTCCAAGGAAATCTATAGACGTTTTGGCGAATTGACATTTTTCACGGCGGAGCTTCAAGCCGGCGTCTTTTATGACTTTTAGTAGCGAGTCCAATCTTCTCATATGGTCGACGTTGTCAACTCCTCCTAGTAGGATGTCGTCCTGAAAAGGTGTAACGCCGTCTTCATTTCTAAGTAGTGCCTCCATATGTTTCTGAAAGATGGCGGATGCCGATGAAATTCCATATGGTAGGAAATTATACTGAAATAGGCCTTTTTGTGTGTTGATGACAACTAGATCTTTAGATGATTCTTCGAGCTCCAATTGACTGTACGCTTCTCGCATGTCCAATCTGGAAAATATGGTGCATCCCGATAACTTGGCGAAAATATCTTCAGCCTTTGGCAATGGATATTTTTCGGTTTCAATCTGACGATTTGCCGTGACCTTAAAGTCACCGCATATCCTGATGCTGCCATTTGGTTTCAGTATTGGGACTATGGGTGCAGCTGACTGAGCGAATGGTATCGGAGATATTATTCCAGTTTCTTCCAATCGTCGCAGTTCTTCATCCACTTTTTCTCGGTAGGCATATGGCACGGATCGGGCCTTGAAGTATCTAGGTTCTACGCCAGGCTTTCGATATAGGTGAACTTTTATGCCTCTCAGCCGTCCGTTTTCCTTCACGTCGAAGACTTGTTCGTGTTTGTCTAACACTGATTGATATGCTTCCGTTGGACACGAAATTTTCATGATCGTCTTTGCTTGAGGCATCACTCCTTTTTGAATAATTGGGAGAGATGACGCTAACCATGATCTGCCGCAAAGTACTGGACCGCTTCCTTTGTATATAACAATCGGCAGCACATCTTCATAGGTTTGGTAGGTCACGTTGACTTGACTCGTGCCTACGACTTCTATGCTGTGACCGGAAAATGACTTCAGTTTGACTTCTGAAGACGTTATTTCTCCTGGCTTGATTATTCCTTCAGCGTCTTGGCTTGATATTAGCGAGAAAGCAGATCCTGTGTCGACCTCCATTACGACTCGTTTCGCGTTAATGCAACAGTTGATCTTGTATGGATCGGCAACTCTTCTATTGTCTTTCAGAGCGCGAGTTAGATAAATTTCTTCAGTATTACGTGCCAGTGGAGTTGTGTCTTTAGAGAGCTGGAATACGTCATATTCTTGCGAACGGTTCTTCTCCTCTCCTATGTACTTCAACTTGTCTGCCCCTTTTTGAGGTTTACTTCGACATGCTCTTGAGAGATGTCCCTTCTTGCCACAAGCGTGGCATGTCGATTCTTTGTATGGGCACTTGGATGCTACGTGTCCCTCTGCTTCGCAACGATAGCATTTGATACTTCCAGTCGCCGACTTGGGAAAACCATTTTCTCTTGGTGCGGAATGCGTGGATTGCTTCGGAGTTGTAGCTTGTTTGGTCGGACGTCTTCTCTTCGACAGCATAGATATAGCATGTACACTGTCCGTCTGGTCGCTATTATGTTGACTTCGCATAGCGCTGACGTTCTGGACCGCTTGCTCCATGGCTTGAGCAATAGACATGGCCTTGACGAGAGTTAAGTTTTCCTCTGCCAATAACCTTTTCTGTAATGCATCCTCTTTGCAGCCACATACCAGTCTATCTCTAAGCATGTTGTCCAGTGTGGCCCCATACTGACAGAATTCGCTCATTCTTCGGAGTTCGGAGACGTACTTTGCAATGGTCTCTCCGGGTTTCCTGTCTCTTGAATTGAATTTGTATCGCTCCACGATTTCTGATGGGACTGGATTAAAATAGTCTTTTAACGATTTGATCAGCACGTTGTATCCTTTGTCAGTGGGTTTGTTTGGTCCTACGATGTTCCGTAATGTGGCGTACGTTGCTGGTCCAATAACTGTTAGCAATGTCGCCTTCTTCTTAGCCTCGTTGTCGATATCATTTGCGACGAAGTATTGCTCCAACCTCTCTGCGTAGAGTGTCCATGATTCTGTTTGCTCATCGAAAGGGCTGAACTGTGCAGTGAACGACATGATTCTCTGTTCTCGTCGTCAGGTGCAACTTCTGTAACAATCTTCTGTTCAGCTGGATATCTTTAGTAGAGACGATGACTAAGTCTTGAACTATCAGCAGGATCCCATCTCCGTCGCCAATTTGTTGTGTTTCGACATAGGATAATTAGATGACTCGAAATACTAAGTTAAAAGCGTATTTATTTACATCGATAAAAGTTACATGTTTGATGGTCGTCTACCTAATGATCCTATCTTAGAGATCGCTTCTATTTATATAACTCGTTATCAGTGGACCATTCTTATCACAGTAGATCAGTTCGTTTTTTATCACCTTTACATAACAATAGGTTTATTAGGGTTGTGTTGTATACTGAAGCCATGTATAGGTTCAATGTGATATAACATTTTGCCTTTTCACGTTACTTGGTCTACAAATACTCTACAACCGTCAAAATTCTGATATGGTTTTAAAAGAAGAATCTTGACCTTGTGTATTGAATCTCATATTGAGATTAAATTTTTTCGCATCTAATTTTAATTGGTTTATCAATATGTTATTTGTATATATATATTTTTTTAAGATTTTATATTTTTTAGATTAAAATAAATTTATTATTCAGGAAGATTTTGTAGAATCTAGTTCTCAGGATTACCGGTGTTGAAAATTTATTTTGCTAATGTTATCTTTATGTCTGTGTTTTCTGCCCGCTATTTGGTAGTGGTAAGATTAATATTATTCATTTTAATTAATTTATTATTTGGCGTTTATTTTGATAATTTGCTTTACTTAAATTGTTCGTGTAACGGCTATTTTACATATTACCAAAGATTGCTAATTTCAGTTGTCTTAATTCTGACTTTTTTTGTTTTAATACTGAATTATGGACTGGATTATTTATATTGAAATCTATGTGGTTATATCTTATTTATTTTCCTTTTTTCTCTAGTTAGGTTTGGTTTTAAGTAGAGAATTATTTAGGGTTGTGTTGTTATACTGAAGAAATGCATATAGGTTCAATGTGATATAATATTTTGCCTATTGGCGTTACTTGGTCTGCATATACTCTAGAGCCTTCAAAATTATTATATGGTTTTAAAAGAAGAACCTTGACCTTGCTTATTTTACTCGATACGCATTTATATTAAAATTAATTCATTATTCAGCAAATTTTTTTCCGACTCTGGTTCTCAAAATTTTATTTTCAATTAAGTTTGATTCTTTTGCATTCAAATTTATCTTGATAAGAAGTATATTTTTGATCTGAATTATTGGTTTAATATATTTAGTGTTTAATTGAGATATTATTTCTTTTTGCTTTCAATCTTCGTCTTCCACAAATGCCATCAATTTTAATATTTTAGGTAAGGTTAGGTTAGTTAACATCACGTGGTTGTCGGGGAAGTATTATTTTGGTTTCCCAACTTGTTTTAGACAGGGCGGACCTGAGTAAAAACATACCCAGTTGCGAAACAAACGTCATTTTACGTAACTCCACATTAGCTAAAACGTAACCGGAAATACACGACAGCAGGCCTTAAAAGCCTGGCTCTATAATATTTGTGATTAACATTAAATTCATGTGGGGAAAAGTTTGAAACTAAAACTAGCAGTCATCACGAGAACCAATCATTTGATGCTTTTCCCCACATTTCACTTTAGGATCATCCATATCATATATACCAAATAAAACACGAGGAATTTCAATGTGAATCCGGTTTAGAAATTCCGTCAACTGCAATATGTGGCTTGACTAATCTGCTTCAATCTGCTCATGCGCAACGCAACATACATTTGCGAAACGCGCGGGAATTATAAAAAATAAATTGGAAAGCCCGTACTAGTTATTAAAACCAATTATTACAGTATGTACCCATACATAAAGCTGATTCTCCCAAAAATATCAAAATCGCTTTGATATTTTGCATGCGATCCGTCTCAAATTTAGTGGTCTACACATACTCGCGTGCTGGCGAACTCGAATACACGGGAAACCTACTGTTCTTCTGTTCAAGGAGAGTTTTCAAGACTACCTTTTTCTTAAGAGGTTTAACATTTTGAATAAATCCGCCTAATCTTCAAATCTTATACGTCAAAATAAAGGTCTGGCGCGAATTTATGATATATCCAATTAGACTAAGCAACTTTATTTTGCGCACAGATCCAGGCAACCAGGTCGCTTAAACATTAATTGGCGATTTGCGCCAGAAATTGCAAACATTAAGGAAGAACTTATTGCAAATCCAACGTCTCTTGTGAATTATACCCTCGCGTACACGCGACATTTTCGCGCGAAACACATTCGCAAAGTCCGCAAATGCGCGAGAAATTTTAGTGCATCAGTCTTAGGGCAGTATCGCAAACATTCTAGAAATTGAAAAAATGAAATTGAAAGCGCTTGCAAGAAATTTGTTTTTATAACCAAGTCCCAATACACTGTTTCCAACTTAGCTAGAAGGTAACACTTCATCCCTGTACATAAAGCTAATTCTCTAAATATAACAAAAAAATAAAAATAAAATAAAATCATTTGTAATGTCCATGTATACATGCCATATAACCATCTCTATATCACTGTGAACGCGCCTTTATCGCTTATCTAAATTATGTTGTTTCTATCTTTCATACCCGTGTAAACCGACCTCTATTTTGATTCTTCAATCCACCCCAAGTTTGCAGCAAGCCTAAGCCTATACTACCCGTTATACCTTTGCTTTTTTGACTAAATGATATATATGGAAAATAGCTTAGCGCATGCTGCCAACTCAAGCTGGTTTTAAACGGTCACATTTCTTTCAATTTTTGCCAATTTCTTAAATATCTTCTAAACTATCTCGAATTTTAAATTGATTTTTCAGCTTCGTTATTAATTAGATTCAGTTAAACAATATTATTATATTAAAGCAAAATTTAAATGCATTATACTCTTGAATTCACTAAAAGATATCGCGGCAAATAGTTAGGGCATGGAAAAGGGGTATATATAGCTTTCGCTAACCTTTATTCATCCATCTAGAAACCGAGAAGAGTTAGGGAAAACCCCCCATTCTCAACGTCTATACGTTTATCGTAACCCTAGGCATTCGGTAACTGCTCCACAAAGACCCGTAGAGGGAGGAGATGAGTGGAGCGGAAGGTTGATGTGGACTATATTAGTGAGGGACGCCTCGCTAATATGGCCCGCTGAGATCGGACACTAGAGGCTGGACCTTTGTGTAAGGATGGTCGGAGGTGATTGTAACAATGGGAGACGTCCCATTGCGTATAATCGCCTTCAACTGTCCAGCATCAAGATTTGACCGTAAAGTGGATGGTGAAAAGCGGTAATATGCAATGGGAGACGTCCTGGTGTATATTATTGCGCGACACCTGAAACTCAGTGTGGCAGCCATGCTTAAAGGAGGTAATTCTCGTTAAACGGAATAGAACGATAAACTGGCATGATTTCGTCTCTAGACTTTTTGCTCCACGAGCTAGGTCACGTGATTTCCGCTTACACAGGAAGTGACACACAGACACACACACACACACAGCCACAACCAGTGTAAAACCTAAAGTTCAGTCGTGGAGGTAAAAATGTAATCCCTTCCAAAGCCAATTAAAAAGTAGCACCCGACTCAAACTCCCTTCCAAAGCCAATTGATTAGTTTCGCACGATTCCCACTCCCTGCCAAAGCCAATTATAGTTTCACGCGAATCCCACTCACTGCCAAAGCCAATTGATAATTTCCAGTCCCTGCCAAAGCCAATCCGTTTGAGCTGCAAATTCTAATTTCTATAGCAATTATACAAATTCAAATATCCGAAATTCCGAAGCCAGGATGCAGTTCGTGGAAATTAACTTAACCATTTTCAAATTCCGTTTCTAAAAAGGTTTCCCACAACATCTCCCCAGTATATAATTATGAAATAATTTAAAGATTTTACAACGCTATCGAATTCCAACTACAAAGTTAATTACTACATTGCTTAAAAGTACATTCTTCGTCATCTACTTTCTTTGATATTTAATTTGGAGAACTTACGGATTTCACACTTCCCGATTCAGAGTATTGTTATTTCGTATTAACATACTAAATGATTTAGTAGTTTTATTGGCCATTATTTTTCCTAGAACGTCTGTACTCTGTCGACTTGGAGAGTGACTGACTCTCCGAGAATAACAAGTTCCAAATATCGAAGAAGTGACACATGCAAGCAGTGAGGGGTTTCGGACTCGACATATGATATTGAATTCTCACGAAACCTTGTCAAATGACCGCTTACTCCGCGTCAGAGATAATACTATTCAGAGTTCAAGACATCTCTCAAAAGGAACCAATACAAAACCCTACAAAGCAGATGTAGTTAATGTAGGTGACCTATGTGCTTTTAAGTACGAAAAAAAAAATTTAATTGGTAGAGTCCTACAATTTTCTTATCACGATGGTAAAACCTCCACGAATAGAAGTTATTCTGGCAACTATGCCAATATTAAAGATTTCAATAGAATTGGAGTCATGTGCATTTGGTACGAACCAGTAAGTGAATCGAGCTTAGAATTAAAACATTGTAATATATTCAGCCATGGCTACTGTGATTTAACCAAATATTTTTGTACCGTTCTAGACAACAGCTTTATATACAAAGATATGAAAATATTTTTGTTAGAAAATATTTGTAAAGATGTTGAGAACTTATTAAAATCGAAGTGTTAATAACTTTACCTGATTTTCTAAACTTATGTTTTTAATGATTCATCTTTTTCTTATGGAATTAACTAGGGAACGAGACATTTTTAAAAAGACAATTCACCGCTGAAAGCTAAAAAAGGGGCTGACCAAGGAGCAATTTCATTTCCTTCAGAATCTAAAATTGAGAGACACTTACTTTCTTTCCTTTGAGATTTAGCATTATGTATTCACGTGCCTGTTTCCCCATTTCATTCCTTTTTCTAGTGCTATGTACGTTTTTTATCGTCTACAAGGTTTGAAACTTAAAATGCAACTTTGGTTTCGCTAGTCTGCATGCGAACGGTTTTGAAAGTTGATTGAAATTTAATGTCACAGAAAAATTTCAAAATCCAACGAAATCATATGAAAAATCTCAAAATCCGACAAATCACGATAAAAAAACCAAAATCCGACGAAATAACGGTAAAAATTTCAAAATCCGACGAAATCACGGTAAAAATTCCGAAATCCGACGAAATCAGGAGAATTTTTTTTCAAAATCTGACAAAATCAACTGGAAAATTTAAAAATCCGAAATCAAACGAAATCCACGCAATGATTTCGAAATCACACGAAATCTACGGAATGATTTCGAAATCACACGAAATCTACGGAATGATTTCGAAATCACACGAAATCCAATTTGATTTCGAAATCCCGTACGTTTTTTTTATAAATGTCCGACCCCTCGCCGACATCTCATTCCTATAGACAAATGGCAGAACGTATTAACGGTCTATGGAAAAATTTTCGTGTTCTCGTCTAGGCTATCCCCGACGGACGTACGTACGGAGGTAGTAATCCACGCGAGGCTATTGGCCTAAGAAATAGTGAGCTTTACAGCTACACTATTTAAAAACGACCCAAAAATCTAGGTCAAAAAGGCGTTTCTTTCTTGCTTTCGGAGAAGAGCGCCAGGTTGTACGCTCGATACGCGCGGGCGATCTGGGAACTAGAACTTTCCCTCATGCTTCGGCTGAAAGCTACAACGCGTCAACGAAAAAATGCACTGCCGATACATCAGTGTTGATTGTTAAGGGGGTGCACCGTAAACTAGTACATAACACCCCCGCCAATCCGTGCGACTGCATCATTTGTCCGCTTAAGTGCCGCACGCGAAACCACGCCCGGTTACCTTAACGTCGGCGTGGGGGAGGTTATATTTTGGTTTTCTAACTTGTCTATCTAATAATAGGCATCATTTCAAAGCGCATTGAATCACGTTACCAATTATCACGAATGGGCAGTGGATTTTGGTGCTGGGTATGCATGTAGGCATACGATCCCACTGCCTGAAGAAAAGAGGGACAAGCCTTGGCTAAAGATTAATTCGGCCCCCTACTTGGCTTTGGAAGAAATTCTCTTCAATAAATATTTCGAAAGAATTTTGAAATATTACGTGAGATTTAGACACACTGGCATTTTAGAGTCCTTTCACAATCAAGTGTTGGCTTACGTGAGCAAGCGAAATTCATACACGTAAATATATTTACTATATTATTTCTCTCTAGTGTTAATTTTAACTTCTAACTTACATTCATGTATTCAGCTGGCCCAGCTATACTATACGTATATTATTTGGCTGCAATCGATTACAATGAACACGCTAATAGAGCGCAGGCGTGCACTCGATAGGGTAAAGCGAGACACAGATTTTATTATAATAAAAAATCGGTCTTACGTAGTTAATTTTTGATGAAAAACGAGAATTTCAAGTTAGTAAATATTTCTGGTTCTTAAAGGTAGAATGAAAGCAGTATTTTTTAAAAACAGTTGCTACTTTCGTTCTTACTTTAAATTGGCTGGAAACTCAGTAAACTGTAAATTAATTTCAAGCAACTTTTAGTAGTAATAATAAAATATTTTGGGCCAAATAGCAAATTCTAGGATTCGTGAAGAATCTGATCCAAGAAATCTCTTCCAAAGTATTGGAATGATTGCCAAACCTACGAATGAAGAACTCCTTGCTAAGCATTTAAGCAGGTTCTAGAAATTACAATCCCCTTTTTCAATACATTTATTGTCGGTATATATTATACTTAGCCTATGAGGCCCTTTTAAAATGTTTGTATAATGTTTGATTTTTTAATAAATTACAAATAATTCACTATTTCAATAGCCATTTATTATGCGACCGAGATGGAAATTGCTCTCTTATACGTAAAACAACGCATGAGAGAAAAATTATTCTAACTCCTACCCCCAAACGGCCAAAATCCATCTGCGTAAAGTTACGGTATGCATGGTATCTGTAATCAAACAAACTTCAAAAAATTGATACTCAAGATTAGTTTTAATTTTTACCGGAAATTTTTAGTTGTGGCATTTAGGCCGCTTCATATCGGAACCTCATGCTAATTTGCAAGATGGCCTCATAAAGACACACCATACGAAACATAGCTCTAGTTGTAGTGCAAATTCTTTGCCTGCAACATCCATTTTCGTCCATGAGCGGCATTTCCATACAATGCCGCAAATGCATTTTTTGGGCTGTGCTGTTGATAGGAAGTTAGTGTTGTCCCCATTGTCTGCTTCTACGTCAATGACAAATGGAACCGCATTCATTTTTTCAGCATCTTCTACAAAGAGCCATTTAAAATATAGATTAGAACATCTAAGCTTTAGTTTACGAGTTGTAAACTAAATATTATTTTGAGTGATTTCCCAATTCAAGGTACTAAGAATACTTACTGTCCAATATCGTATATATAATTGATTAAGGAGGCAATTCTCTAACGCGTTCGTCAGTTTTCGAATCGTTATGAATACGAAACCCCCCACTCGAACGCGAATGTTCGTTTTCGGAAATTGCAATTCTCTAAGCGCCTTGGTTCGTTTTCGAGTAGAGATCCGAACTCAAAATTCGAATACGAAAATAATTTTCTAAACGTAACTTCCGGTCACGTTATCTGTGGCATTAACCAATCAGCAGGGGTCGGCGGTAAAAGGCGCAAATTACCAAGTTAGGCTTAACACATAGTTAAATTCGGTTGTGCTAAAAGTAAATTTTGTAGGCGGGAAACGTCTTTTTTTTTAAATGGACGAATCTTTTAATTCTACGGTTTCTTCTCAAAGTAATCGCTGTCGGAATTCTAGTAAAATATCTATAGAGCAGAGAGAGATGATGGTCGCTTTCATGGAAAGCAATAAAAAGTTTGTGGAAGGTAAATTCAGTGCCTCATTTACTCAGGAAATGCACAGTGAATTGTGGAAAGATTTAGCCGGACAGCTAAATAGTCTAGGATCAGGAGCAAATAAGAACGTAAAGCAGTGGAAAAAGGTAAGTTAAATGGGTTGTATCTGTAGCGCGTAAAATATGAGTTTTGGTCGAGGAATTGCTTTGCTTATTAATATCTAATAATAGAATAATATATATTAGAAAGAAATTTAAACATTTTCATAGTTGACAAATCACAACCGAAGGCTTACCTTTAAATAGACAGGCAAAGAAGTAGATCTCTCTCCAGAGAGTGGCTCATCCAATTCATCACACAAATCAAAAACCAAACATCTTGAAAGGCGAAACAGTCTTACAAATTGTTGGTCACTTAAATCGAAAGCCATCGTAGGATCTCTTAAAACTCTTTCTCTCCTAATAGCGCGCTTATTTTCATCCTCAACTTTCTTTAAAAGTTCTAAAGTTACGAGTTGATTGAACGCCATCGTAACAAATGCAATAATAATTTTACGTGACCCCTTTGCAGACGCCTTACGAAGGTCAAAAAAGTGTCAACGACAGCCTGACACCTGTCGTTTAGTTTATACGAAAATAATTTCATTATTTACGAACGCGCGAAATTTAAAAATTTACAGAATTGCGTTTTGAGCTTTTGAAGTTCGTATTCGTAATATTCACACGAAACGAACGATAAAACGAACGAAAAATCCTTAGAGAATTGCCTCCTAAGATTCTGGGAGCTTTGGAGCCACTTCCAGAAAAAAGGCTTCTAAGGCCTCACGGCTTACAGTTTTTGCAGCCAGCTATTTAAAAAAATTTAAAATTTCCATTTGAAATTCATAATTTAAGGGTAGTTACTAATTAGTCGTGATATGTAGATTTTTGTGTATGTTATATTAATTCGCTCTTTTTCAGATTTCACAAATCATATATATATATTAAGCCTAAAAAAGTTAAATTATTATAACGCACCTAGAAACTAAGCCAAAAATGGATTATTTATAGTGTTTATTAATTAACTCTATTTCTGCAAGGTTTTGGTGCATCATTTCCACTGGGTTTAGAGCACCACTCTCAGTAGCAGCAGCAACCACGGCCTTAGGCTTTGTAATTTTCTTTTTTTGTGGCTCTACCAATTCAGTTGAGCTGCTACTTAAGTCATCATAAATAATCTCATAGATTGATGGTACTTCCTATAGATTATATTTTGCAAATTAAATTTAAAAGAAGCCTCAAAAAATATTTAATAACTGTACTTTGGTAAGTGTTTTCAGCACATCCCATTGTGGCGTGTATGCCAATAGCAAATATTATCTATAAATGAGCATTCATTTGCTATTTATAAGATTATTTTAGAATGTAACTTTGACTTACCAAACCTCCTCCTTCTCTACTGGTAGAAACAATGGATATCTCAGTTTCGTTTGATTGATTCAATAATTTCTTAGTTAAAGCCACCTATGATGAAATAAGTCAGGAATAGTAAGGCGCTACTATCTAAATGGCGCTCTTAAAGGTTTTGTTCGCATTTGACAAACTATCTTGTTTAGTTGGCAGAATGGGAGAGTCCATTACTTTTTTTAAGGGGTGTGTGTATAAATAAATTACTAAGAGGGTTTTATAAGGGGCCGGTGGGTGGTATTCAGTAATTCACCAAGGCTGTATACTGTGAGCCGACGCACTCACGTTGTTCTCGATCTCGGTATTCGTTATCAAATCTTATTCTTTTCAATAAGACTTTAGCGCGCGAATTATCGCGACTTATTTTGAAATTTTGTTACAAACAATTAAGTATATAACAAGATGGTCAAGCCCATAGGAAAGCCACACCACATATGGTATAATGCTAACGTAGGAAATTGCCTTTATGAAAATTTTGATTTTTTGTGCACCCATGTTTTCATTTTTCAATTGAACCTTTTTCATTTTTCAATTGAAACTTTTTCATTTGTCAATTGAAACTTTTTCATTTTTCAATTGAAACTTTTTCATTTTTCAAATGAAACTTTTTCATTTTTCAATTGAAACTTTTTCATTTTTCAAATGAAACTTTTTCATTTGTCAATTGAAACTTTTTCATTTTTCAATTGAAACTTTTTCATTTTTCAAATGAAACTTTTTCATTTTTCAATTGAAACTTTTTCATTTTTCAAATGAAACTTTTTCATTTTTCAAATGAAACTTTTTCATTTTTCAATTGAAACTTTTTCATTTTTCAAATGAAACTTTTTCATTTTTCAAATGAAACTTTTTCATTTTTCAAATGAAACTTTTTCATTTTTCAAATGAAACTTTTTCATTTTTCAAATGAAACTTTTTCATTTTTCAAATGAAACTTTTTCATTTTTCAAATGAAACTTTTTCATTTTTCAAATGAAACTTTTTCATTTGTCAAATGAAACTTTTTCATTTTTCAAATGAAACTTTTTCATTTGTCAAATGAAACTTTTTCATTTTTCAAATGAAACTTTTTCATTTTTCAAATGAAACTTTTTCATTTTTCAAATGAAACTTTTTCATTTTTCAAATGAAACTTTTTCATTTTTCAAATGAAACTTTTTCATTTTTCAAATGAAACTTTTTCATTTTTCAAATGAAACTTTTTCATTTTTCAAATGAAACTTTTTCATTTTTCAAATGAAACTTTTTCATTTTTCAAATGAAACTTTTTCATTTTTCAAATGAAACTTTTTCATTTTTCAAATGAAACTTTTTCATTTTTCAAATGAAACTTTTTCATTTTTCAAATGAAACTTTTTCATTTTTCAAATGAAACTTTTTCATTTTTCAAATGAAACTTTTTCATTTTTCAAATGAAACTTTTTCATTTTTCAAATGAAACTTTTTCATTTTTCAAATGAAACTTTTTCATTTTTCAAATGAAACTTTTTCATTTTTCAAATGAAACTTTTTCATTTTTCAAATGAAACTTTTTCATTTTTCAAATGAAACTTTTTCATTTTTCAAATGAAACTTTTTCATTTTTCAAATGAAACTTTTTCATTTTTCAAATGAAACTTTTTCATTTTTCAAATGAAACTTTTTCATTTTTCAAATGAAACTTTTTCATTTTTCAAATGAAACTTTTTCATTTTTCAAATGAAACTTTTTCATTTTTCAAATGAAACTTTTTCATTTTTCAAATGAAACTTTTTCATTTTTCAAATGAAACTTTTTCATTTTTCAAATGAAACTTTTTCATTTTTCAAATGAAACTTTTTCGTTTTTCAAATGAAACTTTTTCGTTTTTCAAATGAAACTTTTTCGTTTTTCAAATGAAACTTTTTCGTTTTTCAAATGAAACTTTTTCGTTTTTCAAATGAAACTTTTTCGTTTTTCAAATGAAACTTTTTCGTTTTTCAAATGAAACTTTTTCGTTTTTCAAATGAAACTTTTTCGTTTTTCAAATGAAACTTTTTCGTTTTTCAAATGAAACTTTTTCGTTTTTCAAATGAAACTTTTTCGTTTTTCAAATGAAACTTTTTCGTTTTTCAAATGAAACTTTTTCGTTTTTCAAATGAAACTTTTTCGTTTTTCAAATGAAACTTTTTCGTTTTTCAAATGAAACTTTTTCGTTTTTCAAATGAAACTTTTTCGTTTTTCAAATGAAACTTTTTCGTTTTTCAAATGAAACTTTTTCGTTTTTCAAATGAAACTTTTTCGTTTTTCAAATGAAACTTTTTCGTTTTTCAAATGAAACTTTTTCGTTTTTCAAATGAAACTTTTTCGTTTTTCAAATGAAACTTTTTCGTTTTTCAAATGAAACTTTTTCGTTTTTCAAATGAAACTTTTTCGTTTTTCAAATGAAACTTTTTCGTTTTTCAAATGAAACTTTTTCGTTTTTCAAATGAAACTTTTTCGTTTTTCAAATGAAACTTTTTCGTTTTTCAAATGAAACTTTTTCGTTTTTCAAATGAAACTTTTTCATTTTTCAAATGAAACTTTTTCATTTTTCAAATGAAACTTTTTCATTTTTCAAATGAAACTTTTTCATTTTTCAAATGAAACTTTTTCATTTTTCAATTGAAACTTTTTCATTTTTCAATTGAAACTTTTTCATTTTTCAAATGAAACTTTTTCATTTTTCAAATGAAACTTTTTCATTTTTCAAATGAAACTTTTTCATTTTTCAAATGAAACTTTTTCATTTTTCAAATGAAACTTTTTCATTTTTCAAATGAAACTTTTTCATTTTTCAAATGAAACTTTTTCATTTTTCAAATGAAACTTTTTCATTTTTCAAATGAAACTTTTTCATTTTTCAAATGAAACTTTTTCATTTTTCAAATGAAACTTTTTCATTTTTCAAATGAAACTTTTTCATTTTTCAAATGAAACTTTTTCATTTTTCAAATGAAACTTTTTCATTTTTCAAATGAAACTTTTTCATTTTTCAAATGAAACTTTTTCATTTTTCAAATGAAACTTTTTCATTTTTCAAATGAAACTTTTTCATTTTTCAAATGAAACTTTTTCATTTTTCAAATGAAACTTTTTCATTTTTCAAATGAAACTTCATTTTTCAAATGAAACTTCATTTTTCAAATGAAACTTTTTCATTTTTCAAATGAAACTTTTTCATTTTTCAAATGAAACTTTTTCATTTTTCAAATGAAACTTTTTCATTTTTCAAATGAAACTTTTTCATTTTTCAAATGAAACTTTTTCATTTTTCAAAGGAAACTTTTTCATTTTTCAAAGGAAACTTTTTCATTTTTCAAAGGAAACTTTTTCATTTTTCAAAGGAAACTTTTTCATTTTTCAAAGGAAACTTTTTCATTTTTCAAAGGAAACTTTTTCATTTTTCAAAGGAAACTTTTTCATTTTTCAAAGGAAACTTTTTCATTTTTCAAAGGAAACTTTTTCATTTTTCAAAGGAAACTTTTTCATTTTTCAAAGGAAACTTTTTCATTTTTCAAAGGAAACTTTTTCATTTTTCAAAGGAAACTTTTTCATTTTTCAAAGGAAACTTTTTCATTTTTCAAATGAAACTTTTTCATTTTTCAAATGAAACTTTTTCATTTTTCAAATGAAACTTTTTCATTTTTCAAATGAAACTTTTTCATTTTTCAAATGAAACTTTTTCATTTTTCAAATGAAACTTTTTCATTTTTCAAATGAAACTTTTTCATTTTTCAAATGAAACTTTTTCATTTTTCAAATGAAACTTTTTCATTTTTCAAATGAAACTTTTTCATTTTTCAAATGAAACTTTTTCATTTTTCAAATGAAACTTTTTCATTTTTCAAATGAAACTTTTTCATTTTTCAAATGAAACTTTTTCATTTTTCAAATGAAACTTTTTCATTTTTCAAATGAAACTTTTTCATTTTTCAAATGAAACTTTTTCATTTTTCAAATGAAACTTTTTCATTTTTCAAATGAAACTTTTTCATTTTTCAAATGAAACTTTTTCATTTTTCAAATGAAACTTTTTCATTTTTCAAATGAAACTTTTTCATTTTTCAAATGAAACTTTTTCATTTTTCAAATGAAACTTTTTCATTTTTCAATTGAAACTTTTTCATTTTTCAAATGAAACTTTTTCATTTTTCAAATGAAACTTTTTCATTTTTCAAATGAAACTTTTTCATTTTTCAAATGAAACTTTTTCATTTTTCAAATGAAACTTTTTCATTTTTCAAATGAAACTTTTTCATTTTTCAAATGAAACTTTTTCATTTTTCAAATGAAACTTTTTCATTTTTCAAATGAAACTTTTTCATTTGTCAAATGAAACTTTTTCATTTTTCAAATGAAACTTTTTCATTTGTCAAATGAAACTTTTTCATTTTTCAAATGAAACTTTTTCATTTTTCAAATGAAACTTTTTCATTTTTCAAATGAAACTTTTTCATTTTTCAAATGAAACTTTTTCATTTTTCAAATGAAACTTTTTCATTTTTCAAATGAAACTTTTTCATTTTTCAAATGAAACTTTTTCATTTTTCAAATGAAACTTTTTCATTTTTCAAATGAAACTTTTTCATTTTTCAAATGAAACTTTTTCATTTTTCAAATGAAACTTTTTCATTTTTCAAATGAAACTTTTTCATTTTTCAAATGAAACTTTTTCATTTTTCAAATGAAACTTTTTCATTTTTCAAATGAAACTTTTTCATTTTTCAAATGAAACTTTTTCATTTTTCAAATGAAACTTTTTCATTTTTCAAATGAAACTTTTTCATTTTTCAAATGAAACTTTTTCATTTTTCAAATGAAACTTTTTCATTTTTCAAATGAAACTTTTTCATTTTTCAAATGAAACTTTTTCATTTTTCAAATGAAACTTTTTCATTTTTCAAATGAAACTTTTTCATTTTTCAAATGAAACTTTTTCATTTTTCAAATGAAACTTTTTCATTTTTCAAATGAAACTTTTTCATTTTTCAAATGAAACTTTTTCGTTTTTCAAATGAAACTTTTTCGTTTTTCAAATGAAACTTTTTCGTTTTTCAAATGAAACTTTTTCGTTTTTCAAATGAAACTTTTTCGTTTTTCAAATGAAACTTTTTCGTTTTTCAAATGAAACTTTTTCGTTTTTCAAATGAAACTTTTTCGTTTTTCAAATGAAACTTTTTCGTTTTTCAAATGAAACTTTTTCGTTTTTCAAATGAAACTTTTTCGTTTTTCAAATGAAACTTTTTCGTTTTTCAAATGAAACTTTTTCGTTTTTCAAATGAAACTTTTTCGTTTTTCAAATGAAACTTTTTCGTTTTTCAAATGAAACTTTTTCGTTTTTCAAATGAAACTTTTTCGTTTTTCAAATGAAACTTTTTCGTTTTTCAAATGAAACTTTTTCGTTTTTCAAATGAAACTTTTTCGTTTTTCAAATGAAACTTTTTCGTTTTTCAAATGAAACTTTTTCGTTTTTCAAATGAAACTTTTTCGTTTTTCAAATGAAACTTTTTCGTTTTTCAAATGAAACTTTTTCGTTTTTCAAATGAAACTTTTTCGTTTTTCAAATGAAACTTTTTCGTTTTTCAAATGAAACTTTTTCGTTTTTCAAATGAAACTTTTTCGTTTTTCAAATGAAACTTTTTCGTTTTTCAAATGAAACTTTTTCGTTTTTCAAATGAAACTTTTTCGTTTTTCAAATGAAACTTTTTCGTTTTTCAAATGAAACTTTTTCATTTTTCAAATGAAACTTTTTCATTTTTCAAATGAAACTTTTTCATTTTTCAAATGAAACTTTTTCATTTTTCAAATGAAACTTTTTCATTTTTCAAATGAAACTTTTTCATTTTTCAAATGAAACTTTTTCATTTTTCAAATGAAACTTTTTCATTTTTCAAATGAAACTTTTTCATTTTTCAAATGAAACTTTTTCATTTTTCAAATGAAACTTCATTTTTCAAATGAAACTTTTTCATTTTTCAAATGAAACTTTTTCATTTTTCAAATGAAACTTTTTCATTTTTCAAATGAAACTTTTTCATTTTTCAAATGAAACTTTTTCATTTTTCAAATGAAACTTTTTCATTTTTCAAAGGAAACTTTTTCATTTTTCAAAGGAAACTTTTTCATTTTTCAAAGGAAACTTTTTCATTTTTCAAAGGAAACTTTTTCATTTTTCAAAGGAAACTTTTTCATTTTTCAAAGGAAACTTTTTCATTTTTCAAAGGAAACTTTTTCATTTTTCAAAGGAAACTTTTTCATTTTTCAAAGGAAACTTTTTCATTTTTCAAAGGAAACTTTTTCATTTTTCAAAGGAAACTTTTTCATTTTTCAAAGGAAACTTTTTCATTTTTCAAAGGAAACTTTTTCATTTTTCAAAGGAAACTTTTTCATTTTTCAAAGGAAACTTTTTCATTTTTCAAAGGAAACTTTTTCATTTTTCAAAGGAAACTTTTTCATTTTTCAAAGGAAACTTTTTCATTTTTCAAAGGAAACTTTTTCATTTTTCAAAGGAAACTTTTTCATTTTTCAAATGAAACTTTTTCATTTTTCAAATGAAACTTTTTCATTTTTCAAATGAAACTTTTTCATTTTTCAAATGAAACTTTTTCATTTTTCAAATGAAACTTTTTCATTTTTCAAATGAAACTTTTTCATTTTTCAAATGAAACTTTTTCATTTTTCAAATGAAACTTTTTCATTTTTCAAATGAAACTTTTTCATTTTTCAAATGAAACTTTTTCATTTTTCAAATGAAACTTTTTCATTTTTCAAATGAAACTTTTTCATTTTTCAAATGAAACTTTTTCATTTTTCAAATGAAACTTTTTCATTTTTCAAATGAAACTTTTTCATTTTTCAAATGAAACTTTTTCATTTTTCAAATGAAACTTTTTCATTTTTCAAATGAAACTTTTTCATTTTTCAAATGAAACTTTTTCATTTTTCAAATGAAACTTTTTCATTTTTCAAATGAAACTTTTTCATTTTTCAAATGAAACTTTTTCATTTTTCAAATGAAACTTTTTCATTTTTCAAATGAAACTTTTTCATTTTTCAAATGAAACTTTTTCATTTTTCAAATGAAACTTTTTCATTTTTCAAATGAAACTTTTTCATTTTTCAAATGAAACTTTTTCATTTTTCAAATGAAACTTTTTCATTTTTCAAATGAAACTTTTTCATTTTTCAAATGAAACTTTTTCATTTTTCAAATGAAACTTTTTCATTTTTCAAATGAAACTTTTTCATTTTTCAAATGAAACTTTTTCATTTTTCAAATGAAACTTTTTCATTTTTCAAATGAAACTTTTTCATTTTTCAAATGAAACTTTTTCATTTTTCAAATGAAACTTTTTCATTTTTCAAATGAAACTTTTTCATTTTTCAAATGAAACTTTTTCATTTTTCAAATGAAACTTTTTCATTTTTCAAATGAAACTTTTTCATTTTTCAAATGAAACTTTTTCATTTTTCAAATGAAACTTTTTCATTTTTCAAATGAAACTTTTTCATTTTTCAAATGAAACTTTTTCATTTTTCAAATGAAACTTTTTCATTTTTCAAATGAAACTTTTTCATTTTTCAAATGAAACTTTTTCATTTTTCAAATGAAACTTTTTCATTTTTCAAATGAAACTTTTTCATTTTTCAAATGAAACTTTTTCATTTTTCAAATGAAACTTTTTCATTTTTCAAATGAAACTTTTTCATTTTTCAAATGAAACTTTTTCATTTTTCAAATGAAACTTTTTCATTTTTCAAATGAAACTTTTTCATTTTTCAAATGAAACTTTTTCATTTTTCAAATGAAACTTTTTCATTTTTCAAATGAAACTTTTTCATTTTTCAAATGAAACTTTTTCATTTTTCAAATGAAACTTTTTCATTTTTCAAATGAAACTTTTTCATTTTTCAAATGAAACTTTTTCATTTTTCAAATGAAACTTTTTCATTTTTCAAATGAAACTTTTTCATTTTTCAAATGAAACTTTTTCATTTTTCAAATGAAACTTTTTCATTTTTCAAATGAAACTTTTTCATTTTTCAAATGAAACTTTTTCATTTTTCAAATGAAACTTTTTCATTTTTCAAATGAAACTTTTTCATTTTTCAAATGAAACTTTTTCATTTTTCAAATGAAACTTTTTCATTTTTCAAATGAAACTTTTTCATTTTTCAAATGAAACTTTTTCATTTTTCAAATGAAACTTTTTCATTTTTCAAATGAAACTTTTTCATTTTTCAAATGAAACTTTTTCATTTTTCAAATGAAACTTTTTCATTTTTCAAATGAAACTTTTTCATTTTTCAAATGAAACTTTTTCATTTTTCAAATGAAACTTTTTCATTTTTCAAATGAAACTTTTTCATTTTTCAAATGAAACTTTTTCATTTTTCAAATGAAACTTTTTCATTTTTCAAATGAAACTTTTTCATTTTTCAAATGAAACTTTTTCATTTTTCAAATGAAACTTTTTCATTTTTCAAATGAAACTTTTTCATTTTTCAAATGAAACTTTTTCATTTTTCAAATGAAACTTTTTCATTTTTCAAATGAAACTTTTTCATTTTTCAAATGAAACTTTTTCATTTTTCAAATGAAACTTTTTCATTTTTCAAATGAAACTTTTTCATTTCTAGTGTTTTTTATGTTTGGAATCCTTCAGGTTTTTTTTATGTTTGGCATCCTCCATGTTTTTTTTATGTTTGGTATCCTCCATGTTTTTTTTATGTTTGGCATCCTCCATGTTTTTTTTAAGTTTGGCATCCTCCATGTTTTTTTTAAGTTTGGCATCCTCCATGTTTTTTTTATGTTTGGCATCCTCCATGTTTTTTTTATGTTTGGCATCCTCCATATTTTTTTAAGTTTGGCATCCTCCATGTTTTTTTATGTTTGGCATCCTCCATGTTTTTTATGTTTGGCATCCTCCATGTTTTTTTATGTTTGGCATCCTCCATATTTTTTTTTAAGCTTGGCATCCTCCATGTTTTTTTTATGTTTGGCATCCTCCATGTTTTTTTTTATGTTTGGCATCCTCCATGTTTTTTTTTTATGTTTGGCATCCTCCATGGTTTTTTTTTTTTTTTAAGTTTGGCATCCTCCATGTTTTTTTTTTTTTAAGTTTGGCATCCTCCATGTTTTTTTTTTTTTAAGTTTGGCATCCTCCATATTTTTTTTTAAGTTTGGAATCCTCCATGTTTTTTTTTTGTTTGGCATCCTCCATGTTTTATTTTATTTTTATTTTTGACATCCTCCGTGTTTTTTTTATGTTTGGAATCCTCCATGCTTTTAAAGTTTTTTAGGAATTGCTTGGCTTAGTCATACGCGACGTCTTGTTTCTTGGTTTAAAAAAATATAATATATATAGAAGTTCTGGCAATATTGAGGCATAGTGCCGTGGCAGAGCGGTTAATGCCGTCAATAATATACCAATATTATATAATTTAATAATCCAGGTTCGATTCCTGGCGGGGGCCGAAAAAATGTAAATGGTTGGATGGATAGCAAATGAGTATACGAAGGACTTTCATTACTTTGCTTAATTGTGATAGTGTAATTAACATATAATTTAAAGCTATTTGCCTTATTTGTGGTTTAAACCTACGCGATTACTCATTTTTCTACTAGATGACGTTTTTCGTCATTTCTGGGGACATCTGACATCTGACAGCCCGGTACATAGTAATAGCCTACACCACCACCCGTTGGGTGTTTGGTGTGGCTAAAAATGGATGGAGAAAGTTATGATACAGTTATTAAAAAAAACCTAAGTTAATTTGGGCGGTGAAATCTTCGAAAGATGGACTTTGGAAAGAAAGAAATTAACTATGACAAACGAAAGTTTTGTATGGGGCGCCGACCGCGCCATAATTAGTTTTCAAATATTTTCTAATAACGTTTCAATTTATTTTTTAAATTTTACCCGTTTTAATTTAATTTTTAATTTTCAATTTATTTTCAATTTAATTTTCAATTTATTTTTTGAATTTTAGGTGTTTTAATTTAATTTTTGAAACCATTTCAATTTATTTTTTGAATTTTAGGTGTTTTAATTTAATTTTTGAAACCGTTTTAATTTAATTTTTGAATTTTTGCACGTTTCAATTTAATTTTTAAAAGCGTTTCATTTTAGTTTTTAAAAGCGTTTCATTTTAGTTTTTAAAAGCGTTTCAATTTAGTTTTTGCGGGTTTCAATTTAGTTTTTGCGGGTTTCAATTTAGTTTTTGCGGGTTTCAATTTAGTTTTTGCGGGTTTCAATTTAGTTTATGCGGGTTTCAATTTAGTTTTTGCGGGTTTCAATTTAGTTTATGCGGGTTTCAATTTAGTTTTTGCGGGTTTCAATTTAGTTTATGCGGGTTTCAATTTAGTTTTTGTGGTTTTCAATTTAGTTTTTGCGGGTTTCAATTTAGATTTTGCGGGTTTCAATTTAGTTTTTGCGAGTTTCAATTTAGTTTTTGCGGGTTTCAATTTAGTTTATGCGGGTTTCAATTTAGTTTTTGCGGGTTTCAATTTAGTTTTTGCGGGTTTCAATTTAGTTTTTGCGGGATTCAATTTAGTTTATGCGGGTTTCAATTTAGTTTTTGCGGGTTTCAATTTAGTTTATGCGGGTTTCAATTTAGTTTTTGCGGGTTTCAATTTAGTTTTTGCGGGTTTCAATTTAGTTTTTGCGGGATTCAATTTAGTTTATGCGGGTTTCAATTTAGTTTATGCGGGTTTCAATTTAGTTTTTGCGGGTTTCAATTTAATTTTTAAAAGCGTTTCAATTTATTTTTTGAATTTTTGCCCGTTTCAATTTAATTTTTGCCCGTTTCAATTTAATTTTTGCCCGTTTAAATTTAATTTTTGCCCGTTTCAATTTAATTTTTGCCCGTTTCAATTTAATTTTTGCCCGTTTCAATTTAATTTTTGGCCGTTTCAATTTAATTTTTGCCCGTTTCAATTTAATTTTTGGCCGTTTCAATTTAATTTTTGCCCGTTTCTATTTAATTTTTGGGCGTTTCAATTTAATTTTTAAAACTTTTTTTATTTAATTTTTAAACGTTTTTAATTTAATTTTTAAATTTTTTTAATTTAATTTTTAAAATAGTTTAATTTAATTTTTAAAACTTTTTTAATTTAATTTTTAAAACTTTTTTAATTTAATTTTTAAAACTTTTTAATTTAATTTTATTTTAGATGCATAAATTCATTTTATGCAGACGTCCATTTTAGTTTTTGAAGACCGATTGGAATAATTGGCCATTCGCGCCAATCACGCTAAACCTCAGGGTAGCATTCGTGCTAATTCCGCTAAGCCTAGGGGGGCATTCGCCATAATTACGCTAAGCCTGGGGCGCATTCCCGCTAAGGATCGGGAGGCCTTTCGCGCTAAGCCAAATCCGATCGTCTGGAATCTATAAGATTCATCCTGCCGGTCTTCAAAAACTAAATTAAAATCTTCAAAAACTAAATTAAAATCCTCAAAAACCAAATTAAAATCTTCAAAAACCAAATTAAAATCTTCAAAAACTAAATTAAAATCTTCAAAAACTAAATTAAAATCTTCAAAAACTAAATTAAAATCTTCAAAAACTAAATTAAAATCTTCAAAAACCAAATTAAAATCTTCAAAAACTAAATTAAAATCTTCAAAAACTAAATTAAAATCTTCAAAATTTAAATTAAAACGCGTGAAATTCAAAAACTAAATTAAAATGGCATCAAAAATTAAATTGGAGAAAAATTCAAAAAATAAATTGAAATGGCTTCATACAAAAAGTTACAAAAACTTCGTAGTTTATTTTCAAATATTTTCTGAAAGTGAGTAAATATATTTTCTAAAGCTGTTTTGATATATTTTTGAGACACGTTTTTTTTCTGCTGTGATATATATATATATGGGGCTCCGTTCGCACCATACTTAATTTTTAAACATTTACTGTAAGTTGTTTCTATCTAGTTTTTGAAACTCGGACGTTTTGTTTAATTTTTCTTGCATGAGTTTAATTTTATTTATTTAATTTTTGAATCTTGGGTGTTTTAGTTTCTATTCGATTTGTATAAATTACAGATTGAATTATACGGTTTTGACTGTAGCAGTACAAAGGTATCGCTCATTCGAAACTTATAAGTTAGTAGAATAGACGCTCTTGATCGTATCTGTAGTATTCCCCTATTTCGGTTTAATTAACACGTGTATTATAGATGTGAAATTAATTGATAACGCTTTCTTATATATCCGAATTTATAAAGTCATGATGAAGCTCTTTCGATTGTCAGTTGTTTTTCAAGTCTTTCTCTTTTGCATGTGTAATGAAGTCGAAGACTTCTTAAACTAACTAAGATACGCGTTCGAAGATAGTGTAAGGCATAGGTATTCTGGCGATATCAATGTAATTGAAATAAGCCATCGTAGATTGCAAGGTCATTGCCGTATTTTGGAAACTTTTATGACGTCTTTACGTCTTCATCAGGATCTCCATGCCATTTTGCTAGGTTTTCTACAAGACATACATGGTGGACTTTCCTCAATACTAAATGAGTTACAAAACGTGCTTCTTAATGATCATCAAATAGACGAACCGTATGTGTGTCCGGTTCTCTATGAAGGGTCCGTGGGAAGACCACGATACCATGTAACCCGTGAACAGATTACACTTGGTAGGGATGCTCTCCAACTATCCTGCGTCCGAACGGCGTCTTTCATAGGAGTAAGCCCACGAACCCTGCTACGCCATCGCTCATACTTAGGCATAGTTCATGAGCAAGCCCAACCAATAATGAATGAACAGCTGGATCAACACATAATTCGCATTATGAACAGTAACCCTAATATTGGTGAAACCTACATTATTGGTGGTCTTCGAAGCTCGGGAGTTAGAGTTCAAAGATGGCGGGTTCGCGAGAGACTAAATGTACTCGATCCAGTAGGCAGAGCTCTAAGACTACGAAACCCCATAAGGAGAAGAAGATACACCGTTCGAGGCGCCAATGCATTATGGTAAGTTACGAAAATATTATTTTGTTCAAGACCCACGAAAATATTATTTTGTTCAAGACCCACATTGGAAAGTTTTTTTTGGCATATGGACAGCAACATTAAACTTATAGCATGGAGAATGGTTTTCCACGGATGCATTGATGGCTATAGTAGACAAATAATATATCTTCAGTGTCTCACTATCAAAAAAACAAGAGTTTTGGAAAATCCGTTGAAAAACCTGGAAAATATGGCCAATTCAAAAAACATCTAATATCAAAAAGCGAATTTTTAAAATCTGAAATTTGACTATTTTGATATTGTATGATTTCTTGAATTGGCCATATTTTTCTTGTTTTTCAACGGATTTTTGAAAACTCTTATTATTTAGACTGTCCATTAATTGCTCTTTCGAATGACTTTGGTTTTGTCTAAATTTGCCAAAACGTGACAAATATAAAATTGGTTAAAATTAAGCAAAAACGCTTAAAAATCCAAGATTATTGGATTCAAATGGACACAAAACTTTTGATTTTTAAGCGATTTAGACAAAATTAAGACCACTCGAAAGAGCAAATATTGGTCTATCAAAAAAACAAGAGTTTTGGAAAATCCGTTGAAAAACCTGGAAAATATGGCCAATTCAAAAAACATCTAATATCAAAAAGCGAATTTTTAAAATCTGAAATTTGACTAATATGATATTGTATGATTTCTTGAATTGGCCATATTTTTCTTGTTTTTCAGCGGATTTTTGAAAACTCTTATTATTTAGACTGTCCATTAATTGCTCTTTCGAATGACTTTGGTTTTGTCTAAATTGCCAAAACGTGACAAATATAAAATTGGTTAAAATTAAGCAAAAACGCTTAAAAATCCAAGATTATTGGATTCAAATTTACACAAAACTTTTGATTTTTAAGCGATTTAGACAAAATTAAGACCACTCGAAAGACCAAATTTTGGTTTATCTAAAAAACAAGAGTTTTGGAAAATCCGTTGAAAAACCTGGAAAATATGGCCAATTCAAAAAACATCTAATATCAAAAAGCGATTTTTTAAAATCTGAAATTTGACTATTTTGATATTGTATGATTTCTTGAATTGGCCATATTTTTCTTGTTTTTCAACGGATTTTTGAAAACTCTTATTATTTAGACTGTCCATTAATTGCTCTTTCGAATGACTTTGGTTTTGTCTAAATTTGCCAAAACGTGACAAATATAAAATTGGTTAAAATTAAGCAAAAACGCTTAAAAATCCAAGATTATTGGATTCAAATGGACACAAAACTTTTGATTTTTAAGCGATTTAGACAAAATTAAGACCACTCGAAAGAGCAAATATTGGTCTATCAAAAAAACAAGAGTTTTGGAAAATCCGTTGAAAAACATGGAAAATATGGCCAATTCAAAAAACATCTAATATCAAAAAGCGAATTTTTAAAATCTGAAATTTGACTATTTTGATATTGTATGATATCTTGAATTGGCCATATTTTTCTTGTTTTTCAACGGATTTTTGAAAACTCTTATTATTTAGACTGTCCATTAATTGCTCTTTCGAATGACTTTGGTTTTGTCTAAATTTGCCAAAACGTGACAAATTGGTTAAATTAAGCAAAATCGCTTAAAAATCCAAGATTATTGGATTCAAATGGACACAAAACTTTTGATTTTTAAGCGATTTAGACAAAATTAAGACCACTCGAAAGAGCAAATATTGGTCTATCAAAAAAACAAGAGTTTTGGAAAATCCGTTGAAAAACATGGAAAATATGGCCAATTCAAAAAACATCTAATATCAAAAAGCGAATTTTTAAAATCTGAAATTTGACTATTTTGATATTGTATGATTTCTTGAATTGGCCATATTTTTCTTGTTTTTCAACGGATTTTTGAAAACTCTTATTATTTAGACTGTCCATTAATTGCTCTTTCGAATGACTTTGGTTTTGTCTAAATTGCCAAAACGTGACAAATATAAAATTGGTTAAAATTAAGCAAAAACGCTTAAAAATCCAAGATTATTGGATTCAAATGGACACAAAACTTTTGATTTTTAAGCGATTTAGAAAAAATTAAGACCACTCGAAAGACCAAATTTTGGTTTATCTAAAAAACAAGAGTTTTGGAAAATCCGTTGAAAAACCTGGAAAATATGGCCAATTCAAAAAACATCTAATATCAAAAAGCGAATTTTTAAAATCTGAAATTTGACTATTTTGATATTGTATGATTTCTTGAATTGGCCATATTTTTCTTGTTTTTCAACGGATTTTTGAAAACTCTTATTATTTAGACTGTGCATTAATTGCTCTTTCGAATGACTTTGGTTTTGTCTAAATTTGCCAAAACGTGACAAATATAAAATTGGTTAAAATTAAGCAAAAACGCTTAAAAATCCAAGATTATTGGATTCAAATGGACACAAAACTTTTGATTTTTAAGCGATTTAGACAAAATTAAGACCACTCGAAAGATCAAATTTTGGTTTATCTAAAAAACAAGAGTTAGGGAAAATCCGTTGAAAAACCTGGAAAATATGGCCAATTCAAAAAACATCTAATATCAAAAAGCGAATTTTTAAAATCTGAAATTTGACTATTTTGATATTGTATGATTTCTTGAATTGGCCATATTTTTCTTGTTTTTCAACGGATTTTTGAAAACTCTTATTATTTAGACTGTCCATTAATTGCTCTTTCGAATGACTTTGGTTTTGTCTAAATTTGCCAAAACGTGACAAATATAAAATTGGTTAAAATTAAGCAAAAACGCTTAAAAATCCAAGATTATTGGATTCAAATGGACACAAAACTTTTGATTTTTAAGCGATTTAGACAAAATTAAGACCACTCGAAAGAGCAAATATTGGTCTATCAAAAAAACAAGAGTTTTGGAAAATCCGTTGAAAAACATGGAAAATATGGCCAATTCAAAAAACATCTAATATCAAAAAGCGAATTTTTAAAATCTGAAATTTGACTATTTTGATATTGTATGATTTCTTGAATTGGCCATATTTTTCTTGTTTTTCAACGGATTTTTGAAAACTCTTATTATTTAGACTGTCCATTAATTGCTCTTTCGAATGACTTTGGTTTTGTCTAAATTGCCAAAACTCGACAAATATAAAATTGGTTAAAATTAAGCAAAAACGCTTAAAAATCCAAGATTATTGGATTCAAATGGACACAAAACTTTTGATTTTTAAGCGATTTAGACAAAATTAAGACCACTCGAAAGACCAAATTTTGGTTTATCTAAAAAACAAGAGTTTTGGAAAATCCGTTGAAAAACCTGGAAAATATGGCCAATTCAAAAAACATCTAATATCAAAAAGCGAATTTTTAAAATCTGAAATTTGACTATTTTGATATTGTATGATTTCTTGAATTGGCCATATTTTTCTTGTTTTTCAACGGATTTTTGAAAACTCTTATTATTTAGACTGTCCATTAATTGCTCTTTCGAATGACTTTGGTTTTGTCTAAATTTGCCAAAACGTGACAAATATAAAATTGGTTAAAATTAAGCAAAAACGCTTAAAAATCCAAGATTATTGGATTCAAATGGACACAAAACTTTTGATTTTTAAGCGATTTAGACAAAATTAAGACCACTCGAAAGAGCAAATATTGGTCTATCAAAAAAACAAGAGTTTTGGAAAATCCGTTGAAAAACATGGAAAATATGGCCAATTCAAAAAACATCTAATATCAAAAAGCGAATTTTTAAAATCTGAAATTTGACTATTTTGATATTGTATGATTTCTTGGATTGGCCATATTTTTCTTGTTTTTCAACGGATTTTTGAAAACTCTTATTATTTAGACTGTCCATTAATTGCTCTTTCGAATGACTTTGGTTTTGTCTAAATTGCCAAAACGTGACAAATATAAAATTGGTTAAAATTAAGCAAAAACGCTTAAAAATCCAAGATTATTGGATTCAAATGGACACAAAACTTTTGATTTTTAAGCGATTTAGAAAAAATTAAGACCACTCGAAAGACCAAATTTTGGTTTATATAAAAAACAAGAGTTTTGGAAAATCCGTTGAAAAACCTGGAAAATATGGCCAATTCAAAAAACATCTAATATCAAAAAGCGAATTTTTAAAATCTGAAATTTGACTATTTTGATATTGTATGATTTCTTGAATTGGCCATATTTTTCTTGTTTTTCAACGGATTTTTGAAAACTCTTATTATTTAGACTGTGCATTAATTGCTCTTTCGAATGACTTTGGTTTTGTCTAAATTTGCCAAAACGTGACAAATATAAAATTGGATAAAATTAAGCAAAAACGCTTAAAAATCCAAGATTATTGGATTCAAATGGACACAAAACTTTTGATTTTTAAGCGATTTAGACAAAATTAAGACCACTCGAAAGAGCAAATATTGGTCTATCAAAAAAACAAGAGTTTTGGGAAATCCGTTGAAAAACATGGAAAATATGGACAATTCAAAAAACATCTAATATCAAAAAGCGAATTTTTAAAATCTGAAATTTGACTATTTTGATATTGTATGATTTCTTGGATTGGCCATATTTTTCTTGTTTTTCAACGGATTTTTGAAAACTCTTATTATTTAGACTGTTCATTAATTGCTCTTTCGAATGACTTTGGTTTTGTCTAAATTGCCAAAACGTGACAAATATAAAATTGGTTAAAATTAAGCAAAAACGCTTAAAAATCCAAGATTATTGGATTCAAATGGACACAAAACTTTTGATTTTTAAGTGATTTAGAAAAAATTAAGACCACTCGAAAGACCAAATTTTGGTTTATCTAAAAAACAAGAGTTTTGGAAAATCCGTTGAAAAACCTGGAAAATATGGCCAATTCAAAAAACATCTAATATCAAAAAGCGAATTTTTAAAATCTGAAATTTGACTATTTTGATATTGTATGATTCCTTGAATTGGCCATATTTTTCTTGTTTTTCAGCGGATTTTTGAAAACTCTTATTATTTAGATTGTCCATTAATTGCTCTTTCGAATGACTTTGGTTTTGTCTAAATTGCCAAAACGTGACAAATATAAAATTGGTTAAAATTAAGCAAAAACGCTTAAAAATCCAAGATTATTGGATTCAAATGGACCCAAAACTTTTGATTTTTAAGCGATTTAGACAAAATTAAGACCACTCGAAAGACCAAATTTTGGTTTATCTAAAAAACAAGAGTTTTGGAAAATCCGTTGAAAAACCTGGAAAATATGGCCAATTCAAAAAACATCTAATATCAAAAAGCGAATTTTTAAAATCTGAAATTTGACTATTTTGATATTGTATAATTTCTTGAATTGGCCATATTTTTCTTGTTTTTCAACGGATTTTTGAAAACTCTTATTATTTAGACTGTCCATTAATTGCTCTTTCGAATGACTTTGGTTTTGTCTAAATTTGCCAAAACGTGACAAATATAAAATTGGTTAAAATTAAGCAAAAACGCTTAAAAATCCAAGATTATTGGATTCAAATGGACACAAAACTTTTGATTTTTAAGCGATTTAGACAAAATTTAGACCACTCGAAAGAGCAAATATTGGTCTATCAAAAAAAAAGAGTTTTGGAAAATCCGTTGAAAAACATGGAAAATATGGACAATTCAAAAAACATCTAATATCAAAAAGCGAATTTTTAAAATCTGAAATTTGACTATTTTGATATTGTATGATTTCTTGAATTGGCCATATTTTTCTTGTTTTTCAACGGATTTTTGAAAACTCTTATTATTTAGACTGTCCATTAATTGCTCTTTCGAATGACTTTGGTTTTGTCTAAATTGCAAAATTGTGACAAATATGAAATTGGTTAAAATTAAGCAAAAACACTTAAAAATCCAAGATTATTGGATTCAAATGGATACAAAACTTTTGATTTTAAAGGGATTTAGACAAAATTAAGACCGCTCGAAAGAGCAAATATTGGTCTATCTAAAAAACAACAGTTTTGGAAAATCCGTTGAAAAACATGGAAAATATGGCCAATTCAAAAAACATCTAATATCAAAAAGCGAATTTTTAAAATCTGAAATTTGACCATTTTGATATTGTATGATTTCTTGAATTGGCCATATTTTTCTTGTTTTTCAACGGATTTTTAAAACTCTTATTATTTAGACTGTCCATTAATTGCTCTTTCGAATGACTTTGGTTTTGTCTAAATTGCAAAATTGTGACAAATATAAAATTGGTTAAAATTAAGCAAAAACGCTTAAAAATCCAAGATTATTGGATTCAAATGGACACAAAACTTTTGATTTTAAAGCGATTTAGAAAAAATTAAGACCACTCGAAAGACCAAATTTTGGTCTATTTAAAAAACAAGAGTTTTGGGAAATCCGTTGAAAAACATGGAAAATATGGACAATTCAAAAAACATCTAATATCAAAAAGCGAATTTTTAAAATCTGAAATTTGACTATTTTGATATTGTATGATTTCTTGGATTGGCCATATTTTTCTTGTTTTTCAACGGATTTTTGAAAACTCTTATTATTTAGACTGTTCATTAATTGCTCTTTCGAATGACTTTGGTTTTGTCTAAATTGCCAAAACGTGACAAATATAAAATTGGTTAAAATTAAGCAAAAACGCTTAAAAATCCAAGATTATTGGATTCAAATGGACACAAAACTTTTGATTTTTAAGTGATTTAGAAAAAATTAAGACCACTCGAAAGACCAAATTTTGGTTTATCTAAAAAACAAGAGTTTTGGAAAATCCGTTGAAAAACCTGGAAAATATGGCCAATTCAAAAAACATCTAATATCAAAAAGCGAATTTTTAAAATCTGAAATTTGACTATTTTGATATTGTATGATTCCTTGAATTGGCCATATTTTTCTTGTTTTTCAGCGGATTTTTGAAAACTCTTATTATTTAGATTGTCCATTAATTGCTCTTTCGAATGACTTTGGTTTTGTCTAAATTGCCAAAACGTGACAAATATAAAATTGGTTAAAATTAAGCAAAAACGCTTAAAAATCCAAGATTATTGGATTCAAATGGACCCAAAACTTTTGATTTTTAAGCGATTTAGACAAAATTAAGACCACTCGAAAGACCAAATTTTGGTTTATCTAAAAAACAAGAGTTTTGGAAAATCCGTTGAAAAACCTGGAAAATATGGCCAATTCAAAAAACATCTAATATCAAAAAGCGAATTTTTAAAATCTGAAATTTGACTATTTTGATATTGTATAATTTCTTGAATTGGCCATATTTTTCTTGTTTTTCAACGGATTTTTGAAAACTCTTATTATTTAGACTGTCCATTAATTGCTCTTTCGAATGACTTTGGTTTTGTCTAAATTTGCCAAAACGTGACAAATATAAAATTGGTTAAAATTAAGCAAAAACGCTTAAAAATCCAAGATTATTGGATTCAAATGGACACAAAACTTTTGATTTTTAAGCGATTTAGACAAAATTTAGACCACTCGAAAGAGCAAATATTGGTCTATCAAAAAAAAAGAGTTTTGGAAAATCCGTTGAAAAACATGGAAAATATGGACAATTCAAAAAACATCTAATATCAAAAAGCGAATTTTTAAAATCTGAAATTTGACTATTTTGATATTGTATGATTTCTTGAATTGGCCATATTTTTCTTGTTTTTCAACGGATTTTTGAAAACTCTTATTATTTAGACTGTCCATTAATTGCTCTTTCGAATGACTTTGGTTTTGTCTAAATTGCAAAATTGTGACAAATATGAAATTGGTTAAAATTAAGCAAAAACACTTAAAAATCCAAGATTATTGGATTCAAATGGATACAAAACTTTTGATTTTAAAGGGATTTAGACAAAATTAAGACCGCTCGAAAGAGCAAATATTGGTCTATCTAAAAAACAACAGTTTTGGAAAATCCGTTGAAAAACATGTAAAATATGGCCAATTCAAAAAACATCTAATATCAAAAAGCGAATTTTTAAAATTTGAAATTTGATTATTTTGATATTGTATGATTTCTTGAATTGGCCATATTTTTCTTGTTTTTCAACGGATTTTTGAAAACTCTTATTATTTAGACTGTCCATTAATTGCTCTTTCGAATGACTTTGGTTTTGTCTAAATTTGCCAAAACGTGACAAATATAAAATTGGTTAAAATTAAGCAAAAACGCTTAAAAATCCAAGATTATTGGATTCAAATGGACACAAAACTTTTGATTTTTAAGCGATTTAGACAAAATTTAGACCACTCGAAAGAGCAAATATTGGTCTATCAAAAAAAAAAGAGTTTTGGAAAATCCGTTGAAAAACATGGAAAATATGGACAATTCAAAAAACATCTAATATCAAAAAGCGAATTTTTAAAATCTGAAATTTGACTATTTTGATATTGTATGATTTCTTGAATTGGCCATATTTTTCTTGTTTTTCAACGGATTTTTGAAAACTCTTATTATTTAGACTGTCCATTAATTGCTCTTTCGAATGACTTTGGTTTTGTCTAAATTGCAAAATTGTGACAAATATGAAATTGGTTAAAATTAAGCAAAAACACTTAAAAATCCAAGATTATTGGATTCAAATGGACACAAAACTTTTGATTTTAAAGGGATTTAGACAAAATTAAGACCGCTCGAAAGAGCAAATATTGGTCTATCTAAAAAACAACAGTTTTGGAAAATCCGTTGAAAAACATGTAAAATATGGCCAATTCAAAAAACATCTAATATCAAAAAGCGAATTTTTAAAATTTGAAATTTGATTATTTTGATATTGTATGATTTCTTGAATTGGCCATATTTTTCTTGTTTTTCAACGGATTTTTGAAAACTCTTATTATTTAGGCTGTCCATTAATTGCTCTTTCGAATGACTTTGGTTTTGTCTAAATTGCCAAAACGTGACAAATATTGGATTTTTAAGTGTTTTTGCTTAACTTTAACCAATTTTATATTTGTCACAATTTTGCAATTTAGACAAAACCAAAGTCATTCGAAAGAGCAATTAATGGACAGCCTAAATAATAAGAGTTTTCAAAAATCCGTTGAAAGACAAGAAAAATATGGCCAATTCAAGAAATCATACAATATCAAAATAATCAAATTTCAAATTTTAAAAATTCGCTTTTTGATATTAGATGTTTTTTGAATTGGCCATATTTTACATGTTTTTCAACGGATTTTCCAAAACTCTTGTTTTTTAGATAGACCAATATTTGCTCTTTCGAGTGGTCTTAATTTTGTCTAAATCCCTTTAAAATCAAAAGTTTTGTGTCCATTTGAATCCAATAATCTTGGATTTTTAAGTGTTTTTGCTTAATTTTAACCAATTTCATATTTGTCACAATTTTGCAATTTAGACAAAACCAAAGTCATTCGAAAGAGCAATTAATGGACAGTCTAAATAATAAGAGTTTTCAAAAATCCGTTGAAAAACAAGAAAAATATGGCCAATTCAAGAAATCATACAATATCAAAATAGTCAAATTTCAGATTTTAAAAATTCACTTTTTGATATTAGATGTTTTTTGAATTGGCTATATTTTCCATGTTTTTCAACGGATTTTCCAAAACTCTTGTTTTTTAGATAGACCAATATTTGCTCTTTCGAATGGTCTTAATTTTGTCTAAATCGCTTAAAAATCAAAAGTTTTGTGTCCATTTGAATCCAATAATCTTGGATTTTTAGCGTTTTTGCTTAATTTTAACTAATTTTATATTTGTCACGTTTTGGCAATTTAGACAAAACCAAAGTCATTCGAAAGAGCAATTAATGGACAGTCTAAATAATAAGAGTTTTCAAAAATCCGTTGATAAACAAGAAAAATATGGCCAATTCAAGAAATCATACAATATCAAAATAGTCAAATTTCAGATTTTAAAAATTCGCTTTTTGATATTAGATGTTTTTTGAATTGGCCATATTTTCCATGTTTTTCAACGGATTTTCCAAAACTCTTGTTTTTTAGATAGACCAATATTTGCTCTTTCCAGTTGTCTTAATTTTGTCTAAATCGCTTTAATATCAAAAGTTTTTTGTCCATTTGAATCCAATAATCTTGGATTTTTAAGCGTTTTTGCTTAATTTTAACCAATTTTATATTTGTCACGTTTTGGCAATTTAGACAAAACCAAAGTCATTCGATAGAGCAATTAATGGACAGTCTAAATAATAAGAGTTTTCAAAAATCCGTTGAAATCAAGAAAAATATGGCCAATTCAAGAAACCATACAATATCAAAATAGTCAAATTTCAGATTTTAAAAATTCGCTTTTTGATATTAGATGTTTTTTGAATTGGCCATATTTTCCATGTTTTTCAACGGATTTTCCAAAACTCTTGTTTTTTAAATAGACCAAAATTTGGTCTTTCGAGTGGTCTTAATTTTTTCTAAATCGCTTTAAAATCAAAAGTTTTGTGTCCATTTGAATCCAATAATCTTGGATTTTTAAGCGTTTTTGCTTAATTTTAACCAATTTTATATTTGTCACAATTTTGCAATTTAGACAAAACCAAAGTCATTCGAAAGAGCAATTAATGGACAGTCTAAATAATAAGAGTTTTAAAAATCCGTTGAAAAACAAGAAAAATATGGCCAATTCAAGAAATCATACAATATCAAAATGGTCAAATTTCAGATTTTAAAAATTCGCTTTTTGATATTAGATGTTTTTTGAATTGGCCATATTTTCCATGTTTTTCAACGGATTTTCCAAAACTCTTGTTTTTTAGATAGACCAATATTTGCTCTTTCGAGTGGTCTTAATTTTGTCTAAATCGCTTTAAAATCAAAAGTTTTTTGTCCATTTGAATCCAATAATCTTGGATTTTTAAGCGTTTTTGCTTAATTTTAACCAATTTTATATTTGTCACGTTTTGGTAATTTAGACAAAACCAAATTCATTCGAAAGAGCAATTAATGGACAGTCCAAATAATAAGAGTTTTCAAAAATCCGTTGATAAACAAGAAAAATATGGCCAATTCAAGAAATCATACAATATCAAAATAGTCAAATTTCAGATTTTAAAAATTCGCTTTTTGATATTAGATGTTTTTTGAATTGGCCATATTTTCCATGTTTTTCAACGGATTTTCCAAAACTCTTGTTTTTTAAATAGACCAAAATTTGGTCTTTCGAGTGGTCTTAATTTTTTCTAAATCGCTTTAAAATCAAAAGTTTTGTGTCCATTTGAATCCAATAATCTTGGATTTTTAAGTGTTTTTGCTTAGTTTTAACCTATTTTATATTTTCACAATTTTGCAATTTAGACAAAACCAAAGTCATTCGAAAGAGCAATTAATGGACAGTCTAAATAATAAGAGTTTTCAAAAATCCGTTGAAAAACAAGAAAAATATGGCCAATTCAAGAAACCATACAATATCAAAATAGTCAAATTTCAGATTTTAAAAATTCGCTTTTTGATATTAGATGTTTTTTGAATTGGCTATATTTTCCATGTTTTTCAACGGATTTTCCAAAACTTTTGTTTTTTAGATAGACCAAAATTTGGTCTTTCGAGTGGTCTTAATTTTGTCTAAATCGCTCTAAAATCAAAAGTTTTGTGTCCATTTGAATCCAATAATCTTGGATTTTTAAGTGTTTTTGCTTAATTTTAACCAATTTTATATTTGTCACAATTTTGCAATTTAGACAAAACCAAAGTCATTCGAAAGAGCAATTAATGGACAGTCTAAATAATAAGAGTTTTCAAAAATCCGTTGAAAAACAAGAAAAATATGGCCAATTCAAGAAACCATACAATATCAAAATAGTCAAATTTCAGATTTTAAAAATTCGCTTTTTGATATTAGATGTTTTTTGAATTGGCTATATTTTCCATGTTTTTCAACGGATTTTCCAAAACTCTTGTTTTTTAGATAGACCAAAATTTGGTCTTTCGAGTGGTCTTAATTTTGTCTAAATTGCTTTAAAATCAAAAGTTTTGTGTCCATTTGAATCCAATAATCTTGGATTTTTAAGTGTTTTTGCTTAATTTTAACCAATTTTATATTTGTCACAATTTTGCAATTTAGACAAAACCAAAGTCATTCGAAAGAGCAATTAATGCACAGTCTAAATAATAAGAGTTTTGAAAAATCCGGTGAAAAACAAGAAAAATAAGGCCAATTCAAGAAACCATACAATATCAAAATAGTCAAATTTCAGATTTTAAAAATTCGCTTTTTGATATTAGATGTTTTTTGAATTGGCTATATTTTCCATGTTTTTCAACGGATTTTCCAAAACTCTTGTTTTTTAGATAGACCAAAATTTGGTCTTTCGAGTGGTCTTAATTTTGTCTAAATCGCTCTAAAATCAAAAGTTTTGTGTCCATTTGAATCCAATAATCTTGGATTTTTAAGTGTTTTTGCTTAATTTTAACCAATTTTATATTTGTCACAATTATGCAATTTAGACAAAACCAAAGTCATTCGAAAGAGCAATTAATGGACAGTCTAAATAATAAGAGTTTTAAAAATCCGTTGAAAAACAACAAAAATATGGCCAATTCAAGAAATCATACAATATCAAAATGGTCAAATTTCAGATTTTAAAAATTCGCTTTTTGATATTAGATGTTTTTTGAATTGGCCATATTTTCCAGGTTTTTCAACGGATTTTCCAAAACTCTTGTTTTTTAGATAGACCAAAATTTGGTCTTTCGAGTGGTCTTAATTTTTTCTAAATCGCTTTAAAATCAAAAGTTTTGTGTCCATTTGAATCCAATAATCTTGGATTTTTAAGTGTTTCTGCTTAATTTTAACCAATTTTATATTTGTCACAATTTTGCAATTTAGACAAAACCAAAGTCATTCGAAAGAGCAATTAATGGACAGTCTAAATAATAAGAGTTTTCAAAAATCCGTTGAAAAACAAGAAAAATATGGCCAATTCAAGAAACCATACAATATCAAAATAGTCAAATTTCAGATTTTAAAAATTCGCTTTTTGATATTAGATGTTTTTTGAATTGGCTATATTTTCCATGTTTTTCAACGGATTTTCCAAAACTCTTGTTTTTTAGATAGACCAAAATTTGGTCTTTCGAGTGGTCTTAATTTTGTCTAAATTGCTTTAAAATCAAAAGTTTTGTGTCCATTTGAATCCAATAATCTTGGATTTTTAAGTGTTTTTGCTTAATTTTAACCAATTTTATATTTGTCACAATTTTGCAATTTAGACAAAACCAAAGTCATTCGAAAGAGCAATTAATGCACAGTCTAAATAATAAGAGTTTTGAAAAATCCGGTGAAAAACAAGAAAAATAAGGCCAATTCAAGAAACCATACAATATCAAAATAGTCAAATTTCAGATTTTAAAAATTCGCTTTTTGATATTAGATGTTTTTTGAATTGGCTATATTTTCCATGTTTTTCAACGGATTTTCCAAAACTCTTGTTTTTTAGATAGACCAAAATTTGGTCTTTCGAGTGGTCTTAATTTTTTCTAAATCGCTTTAAAATCAAAAGTTTTGTGTCCATTTGAATCCAATAATCTTCGATTTTTAAGTGTTTTTGCTTAATTTTAACCAATTTTATATTTGTCACAATTTTGCAATTTAGACAAAACCAAAGTCATTCGAAAGAGCAATTAATGGACAGTCTAAATAATAAGAGTTTTCAAAAATCCGTTGAAAAACAAGAAAAATATGGCCAATTCAAGAAACCATACAATATCAAAATAGTCAAATTTCAGATTTTAAAAATTCGCTTTTTGATATTAGATGTTTTTTGATTTGGCTATATTTTCCATGTTTTTCAACGGATTTTCCAAAACTCTTGTTTTTTAGATAGACCAAAATTTGGTCTTTCGAGTGGTCTTAATTTTGTCTAAATTGCTTTAAAATCAAAAGTTTTGTGTCCATTTGAATCCAATAATCTTGGATTTTTAAGTGTTTTTGCTTAATTTTAACCAATTTTATATTTGTCACAATTTTGCAATTTAGACAAAACCAAAGTCATTCGAAAGAGCAATTAATGGACAGTCTAAATAATAAGAGTTTTCAAAAATCCGTTGAAAAACAAGAAAAATATGGCCAATTCAAGAAATCATACAATATCAAAATAGTCATATTAAAAATTCACTTTTTGATATTAGATGTTTTTTGAATTGGCTATATTTTCCATGTTTTTCAACGGATTTTCCAAAACTCTTGTTTTTTAGATAGACCAATATTTGCTCTTTCGAATGGTCTTAATTTTGTCTAAATCGCTTAAAAATCAAAAGTTTTGTGTCCATTTGAATCCAATAATCTTGGATTTTTAGCGTTTTTGCTTAATTTTAACTAATTTTATATTTGTCACAATTTTGCAATTTAGACAAAACCAAAGTCATTCGAAAGAGCAATTAATGCACAGTCTAAATAATAAGAGTTTTGAAAAATACTGTGAAAAACAAGAAAAATAAGGCCAATTCAAGAAACCATACAATATCAAAATAGTCAAATTTCAGATTTTAAAAATTCGCTTTTTGATATTAGATGTTTTTTGAATTGGCCATATTTTCCATGTTTTTCAACGGATTTTCCAAAACTCTTGTTTTTTAGATAGACCAATATTTGCTCTTTCGAGTGGTCTTAATTTTGTCTAAATCGCTTTAAAATCAAAAGTTTTTTGTCCATTTGAATCCAATAATCTTGGATTTTTAAGCGTTTTTGCTTAATTTTAACCAATTTTATATTTGTCACGTTTTGGCAATTTAGACAAAACCAAAGTCATTCGAAAGAGCAATTAATGGACAGTCCAAATAATAAGAGTTTTCAAAAATCCGTTGATAAACAAGAAAAATATGGCCAATTCAAGAAATCATACAATATCAAAATAGTCAAATTTCAGATTTTAAAAATTCGCTTTTTGATATTAGATGTTTTTTGAATTGGCCATATTTTCCATGTTTTTCAACGGATTTTCCAAAACTCTTGTTTTTTAAATAGACCAAAATTTGGTCTTTCGAGTGGTCTTAATTTTTTCTAAATCGCTTTAAAATCAAAAGTTTTGTGTCCATTTGAATCCAATAATCTTGGATTTTTAAGTGTTTTTGCTTAGATTTAACCTATTTTATATTTTCACAATTTTGCAATTTAGACAAAACCAAAGTCATTCGAAAGAGCAATTAATGGACAGTCTAAATAATAAGAGTTTTCAAAAATCCGTTGAAAAACAAGAAAAATATGGCCAATTCAAGAAACCATACAATATCAAAATAGTCAAATTTCAGATTTTAAAAATTCGCTTTTTGATATTAGATGTTTTTTGAATTGGCTATATTTTCCATGTTTTTCAACGGATTTTCCAAAACTCTTGTTTTTTAGATAGACCAAAATTTGGTCTTTCGAGTGGTCTTAATTTTGTCTAAATCGCTCTAAAATCAAAAGTTTTGTGTCCATTTGAATCCAATAATCTTGGATTTTTAAGTGTTTTTGCTTAATTTTAACCAATTTTATATTTGTCACAATTATGCAATTTAGACAAAACCAAAGTCATTCGAAAGAGCAATTAATGGACAGTCTAAATAATAAGAGTTTTAAAAATCCGTTGAAAAACAAGAAAAATATGGCCAATTCAAGAAATCATACAATATCAAAATGGTCAAATTTCAGATTTTAAAAATTCGCTTTTTGATATTAGATGTTTTTTGAATTGGCCATATTTTCCAGGTTTTTCAACGGATTTTCCAAAACTCTTGTTTTTTAGATAGACCAAAATTTGGTCTTTCGAGTGGTCTTAATTTTTTCTAAATCGCTTTAAAATCAAAAGTTTTGTGTCCATTTGAATCCAATAATCTTGGATTTTTAAGTGTTTTTGCTTAATTTTAACCAATTTTATATTTGTCACAATTTTGCAATTTAGACAAAACCAAAGTCAGTCGAAAGAGCAATTAATGGACAGTCTAAATAATAAGAGTTTTCAAAAATCCGTTGAAAAACAAGAAAAATATGGCCAATTCAAGAAACCATACAATATCAAAATAGTCAAATTTCAGATTTTAAAAATTCGCTTTTTGATATTAGATGTTTTTTGAATTGGCTATATTTTCCATGTTTTTCAACGGATTTTCCAAAACTCTTGTTTTTTAGATAGACCAAAATTTGGTCTTTCGAGTGGTCTTAATGTTGTCTAAATTGCTTTAAAATCAAAAGTTTTGTGTCCATTTGAATCCAATAATCTTGGATTTTTAAGTGTTTTTGCTTAATTTTAACCAATTTTATATTGGTCACAATTTTGCAATTTAGACAAAACCAAAGTCATTCGAAAGAGCAATTATTGCACAGTCTAAATAATAAGAGTTTTGAAAAATCCTGTGAAAAACAAGAAAAATAAGGCCAATTCAAGAAACCATACAATATCAAAATAGTCAAATTTCAGATTTTAAAAATTCGCTTTTTGATATTAGATGTTTTTTGAACTGGCCATATTTTCCATGTTTTTCAACGGATTTTCCAAAACTCTTGTTTTTTAGATAGACCAAAATTTGGTCTTTCGAGTGGTCTTAATTTTGTCTAAATCGCTTTAAAATCAAAAGTTTTGTGTCCATTTGAATCCAATAATCTTGGATTTTTAAGCGTTTTTGCTTAATTTTAACCAATTTTATATTTGTCACAATTTTGCAATTTAGACAAAACCAAAGTCATTCGAAAGAGCAAATAATGGACAGTCTAAATAATAAGAGTTTTCAAAAATCCGTTGAAAAACAAGAAAAATACGGCCAATTCAAGAAATCATACAATAGCAAAATAGTCAAATTTCAGATTTTAAAAATTCGCTTTTTGATATTAGATGTTTTTTGAATTGGCCATATTTTCCATGTTTTTCAACGGATTTTCCAAAACTCTTGTTTTTTAGATAGACCAATATTTGCTCTTTCGAGTGGTCTTAATTTTGTCTAAATCGCTTTAATATCAAAAGTTTTTTGTCCATTTGAATCCAATAATCTTGGATTTTTAAGCGTTTTTCTTAATTTTAACCAATTTAATATTTGTCACGTTTTGGCAATTTAGACAAAAAAAAGTCATTCGAAAGAGCATTTAATGGACAGTCTTAATAATAAGAGTTTTCAAAAATCCGTTGAAAAACAAGAAAAATACGGCCAATTCAAGAAATCATACAATAGCAAAATAGTCAAATTTCAGATTTTAAAAATTCGCTTTTTGATATTAGATGTTTTTTGAATTGGCCATATTTTCCATGTTTTTCAACGGATTTTCCAAAACTCTTGTTTTTTAGATAGACCAAAATTTGGTCTTTCGAGTGGTCTTAATTTGGTCTAAATCGCTTAAAAATCAAAAGTTTTGTGTCCATTTGAATCCAATAATCTTGGATTTTTAAGAGTTTTTGCTTAATTTTAACCAATTTTATATTTGTCACAATTTTGCAATTTAGACAAAACCAAAGTCATTCGAAAGAGCAATTATTGCACAGTCTAAATAATAAGAGTTTTGAAAAATCCTGTGAAAAACAAGAAAAATAAGGCCAATTCAAGAAACCATACAATATCAAAATAGTCAAATTTCAGATTTTAAAAATTCGCTTTTTGATATTAGATGTTTTTTGAATTGGCTATATTTTCCATGTTTTTCAACGGATTTTCCAAAACTCTTGTTTTTTAGATAGACCAAAATTTGGTCTTTGAGTGGTCTTAATTTTGTCTAAATCGCTCTAAAATCAAAAGTTTTGTGTCCATTTGAATCCAATAATCTTGGATTTTTAAGAGTTTTTGCTTAATTTTAACCAATTTTATATTTGTCACAATTTTGCAATTTAGACAAAACCAAAGTCATTCGAAAGAGCAATTAATGGACAGTCTAAATAATAAGAGTTTTCAAAAATCCGTTGAAAAACAAGAAAAATATGGCCAATTCAAGAAATCATACAATATCAAAATAGTCAAATTTCAGATTTTAAAAATTCGCTTTTTGATATTAGATGTTTTTTGAATTGGCCATATTTTCCAGGTTTTTCAACGGATTTTCCAAAACTCTTGTTTTTTAGATAGACCAAAATTTGGTCTTTTGAGTGGTCTTAATTTTTTCTAAATCGCTTTAAAATCAAAAGTTTTGTGTCCATTTGAATCCAATAATCTTGGATTTTTAAGTGTTTTTGCTTAATTTTAACCAATTTCATATTTGTCACAATTTTGCAATTTAGACAAAACCAAAGTCATTCGAAAGAGCAATTAATGGACAGTCTAAATAATAAGAGTTTTCAAAAATCCGTTGAAAAACAAGAAAAATATGGCCAATTCAAGAAATCATACAATATCAAAATAGTCAAATTTCAGATTTTAAAAATTCGCTTTTAGATATTAGATGTTTTTTGAATTGGCCATATTTTCCAGGTTTTTCAACGGATTTTCCAAAACTCTTGTTTTTTTGATAGACCAATATTTGCTCTTTCGAGTGGTCTTAATTTTGTCTAAATCGCTTAAAAATCAAAAGTTTTGTGTCCATTTGAATCCAATAATCTTGGATTTTTAAGCGTTTTTGCTTAATTTTAACCAATTTTACATTTGTCACGTTTTGGCAAATTTAGACAAAACTAAAGTCATTCGAAAGAGCAATTAATGGACAGTCTAAATAATAAGAGTTTTCAAAAATCCGTTGAAAAACAAGAAAAATATGGCCAATCCAAGAAATCATACAATATCAAAATAGTAAAATTTCAGATTTTAAAAATTCGCTTTTTGATATTAGATGTTTTTTGAATTGGCCATATTTTCCATGTTTTTCAACGGATTTTCCAAAACTCTTGTTTTTTAGATAGACCAAAATTTGGTCTTTCGAGTGGTCTTAATTTTGTCTAAATCGCTTTAAAATCAAAAGTTTTGTGTCCATTTGAATCCAATAATCTTGGATTTTTAAGCGTTTTTGCTTAATTTTAACCAATTTTATATTTGTCACAATTTTGCAATTTAGACAAAACCAAAGTCATTCGAAAGAGCAAATAATGGACAGTCTAAATAATAAGAGTTTTCAAAAATCCGTTGAAAAACAAGAAAAATACGGCCAATTCAAGAAATCATACAATAGCAAAATAGTCAAATTTCAGATTTTAAAAATTCGCTTTTTGATATTAGATGTTTTTTGAATTGGCCATATTTTCCATGTTTTTCAACGGATTTTCCAAAACTCTTGTTTTTTAGATAGACCAATATTTGCTCTTTCGAGTGGTCTTAATTTTGTCTAAATCGCTTTAATATCAAAAGTTTTTTGTCCATTTGAATCCAATAATCTTGGATTTTTAAGCGTTTTTCTTAATTTTAACCAATTTAATATTTGTCACGTTTTGGCAATTTAGACAAAAAAAAAGTCATTCGAAAGAGCATTTAATGGACAGTCTTAATAATAAGAGTTTTCAAAAATCCGTTGAAAAACAAGAAAAATACGGCCAATTCAAGAAATCATACAATAGCTAAATAGTCAAATTTCAGATTTTAAAAATTCGCTTTTTGATATTAGATGTTTTTTGAATTGGCCATATTTTCCATGTTTTTCAACGGATTTTCCAAAACTCTTGTTTTTTAGATAGACCAAAATTTGGTCTTTCGAGTGGTCTTAATTTGGTCTAAATCGCTTAAAAATCAAAAGTTTTGTGTCCATTTGAATCCAATAATCTTGGATTTTTAAGAGTTTTTGCTTAATTTTAACCAATTTTATATTTGTCACAATTTTGCAATTTAGACAAAACCAAAGTCATTCGAAAGAGCAATTATTGCACAGTCTAAATAATAAGAGTTTTGAAAAATCCTGTGAAAAACAAGAAAAATAAGGCCAATTCAAGAAACCATACAATATCAAAATAGTCAAATTTCAGATTTTAAAAATTCGCTTTTTGATATTAGATGTTTTTTGAATTGGCTATATTTTCCATGTTTTTCAACGGATTTTCCAAAACTCTTGTTTTTTTAGATAGACCAAAATTTGGTCTTTGAGTGGTCTTAATTTTGTCTAAATCGCTCTAAAATCAAAAGTTTTGTGTCCATTTGAATCCAATAATCTTGGATTTTTAAGAGTTTTTGCTTAATTTTAACCAATTTTATATTTGTCACAATTTTGCAATTTAGACAAAACCAAAGTCATTCGAAAGAGCAATTAATGGACAGTCTAAATAATAAGAGTTTTCAAAAATCCGTTGAAAAACAAGAAAAATATGGCCAATTCAAGAAATCATACAATATCAAAATAGTCAAATTTCAGATTTTAAAAATTCGCTTTTTGATATTAGATGTTTTTTGAATTGGCCATATTTTCCAGGTTTTTCAACGGATTTTCCAAAACTCTTGTTTTTTAGATAGACCAAAATTTGGTCTTTTGAGTGGTCTTAATTTTTTCTAAATCGCTTTAAAATCAAAAGTTTTGTGTCCATTTGAATCCAATAATCTTGGATTTTTAAGTGTTTTTGCTTAATTTTAACCAATTTCATATTTGTCACAATTTTGCAATTTAGACAAAACCAAAGTCATTCGAAAGAGCAATTAATGGACAGTCTAAATAATAAGAGTTTTCAAAAATCCGTTGAAAAACAAGAAAAATATGGCCAATTCAAGAAATCATACAATATCAAAATAGTCAAATTTCAGATTTTAAAAATTCGCTTTTAGATATTAGATGTTTTTTGAATTGGCCATATTTTCCAGGTTTTTCAACGGATTTTCCAAAACTCTTGTTTTTTTGATAGACCAATATTTGCTCTTTCGAGTGGTCTTAATTTTGTCTAAATCGCTTAAAAATCAAAAGTTTTGTGTCCATTTGAATCCAATAATCTTGGATTTTTAAGCGTTTTTGCTTAATTTTAACCAATTTTACATTTGTCACGTTTTGGCAAATTTAGACAAAACTAAAGTCATTCGAAAGAGCAATTAATGGACAGTCTAAATAATAAGAGTTTTCAAAAATCCGTTGAAAAACAAGAAAAATATGGCCAATCCAAGAAATCATACAATATCAAAATAGTAAAATTTCAGATTTTAAAAATTCGCTTTTTGATATTAGATGTTTTTTGAATTGGCCATATTTTCCATGTTTTTCAACGGATTTTCCAAAACTCTTGTTTTTTAGATAGACCAAAATTTGGTCTTTCGAGTGGTCTTAATTTTGTCTAAATCGCTTTAAAATCAAAAGTTTTGTGTCCATTTGAATCCAATAATCTTGGATTTTTAAGCGTTTTTGCTTAATTTTAACCAATTTTATATTTGTCACAATTTTGCAATTTAGACAAAACCAAAGTCATTCGAAAGAGCAAATAATGGACAGTCTAAATAATAAGAGTTTTCAAAAATCCGTTGAAAAACAAGAAAAATACGGCCAATTCAAGAAATCATACAATAGCAAAATAGTCAAATTTCAGATTTTAAAAATTCGCTTTTTGATATTAGATGTTTTTTGAATTGGCCATATTTTCCATGTTTTTCAACGGATTTTCCAAAACTCTTGTTTTTTAGATAGACCAATATTTGCTCTTTCGAGTGGTCTTAATTTTGTCTAAATCGCTTTAATATCAAAAGTTTTTTGTCCATTTGAATCCAATAATCTTGGATTTTTAAGCGTTTTTCTTAATTTTAACCAATTTAGTATTTGTCACGTTTTGGCAATTTAGACAAAAAAAAAGTCATTCGAAAGAGCATTTAATGGACAGTCTTAATAATAAGAGTTTTCAAAAATCCGTTGAAAAACAAGAAAAATACGGCCAATTCAAGAAATCATACAATAGCAAAATAGTCAAATTTCAGATTTTAAAAATTCGCTTTTTGATATTAGATGTTTTTTGAATTGGCCATATTTTCCATGTTTTTCAACGGATTTTCCAAAACTCTTGTTTTTAGATAGACCAAAATTTGGTCTTTCGAGTGGTCTTAATTTTGTCTAAATCGCTTTAAAATCAAAAGATTTGTGTCCATTTGAATCCAATAATCTTGGATTTTTAAGCGTTTTTGCTTAATTTTAACCAATTTTATATTTGTCACAATTTTGCAATTTAGACAAAACCAAAGTCATTCGAAAGAGCAAATAATGGACAGTCTAAATAATAAGAGTTTTCAAAAATCCGTTGAAAAACAAGAAAAATATGGCCAATTCAAGAAATCATATAATATCAAAATAGTCAAATTTCAGATTTTAAAAACTCGCTTTTTGATATTAGATGTTTTTTGAATTGGCCATATTTTCCAGGTTTTTCAACGGATTTTCCAAAACTCTTGTTTTTTAGATAAACCAAAATTTGGTCTTTGAGTGGTCTTAATTTTGTCTAAATCGCTCTAAAATCAAAAGTTTTGTGTCCATTTGAATCCAATAATCTTGGATTTTTAAGAGTTTTTGCTTAATTTTAACCAATTTTATATTTGTCACAATTTTGCAATTTAGACAAAACCAAAGTCATTCGAAAGAGCAATTAATGGACAGTCTAAATAATAAGAGTTTTCAAAAATCCGTTGAAAAACAAGAAAAATATGGCCAATTCAAGAAATCATACAATATCAAAATAGTCAAATTTCAGATTTTAAAAATTCGCTTTTTGATATTAGATGTTTTTTGAATTGGCCATATTTTCCAGGTTTTTCAACGGATTTTCCAAAACTCTTGTTTTTTAGATAGACCAAAATTTGGTCTTTTGAGTGGTCTTAATTTTTTCTAAATCGCTTTAAAATCAAAAGTTTTGTGTCCATTTGAATCCAATAATCTTGGATTTTTAAGTGTTTTTGCTTAATTTTAACCAATTTCATATTTGTCACAATTTTGCAATTTAGACAAAACCAAAGTCATTCGAAAGAGCAATTAATGGACAGTCTAAATAATAAGAGTTTTCAAAAATCCGTTGAAAAACAAGAAAAATATGGCCAATTCAAGAAATCATACAATATCAAAATAGTCAAATTTCAGATTTTAAAAATTCACTTTTTGATATTAGATGTTTTTTGAATTGGCTATATTTTCCATGTTTTTCAACGGATTTTCCAAAACTCTTGTTTTTTAGATAGACCAATATTTTCTCTTTCGAGTGGTCTTAATTTTGTCTAAATCTCTTTAATATCAAAAGTTTTTTGTCCATTTGAATCCAATAATCTTGGATTTTTAAGCGTTTTTGCTTAATTTTAACCAATTTTATATTTGTCACGTTTTGGCAATTTAGACAAAACCAAAGTCATTCGAAAGAGCAATTAATGGACAGTCTAAATAATAAGAGTTTTCAAAAATCCGTTGAAAAACAAGAAAAATATGGCCAATTCAAGAAACCATACAATATCAAAATAGTCAAATTTCAGATTTTAAAAATTCGCTTTTTGATATTAGATGTTTTTTGAATTGGCCATATTTTCCATGTTTTTCAACGGATTTTCCAAAACTCTTGTTTTTTAAATAGACCAAAATTTGGTCTTTCGAGTGGTCTTAATTTTTTCTAAATCGCTTTAAAATCAAAAGTTTTGTGTCCATTTGAATCCAATAATCTTGGATTTTTAAGCGTTTTTGCTTAATTTTAACCAATTTTATATTTGTCACAATTTTGCAATTTAGACAAAACCAAAGTCATTCGAAAGAGCAATTAATGGACAGTCTAAATAATAAGAGTTTTAAAAATCCGTTGAAAAACAAGAAAAATATGGCCAATTGAAGAAATCATACAATATCAAAATGGTCAAATTTCAGATTTTAAAAATTCGCTTTTTGATATTAGATGTTTTTTGAATTGGCCATATTTTCCATGTTTTTCAACGGATTTTCCAAAACTCTTGTTTTTTAGATAGACCAATATTTGCTCTTTCGAGTGGTCTTAATTTTGTCTAAATCGCTTTAAAATTAAAAGTTTTTTGTCCATTTGAATCCAATAATCTTGGATTTTTAAGCGTTTTTGCTTAATTTTAACCAATTTTATATTTGTCACGTTTTGGCAATTTAGACAAAACCAAAGTCATTCGAAAGAGCAATTAATGGACAGTCCAAATAATAAGAGTTTTCAAAAATCCGTTGATAAACAAGAAAAATATGGCCAATTCAAGAAATCATACAATATCAAAATAGTCAAATTTCAGATTTTAAAAATTCGCTTTTTGATATTAGATGTTTTTTGAATTGGCCATATTTTCCATGTTTTTCAACGGATTTTCCAAAACTCTTGTTTTTTAAATAGACCAAAATTTGGTCTTTCGAGTGGTCTTAATTTTTTCTAAATCGCTTTAAAATCAAAAGTTTTGTGTCCATTTGAATCCAATAATCTTGGATTTTTAAGTGTTTTTGCTTAGTTTTAACCTATTTTATATTTTCACAATTTTGCAATTTAGACAAAACCAAAGTCATTCGAAAGAGCAATTAATGGACAGTCTAAATAATAAGAGTTTTCAAAAATCCGTTGAAAAACAAGAAAAATATGGCCAATTCAAGAAACCATACAATATCAAAATAGTCAAATTTCAGATTTTAAAAATTCGCTTTTTGATATTAGATGTTTTTTGAATTGGCTATATTTTCCATGTTTTTCAACGGATTTTCCAAAACTCTTGTTTTTTAGATAGACCAAAATTTGGTCTTTCGAGTGGTCTTAATTTTGTCTAAATCGCTCTAAAATCAAAAGTTTTGTGTCCATTTGAATCCAATAATCTTGGATTTTTAAGTGTTTTTGCTTAATTTTAACCAATTTTATATTTGTCACAATTATGCAATTTAGACAAAACCAAAGTCATTCGAAAGAGCAATTAATGGACAGTCTAAATAATAAGAGTTTTAAAAATCCGTTGAAAAACAAGAAAAATATGGCCAATTCAAGAAATCATACAATATCAAAATGGTCAAATTTCAGATTTTAAAAATTCGCTTTTTGATATTAGATGTTTTTTGAATTGGCCATATTTTCCAGGTTTTTCAACGGATTTTCCAAAACTCTTGTTTTTTAGATAGACCAAAATTTGGTCTTTCGAGTGGTCTTAATTTTTTCTAAATCGCTTTAAAATCAAAAGTTTTGTGTCCATTTGAATCCAATAATCTTGGATTTTTAAGTGTTTTTGCTTAATTTTAACCAATTTTATATTTGTCACAATTTTGCAATTTAGACAAAACCAAAGTCATTCGAAAGAGCAATTAATGGACAGTCTAAATAATAAGAGTTTTCAAAAATCCGTTGAAAAACAAGAAAAATATGGCCAATTCAAGAAACCATACAATATCAAAATAGTCAAATTTCAGATTTTAAAAATTCGCTTTTTGATATTAGATGTTTTTTGAATTGGCTATATTTTCCATGTTTTTCAACGGATTTTCCAAAACTCTTGTTTTTTAGATAGACCAAAATTTGGTCTTTCGAGTGGTCTTAATTTTGTCTAAATCGCTCTAAAATCAAAAGTTTTGTGTCCATTTGAATCCAATAATCTTGGATTTTTAAGTGTTTTTGCTTAATTTTAACCAATTTTATATTTGTCACAATTATGCAATTTAGACAAAACCAAAGTCATTCGAAAGAGCAATTAATGGACAGTCTAAATAATAAGAGTTTTAAAAATCCGTTGAAAAACAAGAAAAATATGGCCAATTCAAGAAATCATACAATATCAAAATGGTCAAATTTCAGATTTTAAAAATTCGCTTTTTGATATTAGATGTTTTTTGAATTGGCCATATTTTCCAGGTTTTTCAACGGATTTTCCAAAACTCTTGTTTTTTAGATAGACCAAAATTTGGTCTTTTGAGTGGTCTTAATTTTTTCTAAATCGCTTTAAAATCAAAAGTTTTGTGTCCATTTGAATCCAATAATCTTGGATTTTTAAGTGTTTTTGCTTAATTTTAACCAATTTTATATTTGTCACAATTTTGCAATTTAGACAAAACCAAAGTCATTCGAAAGAGCAATTAATGGACAGTCTAAATAATAAGAGTTTTCAAAAATCCGTTGAAAAACAAGAAAAATATGGCCAATTCAAGAAACCATACAATATCAAAATAGTCAAATTTCAGATTTTAAAAATTCGCTTTTTGATATTAGATGTTTTTTGAATTGGCTATATTTTCCATGTTTTTCAACGGATTTTCCAAAACTCTTGTTTTTTAGATAGACCAAAATTTGGTCTTTCGAGTGGTCTTAATTTTGTCTAAATTGCTTTAAAATCAAAAGTTTTGTGTCCATTTGAATCCAATAATCTTGGATTTTTAAGTGTTTTTGCTTAATTTTAACCAATTTTATATTTGTCACAATTTTGCAATTTAGACAAAACCAAAGTCATTCGAAAGAGCAATTAATGCACAGTCTAAATAATAAGAGTTTTGAAAAATTATGTGAAAAACAAGAAAAATAAGGCCAATTCAAGAAACCATACAATATCAAAATAGTCAAATTTCAGATTTTAAAAATTCGCTTTTTGATATTAGATGTTTTTTGAATTGGCTATATTTTCCATGTTTTTCAACGGATTTTCCAAAACTCTTGTTTTTTAGATAGACCAAAATTTGGTCTTTGAGTGGTCTTAATTTTGTCTAAATCGCTCTAAAATCAAAAGTTTTGTGTCCATTTGAATCCAATAATCTTGGATTTTTAAGAGTTTTTGCTTAATTTTAACCAATTTTATATTTGTCACAATTTTGCAATTTAGACAAAACCAAAGTCATTCGAAAGAGCAATTAATGGACAGTCTAAATAATAAGAGTTTTCAAAAATCCGTTGAAAAACAAGAAAAATATGGCCAATTCAAGAAATCATACAATATCAAAATAGTCAAATTTCAGATTTTAAAAATTCGCTTTTTGATATTAGATGTTTTTTGAATTGGCCATATTTTCCAGGTTTTTCAACGGATTTTCCAAAACTCTTGTTTTTTAGATAGACCAAAATTTGGTCTTTTGAGTGGTCTTAATTTTTTCTAAATCGCTTTAAAATCAAAAGTTTTGTGTCCATTTGAATCCAATAATCTTGGATTTTTAAGTGTTTTTGCTTAATTTTAACCAATTTCATATTTGTCACAATTTTGCAATTTAGACAAAACCAAAGTCATTCGAAAGAGCAATTAATGGACAGTCTAAATAATAAGAGTTTTCAAAAATCCGTTGAAAAACAAGAAAAATATGGCCAATTCAAGAAATCATACAATATCAAAATAGTCAAATTTCAGATTTTAAAAATTCGCTTTTAGATATTAGATGTTTTTTGAATTGGCCATATTTTCCAGGTTTTTCAACGGATTTTCCAAAACTCTTGTTTTTTTGATAGACCAATATTTGCTCTTTCGAGTGGTCTTAATTTCGTCTAAATCGCTTAAAAATCAAAAGTTTTGTGTCCATTTGAATCCAATAATCTTGGATTTTTAAGCGTTTTTGCTTAATTTTAACCAATTTTATATTTGTCACGTTTTGGCAAATCTAGACAAAACTAAAGTCATTCGAAAGAGCAATTAATGGACAGTCTAAATAATAAGAGTTTTCAAAAATCCGTTGAAAAACAAGAAAAATATGGACAATCCAAGAAATCATACAATATCAAAATAGTAAAATTTCAGATTTTAAAAATTCGCTTTTTGATATTAGATGTTTTTTGAATTGGCTATATTTTCCATGTTTTTCAACGGATTTTCCAAAACTCTTGTTTTTTAGATAGACCAAAATTTGGTCTTTCGAGTGGTCTTAATTTTGTCTAAATCGCTCTAAAATCAAAAGTTTTGTGTCCATTTGAATCCAATAATCTTGGATTTTTAAGTGTTTTTGCTTAATTTTAACCAATTTTATATTTGTCACAATTATGCAATTTAGACAAAACCAAAGTCATTCGAAAGAGCAATTAATGGACAGTCTAAATAATAAGAGTTTTAAAAATCCGTTGAAAAACAAGAAAAATATGGCCAATTCAAGAAATCATACAATATCAAAATGGTCAAATTTCAGATTTTAAAAATTCGCTTTTTGATATTAGATGTTTTTTGAATTGGCCATATTTTCCAGGTTTTTCAACGGATTTTCCAAAACTCTTGTTTTTTAGATAGACCAAAATTTGGTCTTTCGAGTGGTCTTAATTTTTTCTAAATCGCTTTAAAATCAAAAGTTTTGTGTCCATTTGAATCCAATAATCTTGGATTTTTAAGTGTTTTTGCTTAATTTTAACCAATTTTATATTTGTCACAATTTTGCAATTTAGACAAAACCAAAGTCATTCGAAAGAGCAATTAATGGACAGTCTAAATAATAAGAGTTTTCAAAAATCCGTTGAAAAACAAGAAAAATATGGCCAATTCAAGAAACCATACAATATCAAAATAGTCAAATTTCAGATTTTAAAAATTCGCTTTTTGATATTAGATGTTTTTTGAATTGGCTATATTTTCCATGTTTTTCAACGGATTTTCCAAAACTCTTGTTTTTTAGATAGACCAAAATTTGGTCTTTCGAGTGGTCTTAATTTTGTCTAAATCGCTCTAAAATCAAACGTTTTGTGTCCATTTGAATCCAATAATCTTGGATTTTTAAGTGTTTTTGCTTAATTTTAACCAATTTTATATTTGTCACAATTATGCAATTTAGACAAAACCAAAGTCATTCGAAAGAGCAATTAATGGACAGTCTAAATAATAAGAGTTTTAAAAATCCGTTGAAAAACAAGAAAAATATGGCCAATTCAAGAAATCATACAATATCAAAATAGTCAAATTTCAGATTTTAAAAATTCGCTTTTTGATATTAGATGTTTTTTGAATTGGCCATATTTTCCAGGTTTTTCAACGGATTTTCCAAAACTCTTGTTTTTTAGATAGACCAAAATTTGGTCTTTTGAGTGGTCTTAATTTTTTCTAAATCGCTTTAAAATCAAAAGTTTTGTGTCCATTTGAATCCAATAATCTTGGATTTTTAAGTGTTTTTGCTTAATTTTAACCAATTTCATATTTGTCACAATTTTGCAATTTAGACAAAACCAAAGTCATTCGAAAGAGCAATTAATGGACAGTCTAAATAATAAGAGTTTTCAAAAATCCGTTGAAAAACAAGAAAAATATGGCCAATTCAAGAAATCATACAATATCAAAATAGTCAAATTTCAGATTTTAAAAATTCGCTTTTAGATATTAGATGTTTTTTGAATTGGCCATATTTTCCAGGTTTTTCAACGGATTTTCCAAAACTCTTGTTTTTTTGATAGACCAATATTTGCTCTTTCGAGTGGTCTTAATTTCGTCTAAATCGCTTAAAAATCAAAAGTTTTGTGTCCATTTGAATCCAATAATCTTGGATTTTTAAGCGTTTTTGCTTAATTTTAACCAATTTTATATTTGTCACGTTTTGGCAAATCTAGACAAAACTAAAGTCATTCGAAAGAGCAATTAATGGACAGTCTAAATAATAAGAGTTTTCAAAAATCCGTTGAAAAACAAGAAAAATATGGACAATCCAAGAAATCATACAATATCAAAATAGTAAAATTTCAGATTTTAAAAATTCGCTTTTTGATATTAGATGTTTTTTGAATTGGCTATATTTTCCATGTTTTTCAACGGATTTTCCAAAACTCTTGTTTTTTAGATAGACCAAAATTTGGTCTTTCGAGTGGTCTTAATTTTGTCTAAATCGCTCTAAAATCAAAAGTTTTGTGTCCATTTGAATCCAATAATCTTGGATTTTTAAGTGTTTTTGCTTAATTTTAACCAATTTTATATTTGTCACAATTATGCAATTTAGACAAAACCAAAGTCATTCGAAAGAGCAATTAATGGACAGTCTAAATAATAAGAGTTTTAAAAATCCGTTGAAAAACAAGAAAAATATGGCCAATTCAAGAAATCATACAATATCAAAATGGTCAAATTTCAGATTTTAAAAATTCGCTTTTTGATATTAGATGTTTTTTGAATTGGCCATATTTTCCAGGTTTTTCAACGGATTTTCCAAAACTCTTGTTTTTTAGATAGACCAAAATTTGGTCTTTCGAGTGGTCTTAATTTTTTCTAAATCGCTTTAAAATCAAAAGTTTTGTGTCCATTTGAATCCAATAATCTTGGATTTTTAAGTGTTTTTGCTTAATTTTAACCAATTTTATATTTGTCACAATTTTGCAATTTAGACAAAACCAAAGTCATTCGAAAGATCAATTAATGGACAGTCTAAATAATAAGAGTTTTCAAAAATCCGTTGAAAAACAAGAAAAATATGGCCAATTCAAGAAATCATACAATATCAAAATAGTCAAATTTCAGATTTTAAAAATTCGCTTTTAGATATTAGATGTTTTTTGAATTGGCCATATTTTCCAGGTTTTTCAACGGATTTTCCAAAACTCTTGTTTTTTTGATAGACCAATATTTGCTCTTTCGAGTGGTCTTAATTTCGTCTAAATCGCTTAAAAATCAAAAGTTTTGTGTCCATTTGAATCCAATAATCTTGGATTTTTAAGCGTTTTTGCTTAATTTTAACCAATTTTATATTTGTCACGTTTTGGCAAATCTAGACAAAACTAAAGTCATTCGAAAGAGCAATTAATGGACAGTCTAAATAATAAGAGTTTTCAAAAATCCGTTGAAAAACAAGAAAAATATGGACAATCCAAGAAATCATACAATATCAAAATAGTAAAATTTCAGATTTTAAAAATTCGCTTTTTGATATTAGATGTTTTTTGAATTGGCTATATTTTCCATGTTTTTCAACGGATTTTCCAAAACTCTTGTTTTTTAGATAGACCAAAATTTGGTCTTTCGAGTGGTCTTAATTTTGTCTAAATCGCTCTAAAATCAAAAGTTTTGTGTCCATTTGAATCCAATAATCTTGGATTTTTAAGTGTTTTTGCTTAATTTTAACCAATTTTATATTTGTCACAATTATGCAATTTAGACAAAACCAAAGTCATTCGAAAGAGCAATTAATGGACAGTCTAAATAATAAGAGTTTTAAAAATCCGTTGAAAAACAAGAAAAATATGGCCAATTCAAGAAATCATACAATATCAAAATGGTCAAATTTCAGATTTTAAAAATTCGCTTTTTGATATTAGATGTTTTTTGAATTGGCCATATTTTCCAGGTTTTTCAACGGATTTTCCAAAACTCTTGTTTTTTAGATAGACCAAAATTTGGTCTTTCGAGTGGTCTTAATTTTTTCTAAATCGCTTTAAAATCAAAAGTTTTGTGTCCATTTGAATCCAATAATCTTGGATTTTTAAGTGTTTTTGCTTAATTTTAACCAATTTTATATTTGTCACAATTTTGCAATTTAGACAAAACCAAAGTCATTCGAAAGAGCAATTAATGGACAGTCTAAATAATAAGAGTTTTCAAAAATCCGTTGAAAAACAAGAAAAATATGGCCAATTCAAGAAACCATACAATATCAAAATAGTCAAATTTCAGATTTTAAAAATTCGCTTTTTGATATTAGATGTTTTTTGAATTGGCTATATTTTCCATGTTTTTCAACGGATTTTCCAAAACTCTTGTTTTTTAGATAGACCAAAATTTGGTCTTTCGAGTGGTCTTAATTTTGTCTAAATCGCTCTAAAATCAAAAGTTTTGTGTCCATTTGAATCCAATAATCTTGGATTTTTAAGTGTTTTTGCTTAATTTTAACCAATTTTATATTTGTCACAATTATGCAATTTAGACAAAACCAAAGTCATTCGAAAGAGCAATTAATGGACAGTCTAAATAATAAGAGTTTTAAAAATCCGTTGAAAAACAAGAAAAATATGGCCAATTCAAGAAATCATACAATATCAAAATGGTCAAATTTCAGATTTTAAAAATTCGCTTTTTGATATTAGATGTTTTTTGAATTGGCCATATTTTCCAGGTTTTTCAACGGATTTTCCAAAACTCTTGTTTTTTAGATAGACCAAAATTTGGTCTTTCGAGTGGTCTTAATTTTTTCTAAATCGCTTTAAAATCAAAAGTTTTGTGTCCATTTGAATCCAATAATCTTGGATTTTTAAGTGTTTTTGCTTAATTTTAACCAATTTTATATTTGTCACAATTTTGCAATTTAGACAAAACCAAAGTCATTCGAAAGAGCAATTAATGGACAGTCTAAATAATAAGAGTTTTCAAAAATCCGTTGAAAAACAAGAAAAATATGGCCAATTCAAGAAACCATACAATATCAAAATAGTCAAATTTCAGATTTTAAAAATTCGCTTTTTGATATTAGATGTTTTTTGAATTGGCTATATTTTCCATGTTTTTCAACGGATTTTCCAAAACTCTTGTTTTTTAGATAGACCAAAATTTGGTCTTTCGAGTGGTCTTAATTTTGTCTAAATTGCTTTAAAATCAAAAGTTTTGTGTCCATTTGAATCCAATAATCTTGGATTTTTAAGTGTTTTTGCTTAATTTTAACCAATTTTATATTTGTCACAATTTTGCAATTTAGACAAAACCAAAGTCATTCGAAAGAGCAATTAATGCACAGTCTAAATAATAAGAGTTTTGAAAAATTATGTGAAAAACAAGAAAAATAAGGCCAATTCAAGAAACCATACAATATCAAAATAGTCAAATTTCAGATTTTAAAAATTCGCTTTTTGATATTAGATGTTTTTTGAATTGGCTATATTTTCCATGTTTTTCAACGGATTTTCCAAAACTCTTGTTTTTTAGATAGACCAAAATTTGGTCTTTGAGTGGTCTTAATTTTGTCTAAATCGCTCTAAAATCAAAAGTTTTGTGTCCATTTGAATCCAATAATCTTGGATTTTTAAGAGTTTTTGCTTAATTTTAACCAATTTTATATTTGTCACAATTTTGCAATTTAGACAAAACCAAAGTCATTCGAAAGAGCAATTAATGGACAGTCTAAATAATAAGAGTTTTCAAAAATCCGTTGAAAAACAAGAAAAATATGGCCAATTCAAGAAATCATACAATATCAAAATAGTCAAATTTCAGATTTTAAAAATTCGCTTTTTGATATTAGATGTTTTTTGAATTGGCCATATTTTCCAGGTTTTTCAACGGATTTTCCAAAACTCTTGTTTTTTAGATAGACCAAAATTTGGTCTTTTGAGTGGTCTTAATTTTTTCTAAATCGCTTTAAAATCAAAAGTTTTGTGTCCATTTGAATCCAATAATCTTGGATTTTTAAGTGTTTTTGCTTAATTTTAACCAATTTCATATTTGTCACAATTTTGCAATTTAGACAAAACCAAAGTCATTCGAAAGAGCAATTAATGGACAGTCTAAATAATAAGAGTTTTCAAAAATCCGTTGAAAAACAAGAAAAATATGGCCAATTTAAGAAATCATACAATATCAAAATAGTCAAATTTCAGATTTTAAAAATTCGCTTTTAGATATTAGATGTTTTTTGAATTGGCCATATTTTCCAGGTTTTTCAACGGATTTTCCAAAACTCTTGTTTTTTTGATAGACCAATATTTGCTCTTTCGAGTGGTCTTAATTTTGTCTAAATCGCTTAAAAATCAAAAGTTTTGTGTCCATTTGAATCCAATAATCTTGGATTTTTAAGCGTTTTTGCTTAATTTTAACCAATTTTATATTTGTCACGTTTTGGCAAATTTAGACAAAACTAAAGTCATTCGAAAGAGCAATTAATGGACAGTCTAAATAATAAGAGTTTTCAAAAATCCGTTGAAAAACAAGAAAAATATGGACAATCCAAGAAATCATACAATATCAAAATAGTAAAATTTCAGATTTTAAAAATTCGCTTTTTGATATTAGATGTTTTTTGAATTGGCTATATTTTCCATGTTTTTCAACGGATTTTCCAAAACTCTTGTTTTTTAGATAGACCAAAATTTGGTCTTTCGAGTGGTCTTAATTTTGTCTAAATCGCTTTAAAATCAAAAGTTTTGTGTCCATTTGAATCCAATAATCTTGGATTTTTAGCGTTTTTGCTTAATTTTAACTAATTTTATATTTGTCACGTTTTGGCAATTTAGACAAAACCAAAGTCATTCGAAAGAGCAATTAATGGACAGTCTAAATAATAAGAGTTTTCAAAAATCCGTTGATAAACAAGAAAAATATGGCCAATTCAAGAAATCACACAATATCAAAATAGTCAAATTTCAGATTTTAAAAATTCGCTTTTTGATATTAGATGTTTTTTGAATTGGCCATATTTTCCATGTTTTTCAACGGATTTTCCAAAACTCTTGTTTTTTAGATAGACCAATATTTGCTCTTTCGAGTGGTCTTAATTTTGTCTAAATCGCTTTAATATCAAAAGTTTTTTGTCCATTTGAATCCAATAATCTTGGATTTTTAAGCGTTTTTCTTAATTTTAACCAATTTAATATTTGTCACGTTTTGGCAATTTAGACAAAAAAAAAGTCATTCGAAAGAGCATTTAATGGACAGTCTTAATAATAAGAGTTTTCAAAAATCCGTTGAAAAACAAGAAAAATACGGCCAATTCAAGAAATCATACAATAGCAAAATAGTCAAATTTCAGATTTTAAAAATTCGCTTTTTGATATTAGATGTTTTTTGAATTGGCCATATTTTCCATGTTTTTCAACGGATTTTCCAAAACTCTTGTTTTTTAGATAGACCAAAATTTGGTCTTTCGAGTGGTCTTAATTTGGTCTAAATCGCTTAAAAATCAAAAGTTTTGTGTCCATTTGAATCCAATAATCTTGGATTTTTAAGCGTTTTTGCTTAATTTTAACCAATTTTATATTTGTCACAATTTTGCAATTTAGACAAAACCAAAGTCATTCGAAAGAGCAAATAATGGACAGTCTAAATAATAAGAGTTTTCAAAAATCCGTTGAAAAACAAGAAAAATATGGCCAATCCAAGAAATCATACAATATCAAAATAGTAAAATTTCAGATTTTAAAAATTCGCTTTTTGATATTAGATGTTTTTTGAATTGGCCATATTTTCCATGTTTTTCAACGGATTTTCCAAAACTCTTGTTTTTTAGATAGACCAAAATTTGGTCTTTCGAGTGGTCTTAATTTTGTCTAAATCGCTTTAAATTCAAAAGTTTTGTGTCCATTTGAATCCAATAATCTTGGATTTTTAAGCGTTTTTGCTTAATTTTAACCAATTTTATATTTGTCACAATTTTGCAATTTAGACAAAACCAAAGTCATTCGAAAGAGCAAATAATGGACAGTCTAAATAATAAGAGTTTTCAAAAATCCGTTGAAAAACAAGAAAAATATGGCCAATTCAAGAAATCATACAATATCAAAATAGTCAAATTTCAGATTTTAAAAATTCACTTTTTGATATTAGATGTTTTTTGAATTGGCTTTATTTTCCATGTTTTTCAACGGATTTTCCAAAACTCTTGTTTTTTAGATAGACCAAAATTTGGTCTTTCGAGTGGTCTTAATTTTGTCTAAATCGCTTTAAAATCAAAAGTTTTGTGTCCATTTGAATCCAATAATCTTGGATTTTTAGCGTTTTTGCTTAATTTTAACTAATTTTATATTTGTCACGTTTTGGCAATTTAGACAAAACCAAAGTCATTCGAAAGAGCAATTAATGGACAGTCTAAATAATAAGAGTTTTCAAAAATCCGTTGATAAACAAGAAAAATATGGCCAATTCAAGAAATCACACAATATCAAAATAGTCAAATTTCAGATTTTAAAAATTCGCTTTTTGATATTAGATGTTTTTTGAATTGGCCATATTTTCCATGTTTTTCAACGGATTTTCCAAAACTCTTGTTTTTTAGATAGACCAATATTTGCTCTTTCGAGTGGTCTTAATTTTGTCTAAATCGCTTTAATATCAAAAGTTTTTTGTCCATTTGAATCCAATAATCTTGGATTTTTAAGCGTTTTTCTTAATTTTAACCAATTTAATATTTGTCACGTTTTGGCAATTTAGACAAAAAAAAAGTCATTCGAAAGAGCATTTAATGGACAGTCTTAATAATAAGAGTTTTCAAAAATCCGTTGAAAAACAAGAAAAATACGGCCATTTCAAGAAATCATACAATAGCAAAATAGTCAAATTTCAGATTTTAAAAATTCGCTTTTTGATATTAGATGTTTTTTGAATTGGCCATATTTTCCATGTTTTTCAACGGATTTTCCAAAACTCTTGTTTTTTAGATAGACCAAAATTTGGTCTTTCGAGTGGTCTTAATTTGGTCTAAATCGCTTAAAAATCAAAAGTTTTGTGTCCATTTGAATCCAATAATCTTGGATTTTTAAGCGTTTTTGCTTAATTTTAACCAATTTTATATTTGTCACAATTTTGCAATTTAGACAAAACCAAAGTCATTCGAAAGAGCAAATAATGGACAGTCTAAATAATAAGAGTTTTCAAAAATCCGTTGAAAAACAAGAAAAATATGGCCAATCCAAGAAATCATACAATATCAAAATAGTAAAATATCAGATTTTAAAAATTCGCTTTTTGATATTAGATGTTTTTTGAATTGGCCATATTTTCCATGTTTTTCAACGGATTTTCCAAAACTCTTGTTTTTTAGATAGACCAAAATTTGGTCTTTCGAGTGGTCTTAATTTTGTCTAAATCGCTTTAAAATCAAAAGTTTTGTGTCCATTTGAATCCAATAATCTTGGATTTTTAAGCGTTTTTGCTTAATTTTAACCAATTTTATATTTGTCACAATTTTGCAATTTAGACAAAACCAAAGTCATTCGAAAGAGCAAATAATGGACAGTCTAAATAATAAGAGTTTTCAAAAATCCGTTGAAAAACAAGAAAAATATGGCCAATCCAAGAAATCATACAATATCAAAATAGTAAAATTTCAGATTTTAAAAATTCGCTTTTTGATATTAGATGTTTTTTGAATTGGCCATATTTTCCATGTTTTTCAACGGATTTTCCAAAACTCTTGTTTTTTAGATAGACCAAAATTTGGTCTTTCGAGTGGTCTTAATTTTGTCTAAATCGCTTTAAAATCAAAAGTTTTGTGTCCATTTGAATCCAATAATCTTGGATTTTTAAGCGTTTTTGCTTAATTTTAACCAATTTTATATTTGTCACAATTTTGCAATTTAGACAAAACCAAAGTCATTCGAAAGAGCAAATAATGGACAGTCTAAATAATAAGAGTTTTCAAAAATCCGTTGAAAAACAAGAAAAATATGGCCAATTCAAGAAATCATACAATATCAAAATAGTCAAATTTCAGATTTTAAAAATTCACTTTTTGATATTAGATGTTTTTTGAATTGGCTTTATTTTCCATGTTTTTCAACGGATTTTCCAAAACTCTTGTTTTTTAGATAGACCAAAATTTGGTCTTTCGAGTGGTCTTAATTTTGTCTAAATCGCTTTAAAATCAAAAGTTTTGTGTCCATTTGAATCCAATAATCTTGGATTTTTAGCGTTTTTGCTTAATTTTAACTAATTTTATATTTGTCACGTTTTGGCAATTTAGACAAAACCAAAGTCATTCGAAAGAGCAATTAATGGACAGTCTAAATAATAAGAGTTTTCAAAAATCCGTTGATAAACAAGAAAAATATGGCCAATTCAAGAAATCACACAATATCAAAATAGTCAAATTTCAGATTTTAAAAATTCGCTTTTTGATATTAGATGTTTTTTGAATTGGCCATATTTTCCATGTTTTTCAACGGATTTTCCAAAACTCTTGTTTTTTAGATAGACCAATATTTGCTCTTTCGAGTGGTCTTAATTTTGTCTAAATCGCTTTAATATCAAAAGTTTTTTGTCCATTTGAATCCAATAATCTTGGATTTTTAAGCGTTTTTCTTAATTTTAACCAATTTAATATTTGTCACGTTTTGGCAATTTAGACAAAAAAAAAAAGTCATTCGAAAGAGCATTTAATGGACAGTCTTAATAACAAGAGTTTTCAAAAATCCGTTGAAAAACAAGAAAAATACGGCCAATTCAAGAAATCATACAATAGCAAAATAGTCAAATTTCAGATTTTAAAAATTCGCTTTTTGATATTAGATGTTTTTTGAATTGGCCATATTTTCCATGTTTTTCAACGGATTTTCCAAAACTCTTGTTTTTTAGATAGACCAAAATTTGGTCTTTCGAGTGGTCTTAATTTGGTCTAAATCGCTTAAAAATCAAAAGTTTTGTGTCCATTTGAATCCAATATTCTTGGATTTTTAAGCGTTTTTGCTTAATTTTAACCAATTTTATATTTGTCACAATTTTGCAATTTAGACAAAACCAAAGTCATTCGAAAGAGCAAATAATGGACAGTCTAAATAATAAGAGTTTTCAAAAATCCGTTGAAAAACAAGAAAAATATGGCCAATCCAAGAAATCATACAATATCAAAATAGTAAAATTTCAGATTTTAAAAATTCGCTTTTTGATATTAGATGTTTTTTGAATTGGCCATATTTTCCATGTTTTTCAACGGATTTTCCAAAACTCTTGTTTTTTAGATAGACCAAAATTTGGTCTTTCGAGTGGTCTTAATTTTGTCTAAATCGCTTTAAAATCAAAAGTTTTGTGTCCATTTGAATCCAATAATCTTGGATTTTTAGCGTTTTTGCTTAATTTTAACTAATTTTATATTTGTCACGTTTTGGCAATTTAGACAAAACCAAAGTCATTCGAAAGAGCAATTAATGGACAGTCTAAATAATAAGAGTTTTCAAAAATCCGTTGATAAACAAGAAAAATATGGCCAATTCAAGAAATCACACAATATCAAAATAGTCAAATTTCAGATTTTAAAAATTCGCTTTTTGATATTAGATGTTTTTTGAATTGGCCATATTTTCCATGTTTTTCAGCGGATTTTCCAAAACTCTTGTTTTTTAGATAGACCAATATTTGCTCTTTCGAGTGGTCTTAATTTTGTCTAAATCGCTTTAATATCAAAAGTTTTTTGTCCATTTGAATCCAATAATCTTGGATTTTTAAGCGTTTTTCTTAATTTTAACCAATTTAATATTTGTCACGTTTTGGCAATTTAGACAAAAAAAAAAGTCATTCGAAAGAGCATTTAATGGACAGTCTTAATAATAAGAGTTTTCAAAAATCCGTTGAAAAACAAGAAAAATACGGCCAATTCAAGAAATCATACAATAGCAATATAGTCAAATTTCAGATTTTAAAAATTCGCTTTTTGATATTAGATGTTTTTTGAATTGGCCATATTTTCCATGTTTTTCAACGGATTTTCCAAAACTCTTGTTTTTTAGATAGACCAAAATTTGGTCTTTCGAGTGGTCTTAATTTGGTCTAAGTCGCTTAAAAATCAAAAGTTTTGTGTCCATTTGAATCCAATAATCTTGGATTTTTAAGCGTTTTTGCTTAATTTTAACCAATTTTATATTTGTCACGTTTTGGCAATTTAGACAAAACCAAAGTCTTTCGAAAGAGCAATTAATGGACAGTCTAAATAATAAGAGTTTTCAAAAATCCGTTGAAAAACAAGAAAAATATGGCCAATTCAAGAAATCATACAATATCAAAATAGTCAAATTTCAGATTTTAAAAATTCGCTTTTTGATATTAGATGTTTTTTGAATTGGCCATATTTTCCATATTTTTCAACGGATTTTCCAAAACTCTTGTTTTTTAGATAGACCAAAATTTGGTCTTTCGAGTGGTCTTAATTTGGTCTAAATCGCTTAAAAATCAAAAGTTTTGTGTCCATTTGAATCCAATAATCTTGGATTTTTAAGCGTTTTTGCTTAATTTTAACCAATTTTATATTTGTCACAATTTTGCAATTTAGACAAAACCAAAGTCATTCGAAAGAGCAAATAATGGACAGTCTAAATAATAAGAGTTTTCAAAAATCCGTTGAAAAACAAGAAAAATATGGCCAATCCAAGAAATCATACAATATCAAAATAGTAAAATTTCAGATTTTAAAAATTCGCTTTTTGATATTAGATGTTTTTTGAATTGGCCATATTTTCCATGTTTTTCAACGGATTTTCCAAAACTCTTGTTTTTTAGATAGACCAAAATTTGGTCTTTCGAGTGGTCTTAATTTTGTCTAAATCGCTTTAAAATCAAAAGTTTTGTGTCCATTTGAATCCAATAAACTTGGATTTTTAAGCGTTTTTGCTTAATTTTAACCAATTTTATATTTGTCACAATTTTGCAATTTAGACAAAACCAAAGTCATTCGAAAGAGCAAATAATGGACAGTCTAAATAATAAGAGTTTTCAAAAATCCGTTGAAAAACAAGAAAAATATGGCCAATTCAAGAAATCATACAATATCAAAATAGTCAAATTTCAGATTTTAAAAATTCACTTTTTGATATTAGATGTTTTTTGAATTGGCTTTATTTTCCATGTTTTTCAACGGATTTTCCAAAACTCTTGTTTTTTAGATAGACCAAAATTTGGTCTTTCGAGTGGTCTTAATTTTGTCTAAATAGCTTTAAAATCAAAAGTTTTGTGTCCATTTGAATCCAATAATCTTGGATTTTTAGCGTTTTTGCTTAATTTTAACTAATTTTATATTTGTCACGTTTTGGCAATTTAGACAAAACCAAAGTCATTCGAAAGAGCAATTAATGGACAGTCTAAATAATAAGAGTTTTCAAAAATCCGTTGATAAACAAGAAAAATATGGCCAATTCAAGAAATCACACAATATCAAAATAGTCAAATTTCAGATTTTAAAAATTCGCTTTTTGATATTAGATGTTTTTTGAATTGGCCATATTTTCCATGTTTTTCAACGGATTTTCCAAAACTCTTGTTTTTTAGATAGACCAATATTTGCTCTTTCGAGTGGTCTTAATTTTGTCTAAATCGCTTTAATATCAAAAGTTTTTTGTCCATTTGAATCCAATAATCTTGGATTTTTAAGCGTTTTTCTTAATTTTAACCAATTTAATATTTGTCACGTTTTGGCAATTTAGACAAAAAAAAAGTCATTCGAAAGAGCATTTAATGGACAGTCTTAATAATAAGAGTTTTCAAAAATCCGTTGAAAAACAAGAAAAATACGGCCAATTCAAGAAATCATACAATAGCAATATAGTCAAATTTCAGATTTTAAAAATTCGCTTTTTGATATTAGATGTTTTTTGAATTGGCCATATTTTCCATGTTTTTCAACGGATTTTCCAAAACTCTTGTTTTTTAGATAGACCAAAATTTGGTCTTTCGAGTGGTCTTAATTTGGTCTAAATCGCTTAAAAATCAAAAGTTTTGTGTCCGTTTGAATCCAATAATCTTGGATTTTTAGCGTTTTTGCTTAATTTTAACTAATTTTATATTTGTCACGTTTTGGCAATTTAGACAAAACCAAAGTCATTCGAAAGAGCAATTAATGGACAGTCTAAATAATAAGAGTTTTCAAAAATCCGTTGATAAACAAGAAAAATATGGCCAATTCAAGAAATCACACAATATCAAAATAGTCAAATTTCAGATTTTAAAAATTCGCTTTTTGATATTAGATGTTTTTTGAATTGGCCATATTTTCCATGTTTTTCAACGGATTTTCCAAAACTCTTGTTTTTTAAATAGACCAAAATTTGGTCTTTCGAGTGGTCTTAATTTTTTCTAAATCGCTTTAAAATCAAAAGTTTTGTGTCCATATGAATCCAATAATCTTGGATTTTTAAGCGTTTTTGCTTAATTTTAACCAATTTTATATTTGTCACGTTTTGGCAATTTAGACAAAACCAAAGTCTTTCGAAAGAGCAATTAATGGACAGTCTAAATAATAAGAGTTTTCAAAAATCCGTTGAAAAACAAGAAAAATATGGCCAATTCAAGAAACCATACAATATCAAAATAGTCAAATTTCAGATTTTAAAAATTCGCTTTTTGATATTAGATGTTTTTTGAATTGGCCATATTTTCCATGTTTTTCAACGGATTTTCCAAAACTCTTGTTTTTTAGATAGACCAAAATTTGGTCTTTCGAGTGGTCTTAATTTGGTCTAAATCGCTTAAAAATCAAAAGTTTTGTGTCCATTTGAATCCAATAATCTTGGATTTTTAAGCGTTTTTGCTTAATTTTAACCAATTTTATATTTGTCACAATTTTGCAATTTAGACAAAACCAAAGTCATTCGAAAGAGCAAATAATGGACAGTCTAAATAATAAGAGTTTTCAAAAATCCGTTGAAAAACAAGAAAAATATGGCCAATCCAAGAAATCATACAATATCAAAATAGTAAAATTTCAGATTTTAAAAATTCGCTTTTTGATATTAGATGTTTTTTGAATTGGCCATATTTTCCATGTTTTTCAACGGATTTTCCAAAACTCTTGTTTTTTAGATAGACCAAAATTTGGTCTTTCGAGTGGTCTTAATTTTGTCTAAATCGCTTTAAAATCAAAAGTTTTGTGTCCATTTGAATCCAATAATCTTGGATTTTTAAGCGTTTTTGCTTAATTTTAACCAATTTTATATTTGTCACAATTTTGCAATTTAGACAAAACCAAAGTCATTCGAAAGAGCAAATAATGGACAGTCTAAATAATAAGAGTTTTCAAAAATCCGTTGAAAAACAAGAAAAATATGGCCAATTCAAGAAATCATACAATATCAAAATAGTCAAATTTCAGATTTTAAAAATTCACTTTTTGATATTAGATGTTTTTTGAATTGGCTTTATTTTCCATGTTTTTCAACGGATTTTCCAAAACTCTTGTTTTTTAGATAGACCAAAATTTGGTCTTTCGAGTGGTCTTAATTTTGTCTAAATCGCTTTAAAATCAAAAGTTTTGTGTCCATTTGAATCCAATAATCTTGGATTTTTAGCGTTTTTGCTTAATTTTAACTAATTTTATATTTGTCACGTTTTGGCAATTTAGACAAAACCAAAGTCATTCGAAAGAGCAATTAATGGACAGTCTAAATAATAAGAGTTTTCAAAAATCCGTTGATAAACAAGAAAAATATGGCCAATTCAAGAAATCACACAATATCAAAATAGTCAAATTTCAGATTTTAAAAATTCGCTTTTTGATATTAGATGTTTTTTGAATTGGCCATATTTTCCATGTTTTTCAACGGATTTTCCAAAACTCTTGTTTTTTAGATAGACCAATATTTGCTCTTTCGAGTGGTCTTAATTTTGTCTAAATCGCTTTAATATCAAAAGTTTTTTGTCCATTTGAATCCAATAATCTTGGATTTTTAAGCGTTTTTCTTAATTTTAACCAATTTAATATTTGTCACGTTTTGGCAATTTAGACAAAAAAAAAGTCATTCGAAAGAGCATTTAATGGACAGTCTTAATAATAAGAGTTTTCAAAAATCCGTTGAAAAACAAGAAAAATACGGCCAATTCAAGAAATCATACAATAGCAATATAGTCAAATTTCAGATTTTAAAAATTCGCTTTTTGATATTAGATGTTTTTTGAATTGGCCATATTTTCCATGTTTTTCAACGGATTTTCCAAAACTCTTGTTTTTTAGATAGACCAAAATTTGGTCTTTCGAGTGGTCTTAATTTGGTCTAAATCGCTTAAAAATCAAAAGTTTTGTGTCCATTTGAATCCAATAATCTTTTATTTTTAAGCGTTTTTGCTTAATTTTAACCAATTTTATATTTGTCACGTTTTGGCAATTTAGACAAAACCAAAGTCTTTCGAAAGAGCAATTAATGGACAGTCTAAATAATAAGAGTTTTCAAAAATCCGTTGAAAAACAAGAAAAATATGGCCAATTCAAGAAACCATACAATATCAAAATAGTCAAATTTCAGATTTTAAAAATTCGCTTTTTGATATTAGATGTTTTTTGAATTGGCCATATTTTCCATGTTTTTCAACGGATTTTCCAAAACTCTTGTTTTTTAAATAGACCAAAATTTGGTCTTTCGAGTGGTCTTAATTTTTTCTAAATCGCTTTAAAATCAAAAGTTTTGTGTCCATTTGAATCCAATAATCTTGGATTTTTAAGCGTTTTTTCTTAATTTTAACCAATTTTATATTTGTCACAGTTTTGCAATTTAGACAAAACCAAAGTCATTCGAAAGAGCAAATAATGGACAGTCTAAATAATAAGAGTTTTCAAAAATCCGTTGAAAAACAAGAAAAATATGGCCAATTCAAGAAATCATACAATATCAAAATAGTCAAATTTCAGATTTTAAAAATTCACTTTTTGATATTAGATGTTTTTTGAATTGGCTATATTTTCCATGTTTTTCAACGGATTTTCCAAAACTCTTGTTTTTTATATAGACCAATATTTGGTCTTTCGAATGGTCTTAATTTTGTCTAAATCGCTTAAAAATCAAAAGTTTTGTGTCCATTTGAATCCAATAATCTTGGATTTTTAAGCGTTTTTGCTTAATTTTAACCAATTTTATATTTGTCACGTTTTGGCAATTTAGACAAAACCAAAGTCATTCGAAAGAGCAATTAATGGACAGTCTAAATAATAAGAGTTTTCAAAAATCCGTTGATAAACAAGAAAAATATGGCCAATTCAAGAAATCACACAATATCAAAATAGTCAAATTTCAGATTTTAAAAATTCGCTTTTTGATATTAGATGTTTTTTGAATTGGCCATATTTTCCATGTTTTTCAACGGATTTTCCAAAACTCTTGTTTTTTAGATAGACCAATATTTGCTCTTTCGAGTGGTCTTAATTTTGTCTAAATCGCTTTAATATCAAAAGTTTTTTGTCCATTTGAATCCAATAATCTTGGATTTTTAAGCGTTTTTCTTAATTTTAACCAATTTAATATTTGTCACGTTTTGGCAATTTAGACAAAAAAAAAGTCATTCGAAAGAGCATTTAATGGACAGTCTTAATAATAAGAGTTTTCAAAAATCCGTTGAAAAACAAGAAAAATACGGCCAATTCAAGAAATCATACAATAGCAATATAGTCAAATTTCAGATTTTAAAAATTCGCTTTTTGATATTAGATGTTTTTTGAATTGGCCATATTTTCCATGTTTTTCAACGGATTTTCCAAAACTCTTGTTTTTTAGATAGACCAAAATTTGGTCTTTCGAGTGGTCTTAATTTGGTCTAAATCGCTTAAAAATCAAAAGTTTTGTGTCCATTTGAATCCAATAATCTTGGATTTTTAAGCGTTTTTGCTTAATTTTAACCAATTTTATATTTGTCACGTTTTGGCAATTTAGACAAAACCAAAGTCTTTCGAAAGAGCAATTAATGGACAGTCTAAATAATAAGAGTTTTCAAAAATCCGTTGAAAAACAAGAAAAATATGGCCAATTCAAGAAACCATACAATATCAAAATAGTCAAATTTCAGATTTTAAAAATTCGCTTTTTGATATTAGATGTTTTTTGAATTGGCCATATTTTCCATGTTTTTCAACGGATTTTCCAAAACTCTTGTTTTTTAAATAGACCAAAATTTGGTCTTTCGAGTGGTCTTAATTTTTTCTAAATCGCTTTAAAATCAAAAGTTTTGTGTCCATTTGAATCCAATAATCTTGGATTTTTAAGCGTTTTTTCTTAATTTTAACCAATTTTATATTTGTCACAGTTTTGCAATTTAGACAAAACCAAAGTCATTCGAAAGAGCAAATAATGGACAGTCTAAATAATAAGAGTTTTCAAAAATCCGTTGAAAAACAAGAAAAATATGGCCAATTCAAGAAATCATACAATATCAAAATAGTCAAATTTCAGATTTTAAAAATTCACTTTTTGATATTAGATGTTTTTTGAATTGGCTATATTTTCCATGTTTTTCAACGGATTTTCCAAAACTCTTGTTTTTTATATAGACCAATATTTGGTCTTTCGAATGGTCTTAATTTTGTCTAAATCGCTTAAAAATCAAAAGTTTTGTGTCCATTTGAATCCAATAATCTTGGATTTTTAAGCGTTTTTGCTTAATTTTAACCAATTTTATATTTGTCACGTTTTGGCAATTTAGACAAAACCAAAGTCATTCGAAAGAGCAATTAATGGACAGTCCAAATAATAAGAGTTTTCAAAAATCCGTTGATAAACAAGAAAAATATGGCCAATTCAAGAAATCATACAATATCAAAATAGTCAAATTTCAGATTTTAAAAATTCGCTTTTTGATATTAGATGTTTTTTGAATTCGCCATATTTTCCATGCTTTTCAACGGATTTTCCAAAACTCTTGTTTTTTAGATAGACCAATATTTGCTCTTTCGAATGGTCTTAATTTTGTCTAAATCGCTTTAAAATCAAAAGTTTTGTGTCCATTTGAATCCAATAATCTTGGATTTTTAAGCGTTTTTCTTAATTTTAACCAATTTTATATTTGTCACGTTTTGGCAATTTAGACAAAAAAAAAGTCATTCGAAAGAGAATTTAATGGACAGTCTTAATAATGAGAGTTTTCAAAAATCCGTTGAAAAACAAGAAAAATACGGCCAATTCAAGAAATCATACAATATCAAAATAGTCAAATTTCAGATTTTAAAAATTCGCTTTTTGATATTAGATGTTTTTTGAATTGGCCATATTTTCCATGTTTTTCAACGGATTTTCCAAAACTCTTGTTTTTTAGATAGACCAAAATTTGGTCTTTCGAGTGGTCTTAATTTTGTCTAAATCGCTCTAAAATCAAAAGTTTTGTGTCCATTTGAATCCAATAATCTTGGATTTTTAAGTGTTTTTGCTTAATTTTAACCAATTTTATATTTGTCACAATTATGCAATTTAGACAAAACCAAAGTCATTCGAAAGAGCAATTAATGGACAGTCTAAATAATAAGAGTTTTAAAAATCCGTTGAAAAACAAGAAAAATATGGCCAATTCAAGAAATCATACAATATCAAAATGGTCAAATTTCAGATTTTAAAAATTCGCTTTTTGATATTAGATGTTTTTTGAATTGGCCATATTTTCCAGGTTTTTCAACGGATTTTCCAAAACTCTTGTTTTTTAGATAGACCAAAATTTGGTCTTTCGAGTGGTCTTAATTTTTTCTAAATCGCTTTAAAATCAAAAGTTTTGTGTCCATTTGAATCCAATAATCTTGGATTTTTAAGCGTTTTTGCTTAATTTTAACCAATTTTATATTTGTCACGTTTTGGCAATTTAGACAAAACCAAAGTCATTCGAAAGAGCAATTAATGGACAGTCCAAATAATAAGAGTTTTCAAAAATCCGTTGATAAACAAGAAAAATATGGCCAATTCAAGAAATCATACAATATCAAAATAGTCAAATTTCAGATTTTAAAAATTCGCTTTTTGATATTAGATGTTTTTTGAATTCGCCATATTTTCCATGCTTTTCAACGGATTTTCCAAAACTCTTGTTTTTTAGATAGACCAATATTTGCTCTTTCGAATGGTCTTAATTTTGTCTAAATCGCTTTAAAATCAAAAGTTTTGTGTCCATTTGAATCCAATAATCTTGGATTTTTAAGCGTTTTTCTTAATTTTAACCAATTTTATATTTGTCACGTTTTGGCAATTTAGACAAAAAAAAAGTCATTCGAAAGAGAATTTAATGGACAGTCTTAATAATGAGAGTTTTCAAAAATCCGTTGAAAAACAAGAAAAATACGGCCAATTCAAGAAATCATACAATATCAAAATAGTCAAATTTCAGATTTTAAAAATTCGCTTTTTGATATTAGATGTTTTTTGAATTGGCCATATTTTCCATGTTTTTCAACGGATTTTCCAAAACTCTTGTTTTTTAGATAGACCAAAATTTGGTCTTTCGAGTGGTCTTAATTTGTTCTAAATCGCTCTAAAATCAAAAGTTTTGTGTCCATTTGAATCCAATAATCTTGGATTTTTAAGTGTTTTTGCTTAATTTTAACCAATTTTATATTTGTCACAATTATGCAATTTAGACAAAACCAAAGTCATTCGAAAGAGCAATTAATGGACAGTCTAAATAATAAGAGTTTTAAAAATCCGTTGAAAAACAAGAAAAATATGGCCAATTCAAGAAATCATACAATATCAAAATGGTCAAATTTCAGATTTTAAAAATTCGCTTTTTGATATTAGATGTTTTTTGAATTGGCCATATTTTCCAGGTTTTTCAACGGATTTTCCAAAACTCTTGTTTTTTAGATAGACAAAATTTGGTCTTTCGAGTGGTCTTAATTTTTTCTAAATCGCTTTAAAATCAAAAGTTTTGTGTCCATTTGAATCCAATAATCTTGGATTTTTAAGCGTTTTTGCTTAATTTTAACCAATTTTATATTTGTCACGTTTTGGCAATTTAGACAAAACCAAAGTCTTTCGAAAGAGCAATTAATGGACAGTCTAAATAATAAGAGTTTTCAAAAATCCGTTGAAAAACAAGAAAAATATGGCCAATTCAAGAAACCATACAATATCAAAATAGTCAAATTTCAGATTTTAAAAATTCGCTTTTTGATATTAGATGTTTTTTGAATTGGCCATATTTTCCATGTTTTTCAACGGATTTTCCAAAACTCTTGTTTTTTAAATAGACCAAAATTTGGTCTTTCGAGTGGTCTTAATTTTTTCTAAATCGCTTTAAAATCAAAAGTTTTGTGTCCATTTGAATCCCATAATCTTGGATTTTTAAGCGTTTTTTCTTAATTTTAACCAATTTTATATTTGTCACAATTTTGCAATTTAGACAAAACCAAAGTCATTCGAAAGAGCAAATAATGGACAGTCTAAATAATAAGAGTTTTCAAAAATCCGTTGAAAAACAAGAAAAATATGGCCAATTCAAGAAATCATACAATATCAAAATAGTCAAATTTCAGATTTTAAAAATTCACTTTTTGATATTAGATGTTTTTTGAATTGGCTATATTTTCCATGTTTTTCAACGGATTTTCCAAAACTCTTGTTTTTTAGATAGACCAATATTTGGTCTTTCGAATGGTCTTAATTTTGTCTAAATCGCTTAAAAATCAAAAGTTTTGTGTCCATTTGAATCCAATAATCTTGGATTTTTAAGCGTTTTTGCTTAATTTTAACCAATTTTATATTTGTCACGTTTTGGCAATTTAGACAAAACCAAAGTCATTCGAAAGAGCAATTAATGGACAGTCCAAATAATAAGAGTTTTCAAAAATCCGTTGATAAACAAGAAAAATATGGCCAATTCAAGAAATCATACAATATCAAAATAGTCAAATTTCAGATTTTAAAAATTCGCTTTTTGATATTAGATGTTTTTTGAATTCGCCATATTTTCCATGCTTTTCAACGGATTTTCCAAAACTCTTGTTTTTTAGATAGACCAATATTTGCTCTTTCGAATGATCTTAATTTTGTCTAAATCGCTTTAAAATCAAAAGTTTTGTGTCCATTTGAATCCAATAATCTTGGATTTTTAAGCGTTTTTCTTAATTTTAACCAATTTTATATTTGTCACGTTTTGGCAATTTAGACAAAAAAAAAGTCATTCGAAAGAGAATTTAATGGACAGTCTTAATAATGAGAGTTTTCAAAAATCCGTTGAAAAACAAGAAAAATACGGCCAATTCAAGAAATCATACAATATCAAAATATTCAAATTTCAGATTTTAAAAATTCGCTTTTTGATATTAGATGTTTTTTGAATTGGCCATATTTTCCATGTTTTTCAACGGATTTTCCAAAACTCTTGTTTTTTAGATAGACCAAAATTTGGTCTTTCGAGTGGTCTTAATTTTGTCTAAATCGCTCTAAAATCAAAAGTTTTGTGTCCATTTGAATCCAATAATCTTGGATTTTTAAGTGTTTTTGCTTAATTTTAACCAATTTTATATTTGTCACAATTATGCAATTTAGACAAAACCAAAGTCATTCGAAAGAGCAATTAATGGACAGTCTAAATAATAAGAGTTTTAAAAATCCGTTGAAAAACAAGAAAAATATGGCCAATTCAAGAAATCATACAATATCAAAATGGTCAAATTTCAGATTTTAAAAATTCGCTTTTTGATATTAGATGTTTTTTGAATTGGCCATATTTTCCAGGTTTTTCAACGGATTTTCCAAAACTCTTGTTTTTTAGATAGACCAAAATTTGGTCTTTCGAGTGGTCTTAATTTTTTCTAAATCGCTTTAAAATCAAAAGTTTTGTGTCCATTTGAATCCAATAATCTTGGATTTTTAAGCGTTTTTGCTTAATTTTAACCAATTTTATATTTGTCACGTTTTGGCAATTTAGACAAAACCAAAGTCTTTCGAAAGAGCAATTAATGGACAGTCTAAATAATAAGAGTTTTCAAAAATCCGTTGAAAAACAAGAAAAATATGGACAATTCAAGAAACCATACAATATCAAAATAGTCAAATTTCAGATTTTAAAAATTCGCTTTTTGATATTAGATGTTTTTTGAATTGGCCATATTTTCCATGTTTTTCAACGGATTTTCCAAAACTCTTGTTTTTTAAATAGACCAAAATTTGGTCTTTCGAGTGGTCTTAATTTTTTCTAAATCGCTTTAAAATCAAAAGTTTTGTGTCCATTTGAATCCAATAATCTTGGATTTTTAAGCGTTTTTTCTTAATTTTAACCAATTTTATATTTGTCACAATTTTGCAATTTAGACAAAACCAAAGTCATTCGAAAGAGCAAATAATGGACAGTCTAAATAATAAGAGTTTTCAAAAATCCGTTGAAAAACAAGAAAAATATGGCCAATTCAAGAAATCATACAATATCAAAATAGTCAAATTTCAGATTTTAAAAATTCACTTTTTGATATTAGATGTTTTTTGAATTGGCTATATTTTCCATGTTTTTCAACGGATTTTCCAAAACTCTTGTTTTTTAGATAGACCAATATTTGGTCTTTCGAATGGTCTTAATTTTGTCTAAATCGCTTAAAAATCAAAAGTTTTGTGTCCATTTGAATCCAATAATCTTGGATTTTTAAGCGTTTTTGCTTAATTTTAACCAATTTTATATTTGTCACGTTTTGGCAATTTAGACAAAACCAAAGTCATTCGAAAGAGCAATTAATGGACAGTCCAAATAATAAGAGTTTTCAAAAATCCGTTGATAAACAAGAAAAATATGGCCAATTCAAGAAATCATACAATATCAAAATAGTCAAATTTCAGATTTTAAAAATTCGCTTTTTGATATTAGATGTTTTTTGAATTCGCCATATTTTCCATGCTTTTCAACGGATTTTCCAAAACTCTTGTTTTTTAGATAGACCAATATTTGCTCTTTCGAATGGTCTTAATTTTGTCTAAATCGCTTTAAAATCAAAAGTTTTGTGTCCATTTGAATCCAATAATCTTGGAGTTTTAAGCGTTTTTCTTAATTTTAACCAATTTTATATTTGTCACGTTTTGGCAATTTAGACAAAAAAAAGTCATTCGAAAGAGAATTTAATGGACAGTCTTAATAATGAGAGTTTTCAAAAATCCGTTGAAAAACAAGAAAAATACTGCCAATTCAAGAAATCATACAATATCAAAATAGTCAAATTTCAGATTTTAAAAATTCGCTTTTTGATATTAGATGTTTTTTGAATTGGCCATATTTTCCATGTTTTTCAACGGATTTTCCAAAACTCTTGTTTTTTACATAGACCAAAATTTGGTCTTTCGAGTGGTCTTAATTTTGTCTAAATCGCTCTAAAATCAAAAGTTTTGTGTCCATTTGAATCCAATAATCTTGGATTTTTAAGTGTTTTTGCTTAATTTTAACCAATTTTATATTTGTCACAATTATGCAATTTAGACAAAACCAAAGTCATTCGAAAGAGCAATTAATGGACAGTCTAAATAATAAGAGTTTTAAAAATCCGTTGAAAAACAAGAAAAATATGGCCAATTCAAGAAATCATACAATATCAAAATGGTCAAATTTCAGATTTTAAAAATTCGCTTTTTGATATTAGATGTTTTTTGAATTGGCCATATTTTCCAGGTTTTTCAACGGATTTTCCAAAACTCTTGTTTTTTAGATAGACCAAAATTTTGTCTTTCGAGTGGTCTTAATTTTTTCTAAATCGCTTTAAAATCAAAAGTTTTGTGTCCATTTGAATCCAATAATCTTGGATTTTTAAGTGTTTTTGCTTAATTTTAACCAATTTTATATTTGTCACAATTTTGCAATTTAGACAAAACCAAAGTCATTCGAAAGAGCAATTAATGGACAGTCTAAATAATAAGAGTTTTCAAAAATCCGTTGAAAAACAAGAAAAATAGGGCAATTCAAGAAACCATACAATATCAAAATAGTCAAATTTCAGATTTTAAAAATTCGCTTTTTGATATTAGATGTTTTTTGAATTGGCTATATTTTCCATGTTTTTCAACGGATTTTCCAAAACTCTTGTTTTTTAGATAGACCAAAATTTGGTCTTTCGAGTGGTCTTAATTTTGTCTAAATCGCTTTAAAATCAAAAGTTTTGTGTCCATTTGAATCCAATAATCTTGGATTTTTAAGCGTTTTTGCTTAATTTTAACCAATTTTATATTTGTCACGTTTTGGCAATTTAGACAAAACCAAAGTCATTCGAAAGAGCAATTAATGGACAGTCCAAATAATAAGAGTTTTCAAAAATCCGTTGATAAACAAGAAAAATATGGCCAATTCAAGAAATCATACAATATCAAAATAGTCAAATTTCAGATTTTAAAAATTCGCTTTTGGATATTAGATGTTTTTTGGATTCGCCATATTTTCCATGCTTTTCAACGGATTTTCCAAAACTTGTTTTTTAGATAGACCAATATTTGCTCTTTCGAATGGTCTTAATTTTGTCTAAATCGCTTTAAAATCAAATGTTTTGTGTCCATTTGAATCCAATAATCTTGGATTTTTAAGCGTTTTTCTTAATTTTAACCAATTTTATATTTGTCACGTTTTGGCAATTTAGACAAAAAAAAAGTCATTCGAAAGAGCATTTAATGGACAGTCTTAATAATAAGAGTTTTCAAAAATCCGTTGAAAAACAAGAAAAATACGGCCAATTCAAGAAATCATACAATATCAAAATAGTCAAATTTCAGATTTTAAAAATTCGCTTTTTGATATTAGATGTTTTTTGAATTGGCCATATTTTCCATGTTTTTCAACGGATTTTCCAAAACTCTTGTTTTTTAAATAGACCAAAATTTGGTATTTCGAGTGGTCTTAATTTTTTCTAAATCGCTTTAAAATCAAAAGTTTTGTGTCCATTTGAATCCAATAATCTTGGATTTTTAAGTGTTTTTGCTTAGTTTTAACCAATTTTATATTTTCACAATTTTGCAATTTAGACAAAACCAAAGTCATTCGAAAGAGCAATTAATGGACAGTCTAAATAATAAGAGTTTTCAAAAATCCGTTGAAAAACAAGAAAAATATGGCCAATTCAAGAAACCATACAATATCAAAATAGTCAAATTTCAGATTTTAAAAATTCGCTTTTTGATATTAGATGTTTTTTGAATTGGCTATATTTTCCATGTTTTTCAACGGATTTTCCAAAACTCTTGTTTTTTAGATAGACCAAAATTTGGTCTTTCGAGTGGTCTTAATTTTGTCTAAATCGCTCTAAAATCAAAAGTTTTGTGTCCATTTGAATCCAATAATCTTGGATTTTTAAGTGTTTTTGCTTAATTTTAACCAATTTTATATTTGTCACAATTATGCAATTTAGACAAAACCAAAGTCATTCGAAAGAGCAATTAATGGACAGTCTAAATAATAAGAGTTTTCAAAAATCCGTTGAAAAACAAGAAAAATATGGCCAATTCAAGAAATCATACAATATCAAAATAGTCAAATTTCAGATTTTAAAAATTCGCTTTTTGATATTAGATGTTTTTTGAAAAGCGATATTTTCCATGTTTTTCAACGGATTTTCCAAAACTCTTGTTTTTTAGATAGACCAATATTTGCTCTTTCGAGTGGTCTTAATTTTGTCTAAATCGCTTAAAAATCAAAAGTTTTGTGTCATTTGAATCCAATAATCTTGGATTTTTAAGCGTTTTTGCTTAATTTTAACCAATTTTATATTTGTCACGTTTTGGCAATTTAGACAAAACCAAAGTCATTCGAAAGAGCAATTAATGGACAGTCTAAATAATAAGAGTTTTCAAAAATCCGTTGAAAAACAAGAAAAATATGGCCAATTCAAGAAATCATACAATATCAAAATATTCAAATTTCAGATTTTAAAAATTCGCTTTTTGATATTAGATGTTTTTTGAATTGGCCATATTTTATAGGTTTTTCAACGGATTTTCCAAAACTCTTGTTTTTTAGATAGACCAATATTTGCTCTTTCGAGTGGTCTTAATTTTGTCTAAATCGCTTAAAAATCAAAAGTTTTGTGTCCATTTGAATCCAATAATCTTGGATTTTTAAGCGTTTTTGCTTAATTTTAACCAATTTTATATTTGTCACGTTTTAGAAATTTAGACAAAACCAAAGTCATTCGAAAGAGCAATTAATGGACAGTCTAAATAATAAGAGTTTTCAAAAATCCGTTGAAAAACAAGAAAAATATGGCCAATTCAAGAAATCATACAATATCAAAATAGTCAAATTTCAGATTTTAAAAATTCGCTTTTTGAAATTAGATGTTTTTTGAATTGGCCATATTTTCCATGTTTTTCAACGGATTTTCCAAAACTCTTGTTTTTTAGATAGACCAAAATTTGGTCTTTCGAGTGGTCTTAATTTTTTCTAAATCGCTTTAAAATCAAAAGTTTTGTGTCCATTTGAATCCAATAATCTTGGATTTTTAAGTGTTTTTGCTTAATTTTAACCAATTTTATATTTGTCACAATTTTGCAATTTAGACAAAACCAAAGTCATTCGAAAGAGCAATTAATGGACAGTCTAAATAATAAGAGTTTTGAAAAATCCTGTGAAAAACAAGAAAAATAAGGCCAATTCAAGAAACCATACAATATCAAAATAGTCAAATTTCAGATTTTAAAAATTCGCTTTTTGATATTAGATGTTTTTTGAATTGGCCATATTTTCCAGGTTTTTCAACGGATTTTCCAAAACTCTTGTTTTTTAGATAGACCAAAATTTGGTCTTTCGAGTGGTCTTAATTTTTTCTAAATCGCTTTAAAATCAAAAGTTTTGTGTCCATTTGAATCCAATAATCTTGGATTTTTAAGGGTTTTTGCTTAATTTTAACCAATTTTATATTTGTCACGTTTTGGCAATTTAGACAAATACAAAGTCATTCGAAAGAGCAATTAATGGACAGTCTAAATAATAAGAGTTTTCAAAAATCCGTTGAAAAACAAGAAAAATATGGCCAATTCAAGAAATCATACAATATCAAAATAGTCAAATTTCAGATTTTAAAAATTCGCTTTTTGATATTAGATGTTTTTTGAATTGGCCATATTTTCCATGTTTTTCAACTGATTTTCCAAAACTCTTGTTTTTTAGATAGACCAAAATTTGGTCTTTCGATACGTGTAGATTTTGTCTAAATCGCAAAAAATCAAATGTTTTGTGTCCATTTGAATCCAATAATGTTTGATTTTTAAGCGTTTTAGCTTCATTTCAACCCATTTTATATTTGTCATGTTTTGGCAATTTAGACAAAACCAAAGTCATTCGAAAGAGCAATTAATGGACAGTCTAAATAATAAGAGTTTTCAAAAATCCGTTGAAAAACAAGAAAAATATGGCCAATTCAAGAAATCATACAATATCAAAATAGTCAAATTTCAGATTTTAAAAATTCACTTTTTGATATTAGATGTTTTTTGAATTGGCCATATTTTCCAGGTTTTTCAACGGATTTTCCAAAACTCTTGTTTTTTTGATAGACCAATATTTGCTCTTTCGAGTGGTGTTAATCTTGTCTAAATCGCTTAAAAATCAAAAGTTTTGTGTCCATTTGAATCCAATAATCTTGGATTTTTAATCGTTTTTGCTTAATTTTAACCAATTTTATATTTGTCACGTTTTGGCAAATTTAGACAAAACCAAAGTCATTCGAAAGAGCAATTAATGGACAGTCTAAATAATAAGAGTTTTGAAAAATCCGTTGAAAAACAAGAAAAATATGGCCAATTCAAGAAATCATACAATATCAAAATAGTCAAATTTCAGATTTTAAAAATTCGCTTTTTGATATTAGATGTTTTTTGAATTGGCTATATTTTCCATGTTTTTCAACGGATTTTCCAAAACTCTTGTTTTTTAGATAGAACCAAATTTGGTCTTTCGAGTGGTCTTAATTTTGTCTAAATCGCTTTAAAATGAAAAGTTTTGTGTCCATTTGAATCCAATAATCTTGGATTTTTAAGCGTTTTAGCTTCATTTCAACCCATTTTATATTTGTCACGTTTTGGAAATTTAGACAAAACCATATTAATTCGAAAGAGCAATTAATGGACAGTCTAAATAATAAGAGTTTTCAAAAATCCGTTGAAAAACAAGAAAAATATGGCCAATTCAAGAAATCATACAATATCAAAATAGTCAAATTTCAGATTTTAAAAATTCGCTTTTTGATATTAGATGTTTTTTGAATTGGCCATATTTTCCATGTTTTTCAACTGATTTTCCAAAACTCTTGTTTTTTAGATAGACCAAAATTTGGTCTTTCGAGTGGTCTTAATTTTTTCTAAATCGCTTTAAAATCAAAAGTTTTGTGTCCATTTGAATCCAATAATCTTGGATTTTTAAGTGTTTTTGCTTAATTTTAACCAATTTTATATTTGTCACAATTTTGCAATTTAGACAAAACCAAAGTCATTCGAAAGAGCAATTAATGGACAGTCTAAATAATAAGAGTTTTCAAAAATCCGTTGAAAAACAAGAAAAATATGGCCAATTCAAGAAATCATACAATATCAAAACAGTCAAATTTCAGATTTTAAAAATTCGCTTTTTGATATTAGATGTTTTTTGAATTGGCCATATTTTCCATGTTTTTCAACTGATTTTCCAAAACTCTTGTTTTTTAGATAGACCAATATTTGCTCTTTCGAGTGGTCTTAATTTTGTCTAAATCGCTTAAAAATCAAAAGTTTTGTGTCATTTGAATCCAATAATCTTGGATTTTTAAGCGTTTTTGCTTAATTTTAACCAATTTTATATTTGTCACGTTTTGGCAATTTAGACAAAACCAAAGTCATTCGAAAGAGCAATTAATGGACAGTCTAAATAATAAGAGTTTTCAAAAATCCGTTGAAAAACAAGAAAAATATGGCCAATTCAAGAAATCATACAATATCAAAACAGTCAAATTTCAGATTTTAAAAATTCGCTTTTTGATATTAGATGTTTTTTGAATTGGCCATATTTTCCATGTTTTTCAACGGATTTTCCAAAACTCTTGTTTTTTAGATAGACCAAAATTTGGTCTTTCGAGTGGTCTTAATTTTGTCTAAATCGCTTTAAAATCAAAAGTTTTGTGTCCATTTGAATCCAATAATCTTGGATTTTTAAGTGTTTTTGCTTAATTTTAACCCATTTTATATTTGTCACAATTTTGCAATTTAGACAAAACCAAAGTCATTCGAAAGAGCAATTAATGGACAGTCTAAATAATAAGAGTTTTCAAAAATCCGTTGAAAAACAAGAAAAATATGGCCAATTCAAGAAATCATACAATATCAAAATAGTCAAATTTCAGATTTTAAAAATTCGCTTTTTGATATTAGATGTTTTTTGAAAAGCGATATTTTCCATGTTTTTCAACGGATTTTCCAAAACTCTTGTTTTTTAGATAGACCAATATTTGCTCTTTCGAGTGGTCTTAATTTTGTCTAAATCGCTTAAAAATCAAAAGTTTTGTGTCATTTGAATCCAATAATCTTGGATTTTTAAGCGTTTTTGCTTAATTTTAACCAATTTTATATTTGTCACGTTTTAGCAATTTAGACAAAACCAAAGTCATTCGAAAGAGCAATTAATGGACAGTCTAAATAATAAGAGTTTTCAAAAATCCGTTGAAAAACAAGAAAAATATGGCCAATTCAAGAAATCATACAATATCAAAATATTCAAATTTCAGATTTTAAAAATTCGCTTTTTGATATTAGATGTTTTTTGAATTGGCCATATTTTCCAGGTTTTTCAACGGATTTTACAAAACTCTTGTTTTTTAGATAGACCAATATTTGCTCTTTCGAGTGGTCTTAATTTTGTCTAAATCGCTTAAAAATCAAAAGTTTTGTGTCCATTTGAATCCAATAATCTTGGATTTTTAAGCGTTTTTGCTTAATTTTAACCAATTTTATATTTGTCATTCGAAAGAACAATTAATGGACAGTCTAAATAATAAGAGTTTTCAAAAATCCGTTGAAAAACAAGAAAAATATGGCCAATTCAAGAAATCATACAATATCAAAATAGTCAAATTTCAGATTTTAAAAATTCGCTTTTTGAAATTAGATGTTTTTTGAATTGGCCATATTTTCCATGTTTTTCAACGGATTTTCCAAAACTCTTGTTTTTTAGATAGACCAATATTTGCTCTTTCGAGTGGTCTTAATTTTGTCTAAATCGCTTAAAAATCAAAAGTTTTGTGTCCATTTGAATCCAATAATCTTGGATTTTTAAGCGTTTTTGCTTAATTTTAACCAATTTTATATTTGTCACGTTTTAGAAATTTAGACAAAACCAAAGTCATTCGAAAGAGCAATTAATGGACAGTCTAAATAATAAGAGTTTTCAAAAATCCGTTGAAAAACAAGAAAAATATGGCCAATTCAAGAAATCATACAATATCAAAATAGTCAAATTTCAGATTTTAAAAATTCGCTTTTTGAAATTAGATGTTTTTTGAATTGGCCATATTTTCCATGTTTTTCAACGGATTTTCCAAAACTCTTGTTTTTTAGATAGACCAAAATTTGGTCTTTCGAGTGGTCTTAATTTTGTCTAAATCGCTTAAAAATCAAAAGTTTTGTGTCCATTTGAATCCAATAATCTTGGATTTTTAAGTGTTTTTGCTTAATTTTAACCAATTTTATATTTGTCACAATTTGCAATTTAGACAAAACCAAAGTCATTCGAAAGAGAAATTAATGGACAGTCTAAATAATAAGAGTTTTCAAAAATCCGTTGAAAAACAAGAAAAATATGGCCAATTCAAGAAATCATACAATATCAAAATAGTCAAATTTCAGATTTTAAAAATTCGCTTTTTGATATTAGATGTTTTTTGAATTAGCCATATTTTCCAGGTTTTTCAACGGATTTTCCAAAACTCTTGTTTTTTTGATAGACCAATATTTGCTCTTTCGAGTGGTGTTAATCTTGTCTAAATTGCTTAAAAATCAAAAGTTTTGTGTCCATTTGAATCCAATAATCTTGGATTTTTAAGCGTTTTTGCTTAATTTTAACCAATTTTATATTTGTCACGTTTTGGCAATTTAGACAAAACCAAAGTCATTCGAAAGAGCAATTAATGGACAGTCTAAATAATAAGAGTTTTCAAAAATCCGTTGAAAAACAAGAAAAATATGGCCAATTCAAGAAATCATACAATATCAAAATATTCAAATTTCAGATTTTAAAAATTCGCTTTTTGATATTAGATGTTTTTTGAATTGGCCATATTTTCCAGGTTTTTCAACGGATTTTCCAAAACTCTTGTTTTTTAGATAGACCAATATTTGCTCTTTCGAGTGGTCTTAATTTTGTCTAAATCGCTTAAAAATCAAAAGTTTTGTGTCCATTTGAATCCAATAATCTTGGATTTTTAAGCGTTTTTGCTTAATTTTAACCAATTTTATATTTGTCACGTTTTAGAAATTTAGACAAAACCAAAGTCATTCGAAAGAGCAATTAATGGACAGTCTAAATAATAAGAGTTTTCAAAAATCCGTTGAAAAACAAGAAAAATATGGCCAATTCAAGAAATCATACAATATCAAAATATTCAAATTTCAGATTTTAAAAATTCGCTTTTTGATATTAGATGTTTTTTGAATTGGCCATATTTTCCAGGTTTTTCAACGGATTTTCCAAAACTCTTGTTTTTTAGATAGACCAATATTTGCTCTTTCGAGTGGTCTTAATTTTGTCTAAATCGCTTAAAAATCAAAAGTTTTGTGTCCATTTGAATCCAATAATCTTGGATTTTTAAGCGTTTTTGCTTAATTTTAACCAATTTTATATTTGTCACGTTTTAGAAATTTAGACAAAACCAAAGTCATTCGAAAGAGCAATTAATGGACAGTCTAAATAATAAGAGTTTTCAAAAATCCGTTGAAAAACAAGAAAAATATGGCCAATTCAAGAAATCATACAATATCAAAATAGTCAAATTTCAGATTTTAAAAATTCGCTTTTTGAAATTAGATGTTTTTTGAATTGGCCATATTTTCCATGTTTTTCAACGGATTTTCCAAAACTCTTGTTTTTTAGATAGACCAAAATTTGGTCTTTCGAGTGGTCTTAATTTTGTCTAAATCGCTTTAAAATCAAAAGTTTTGTGTCCATTTGAATCCAATAATCTTGGATTTTTAAGTGTTTTTGCTTAATTTTAACCAATTTTATATTTGTCACAATTTGCAATTTAGACAAAACCAAAGTCATTCGAAAGAGCAATTAATGGACAGTCTAAATAATAAGAGTTTTCAAAAATCCGTTGAAAAACAAGAAAAATATGGCCAATTCAAGAAATCATACAATATCAAAATAGTCAAATTTCAGATTTTAAAAATTCGCTTTTTGATATTAGATGTTTTTTGAATTGGCCATATTTTCCAGGTTTTTCAACGGATTTTCCAAAACTCTTGTTTTTTTGATAGACCAATATTTGCTCTTTCGAGTGGTGTTAATCTTGTCTAAATCGCTTAAAAATCAAAAGTTTTGTGTCCATTTGAATCCAATAATCTTGGATTTTTAAGCGTTTTTGCTTAATTTTAACCAATTTTATATTTGTCACGTTTTGGCAAATTTAGACAAAACCAAAGTCATTCGAAAGAGCAATTAATGGACAGTCTAAATAATAAGAGTTTTCAAAAATCCGTTGAAAAACAAGAAAAATATGGCCAATTCAAGAAATCATACAATATCAAAATAGTCAAATTTCAGATTTTAAAAATTCGCTTTTTGATATTAGATGTTTTTTGAATTGGCCATATTTTCCATGTTTTTCAACGGATTTTCCAAAACTCTTGTTTTTTAGATAGACCAATATTTGCTCTTTCGAGTGGTCTTAATTTTGTCTAAGTCGCTTAAAAATCAAATGTTTTGTGACCATTTGAATCCAATAATCTTGGATTTTTAAGCTTTTTTGCTTAATTTTAACCAATTTTATATTTGTCACGTTTTGGCAATTTACACAAAACCAAAGTCATTCGAAAGAGCAATTAATGGACAGTCTAAATAATAAGAGTTTTCAAAAATCCGTTGAAAAACAAGAAAAATATGGCCAATTCAAGAAATCATACAATATCAAAATAGTCAAATTTCAGATTTTAAAAATTCGCTTTTTTATATTAGATGTTTTTTGAATTGGCCATATTTTCCATGTTTTTCAACGGATTTTCCAAAACTCTTGTTTTTTAGATAGAACAAAATTTGTTCTTTCGAGTGGTCTTAATTTTGTCTAAATCGCTTAAAAATCAAAAGTTTTGTGTCCATTTGAATCCAATAATCTTGGATATTTAAGTGTTTTTGCTTAATTTTAACCAATTTTATATTTGTCACAATTTTGCAATTTTGACAAAACCAAAGTCATTCGAAAGAGCAATTAATGGACAGTCTAAATAATAAGAGTTTTCAAAAATCCGTTGAAAAACAAGAAAAATATGGCCAATTCAAGAAATCATACAATATCAAAATAGTCAAATTTCAGATTTTAAAAATTCGCTTTTTGATATTAGATGTTTTTTGAATTGGCCATATTTTCCATGTTTTTCAACGGATTTTCCAAAACTCTTGTTTTTTAGATAGACCAATATTTGCTCTTTCGAGTGGTCTTAATTTTGTCTAAGTCGCTTAAAAATCAAATGTTTTGTGTCCATTTGAATCCAATAATCTTGGATTTTTAAGCGTTTTTGCTTAATTTTAACCAATTTTATATTTGTCACGTTTTGGCAATTTACACAAAACCAAAGTCATTCGAAAGAGCAATTAATGGACAGTCTAAATAATAAGAGTTTTCAAAAATCCGTTGAAAAACAAGAAAAATATGGCCAATTCAAGAAATCATACAATATCAAAATAGTCAAATTTCAGATTTTAAAAATTCGCTTTTTGATATTAGATGTTTTTTGAATTGGCGATATTTTCCATGTTTTTCAACGGATTTTCCAAAACTCTTGTTTTTTAGATAGACCAATATTTGCTCTTTCGAGTGGTCTTAATTTTGTCTAAATCGCTTAAAAATCAAAAGTTTTGTGTCCATTTGAATCCAATAATCTTGGATTTTTAAGCGTTTTTGCTTAATTTTAACCAATTTTATATTTGTCACGTTTTGGCAATTTAGACAAAACCAAAGTCATTCGAAAGAGCAATTTATGGACAGTCTAAATAATAAGAGTTTTCAAAAATCCGTTGAAAAACAAGAAAAATATGGCCAATTCAAGAAATCATACAATATCAAAATATTCAAATTTCAGATTTTAAAAATTCGCTTTTTGATATTAGATGTTTTTTGAATTGGCCATATTTTCCAGGTTTTTCAACGGATTTTACAAAACTCTTGTTTTTTAGATAGACCAATATTTGCTCTTTCGAGTGGTCTTAATTTTGTCTAAATCGCTTAAAAATCAAAAGTTTTGTGTCCATTTGAATCCAATAATCTTGGATTTTTAAGTGTTTTTGCTTTATTTTAACCAATTTTATATTTGTCACAATTTTGCAATTTAGACAAAACCAAAGTCATTCGAAAGAGCAATTAATGGACAGTCTGAATAATAAGAGTTTTCAAAAATCCGTTGAAAAACAAGAAAAATATGGCCAATTCAAGAAATCATACAATATCAAAATAGTCAAAATTCAGATTTTAAAAATTCGCTTTTTGATATTAGATGTTTTTTGAATTGGCCATATTTTCCATGTTTTTCAACGGATTTTCCAAAACTCTTGTTTTTTAGATTGACCAATATTTGCTCTTTCGAGTGGTCTTAATTTTGTCTAAATCGCTTAAAAATCAAAAGTTTTGTGTCCATTTGAATCCAATAATCTTGGATTTTTAAGCGTTTTTGCATAATTTTAACCAATTTTATATTTGTCACGTTTTGGCAATTTAGACAAAACCAAAGTCATTCGAAAAAGCAATTAATGGAAAGTCTAAATAATAAGAGTTTTCAAAAATCCGTTGAAAAACAAGAAAAATATGGCCAATTCAAGAAATCATACAATATCAAAATATTCAAATTTCAGATTTTAAAAATTCGCTTTTTGATATTAGATGTTTTTTGAATTGGCCATATTTTCCAGGTTTTTCAACGGATTTTCCAAAACTCTTGTTTTTTAGATAGTGGTCTTAATTTTGTCTAAATCGCTTAAAAATCAAAAGTTTTGTGTCCATTTGAATCCAATAATCTTGGATTTTTAAGCGTTTTTGCTTAATTTTAACCAATTTTATATTTGTCACGTTTTGGAAATTTAGACAAAACCAAAGTCATTCGAAAGAGCAATAAATGGACAGTCTAAATAATAAGAGTTTTCAAAAATCCGTTGAAAAACAAGAAAAATATGGCCAATTCAAGAAATCATACAATATCAAAATAGTCAAATTTCAGATTTTAAAAATTCGCTTTTTGATATTAGATGTTTTTTGAATTGGCCATATTTTCCATGTTTTTCAACGGATTTTCCAAAACTCTTGTTTTTTAGATAGACCAAAATTTGGTCTTTCGAGTGGTCTTAATTTTGTCTAAATCGCTTTAAAATCAAAAGTTTTGTGTCCATTTGAATCCAATAATCTTGGATTTTTAAGTGTTTTTGCTTAATTTTAACCAATTTTATATTTGTCACAATTTTGCAATTTAGACAAAACCAAAGTCATTCGAAAGAGCAATTAATGGACAGTCTAAATAATAAGAGTTTTCAAAAATCCATTGAAAAACAAGAAAAATATGGTCAATTCAAGAAATCATACAATATCAAAATAGTCAAATTTCAGATTTTAAAAATTCGCTTTTTGATATTAGATCTTTTTTGAATTGGCCATATTTTCCATGTTTTTCAACGGATTTTCCAAAACTCTTGTTTTTTAGATAGACCAATATTTGCTCTTTCGAGTGGTCTTAATTTTGTCTAAATCGCTTTAAAATCAAAAGTTTTGTGTCCATTTGAATCCAATAATCTTGGATTTTTAAGTGTTTTGCTTAATTTTAACCAATTTTATATTTGTCACAATTTTGCAATTTAGACAAAACCAAAGTCATTCGAAAGAGCAATTAATGGACAGTCTAAATAATAAGAGTTTTCAAAAATCCATTGAAAAACAAGAAAAATATGGCCAATTCAAGAAATCATACAATATCAAAATAGTCAAATTTCAGATTTTAAAAATTCGCTTTTTGATATTAGATGTTTTTTGAATTGGCCATATTTTCCATGTTTTTCAACGGATTTTCCAAAACTCTTGTTTTTTAGATAGACCAATATTTGCTCTTTCGAGTGGTCTTAATTTTGTCTAAGTCGCTTAAAAATCAAATGTTTTGTGTCCATTTGAATCCAATAATCTTGGATTTTTAAGCGTTTTTGCTTAATTTTAACCAATTTTATATTTGTCACGTTTTGGCAATTTACACAAAACCAAAGTCATTCGAAAGAGCAATTAATGGACAGTCTAAATAATAAGAGTTTTCAAAAATCCGTTGAAAAACAAGAAAAATATGGCCAATTCAAGAAATCATACAATATCAAAATAGTCAAATTTCAGATTTTAAAAATTCGCTTTTTGATATTAGATGTTTTTTGAATTGGCCATATTTTCCATGTTTTTCAACGGATTTTCCAAAACTCTTGTTTTTTAGATAGAACAAAATTTGTTCTTTCGAGTGGTCTTAATTTTGTCTAAATCGCTTAAAAATCAAAAGTTTTGTGTCCATTTGAATCCAATAATCTTGGATATTTAAGTGTTTTTGCTTAATTTTAACCAATTTTATATTTGTCACGTTTTGGCAATTTACACAAAACCAAAGTCATTCGAAAGAGCAATTAATGGACAGTCTAAATAATAAGAGTTTTCAAAAATCCGTTGAAAAACAAGAAAAATATGGCCAATTCAAGAAATCATACAATATCAAAATAGTCAAATTTCAGATTTTAAAAATTCGCTTTTTGATATTAGATGTTTTTTGAATTGGCGATATTTTCCATGTTTTTCAACGGATTTTCCAAAACTCTTGTTTTTTAGATAGACCAATATTTGCTCTTTCGAGTGGTCTTAATTTTGTCTAAATCGCTTAAAAATCAAAAGTTTTGTGTCCATTTGAATCCAATAATCTTGGATTTTTAAGCGTTTTTGCTTAATTTTAACCAATTTTATATTTGTCACGTTTTGGCAATTTAGACAAAACCAAAGTCATTCGAAAGAGCAATTAATGGACAGTCTAAATAATAAGAGTTTTCAAAAATCCGTTGAAAAACAAGAAAAATATGGCCAATTCAAGAAATCATACAATATCAAAATATTCAAATTTCAGATTTTAAAAATTCGCTTTTTGATATTAGATGTTTTTTGAATTGGCCATATTTTCCAGGTTTTTCAACGGATTTTACAAAACTCTTGTTTTTTAGATAGACCAATATTTGCTCTTTCGAGTGGTCTTAATTTTGTCTAAATCGCTTAAAAATCAAAAGTTTTGTGTCCATTTGAATCCAATAATCTTGGATTTTTAAGTGTTTTTGCTTAATTTTAACCAATTTTATATTTGTCACAATTTTGCAATTTAGACAAAACCAAAGTCATTCGAAAGAGCAATTAATGGACAGTCTGAATAATAAGAGTTTTCAAAAATCCGTTGAAAAACAAGAAAAATATGGCCAATTCAAGAAATCATACAATATCAAAATAGTCAAATTTCAGATTTTAAAAATTCGCTTTTTGATATTAGATGTTTTTTGAATTGGCCATATTTTCCATGTTTTTCAACGGATTTTCCAAAACTCTTGTTTTTTAGATTGACCAATATTTGCTCTTTCGAGTGGTCTTAATTTTGTCTAAATCGCTTAAAAATCAAAAGTTTTGTGTCCATTTGAATCCAATAATCTTGGATTTTTAAGCGTTTTTGCATAATTTTAACCAATTTTATATTTGTCACGTTTTGGCAATTTAGACAAAACCAAAGTCATTCGAAAAAGCAATTAATGGAAAGTCTAAATAATAAGAGTTTTCAAAAATCCGTTGAAAAACAAGAAAAATATGGCCAATTCAAGAAATCATACAATATCAAAATATTCAAATTTCAGATTTTAAAAATTCGCTTTTTGATATTAGATGTTTTTTGAATTGGCCATATTTTCCAGGTTTTTCAACGGATTTTCCAAAACTCTTGTTTTTTAGATAGACCAATATTTGCTCTTTCGAGTGGTCTTAATTTTGTCTAAATCGCTTAAAAATCAAAAGTTTTGTGTCCATTTGAATCCAATAATCTTGGATTTTTAAGCGTTTTTGCTTAATTTTAACCAATTTTATATTTGTCACGTTTTGGCAATTTAGACAAAACCAAAGTCATTCGAAAGAGCAATTAATGGACAGTCTAAATAATAAGAGTTTTCAAAAATCCGTTGAAAAACAAGAAAAATATGGCCAATTCAAGAAATCATACAATATCAAAATAGTCAAATTTCAGATTTTAAAAATTCGCTTTTTGATATTAGATGTTTTTTGAATTGGCCATATTTTCCATGTTTTTCAACGGATTTTCCAAAACTCTTGTTTTTTAGATAGTGGTCTTAATTTTGTCTAAATCGCTTAAAAATCAAAAGTTTTGTGTCCATTTGAATCCAATAATCTTGGATTTTTAAGCGTTTTTGCTTAATTTTAACCAATTTTATATTTGTCACGTTTTGGAAATTTAGACAAAACCAAAGTCATTCGAAAGAGCAATAAATGGACAGTCTAAATAATAAGAGTTTTCAAAAATCCGTTGAAAAACAAGAAAAATATGGCCAATTCAAGAAATCATACAATATCAAAATAGTCAAATTTCAGATTTTAAAAATTCGCTTTTTGATATTAGATGTTTTTTGAATTGGCCATATTTTCCATGTTTTTCAACGGATTTTCCAAAACTCTTGTTTTTTAGATAGACCAAAATTTGGTCTTTCGAGTGGTCTTAATTTTGTCTAAATCGCTTTAAAATCAAAAGTTTTGTGTCCATTTGAATCCAATAATCTTGGATTTTTAAGTGTTTTTGCTTAATTTTAACCAATTTTATATTTGTCACAATTTTGCAATTTAGACAAAACCAAAGTCATTCGAAAGAGCAATTAATGGACAGTCTAAATAATAAGAGTTTTCAAAAATCCATTGAAAAACAAGAAAAATATGGTCAATTCAAGAAATCATACAATATCAAAATAGTCAAATTTCAGATTTTAAAAATTCGCTTTTTGATATTAGATGTTTTTTGAATTGGCCATATTTTCCATGTTTTTCAACGGATTTTCCAAAACTCTTGTTTTTTAGATAGACCAATATTTGCTCTTTCGAGTGGTCTTAATTTTGTCTAAATCGCTTAAAAATCAAAAGTTTTGTGTCCATTTGAATCCAATAATCTTGGATTTTTAAGCGTTTTTGCTTAATTTTAACCAATTTTATATTTGTCACGTTTTGGCAATTTAGACAAAACCAAAGTCATTCGAAAAAGCAATTAATGGACAGTCTAAATAATAAGAGTTTTCAAAAATCCGTTGAAAAACAAGAAAAATATGGCCAATTCAAGAAATCATACAATATCAAAATAGTCAAATTTCAGATTTTAAAAATTCGCTTTTTGATATTAGATGTTTTTTGAATTGGCCATATTTTCCATGTTTTTCAACGGATTTTCCAAAACTCTTGTTTTTTAGATAGACCAATATTTGCTCTTTCGAGTGGTCTTAATTTTGTCTAAATCGCTTAAAAATCAAAAGTTTTGTGTCCATTTGAATCCAATAATCTTGGATTTTTAAGTGTTTTTGCTTAATTTTAACCAATTTTATATTTGTCACAATTTTGCAATTTAGACAAAACCAAAGTCATTCGAAAGAGCAATTAATGGACAGTCTAAATAATAAGAGTTTTCAAAAATCCGTTGAAAAACAAGAAAAATATGGCCAATTCAAGAAATCATACAATATCAAAATAGTCAAATATCAGATTTTAAAAATTCGCTTTTTGATATTAGATGTTTTTTGAATTGGCCACATTTTCCATGTTTTTCAACGGATTTTCCAAAACTCTTGTTTTTTAGATAGACCAATATTTGCTCTTTCGAGTGGTCTTAATTTTGTCTAAATCGCTTAAAAATCAAAAGTTTTGTGTCCATTTGAATCCAATAATCTTGGATTTTTAAGCGTTTTTGCTTAATTTTAACCAATTTTATATTTGTCACGTTTTGGCAATTTAGACAAAACCAAAGTCATTCGAAAAAGCAATTAATGGACAGTCTAAATAATAAGAGTTTTCAAAAATCCGTTGAAAAACAAGAAAAATATGGCCAATTCAAGAAATCATACAATATCAAAATATTCAAATTTCAGATTTTAAAAATTCGCTTTTTGATATTAGATGTTTTTTGAATTGGCCATATTTTCCAGGTTTTTCAACGGATTTTACAAAACTCTTGTTTTTTAGATAGAACAAAATTTGTTCTTTCGAGTGGTCTTAATTTTGTCTAAATCGCTTAAAAATCAAAAGTTTTGTGTCCATTTGAATCCAATAATCTTGGATATTTAAGTGTTTTTGCTTAATTTTAACCAATTTTATATTTGTCACAATTTTGCAATTTTGACAAAACCAAAGTCATTCGAAAGAGCAATTAATGGACAGTCTAAATAATAAGAGTTTTCAAAAATCCGTTGAAAAACAAGAAAAATATGGCCAATTCAAGAAATCATACAATATCAAAATAGTCAAATTTCAGATTTTAAAAATTCGCTTTTTGATATTAGATGTTTTTTGAATTGGCCATATTTTCCATGTTTTTCAACGGATTTTCCAAAACTCTTGTTTTTTAGATAGACCAATATTTGCTCTTTCGAGTGGTCTTAATTTTGTCTAAGTCGCTTAAAAATCAAATGTTTTGTGTCCATTTGAATCCAATAATCTTGGATTTTTAAGCGTTTTTGCTTAATTTTAACCAATTTTATATTTGTCACGTTTTGGCAATTTACACAAAACCAAAGTCATTCGAAAGAGCAATTAATGGACAGTCTAAATAATAAGAGTTTTCAAAAATCCGTTGAAAAACAAGAAAAATATGGCCAATTCAAGAAATCATACAATATCAAAATAGTCAAATTTCAGATTTTAAAAATTCGCTTTTTGATTTTAGATGTTTTTTGAATTGGCGATATTTTCCATGTTTTTCAACGGATTTTCCAAAACTCTTGTTTTTTAGATAGACCAATATTTGCTCTTTCGAGTGGTCTTAATTTTGTCTAAATCGCTTAAAAATCAAAAGTTTTGTGTCCATTTGAATCCAATAATCTTGGATTTTTAAGCGTTTTTGCTTAATTTTAACCAATTTTATATTTGTCACAATTTTGCAATTTAGACAAAACCAAAGTCATTCGAAAGAGCAATTAATGGACAGTCTGAATAATAAGAGTTTTCAAAAATCCGTTGAAAAACAAGAAAAATATGGCCAATTCAAGAAATCATACAATATCAAAATAGTCAAATTTCAGATTTTAAAAATTCGCTTTTTGATATTAGATGTTTTTTGAATTGGCCATATTTTCCATGTTTTTCAACGGATTTTCCAAAACTCTTGTTTTTTAGATTGACCAATATTTGCTCTTTCGAGTGGTCTTAATTTTGTCTAAATCGCTTAAAAATCAAAAGTTTTGTGTCCATTTGAATCCAATAATCTTGGATTTTTAAGCGTTTTTGCATAATTTTAACCAATTTTATATTTGTCACGTTTTGGCAATTTAGACAAAACCAAAGTCATTCGAAAAAGCAATTAATGGAAAGTCTAAATAATAAGAGTTTTCAAAAATCCGTTGAAAAACAAGAAAAATATGGCCAATTCAAGAAATCATACAATATCAAAATATTCAAATTTCAGATTTTAAAAATTCGCTTTTTGATATTAGATGTTTTTTGAATTGGCCATATTTTCCAGGTTTTTCAACGGATTTTCCAAAACTCTTGTTTTTTAGATAGACCAATATTTGCTCTTTCGAGTGGTCTTAATTTTGTCTAAATCGCTTAAAAATCAAAAGTTTGGTGTCCATTTGAATCCAATAATCTTGGATTTTTAAGCGTTTTTGCTTAATTTTAACCAATTTTATATTTGTCACGTTTTGGCAATTTAGACAAAACCAAAGTCATTCGAAAGAGCAATTAATGGACAGTCTAAATAATAAGAGTTTTCAAAAATCCGTTGAAAAACAAGAAAAATATGGCCAATTCAAGAAATCATACAATATCAAAATAGTCAAATTTCAGATTTTAAAAATTCGCTTTTTGATATTAGATGTTTTTTGAATTGGCCATATTTTCCATGTTTTTCAACGGATTTTCCAAAACTCTTGTTTTTTAGATAGTGGTCTTAATTTTGTCTAAATCGCTTAAAAATCAAAAGTTTTGTGTCCATTTGAATCCAATAATCTTGGATTTTTAAGCGTTTTTGCTTAATTTTAACCAATTTTATATTTGTCACGTTTTGGAAATTTAGACAAAACCAAAGTCATTCGAAAGAGCAATAAATGGACAGTCTAAATAATAAGAGTTTTCAAAAATCCGTTGAAAAACAAGAAAAATATGGCCAATTCAAGAAATCATACAATATCAAAATAGTCAAATTTCAGATTTTAAAAATTCGCTTTTTGATATTAGATGTTTTTTGAATTGGCCATATTTTCCATGTTTTTCAACGGATTTTCCAAAACTCTTGTTTTTTAGATAGACCAAAATTTGGTCTTTCGAGTGGTCTTAATTTTGTCTAAATCGCTTTAAAATCAAAAGTTTTGTGTCCATTTGAATCCAATAATCTTGGATTTTTAAGTGTTTTTGCTTAATTTTAACCAATTTTATATTTGTCACAATTTTGCAATTTAGACAAAACCAAAGTCATTCGAAAGAGCAATTAATGGACAGTCTAAATAATAAGAGTTTTCAAAAATCCATTGAAAAACAAGAAAAATATGGTCAATTCAAGAAATCATACAATATCAAAATAGTCAAATTTCAGATTTTAAAAATTCGCTTTTTGATATTAGATGTTTTTTGAATTGGCCATATTTTCCATGTTTTTCAACGGATTTTCCAAAACTCTTGTTTTTTAGATAGACCAATATTTGCTCTTTCGAGTGGTCTTAATTTTGTCTAAATCGCTTTAAAATCAAAAGTTTTGTGTCCATTTGAATCCAATAATCTTGGATTTTTAAGTGTTTTGCTTAATTTTAACCAATTTTATATTTGTCACAATTTTGCAATTTAGACAAAACCAAAGTCATTCGAAAGAGCAATTAATGGACAGTCTAAATAATAAGAGTTTTCAAAAATCCATTGAAAAACAAGAAAAATATGGCCAATTCAAGAAATCATACAATATCAAAATAGTCAAATTTCAGATTTTAAAAATTCGCTTTTTCATATTAGATGTTTTTTGAATTGGCCATATTTTCCATGTTTTTCGACGGATTTTCCAAAACTCTTGTTTTTTAGATAGACCAATATTTGATCTTTCGAGTGGTCTTAATTTTGTCTAAATCGCTTAAAAATCAAAAGTTTTGTGTCCATTTGAATCCAATAATCTTGGATTTTTAAGCGTTTTTGCTTAATTTTAACCAATTTTATATTTGTCACGTTTTGGCAATTTAGACAAAACCAAAGTCATTCGAAAAAGCAATTAATGGACAGTCTAAATAATAAGAGTTTTCAAAAATCCGTTGAAAAACAAGAAAAATATGGCCAATTCAAGAAATCATACAATATCAAAATAGTCAAATTTCAGATTTTAAAAATTCGCTTTTTGATATTAGATGTTTTTTGAATTGGCCATATTTTCCATGTTTTTCAACGGATTTTCCAAAACTCTTGTTTTTTAGATAGACCAATATTTGCTCTTTCGAGTGGTCTTAATTTTGTCTAAATCGCTTAAAAATCAAAAGTTTTGTGTCCATTTGAATCCAATAATCTTGGATTTTTAAGTGTTTTTGCTTAATTTTAACCAATTTTATATTTGTCACAATTTTGCAATTTAGACAAAACCAAAGTCATTCGAAAGAGCAATTAATGGACAGTCTAAATAATAAGAGTTTTCAAAAATCCGTTGAAAAACAAGAAAAATATGGCCAATTCAAGAAATCATACAATATCAAAATAGTCAAATATCAGATTTTAAAAATTCGCTTTTTGATATTAGATGTTTTTTGAATTGGCCATATTTTCCATGTTTTTCAACGGATTTTCCAAAACTCTTGTTTTTTAGATAGACCAATATTTGCTCTTTCGAGTGGTCTTAATTTTGTCTAAATCGCTTAAAAATCAAAAGTTTTGTGTCCATTTGAATCCAATAATCTTGGATTTTTAAGCGTTTTTGCTTAATTTTAACCAATTTTATATTTGTCACGTTTTGGCAATTTAGACAAAACCAAAGTCATTCGAAAGAGCAATTAATGGACAGTCTAAATAATAAGAGTTTTCAAAAATCCGTTGAAAAACAAGAAAAATATGGCCAATTCAAGAAATCATACAATATCAAAATAGTCAAATTTCACATTTTAAAAATTCGCTTTTTGATATTAGATGTTTTTTGAATTGGCCATATTTTCCATGTTTTTCAACGGATTTTCCAAAACTCTTGTTTTTTAGATAGTGGTCTTAATTTTGTCTAAATCGCTTAAAAATCAAAAGTTTTGTGTCCATTTGAATCCAATAATCTTGGATTTTTAAGCGTTTTTGCTTAATTTTAACCAATTTTATATTTGTCACAATTTTGCAATTTAGACAAAACCAGTCATTCGAAAGAGCAAATAATGGACAGTCTAAATAATAAGAGTTTTCAAAAATCCGTTGAAAAACAAGAAAAATATGGCCAATTCAAGAAATCATACAATATCAAAATAGTCAAATTTCAGATTTTAAAAATTCGTTTTTTGATATTAGATGTTTTTTGAATTGGTCATATTTTCCAGGTTTTTCAACGGATTTTCCAAAACTCTTGTTTTTTAGATAGACCAATATTTGCTCTTTCGAGTGGTCTAAATTTTCTCTAAATCGCTTAAAAATCAAAAGTTTTGTTTCTATTTGAATCCAATAATCTTGGATTTTTAAGCGTTTTTGCTTAATTTTAACCAATTTTATATTTGTCACGTTTTGGCAATTTAGACAAAACCAAAGTCATTCGAAAGAGCAATTAATGGACAGTCTAAATAATAAGAGTTTTCAAAAATCCGTTGAAAAACAAGAAAAATATGGCCAATTCAAGAAATCATACAATATCAAAATAGTCAAATTTCAGATTTTAAAAGTTCGCTTTTTGATATTAGATGTTTGTTGAATTGGCCATATTTTCCATGTTTTTCAACGGATTTTCTAAAACTCTTGTTTTTTAGATAGACCAAAATTTGGTCTCTCGAGTGGTCTTAATTTTGTCTAAATCGCTTTAAAATCAAAAGTTTTGTGTCCATTTGAATCCAATAATCTTGGATTTTTAAGTGTTTTTGCTTAATTTTAACCAATTTTATATTTGTCACAATTTTGCAATTTAGAAAAAACCAAAGTCATTCGAAAGAGCAATTAATGGACAGTCTAAATAATAAGAGTTTTCAAAAATCCGTTGAAAAACAAGAAAAATATGGCCAATTCAAGAAATCATACAATATCAAAATAGTCAAATTTCAGATTTTAAAAATTCGCTTTTTGATATTAGATGTTTTTTGAATTGGCGATATTTTCCATGTTTTTCAACGGATTTTCCAAAACTCTTATTTTTTAGATAGACCAATATTTGCTCTTTCGAGTGGTCTTAATTTTGTCTAAATCGCTTAAAAATCAAAAGTTTTGTGTCCATTTGAATCCAATAATCTTGGATTTTTAAGCGTTTTTGCTTAATTTTAACCAATTTTATATGTGTCACGTTTTGGCAATTTAGACAAAACCAAAGCCATTCGAAAGAGCAATTAATGGACAGTCTAAATAATAAGAGTTTTCAAAAATCCGTTGAAAAACAAGAAAAATATGGCCAATTCAAGAAATCATACAATATCAAAATAGTCAAATTTCAGATTTTAAAAATTCGCTTTTTGATATTAGATGTTTTTTGAATTGGCCATATTTTCCATGTTTTTCAACGGATTTTCCAAAACTCTTGTTTTTTAGATAGACCAATATTTGCTCTTTCGAGTGGTCTTAATTTTGTCTAAATCGCTTTAAAATCAAAAGTTTTGTGTCCATTTGAATCCAATAATCTTGGATTTTTAAGTGTTTTTGCTTAATTTTAACCAATTTTATATTTGTCACAATTTTGCAATTTAGACAAAACCAAAGTCATTCGAAAGAGCAATTAATGGACAGTCTAAATAATAAGAGTTTTCAAAAATCCGTTGAAAAACAAGAAAAATATGGCCAATTCAAGAAATCATACAATATCAAAATAGTCAAATTTCAGATTTTAAAAATTCGCTTTTTGATATTAGATGTTTTTTGAATTGGACATATTTTCCATGTTTTTCAACGGATTTTCCAAAACTCTTGTTTTTTAGATAGACCAAAATTTGGTCTTTCGAGTGGTCTTAATTTTGTCTAAATCGCTTTAAAATCAAAAGTTTTGTGTCCATTTGAATCCAATAATCTTGGATTTTTAAGTGTTTTTGCTTAATTTTAACCAATTTTATATTTGTCACAATTTTGCAATTTAGACAAAACCAAAGTCATTCGAAAGAGCAATTAATGGACAGTCTAAATAATAAGAGTTTTCAAAAATCCGTTGAAAAACAAGAAAAATATGGCCAATTCAAGAAATCATACAATATCAAAATAGTAAAATTTCAGATTTTAAAAATTCGCTTTTTGATATTAGATGTTTTTTGAATTGGCCATATTTTCCATGTTTTTCAACGGATTTTCCAAAACTCTTGTTTTTTAGATAGACCAAAATTTGGTCTTTCGAGTGGTCTTAATTTTGTCTAAATCGCTTTAAAATCAAAAGTTTTGTGTCCATTTGAATCCAATAATCTTGGATTTTTAAGTGTTTTTGCTTAATTTTAACCAATTTTATATTTGTCACAATTTTGCAATTTAGACAAAACCAAAGTCATTCGAAAGAGCAATTAATGGACAGTCTAAATAATAAGAGTTTTCAAAAATCCGTTGAAAAACAAGAAAAATATGGCCAATTCAAGAAATCATACAATATCAAAATAGTCAAATTTCAGATTTTAAAAATTCGCTTTTTGATATTAGATGTTTTTTGAATTGGCCATATTTTCCAGGTTTTTCAACGGATTTTCCAAAACTCTTGTTTTTTTGATAGACCAATATTTGCTCTTTCGAGTGGTCTTAATTTTGTCTAAATCGCTTAAAAATCAAAAGTTTTGTGTCCATTTGAATCCAATAATCTTGGATTTTTAAGCGTTTTTGCTTAATTTTAACCAATTTTATATTTGTCACGTTTTGGCAAATTTAGACAAAACCAAAGTCATTCGAAAGAGCAATTAATGGACAGTCTAAATAATAAGAGTTTTCAAAAATCCGTTGAAAAACAAGAAAAATATGGCCAATTCAAGAAATCATACAATATCAAAATAGTCAAATTTCAGATTTGAAAAATTCGCTTTTTGATATTAGATGTTTTTTGAATTGGTCATATTTTCCAGGTTTTTCAACGGATTTTCCAAAACTCTTGTTTTTTAGATAGACCAATATTTGCTCTTTCGAGTGGTCTTAATTTTCTCTAAATCGCTTAAAAATCAAAAGTTTTTTGTCTATTTGAATCCAATAATCTTGGATTTTTAAGCGTTTTTGCTTAATTTTAACCAATTTTATATTTGTCACGTTTTGGCAATTTAGACAAAACCAAAGTCATTCGAAAGAGCAATTAATGGACAGTCTAAATAATAAGAGTTTTCAAAAATCCGTTGAAAAACAAGAAAAATATGGCCAATTCAAGAAATCATACAATATCAAAATAGTCAAATTTCAGATTTTAAAAGTTCGCTTTTTGATATTAGATGTTTGTTGAATTGGCCATATTTTCCATGTTTTTCAACGGATTTTCTAAAACTCTTGTTTTTTAGATAGACCAAAATTTGGTCTCTCGAGTGGTCTTAATTTTGTCTAAATCGCTTTAAAATCAAAAGTTTTGTGTCAATTTGAATCCAATAATCTTGGATTTTTAAGTGTTTTTGCTTAATTTTAACCAATTTTATATTTGTCACAATTTTGCAATTTAGACAAAACCAAAGTCATTCGAAAGAGCAATTAATGGACAGTCTAAATAATAAGAGTTTTCAAAAATCCGTTGAAAAACAAGAAAAATATGGCCAATTCAAGAAATCATACAATATCAAAATAGTCAAATTTCAGATTTTAAAAATTCGCTTTTTGATATTAGATGTTTTTTGAATTGGCGATATTTTCCATGTTTTTCAACGGATTTTCCAAAACTCTTATTTTTTAGATAGACCAATATTTGCTCTTTCGAGTGGTCTTAATTTTGTCTAAATCGCTTAAAAATCAAAAGTTTTGTGTCCATTTGAATCCAATAATCTTGGATTTTTAAGCGTTTTTGCTTAATTTTAACCAATTTTATATTTGTCACGTTTTGGCAATTTAGACAAAACCAAAGTCATTCGAAAGAGCAATTAATGGACAGTCTAAATAATAAGAGTTTTCAAAAATCCGTTGAAAAACAAGAAAAATATGGCCAATTCAAGAAATCATACAATATCAAAATAGTCAAATTTCAGATTTTAAAAATTCGCTTTTTGATATTAGATGTTTTTTGAATTGGCCATATTTTCCATGTTTTTCAACGGATTTTCCAAAACTCTTGTTTTTTAGATAGACCAATATTTGCTCTTTCGAGTGGTCTTAATTTTGTCTAAATCGCTTTAAAATCAAAAGTTTTGTGTCCATTTGAATCCAATAATCTTGGATTTTTAAGTGTTTTTGCTTAATTTTAACCAATTTTATATTTGTCACAATTTTGCAATTTAGACAAAACCAAAGTCATTCGAAAGAGCAATTAATGGACAGTCTAAATAATAAGAGTTTTCAAAAATCCGTTGAAAAACAAGAAAAATATGGCCAATTCAAGAAATCATACAATATCAAAATAGTCAAATTTCAGATTTTAAAAATTCGCTTTTTGATATTAGATATTTTTTGAATTGGACATATTTTCCATGTTTTTCAACGGATTTTCCAAAACTCTTGTTTTTTAGATAGACCAAAATTTGGTCTTTCGAGTGGTCTTAATTTTGTCTAAATCGCTTTAAAATCAAAAGTTTTGTGTCCATTTGAATCCAATAATCTTGGATTTTTAAGTGTTTTTGCTTAATTTTAACCAATTTTATATTTGTCACAATTTTGCAATTTAGACAAAACCAAAGTCATTCGAAAGAGCAATTAATGGACAGTCTAAATAATAAGAGTTTTCAAAAATCCGTACAAAAACAAGAAAAATATGGCCAATTCAAGAAATCATACAATATCAAAATAGTCAAATTTCAGATTTTAAAAGTTCGCTTTTTGATATTAGATGTTTGTTGAATTGGCCATATTTTCCATGTTTTTCAACGGATTTTCTAAAACTCTTGTTTTTTAGATAGACCAAAATTTGGTCTCTCGAGTGGTCTTAATTTTGTCTAAATCGCTTTAAAATCAAAAGTTTTGTGTCCATTTGAATCCAATAATCTTGGATTTTTAAGTGTTTTTGCTTAATTTTAACCAATTTTATATTTGTCACAATTTTGCAATTTAGACAAAACCAAAGTCATTCGAAAGAGCAATTAATGGACAGTCTAAATAATAAGAGTTTTCAAAAATCCGTTGAAAAACAAGAAAAATATGGCCAATTCAAGAAATCATACAATATCAAAATAGTCAAATTTCAGATTTTAAAAATTCGCTTTTTGATATTAGATGTTTTTTGAATTGGCGATATTTTCCATGTTTTTCAACGGATTTTCCAACACTCTTATTTTTTAGATAGACCAATATTTGCTCTTTCGAGTGGTCTTAATTTTGTCTAAATCGCTTAAAAATCAAAAGTTTTGTGTCCATTTGAATCCAATAATCTTGGATTTTTAAGCGTTTTTGCTTAATTTTAACCAATTTTATATTTGTCACGTTTTGGCAATTTAGACAAAACCAAAGTCATTCGAAAGAGCAATTAATGGACAGTCTAAATAATAAGAGTTTTCAAAAATCCGTTGAAAAACAAGAAAAATATGGCCAATTCAAGAAATCATACAATATCAAAATAGTCAAATTTCAGATTTTAAAAATTCGCTTTTTGATATTAGATGTTTTTTGAATTGGCCATATTTTCCATGTTTTTCAACGGATTTTCCAAAACTCTTGTTTTTTAGATAGACCAATATTTGCTCTTTCGAGTGGTCTTAATTTTGTCTAAATCGCTTTAAAATCAAAAGTTTTGTGTCCATTTGAATCCAATAATCTTGGATTTTTAAGTGTTTTTGCTTAATTTTAACCAATTTTATATTTGTCACAATTTTGCAATTTAGACAAAACCAAAGTCATTCGAAAGAGCAATTAATGGACAGTCTAAATAATAAGAGTTTTCAAAAATCCGTTGAAAAACAAGAAAAATATGGCCAATTCAAGAAATCATACAATATCAAAATAGTCAAATTTCAGATTTTAAAAATTCGCTTTTTGATATTAGATGTTTTTTGAATTGGACATATTTTCCATGTTTTTCAACGGATTTTCCAAAACTCTTGTTTTTTAGATAGACCAAAATTTGGTCTTTCGAGTGGTCTTAATTTTGTCTAAATCGCTTTAAAATCAAAAGTTTTGTGTCCATTTGAATCCAATAATCTTGGATTTTTAAGTGTTTTTGCTTAATTTTAACCAATTTTATATTTGTCACAATTTTGCAATTTAGACAAAACCAAAGTCATTCGAAAGAGCAATTAATGGACAGTCTAAATAATAAGAGTTTTCAAAAATCCGTTGAAAAACAAGAAAAATATGGCCAATTCAAGAAATCATACAATATCAAAATAGTAAAATTTCAGATTTTAAAAATTCGCTTTTTGATATTAGATGTTTTTTGAATTGGCCATATTTTCCATGTTTTTCAACGGATTTTCCAAAACTCTTGTTTTTTAGATAGACCAAAATTTGGTCTTTCGAGTGGTCTTAATTTTGTCTAAATCGCTTTAAAATCAAAAGTTTTGTGTCCATTTGAATCCAATAATCTTGGATTTTTAAGTGTTTTTGCTTAATTTTAACCAATTTTATATTTGTCACAATTTTGCAATTTAGACAAAACCAAAGTCATTCGAAAGAGCAATTAATGGACAGTCTAAATAATAAGAGTTTTCAAAAATCCGTTGAAAAACAAGAAAAATATGGCCAATTCAAGAAATCATACAATATCAAAATAGTAAAATTTCAGATTTTAAAAATTCGCTTTTTGATATTAGATGTTTTTTGAATTGGCCATATTTTCCATGTTTTTCAACGGATTTTCCAAAACTCTTGTTTTTTAGATAGACCAAAATTTGGTCTTTCGAGTGGTCTTAATTTTGTCTAAATCGCTTTAAAATCAAAAGTTTTGTGTCCATTTGAATCCAATAATCTTGGATTTTTAAGTGTTTTTGCTTAATTTTAACCAATTTTATATTTGTCACAATTTTGCAATTTAGACAAAACCAAAGTCATTCGAAAGAGCAATTAATGGACAGTCTAAATAATAAGAGTTTTCAAAAATCCGTTGAAAAACAAGAAAAATATGGCCAATTCAAGAAATCATACAATATAAAAATAGTCAAATTTCAGATTTTAAAAATTCGCTTTTTGATATTAGATGTTTTTTGAATTGGCCATATTTTCCAGGTTTTTCAACGGATTTTCCAAAACTCTTGTTTTTTTGATAGACCAATATTTGCTCTTTCGAGTGGTCTTAATTTTGTCTAAATCGCTTAAAAATCAAAAGTTTTGTGTCCATTTGAATCCAATAATCTTGGATTTTTAAGCGTTTTTGCTTAATTTTAACCAATTTTATATTTGTCACGTTTTGGCAAATTTAGACAAAACCAAAGTCATTCGAAAGAGCAATTAATGGACAGTCTAAATAATAAGAGTTTTCAAAAATTCGTTGAAAAACAAGAAAAATATGGCCAATTCAAGAAATCATACAATATCAAAATAGTCAAATTTCAGATTTTAAAAATTCGCTTTTTGATATTAGATGTTTTTTGAATTGGCCATATTTTCCAGGTTTTTCAACGGATTTTCCAAAACTCTTGTTTTTTTGATAGACCAATATTTGCTCTTTCGAGTGGTCTTAATTTTGTCTAAATCGCTTAAAAATCAAAAGTTTTGTGTCCATTTGAATCCAATAATCTTGGATTTTTAAGCGTTTTTGCTTAATTTTAACCAATTTTATATTTGTCACGTTTTGGCAATTTAGACAAAACCAGTCATTCGAAAGAGCAATTAATGGACAGTCTAAATAATAAGAGTTTTCAAAAATCCGTTGAAAAACAAGAAAAATATGGCCAATTCAAGAAATCATACAATATCAAAATAGTCAAATTTCAGATTTTAAAAATTCGCTTTTTGATATTAGATGTTTTTTGAATTGGCCATATTTTCCATGTTTTTCAACGGATTTTCCAAAACTCTTGTTTTTTAGATAGACCAATATTTGCTCTTTCGAGTGGTCTTAATTTTGTCTAAATCGCTTTAAAATCAAAAGTTTTGTGTCCATTTGAATCCAATAATCTTGGATTTTTAAGTGTTTTTGCTTAATTTTAACCAATTTTATATTTGTCACAATTTTGCAATTTAGACAAAACCAAAGTCATTCGAAAGAGCAATTAATGGACAGTCTAAATAATAAGAGTTTTCAAAAATCCGTTGAAAAACAAGAAAAATATGGCCAATTCAAGAAATCATACAATATAAAAATAGTCAAATTTCAGATTTTAAAAATTCGCTTTTTGATATTAGATGTTTTTTGAATTGGCCATATTTTCCAGGTTTTTCAACGGATTTTCCAAAACTCTTGTTTTTTTGATAGACCAATATTTGCTCTTTCGAGTGGTCTTAATTTTGTCTAAATCGCTTAAAAATCAAAAGTTTTGTGTCCATTTGAATCCAATAATCTTGGATTTTTAAGCGTTTTTGCTTAATTTTAACCAATTTTATATTTGTCACGTTTTGGCAAATTTAGACAAAACCAAAGTCATTCGAAAGAGCAATTAATGGACAGTCTAAATAATAAGAGTTTTCAAAAATTCGTTGAAAAACAAGAAAAATATGGCCAATTCAAGAAATCATACAATATCAAAATAGTCAAATTTCAGATTTTAAAAATTCGCTTTTTGATATTAGATGTTTTTTGAATTGGCCATATTTTCCAGGTTTTTCAACGGATTTTCCAAAACTCTTGTTTTTTTGATAGACCAATATTTGCTCTTTCGAGTGGTCTTAATTTTGTCTAAATCGCTTAAAAATCAAAAGTTTTGTGTCCATTTGAATCCAATAATCTTGGATTTTTAAGCGTTTTTGCTTAATTTTAACCAATTTTATATTTGTCACGTTTTGGCAATTTAGACAAAACCAGTCATTCGAAAGAGCAATTAATGGACAGTCTAAATAATAAGAGTTTTCAAAAATCCGTTGAAAAACAAGAAAAATATGGCCAATTCAAGAAATCATACAATATCAAAATAGTCAAATTTCAGATTTTAAAAATTCGCTTTTTGATATTAGATGTTTTTTGAATTGGCCATATTTTCCATGTTTTTCAACGGATTTTCCAAAACTCTTGTTTTTTAGATAGACCAATATTTGCTCTTTCGAGTGGTCTTAATTTTGTCTAAATCGCTTTAAAATCAAAAGTTTTGTGTCCATTTGAATCCAATAATCTTGGATTTTTAAGTGTTTTTGCTTAATTTTAACCAATTTTATATTTGTCACAATTTTGCAATTTAGACAAAACCAAAGTCATTCGAAAGAGCAATTAATGGACAGTCTAAATAATAAGAGTTTTCAAAAATCCGTTGAAAAACAAGAAAAATATGGCCAATTCAAGAAATCATACAATATAAAAATAGTCAAATTTCAGATTTTAAAAATTCGCTTTTTGATATTAGATGTTTTTTGAATTGGCCATATTTTCCAGGTTTTTCAACGGATTTTCCAAAACTCTTGTTTTTTTGATAGACCAATATTTGCTCTTTCGAGTGGTCTTAATTTTGTCTAAATCGCTTAAAAATCAAAAGTTTTGTGTCCATTTGAATCCAATAATCTTGGATTTTTAAGCGTTTTTGCTTAATTTTAACCAATTTTATATTTGTCACGTTTTGGCAAATTTAGACAAAACCAAAGTCATTCGAAAGAGCAATTAATGGACAGTCTAAATAATAAGAGTTTTCAAAAATTCGTTGAAAAACAAGAAAAATATGGCCAATTCAAGAAATCATACAATATCAAAATAGTCAAATTTCAGATTTTAAAAATTCGCTTTTTGATATTAGATGTTTTTTGAATTGGCCATATTTTCCAGGTTTTTCAACGGATTTTCCAAAACTCTTGTTTTTTTGATAGACCAATATTTGCTCTTTCGAGTGGTCTTAATTTTGTCTAAATCGCTTAAAAATCAAAAGTTTTGTGTCCATTTGAATCCAATAATCTTGGATTTTTAAGCGTTTTTGCTTAATTTTAACCAATTTTATATTTGTCACGTTTTGGCAATTTAGACAAAACCAGTCATTCGAAAGAGCAATTAATGGACAGTCTAAATAATAAGAGTTTTCAAAAATCCGTTGAAAAACAAGAAAAATATGGCCAATTCAAGAAATCATACAATATCAAAATAGTCAAATTTCAGATTTTAAAAATTCGCTTTTTGATATTAGATGTTTTTTGAATTGGCCATATTTTCCATGTTTTTCAACGGATTTTCCAAAACTCTTGTTTTTAGATAGACCAATATTTGCTCTTTCGAGTGGTCTTAATTTTGTCTAAATCGCTTTAAAATCAAAAGTTTTGTGTCCATTTGAATCCAATAATCTTGGATTTTTAAGTGTTTTTGCTTAATTTTAACCAATTTTATATTTGTCACAATTTTGCAATTTAGACAAAACCAAAGTCATTCGAAAGAGCAATTAATGGACAGTCTAAATAATAAGAGTTTTCAAAAATCCGTTGAAAAACAAGAAAAATATGGCCAATTCAAGAAATCATACAATATCAAAATAGTCAAATTTCAGATTTTAAAAATTCGCTTTTTGATATTAGATGTTTTTTGAATTGGCCATATTTTCCATGTTTTTCAACGGATTTTCCAAAACTCTTGTTTTTTAGATAGACCAAAATTTGGTCTTTCGAGTGGTCTTAATTTTGTCTAAATCGCTTTAAAATCAAAAGTTTTGTGTCCATTTGAATCCAATAATCTTGGATTTTTAAGCGTTTTTGCTTAATTTTAACCAATTTTATATTTGTCACAATTTTGCAATTTAGACAAAACCAAAGTCATTCGAAAGAGCAATTAATGGACAGTCTAAATAATAAGAGTTTTCAAAAATCCGTTGAAAAACAAGAAAAATATGGCCAATTCAAGAAATCATACAATATCAAAATAGTAAAATTTCAGATTTTAAAAATTCGCTTTTTGATATTAGATGTTTTTTGAATTGGCCATATTTTCCATGTTTTTCAACGGATTTTCCAAAACTCTTGTTTTTTAGATAGACCAAAATTTGGTCTTTCGAGTGGTCTTAATTTTGTCTAAATCGCTTTAAAATCAAAAGTTTTGTGTCCATTTGAATCCAATAATCTTGGATTTTTAAGTGTTTTTGCTTAATTTTAACCAATTTTATATTTGTCACAATTTTGCAATTTAGACAAAACCAAAGTCATTCGAAAGAGCAATTAATGGACAGTCTAAATAATAAGAGTTTTCAAAAATCCGTTGAAAAACAAGAAAAATATGGCCAATTCAAGAAATCATACAATATCAAAATAGTCAAATTTCAGATTTTAAAAATTCGCTTTTTGATATTAGATGTTTTTTGAATTGGCCATATTTTCCAGGTTTTTCAACGGATTATCCAAAACTCTTGTTTTTTAGATAGACCAATATTTGCTCTTTCGAGTGGTCTTAATTTTGTCTAAATCGCTTAAACATCAAAAGTTTTGTGTCCATTTGAATCCAATAATCTTGGATTTTTAAGTGTTTTTGCTTAATTTTAACCAATTTTATATTTGTCACAATTTTGCAATTTAGACAAAACCAAAGTCATTCGAAAGAGCAATTAATGGACAGTCTAAATAATAAGAGTTTTAAAAATCCGTTGAAAAACAAGAAAAATATGGCCAATTCAAGAAATCATACAATATCAAAATAGTCAAATTTCAGATTTTAAAAATTCGCTTTTTGATATTAGATGTTTTTTGAATTGGTCATATTTTCCATGTTTTTCAACGGATTTTCCAAAACTCTTGTTTTTTAGATAGACCAATATTTGCTCTTTCGAGTGGTCTTAATTTTGTCTAAATCGCTTAAAAATCAAAAGTTTTGTGTCCATTTGAATCCAATAATCTTGGATTTTTAAGCGTTTTTGCTTAATTTTAACCAATTTTATATTTGTCACGTTTTGGCAATTTAGACAAAACCAAAGTCATTCGAAAGAGCAATTAATGGACAGTCTAAATAATAAGAGTTTTCAAAAATCCGTTGAAAAACAAGAAAAATATGGCCAATTCAAGAAATCATACAATATCAAAATAGTCAAATTTCAGATTTTAAAAATTCGCTTTTTGATATTAGATGTTTTTTGAATTGGCCATATTTTCCATGTTTTTCGACGGATTTTCCAAAACTCTTGTTTTTTAGATAGACCAATATTTGCTCTTTCGAGTGGTCTTAATTTTGTCTAAATCGCTTTAAAATCAAAAGTTTTGTGTCCATTTGAATCCAATAATCTTGGATTTTTAAGTGTTTTTGCTTAATTTTAACCAATTTTATATTTGTCACAATTTTGCAATTTAGACAAAACCAAAGTCATTCGAAAGAGCAATTAATGGACAGTCTAAATAATAAGAGTTTTCAAAAATCCGTTGAAAAACAAGAAAAATATGGCCAATTCAAGAAATCATACAATATCAAAATAGTCAAATTTCAGATTTTAAAAATTCGCTTTTTGATATTAGATGTTTTTTGAATTGGCCATATTTTCCAGGTTTTTCAACGGATTATCCAAAACTCTTGTTTTTTAGATAGACCAATATTTGCTCTTTCGAGTGGTCTTAATTTTGTCTAAATCGCTTAAACATCAAAAGTTTTGTGTCCATTTGAATCCAATAATCTTGGATTTTTAAGTGTTTTTGCTTAATTTTAACCAATTTTATATTTGTCACAATTTTGCAATTTAGACAAAACCAAAGTCATTCGAAAGAGCAATTAATGGACAGTCTAAATAATAAGAGTTTTAAAAATCCGTTGAAAAACAAGAAAAATATGGCCAATTCAAGAAATCATACAATATCAAAATAGTCAAATTTCAGATTTTAAAAATTCGCTTTTTGATATTAGATGTTTTTTGAATTGGCCATATTTTCCATGTTTTTCAACGGATTTTCCAAAACTCTTGTTTTTTAGATAGACCAATATTTGCTCTTTCGAGTGGTCTTAATTTTGTCTAAATCGCTTAAAAATCAAAAGTTTTGTGTCCATTTGAATCCAATAATCTTGGATTTTTAAGCGTTTTTGCTTAATTTTAACCAATTTTATATTTGTCACGTTTTGGCAATTTAGACAAAACCAAAGTCATTCGAAAGAGCAATTAATGGACAGTCTAAATAATAAGAGTTTTCAAAAATCCGTTGAAAAACAAGAAAAATATGGCCAATTCAAGAAATCATACAATATCAAAATAGTCAAATTTCAGATTTTAAAAATTCGCTTTTTGATATTAGATGTTTTTTGAATTGGCCATATTTTCCATGTTTTTCGACGGATTTTCCAAAACTCTTGTTTTTTAGATAGACCAATATTTGCTCTTTCGAGTGGTCTTAATTTTGTCTAAATCGCTTAAACATCAAAAGTTTTGTGTCCATTTGAATCCAATAATCTTGGATTTTTAAGTGTTTTTGCTTAATTTTAACCAATTTTATATTTGTCACAATTTTGCAATTTAGACAAAACCAAAGTCATTCGAAAGAGCAATTAATGGACAGTCTTAATAATGAGAGTTTTCAAAAATCCGTTGAAAAACAAGAAAAATATGGCCAATTCAAGAAATCATACAATATCAAAATAGTAAAATTTCAGATTTTAAAAATTCGCTTTTTGATATTAGATGTTTTTTGAATTGGCCATATTTTCCAGGTTTTTCAACGGATTTTCCAAAACTCTTGTTTTTTTGATAGACCAATATTTGCTCTTTCGAGTGGTTTTAATTTTGTCTAAATCGCTTAAAAATCAAAAGTTTTGTGTCCATTTGAATCCAATAATCTTGGATTTTTAAGCGTTTTTGCTTAATTTTAACCAATTTTATATTTGTCACGTTTTGGCAATTTAGACAAAACCAAAGTCATTCGAAAGAGCAATAAATGGACAGTCTAAATAATAAGAGTTTTCAAAAATCCGTTGAAAAACAAGAAAAATATGGCCAATTCAAGAAATCATACAATATCAAAATAGTAAAATTTCAGATTTTAAAAATTCGCTTTTTGATATTAGATGTTTTTTGAATTGGCCATATTTTCCATGTTTTTCAACGGATTTTCCAAAACTCTTGTTTTTTAGATAGACCAAAATTTGGTCTTTCGAGTGGTCTTAATTTTGTCTAAATCGCTTTAAAATCAAAAGTTTTGTGTCCATTTGAATCCAATAATCTTGGATTTTTAAGTGTTTTTGCTTAATTTTAACCAATTTTATATTTGTCACAATTTTGCAATTTAGACAAAACCAAAGTCATTCGAAAGAGCAATTAATGGACAGTCTAAATAATAAGAGTTTTCAAAAATCCGTTGAAAAACAAGAAAAATATGGCCAATTCAAGAAATCATACAATATCAAAATAGTCAAATTTCAGATTTTAAAAATTCGCTTTTTGATATTAGATGTTTTTTGAATTGGCCATATTTTCCATGTTTTTCAACGGATTTTCCAAAACTCTTGTTTTTTAGATAGACCAAAATTTGATCTTTCGAGTGGTCTTAATTTTGTCTAAATCGCTTAAAAATCAAAAGTTTTGTGTCCATTTGAATCCAATAATCTTGGATTTTTAAGCGTTTTTGCTTAATTTTAACCAATTTTATATTTGTCACGTTTTGGCAATTTAGACAAAACCAAAGTCTTTCGAAAGAGCAATTAATGGACAGTCTAAATAATAAGAGTTTTCAAAAATCCGTTGAAAAACAAGAAAAATATGGCCAATTCAAGAAATCATACAATATCAAAATAGTCAAATTTCAGATTTTAAAAATTCGCTTTTTGATATTAGATGTTTTTTGAATTGGCCATATTTTCCATGTTTTTCAACGGATTTTCCAAAACTCTTTTTTTTAGATAGACCAATATTTGCTCTTTCGAGTGGTCTTAATTTTGTCTAAATCGCTTAAATATCAAAAGTTTTGTGTCCATTTGAATCCAATAATCTTGGATTTTTAAGCGTTTTTGCTTAATTTTAACCAATTTTATATTTGTCACGTTTTGGCAATTTAGACAAAACCAAAGTCATTCGAAAGAGCAATTAATGGACAGTCTAAATAATAAGAGTTTTCAAAAATCCGTTGAAAAACAAGAAAAATATGGCCAATTCAAGAAATCATACAATATCAAAATAGTCAAATTTCAGATTTTAAAAATTCGCTTTTTGATATTAGATGTATTTTGAATTGGCCATATTTTCCATGTTTTTCAACGGATTTTCCAAAACTCTTGTTTTTTAGATAGACCAAAATTTGGTCTTTCGAGTGGTCTTAATTTTGTCTAAATCGCTTTAAAATCAAAAGTTTTGTGTCCATTTGAATCCAATAATCTTGGATTTTTAAATGTTTTTGCTTAATTTTAACCAATTTTATATTTGTCACAATTTTGCAATTTAGACAAAACCAAAGTCATTCGAAAGAGAAATTAATGGACAGTCTAAATAATAAGAGTTTTCAAAAATCCGTTGAAAAACAAGAAAAAAATGGCCAATTCAAGAAATCATACAATATCAAAATAGTCAAATTTCAGATTTTAAAAATTCGCTTTTTGATATTAGATGTTTTTTGAATTGGCCATATTTTCCATGTTTTTCAACGGATTTTCCAAAACTCTTGTTTTTTAGATAGACCAATATTTGCTCTTTCGATACGTGTTGATTTTGTCTAAATCGCTTAAAAATCGAATGTTTTGTGTCCATTTGAATCCAATAATGTTTGATTTTTAAGCGTTTTAGCTTCATTTCAACCCATTTTATATTTGTCACAATTTTGCAATTTAGACAAAACCAAAGTCATTCGAAAGAGCAATTAATGGACAGTCTAAATAATAAGAGTTTTCAAAAATCCGTTGAAAAACAAGAAAAAAATGGCCAATTCAAGAAATCATACAATATCAAAATAGTCAAATTTCAGATTTTAAAAATTCGCTTTTTGATATTAGATGTTTTTTGAATTGGCCATATTTTCCATGTTTTTCAACGGATTTTCCAAAACTCTTGTTTTTTAGATAGACCAATATTTGCTCTTTCGATACGTGTTGATTTTGTCTAAATCGCTTAAAAATCGAATGTTTTGTGTCCATTTGAATCCAATAATGTTTGATTTTTAAGCGTTTTAGCTTCATTTCAACCCATTTTATATTTGTCAAGTTTTGGCAATTTAGACAAAAGCAAAGTCATTCGAAAGAGCAATTAATGGACAGTCTAAATAATAAGAGTTTTCAAAAATCCGTTGAAAAACAAGAAAAATATGGCCAATTCAAGAAATCATACAATATCAAAATAGTCAAATTTCAGATTTTAAAAATTCGCTTTTTGATATTAGATGTTTTTTGAATTGGCCATATTTTCCATGTTTTTCAACGGATTTTCCAAAACTCTTGTTTTTTAGATAGACCAAAATTTGGTCTTTCGAGTGGTCTTAATTTTGTCTAAATCGCTTTAAAATCAAAAGTTTTGTGTCCAATTGAATCCAATAATCTTGGATTTTTAAGTGTTTTTGCTTAATTTTAACCAATTTTATATTTGTCACAATTTTGCAATTTAGACAAAACCAAAGTCATTCGAAAGAGCAATTAATGGACAGTCTAAATAATAAGAGTTTTCAAAAATCCGTTGAAAAACAAGAAAAATATGGCCAATTCAAGAAATCATACAATATCAAAATAGTCAAATTTCAGATTTTAAAAATTCGCTTTTTGATATTAGATGTTTTTTGAATTGGCCATATTTTCCATGTTTTTCAACGGATTTTCCAAAACTCTTGTTTTTTAGATAGACCAATATTTGCTCTTTCGATACGTGTTGATTTTGTCTAAATCGCTTAAAAATCAAATGTTTTGTGTCCATTTGAATCCAATAATGTTTGATTTTTAAGCGTTTTAGCTTCATTTCAACCCATTTTATATTTGTCAAGTTTTGGCAATTTAGACAAAAGCAAAGTCATTCGAAAGAGCAATTAATGGACAGTCTAAATAATAAGAGTTTTCAAAAATCCGTTGAAAAACAAGAAAAATATGGCCAATTCAATAAATCATACAATATCAAAATATTCAAATTACAGATTTTAAAAATTCGCTTTTTGATATTAGATGTTTTTTGAATTGGCCATATTTTCCATGTTTTTCAACGGATTTTCCAAAACTCTTGTTTTTTAGATAGACCAATATTTGCTCTTTCGAGTGGTCTTAATTTTGTCTAAATCGCTTAAAAATCAAAAGTTTTGTGTCCATTTGAATACAATAATCTTGGATTTTTAAGCGTTTTTGCTTAATTTTAACCAATTTTATATTTGTCACGTTTTGGCAATTTAGACAAAACCAAAGTCATTCGAAAGAGCAAATAATGGAAAGTCTAAATAATAAGAGTTTTCAAAAATCCGTTGAAAAACAAGAAAAATATGGCCAATTCAAGAAATCATACAATATCAAAATAGTCAAATTTCAGATTTTAAAAATTCGCTTTTTGATATTAGATGTTTTTTGAATTGGCCATATTTTCCATGTTTTTCAACGGATTTTCCAAAACTCTTGTTTTTTAGATAGACCAAAATTTGGTCTTTCGAGTGGTCTTAATTTTGTCTAAATCGCTTTAAAATCAAAAGTTTTGTGTCCATTTGAATCCAATAATCTTGGATTTTTAAGCGTTTTTGCTTAATTTTAACCAATTTTATATTTGTCACGTTTTGGCAATTTAGACAAAACCAAAGTCATTCGAAAGAGCAATTAATGGAAAGTCTAAATAATAAGAGTTTTCAAAAATCCGTTGAAAAACAAGAAAAATATGGCCAATTCAAGAAATCATACAATATCAAAATAGTCAAATTTCAGATTTTAAAAATTCGCTTTTTGATATTAGATGTTTTTTGAATTGGCCATATTTTCCATGTTTTTCAACGGATTTTCCAAAACTCTTGTTTTTTAGATAGACCAAAATTTGGTCTTTCGAGTGGTCTTAATTTTGTCTAAATCGCTTTAAAATCAAAAGTTTTGTGTCCATTTGAATCCAATAATCTTGGATTTTTAAGTGTTTTTGCTTAATTTTAACCAATTTTATATTTGTCACAATTATGCAATTTAGACAAAACCAAAGTCATTCGAAAGAGCAATTAATGGACAGTCTAAATAATAAGAGTTTTAAAAATCCGTTGAAAAACAAGAAAAATATGGCCAATTAAATAAATCATACAATATCAAAATGGTCAAATTTCAGATTTTAAAAATTCGCTTTTTGATATTAGATGTTTTTTGAATTGGCCATATTTTCCAGGTTTTTCAACGGATTTTCCAAAACTCTTGTTTTTTAGATAGACCAAAATTTGGTCTTTCGAGTGGTCTTAATTTTTTCTAAATCGCTTTAAAATCAAAAGTTTTGTGTCCATTTGAATTCAATAATCTTGGATTTTAAAGCGTTTTTGCTTAATTTTAACCAATTTTATATTTGTCACGTTTTGGCAATTTAGACAAAACCAAAGTCATTCGAAAGAGCAATTAATGGACAGTCTAAATAATAAGAGTTTTCAAAAATCCGTTGAAAAACAAGAAAAATATGGCCAATTCAAGAAATCATACAATATCAAAATAGTCAAATTTCAGATTTTAAAAATTCGCTTTTTGATATTAGATGTTTTTTGAATTGGCCATATTTTCCATGTTTTTCAACGGATTTTTCAAAACTCTTGTTTTTTAGATAGACCAAAATTTGGTCTTTCGAGTGGTCTTAATTTTTTCTAAATCGCTTTAAAATCAAAAGTTTTGTGTCCATTTGAATCCAATAATCTTGGATTTTTAAGTGTTTTTGCTTAATTTTAACCAATTTTATATTTGTCACAATTTTGCAATTTAGACAAAACCAAAGTCATTCGAAAGAGCAATTAATGGACAGTCTAAATAATAAGAGTTTTCAAAAATCCATTGAAAAACAAGAAAAATATGGCCAATTCAAGAAATCATACAATATCAAAATAGTCAAATTTCAGATTTTAAAAATTCGCTTTTTGATATTAGATGTTTTTTGAATTGGCCATATTTTCCATGTTTTTCGACGGATTTTCAAAAACTCTTGTTTTTTAGATAGACCAATATTTGCTCTTTCGAGTGGTCTTAATTTTGTCTAAATCGCTTAAAAATCAAAAGTTTTGTGTCCATTTGAATCCAATAATCTTGGATTTTTAAGCGTTTTTGCTTAATTTTAACCAATTTTATATTTGTCACAATTTTGCAATTTAGACAAAACCAAAGTCATTCGAAAGAGCAATTAATGGACAGTCTAAATAATAAGAGTTTTCAAAAATCCGTTGAAAAACAAGAAAAATATGGCCAATTCAAGAAATCATACAATATCAAAATAGTCAAATTTCAGATTTTAAAAATTCGCTTTTTGATATTAGATGTTTTTTGAATTGGCCATATTTTCCAAGTTTTTCAACGGATTTTCCAAAACTCTTGTTTTTTAGATAGTGGTCTTAATTTTGTCTAAATCGCTTAAAAATCAAAAGTTTTGTGTCCATTTGAATCCAATAATCTTGGATTTTTAAGCGTTTTTGCTTAATTTTAACCAATTTTATATTTGTCACGTTTTGGCAATTTAGACAAAACCAAAGTCATTCGAAAGAGCAATTAATGGACAGTCTAAATAATAAGAGTTTTCAAAAATCCGTTGAAAAACAAGAAAAATATGGCCAATTCAAGAAATCATACAATATCAAAATAGTCAAATTTCAGATTTTAAAAATTCGCTTTTTGATATTAGATGTTTTTTGAATTGGCCATATTTTCCATGTTTTTCGACGGATTTTCCAAAACTCTTGTTTTTTAGATAGACCAATATTTGCTCTTTCGAGTGGTCTTAATTTTGTCTAAATCGCTTAAAAATCAAAAGTTTTGTGTCCATTTGAATCCAATAATCTTGGATTTTTAAGCGTTTTTGCTTAATTTTAACCAATTTTATATTTGTCACAATTTTGCAATTTAGACAAAACCAAAGTCATTCGAAAGAGCAATTAATGGACAGTCTAAATAATAAGAGTTTTCAAAAATCCGTTGAAAAACAAGAAAAATATGGCCAAGTCAAGAAATCATACAATATCAAAATAGTCAAATTTCAGATTTTAAAAATTCGCTTTTTGATATTAGATGTTTTTTGAATTGGCCATATTTTCCATGTTTTTCAACGGATTTTCCAAAACTCTTCTTTTTTAGATAGACCAATATTTGCTCTTTCGAGTGGTCTTAATTTTGTCTAAATCGCTTAAAAATCAAAAGTTTTGTGTCCATTTGAATCCAATAATCTTGGATTTTTAAGCGTTTTTGCTTAATTTTAACCAATTTTATATTTGTCACGTTTTGGCAATTTAGACAAAACCAAAGTCATTCGAAAGAGCAATTAATGGACAGTCTAAATAATAAGAGTTTTCAAAAATCCATTGAAAAACAAGAAAAATATGGCCAATTCAAGAAATCATACAATATCAAAATAGTCAAATTTCAGATTTTAAAAATTCGCTTTTTGATATTAGATGTTTTTTGAATTGGCCATATTTTCCATGTTTTTCGACGGATTTTCCAAAACTCTTGTTTTTTAGATAGACCAATATTTGCTCTTTCGAGTGGTCTTAATTTTGTCTAAATCGCTTAAAAATCAAAAGTTTTGTGTCCATTTGAATCCAATAATCTTGGATTTTTAAGCGTTTTTGCTTAATTTTAACCAATTTTATATTTGTCACGTTTTGGCAATTTAGACAAAACCAAAGTCATTCGAAAGAGCAATTAATGGACAGTCTAAATAATAAGAGTTTTCAAAAATCCGTTGAAAAACAAGAAAAATATGGCCAATTCAAGAAATCATACAATATCAAAATAGTCAAATTTCAGATTTTAAAAATTCGCTTTTTGATATTAGATGTTTTTTGAATTGGCCATATTTTCCAAGTTTTTCAACGGATTTTCCAAAACTCTTGTTTTTTAGATAGTGGTCTTAATTTTGTCTAAATCGCTTAAAAATCAAAAGTTTTGTGTCCATTTGAATCCAATAATCTTGGATTTTTAAGCGTTTTTGCTTAATTTTAACCAATTTTATATTTGTCACGTTTTGGCAATTTAGACAAAACCAAAGTCATTCGAAAGAGCAATTAATGGACAGTCTAAATAATAAGAGTTTTCAAAAATCCGTTGAAAAACAAGAAAAATATGGCCAATTCAAGAAATCATACAATATCAAAATAGTCAAATTTCAGATTTTAAAAATTCGCTTTTTGATATTAGATGTTTTTTGAATTGGCCATATTTTCCATGTTTTTCGACGGATTTTCCAAAACTCTTGTTTTTTAGATAGACCAATATTTGCTCTTTCGAGTGGTCTTAATTTTGTCTAAATCGCTTAAAAATCAAAAGTTTTGTGTCCATTTGAATCCAATAATCTTGGATTTTTAAGCGTTTTTGCTTAATTTTAACCAATTTTATATTTGTCACAATTTTGCAATTTAGACAAAACCAAAGTCATTCGAAAGAGCAATTAATGGACAGTCTAAATAATAAGAGTTTTCAAAAATCCGTTGAAAAACAAGAAAAATATGGCCAAGTCAAGAAATCATACAATATCAAAATAGTCAAATTTCAGATTTTAAAAATTCGCTTTTTGATATTAGATGTTTTTTGAATTGGCCATATTTTCCATGTTTTTCAACGGATTTTCCAAAACTCTTCTTTTTTAGATAGACCAATATTTGCTCTTTCGAGTGGTCTTAATTTTGTCTAAATCGCTTAAAAATCAAAAGTTTTGTGTCCATTTGAATCCAATAATCTTGGATTTTTAAGCGTTTTTGCTTAATTTTAACCAATTTTATATTTGTCACGTTTTGGCAATTTAGACAAAACCAAAGTCATTCGAAAGAGCAATTAATGGACAGTCTAAATAATAAGAGTTTTCAAAAATCCATTGAAAAACAAGAAAAATATGGCCAATTCAAGAAATCATACAATATCAAAATAGTCAAATTTCAGATTTTAAAAATTCGCTTTTTGATATTAGATGTTTTTTGAATTGGCCATATTTTCCATGTTTTTCGACGGATTTTCCAAAACTCTTGTTTTTTAGATAGACCAATATTTGCTCTTTCGAGTGGTCTTAATTTTGTCTAAATCGCTTAAAAATCAAAAGTTTTGTGTCCATTTGAATCCAATAATCTTGGATTTTTAAGCGTTTTTGCTTAATTTTAACCAATTTTATATTTGTCACGTTTTGGCAATTTAGACAAAACCAAAGTCATTCGAAAGAGCAATTAATGGACAGTCTAAATAATAAGAGTTTTCAAAAATCCGTTGAAAAACAAGAAAAATATGGCCAATTCAAGAAATCATACAATATCAAAATAGTCAAATTTCAGATTTTAAAAATTCGCTTTTTGATATTAGATGTTTTTTGAATTGGCCATATTTTCCATGTTTTTCAACGGATTTTCCAAAACTCTTGTTTTTTAGATAGTGGTCTTAAATTTGTCTAAATCGCTTAAAAATCAAAAGTTTTGTGTCCATTTGAATCCAATAATCTTGGATTTTTAAGCGTTTTTGCTTAATTTTAACCAATTTTATATTTGTCACGTTTTGGCAATTTAGACAAAACCAAAGTCATTCGAAAGAGCAATTAATGGACAGTCTAAATAATAAGAGTTTTCAAAAATCCGTTGAAAAACAAGAAAAATATGGCCAATTCAAGAAATCATACAATATCAAAATAGTCAAATTTCAGATTTTAAAAATTCGCTTTTTGATATTAGATGTTTTTTGAATTGGCCATATTTTCCATGTTTTTCAACGGATTTTCCAAAACTCTTGTTTTTTAGATAGACCAAAATTTGGTCTTTCGAGTGGTCTTAATTTTGTCTAAATCGCTTTAAAATCAAAAGTTTTGTGTCCATTTGAATCCAATAATCTTGGATTTTTAAGCGTTTTTGCTTAATTTTAACCAATTTTATATTTGTCACGTTTTGGCAATTTAGACAAAACCAAAGTCATTCGAAAGAGCAATTAATGGACAGTCTAAATAATAAGAGTTTTCAAAAATCCATTGAAAAACAAGAAAAATATGGCCAATTCAAGAAATCATACAATATCAAAATAGTCAAATTTCAGATTTTAAAAATTCGCTTTTTGATATTAGATGTTTTTTGAATTGGCCATATTTTCCATGTTTTTCGACGGATTTTCCAAAACTCTTGTTTTTTAGATAGACCAATATTTGCTCTTTCGAGTGGTCTTAATTTTGTCTAAATCGCTTAAAAATCAAAATTTTTGTGTCCATTTGAATCCAATAATCTTGGATTTTTAAGCGTTTTTGCTTAATTTTAACCAATTTTATATTTGTCACGTTTAGGCAATTTAGACAAAACCAAAGTCATTCGAAAGAGCAATTAATGGACAGTCTAAATAATAAGAGTTTTCAAAAATCCGTTGAAAAACAAGAAAAATATGGCCAATTCAAGAAATCATACAATATCAAAATAGTCAAATTTCAGATTTTAAAAATTCGCTTTTTGATATTAGATGTTTTTTGAATTGGCCATATTTTCCATGTTTTTCAACGGATTTTCCAAAACTCTTGTTTTTTAGATAGTGGTCTTAATTTTGTCTAAATCGCTTAAAAATCAAAAGTTTTGTGTCCATTTGAATCCAATAATCTTGGATTTTTAAGCGTTTTTGCTTAATTTTAACCAATTTTATATTTGTCACGTTTTGGCAATTTAGACAAAACCAAAGTCATTCGAAAGAGCAATTAATGGACAGTCTAAATAATAAGAGTTTTCAAAAATCCGTTGAAAAACAAGAAAAATATGGCCAATTCAAGAAATCATACAATATCAAAATAGTCAAATTTCAGATTTTAAAAATTCGCTTTTTGATATTAGATGTTTTTTGAATTGGCCATATTTTCCATGTTTTTCGACGGATTTTCCAAAACTCTTGTTTTTTAGATAGACCAATATTTGCTCTTTCGAGTGGTCTTAATTTTGTCTAAATCGCTTAAAAATCAAAAGTTTTGTGTCCATTTGAATCCAATAATCTTGGATTTTTAAGCGTTTTTGCTTAATTTTAACCAATTTTATATTTGTCACAATTTTGCAATTTAGACAAAACCAAAGTCATTCGAAAGAGCAATTAATGGACAGTCTAAATAATAAGAGTTTTCAAAAATCCGTTGAAAAACAAGAAAAATATGGCCAAGTCAAGAAATCATACAATATCAAAATAGTCAAATTTCAGATTTTAAAAATTCGCTTTTTGATATTAGATGTTTTTTGAATTGGCCATATTTTCCATGTTTTTCAACGGATTTTCCAAAACTCTTCTTTTTTAGATAGACCAATATTTGCTCTTTCGAGTGGTCTTAATTTTGTCTAAATCGCTTAAAAATCAAAAGTTTTGTGTCCATTTGAATCCAATAATCTTGGATTTTTAAGCGTTTTTGCTTAATTTTAACCAATTTTATATTTGTCACGTTTTGGCAATTTAGACAAAACCAAAGTCATTCGAAAGAGCAATTAATGGACAGTCTAAATAATAAGAGTTTTCAAAAATCCATTGAAAAACAAGAAAAATATGGCCAATTCAAGAAATCATACAATATCAAAATAGTCAAATTTCAGATTTTAAAAATTCGCTTTTTGATATTAGATGTTTTTTGAATTGGCCATATTTTCCATGTTTTTCGACGGATTTTCCAAAACTCTTGTTTTTTAGATAGACCAATATTTGCTCTTTCGAGTGGTCTTAATTTTGTCTAAATCGCTTAAAAATCAAAAGTTTTGTGTCCATTTGAATCCAATAATCTTGGATTTTTAAGCGTTTTTGCTTAATTTTAACCAATTTTATATTTGTCACGTTTTGGCAATTTAGACAAAACCAAAGTCATTCGAAAGAGCAATTAATGGACAGTCTAAATAATAAGAGTTTTCAAAAATCCGTTGAAAAACAAGAAAAATATGGCCAATTCAAGAAATCATACAATATCAAAATAGTCAAATTTCAGATTTTAAAAATTCGCTTTTTGATATTAGATGTTTTTTGAATTGGCCATATTTTCCATGTTTTTCAACGGATTTTCCAAAACTCTTGTTTTTTAGATAGTGGTCTTAAATTTGTCTAAATCGCTTAAAAATCAAAAGTTTTGTGTCCATTTGAATCCAATAATCTTGGATTTTTAAGCGTTTTTGCTTAATTTTAACCAATTTTATATTTGTCACGTTTTGGCAATTTAGACAAAACCAAAGTCATTCGAAAGAGCAATTAATGGACAGTCTAAATAATAAGAGTTTTCAAAAATCCGTTGAAAAACAAGAAAAATATGGCCAATTCAAGAAATCATACAATATCAAAATAGTCAAATTTCAGATTTTAAAAATTCGCTTTTTGATATTAGATGTTTTTTGAATTGGCCATATTTTCCATGTTTTTCAACGGATTTTCCAAAACTCTTGTTTTTTAGATAGACCAAAATTTGGTCTTTCGAGTGGTCTTAATTTTGTCTAAATCGCTTTAAAATCAAAAGTTTTGTGTCCATTTGAATCCAATAATCTTGGATTTTTAAGCGTTTTTGCTTAATTTTAACCAATTTTATATTTGTCACGTTTTGGCAATTTAGACAAAACCAAAGTCATTCGAAAGAGCAATTAATGGACAGTCTAAATAATAAGAGTTTTCAAAAATCCATTGAAAAACAAGAAAAATATGGCCAATTCAAGAAATCATACAATATCAAAATAGTCAAATTTCAGATTTTAAAAATTCGCTTTTTGATATTAGATGTTTTTTGAATTGGCCATATTTTCCATGTTTTTCGACGGATTTTCCAAAACTCTTGTTTTTTAGATAGACCAATATTTGCTCTTTCGAGTGGTCTTAATTTTGTCTAAATCGCTTAAAAATCAAAATTTTTGTGTCCATTTGAATCCAATAATCTTGGATTTTTAAGCGTTTTTGCTTAATTTTAACCAATTTTATATTTGTCACGTTTAGGCAATTTAGACAAAACCAAAGTCATTCGAAAGAGCAATTAATGGACAGTCTAAATAATAAGAGTTTTCAAAAATCCGTTGAAAAACAAGAAAAATATGGCCAATTCAAGAAATCATACAATATCAAAATAGTCAAATTTCAGATTTTAAAAATTCGCTTTTTGATATTAGATGTTTTTTGAATTGGCCATATTTTCCATGTTTTTCAACGGATTTTCCAAAACTCTTGTTTTTTAGATAGACCAAAATTTGATCTTTCGAGTGGTCTTAATTTTGTCTAAATCGCTTTAAAATCAAAAGTTTTGTGTCCATTTGAATCCAATAATCTTGGATTTTTAAGCGTTTTTGCTTAATTTTAACCAATTTTATATTTGTCACGTTTTGGCAATTTAGACAAAACCAAAGTCATTCGAAAGAGCAATTAATGGACAGTCTAAATAATAAGAGTTTTCAAAAATCCGTTGAAAAACAAGAAAAATATGGCCAATTCAAGAAATCATACAATATCAAAATAGTCAAATTTCAGATTTTAAAAATTCGCTTTTTGATATTAGATGTTTTTTGAATTGGCCATATTTTCCATGTTTTTCAACGGATTTTCCAAAACTCTTGTTTTTTAGATAGACCAAAATTTGGTCTTTCGAGTGGTCTTAATTTTGTCTAAATCGCTTTAAAATCAAAAGTTTTGTGTCCATTTGAATCCAATAATCTTGGATTTTTAAGCGTTTTTGCTTAATTTTAACCAATTTTATATTTGTCACGTTTTGGCAATTTAGACAAAACCAAAGTCATTCGAAAGAGCAATTAATGGACAGTCTAAATAATAAGAGTTTTCAAAAATCCATTGAAAAACAAGAAAAATATGGCCAATTCAAGAAATCATACAATATCAAAATAGTAAAATTTCAGATTTTAAAAATTCGCTTTTTGATATTAGATGTTTTTTGAATTGGCCATATTTTCCATGTTTTTCGACGGATTTTCCAAAACTCTTGTTTTTTAGATAGACCAATATTTGCTCTTTCGAGTGGTCTTAATTTTGTCTAAAATCGCTTAAAAATCAAAATTTTTGTGTCCATTTGAATCCAATAATCTTGGATTTTTAAGCGTTTTTGCTTAATTTTAACCAATTTTATATTTGTCACGTTTAGGCAATTTAGACAAAACCAAAGTCATTCGAAAGAGCAATTAATGGACAGTCTAAATAATAAGAGTTTTCAAAAATCCGTTGAAAAACAAGAAAAATATGGCCAATTCAAGAAATCATACAATATCAAAATAGTCAAATTTCAGATTTTAAAAATTCGCTTTTTGATATTAGATGTTTTTTGAATTGGCCATATTTTCCATGTTTTTCAACGGATTTTCCAAAACTCTTGTTTTTTAGATAGACCAAAATTTGATCTTTCGAGTGGTCTTAATTTTGTCTAAATCGCTTTAAAATCAAAAGTTTTGTGTCCATTTGAATCCAATAATCTTGGATTTTTAAGCGTTTTTGCTTAATTTTAACCAATTTTATATTTGTCACGTTTTGGCAATTTAGACAAAACCAAAGTCATTCGAAAGAGCAATTAATGGACAGTCTAAATAATAAGAGTTTTCAAAAATGCATTGAAAAACAAGAAAAATATGGCCAATTCAAGAAATCATACAATATCAAAATAGTCAAATTTCAGATTTTAAAAATTCGCTTTTTGATATTAGATGTTTTTTGAATTGGCCATATTTTCCATGTTTTTCGACGGATTTTCCAAAACTCTTGTTTTTTAGATAGACCAATATTTGCTCTTTCGAGTGGTCTTAATTTTGTCTAAATCGCTTAAAAATCAAAAGTTTTGTGTCCATTTGAATCCAATAATGTTGGATTTTTAAGCGTTTTTGCTTAATTTTAACCAATTTTATATTTGTCACGTTTTGGCAATTTAGACAAAACCAAAGTCATTCGAAAGAGCAATTAATGGACAGTCTAAATAATAAGAGTTTTCAAAAATCCATTGAAAAACAAGAAAAATATGGCTAATTCAAGAAATCATACAATATCAAAATAGTCAAATTTCAGATTTTAAAAATTCGCTTTTTGATATTAGATGTTTTTTAATTGGCCATATTTTCCATGTTTTTCGACGGATTTTCCAAAACTCTTGTTTTTTAGATAGACCAATATTTGCTCTTTCGAGTGGTCTTAATTTTGTCTAAATCGCTTAAAAATCAAAAGTTTTGTGTCCATTTGAATCCAATAATCTTGGATTTTTAAGCGTTTTTGCTTAATTTTAACCAATTTTATATTTGTCACGTTTTGGCAATTTAGACAAAACCAAAGTCATTCGAAAGAGCAATTAATGGACAGTCTAAATAATAAGAGTTTTCAAAAATCCGTTGAAAAACAAGAAAAATATGGCCAATTCAAGAAATCATACAATATCAAAATAGTCAAATTTCAGATTTTAAAAATTCGCTTTTTGATATTAGATGTTTTTTGAATTGGCCATATTTTCCATGTTTTTCAACGGATTTTCCAAAACTCTTGTTTTTTAGATAGACCACAATTTGGTCTTTCGAGTGGTCTTAATTTTGTCTAAATCGCTTTAAAATCAAAAGTTTTGTGTCCATTTGAATCCAATAATCTTGGATTTTTAAGCGTTTTTGCTTAATTTTAACCAATTTTATATTTGTCACGTTTTGGCAATTTAGACAAAACCAAAGTCATTCGAAAGAGCAATTAATGGACAGTCTAAATAATAAGAGTTTTCAAAAATCCATTGAAAAACAAGAAAAATATGGCCAATTCAAGAAATCATACAATATCAAAATAGTAAAATTTCAGATTTTAAAAATTCGCTTTTTGATATTAGATGTTTTTTGAATTGGCCATATTTTCCATGTTTTTCGACGGATTTTCCAAAACTCTTGTTTTTTAGATAGACCAATATTTGCTCTTTCGAGTGGTCTTAATTTTGTCTAAAATCGCTTAAAAATCAAAATTTTTGTGTCCATTTGAATCCAATAATCTTGGATTTTTAAGCGTTTTTGCTTAATTTTAACCAATTTTATATTTGTCACGTTTAGGCAATTTAGACAAAACCAAAGTCATTCGAAAGAGCAATTAATGGACAGTCTAAATAATAAGAGTTTTCAAAAATCCGTTGAAAAACAAGAAAAATATGGCCAATTCAAGAAATCATACAATATCAAAATAGTCAAATTTCAGATTTTAAAAATTCGCTTTTTGATATTAGATGTTTTTTGAATTGGCCATATTTTCCATGTTTTTCAACGGATTTTCCAAAACTCTTGTTTTTTAGATAGACCAAAATTTGATCTTTCGAGTGGTCTTAATTTTGTCTAAATCGCTTTAAAATCAAAAGTTTTGTGTCCATTTGAATCCAATAATCTTGGATTTTTAAGCGTTTTTGCTTAATTTTAACCAATTTTATATTTGTCACGTTTTGGCAATTTAGACAAAACCAAAGTCATTCGAAAGAGCAATTAATGGACAGTCTAAATAATAAGAGTTTTCAAAAATCCATTGAAAAACAAGAAAAATATGGCCAATTCAAGAAATCATACAATATCAAAATAGTCAAATTTCAGATTTTAAAAATTCGCTTTTTGATATTAGATGTTTTTTGAATTGGCCATATTTTCCATGTTTTTCGACGGATTTTCCAAAACTCTTGTTTTTTAGATAGACCAATATTTGCTCTTTCGAGTGGTCTTAATTTTGTCTAAATCGCTTAAAAATCAAAAGTTTTGTGTCCATTTGAATCCAATAATGTTGGATTTTTAAGCGTTTTTGCTTAATTTTAACCAATTTTATATTTGTCACGTTTTGGCAATTTAGACAAAACCAAAGTCATTCGAAAGAGCAATTAATGGACAGTCTAAATAATAAGAGTTTTCAAAAATCCATTGAAAAACAAGAAAAATATGGCTAATTCAAGAAATCATACAATATCAAAATAGTCAAATTTCAGATTTTAAAAATTCGCTTTTTGATATTAGATGTTTTTTAATTGGCCATATTTTCCATGTTTTTCGACGGATTTTCCAAAACTCTTGTTTTTTAGATAGACCAATATTTGCTCTTTCGAGTGGTCTTAATTTTGTCTAAATCGCTTAAAAATCAAAAGTTTTGTGTCCATTTGAATCCAATAATCTTGGATTTTTAAGCGTTTTTGCTTAATTTTAACCAATTTTATATTTGTCACGTTTTGGCAATTTAGACAAAACCAAAGTCATTCGAAAGAGCAATTAATGGACAGTCTAAATAATAAGAGTTTTCAAAAATCCGTTGAAAAACAAGAAAAATATGGCCAATTCAAGAAATCATACAATATCAAAATAGTCAAATTTCAGATTTTAAAAATTCGCTTTTTGATATTAGATGTTTTTTGAATTGGCCATATTTTCCATGTTTTTCAACGGATTTTCCAAAACTCTTGTTTTTTAGATAGACCACAATTTGGTCTTTCGAGTGGTCTTAATTTTGTCTAAATCGCTTTAAAATCAAAAGTTTTGTGTCCATTTGAATCCAATAATCTTGGATTTTTAAGCGTTTTTGCTTAATTTTAACCAATTTTATATTTGTCACGTTTTGGCAATTTAGACAAAACCAAAGTCATTCGAAAGAGCAATTAATGGACAGTCTAAATAATAAGAGTTTTCAAAAATCCATTGAAAAACAAGAAAAATATGGCCAATTCAAGAAATCATACAATATCAAAATAGTCAAATTTCAGATTTTAAAAATTCGCTTTTTGATATTAGATGTTTTTTGAATTGGCCATATTTTCCATGTTTTTCTACGGATTTTCCAAAACTCTTGTTTTTTAGATAGACCAATATTTGCTCTTTCGAGTGGTCTTAATTTTGTCTAAATCGCTTAAAAATCAAAATTTTTGTGTCCATTTGAATCCAATAATCTTGGATTTTTAAGCGTTTTTGCTTAATTTTAACCAATTTTATATTTGTCACGTTTAGGCAATTTAGACAAAACCAAAGTCATTCGAAAGAGCAATTAATGGACAGTCTAAATAATAAGAGTTTTCAAAAATCCGTTGAAAAACAAGAAAAATATGGCCAATTCAAGAAATCATACAATATCAAAATAGTCAAATTTCAGATTTTAAAAATTCGCTTTTTGATATTAGATGTTTTTTGAATTGGCCATATTTTCCATGTTTTTCGACGGATTTTCCAAAACTCTTGTTTTTTAGATAGACCAATATTTGCTCTTTCGAGTGGTCTTAATTTTGTCTAAATCGTTTAAAAATCAAAAGTTTTGTGTCCATTTGAATCCAATAATCTTGGATTTTTAAGCGTTTTTGCTTAATTTTAACCAATTTTATATTTGTCACGTTTTGGCAATTTAGACAAAACCAAAGTCATTCGAAAGAGCAATTAATGGACAGTCTAAATAATAAGAGTTTTCAAAAATCCGTTGAAAAACAAGAAAAATATGGCCAATTCAAGAAATCATACAATATCAAAATAGTCAAATTTCAGATTAAAAAATTCGCTTTTTGATATTAGATGTTTTTTGAATTGGCCATATTTTCCATGTTTTTCAACGGATTTTCCAAAACTCTTGTTTTTTAGATAGTGGTCTTAATTTTGTCTAGATCGCTTAAAAATCAAAAGTTTTGTGTCCATTTGAATCCAATAATCTTGGATTTTTAAGCGTTTTTGCTTAATTTTAACCAATTTTATATTTGTCACGTTTTGGCAATTTAGACAAAACCAAAGTCATTCGAAAGAGCAATTAATGGACAGTCTAAATAATAAGAGTTTTCAAAAATCCGTTGAAAAACAAGAAAAATATGGCCAATTCAAGAAATCATACAATATCAAAATAGTCAAATTTCAGATTTTAAAAATTCGCTTTTTGATATTAGATGTTTTTTGAATTGGCCATATTTTCCATGTTTTTCAACGGATTTTCCAAAACTCTTGTTTTTTAGATAGACCAAAATTTGGTCTTTCGAGTGGTCTTAATTTTTTCTAAATCGCTTTAAAATCAAAAGTTTTGTGTCCATTTGAATCCAATAATCTTGGATTTTTAAGTGTTTTTGCTTAATTTTAACAAATTTTATATTTGTCACAATTTTGCAATTTAGACAAAACCAAAGTCATTCGAAAGAGCAATTAATGGACAGTCTAAATAATAAGAGTTTTCAAAAATCCATTGAAAAACAAGAAAAATATGGCCAATTCAAGAAATCATACAATATCAAAATAGTCAAATTTCAGATTTTAAAAATTCGCTTTTTGATATTAGATGTTTTTTGAATTGGCCATATTTTCCATGTTTTTCGACGGATTTTCCAAAACTCTTGTTTTTTAGATAGACCAATATTTGCTCTTTCGAGTGGTCTTAATTTTGTCTAAATCGTTTAAAAATCAAAAGTTTTGTGTCCATTTGAATCCAATAATCTTGGATTTTTAAGCGTTTTTGCTTAATTTTAACCAATTTTATATTTGTCACGTTTTGGCAATTTAGACAAAACCAAAGTCATTCGAAAGAGCAATTAATGGACAGTCTAAATAATAAGAGTTTTCAAAAATCCGTTGAAAAACAAGAAAAATATGGCCAATTCAAGAAATCATACAATATCAAAATAGTCAAATTTCAGATTAAAAAATTCGCTTTTTGATATTAGATGTTTTTTGAATTGGCCATATTTTCCATGTTTTTCAACGGATTTTCCAAAACTCTTGTTTTTTAGATAGTGGTCTTAATTTTGTCTAAATCGCTTAAAAATCAAAAGTTTTGTGTCCATTTGAATCCAATAATCTTGGATTTTTAAGCGTTTTTGCTTAATTTTAACCAATTTTATATTTGTCACGTTTTGGCAATTTAGACAAAACCAAAGTCATTCGAAAGAGCAATTAATGGACAGTCTAAATAATAAGAGTTTTAAAAATCCGTTGAAAAACAAGAAAAATATGGCCAATTCAAGAAATCATACAATATCAAAATAGTCAAATTTCAGATTTTAAAAATTCGCTTTTTGATATTAGATGTTTTTTGAATTGGCCATATTTTCCATGTTTTTCAACGGATTTTCCAAAACTCTTGTTTTTTAGATAGACCAAAATTTGGTCTTTCGAGTGGTCTTAATTTTGTCTAAATCGCTTTAAAATCAAAAGTTTTGTGTCCATTTGAATCCAATAATCTTGGATTTTTTAGCGTTTTTGCTTAATTTTAACCAATTTTATATTTGTCACGTTTTGGCAATTTAGACAAAACCAAAGTCATTCGAAAGAGCAATTAATGGACAGTCTAAATAATAAGAGTTTTCAAAAATCCGTTGAAAAACAAGAAAAATATGGCCAATTCAAGAAGTCATACAATATCAAAATAGTCAAATTTCAGATTTTAAAAATTCGCTTTTTTATATTAGATGTTTTTTGAATTGGCCATATTTTCCATGTTTTTCGACGGATTTTCCAAAACTCTTGTTTTTTAGATAGACCAATATTTGCTCTTTCGAGTGGTCTTAATTTTGTCTAAATCGCTTAAAAATCAAAAGTTTTGTGTCCATTTGAATCCAATAATCTTGGATTTTTAAGCGTTTTTGCTTAATTTTAACCAATTTTATATTTGTCACAATTTTGCAATTTAGACAAAACCAAAGTCATTCGAAAGAGCAATTAATGGACAGTCTAAATAATAAGAGTTTTCAAAAATCCGTTGAAAAACAAGAAAAATATGGCCAATTCAAGAAATCATACAATATCAAAATAGTCAAATTTCAGATTTTAAAAATTCGCTTTTTGATATTAGATGTTTTTTGAATTGGCCATATTTTCCAAGTTTTTCAACGGATTTTCCAAAACTCTTGTTTTTTAGATAGTGGTCTTAATTTTGTCTAAATCGCTTAAAAATCAAAAGTTTTGTGTCCATTTGAATCCAATAATCTTGGATTTTTAAGCGTTTTTGCTTAATTTTAACCAATTTTATATTTGTCACAATTTTGAAATTTAGACAAAACCAAAGTCATTCGAAAGAGCAATTAATGGACAGTCTAAATAATAAGAGTTTTCAAAAATCCGTTGAAAAACAAGAAAAATATGGCCAATTCAAGAAATCATACAATATCAAAATAGTCAAATTTCAGATTTTAAAAATTCGCTTTTTGATATTAGATGTTTTTTGAATTGGCCATATTTTCCAAGTTTTTCAACGGATTTTCCAAAACTCTTGTTTTTTAGATAGTGGTCTTAATTTTGTCTAAATCGCTTAAAAATCAAAAGTTTTGTGTCCATTTGAATCCAATAATCTTGGATTTTTAAGCGTTTTTGCTTAATTTTAACCAATTTTATATTTGTCACGTTTTGGCAATTTAGACAAAACCAAAGTCATTCGAAAGAGCAATTAATGGACAGTCTAAATAATAAGAGTTTTCAAAAATCCGTTGAAAAACAAGAAAAATATGGCCAATTCAAGAAATCATACAATATCAAAATAGTCAAATTTCAGATTTTAAAAATTCGCTTTTTGATATTAGATGTTTTTTGAATTGGCCATATTTTCCATGTTTTTCAACGGATTTTCCAAAACTCTTGTTTTTTAGATAGACCAAAATTTGGTCTTTCGAGTAGTCTTAATTTTGTCTAAATCGCTTTAAAATCAAAAGTTTTGTGTCCATTTGAATCCAATAATCTTGGATTTTTAAGCGTTTTTGCTTAATTTTAACCAATTTTATATTTGTCACGTTTTGGCAATTTAGACAAAACCAAAGTCATTCGAAAGAGCAATTAATGGACAGTCTAAATAATACGAGTTTTCAAAAATCCATTGAAAAACAAGAAAAATATGGCCAATTCAAGAAATCATACAATATCAAAATAGTCAAATTTCAGATTTTAAAAATTCGCTTTTTGATATTAGATGTTTTTTGAATTGGCCATATTTTCCATGTTTTTCGACGGATTTTCCAAAACTCTTGTTTTTTAGATAGACCAATATTTGCTCTTTCGAGTGGTCTTAATTTTGTCTAAATCGCTTAAAAATCGAAATTTTTGTGTCCATTTGAATCCAATAATCTTGGATTTTTAAGCGTTTTTGCTTAATTTTAACCAATTTTATATTTGTCACGTTTAGTCAATTTAGACAAAACCAAAGTCATTCGAAAGAGCAATTAATGGACAGTCTAAATAATAAGAGTTTTCAAAAATCCGTTGAAAAACAAGAAAAATATGGCCAATTCAAGAAATCATACAATATCAAAATAGTCAAATTTCAGATTTTAAAAATTTGCTTTTTGATATTAGATGTTTTTTGAATTGGCCATATTTTCCATGTTTTTCAACGGATTTTCCAAAACTCTTGTTTTTTAGATAGACCAAAATTTGGTCTTTCGAGTGGTCTTAATTTTGTCTAAATCGCTTTAAAATCAAAAGTTTTGTGTCCATTTGAATCCAATAATCTTGGATTTTTAAGCGTTTTTGCTTAATTTTAACCAATTTTATATTTGTCACGTTTTGGCAATTTAGACAAAACCAAAGTCATTCGAAAGAGCAATTAATGGACAGTCTAAATAATAAGAGTTTTCAAAAATCCATTGAAAAACAAGAAAAATATGGCCAATTCAAGAAATCATACAATATCAAAATAGTCAAATTTCAGATTTTAAAAATTCGCTTTTTGATATTAGATGTTTTTTGAATTGGCCATATTTTCCATGTTTTTCGACGGATTTTCCAAAACTCTTGTTTTTTAGATAGACCAATATTTGCTCTTTCGAGTGGTCTTAATTTTGTCTAAATCGCTTAAAAATCAAAAGTTTTGTGTCCATTTGAATCCAATAATCTTGGATTTTTAAGCGTTTTTGCTTAATTTTAACCAATTTTATATTTGTCACGTTTTGGCAATTTAGACAAAACCAAAGCTATTCGAAAGAGCAATTAATGGACAGTCTAAATAATAAGAGTTTTCAAAAATCCGTTGAAAAACAAGAAAAATATGGCCAATTCAAGAAATCATACAATATCAAAATAGTCAAATTTCAGATTTTAAAAATTCGTTTTTTGATATTAGATGTTTTTTGAATTGGCCATATTTTCCATGTTTTTCGACGGATTTACCAAAACTCTTGTTTTTTAGATAAACCAATATTTGCTCTTTCGAGTGGTCTTAATTTTGTCTAAATCGCTTAAAAATCAAAAGTTTTGTGTCCATTTGAATCCAATAATCTTGGATTTTTAAGCGTTTTTGCTTAATTTTAACCAATTTTATATTTGTCACGTTTTGGCAATTTAGACAAAACCAAAGTCATTCGAAAGAGCAAATAATGGAAAGTCTAAATAATAAGAGTTTTCAAAAATCCGTTGAAAAACAAGAAAAATATGGCCAATTCAAGAAATCATACAATATCAAAATAGTCAAATTTCAGATTTTAAAAATTCGTTTTTTGATATTAGATGTTTTTTGAATTGGCCATATTTTCCATGTTTTTCGACGGATTTTCCAAAACTCTTGTTTTTTAGATAAACCAATATTTGCTCTTTCGAGTGGTCTTAATTTTGTCTAAATCGCTTAAAAATCAAAAGTTTTGTGTCCATTTGAATCCAATAATCTTGGATTTTTAAGCGTTTTTGCTTAATTTTAACCAATTTTATATTTGTCACGTTTTGGCAATTTAGACAAAACCAAAGTCATTCGAAAGAGCAAATAATGGAAAGTCTAAATAATAAGAGTTTTCAAAAATCCGTTGAAAAACAAGAAAAATATGGCCAATTCAAGAAATCATACAATATCAAAATAGTCAAATTTCAGATTTTAAAAATTCGCTTTTTGATATTAGATGATTTTTGAATTGGCCATATTTTCCATGTTTTTCAACGGATTTTCCAAAACTCTTGTTTTTTAGATAGTGGTCTTAATTTTGTCTAAATCGCTTAAAAATCAAAAGTTTTGTGTCCATTTGAATCCAATAATCTTGGATTTTTAAGCGTTTTTGCTTAATTTTAACCAATTTTATATTTGTCACGTTTTGGCAATTTAGACAAAACCAAAGTCATTCGAAAGAGCAATTAATGGACAGTCTAAATAATAAGAGTTTTCAAAAATCCGTTGAAAAACAAGAAAAATATGGCCAATTCAAGAAATCATACAATATCAAAATAGTCAAATTTCAGATTTTAAAAATTCGCTTTTTGATATTAGATGTTTTTTGAATTGGCCATATTTTCCATGTTTTTCAACGGATTTTCCAAAACTCTTGTTTTTTAGATAGACCAAAATTTGGTCTTTCGAGTGGTCTTAATTTTGTCTAAATCGCTTTAAAATCAAAAGTTTTGTGTCCATTTGAATCCAATAATCTTGGATTTTTAAGCGTTTTTGCTTAATTTTAACCAATTTTATATTTGTCACGTTTTGGCAATTTAGACAAAACCAAAGTCATTCGAAAGAGCAATTAATGGACAGTCTAAATAATAAGAGTTTTCAAAAATCCATTGAAAAACAAGAAAAATATGGCCAATTCAAGAAATCATACAATATCAAAATAGTCAAATTTCAGATTTTAAAAATTCTCTTTTTGATATTAGATGTTTTTTGAATTGGCCATATTTTCCATGTTTTTCGACGGATTTTCCAAAACTCTTGTTTTTTAGATAGACCAATATTTGCTCTTTCGAGTGGTCTTAATTTTGTCTAAATCGCTTAAAAATCAAAATTTTTGTGTCCATTTGAATCCAATAATCTTGGATTTTTAAGCGTTTTTGCTTAATTTTAACCAATTTTATATTTGTCACGTTTAAGCAATTTAGACAAAACCAAAGTCATTCGAAAGAGCAATTAATGGGCAGTCTAAATAATAAGAGTTTTCAAAAATCCGTTGAAAAACAAGAAAAATATGGCCAATTCAAGAAATCATACAATATCAAAATAGTCAAATTTCAGATTTTAAAAATTCGCTTTTTGATATTAGATGTTTTTTGAATTGGCCATATTTTCCATGTTTTTCAACGGATTTTCCAAAACTCTTTTTTTTTTAGATAGACCAATATTTGCTCTTTCGAGTGGTCTTAATTTTGTCTAAATCGCTTTAAAATCAAAAGTTTTGTGTCCATTTGAATCCAATAATCTTGGATTTTTAAGGGTTTTTGCTTAATTTTAACCAATTTTATATTTGTCACGTTTTGGCAATTTAGACAAAACCAAAGTCATTCGAAAGAGCAATTAATGGACAGTCTAAATAATAAGAGTTTTCAAAAATCCGTTGAAAAACAAGAAAAATATGGCCAATTCAAGAAGTCATACAATATCAAAATAGTCAAATTTCAGATTTTAAAAATTCGCTTTTTGATATTAGATGTTTTTTGAATTGGCCATATTTTCCATGTTTTTCAACGGATTTTCCAAAACTCTTGTTTTTTAGATAGACCAATATTTGCTCTTTCGAGTGGTCTTAATTTTGTCTAAATCGCTTAAAAATCAAAAGTTTTGTGTCCATTTGAATCCAATAATCTTGGATTTTTAAGCGTTTTTGCTTAATTTTAACCAATTTTATATTTGTCACGTTTTGGCAATTTAGACAAAACCAAAGTCATTCGAAAGAGCAATTAATGGAAAGTCTAAATAATAAGAGTTTTCAAAAATCCGTTGAAAAAACAAGAAAAATATGGCCAATTCAAGAAATCATACAATATCAAAATAGTCAAATTTCAGATTTTAAAAATTCGCTTTTTGATATTAGATGTTTTTTGAATTGGCCATATTTTCCATGTTTTTCAACGGATTTTCCAAAACTCTTGTTTTTTTGATAGACCAATATTTGCTCTTTCGAGTGGTCTTAATTTTGTCTAAATCGCTTAAAAATCAAAATTTTTGTGTCCATTTGAATCCAATAATCTTGGATTTTTAAGCGTTTTTGCTTAATTTTAACCAATTTTATATTTGTCACGTTTAAGCAATTTAGACAAAACCAAAGTCATTCGAAAGAGCAATTAATGGGCAGTCTAAATAATAAGAGTTTTCAAAAATCCGTTGAAAAACAAGAAAAATATGGCCAATTCAAGAAATCATACAATATCAAAATAGTCAAATTTCAGATTTTAAAAATTCGCTTTTTGATATTAGATGTTTTTTGAATTGGCCATATTTTCCATGTTTTTAAACGGATTTTCCAAAACTCTTTTTTTTTTAGATAGACCAATATTTGCTCTTTCGAGTGGTCTTAATTTTGTCTAAATCGCTTTAAAATCAAAAGTTTTGTGTCCATTTGAATCCAATAATCTTGGATTTTTAAGGGTTTTTGCTTAATTTTAACCAATTTTATATTTGTCACGTTTTGGCAATTTAGACAAAACCAAAGTCATTCGAAAGAGCAATTAATGGACAGTCTAAATAATAAGAGTTTTCAAAAATCCGTTGAAAAACAAGAAAAATATGGCCAATTCAAGAAGTCATACAATATCAAAATAGTCAAATTTCAGATTTTAAAAATTCGCTTTTTGATATTAGATGTTTTTTGAATTGGCCATATTTTCCATGTTTTTCAACGGATTTTCCAAAACTCTTGTTTTTTAGATAGACCAATATTTGCTCTTTCGAGTGGTCTTAATTTTGTCTAAATCGCTTAAAAATCAAAAGTTTTGTGTCCATTTGAATCCAATAATCTTGGATTTTTAAGCGTTTTTGCTTAATTTTAACCAATTTTATATTTGTCACGTTTTGGCAATTTAGACAAAACCAAAGTCATTCGAAAGAGCAATTAATGGACAGTCTAAATAATAAGAGTTTTCAAAAATCCGTTGAAAAACAAGAAAAATATGGCCAATTCAAGAAATCATACAATATCAAAATAGTCAAATATCAGATTTTAAAAATTCGCTTTTTGATATTAGATGTTTTTTGAATTGGCCATATTTTCCATGTTTTTCAACGGATTTTCCAAAACTCTTGTTTTTTAGATAGACCAATATTTGCTCTTTCGAGTGGTCTTAATTTTGTCTAAATCGCTTAAAAATCAAAAGTTTTGTGTCCATTTGAATCCAATAATCTTGGATTTTTAAGCGTTTTTGCTTAATTTTAACCAATTTTATATTTGTCACGTTTTGGCAATTTAGACAAAACCAAAGTCATTCGAAAGAGCAATTAATGGAAAGTCTAAATAATAAGAGTTTTCAAAAATCCGTTGAAAAACAAGAAAAATATGGCCAATTCAAGAAATCATACAATATCAAAATAGTCAAATATCAGATTTTAAAAATTCGCTTTTTGATATTAGATGTTTTTTGAATTGGCCATATTTTCCATGTTTTTCAACGGATTTTCCAAAACTCTTGTTTTTTAGATAGACCAATATTTGCTCTTTCGAGTGGTCTTAATTTTGTCTAAATCGCTTAAAAATCAAAAGTTTTGTGTCCATTTGAATCCAATAATCTTGGATTTTTAAGCGTTTTTGCTTAATTTTAACCAATTTTATATTTGTCACGTTTTGGCAATTTAGACAAAACCAAAGTCATTCGAAAGAGCAATTAATGGAAAGTCTAAATAATAAGAGTTTTCAAAAATCCGTTGAAAAACAAGAAAAATATGGCCAATTCAAGAAATCATACAATATCAAAATAGTCAAATTTCAGATTTTAAAAATTCGCTTTTTGATATTAGATGTTTTTTGAATTGGCCATATTTTCCATGTTTTTCAACGGATTTTCCAAAACTCTTGTTTTTTTGATAGACCAATATTTGCTCTTTCGAGTGGTCTTAATTTTGTCTAAATCGCTTAAAAATCAAAAGTTTTGTGTCCATTTGAATCCAATAATCTTGGATTTTTAAGCGTTTTTGCTTAATTTTAACCAATTTTATATTTGTCACGTTTTGGCAATTTAGACAAAACCAAAGTCATTCGAAAGAGCAATTAATGGACAGTCTAAATAATAAGAGTTTTCAAAAATCCGTTGAAAAACAAGAAAAATGTGGCCAATTCAAGAAATCATACAATATCAAAATAGTCAAATTTCAGATTTTAAAAATTCGCTTTTTGATATTAGATGATTTTTGAATTGGCCATATTTTCCATGTTTTTCAACGGATTTTCCAAAACTCTTGTTTTTTAGATAGACCAATATTTGCTCTTTCGAGTGGTCTTAATTTTGTCTAAATCGCTTAAAAATCAAAAGTTTTGTGTCCATTTGAATCCAATAATCTTGGATTTTTAAGCGTTTTTGCTTAATTTTAACCAATTTTATATTTGTCACGTTTTGGCAATTAAAGCTTAGTTCCCACTTGACCGAAAACACGACCGAAACACTGCGTTAACACCTCTGCGGTAAAAAAGTTTCTGCACAAGATGACCGAAAACGATTTCGGTCGGACAGAATCTGTGTTCTATTTTTACCGCACAAGTCGACCGAAAGATAATTCTCTTGAAATCCTTGAGCACGCTTTCTTTTAAAAATATCTCTCATCCAAAACCGTCTTCGTTTAATATTGGTAATTTTTTTGTACATAAGATACGAAAGCATTGTATAATTAAATAAGCATAGTGTATTAATTATTTCAACAGAAAAACTTGTATCTGACAGGTCTTCCATCAGAGATGGCGCTGCAGCCTAGTTTTTTAAAAAATATTTGGCGGTAAATTCAAAAACAGACTTTAAGCAGACGACGTGTCAAGAACTCTAGTGTCTCGTTATTTTCGCGATTATACGAGACACTTACGTCACACCACGTGATTACTCGAATCTCCTTTCGGTCGCGGTTTTCGGTCGTATGTGTGAACCAATGGAAAATTATACCGTCGGGGCTCTGCGTTAATAGACATTTTTTGCCGCAGCGACAACTTTTTCGGTCGTTATTTTCGGTCAAGTGGGAACCTAGCTTTAGACAAAACCAAAGTCATTCGAAAGAGCAATTAATGGACAGTCTAAATAATAAGAGTTTTCAAAAATTCATTGAAAAACAAGAAAAATATGGCCAATTCAAGAAATCATACAATATCAAAATAGTCAAATTTCAGATTTTAAAAATTCGCTTTTTGATATTAGATGTTTTTTGAATTGGCCATATTTTCCATGTTTTTCGACGGATTTTCCAAAACTCTTGTTTTTTAGATAGACCAATATTTGCTCTTTCGAGTGGTCTTAATTTTGTCTAAATCGCTTAAAAATCAAAATTTTTGTGTCCATTTGAATCCAATAATCTTGGATTTTTAAGCGTTTTTGCTTAATTTTAACCATTTTTATATTTGTCACGTTTAGGCAATTTAGACAAAACCAAAGTCATTCGAAAGAGCAATTAATGGACAGTCTAAATAATAAGAGTTTTCAAAAATCCGTTGAAAAACAAGAAAAATATGGCCAATTCAAGAAATCATACAATATAAAAATAGTCAAATTTCAGATTTTAAAAATTCGCTTTTTGATATTAGATGTTTTTTGAATTGGCCATATTTTCCATGTTTTTCAACGGATTTTCCAAAACTCTTGTTTTTTAGATAGACCAATATTTGCTCTTTCGAGTGGTCTTAATTTTGTCTAAATCGCTTAAAAATCAAAAGTTTTGTGTCCATTTGAATCCAATAATCTTGGATTATTAAGCGTTTTTGCTTAATTTTAACCAATTTTATATTTGTCACGTTTTGGCAATTTAGACAAAACCAAAGTCATTCGAAAGAGCAATTAATGGACAGTCTAAATAATTAGAGTTTTAAAAAATCCGTTGAAAAACAAGAAAAATATGGCCAATTCAAGAAATCATACAATATCAAAATAGTCAAATTTCAGATTTTAAAAATTCGCTTTTTGATATTAGATGTTTTTTGAATTGGCCATATTTTCCATGTTTTTCAACGGATTTTCCAAAACTCTTGTTTTTTAGATAGACCAATATTTGCTCTTTCGAGTGGTCTTAATTTTGTCTAAATCGCTTAAAAATCAAAAGTTTTGTGTCCATTTGAATCCAATAATCTTGGATTATTAAGCGTTTTTGCTTAATTTTAACCAATTTTATATTTGTCACGTTTTGGCAATTTAGACAAAACCAAAGTCATTCGAAAGAGCAATTAATGGAAAGTCTAAATAATAAGAGTTTTCAAAAATCCGTTGAAAAACAAGAAAAATATGGCCAATTCAAGAAATCATACAATATCAAAATAGTCAAATTTCAGATTTTAAAAATTCGCTTTTTGATATTAGATGTTTTTTGAATTGGCCATATTTTCCATGTTTTTCAACGGATTTTCCAAAACTCTTGTTTTTTTGATAGACCAATATTTGCTCTTTCGAGTGGTCTTAATTTTGTCTAAATCGCTTAAAAATCAAAAGTTTTGTGTCCATTTGAATCCAATAATCTTGGATTTTTAAGCGTTTTTGCTTAATTTTAACCAATTTTATATTTGTCACGTTTTGGCAATTTAGACAAAACCAAAGTCATTCGAAAGAGCAATTAATGGACAGTCTAAATAATAAGAGTTTTCAAAAATCCGTTGAAAAACAAGAAAAATGTGGCCAATTCAAGAAATCATACAATATCAAAATAGTCAAATTTCAGATTTTAAAAATTCGCTTTTTGATATTAGATGATTTTTGAATTGGCCATATTTTCCATGTTTTTCAACGGATTTTCCAAAACTCTTGTTTTTTAGATAGACCAATATTTGCTCTTTCGAGTGGTCTTAATTTTGTCTAAATCGCTTAAAAATCAAAAGTTTTGTGTCCATTTGAATCCAATAATCTTGGATTTTTAAGCGTTTTTGCTTAATTTTAACCAATTTTATATTTGTCACGTTTTGGCAATTAAAGCTTAGTTCCCACTTGACCGAAAACACGACCGAAACACTGCGTTAACACCTCTGCGGTAAAAAAGTTTCTGCACAAGATGACCGAAAACGATTTCGGTCGGACAGAATCTGTGTTCTATTTTTACCGCACAAGTCGACCGAAAGATAATTCTCTTGAAATCCTTGAGCACGCTTTCTTTTAAAAATATCTCTCATCCAAAACCGTCTTCGTTTAATATTGGTAATTTTTTTGTACATAAGATACGAAAGCATTGTATAATTAAATAAGCATAGTGTATTAATTATTTCAACAGAAAAACTTGTATCTGACAGGTCTTCCATCAGAGATGGCGCTGCAGCCTAGTTTTTTAAAAAATATTTGGCGGTAAATTCAAAAACAGACTTTAAGCAGACGACGTGTCAAGAACTCTAGTGTCTCGTTATTTTCGCGATTATACGAGACACTTACGTCACACCACGTGATTACTCGAATCTCCTTTCGGTCGCGGTTTTCGGTCGTATGTGTGAACCAATGGAAAATTATACCGTCGGGGCTCTGCGTTAATAGACATTTTTTGCCGCAGCGACAACTTTTTCGGTCGTTATTTTCGGTCAAGTGGGAACCTAGCTTTAGACAAAACCAAAGTCATTCGAAAGAGCAATTAATGGACAGTCTAAATAATAAGAGTTTTCAAAAATTCATTGAAAAACAAGAAAAATATGGCCAATTCAAGAAATCATACAATATCAAAATAGTCAAATTTCAGATTTTAAAAATTCGCTTTTTGATATTAGATGTTTTTTGAATTGGCCATATTTTCCATGTTTTTCGACGGATTTTCCAAAACTCTTGTTTTTTAGATAGACCAATATTTGCTCTTTCGAGTGGTCTTAATTTTGTCTAAATCGCTTAAAAATCAAAATTTTTGTGTCCATTTGAATCCAATAATCTTGGATTTTTAAGCGTTTTTGCTTAATTTTAACCATTTTTATATTTGTCACGTTTAGGCAATTTAGACAAAACCAAAGTCATTCGAAAGAGCAATTAATGGACAGTCTAAATAATAAGAGTTTTCAAAAATCCGTTGAAAAACAAGAAAAATATGGCCAATTCAAGAAATCATACAATATAAAAATAGTCAAATTTCAGATTTTAAAAATTCGCTTTTTGATATTAGATGTTTTTTGAATTGGCCATATTTTCCATGTTTTTCAACGGATTTTCCAAAACTCTTGTTTTTTAGATAGACCAATATTTGCTCTTTCGAGTGGTCTTAATTTTGTCTAAATCGCTTAAAAATCAAAAGTTTTGTGTCCATTTGAATCCAATAATCTTGGATTATTAAGCGTTTTTGCTTAATTTTAACCAATTTTATATTTGTCACGTTTTGGCAATTTAGACAAAACCAAAGTCATTCGAAAGAGCAATTAATGGACAGTCTAAATAATTAGAGTTTTAAAAAATCCGTTGAAAAACAAGAAAAATATGGCCAATTCAAGAAATCATACAATATCAAAATAGTCAAATTTCAGATTTTAAAAATTCGCTTTTTGATATTAGATGTTTTTTGAATTGGCCATATTTTCCATGTTTTTCAACGGATTTTCCAAAACTCTTGTTTTTTAGATAGACCAATATTTGCTCTTTCGAGTGGTCTTAATTTTGTCTAAATCGCTTAAAAATCAAAAGTTTTGTGTCCATTTGAATCCAATAATCTTGGATTATTAAGCGTTTTTGCTTAATTTTAACCAATTTTATATTTGTCACGTTTTGGCAATTTAGACAAAACCAAAGTCATTCGAAAGAGCAATTAATGGACAGTCTAAATAATTAGAGTTTTAAAAAATCCGTTGAAAAACAAGAAAAATATGGCCAATTCAAGAAATCATACAATATCAAAATAGTCAAATTTCAGATTTTAAAAATTCGCTTTTTGATATTAGATGTTTTTTGAATTGGCCATATTTTCCATGTTTTTCAACGGATTTTCCAAAACTCTTGTTTTTTAGATAGACCAATATTTGCTCTTTCGAGTGGTCTTAATTTTGTCTAAATCGCTTTAAAATCAAAAGTTTTGTGTCCATTTGAATCCAATAATCTTGGATTTTTAAGCGTTTTTGCTTAATTTTAACCAATTTTATATTTGTCACGTTTTGGCAATTTAGACAAAACCAAAGTCATTCGAAAGAGCAATTAATGGACAGTCTAAATAATAAGAGTTTTCAAAAATCCGTTGAAAAACAAGAAAAATATGGCCAATTCAAGAAATCATACAATATCAAAATAGTCAAATATCAGATTTTAAAAATTCGCTTTTTGATATTAGATGTTTTTTGAATTGGCCATATTTTCCATGTTTTTCAACGGATTTTCCAAAACTCTTGTTTTTTAGATAGACCAATATTTGCTCTTTCGAGTGGTCTTAATTTTGTCTAAATCGCTTAAAAATCAAAAGTTTTGTGTCCATTTGAATCCAATAATCTTGGATTTTTAAGCGTTTTTGCTTAATTTTAACCAATTTTATATTTGTCACGTTTTGGCAATTTAGACAAAACCAAAGTCATTCGAAAGAGCAATTAATGGAAAGTCTAAATAATAAGAGTTTTCAAAAATCCGTTGAAAAACAATAAAAATATGGCCAATTCAAGAAATCATACAATATCAAAATAGTCAAATTTCAGATTTTAAAAATTCGCTTTTTGATATTAGATGATTTTTGAATTGGCCATATTTTCCATGTTTTTCAACGGATTTTCCAAAACTCTTGTTTTTTAGATAGACCAATATTTTCTCTTTCGAGTGGTCTTAATTTTGTCTAAATCGCTTAAAAATCAAAATTTTTGTGTCCATTTGAATCCAATAATCTTGGATTTTTAAGCGTTTTTGCTTAATTTTAACCAATTTTATATTTGTCACGTTTTGGCAATTTAGACAAAACCAAAGTCATTCGAAAGAGCAATTAATGGACAGCCTAAATAATAAGAGTTTTCAAAAATCCGTTGAAAAACAAGAAAAATATGGCCAATTCAAGAAATCATACAATATCAAAATGGTCAAATTTCAGATTTTAAAAATTCGCTTTTTAATATTAGATGATTTTTGAATTGGCCATATTTTCCATGTTTTTCAACGGATTTTCCAAAACTCTTGTTTTTTAGATAGACCAATATTTGCTCTTTCGAGTGGTCTTAATTTTGTCTAAATCGCTTAAAAATCAAAAGTTTTGTGTCCATTTGAATCCAATAATCTTGGATTTTTAAGCGTTTTTGCTTCATTTTAACCAATTTTATATTTTTCACGTTTTGGCAATTTAGACAAAACCAAAGTCATTCGAAAGAGCAATTAATGGATAGTCTAAATAATAAGAGTTTTCAAAAATTCATTGAAAAACAAGAAAAATATGGCCAATTCAAGAAATCATACAATATCAAAATAGTCAAATTTCAGATTTTAAAAATTCGCTTTTTGATATTAGATGTTTTTTGAATTGGCTATATTTTCCATGTTTTTCGACGGATTTTCCAAAACTCTTGTTTTTTAGATAGACCAATATTTGCTCTTTCGAGTGGTCTTAATTTTGTCTAAATCGCTTAAAAATCAAAAGTTTTGTGTCCATTTGTTTCCAATAATCTTGGATTTTTAAGCGTTTTTGCTTAATTTTAACCAATTTTATATTTGTCACGTTTTGGCAATTTAGACAAAATCAAAGTCATTCGAAAGAGCAATTAATGGACAGTCTAAATAATTAGAGTTTTAAAAAATCCGTTGAAAAACAAGAAAAATATGGCCAATTCAAGAAATCATACAATATCAAAATAGTCAAATTTCAGATTTTAAAAATTCGCTTTTTTATATTAGATGTTTTTTGAATTGGCCATATTTTCCATGTTTTTCAACGGATTTTCCAAAACTCTTGTTTTTTAGATAGACCAATATTTGCTCTTTCGAGTGCTCTTAATTTTGTCTAAATCGCTTTAAAATCAAAAGTTTTGTGTCCATTTGAATCCAATAATCTTGGATTTTTAAGCGTTTTTGCTTAATTTTAACCAATTTTATATTTGTCACGTTTTGGCAATTTAGACAAAACCAAAGTCATTCGAAAGAGCAATTAATGGACAGTCTAAATAATAAGAGTTTTCAAAAATCCGTTGAAAAACAAGAAAAATATGGCCAATTCAAGAAATCATACAATATCAAAATAGTCAAATATCAGATTTTAAAAATTCGCTTTTTGATATTAGATGTTTTTTGAATTGGCCATATTTTCCATGTTTTTCAACGGATTTTCCAAAACTCTTGTTTTTTAGATAGACCAATATTTGCTCTTTCGAGTGGTCTTAATTTTGTCTAAATCGCTTAAAAATCAAAAGTTTTGTGTCCATTTGAATCCAATAATCTTGGATTTTTAAGCGTTTTTGCTTAATTTTAACCAATTTTATATTTGTCACGTTTTGGCAATTTAGACAAAACCAAAGTCATTCGAAAGAGCAATTAATGGAAAGTCTAAATAATAAGAGTTTTCAAAAATCCGTTGAAAAACAATAAAAATATGGCCAATTCAAGAAATCATACAATATCAAAATAGTCAAATTTCAGATTTTAAAAATTCGCTTTTTGATATTAGATGATTTTTGAATTGGCCATATTTTCCATGTTTTTCAACGGATTTTCCAAAACTCTTGTTTTTTAGATAGACCAATATTTTCTCTTTCGAGTGGTCTTAATTTTGTCTAAATCGCTTAAAAATCAAAATTTTTGTGTCCATTTGAATCCAATAATCTTGGATTTTTAAGCGTTTTTGCTTAATTTTAACCAATTTTATATTTGTCACGTTTTGGCAATTTAGACAAAACCAAAGTCATTCGAAAGAGCAATTAATGGACAGCCTAAATAATAAGAGTTTTCAAAAATCCGTTGAAAAACAAGAAAAATATGGCCAATTCAAGAAATCATACAATATCAAAATAGTCAAATATCAGATTTTAAAAATTCGCTTTTTGATATTAGATGTTTTTTGAATTGGCCATATTTTCCATGTTTTTCAACGGATTTTCCAAAACTCTTGTTTTTTAGATAGACCAATATTTGCTCTTTCGAGTGGTCTTAATTTTGTCTAAATCGCTTAAAAATCAAAAGTTTGTGTCCATTTGAATCCAATAATCTTGGATTTTTAAGCGTTTTTGCTTAATTTTAACCAATTTTATATTTGTCACGTTTTGGCAATTTAGACAAAACCAAAGTCATTCGAAAGAGCAATTAATGGACAGCCTAAATAATAAGAGTTTTCAAAAATCCGTTGAAAAACAAGAAAAATATGGCCAATTCAAGAAATCATACAATATCAAAATAGTCAAATATCAGATTTTAAAAATTCGCTTTTTGATATTAGATGTTTTTTGAATTGGCCATATTTTCCATGTTTTTCAACGGATTTTCCAAAACTCTTGTTTTTTAGATAGACCAATATTTGCTCTTTCGAGTGGTCTTAATTTTGTCTAAATCGCTTAAAAATCAAAAGTTTTGTGTCCATTTGAATCCAATAATCTTGGATTATTAAGCGTTTTTGCTTAATTTTAACCAATTTTATATTTGTCACGTTTTGGCAATTTAGACAAAACCAAAGTCATTCGAAAGAGCAATTAATGGATAGTCTAAATAATAAGAGTATTCAAAAATTCATTGAAAAACAAGAAAAATATGGCCAATTCAAGAAATCATACAATATCAAAATAGTCAAATTTCAGATTTTAAAAATTCGCTTTTTGATATTAGATGTTTTTTGAATTGGCCATATTTTCCATGTTTTTCAACGGATTTTCCAAAACTCTTGTTTTTTAGATAGACCAATATTTGCTCTTTCGAGTGGTCTTAATTTTGTCTAAATCGCTTAAAAATCAAAAGTTTTGTGTCCATTTGAATCCAATAATCTTGGATTTTTAAGCGTTTTTGCTTAATTTTAACCAATTTTATATTTGTCACGTTTTGGCAATTTAGACAAAACCAAAGTCATTCGAAAGAGCAATTAATGGACAGCCTAAATAATAAGAGTTTTCAAAAATCCGTTGAAAAACAAGAAAAATATGGCCAATTCAAGAAATCATACAATATCAAAATAGTCAAATATCAGATTTTAAAAATTCGCTTTTTGATATTAGATGTTTTTTGAATTGGCCATATTTTCCATGTTTTTCAACGGATTTTCCAAAACTCTTGTTTTTTAGATAGACCAATATTTGCTCTTTCGAGTGGTCTTAATTTTGTCTAAATCGCTTAAAAATCAAAAGTTTTGTGTCCATTTGAATCCAATAATCTTGGATTTTTAAGCGTTTTTGCTTAATTTTAACCAATTTTATATTTGTCACGTTTTGGCAATTTAGACAAAACCAAAGTCATTCGAAAGAGCAATTAATGGACAGCCTAAATAATAAGAGTTTTCAAAAATCCGTTGAAAAACAAGAAAAATATGGCCAATTCAAGAAATCATACAATATCAAAATAGTCAAATATCAGATTTTAAAAATTCGCTTTTTGATATTAGATGTTTTTTGAATTGGCCATATTTTCCATGTTTTTCAACGGATTTTCCAAAACTCTTGTTTTTTAGATAGACCAATATTTGCTCTTTCGAGTGGTCTTAATTTTGTCTAAATCGCTTAAAAATCAAAAGTTTTGTGTCCATTTGAATCCAATAATCTTGGATTATTAAGCGTTTTTGCTTAATTTTAACCAATTTTATATTTGTCACGTTTTGGCAATTTAGACAAAACCAAAGTCATTCGAAAGAGCAATTAATGGATAGTCTAAATAATAAGAGTATTCAAAAATTCATTGAAAAACAAGAAAAATATGGCCAATTCAAGAAATCATACAATATCAAAATAGTCAAATTTCAGATTTTAAAAATTCGCTTTTTGATATTAGATGTTTTTTGAATTGGCCATATTTTCCATGTTTTTCAACGGATTTTCCAAAACTCTTGTTTTTTAGATAGACCAATATTTGCTCTTTCGAGTGGTCTTAATTTTGTCTAAATCGCTTAAAAATCAAAATTTTTGTGTCCATTTGAATCCAATAATCTTGGATTTTTAAGCGTTTTTGCTTAATTTTAACCAATTTTATATTTGTCACGTTTAGGCAATTTAGACAAAACCAAAGTCATTCGAAAGAGCAATTAATGGACAGCCTAAATAATAAGAGTTTTCAAAAATCCGTTGAAAAACAAGAAAAATATGGCCAATTCAAGAAATCATACAATATCAAAATAGTCAAATATCAGATTTTAAAAATTCGCTTTTTGATATTAGATGTTTTTTGAATTGGCCATATTTTCCATGTTTTCAACGGATTTTCCAAAACTCTTGTTTTTTAGATAGACCAATATTTGCTCTTTCGAGTGGTCTTAATTTTGTCTAAATCGCTTAAAAATCAAAAGTTTTGTGTCCATTTGAATCCAATAATCTTGGATTATTAAGCGTTTTTGCTTAATTTTAACCAATTTTATATTTGTCACGTTTTGGCAATTTAGACAAAACCAAAGTCATTCGAAAGAGCAATTAATGGATAGTCTAAATAATAAGAGTATTCAAAAATTCATTGAAAAACAAGAAAAATATGGCCAATTCAAGAAATCATACAATATCAAAATAGTCAAATTTCAGATTTTAAAAATTCGCTTTTTGATATTAGATGTTTTTTGAATTGGCCATATTTTCCATGTTTTTCAACGGATTTTCCAAAACTCTTGTTTTTTAGATAGACCAATATTTGCTCTTTCGAGTGGTCTTAATTTTGTCTAAATCGCTTAAAAATCAAAAGTTTTGTGTCCATTTGAATCCAATAATCTTGGATTTTTAAGCGTTTTTGCTTAATTTTAACCAATTTTATATTTGTCACGTTTTGGCAATTTAGACAAAACCAAAGTCATTCGAAAGAGCAATTAATGGACAGCCTAAATAATAAGAGTTTTCAAAAATCCGTTGAAAAACAAGAAAAATATGGCCAATTCAAGAAATCATACAATATCAAAATAGTCAAATATCAGATTTTAAAAATTCGCTTTTTGATATTAGATGTTTTTTGAATTGGCCATATTTTCCATGTTTTTCAACGGATTTTCCAAAACTCTTGTTTTTTAGATAGACCAATATTTGCTCTTTCGAGTGGTCTTAATTTTGTCTAAATCGCTTAAAAATCAAAAGTTTTGTGTCCATTTGAATCCAATAATCTTGGATTTTTAAGCGTTTTTGCTTAATTTTAACCAATTTTATATTTGTCACGTTTTGGCAATTTAGACAAAACCAAAGTCATTCGAAAGAGCAATTAATGGACAGCCTAAATAATAAGAGTTTTCAAAAATCCGTTGAAAAACAAGAAAAATATGGCCAATTCAAGAAATCATACAATATCAAAATAGTCAAATATCAGATTTTAAAAATTCGCTTTTTGATATTAGATGTTTTTTGAATTGGCCATATTTTCCATGTTTTTCAACGGATTTTCCAAAACTCTTGTTTTTTAGATAGACCAATATTTGCTCTTTCGAGTGGTCTTAATTTTGTCTAAATCGCTTAAAAATCAAAAGTTTTGTGTCCATTTGAATCCAATAATCTTGGATTATTAAGCGTTTTTGCTTAATTTTAACCAATTTTATATTTGTCACGTTTTGGCAATTTAGACAAAACCAAAGTCATTCGAAAGAGCAATTAATGGATAGTCTAAATAATAAGAGTATTCAAAAATTCATTGAAAAACAAGAAAAATATGGCCAATTCAAGAAATCATACAATATCAAAATAGTCAAATTTCAGATTTTAAAAATTCGCTTTTTGATATTAGATGTTTTTTGAATTGGCCATATTTTCCATGTTTTTCAACGGATTTTCCAAAACTCTTGTTTTTTAGATAGACCAATATTTGCTCTTTCGAGTGGTCTTAATTTTGTCTAAATCGCTTAAAAATCAAAATTTTTGTGTCCATTTGAATCCAATAATCTTGGATTTTTAAGCGTTTTTGCTTAATTTTAACCAATTTTATATTTGTCACGTTTAGGCAATTTAGACAAAACCAAAGTCATTCGAAAGAGCAATTAATGGACAGTCTAAATAATAAGAGTTTTCAAAAATCCGTTGAAAAACAATAAAAATATGGCCAATTCAAGAAATCATAAAATATCAAAATAGTCAAATTTCAGATTTTAAAAATTCGCTTTTTGATATTAGATGTTTTTTGAATTGGCCATATTTTCCATGTTTTCAACGGATTTTCCAAAACTCTTGTTTTTTAGATAGACCAATATTTGCTCTTTCGAGTGGTCTTAATTTTGTCTAAATCGCTTAAAAATCAAAATTTTTGTGTCCATTTGAATCCAATAATCTTGGATTTTTAAGCGTTTTTGCTTAATTTTAACCAATTTTATATTTGTCACGTTTTGGCAATTTAGACAAAACCAAAGTCATTCGAAAGAGCAATTAATGGACAGTCTAAATAATAAGAGTTTTCAAAAATCCATTGAAAAACAAGAAAAATATGGCCAATTCAAGAAATCATACAATATCAAAATAGTCAAATTTCAGATTTTAAAAATTCGCTTTTTGATATTAGATGTTTTTTGAATTGGCCATATTTTCCATGTTTTTCAACGGATTTTCCAAAACTCTTGTTTTATAGATAGACCAAAATTTGGTCTTTCGAGTGGTCTTAATTTTGTCTAAATCGCTTTAAAATCAAAAGTTTTGTGTCCATTTGAATCCAATAATCTTGGATTTTTAAGCGTTTTTGCTTAATTTTAACCAATTTTATATTTGTCACGTTTTGGCAATTTAGACAAAACCAAAGTCATTCGAAAGAACAATTAATGGAAAGTCTAAATAATAAGAGTTTTCAAAAATCCGTTGAAAAACAAGAAAAATATGGCCAATTCAAGAAATCATACAATATCAAAATAGTCAATTTTCAGATTTTAAAAATTCGCTTTTTGATATTAGATGATTTTTGAATTGGCCATATTTTCCATGTTTTTCAACGGATTTTCCAAAACTCTTGTTTTTTAGATAGACCAATATTTGCTCTTTCGAGTGGTCTTAATTTTGTCTAAATCGCTTAAAAATCAAAATTTTTGTGTCCATTTGAATCCAATAATCTTGGATTTTTAAGCGTTTTTGCTTAATTTTAACCAATTTTATATTTGTCACGTTTTGGCAATTTAGACAAAACCAAAGTCATTCGAAAGAGCAATTAATGGACAGCCTAAATAATAAGAGTTTTCAAAAATCCGTTGAAAAACAAGAAAAATATGGCCAATTCAAGAAATCATACAATATCAAAATAGTCAAATATCAGATTTTAAAAATTCGCTTTTTGATATTAGATGTTTTTTGAATTGGCCATATTTTCCATGTTTTTCAACGGATTTTCCAAAACTCTTGTTTTTTAGATAGACCAATATTTGCTCTTTCGAGTGGTCTTAATTTTGTCTAAATCGCTTAAAAATCAAAAGTTTTGTGTCCATTTGAATCCAATAATCTTGGATTTTTAAGCGTTTTTGCTTAATTTTAACCAATTTTATATTTGTCACGTTTTGGCAATTTAGACAAAACCAAAGTCATTCGAAAGAGCAATTAATGGACAGTCTAAATAATAAGAGTTTTCAAAAATTCATTGAAAAACAAGAAAAATATGGCCAATTCAAGAAATCATACAATATCAAAATAGTCAAATTTCAGATTTTAAAAATTCGCTTTTTGATATTAGATGTTTTTTGAATTGGCTATATTTTCCATGTTTTTCAACGGATTTTCCAAAACTCTTGTTTTTTAGATAGACCAATATTTGCTCTTTCGAGTGGTCTTAATTTTGTCTAAATCGCTTAAAAATCAAAATTTTTGTGTCCATTTGAATCCAATAATCTTGGATTTTTAAGCGTTTTTGCTTAATTTTAACCAATTTTATATTTGTCACGTTTTGGCAATTTAGACAAAACCAAAGTCATTCGAAAGAGCAATTAATGGACAGCCTAAATAATAAGAGTTTTCAAAAATCCGTTGAAAAACAAGAAAAATATGGCCAATTCAAGAAATCATACAATATCAAAATAGTCAAATATCAGATTTTAAAAATTCGCTTTTTGATATTAGATGTTTTTTGAATTGGCCATATTTTCCATGTTTTTCAACGGATTTTCCAAAACTCTTGTTTTTTAGATAGACCAATATTTGCTCTTTCGAGTGGTCTTAATTTTGTCTAAATCGCTTAAAAATCAAAAGTTTTGTGTCCATTTGAATCCAATAATCTTGGATTTTTAAGCGTTTTTGCTTAATTTTAACCAATTTTATATTTGTCACGTTTTGGCAATTTAGACAAAACCAAAGTCATTCGAAAGAGCAATTAATGGACAGCCTAAATAATAAGAGTTTTCAAAAATCCGTTGAAAAACAAGAAAAATATGGCCAATTCAAGAAATCATACAATATCAAAATAGTCAAATATCAGATTTTAAAAATTCGCTTTTTGATATTAGATGTTTTTTGAATTGGCCATATTTTCCATGTTTTTCAACGGATTTTCCAAAACTCTTGTTTTTTAGATAGACCAATATTTGCTCTTTCGAGTGGTCTTAATTTTGTCTAAATCGCTTAAAAATCAAAAGTTTTGTGTCCATTTGAATCCAATAATCTTGGATTATTAAGCGTTTTTGCTTAATTTTAACCAATTTTATATTTGTCACGTTTTGGCAATTTAGACAAAACCAAAGTCATTCGAAAGAGCAATTAATGGATAGTCTAAATAATAAGAGTATTCAAAAATTCATTGAAAAACAAGAAAAATATGGCCAATTCAAGAAATCATACAATATCAAAATAGTCAAATTTCAGATTTTAAAAATTCGCTTTTTGATATTAGATGTTTTTTGAATTGGCCATATTTTCCATGTTTTTCAACGGATTTTCCAAAACTCTTGTTTTTTAGATAGACCAATATTTGCTCTTTCGAGTGGTCTTAATTTTGTCTAAATCGCTTAAAAATCAAAAGTTTTGTGTCCATTTGAATCCAATAATCTTGGATTTTTAAGCGTTTTTGCTTAATTTTAACCAATTTTATATTTGTCACGTTTTGGCAATTTAGACAAAACCAGTCATTCGAAAGAGCAATTAATGGACAGCCTAAATAATAAGAGTTTTCAAAAATCCGTTGAAAAACAAGAAAAATATGGCCAATTCAAGAAATCATACAATATCAAAATAGTCAAATATCAGATTTTAAAAATTCGCTTTTTGATATTAGATGTTTTTTGAATTGGCCATATTTTCCATGTTTTTCAACGGATTTTCCAAAACTCTTGTTTTTTAGATAGACCAATATTTGCTCTTTCGAGTGGTCTTAATTTTGTCTAAATCGCTTAAAAATCAAAAGTTTTGTGTCCATTTGAATCCAATAATCTTGGATTTTTAAGCGTTTTTGCTTAATTTTAACCAATTTTATATTTGTCACGTTTTGGCAATTTAGACAAAACCAAAGTCATTCGAAAGAGCAATTAATGGACAGCCTAAATAATAAGAGTTTTCAAAAATCCGTTGAAAAACAAGAAAAATATGGCCAATTCAAGAAATCATACAATATCAAAATAGTCAAATATCAGATTTTAAAAATTCGCTTTTTGATATTAGATGTTTTTTGAATTGGCCATATTTTCCATGTTTTTCAACGGATTTTCCAAAACTCTTGTTTTTTAGATAGACCAATATTTGCTCTTTCGAGTGGTCCTGATTTTGTCTAAATCGCTTAAAAATCAAAAGTTTTGTGTCCATTTGAATCCAATAATCTTGGATTATTAAGCGTTTTTGCTTAATTTTAACCAATTTTATATTTGTCACGTTTTGGCAATTTAGACAAAACCAAAGTCATTCGAAAGAGCAATTAATGGATAGTCTAAATAATAAGAGTATTCAAAAATTCATTGAAAAACAAGAAAAATATGGCCAATTCAAGAAATCATACAATATCAAAATAGTCAAATTTCAGATTTTAAAAATTCGCTTTTTGATATTAGATGTTTTTTGAATTGGCCATATTTTCCATGTTTTTCAACGGATTTTCCAAAACTCTTGTTTTTTAGATAGACCAATATTTGCTCTTTCGAGTGGTCTTAATTTTGTCTAAATCGCTTAAAAATCAAAAGTTTTGTGTCCATTTGAATCCAATAATCTTGGATTATTAAGCGTTTTTGCTTAATTTTAACCAATTTTATATTTGTCACGTTTTGGCAATTTAGACAAAACCAAAGTCATTCGAAAGAGCAATTAATGGATAGTCTAAATAATAAGAGTATTCAAAAATTCATTGAAAAACAAGAAAAATATGGCCAATTCAAGAAATCATACAATATCAAAATAGTCAAATTTCAGATTTTAAAAATTCGCTTTTTGATATTAGATGTTTTTTGAATTGGCCATATTTTCCATGTTTTTCAACGGATTTTCCAAAACTCTTGTTTTTTAGATAGACCAATATTTGCTCTTTCGAGTGGTCTTAATTTTGTCTAAATCGCTTAAAAATCAAAAGTTTTGTGTCCATTTGAATCCAATAATCTTGGATTTTTAAGCGTTTTTGCTTAATTTTAACCAATTTTATATTTGTCACGTTTTGGCAATTTAGACAAAACCAAAGTCATTCGAAAGAGCAATTAATGGACAGCCTAAATAATAAGAGTTTTCAAAAATCCGTTGAAAAACAAGAAAAATATGGCCAATTCAAGAAATCATACAATATCAAAATAGTCAAATATCAGATTTTAAAAATTCGCTTTTTGATATTAGATGTTTTTTGAATTGGCCATATTTTCCATGTTTTTCAACGGATTTTCCAAAACTCTTGTTTTTTAGATAGACCAATATTTGCTCTTTCGAGTGGTCTTAATTTTGTCTAAATCGCTTAAAAATCAAAAGTTTTGTGTCCATTTGAATCCAATAATCTTGGATTTTTAAGCGTTTTTGCTTAATTTTAACCAATTTTATATTTGTCACGTTTTGGCAATTTAGACAAAACCAAAGTCATTCGAAAGAGCAATTAATGGACAGCCTAAATAATAAGAGTTTTCAAAAATCCGTTGAAAAACAAGAAAAATATGGCCAATTCAAGAAATCATACAATATCAAAATAGTCAAATATCAGATTTTAAAAATTCGCTTTTTGATATTAGATGTTTTTTGAATTGGCCATATTTTCCATGTTTTTCAACGGATTTTCCAAAACTCTTGTTTTTTAGATAGACCAATATTTGCTCTTTCGAGTGGTCCTGATTTTGTCTAAATCGCTTAAAAATCAAAAGTTTTGTGTCCATTTGAATTCAATAATCTTGGATTATTAAGCGTTTTTGCTTAATTTTAACCAATTTTATATTTGTCACGTTTTGGCAATTTAGACAAAACCAAAGTCATTCGAAAGAGCAATTAATGGATAGTCTAAATAATAAGAGTATTCAAAAATTCATTGAAAAACAAGAAAAATATGGCCAATTCAAGAAATCATACAATATCAAAATAGTCAAATTTCAGATTTTAAAAATTCGCTTTTTGATATTAGATGTTTTTTGAATTGGCCATATTTTCCATGTTTTTCAACGGATTTTCCAAAACTCTTGTTTTTTAGATAGACCAATATTTGCTCTTTCGAGTGGTCTTAATTTTGTCTAAATCGCTTAAAAATCAAAAGTTTTGTGTCCATTTGAATCCAATAATCTTGGATTTTTAAGCGTTTTTGCTTAATTTTAACCAATTTTATATTTGTCACGTTTTGGCAATTTAGACAAAACCAAAGTCATTCGAAAGAGCAATTAATGGAAAGTCTAAATAATAAGAGTTTTCAAAAATCCGTTGAAAAACAAGAAAAATATGGCCAATTCAAGAAATCATACAATATCAAAATAGTCAAATTTCAGATTTTAAAAATTCGCTTTTTGATATTAGATGATTTTTGAATTGGCCATATTTTCCATGTTTTTCAACGGATTTTCCAAAACTCTTGTTTTTTAGATAGACCAATATTTGCTCTTTCGAGTGGTCTTAATTTTGTCTAAATCGCTTAAAAATCAAAAGTTTTGTGTCCATTTGAATCCAATAATCTTGGATTTTTAAGCGTTTTTGCTTAATTTTAACCAATTTTATATTTGTCACGTTTTGGCAATTTAGACAAAACCAAAGTCATTCGAAAGAGCAATTAATGGATAGTCTAAATAATAAGAGTTTTCAAAAATTCATTGAAAAACAAGAAAAATATGGCCAATTCAAGAAATCATACAATATCAAAATAGTCAAATTTCAGATTTTAAAAATTCGCTTTTTGATATTAGATGTTTTTTGAATTGGCCATATTTTCCATGTTTTTCGACGGATTTTCCAAAACTCTTGTTTTTTAGATAGACCAATATTTGCTCTTTCGAGTGGTCTTAATTTTGTCTAAATCGCTTAAAAATCAAAAGTTTTGTGTCCATTTGTATCCAATAATCTTGGATTTTTAAGCGTTTTTGCTTAATTTTAACCAATTTTATATTTGTCACGTTTTGGCAATTTAGACAAAACCAAAGTCATTCGAAAGAGCAATTAATGGACAGCCTAAATAATAAGAGTTTTCAAAAATCCGTTGAAAAACAAGAAAAATATGGCCAATTCAAGAAATCATACAATATCAAAATAGTCAAATATCAGATTTTAAAAATTCGCTTTTTGATATTAGATGTTTTTTGAATTGGCCATATTTTCCATGTTTTTCAACGGATTTTCCAAAACTCTTGTTTTTTAGATAGACCAATATTTGCTCTTTCGAGTGGTCTTAATTTTGTCTAAATCGCTTAAAAATCAAAAGTTTTGTGTCCATTTGAATCCAATAATCTTGGATTATTAAGCGTTTTTGCTTAATTTTAACCAATTTTATATTTGTCACGTTTTGGCAATTTAGACAAAACCAAAGTCATTCGAAAGAGCAATTAATGGATAGTCTAAATAATAAGAGTATTCAAAAATTCATTGAAAAACAAGAAAAATATGGCCAATTCAAGAAATCATACAATATCAAAATAGTCAAATTTCAGATTTTAAAAATTCGCTTTTTGATATTAGATGTTTTTTGAATTGGCCATATTTTCCATGTTTTTCAACGGATTTTCCAAAACTCTTGTTTTTTAGATAGACCAATATTTGCTCTTTCGAGTGGTCTTAATTTTGTCTAAATCGCTTAAAAATCAAAAGTTTTGTGTCCATTTGAATCCAATAATCTTGGATTTTTAAGCGTTTTTGCTTAATTTTAACCAATTTTATATTTGTCACGTTTTGGCAATTTAGACAAAACCAAAGTCATTCGAAAGAGCAATTAATGGACAGCCTAAATAATAAGAGTTTTCAAAAATCCGTTGAAAAACAAGAAAAATATGGCCAATTCAAGAAATCATACAATATCAAAATAGTCAAATATCAGATTTTAAAAATTCGCTTTTTGATATTAGATGTTTTTTGAATTGGCCATATTTTCCATGTTTTTCAACGGATTTTCCAAAACTCTTGTTTTTTAGATAGACCAATATTTGCTCTTTCGAGTGGTCTTAATTTTGTCTAAATCGCTTAAAAATCAAAAGTTTTGTGTCCATTTGAATCCAATAATCTTGGATTTTTAAGCGTTTTTGCTTAATTTTAACCAATTTTATATTTGTCACGTTTTGGCAATTTAGACAAAACCAAAGTCATTCGAAAGAGCAATTAATGGACAGCCTAAATAATAAGAGTTTTCAAAAATCCGTTGAAAAACAAGAAAAATATGGCCAATTCAAGAAATCATACAATATCAAAATAGTCAAATATCAGATTTTAAAAATTCGCTTTTTGATATTAGATGTTTTTTGAATTGGCCATATTTTCCATGTTTTTCAACGGATTTTCCAAAACTCTTGTTTTTTAGATAGACCAATATTTGCTCTTTCGAGTGGTCCTGATTTTGTCTAAATCGCTTAAAAATCAAAAGTTTTGTGTCCATTTGAATCCAATAATCTTGGATTATTAAGCGTTTTTGCTTAATTTTAACCAATTTTATATTTGTCACGTTTTGGCAATTTAGACAAAACCAAAGTCATTCGAAAGAGCAATTAATGGATAGTCTAAATAATAAGAGTATTCAAAAATTCATTGAAAAACAAGAAAAATATGGCCAATTCAAGAAATCATACAATATCAAAATAGTCAAATTTCAGATTTTAAAAATTCGCTTTTTGATATTAGATGTTTTTTGAATTGGCCATATTTTCCATGTTTTTCAACGGATTTTCCAAAACTCTTGTTTTTTAGATAGACCAATATTTGCTCTTTCGAGTGGTCTTAATTTTGTCTAAATCGCTTAAAAATCAAAAGTTTTGTGTCCATTTGAATCCAATAATCTTGGATTTTTAAGCGTTTTTGCTTAATTTTAACCAATTTTATATTTGTCACGTTTTGGCAATTTAGACAAAACCAAAGTCATTCGAAAGAGCAATTAATGGAAAGTCTAAATAATAAGAGTTTTCAAAAATCCGTTGAAAAACAAGAAAAATATGGCCAATTCAAGAAATCATACAATATCAAAATAGTCAAATTTCAGATTTTAAAAATTCGCTTTTTGATATTAGATGATTTTTGAATTGGCCATATTTTCCATGTTTTTCAACGGATTTTCCAAAACTCTTGTTTTTTAGATAGACCAATATTTGCTCTTTCGAGTGGTCTTAATTTTGTCTAAATCGCTTAAAAATCAAAAGTTTTGTGTCCATTTGAATCCAATAATCTTGGATTTTTAAGCGTTTTTGCTTAATTTTAACCAATTTTATATTTGTCACGTTTTGGCAATTTAGACAAAACCAAAGTCATTCGAAAGAGCAATTAATGGACAGCCTAAATAATAAGAGTTTTCAAAAATCCGTTGAAAAACAAGAAAAATATGGCCAATTCAAGAAATCATACAATATCAAAATAGTCAAATATCAGATTTTAAAAATTCGCTTTTTGATATTAGATGTTTTTTGAATTGGCCATATTTTCCATGTTTTTCAACGGATTTTCCAAAACTCTTGTTTTTTAGATAGACCAATATTTGCTCTTTCGAGTGGTCCTGATTTTGTCTAAATCGCTTAAAAATCAAAAGTTTTGTGTCCATTTGAATTCAATAATCTTGGATTATTAAGCGTTTTTGCTTAATTTTAACCAATTTTATATTTGTCACGTTTTGGCAATTTAGACAAAACCAAAGTCATTCGAAAGAGCAATTAATGGATAGTCTAAATAATAAGAGTATTCAAAAATTCATTGAAAAACAAGAAAAATATGGCCAATTCAAGAAATCATACAATATCAAAATAGTCAAATTTCAGATTTTAAAAATTCGCTTTTTGATATTAGATGTTTTTTGAATTGGCCATATTTTCCATGTTTTTCAACGGATTTTCCAAAACTCTTGTTTTTTAGATAGACCAATATTTGCTCTTTCGAGTGGTCTTAATTTTGTCTAAATCGCTTAAAAATCAAAAGTTTTGTGTCCATTTGAATCCAATAATCTTGGATTTTTAAGCGTTTTTGCTTAATTTTAACCAATTTTATATTTGTCACGTTTTGGCAATTTAGACAAAACCAAAGTCATTCGAAAGAGCAATTAATGGAAAGTCTAAATAATAAGAGTTTTCAAAAATCCGTTGAAAAACAAGAAAAATATGGCCAATTCAAGAAATCATACAATATCAAAATAGTCAAATTTCAGATTTTAAAAATTCGCTTTTTGATATTAGATGATTTTTGAATTGGCCATATTTTCCATGTTTTTCAACGGATTTTCCAAAACTCTTGTTTTTTAGATAGACCAATATTTGCTCTTTCGAGTGGTCTTAATTTTGTCTAAATCGCTTAAAAATCAAAAGTTTTGTGTCCATTTGAATCCAATAATCTTGGATTTTTAAGCGTTTTTGCTTAATTTTAACCAATTTTATATTTGTCACGTTTTGGCAATTTAGACAAAACCAAAGTCATTCGAAAGAGCAATTAATGGATAGTCTAAATAATAAGAGTTTTCAAAAATTCATTGAAAAACAAGAAAAATATGGCCAATTCAAGAAATCATACAATATCAAAATAGTCAAATTTCAGATTTTAAAAATTCGCTTTTTGATATTAGATGTTTTTTGAATTGGCCATATTTTCCATGTTTTTCGACGGATTTTCCAAAACTCTTGTTTTTTAGATAGACCAATATTTGCTCTTTCGAGTGGTCTTAATTTTGTCTAAATCGCTTAAAAATCAAAAGTTTTGTGTCCATTTGTATCCAATAATCTTGGATTTTTAAGCGTTTTTGCTTAATTTTAACCAATTTTATATTTGTCACGTTTTGGCAATTTAGACAAAACCAAAGTCATTCGAAAGAGCAATTAATGGACAGCCTAAATAATAAGAGTTTTCAAAAATCCGTTGAAAAACAAGAAAAATATGGCCAATTCAAGAAATCATACAATATCAAAATAGTCAAATATCAGATTTTAAAAATTCGCTTTTTGATATTAGATGTTTTTTGAATTGGCCATATTTTCCATGTTTTTCAACGGATTTTCCAAAACTCTTGTTTTTTAGATAGACCAATATTTGCTCTTTCGAGTGGTCTTAATTTTGTCTAAATCGCTTAAAAATCAAAAGTTTTGTGTCCATTTGAATCCAATAATCTTGGATTATTAAGCGTTTTTGCTTAATTTTAACCAATTTTATATTTGTCACGTTTTGGCAATTTAGACAAAACCAAAGTCATTCGAAAGAGCAATTAATGGATAGTCTAAATAATAAGAGTATTCAAAAATTCATTGAAAAACAAGAAAAATATGGCCAATTCAAGAAATCATACAATATCAAAATAGTCAAATTTCAGATTTTAAAAATTCGCTTTTTGATATTAGATGTTTTTTGAATTGGCCATATTTTCCATGTTTTTCAACGGATTTTCCAAAACTCTTGTTTTTTAGATAGACCAATATTTGCTCTTTCGAGTGGTCTTAATTTTGTCTAAATCGCTTAAAAATCAAAAGTTTTGTGTCCATTTGAATCCAATAATCTTGGATTTTTAAGCGTTTTTGCTTAATTTTAACCAATTTTATATTTGTCACGTTTTGGCAATTTAGACAAAACCAAAGTCATTCGAAAGAGCAATTAATGGACAGCCTAAATAATAAGAGTTTTCAAAAATCCGTTGAAAAACAAGAAAAATATGGCCAATTCAAGAAATCATACAATATCAAAATAGTCAAATATCAGATTTTAAAAATTCGCTTTTTGATATTAGATGTTTTTTGAATTGGCCATATTTTCCATGTTTTTCAACGGATTTTCCAAAACTCTTGTTTTTTAGATAGACCAATATTTGCTCTTTCGAGTGGTCTTAATTTTGTCTAAATCGCTTAAAAATCAAAAGTTTTGTGTCCATTTGAATCCAATAATCTTGGATTTTTAAGCGTTTTTGCTTAATTTTAACCAATTTTATATTTGTCACGTTTTGGCAATTTAGACAAAACCAAAGTCATTCGAAAGAGCAATTAATGGACAGCCTAAATAATAAGAGTTTTCAAAAATCCGTTGAAAAACAAGAAAAATATGGCCAATTCAAGAAATCATACAATATCAAAATAGTCAAATATCAGATTTTAAAAATTCGCTTTTTGATATTAGATGTTTTTTGAATTGGCCATATTTTCCATGTTTTTCAACGGATTTTCCAAAACTCTTGTTTTTTAGATAGACCAATATTTGCTCTTTCGAGTGGTCCTGATTTTGTCTAAATCGCTTAAAAATCAAAAGTTTTGTGTCCATTTGAATCCAATAATCTTGGATTATTAAGCGTTTTTGCTTAATTTTAACCAATTTTATATTTGTCACGTTTTGGCAATTTAGACAAAACCAAAGTCATTCGAAAGAGCAATTAATGGATAGTCTAAATAATAAGAGTATTCAAAAATTCATTGAAAAACAAGAAAAATATGGCCAATTCAAGAAATCATACAATATCAAAATAGTCAAATTTCAGATTTTAAAAATTCGCTTTTTGATATTAGATGTTTTTTGAATTGGCCATATTTTCCATGTTTTTCAACGGATTTTCCAAAACTCTTGTTTTTTAGATAGACCAATATTTGCTCTTTCGAGTGGTCTTAATTTTGTCTAAATCGCTTAAAAATCAAAAGTTTTGTGTCCATTTGAATCCAATAATCTTGGATTTTTAAGCGTTTTTGCTTAATTTTAACCAATTTTATATTTGTCACGTTTTGGCAATTTAGACAAAACCAAAGTCATTCGAAAGAGCAATTAATGGAAAGTCTAAATAATAAGAGTTTTCAAAAATCCGTTGAAAAACAAGAAAAATATGGCCAATTCAAGAAATCATACAATATCAAAATAGTCAAATTTCAGATTTTAAAAATTCGCTTTTTGATATTAGATGATTTTTGAATTGGCCATATTTTCCATGTTTTTCAACGGATTTTCCAAAACTCTTGTTTTTTAGATAGACCAATATTTGCTCTTTCGAGTGGTCTTAATTTTGTCTAAATCGCTTAAAAATCAAAAGTTTTGTGTCCATTTGAATCCAATAATCTTGGATTTTTAAGCGTTTTTGCTTAATTTTAACCAATTTTATATTTGTCACGTTTTGGCAATTTAGACAAAACCAAAGTCATTCGAAAGAGCAATTAATGGATAGTCTAAATAATAAGAGTTTTCAAAAATTCATTGAAAAACAAGAAAAATATGGCCAATTCAAGAAATCATACAATATCAAAATAGTCAAATTTCAGATTTTAAAAATTCGCTTTTTGATATTAGATGTTTTTTGAATTGGCCATATTTTCCATGTTTTTCGACGGATTTTCCAAAACTCTTGTTTTTTAGATAGACCAATATTTGCTCTTTCGAGTGGTCTTAATTTTGTCTAAATCGCTTAAAAATCAAAAGTTTTGTGTCCATTTGTATCCAATAATCTTGGATTTTTAAGCGTTTTTGCTTAATTTTAACCAATTTTATATTTGTCACGTTTTGGCAATTTAGACAAAACCAAAGTCATTCGAAAGAGCAATTAATGGAAAGTCTAAATAATAAGAGTTTTCAAAAATCCGTTGAAAAACAAGAAAAATATGGCCAATTCAAGAAATCATACAATATCAAAATAGTCAAATTTCAGATTTTAAAAATTCGCTTTTTGATATTAGATGATTTTTGAATTGGCCATATTTTCCATGTTTTTCAACGGATTTTCCAAAACTCTTGTTTTTTAGATAGACCAATATTTGCTCTTTCGAGTGGTCTTAATTTTGTCTAAATCGCTTAAAAATCAAAAGTTTTGTGTCCATTTGAATCCAATAATCTTGGATTTTTAAGCGTTTTTGCTTAATTTTAACCAATTTTATATTTGTCACGTTTTGGCAATTTAGACAAAACCAAAGTCATTCGAAAGAGCAATTAATGGACAGTCTAAATAATAAGAGTTTTCAAAAGTTCATTGAAAAACAAGAAAAATATGGCCAATTCAAGAAATCATACAATATCAAAATAGTCAAATTTCAGATTTTAAAAATTCGCTTTTTGATATTAGATGTTTTTTGAATTGGCCATATTTTCCATGTTTTTCGACGGATTTTCCAAAACTCTTGTTTTTTAGATAGACCAATATTTGCTCTTTCGAGTGGTCTTAATTTTGTCTAAATCGCTTAAAAATCAAAATTTTTGTGTCCATTTGAATCCAATAATCTTGGATTTTTAAGCGTTTTTGCTTAATTTTAACCAATTTTATATTTGTCACGTTTAGGCAATTTAGACAAAACCAAAGTCATTCGAAAGAGTAATTAATGGACAGTCTAAATAATAAGAGTTTTCAAAAATCCGTTGAAAAACAATAAAAATATGGCCAATTCAAGAAATCATAAAATATCAAAATAGTCAAATTTCAGATTTTAAAAATTCGCTTTTTGATATTAGATGTTTTTTGAATTGGCCATATTTTCCATGTTTTCAACGGATTTTCCAAAACTCTTGTTTTTTAGATAGACCAATATTTGCTCTTTCGAGTGGTCTTAATTTTGTCTAAATCGCTTAAAAATCAAAATTTTTGTGTCCATTTGAATCCAATAATCTTGGATTTTTAAGCGTTTTTGCTTAATTTTAACCAATTTTATATTTGTCACGTTTTGGCAATTTAGACAAAACCAAAGTCATTCGAAAGAGCAATTAATGGACAGTCTAAATAATAAGAGTTTTCAAAAATCCATTGAAAAACAAGAAAAATATGGCCAATTCAAGAAATCATACAATATCAAAATAGTCAAATTTCAGATTTTAAAAATTCGCTTTTTGATATTAGATGTTTTTTGAATTGGCCATATTTTCCATGTTTTTCAACGGATTTTCCAAAACTCTTGTTTTTTAGATAGACCAAAATTTGGTCTTTCGAGTGGTCTTAATTTTGTCTAAATCGCTTAAAAATCAAAAGTTTTGTGTCCATTTGAATCCAATAATCTTGGATTTTTAAGCGTTTTTGCTTAATTTTAACCAATTTTATATTTGTCACGTTTTGGCAATTTAGACAAAACCAAAGTCATTCGAAAGAGCAATTAATGGACAGTCTAAATAATAAGAGTTTTCAAAAATTCATTGAAAAACAAGAAAAATATGGCCAATTCAAGAAATCATACAATATCAAAATAGTCAAATTTCAGATTTTAAAAATTCGCTTTTTGATATTAGATGTTTTTTGAATTGGCCATATTTTCCATGTTTTTCGACGGATTTTCCAAAACTCTTGTTTTTTAGATAGACCAATATTTGCTCTTTCGAGTGGTCTTAATTTTGTCTAAATCGCTTAAAAATCAAAATTTTTGTGTCCATTTGAATCCAATAATCTTGGATTTTTAAGCGTTTTTGCTTAATTTTAACCAATTTTATATTTGTCACGTTTAGGCAATTTAGACAAAACCAAAGTCATTCGAAAGAGCAATTAATGGACAGTCTAAATAATAAGAGTTTTCAAAAATCCGTTGAAAAACAATAAAAATATGGCCAATTCAAGAAATCATAAAATATCAAAATAGTCAAATTTCAGATTTTAAAAATTCGCTTTTTGATATTAGATGTTTTTTGAATTGGCCATATTTTCCATGTTTTCAACGGATTTTCCAAAACTCTTGTTTTTTAGATAGACCAATATTTGCTCTTTCGAGTGGTCTTAATTTTGTCTAAATCGCTTAAAAATCAAAATTTTTGTGTCCATTTGAATCCAATAATCTTGGATTTTTAAGCGTTTTTGCTTAATTTTAACCAATTTTATATTTGTCACGTTTTGGCAATTTAGACAAAACCAAAGTCATTCGAAAGAGCAATTAATGGACAGTCTAAATAATAAGAGTTTTCAAAAATCCATTGAAAAACAAGAAAAATATGGCCAATTCAAGAAATCATACAATATCAAAATAGTCAAATTTCAGATTTTAAAAATTCGCTTTTTGATATTAGATGTTTTTTGAATTGGCCATATTTTCCATGTTTTTCAACGGATTTTCCAAAACTCTTGTTTTATAGATAGACCAAAATTTGGTCTTTCGAGTGGTCTTAATTTTGTCTAAATCGCTTTAAAATCAAAAGTTTTGTGTCCATTTGAATCCAATAATCTTGGATTTTTAAGCGTTTTTGCTTAATTTTAACCAATTTTATATTTGTCACGTTTTGGCAATTTAGACAAAACCAAAGTCATTCGAAAGAACAATTAATGGAAAGTCTAAATAATAAGAGTTTTCAAAAATCCGTTGAAAAACAAGAAAAATATGGCCAATTCAAGAAATCATACAATATCAAAATAGTCAATTTTCAGATTTTAAAAATTCGCTTTTTGATATTAGATGATTTTTGAATTGGCCATATTTTCCATGTTTTTCAACGGATTTTCCAAAACTCTTGTTTTTTAGATAGACCAATATTTGCTCTTTCGAGTGGTCTTAATTTTGTCTAAATCGCTTAAAAATCAAAATTTTTGTGTCCATTTGAATCCAATAATCTTGGATTTTTAAGCGTTTTTGCTTAATTTTAACCAATTTTATATTTGTCACGTTTTGGCAATTTAGACAAAACCAAAGTCATTCGAAAGAGCAATTAATGGACAGTCTAAATAATAAGAGTTTTCAAAAATCCGTTGAAAAACAAGAAAAATATGGCCAATTCAAGAAATCATACAATATCAAAATAGTCAAATTTCAGATTTTAAAAATTCGCTTTTTGATATTAGATGTTTTTTGAATTGGCCATATTTTCCATGTTTTTCAACGGATTTTCCAAAACTCTTGTTTTTTAGATAGACCAAAATTTGGTCTTTCGAGTGGTCTTAATTTTGTCTAAATCGCTTTAAAATCAAAAGTTTTGTGTCCATTTGAATCCAATAATCTTGGATTTTTAAGCGTTTTTGCTTAATTTTAACCAATTTTATATTTGTCACGTTTTGGCAATTTAGACAAAACCAAAGTCATTCGAAAGAGCAATTAATGGACAGTCTAAATAATAAGAGTTTTCAAAAATTCATTGAAAAACAAGAAAAATATGGCCAATTCAAGAAATCATACAATATCAAAATAGTCAAATTTCAGATTTTAAAAATTCGCTTTTTGATATTAGATGTTTTTTGAATTGGCCATATTTTCCATGTTTTTCAACGGATTTTCCAAAACTCTTGTTTTTTAGATAGACCAATATTTGCTCTTTCGAGTGGTCTTAATTTTGTCTAAATCGCTTAAAAATCAAAAGTTTTGTGTCCATTTGAATCCAATAATCTTGGATTTTTAAGCGTTTTTGCTTAATTTTAACCAATTTTATATTTGTCACGTTTTGGCAATTTAGACAAAACCAAAGTCATTCGAAAGAGCAATTAATGGAAAGTCTAAATAATAAGAGTTTTCAAAAATCCGTTGAAAAACAAGAAAAATATGTCCAATTCAAGAAATCATACAATATCAAAATAGTCAAATTTCAGATTTTAAAAATTCGCTTTTTGATATTAGATGTTTCTTGAATTGGCCATATTTTCCATGTTTTTCAACGGATTTTCCAAAACTCTTGTTTTTTAGATAGACCTATATTTGCTCTTTCGAGTGGTCTTAATTTTGTCTAAATCGCTTTAAAATCAAAAGTTTTGTGTCCATTTGAATCCAATAATCTTGGATTTTTAAGCGTTTTTGCTTAATTTTAACCAATTTTATATTTGTCACGTTTTGGCAATTTAGACAAAACCAAAGTCATTCGAAAGAGCAATTAATGGAAAGTCTAAATAATAAGAGTTTTCAAAAATCCGTTGAAAAACAAGAAAAATATGGCCAATTCAAGAAATCATACAATATCAAAATAGTCAAATTTCAGATTTTAAAAATTCGCTTTTTGATATTAGATGTTTTTTGAATTGGCCATATTTTCCATGTTTTTCGACGGATTTTCCAAAACTCTTGTTTTTTAGATAGACCAATATTTGCTCTTTCGAGTGGTCTTAATTTTGTCTAAATCGCTTAAAAATCAAAATTTTTGTGTCCATTTGAATCCAATAATCTTGGATTTTTAAGCGTTTTTGCTTAATTTTAACCAATTTTATATTTGTCACGTTTTGGCAATTTAGACAAAACCAAAGACATTCGAAAGAGCAATTAATGGACAGTCTAAATAATAAGAGTTTTCAAAAATCCGTTGAAAAACAAGAAAAATATGGCCAATTCAAGAAATCATACAATATCAAAATAGTCAAATTTCAGATTTTAAAAATTCGCTTTTTGATATTAGATGTTTTTTGAATTGGCCATATTTTCCATGTTTTTCAACGGATTTTCCAAAACTCTTTTTTTTTAGATAGACCAATATTTGCTCTTTCGAGTGGTCTTAATTTTGTCTAAATCGCTTTAAAATCAAAAGTTTTGTGTCCATTTGAATCCAATAATCTTGGATTTTTAAGCGTTTTTGCTTAATTTTAACCAATTTTATATTTGTCACGTTTAGGCAATTTAGACAAAACCAAAGTCATTCGAAAGAGCAATTAATGGACAGTCTAAATAATAAGAGTTTTCAAAAATCCGTTGAAAAACAAGAAAAATATGGCCAATTCAAGAAATCATACAATATCAAAATAGTCAAATTTCAGATTTTAAAAATTCGCTTTTAGATATTAGATGTTTTTTGAATTGGCCATATTTTCCATGTTTTTCAACGGATTTTCCAAAACTCTTGTTTTTTAGATAGACCAATATTTGCTCTTTCGAGTGGTCTTAATTTTGTCTAAATCGCTTAAAAATCAAAAGTTTTGTGTCCATTTGAATCCAATAATCTTGGATTTTTAAGCGTTTTTGCTTAATTTTAACCAATTTTATATTTGTCACGTTTTGGCAATTTAGACAAAACCAAAGTCATTCGAAAGAGCAATTAATGGACAGTCTAAATAATAAGAGTTTTCAAAAATTCATTGAAAAACAAGAAAAATATGGCCAATTCAAGAAATCATACAATATCAAAATAGTCAAATTTCAGATTTTAAAAATTCGCTTTTTGATATTAGATGTTTTTTGAATTGGCCATATTTTCCATGTTTTTCGACGGATTTTCCAAAACTCTTGTTTTTTTAGATAGACCAATATTTGCTCTTTCGAGTGGTCTTAATTTTGTCTAAATCGCTTAAAAATCAAAATTTTTGTGTCCATTTGAATCCAATAATCTTGGATTTTTAAGCGTTTTTGCTTAATTTTAACCAATTTTATATTTGTCACGTTTAGGCAATTTAGACAAAACCAAAGTCATTCGAAAGAGCAATTAATGGACAGTCTAAATAATAAGAGTTTTCAAAAATCCGTTGAAAAACCAGAAAAATATGGCCAATTCAAGAAATCATACAATATCAAAATAGTCAAATTTCAGATTTTAAAAATTCGCTTTTTGATATTAGATGTTTTTTGAATTGGCCATATTTTCCATGTTTTTCAACGGATTTTCCAAAACTCTTGTTTTTTAGATAGACCAATATTTGCTCTTTCGAGTGGTCTTAATTTTGTCTAAATCGCTTAAAAATCAAAAGTTTTGTGTCCATTTGAATCCAATAATCTTGGATTTTTAAGCGTTTTTGCTTTATTTTAACCAATTTTATATTTGTCACGTTTTTGCAATTTAGACAAAACCAAAGTCATTCGAAAGAGCAATTAATGGACAGTCTAAATAATAAGAGTTTTCAAAAATCCGTTGAAAAACAAGAAAAATATGGCCAATTCAAGAAATCATACAATATCAAAATAGTCAAATTTCAGATTTTAAAAATTCGCTTTTAGATATTAGATGTTTTTTGAATTGGCCATATTTTCCATGTTTTTCAACGGATTTTCCAAAACTCTTGTTTTTTAGATAGACCAATATTTGCTCTTTCGAGTGGTCTTAATTTTGTCTAAATCGCTTAAAAATCAAAAGTTTTGTGTCCATTTGAATCCAATAATCTTGGATTTTTAAGCGTTTTTGCTTAATTTTAACCAATTTTATATTTGTCACGTTTTGGCAATTTAGACAAAACCAAAGTCATTCGAAAGAGCAATTAATGGACAGTCTAAATAATAAGAGTTTTCAAAAATTCATTGAAAAACAAGAAAAATATGGCCAATTCAAGAAATCATACAATATCAAAATAGTCAAATTTCAGATTTTAAAAATTCGCTTTTTGATATTAGATGTTTTTTGAATTGGCCATATTTTCCATGTTTTTCGACGGATTTTCCAAAACTCTTGTTTTTTAGATAGACCAATATTTGCTCTTTCGAGTGGTCTTAATTTTGTCTAAATCGCTTAAAAATCAAAATTTTTGTGTCCATTTGAATCCAATAATCTTGGATTTTTAAGCGTTTTTGCTTAATTTTAACCAATTTTATATTTGTCACGTTTAGGCAATTTAGACAAAACCAAAGTCATTCGAAAGAGCAATTAATGGACAGTCTAAATAATAAGAGTTTTCAAAAATCCGTTGAAAAACAAGAAAAATATGGCCAATTCAAGAAATCATACAATATCAAAATATTCAAATTTCAGATTTTAAAAATTCGCTTTTTGATATTAGATGTTTTTTGAATTGGCCATATTTTCCATGTTTTTCAACGGATTTTCCAAAACTCTTGTTTTTTAGATAGACCAATATTTGCTCTTTCGAGTGGTCTTAATTTTGTCTAAATCGCTTAAAAATCAAAAGTTTTGTGTCCATTTGAATCCAATAATCTTGGATTTTTAAGCGTTTTTGCTTAATTTTAACCAATTTTATATTTGTCACGTTTTTGCAATTTAGACAAAACCAAAGTCATTCGAAAGAGCAATTAATGGACAGTCTAAATAATAAGAGTTTTCAAAAATCCATTGAAAAACAAGAAAAATATGGCCAATTCAAGAAATCATACAATATCAAAATAGTCAAATTTCAGATTTTAAAAATTCGCTTTTTGATATTAGATGTTTTTTGAATTGGCCATATTTTTCATGTTTTTCGACGGATTTTCCAAAACTCTTGTTTTTTAGATAGACCAATATTTGCTCTTTCGAGTGGTCTTAATTTTGTCTAAATCGCTTAAAAATCAAAAGTTTTGTGTCCATTTGAATCCAATAATCTTGGATTTTTAAGCGTTTTTGCTTAATTTTAACCAATTTTATATTTGTCACGTTTTGGCAATTTAGACAAAACCAAAGTCATTCGAAAGAGCAATTAATGGACAGTCTAAATAATAAGAGTTTTCAAAAATCCGTTGAAAAACAAGAAAAATATGGCCAATTCAAGAAATCATACAATATCAAAATAGTCAAATTTCAGATTTTAAAAATTCGCTTTTTGATATTAGATGTTTTTTGAATTGGCCATATTTTCCATGTTTTTCAACGGATTTTCCAAAACTCTTGTTTTTTAGATAGACCAATATTTGCTCTTTCGAGTGGTCTTAATTTTGTCTAAATCGCTTAAAAATCAAAAGTTTTGTGTCCATTTGAATCCAATAATCTTGGATTTTTAAGCGTTTTTGCTTAATTTTAACCAATTTTATATTTGTCACGTTTTGGCAATTTAGACAAAACCAAAGTCATTCGAAAGAGCAATTAATGGACAGTCTAAATAATAAGAGTTTTCAAAAATCCGTTGAAAAACAAGAAAAATATGGCCAATTCAAGAAATCATACAATATCAAAATAGTCAAATTTCAGATTTTAAAAATTCGCTTTTGATATTAGATGTTTTTTGAATTGGCCATATTTTCCATGTTTTTCAACGGATTTTCCAAAACTCTTGTTTTTTAGATAGACCAAAATTTGGTCTTTCGAGTGGTCTTAATTTTGTCTAAATCGCTTTAAAATCAAAAGTTTTGTGTCCATTTGAATCCAATAATCTTGGATTTTTAAGCGTTTTTGCTTAATTTTAACCAATTTTATATTTGTCACGTTTTGGCAATTTAGACAAAACCAAAGTCATTCGAAAGAGCAATTAATGGAAAGTCCAAATAATAAGAGTTTTCAAAAATCCGTTGAAAAACAAGAAAAATATGGCCAATTCAAGAAATCATACAATATCAAAATAGTCAATTTTCAGATTTTAAAAATTCGCTTTTTGATATTAGATGATTTTTGAATTGGCCATATTTTCCATGTTTTTCAACGGATTTTCCAAAACTCTTGTTTTTTAGATAGACCAATATTTGCTCTTTCGAGTGGTCTTAATTTTGTCTAAATCGCTTAAAAATCAAAAGTTTTGTGTCCATTTGAATCCAATAATCTTAGATTTTTAAGCGTTTTTGCTTAATTTTAACCAATTTTATATTTGTCACGTTTTGGCAATTTAGACAAAACCAAAGTCATTCGAAAGAGCAATTAATGGACAGTCTAAATAATAAGAGTTTTCAAAAATTCATTGAAAAACAAGAAAAATATGGCCAATTCAAGAAATCATACAATATCAAAATAGTCAAATTTCAGATTTTAAAAATTCGCTTTTTGATATTAGATGTTTTTTGAATTGGCCATATTTTCCATGTTTTTCGACGGATTTTCCAAAACTCTTGTTTTTTAGATAGACCAATATTTGCTCTTTCGAGTGGTCTTAATTTTGTCTAAATCGCTTAAAAATCAAAATTTTTGTGTCCATTTGAATCCAATAATCTTGGATTTTTATGCGTTTTTGCTTAATTCTAACCAATTTTATATTTGTCACGTTTAGGCAATTTAGACAAAACCAAAGTCATTCGAAAGAGCAATTAATGGACAGTCTAAATAATAAGAGTTTTCAAAAATCCGTTGAAAAACAAGAAAAATATGGCCAATTCAAGAAATCATACAATATCAAAATAGTCAAATTTCAGATTTTAAAAATTCGCTTTTAGATATTAGATGTTTTTTGAATTGGCCATATTTTCCATGTTTTTCAACGGATTTTCCAAAACTCTTGTTTTTTAGATAGACCAATATTTGCTCTTTCGAGTGGTCTTAATTTTGTCTAAATCGCTTTAAAATCAAAAGTTTTGTGTCCATTTGAATCCAATAATCTTGGATTTTTAAGCGTTTTTGCTTAATTTTAACCAATTTTATATTTGTCACGTTTTGGCAATTTAGACAAAACCAAAGTCATTCGAAAGAGCAATTAATGGACAGTCTAAATAATAAGAGTTTTCAAAAATCCGTTGAAAAACAAGAAAAATATGGCCAATTCAAGAAATCATACAATATCAAAATAGTCAAATTTCAGATTTTAAAAATTCGCTTTTAGATATTAGATGTTTTTTGAATTGGCCATATTTTCCATGTTTTTCAACGGATTTTCCAAAACTCTTGTTTTTTAGATAGACCAATATTTGCTCTTTCGAGTGGTCTTAATTTTGTCTAAATCGCTTAAAAATCAAAAGTTTTGTGTCCATTTGAATCCAATAATCTTGGATTTTTAAGCGTTTTTGCTTAATTTTAACCAATTTTATATTTGTCACGTTTTGGCAATTTAGACAAAACCAAAGTCATTCGAAAGAGCAATTAATGGAAAGTCTAAATAATAAGAGTTTTCAAAAATCCGTTGAAAAACAAGAAAAATATGGCCAATTCAAGAAATCATACAATATCAAAATAGTCAAATTTCAGATTTTAAAAATTCGCTTTTTGATATTAGATATTTTTTGAATTGGCCATATTTTCCATGTTTTTCAACGGATTTTCCAAAACTCTTGTTTTTTAGATAGACCAATATTTGCTCTTTCGAGTGGTCTTAATTTTGTCTAAATCGCTTAAAAATCAAAAGTTTTGTGTCCATTTGAATCCAATAATCTTGGATTTTTAAGCGTTTTTGCTTAATTTTAACCAAATTTATATTTGTCACGTTTTGGCAATTTAGACAAAACCAAAGTCATTCGAAAGAGCAATTAATGGACAGTCTAAATAATAAGAGTTTTCAAAAATCCATTGAAAAACAAGAAAAATATGGCCAATTCAAGAAATCATACAATATCAAAATAGTCAAATTTCAGATTTTAAAAATTCGCTTTTTGATATTAGATGTTTTTTGAATTGGCCATATTTTTCATGTTTTTCGACGGATTTTCCAAAACTCTTGTTTTTTAGATAGACCAATATTTGCTCTTTCGAGTGGTCTTAATTTTGTCTAAATCGCTTAAAAATCAAAAGTTTTGTGTCCATTTGAATCCAATAATCTTGGATTTTTAAGCGTTTTTGCTTAATTTTAACCAATTTTATATTTGTCACGTTTTGGCAATTTAGACAAAACCAAAGTCATTCGAAAGAGCAATTAATGGACAGTCTAAATAATAAGAGTTTTCAAAAATCCGTTGAAAAACAAGAAAAATATGGCCAATTCAAGAAATCATACAATATCAAAATAGTCAAATTTCAGATTTTAAAAATTCGCTTTTTGATATTAGATGTTTTTTGAATTGGCCATATTTTCCATGTTTTTCAACGGATTTTCCAAAACTCTTGTTTTTTAGATAGACCAATATTTACTCTTTCGAGTGGTCTTAATTTTGTCTAAATCGCTTAAAAATCAAAAGTTTTGTGTCCATTTGAATCCAATAATCTTGGATTTTTAAGCGTTTTTGCTTAATTTTAACCAATTTTATATTTGTCACGTTTTGGCAATTTAGACAAAACCAAAGTCATTCGAAAGAGCAATTAATGGACAGTCTAAATAATAAGAGTTTTCAAAAATCCGTTGAAAAACAAGAAAAATATGGCCAATTCAAGAAATCATACAATATCAAAATAGTCAAATTTCAGATTTTAAAAATTCGCTTTTTGATATTAGATGTTTTTTGAATTGGCCATATTTTCCATGTTTTTCAACGGATTTTCCAAAACTCTTGTTTTTTAGATAGACCAATATTTGCTCTTTCGAGTGGTCTTAATTTTGTCTAAGTCGCTTAAAAATCAAATGTTTTGTGTCCATTTGAATCCAATAATCTTGGATTTTTAAGCGTTTTTGCTTAATTTTAACCAATTTTATATTTGTCACGTTTTGGCAATTTACACAAAACCAAAGTCATTCGAAAGAGCAATTAATGGACAGTCTAAATAATAAGAGTTTTCAAAAATCCGTTGAAAAACAAGAAAAATATGGCCAATTCAAGAAATCATACAATATCAAAATAGTCAAATTTCAGATTTTAAAAATTCGCTTTTTGATATTAGATGATTATTGAATTGGCCATATTTTCCATGTTTTTCAACGGATTTTCAAAAACTCTTGTTTTTTAGATAGACCAATATTTGCTCTTTCGAGTGGTCTTAATTTTGTCTAAATCGCTTAAAAATCAAAAGTTTTGTGTCCATTTGTATCCAATAATCTTGGATTTTTAAGCGTTTTTGCTTAATTTTAACCAATTTTATATTTGTCACGTTTTGGCAATTTAGACAAAACCAAAGTCATTCGAAAGAGAAATTAATGGACATTCTAAATAATTAGAGTTTTAAAAAATCCGTTGAAAAACAAGAAAAATATGGCCAATTCAAGAAATCATACAATATCAAAATAGTCAAATTTCAGATTTTAAAAATTCGCTTTTTGATATTAGATGTTTTTTGAATTGGCCATATTTTCCATGTTTTTCAACGGATTTTCCAAAACTCTTGTTTTTTAGATAGACCAAAATTTGGTCTTTCGAGTGGTCTTAATTTTGTCTAAATCGCTTAAAAATCAAAAGTTTTGTGTCCATTTGAATCCAATAATCTTGGATTTTTAAGCGTTTTTGCTTAATTTTAACCAATTTTATATTTGTCACGTTTTGGCAATTTAGACAAAACCAAAGTCATTCGAAAGAGCAATTAATGGAAAGTCTAAATAATAAGAGTTTTCAAAAATCCGTTGAAAAACAAGAAAAATATGGCCAATTCAAGAAATCATACAATATCAAAATAGTCAAATTTCAGATTTTAAAAATTCGCTTTTTGATATTAGATGTTTTTTGAATTGGCCATATTTTCCATGTTTTTCAACGGATTTTCCAAAACTCTTGTTTTTTAGATAGACCAATATTTGCTCTTTCGAGTGGTCTTAATTTTGTCTAAATCGCTTAAAAATCAAAAGTTTTGTGTCCATTTGAATCCAATAATCTTGGATTTTTAAGCGTTTTTGCTTAATTTTAACCAATTTTATATTTGTCACGTTTTGGCAATTTAGACAAAACCAAAGTCATTCGAAAGAGCAATTAATGGAAAGTCTAAATAATAAGAGTTTTCAAAAATCCGTTGAAAAACAAGAAAAATATGGCCAATTCAAGAAATCATACAATATCAAAATAGTCAAATTTCAGATTTTAAAAATTCGCTTTTTGATATTAGATGTTTTTTGAATTGGCCATATTTTCCATGTTTTTCAACGGATTTTCCAAAACTCTTGTTTTTTAGATAGACCAATATTTACTCTTTCGAGTGGTCTTAATTTTGTCTAAATCGCTTAAAAATCAAAAGTTTTGTGTCCATTTGAATCCAATAATCTTGGATTTTTAAGCGTTTTTGCTTAATTTTAACCAATTTTATATTTGTCACGTTTTGGCAATTTAGACAAAACCAAAGTCATTCGAAAGAGCAATTAATGGACAGTCTAAATAATAAGAGTTTTCAAAAATCCGTTGAAAAACAAGAAAAATATGGCCAATTCAAGAAATCATACAATATCAAAATAGTCAAATTTCAGATTTTAAAAATTCGCTTTTTGATATTAGATGTTTTTTGAATTGGCCATATTTTCCATGTTTTTCAACGGATTTTCCAAAACTCTTGTTTTTTAGATAGACCAATATTTGCTCTTTCGAGTGGTCTTAATTTTGTCTAAGTCGCTTAAAAATCAAATGTTTTGTGTCCATTTGAATCCAATAATCTTGGATTTTTAAGCGTTTTTGCTTAATTTTAACCAATTTTATATTTGTCACGTTTTGGCAATTTAGACAAAACCAAATTCATTCGAAAGAGCAATTAATGGGCAGTCTAAATAATAAGAGTTTTCAAAAATCCATTGAAAAACAAGAAAAATATGGCCAATTCAAGAAATCATACAATATCAAAATAGTCAAATTTCAGATTTTAAAAATTCGCTTTTTGATATTAGATGTTTCTTGAATTGGCCATATTTTTCATGTTTTTCGACGGATTTTCCAAAACTCTTGTTTTTTAGATAGACCAATATTTGCTCTTTCGAGTGGTCTTAATTTTGTCTAAATCGCTTAAAAATCAAAAGTTTTGTGTCCATTTGAATCCAATAATCTTGGATTTTTAAGCGTTTTTGCTTAATTTTAACCAATTTTATATTTGTCACGTTTTGGCAATTTAGACAAAACCAAAGTCATTCGAAAGAGCAATTAATGGACAGTCTAAATAATAAGAGTTTTCAAAAATCCGTTGAAAAACAAGAAAAATATGGCCAATTCAAGAAATCATACAATATCAAAATAGTCAAATTTCAGATTTTAAAAATTCGCTTTTTGATATTAGATGTTTTTTGAATTGGCCATATTTTCCATGTTTTTCAACGGATTTTCCAAAACTCTTGTTTTTTAGATAGACCAATATTTGCTCTTTCGAGTGGTCTTAATTTTGTCTAAATCGCTTAAAAATCAAAAGTTTTGTGTCCATTTGAATCCAATAATCTTGGATTTTTAAGCGTTTTTGCTTAATTTTAACCAATTTTATATTTGTCACGTTTTGGCAATTTAGACAAAACCAAAGCCATTCGAAAGAGCAATTAATGGACAGTCTAAATAATAAGAGTTTTCAAAAATCCGTTGAAAAACAAGAAAATATGGCCAATTCAAGAAATCATACAATATCAAAATAGCCAAATTTCAGATTTTAAAAATTCGTTTTTTGACATTAGATGTTTTTTGAATTGGCCATATTTTCCATGTTTTTCGACGGATTTTCCAAAACTCTTGTTTTTTAGATAGACCAATATTTGCTCTTTCGAGTGGTCTTAATTTTGTCTAAATCGCTTAAAAATCAAAATTTTTGTGTCCATTTGAATCCAATAATCTTGGATTTTTAAGCGTTTTTGCTTAATTTTAACCAATTTTATATTTGTCACGTTTTGGCAATTTAGACAAAACCAAAGTCATTCGAAAGAGCAAATAATGGAAAGTCTATATAATAAGAGTTTTCAAAAATCCGTTGAAAAACAAGAAAAATATGGCCAATTCAAGAAATCATACAATATCAAAATAGTCAAATTTCAGATTTTAAAAATTCGCTTTTTGATATTAGATGTTTTTTGAATTGGCCATATATTCCATGTTTTTCAACGGATTTTCCAAAACTCTTTTTTTTAGATAGACCAATATTTGCTCTTTCGAGTGGTCTTAATTTTGTCTAAATCGCTTTAAAATCAAAAGTTTTGTGTCCATTTGAATCCAATAATCTTGGATTTTTAAGCGTTTTTGCTTAATTTTAACCAATTTTATATTTGTCACGTTTTGGCAATTTAGACAAAACCAAAGTCATTCGAAAGAGCATTTAATGGACAGTCTAAATAATAAGAGTTTTCAAAAATCCGTTGAAAAACAAGAAAAATATGGCCAATTCAAGAAATCATACAATATCAAAATAGTCAAATTTCAGATTTTAAAAATTCGCTTTTTGATATTAGATGTTTTTTGAATTGGCCATATTTTCCATGTTTTTCAACGGATTTTCCAAAACTCTTTTTTTTAGATAGACCAATATTTGCTCTTTCGAGTGGTCTTAATTTTGTCTAAATCGCTTTAAAATCAAAAGTTTTGTGTCCATTTGAATCCAATAATCTTGGATTTTTAAGCGTTTTTGCTTAATTTTAACCAATTTTATATTTGTCACGTTTTGGCAATTTAGACAAAACCAAAGTCATTCGAAAGAGCATTTAATGGACAGTCTAAATAATAAGAGTTTTCAAAAATCCGTTGAAAAAAAAGAAAAATATGGCCAATTCAAGAAATCATACAATATCAAAATAGTCAAATTTCAGATTTTAAAAATTCGCTTTTTGATATTAGATGTTTTTTGAATTGGCCATATTTTCCATGCTTTTCAACGGATTTTCCAAAACTCTTGTTTTTTAGATAGACCAATATTTACTCTTTCGAGTGGTCTTAATTTTGTCTAAATCGCTTAAAAATCAAAAGTTTTGTGTCCATTTGAATCCAATAATCTTGGATTTTTAAGCGTTTTTGCTTAATTTTAACCAATTTTATATTTGTCACGTTTTGGCAATTTAGACAAAACCAAAGTCATTCGAAAGAGCAATTAATGGACAGTCTAAATAATAAGAGTTTTCAAAAATCCGTTGAAAAACAAGAAAAATATGGCCAATTCAAGAAATCATACAATATCAAAATAGTCAAATTTCAGATTTTAAAAATTCGCTTTTTGATATTAGATGTTTTTTGAATTGGCCATATTTTCCATGTTTTTCAACGGATTTTCCAAAACTCTTGTTTTTTAGATAGACCAATATTTGCTCTTTCGAGTGGTCTTAATTTTGTCTAAATCGCTTAAAAATCAAAAGTTTTGTGTCCATTTGAATCCAATAATCTTGGATTTTTAAGCGTTTTTGCTTAATTTTAACCAATTTTATATTTGTCACGTTTTGGCAATTTAGACAAAACCAAAGTCATTCGAAAGAGCAATTAATGGAAAGTCTAAATAATAAGAGTTTTCAAAAATCCGTTGAAAAACAAGAAAAATATGGCCAATTCAAGAAATCATACAATATCAAAATAGTCAAATTTCAGATTTTAAAAATTCGCTTTTTGATATTAGATGTTTTTTGAATTGGCCATATTTTCCATGTTTTTCAAAGGATTTTCCAAAACTCTTGTTTTTTAGAGTGGTCTTAATTTTGTCTAAATCGCTTAAAAATCAAAAGTTTTGTGTCTATTTGAATCCAATAATCTTGGATTTTTAAGCGTTTTTGCTTAATTTTAACCAAATTTATATTTGTCACGTTTGGGCAATTTAGACAAAACCAAAGTCATTCGAAAGAGCAATTAATGGACAGTCTAAATAATAAGAGTTTTCAAAAATCCATTGAAAAACAAGAAAAATATGGCCAATTCAAGAAATCATACAATATCAAAATAGTCAAATTTCAGATTTTAAAAATTCGCTTTTTGATATTAGATGTTTTTTGAATTGGCCATATTTTTCATGTTTTTCGACGGATTTTCCAAAACTCTTGTTTTTTAGATAGACCAATATTTGCTCTTTCGAGTGGTCTTAATTTTGTCTAAATCGCTTAAAAATCAAAAGTTTTGTGTCCATTTGAATCCAATAATCTTGGATTTTTAAGCGTTTTTGCTTAATTTTAACCAATTTTATATTTGTCACGTTTTGGCAATTTAGACAAAACCAAAGTCATTCGAAAGAGCAATTAATGGACAGTCTAAATAATAAGAGTTTTCAAAAATCCGTTGAAAAACAAGAAAAATATGGCCAATTCAAGAAATCATACAATATCAAAATAGTCAAATTTCAGATTTTAAAAATTCGCTTTTTGATATTAGATGTTTTTTGAATTGGCCATATTTTCCATGTTTTTCGACGGATTTTCCAAAACTCTTGTTTTTTAGATAGACCAATATTTGCTCTTTCGAGTGGTCTTAATTTTGTCTAAATCGCTTAAAAATCAAAATTTTTGTGTCCATTTGAATCCAATAATCTTGGATTTTTAAGCGTTTTTGCTTAATTTTAACCAATTTTATATTTGTCACGTTTTGGCAATTTAGACAAAACCAAAGTCATTCGAAAGAGCAATTAATGGAAAGTCTAAATAATAAGAGTTTTCAAAAATCCGTTGAAAAACAAGAAAAATATGGCCAATTCAAGAAATCATACAATATCAAAATAGTCAAATTTCAGATTTTAAAAATTCGCTCTTTGATATTAGATGTTTTTTGAATTGGCCATATTTTCCATGTTTTTCAACGGATTTTCCAAAACTCTTGTTTTTTAGATAGACCAATATTTGCTCTTTCGAGTGGTCTTAATTTTGTCTAAATCGCTTAAAAATCAAAAGTTTTGTGTCCATTTGAATCCAATAATCTTGGATTTTTAAGCGTTTTTGCTTAATTTTAACCAAATTTATATTTGTCACGTTTTGGCAATTTAGACAAAACCAAAGTCATTCGAAAGAGCAATTAATGGACAGTCTAAATAATAAGAGTTTTCAAAAATCCATTGAAAAACAAGAAAAATATGGCCAATTCAAGAAATCATACAATATCAAAATAGTCAAATTTCAGATTTTAAAAATTCGCTTTTTGATATTAGATGTTTTTTGAATTGGCCATATTTTTCATGTTTTTCGACGGATTTTCCAAAACTCTTGTTTTTTAGATAGACCAATATTTGCTCTTTCGAGTGGTCTTAATTTTGTCTAAATCGCTTAAAAATCAAAAGTTTTGTGTCCATTTGAATCCAATAATCTTGGATTTTTAAGCGTTTTTGCTTAATTTTAACCAATTTTATATTTGTCACGTTTTGGCAATTTAGACAAAACCAAAGTCATTCGAAAGAGCAATTAATGGACAGTCTAAATAATAAGAGTTTTCAAAAATCCGTTGAAAAACAAGAAAAATATGGCCAATTCAAGAAATCATACAATATCAAAATAGCCAAATTTCAGATTTTAAAAATTCGTTTTTTGACATTAGATGTTTTTTGAATTGGCCATATTTTCCATGTTTTTCGACGGATTTTCCAAAACTCTTGTTTTTTAGATAGACCAATATTTGCTCTTTCGAGTGGTCTTAATTTTGTCTAAATCGCTTAAAAATCAAAATTTTTGTGTCCATTTGAATCCAATAATCTTGGATTTTTAAGCGTTTTTGCTTAATTTTCACCAATTTTATATTTGTCACGTTTTGGCAATTTAGACAAAACCAAAGTCATTCGAAAGAGCAAATAATGGAAAGTCTATATAATAAGAGTTTTCAAAAATCCGTTGAAAAACAAGAAAAATATGGCCTATTCAAGAAATCATACAATATCAAAATAGTCAAATTTCAGATTTTAAAAATTCGCTTTTTGATATTAGATGTTTTTTGAATTGGCCATATATTCCATGTTTTTCAACGGATTTTCCAAAACTCTTTTTTTTAGATAGACCAATATTTGCTCTTTCGAGTGGTCTTAATTTTGTCTAAATCGCTTTAAAATCAAAAGTTTTGTGTCCATTTGAATCCAATAATCTTGGATTTTTAAGCGTTTTTGCTTAATTTTAACCAATTTTATATTTGTCACGTTTTGGCAATTTAGACAAAACCAAAGTCATTCGAAAGAGCATTTAATGGACAGTCTAAATAATAAGAGTTTTCAAAAATCCGTTGAAAAACAAGAAAAATATGGCCAATTCAAGAAATCATACAATATCAAAATAGTCAAATTTCAGATTTTAAAAATTCGCTTTTTGATATTAGATGTTTTTTGAATTGGCCATATTTTCCATGTTTTTCAACGGATTTTCCAAAACTCTTGTTTTTTAGATAGACCAATATTTGCTCTTTCGAGTGGTCTTAATTTTGTCTAAATCGCTTAAAAATCAAAAGTTTTGTGTCCATTTGAATCCAATAATCTTGGATTTTTAAGCGTTTTTGCTTAATTTTAACCAATTTTATATTTGTCACGTTTTGGCAATTTAGACAAAACCAAAGTCATTCGAAAGAGCAATTAATGGAAAGTCTAAATAATAAGAGTTTTCAAAAATCCGTTGAAAAACAAGAAAAATATGGCCAATTCAAGAAATCATACAATATCAAAATAGTCAAATTTCAGATTTTAAAAATTCGCTTTTTGATATTAGATGTTTTTTGAATTGGCCATATTTTCCATGTTTTTCAACGGATTTTCCAAAACTCTTGTTTTTTAGATAGACCAATATTTGCTCTATCGAGTGGTCTTAATTTTGTCTAAATCTCTTAAAAATCAAAAGTTTTGTGTCCATTTGAATCCAAAAATTTTGGATTTTTAAGCGTTTTTGCTTAATTTTTACCAATTTTATATTTGTCACGTTTTGGCAATTTAGACAAAACCAAAGTCATTCGAAAGAGCAATTAATGGACAGTCTAAATAATAAGAGTTTTCAAAAATCCATTGAAAAACAAGAAAAATATGGCCAATTCAAGAAATCATATAATATCAAAATAGTCAAATTTCAGATTTTAAAAATTCGCTTTTTGATATTAGATGTTTTTTGAATTGGCCATATTTTCCATGTTTTTCGACGGATTTTCCAAAACTCTTGTTTTTTAGATAGACCAATATTTGCTCTTTCGAGTGGTCTTAATTTTGTCTAAATCGCTTAAAAATCAAAAGTTTTGTGTCCATTTGAATCCAATAATCTTGGATTTTTAAGCGTTTTTGCTTAATTTTAACCAATTTTATATTTGTCACGTTTTGGCAATTTAGACAAAACCAAAGTCATTCGAAAGAGCAATTAATGGACAGTCTAAATAATAAGAGTTTTCAAAAATCCGTTGAAAAACAAGAAAAATATGGCCAATTCAAGAAATCATACAATATCAAAATAGTCAAATTTCAGATTTTAAAAATTCGCTTTTTGATATTAGATGTTTTTTGAATTGGCCATATTTTCCATGTTTTTCAACGGATTTTCCAAAACTCTTGTTTTTTAGATAGACCATTATTTGCTCTTTCGAGTGGTCTTAATTTTGTCTAAATCGCTTAAAAATCAAAAGTTTTGTGTCCATTTGAATCCAATAATCTTGGATTTTTAAGCGTTTTTGCTTAATTTTAACCAATTTTATATTTGTCACGTTTTGGCAATTTAGACAAAACCAAAGCCATTCGAAAGAGCAATTAATGGACAGTCTAAATAATAAGAGTTTTCAAAAATCCGTTGAAAAACAAGAAAAATATGGCCAATTCAAGAAATCATACAATATCAAAATAGTCAAATTTCAGATTTTAAAAATTCGCTTTTTGATATTAGATGTTTTTTGAATTGGCCATATTTTCCATGTTTTTCAACGGATTTTCCAAAACTTTTGTTTTTTAGATAGACCAATATTTGCTCTTTCGAGTGGTCTTAATTTTGTCTAAATCTCTTAAAAATCAAAAGTTTTGTGTCCATTTGAATCCAATAATCTTGGATTTTTAAGCGTTTTTGCTTAATTTTAACCAATTTTATATTTGTCACGTTTTGGCAATTTAGACAAAACCAAAGTCATTCGAAAGAGCAATTAATGGAAAGTCTAAATAATAAGAGTTTTCAAAAATCCGTTGAAAAACAAGAAAAATATGGCCAATTCAAGAAATCATACAATATCAAAATAGTCAAATTTCAGATTTTAAAAATTCGCTTTTTGATATTAGATGTTTTTTGAATTGGCCATATTTTCCATGTTTTTCAACGGATTTTCCAAAACTCTTGTTTTTTAGATAGACCAATATTTGCTCTTTCGAGTGGTCTTAATTTTGTCTAAATCTCTTAAAAATCAAAAGTTTTGTGTCCATTTGAATCCAAAAATTTTGGATTTTTAAGCGTTTTTGCTTAATTTTAACCAATTTTATATTTGTCACGTTTTGGCAATTTAGACAAAACCAAAGTCATTCGAAAGAGCAATTAATGGACAGTCTAAATAATAAGAGTTTTCAAAAATCCATTGAAAAACAAGAAAAATATGGCCAATTCAAGAAATCATACAATATCAAAATAGTCAAATTTCAGATTTTAAAAATTCGCTTTTTGATATTAGATGTTTTTTGAATTGGCCATATTTTCCATGTTTTTCGACGGATTTTCCAAAACTCTTGTTTTTTAGATAGACCAATATTTGCTCTTTCGAGTGGTCTTAATTTTGTCTAAATCGCTTAAAAATCAAAAGTTTTGTGTCCATTTGAATCCAATAATCTTGGATTTTTAAGCGTTTTTGCTTAATTTTAACCAATTTTATATTTGTCACGTTTTGGCAATTTAGACAAAACCAAAGTCATTCGAAAGAGCAATTAATGGACAGTCTAAATAATAAGAGTTTTCAAAAATCCGTTGAAAAACAAGAAAAATATGGCCAATTCAAGAAATCATACAATATCAAAATAGTCAAATTTCAGATTTTAAAAATTCGCTTTTTGATATTAGATGTTTTTTGAATTGGCCATATTTTCCATGTTTTTCAACGGATTTTCCAAAACTCTTGTTTTTTAGATAGACCATTATTTGCTCTTTCGAGTGGTCTTAATTTTGTCTAAATCGCTTAAAAATCAAAAGTTTTGTGTCCATTTGAATCCAATAATCTTGGATTTTTAAGCGTTTTTGCTTAATTTTAACCAATTTTATATTTGTCACGTTTTGGCAATTTAGACAAAACCAAAGCCATTCGAAAGAGCAATTAATGGACAGTCTAAATAATAAGAGTTTTCAAAAATCCGTTGAAAAACAAGAAAAATATGGCCAATTCAAGAAATCATACAATATCAAAATAGTCAAATTTCAGATTTTAAAAATTCGCTTTTTGATATTAGATGTTTTTTGAATTGGCCATATTTTCCATGTTTTTCAACGGATTTTCCAAAACTCTTGTTTTTTAGATAGACCAATATTTGCTCTTTCGAGTGGTCTTAATTTTGTCTAAATCTCTTAAAAATCAAAAGTTTTGTGTCCATTTGAATCCAAAAATTTTGGATTTTTAAGCGTTTTTGCTTAATTTTAACCAATTTTATATTTGTCACGTTTTGGCAATTTAGACAAAACCAAAGTCATTCGAAAGAGCAATTAATGGACAGTCTAAATAATAAGAGTTTTCAAAAATTCATTGAAAAACAAGAAAAATATGGCCAATTCAAGAAATCATACAATATCAAAATAGTCAAATTTCAGATTTTAAAAATTCGCTTTTTGATATTAGATGTTTTTTGAATTGGCCATATTTTCCATGTTTTTCAACGGATTTTCCAAAACTCTTTTTTTTTAGATAGACCAATATTTGCTCTTTCGAGTGGTCTTAATTTTGTCTAAATCGCTTTAAAATCAAAAGTTTTGTGTCCATTTGAATCCAATAATCTTGGATTTTTAAGCGTTTTTGCTTAATTTTAACCAATTTTATATTTGTCACGTTTTGGCAATTTAGACAAAACCAAAGTCATTCGAAAGAGCAATTAATGGACAGTCTAAATAATAAGAGTTTTCAAAAATCCGTTGAAAAACAAGAAAAATATGGCCAATTCAAGAAATCATACAATATCAAAATAGTCAAATTTCAGATTTTAAAAATTCGCTTTTTGATATTAGATGTTTTTTGAATTGGCCATATTTTCCATGTTTTTCAACGGATTTTCCAAAACTCTTGTTTTTTAGATAGTGGTCTTAATTTTGTCTAAATCGCTTAAAAATCAAAAGTTTTGTGTCCATTTGAATCCAATAATCTTGGATTTTTAAGCGTTTTTGCTTAATTTTAACCAATTTTATATTTGTCACGTTTTGGAAATTTAGACAAAACCAAAGCCATTCGAAAGAGCAATTAATGGACAGTCTAAATAATAAGAGTTTTCAAAAATCCGTTGAAAAACAAGAAAAATATGGCCAATTCAAGAAATCATACAATATTAAAATAGTCAAATTTCAGATTTTAAAAATTCGTTTTTTGATATTAGATGTTTTTTGAATTGGCCATATTTTCCATGTTTTTCGACGGATTTTCCAAAACTCTTGTTTTTTAGATAAACCAATATTTGCTCTTTCGAGTGGTCTTAATTTTGTCTAAATCGCTTAAAAATCAAAAGTTTTGTGTCCATTTGAATCCAATAATCTTGGATTTTTAAGCGTTTTTGCTTAATTTTAACCAATTTTATATTTGTCACGTTTTGGCAATTTAGACAAAACCAAAGTCATTCGAAAGAGCAATTAATGGACAGTCTAAATAATAAGAGTTTTCAAAAATCCGTTGAAAAACAAGAAAAATATGGCCAATTCAAGAAATCATACAATATCCAAATAGTCAAATTTCAGATTTTAAAAATTCGCTTTTTGATATTAGATGTTTTTTGAATTGGCCATATTTTCCATGTTTTTCAACGGATTTTCCAAAACTCTTGTTTTTTAGATAGACCAATATTTGCTCTTTCGAGTGGTCTTAATTTTGTCTAAATCGCTTAAAAATCAAAAGTTTTGTGTCCATTTGAATCCAATAATCTTGGATTTTTAAGCGTTTTTGCTTAATTTTAACCAATTTTATATTTGTCACGTTTTGGCAATTTAGACAAAACCAAAGTCATTCGAAAGAGCAATTAATGGACAGCCTAAATAATAAGAGTTTTCAAAAATCCGTTGAAAAACAAGAAAAATATGGCCAATTGAAGAAATCATACAATATCAAAATAGTCAAATTTCAGATTTTAAAAATTCGCTTTTTGATATTAGATGTTTTTTGAATTGGCCATATTTTCCATGTTTTTCAACGGATTTTCCAAAACTCTTGTTTTTTAGATAGACCATTATTTGCTCTTTCGAGTGGTCTTAATTTTGTCTAAATCGCTTAAAAATCAAAAGTTTTGTGTCCATTTGAATCCAATAATCTTGGATTTTTAAGCGTTTTTGCTTAATTTTAACCAATTTTATATTTGTCACGTTTTGGCAATTTAGACAAAACCAAAGCCATTCGAAAGAGCAATTAATGGACAGTCTAAATAATAAGAGTTTTCAAAAATCCGTTGAAAAACAAGAAAAATATGGCCAATTCAAGAAATCATACAATATCAAAATAGTCAAATTTCAGATTTTAAAAATTCGTTTTTTGATATTAGATGTTTTTTGAATTGGCCATATTTTCCATGTTTTTCGACGGATTTTCCAAAACTCTTGTTTTTTAGATAGACCAATATTTGCTCTTTCGAGTGGTCTTAATTTTGTCTAAATCGCTTAAAAATCAAAAGTTTTGTGTCCATTTGAATCCAATAATCTTGGATTTTTAAGCGTTTTTGCTTAATTTTAACCAATTTTATATTTGTCACGTTTTGGCAATTTAGACAAAACCAAAGCCATTCGAAAGAGCAATTAATGGACAGTCTAAATAATAAGAGTTTTCAAAAATCCGTTGAAAAACAAGAAAAATATGGCCAATTCAAGAAATCATACAATATCAAAATAGTCAAATTTCAGATTTTAAAAATTCGCTTTTTGATATTAGATGTTTTTTGAATTGGCCATATTTTCCATGTTTTTCAACGGATTTTCCAAAACTCTTGTTTTTTAGATAGACCAATATTTGCTCTTTCGAGTGGTCTTAATTTTGTCTAAATCGCTTAAAAATCAAAAGTTTTGTGTCCATTTGAATCCAATAATCTTGGATTTTTAAGCGTTTTTGCTTAATTTTAACCAATTTTATATTTGTCACGTTTTGGCAATTTAGACAAAACCAAAGCCATTCGAAAGAGCAATTAATTGACAGTCTAAATAATATGAGTTTTCAAAAATCCGTTGAAAAACAAGAAAAATATGGCCAATTCAAGAAATCATACAATATCAAAATAGTCAAATTTCAGATTTTAAAAATTCGCTTTTTGATATTAGATGTTTTTTGAATTGGCCATATTTTCCATGTTTTTCAACGGATTTTCCAAAACTCTTGTTTTTTAGATAAACCAATATTTGCTCTTTCGAGTGGTCTTAATTTTGTCTAAATCGCTTAAAAATCAAAAGTTTTGTGTCCATTTGAATCCAATAATCTTGGATTTTTAAGCGTTTTTGCTTAATTTTAACCAATTTTATATTTGTCACGTTTTGGCAATTTAGACAAAACCAAAGTCATTCGAAAGAGCAATTAATGGACAGTCTAAATAATAAGAGTTTTCAAAAATCCGTTGAAAAACAAGAAAAATATGGCCAATTCAAGAAATCATACAATATCAAAATAGTCAAATTTCAGATTTTAAAAATTCGCTTTTTGATATTAGATGTTTTTTGAATTGGCCATATTTTCCATGTTTTTCAACGGATTTTCCAAAACTCTTGTTTTTTAGATAGACCAATATTTGCTCTTTCGAGTATTCTTAATTTTGTCTAAATCGCTTAAAAATCAAAAGTTTTGTGTCCATTTGAATCCAATAATCTTGGATTTTTAAGCGTTTTTGCTTAATTTTAACCAATTTTATATTTGTCACGTTTTGGCAATTTAGACAAAACCAAAGTCATTCGAAAGAGCAGTTAATGGAAAGTCTAAATAATAAGAGTTTTCAAAAATCCGTTGAAAAACAAGAAAAATATGGCCAATTCAAGAAATCATACAATATCAAAATAGTCAAATTTCAGATTTTAAAAATTCGTTTTTTGATATTAGATGTTTTTTGAATTGGCCATATTTTCCATGTTTTTCGACGGATTTTCCAAAACTCTTGTTTTTTAGATAAACCAATATTTGCTCTTTCGAGTGGTCTTAATTTTGTCTAAATCGCTTAAAAATCAAAAGTTTTGTGTCCATTTGAATCCAATAATCTTGGATTTTTAAGCGTTTTTGCTTAATTTTAACCAATTTTATATTTGTCACGTTTTGGCAATTTAGACAAAACCAAAGCCATTCGAAAGAGCAATTAATGGACAGTCTAAATAATATGAGTTTTCAAAAATCCGTTGAAAAACAAGAAAAATATGGCCAATTCAAGAAATCATACAATATCAAAATAGTCAAATTTCAGATTTTAAAAATTCGCTTTTTGATATTAGATGTTTTTTGAATTGGCCATATTTTCCATGTTTTTCAACGGATTTTCCAAAACTCTTGTTTTTTAGATAGACCAATATTTGCTCTTTCGAGTATTCTTAATTTTGTCTAAATCGCTTAAAAATCAAAAGTTTTGTGTCCATTTGAATCCAATAATCTTGGATTTTTAAGCGTTTTTGCTTAATTTTAACCAATTTTATATTTGTCACGTTTTGGCAATTTAGACAAAACCAAAGTCATTCGAAAGAGCAATTAATGGAAAGTCTAAATAATAAGAGTTTTCAAAAATCCGTTGAAAAACAAGAAAAATATGGCCAATTCAAGAAATCATACAATATCAAAATAGTCAAATTTCAGATTTTAAAAATTCGTTTTTTGATATTAGATGTTTTTTGAATTGGCCATATTTTCCATGTTTTTCGACGGATTTTCCAAAACTCTTGTTTTTTAGATAAACCAATATTTGCTCTTTCGAGTGGTCTTAATTTTGTCTAAATCGCTTAAAAATCAAAAGTTTTGTGTCCATTTGAATCCAATAATCTTGGATTTTTAAGCGTTTTTGCTTAATTTTAACCAATTTTATATTTGTCACGTTTTGGCAATTTAGACAAAACCAAAGCCATTCGAAAGAGCAATTAATGGACAGTCTAAATAATATGAGTTTTCAAAAATCCGTTGAAAAACAAGAAAAATATGGCCAATTCAAGAAATCATACAATATCAAAATAGTCAAATTTCAGATTTTAAAAATTCGCTTTTTGATATTAGATGTTTTTTGAATTGGCCATATTTTCCATGTTTTTCAACGGATTTTCCAAAACTCTTGTTTTTTAGATAAACCAATATTTGCTCTTTCGAGTGGTCTTAATTTTGTCTAAATCGCTTAAAAATCAAAAGTTTTGTGTCCATTTGAATCCAATAATCTTGGATTTTTAAGCGTTTTTGCTTAATTTTAACCAATTTTATATTTGTCACGTTTTGGCAATTTAGACAAAACCAAAGTCATTCGAAAGAGCAATTAATGGACAGTCTAAATAATAAGAGTTTTCAAAAATCCGTTGAAAAACAAGAAAAATATGGCCAATTCAAGAAATCATACAATATCAAAATAGTCAAATTTCAGATTTTAAAAATTCGCTTTTTGATATTAGATGTTTTTTGAATTGGCCATATTTTCCATGTTTTTCAACGGATTTTCCAAAACTCTTGTTTTTTAGATAGACCAATATTTGCTCTTTCGAGTATTCTTAATTTTGTCTAAATCGCTTAAAAATCAAAAGTTTTGTGTCCATTTGAATCCAATAATCTTGGATTTTTAAGCGTTTTTGCTTAATTTTAACCAATTTTATATTTGTCACGTTTTGGCAATTTAGACAAAACCAAAGTCATTCGAAAGAGCAATTAATGGAAAGTCTAAATAATAAGAGTTTTCAAAAATCCGTTGAAAAACAAGAAAAATATGGCCAATTCAAGAAATCATACAATATCAAAATAGTCAAATTTCAGATTTTAAAAATTCGTTTTTTGATATTAGATGTTTTTTGAATTGGCCATATTTTCCATGTTTTTCGACGGATTTTCCAAAACTCTTGTTTTTTAGATAAACCAATATTTGCTCTTTCGAGTGGTCTTAATTTTGTCTAAATCGCTTAAAAATCAAAAGTTTTGTGTCCATTTGAATCCAATAATCTTGGATTTTTAAGCGTTTTTGCTTAATTTTAACCAATTTTATATTTGTCACGTTTTGGCAATTTAGACAAAACCAAAGTCATTCGAAAGAGCAATTAATGGACAGTCTAAATAATAAGAGTTTTCAAAAATCCGTTGAAAAACAAGAAAAATATGGCCAATTCAAGAAATCATACAATATCAAAATAGTCAAATTTCAGATTTTAAAAATTCGCTTTTTGATATTAGATGTTTTTTGAATTGGCCATATTTTCCATGTTTTTCATAGGATTTTCCAAAACTCTTGTTTTTTAGATAGACCAATATTTGCTCTTTCGAGTGGTCTTAATTTTGTCTAAATCGCTTAAAAATCAAAAGTTTTGTGTCCATTTGAATCCAATAATCTTGGATTTTTAAGCGTTTTTGCTTAATTTTAACCAATTTTATATTTGTCACGTTTTGGCAATTTAGACAAAACCAAAGCCATTCGAAAGAGCAATTAATGGACAGTCTAAATAATAAGAGTTTTCAAAAATCCGTTGAAAAACAAGAAAAATATGGCCAATTCAAGAAATCATACAATATCAAAATAGTCAAATTTCAGATTTTAAAAATTCGTTTTTTGATATTAGATGTTTTTTGAATTGGCCATATTTTCCATGTTTTTCGACGGATTTTCCAAAACTCTTGTTTTTTAGATAAACCAATATTTGCTCTTTCGAGTGGTCTTAATTTTGTCTAAATCGCTTAAAAATCAAAAGTTTTGTGTCCATTTGAATCCAATAATCTTGGATTTTTAAGCGTTTTTGCTTAATTTTAACCAATTTTATATTTGTCACGTTTTGGCAATTTAGACAAAACCAAAGTCATTCGAAAGAGCAATTAATGGACAGTCTAAATAATAAGAGTTTTCAAAAATCCGTTGAAAAACAAGAAAAATATGGCCAATTCAAGAAATCATACAATATCAAAATAGTCAAATTTCAGATTTTAAAAATTCGCTTTTTGATATTAGATGTTTTTTGAATTGGCCATATTTTCCATGTTTTTCATAGGATTTTCCAAAACTCTTGTTTTTTAGATAGACCAATATTTGCTCTTTCGAGTGGTCTTAATTTTGTCTAAATCGCTTAAAAATCAAAAGTTTTGTGTCCATTTGAATCCAATAATCTTGGATTTTTAAGCGTTTTTGCTTAATTTTAACCAATTTTATATTTGTCACGTTTTGGCAATTTAGACAAAACCAAAGCCATTCGAAAGAGCAATTAATGGACAGTCTAAATAATAAGAGTTTTCAAAAATCCGTTGAAAAACAAGAAAAATATGGCCAATTCAAGAAATCATACAATATCAAAATAGTCAAATTTCAGATTTTAAAAATTCGTTTTTTGATATTAGATGTTTTTTGAATTGGCCATATTTTCCATGTTTTTCGACGGATTTTCCAAAACTCTTGTTTTTTAGATAAACCAATATTTGCTCTTTCGAGTGGTCTTAATTTTGTCTAAATCGCTTAAAAATCAAAAGTTTTGTGTCCATTTGAATCCAATAATCTTGGATTTTTAAGCGTTTTTGCTTAATTTTAACCAATTTTATATTTGTCACGTTTTGGCAATTTAGACAAAACCAAAGTCATTCGAAAGAGCAATTAATGGACAGTCTAAATAATAAGAGTTTTCAAAAATCCGTTGAAAAACAAGAAAAATATGGCCAATTCAAGAAATCATACAATATCAAAATAGTCAAATTTCAGATTTTAAAAATTCGCTTTTTGATATTAGATGTTTATTGAATTGGCCATATTTTCCATGTTTTTCAACGGATTTTCCAAAACTCTTGTTTTTTAGATAGACCAATATTTGCTCTTTCGAGTGGTCTTAATTTTGTCTAAATCGCTTAAAAATCAAAAGTTTTGTGTCCATTTGAATCCAATAATCTTGGATTTTTAAGCGTTTTTGCTTAAATTTAACCAATTTTATATTTGTCACGTTTTGGCAATTTAGACAAAACCAAAGTCATTCGAAAGAGCAATTAATGGACAGTCTAAATAATAAGAGTTTTCAAAAATCCGTTGAAAAACAAGAAAAATATGGCCAATTCAAGAAATCATACAATATCAAAATAGTCAAATTTCAGATTTTAAAAATTCGCTTTTTGATATTAGATGTTTTTTGAATTGGCCATATTTTCCATGTTTTTCAACGGATTTTCCAAAACTCTTGTTTTTTAGATAGACCAAAATTTGGTCTTTCGAGTGGTCTTAATTTTGTCTAAATCGCTTTAAAATCAAAAGTTTTGTGTCCATTTGAATCCAATAATCTTGGATTTTTAAGCGTTTTTGCTTAATTTTAACCAATTTTATATTTGTCACGTTTTGGCAATTTAGACAAAACCAAAGTCATTCGAAAGAGCAATTAATGGAAAGTCTAAATAATAAGAGTTTTCATAACTCCGTTGAAAAACAAGAAAAATATGGCCAATTCAAGAAATCATACAATATCAAAATAGTCAAATTTCAGATTTTAAAAATTCGCTTTTTGATATTAGATGATTTTTGAATTGGCCATATTTTCCATGTTTTTCAACGGATTTTCCAAAACTCTTGTTTTTTAGATAGACCAATATTTGCTCTTTCGAGTGGTCTTAATTTTGTCTAAATCGCTTAAAAATCTAAAGTTTTGTGTCCATTTGAATCCAATAATCTTGGATTTTTAAGCGTTTTTGCTTAATTTTAACCAATTTTATATTTGTCACGTTTTGGAAATTTAGACAAAACCAAAGTCATTCGAAAGAGCAATTAATGGACAGTCTAAATAATAAGAGTTTTCAAAAATTCATTGAAAAACAAGAAAAATATGGCCAATTCAAGAAATCATACAATATCAAAATAGTCAAATTTCAGATTTTAAAAATTCACTTTTTGATATTAGATGTTTTTTGAATTGGCCATATTTTCCATGTTTTTCGATGGATTTTCCAAAACTCTTGTTTTTTAGATAGACCAATATTTGCTCTTTCGAGTGGTCTTAATTTTGTCTAAATCGCTTAAAAATCAAAATTTTTGTGTCCATTTGAATCCAATAATCTTGGATTTTTAAGCGTTTTTGCTTAATTTTAACCAATTTTATATTTGTCACGTTTAAGCAATTTAGACAAAACCAAAGTCATTCGAAAGAGCAATTAATGGACAGTCTAAATAATAAGAGTTTTCAAAAATCCGTTGAAAAACAAGAAAAATATGGCCAATTCAAGAAATCATACAATATCAAAATAGTCAAATTTCAGATTTTAAAAATTCGCTTTTTGATATTAGATGTTTTTTGAATTGGCCATATTTTCCATGTTTTTCAACGGATTTTCCAAAACTCTTTTTTTTTAGATAGACCAATATTTGCTCTTTCGAGTGGTCTTAATTTTGTCTAAATCGCTTTAAAATCAAAAGTTTTGTGTCCATTTGAATCCAATAATCTTGGATTTTTAAGCGTTTTTGCTTAATTTTAACCAATTTTATATTTGTCACGTTTTGGCAATTTAGACAAAACCAAAGTCATTCGAAAGAGCAATTAATGGACAGTCTAAATAATAAGAGTTTTCAAAAATCCGTTGAAAAACAAGAAAAATATGGCCAATTCAAGAAATCATACAATATCAAAATAGTCAAATTTCAGATTTTAAAAATTCGCTTTTTGATATTAGATGTTTTTTGAATTGGCCATATTTTCCATGTTTTTCAACGGATTTTCCAAAACTCTTGTTTTTTAGATAGACCAATATTTGCTCTTTCGAGTGGTCTTAATTTTGTCTAAATCGCTTAAAAATCAAAAGTTTTGTGTCCATTTGAATCCAATAATCTTGGATTTTTAAGCGTCTTTGCTTAATTTTAACCAATTTTATATTTGTCACGTTTTGGCAATTTAGACAAAACCAAAGTCATTCGAAAGAGCAATTAATGGACAGTCTAAATAATTAGAGTTTTAAAAAATCCGTTGAAAAACAAGAAAAATATGGCCAATTCAAGAAATCATACAATATCAAAATAGTCAAATTTCAGATTTTAAAAATTCGCTTTTTGATATTAGATGTTTTTTGAATTGGCCATATTTTCCATGTTTTTCAACGGATTTTCCAAAACTCTTGTTTTTTAGATAGACCAATATTTGCTCTTTCGAGTGGTCTTAATTTTGTCTAAATCGCTTAAAAATCAAAAGTTTTGTGTCCATTTGAATCCAATAATCTTGGATTTTTAAGCGTTTTTGCTTAATTTTAACCAATTTTATATTTGTCACGTTTTGGCAATTTAGACAAAACCAAAGTCATTCGAAAGAGCAATTAATGGACAGTCTAAATAATAAGAGTTTTCAAAAATCCGTTGAAAAACAAGAAAAATATGGCCAATTCAAGAAATCATACAATATCAAAATAGTCAAATTTCAGATTTTAAAAATTCGCTTTTTGATATTAGATGTTTATTGAATTGGCCATATTTTCCATGTTTTTCAACGGATTTTCCAAAACTCTTGTTTTTTAGATAGACCAATATTTGCTCTTTCGAGTGGTCTTAATTTTGTCTAAATCGCTTAAAAATCAAAAGTTTTGTGTCCATTTGAATCCAATAATCTTGGATTTTTAAGCGTTTTTGCTTAAATTTAACCAATTTTATATTTGTCACGTTTTGGCAATTTAGACAAAACCAAAGTCATTCGAAAGAGCAATTAATGGACAGTCTAAATAATAAGTTTTCAAAAATCCGTTGAAAAACAAGAAAAATATGGCCAATTCAAGAAATCATACAATATCAAAATAGTCAAATTTCAGATTTTAAAAATTCGCTTTTTGATATTAGATGTTTTTTGAATTGGCCATATTTTCCATGTTTTTCAACGGATTTTCCAAAACTCTTGTTTTTTAGATAGACCAAAATTTGGTCTTTCGAGTGGTCTTAATTTTGTCTAAATCGCTTTAAAATCAAAAGTTTTGTGTCCATTTGAATCCAATAATCTTGGATTTTTAAGCGTTTTTGCTTAATTTTAACCAATTTTATATTTGTCACGTTTTGGCAATTTAGACAAAACCAAAGTCATTCGAAAGAGCAATTAATGGAAAGTCTAAATAATAAGAGTTTTCATAACTCCGTTGAAAAACAAGAAAAATATGGCCAATTCAAGAAATCATACAATATCAAAATAGTCAAATTTCAGATTTTAAAAATTCGCTTTTTGATATTAGATGATTTTTGAATTGGCCATATTTTCCATGTTTTTCAACGGATTTTCCAAAACTCTTGTTTTTTAGATAGACCAATATTTGCTCTTTCGAGTGGTCTTAATTTTGTCTAAATCGCTTAAAAATCTAAAGTTTTGTGTCCATTTGAATCCAATAATCTTGGATTTTTAAGCGTTTTTGCTTAATTTTAACCAATTTTATATTTGTCACGTTTTGGAAATTTAGACAAAACCAAAGTCATTCGAAAGAGCAATTAATGGACAGTCTAAATAATAAGAGTTTTCAAAAATTCATTGAAAAACAAGAAAAATATGGCCAATTCAAGAAATCATACAATATCAAAATAGTCAAATTTCAGATTTTAAAAATTCACTTTTTGATATTAGATGTTTTTTGAATTGGCCATATTTTCCATGTTTTTCGATGGATTTTCCAAAACTCTTGTTTTTTAGATAGACCAATATTTGCTCTTTCGAGTGGTCTTAATTTTGTCTAAATCGCTTAAAAATCAAAATTTTTGTGTCCATTTGAATCCAATAATCTTGGATTTTTAAGCGTTTTTGCTTAATTTTAACCAATTTTATATTTGTCACGTTTAAGCAATTTAGACAAAACCAAAGTCATTCGAAAGAGCAATTAATGGACAGTCTAAATAATAAGAGTTTTCAAAAATCCGTTGAAAAACAAGAAAAATATGGCCAATTCAAGAAATCATACAATATCAAAATAGTCAAATTTCAGATTTTAAAAATTCGCTTTTTGATATTAGATGTTTTTTGAATTGGCCATATTTTCCATGTTTTTCAACGGATTTTCCAAAACTCTTTTTTTTTAGATAGACCAATATTTGCTCTTTCGAGTGGTCTTAATTTTGTCTAAATCGCTTTAAAATCAAAAGTTTTGTGTCCATTTGAATCCAATAATCTTGGATTTTTAAGCGTTTTTGCTTAATTTTAACCAATTTTATATTTGTCACGTTTTGGCAATTTAGACAAAACCAAAGTCATTCGAAAGAGCAATTAATGGACAGTCTAAATAATAAGAGTTTTCAAAAATCCGTTGAAAAACAAGAAAAATATGGCCAATTCAAGAAATCATACAATATCAAAATAGTCAAATTTCAGATTTTAAAAATTCGCTTTTTGATATTAGATGTTTTTTGAATTGGCCATATTTTCCATGTTTTTCAACGGATTTTCCAAAACTCTTGTTTTTTAGATAGACCAATATTTGCTCTTTCGAGTGGTCTTAATTTTGTCTAAATCGCTTAAAAATCAAAAGTTTTGTGTCCATTTGAATCCAATAATCTTGGATTTTTAAGCGTCTTTGCTTAATTTTAACCAATTTTATATTTGTCACGTTTTGGCAATTTAGACAAAACCAAAGTCATTCGAAAGAGCAATTAATGGACAGTCTAAATAATTAGAGTTTTAAAAAATCCGTTGAAAAACAAGAAAAATATGGCCAATTCAAGAAATCATACAATATCAAAATAGTCAAATTTCAGATTTTAAAAATTCGCTTTTTGATATTAGATGTTTTTTGAATTGGCCATATTTTCCATGTTTTTCAACGGATTTTCCAAAACTCTTGTTTTTTAGATAGACCAATATTTGCTCTTTCGAGTGGTCTTAATTTTGTCTAAATCGCTTAAAAATCAAAAGTTTTGTGTCCATTTGAATCCAATAATCTTGGATTTTTAAGCGTTTTTGCTTAATTTTAACCAATTTTATATTTGTCACGTTTTGGCAATTTAGACAAAACCAAAGTCATTCGAAAGAGCAATTAATGGACAGTCTAAATAATAAGAGTTTTCAAAAATCCGTTGAAAAACAAGAAAAATATGGCCAATTCAAGAAATCATACAATATCAAAATAGTCAAATTTCAGATTTTAAAAATTCGCTTTTTGATATTAGATGATTTTTGAATTGGCCATATTTTCCATGTTTTTCAACGGATTTTCCAAAACTCTTGTTTTTTAGATAGACCAATATTTGCTCTTTCGAGTGGTCTTAATTTTGTCTAAATCGCTTAAAAATCAAAAGTTTTGTGTCCATTTGAATCCAATAATCTTGGATTTTTAAGCGTTTTTGCTTAATTTTAACCAATTTTATATTTGTCACGTTTTGGCAATTTAGACAAAACCAAAGTCATTCGAAAGAGCAATTAATGGACAGTCTAAATAATAAGAGTTTTCAAAAATTCATTGAAAAACAAGAAAAATATGGCCAATTCAAGAAATCATACAATATCAAAATAGTCAAATTTCAGATTTTAAAAATTCACTTTTTGATATTAGATGTTTTTTGAATTGGCCATATTTTCCATGTTTTTCGACGGATTTTCCAAAACTCTTGTTTTTTAGATAGACCAATATTTGCTCTTTCGAGTGGTCTTAATTTTGTCTAAATCGCTTAAAAATCAAAATTTTTGTGTCCATTTGAATCCAATAATCTTGGATTTTTAAGCGTTTTTGCTTAATTTTAACCAATTTTATATTTGTCACGTTTAAGCAATTTAGACAAAACCAAAGTCATTCGAAAGAGCAATTAATGGACAGTCTAAATAATAAGAGTTTTCAAAAATCCGTTGAAAAACAAGAAAAATATGGCCAATTCAAGAAATCATACAATATCAAAATAGTCAAATTTCAGATTTTAAAAATTCGCTTTTTGATATTAGATGTTTTTTGAATTGGCCATATTTTCCATGTTTTTCAACGGATTTTCCAAAACTCTTGTTTTTTAGATAGACCAATATTTGCTCTTTCGAGTGGTCTTCATTTTGTCTAAATCGCTTAAAAATCAAAAGTTTTGTGTCCATTTGAATCCAATAATCTTGGATTTTTAAGCGTTTTTGCTTAATTTTAACCAATTTTATATTTGTCACGTTTTGGCAATTTAGACAAAACCAAAGTCATTCGAAAGAGCAATTAATGGACAGTCTAAATAATAAGAGTTTTCAAAAATTCATTGAAAAACAAGAAAAATATGGCCAATTCAAGAAATCATACAATATCAAAATAGTCAAATTTCAGATTTTAAAAATTCACTTTTTGATATTAGATGTTTTTTGAATTGGCCATATTTTCCATGTTTTTCGACGGATTTTCCAAAACTCTTGTTTTTTAGATAGACCAATATTTGCTCTTTCGAGTGGTCTTAATTTTGTCTAAATCGCTTAAAAATCAAAATTTTTGTGTCCATTTGAATCCAATAATCTTGGATTTTTAAGCGTTTTTGCTTAATTTTAACCAATTTTATATTTGTCACGTTTAAGCAATTTAGACAAAACCAAAGTCATTCGAAAGAGCAATTAATGGACAGTCTAAATAATAAGAGTTTTCAAAAATCCGTTGAAAAACAAGAAAAATATGGCCAATTCAAGAAATCATACAATATCAAAATAGTCAAATTTCAGATTTTAAAAATTCGCTTTTTGATATTAGATGTTTTTTGAATTGGCCATATTTTCCATGTTTTTCAACGGATTTTCCAAAACTCTTTTTTTTTAGATAGACCAATATTTGCTCTTTCGAGTGGTCTTAATTTTGTCTAAATCGCTTTAAAATCAAAAGTTTTGTGTCCATTTGAATCCAATAATCTTGAATTTTTAAGCGTTTTTGCTTAATTTTAACCAATTTTATATTTGTCACGTTTTGGCAATTTAGACAAAACCAAAGTCATTCGAAAGAGCAATTAATGGACAGTCTAAATAATAAGAGTTTTCAAAAATCCGTTGAAAAACAAGAAAAATATGGCCAATTCAAGAAATCATACAATATCAAAATAGTCAAATTTCAGATTTTAAAAATTCGCTTTTTGATATTAGATGTTTTTTGAATTGGCCATATTTTCCATGTTTTTCAACGGATTTTCCAAAACTCTTGTTTTTTAGATAGACCAATATTTGCTCTTTCGAGTGGTCTTCATTTTGTCTAAATCGCTTAAAAATCAAAAGTTTTGTGTCCATTTGAATCCAATAATCTTGGATTTTTAAGCGTTTTTGCTTAATTTTAACCAATTTTATATTTGTCACGTTTTGGCAATTTAGACAAAACCAAAGTCATTCGAAAGAGCAATTAATGGACAGTCTAAATAATAAGAGTTTTCAAAAATTCATTGAAAAACAAGAAAAATATGGCCAATTCAAGAAATCATACAATATCAAAATAGTCAAATTTCAGATTTTAAAAATTCACTTTTTGATATTAGATGTTTTTTGAATTGGCCATATTTTCCATGTTTTTCGACGGATTTTCCAAAACTCTTGTTTTTTAGATAGACCAATATTTGCTCTTTCGAGTGGTCTTAATTTTGTCTAAATCGCTTAAAAATCAAAATTTTTGTGTCCATTTGAATCCAATAATCTTGGATTTTTAAGCGTTTTTGCTTAATTTTAACCAATTTTATATTTGTCACGTTTAAGCAATTTAGACAAAACCAAAGTCATTCGAAAGAGCAATTAATGGACAGTCTAAATAATAAGAGTTTTCAAAAATCCGTTGAAAAACAAGAAAAATATGGCCAATTCAAGAAATCATACAATATCAAAATAGTCAAATTTCAGATTTTAAAAATTCGCTTTTTGATATTAGATGTTTTTTGAATTGGCCATATTTTCCATGTTTTTCAACGGATTTTCCAAAACTCTTTTTTTTTAGATAGACCAATATTTGCTCTTTCGAGTGGTCTTAATTTTGTCTAAATCGCATTAAAATCAAAAGTTTTGTGTCCATTTGAATCCAATAATCTTGAATTTTTAAGCGTTTTTGCTTAATTTTAACCAATTTTATATTTGTCACGTTTTGGCAATTTAGACAAAACCAAAGTCATTCGAAAGAGCAATTAATGGACAGTCTAAATAATAAGAGTTTTCAAAAATCCGTTGAAAAACAAGAAAAATATGGCCAATTCAAGAAATCATACAATATCAAAATAGTCAAATTTCAGATTTTAAAAATTCGCTTTTTGATATTAGATGTTTTTTGAATTGGCCATATTTTCCATGTTTTTCAACGGATTTTCCAAAACTCTTGTTTTTTAGATAGACCAATATTTGCTCTTTCGAGTGGTCTTAATTTTGTCTAAATCGCTTAAAAATCAAAAGTTTTGTGTCCATTTGAATCCAATAATCTTGGATTTTTAAGCGTCTTTGCTTAATTTTAACCAATTTTATATTTGTCACGTTTTGGCAATTTAGACAAAACCAAAGTCATTCGAAAGAGCAATTAATGGACAGTCTAAATAATTAGAGTTTTAAAAAATCCGTTGAAAAACAAGAAAAATATGGCCAATTCAAGAAATCATACAATATCAAAATAGTCAAATTTCAGATTTTAAAAATTCGCTTTTTGATATTAGATGTTTTTTGAATTGGCCATATTTTCCATGTTTTTCAACGGATTTTCCAAAACTCTTGTTTTTTAGATAGACCAATATTTGCTCTTTCGAGTGGTCTTAATTTTGTCTAAATCGCTTAAAAATCAAAAGTTTTGTGTCCATTTGAATCCAATAATCTAGGATTTTTAAGCGTTTTTGCTTAATTTTAACCAATTTTATATTTGTCACGTTTTGGCAATTTAGACAAAACCAAAGTCATTCGAAAGAGCAATTAATGGACAGTCTAAATAATAAGAGTTTTCAAAAATCCGTTGAAAAACAAGAAAAATATGGCCAATTCAAGAAATCATACAATATCAAAATAGTCAAATTTCAGATTTTAAAAATTCGCTTTTTGATATTAGATGTTTTTTGAATTGGCCATATTTTCCATGTTCTTCAACGGATTTTCCAAAACTCTTGTTTTTTAGATAGACCAATATTTGCTCTTTCGAGTGGTCTTAATTTTGTCTAAATCGCTTAAAAATCAAAAGTTTTGTGTCCATTTGAATCCAATAATCTTGGATTTTTAAGCGTTTTTGCTTAATTTTAACCAATTTTATATTTGTCACGTTTTGGCAATTTAGACAAAACCAAAGCCATTCGAAAGAGCAATTAATGGACAGTCTAAATAATAAGAGTTTTCAAAAATCCGTTGAAAAACAAGAAAAATATGGCCAATTCAAGAAATCATACAATATCAAAATAGTCAAATTTCAGATTTTAAAAATTCGTTTTTTGATATTAGATGTTTTTTGAATTGGCCATATTTTCCATGTTTTTCGACGGATTTTCCAAAACTCTTGTTTTTTAGATAGACCAATATTTGCTCTTTCGAGTGGTCTTAATTTTGTCTAAATCGCTTAAAAATCAAAAGTTTTGTGTCCATTTGAATCCAATAATCTTGGATTTTTAAGCGTTTTTGCTTAATTTTAACCAATTTTATATTTGTCACGTTTTGGCAATTTAGACAAAACCAAAGTCATTCGAAAGAGCAATTAATGGACAGTCTAAATAATAAGAGTTTTCAAAAATCCGTTGAAAAACAAGAAAAATATGGCCAATTCAAGAAATCATACAATATCAAAATAGTCAAATTTCAGATTTTAAAAATTCGCTTTTTGATATTAGATGATTTTTGAATTGGCCATATTTTCCATGTTTTTCAACGGATTTTCCAAAACTCTTGTTTTTTAGATAGACCAATATTTGCTCTTTCGAGTGGTCTTAATTTTGTCTAAATCGCTTAAAAATCAAAAGTTTTGTGTCCATTTGAATCCAATAATCTTGGATTTTTAAGCGTTTTTGCTTAATTTTAACCAATTTTATATTTGTCACGTTTTGGCAATTTAGACAAAACCAAAGTCATTCGAAAGAGCAATTAATGGACAGTCTAAATAATAAGAGTTTTCAAAAATTCATTGAAAAACAAGAAAAATATGGCCAATTCAAGAAATCATACAATATCAAAATAGTCAAATTTCAGATTTTAAAAATTCACTTTTTGATATTAGATGTTTTTTGAATTGGCCATATTTTCCATGTTTTTCGACGGATTTTCCAAAACTCTTGTTTTTTAGATAGACCAATATTTGCTCTTTCGAGTGGTCTTAATTTTGTCTAAATCGCTTAAAAATCAAAATTTTTGTGTCCATTTGAATCCAATAATCTTGGATTTTTAAGCGTTTTTGCTTAATTTTAACCAATTTTATATTTGTCACGTTTAAGCAATTTAGACAAAACCAAAGTCATTCGAAAGAGCAATTAATGGACAGTCTAAATAATAAGAGTTTTCAAAAATCCGTTGAAAAACAAGAAAAATATGGCCAATTCAAGAAATCATACAATATCAAAATAGTCAAATTTCAGATTTTAAAAATTCGCTTTTTGATATTAGATGTTTTTTGAATTGGCCATATTTTCCATGTTTTTCAACGGATTTTCCAAAACTCTTTTTTTTTAGATAGACCAATATTTGCTCTTTCGATTGGTCTTAATTTTGTCTAAATCGCTTTAAAATCAAAAGTTTTGTGTCCATTTGAATCCAATAATCTTGGATTTTTAAGCGTTTTTGCTTAATTTTAACCAATTTTATATTTGTCACGTTTTGGCAATTTAGACAAAACCAAAGTCATTCGAAAGAGCAATTAATGGACAGTCTAAATAATAAGAGTTTTCAAAAATCCGTTGAAAAACAAGAAAAATATGGCCAATTCAAGAAATCATACAATATCAAAATAGTCAAATTTCAGATTTTAAAAATTCGCTTTTTGATATTAGATGTTTTTTGAATTGGCCATATTTTCCATGTTTTTCAACGGATTTTCCAAAACTCTTGTTTTTTAGATAGACCAATATTTGCTCTTTCGAGTGGTCTTAATTTTGTCTAAATCGCTTAAAAATCAAAAGTTTTGTGTCCATTTGAATCCAATAATCTTGGATTTTTAAGCGTTTTTGCTTAATTTTAACCAATTTTATATTTGTCACGTTTTGGCAATTTAGACAAAACCAAAGTCATTCGAAAGAGCAATTAATGGAAAGTCTAAATAATAAGAGTTTTCAAAAATCCGTTGAAAAACAAGAAAAATATGGCCAATTCAAGAAATCATACAATATCAAAATAGTCAAATTTCAGATTTTAAAAATTCGCTTTTTGATATTAGATGTTTTTTGAATTGGCCATATTTTCCATGTTTTTCAACGGATTTTCCAAAACTCTTGTTTTTTAGACAGACCAATATTTGCTCTTTCGAGTGGTCTTAATTTTGTCTAAATCGCTTAAAAATCAAAAGTTTTGTGTCCATTTGAATCCAATAATCTTGGATTTTTAAGCGTTTTTGCTTAATTTTAACCAATTTTATATTTGTCACGTTTTGGCAATTTAGACAAAACCAAAGTCATTCGAAAGAGCAATTAATGGAAAGTCTAAATAATAAGAGTTTTCAAAAATCCGTTGAAAAACAAGAAAAATATGGCCAATTCAAGAAATCATACAATATCAAAATAGTCAAATTTCAGATTTTAAAAATTCGCTTTTTGATATTAGATGATTTTTGAATTGGCCATATTTTCCATGTTTTTCAACGGATTTTCCAAAACTCTTGTTTTTTAGATAGACCAATATTTGCTCTTTCGAGTGGTCTTAATTTTGTCTAAATCGCTTAAAAATCAAAAGTTTTGTGTCCATTTGAATCCAATAATCTTGGATTTTTAAGCGTTTTTGCTTAATTTTAACCAATTTTATATTTGTCACGTTTTGGCAATTTAGACAAAACCAAAGTCATTCGAAAGAGCAATTAATGGACAGTCTAAATAATAAGAGTTTTCAAAAATCCGTTGAAAAACATGAAAAATATGGCCAATTCAAGAAATCATACAATATCAAAATAGTCAAATTTCAGATTTTAAAAATTCGCTTTTTGATATTAGATGTTTTTTGAATTGGCCATATTTTCCATGTTTTTAAACGGATTTTCCAAAACTCTTGTTTTTTAGATAGACCAATATTTGCTCTTTCGAGTGGTCTTAATTTTGTCTAAATCGCTTAAAAATCAAAAGTTTTGTGTCCATTTGAATCCAATAATCTTGGATTTTTAAGCGTTTTTGCTTAATTTTAACCAATTTTATATTTGTCACGTTTTGGCAATTTAGACAAAACCAAAGTCATTCGAAGAGCAATTAATGGACAGTCTAAATAATAAGAGTTTTCAAAAATCCGTTGAAAAACATGAAAAATATGGCCAATTCAAGAAATCATACAATATCAAAATAGTCAAATTTCAGATTTTAAAAATTCGCTTTTTGATATTAGATGTTTTTTGAATTGGCCATATTTTCCATGTTTTTAAACGGATTTTCCAAAACTCTTGTTTTTTAGATAGACCAATATTTGCTCTTTCGAGTGGTCTTAATTTTGTCTAAATCGCTTAAAAATCAAAAGTTTTGTGTCCATTTGAATCCAATAATCTTGGATTTTTAAGCGTTTTTGCTTAATTTTAACCAATTTTATATTTGTCACGTTTTGGCAATTTAGACAAAACCAAAGTCATTCGAAAGAGCAATTAATGGACAGTCTAAATAATAAGAGTTTTCAAAAATCCGTTGAAAAACATGAAAAATATGGCCAATTCAAGAAATCATACAATATCAAAATAGTCAAATTTCAGATTTTAAAAATTCGCTTTTTGATATTAGATGTTTTTTGAATTGGCCATATTTTCCATGTTTTTAAACGGATTTTCCAAAACTCTTGTTTTTTAGATAGACCAATATTTGCTCTTTCGAGTGGTCTTAATTTTGTCTAAATCGCTTAAAAATCAAAAGTTTTGTGTCCATTTGAATCCAATAATCTTGGATTTTTAAGCGTTTTTGCTTAATTTTAACCAATTTTATATTTGTCACGTTTTGGCAATTTAGACAAAACCAAAGTCATTCGAAAGAGCAATTAATGGACAGTCTAAATAATAAGAGTTTTCAAAAATCCGTTGAAAAACATGAAAAATATGGCCAATTCAAGAAATCATACAATATCAAAATAGTCAAATTTCAGATTTTAAAAATTCGCTTTTTGATATTAGATGTTTTTTGAATTGGCCATATTTTCCATGTTTTTAAACGGATTTTCCAAAACTCTTGTTTTTTAGATAGACCAATATTTGCTCTTTCGAGTGGTCTTAATTTTGTCTAAATCGATTAAAAATCAAAAGTTTTGTGTCCATTTGAATCCAATAATCTTGGATTTTTAAGCGTTTTTGCTTAATTTTAACCAATTTTATATTTGTCACGTTTTGGCAATTTAGACAAAACCAAAGTCATTCGAAAGAGCAATTAATGGACAGTCTAAATAATAAGAGTTTTCAAAAATCCGTTGAAAAACAAGAAAAATATGGCCAATTCAAGAAATCATACAATATCAAAATAGTCAAATTTCAGATTTTAAAAATTCGCTTTTTGATATTAGATGTTTTTTGAATTGGCCATATTTTCCATGTTTTTCAACGGATTTTCCAAAACTCTTGTTTTTTAGATAGACCAAAATTTGGTCTTTCGAGTGGTCTTAATTTTGTCTAAATCGCTTTAAAATCAAACGTTTTGTGTCCATTTGAATCCAATAATCTTGGATTTTTAAGTGTTTTTGCTTAATTTTAACCAATTTTATATTTGTCACAATTTTGCAATTTAGACAAAACCAAAGTCATTCGAAAGAGCTATTAATGGACAGTCTAAATAATAAGAGTTTTCAAAAATCCGTTGAAAAACAAGAAAAATATGGCCAATTCAAGAAATCATACAATATCAAAATAGTCAAATTTCAGATTTTAAAAATTCGCTTTTTGATATTAGATGTTTTTTGAATTGGCCATATTTTCCATGTTTTTCAACGGATTTTCCAAAACTCTTGTTTTTTAGATAGACCAATATTTGCTCTTTCGAGTGGTCTTAATTTTGTCTAAATCGCTTAAAAATCAAAAGTTTTGTGTCCATTTGAATCCAATAATCTTGGATTTTTAAGCGTTTTTGCTAAATTTTAACCAATTTTATATTTGTCACGTTTTGGCAATTTAGACAAAACCAAAGTCATTCGAAAGAGCAATTAATGGAAAGTCTAAATAATAAGAGTTTTCAAAAATCCGTTGAAAAACAAGAAAAATATGGCCAATTCAAGAAATCATACAATATCAAAATAGTCAAATTTCAGATTTTAAAAATTCGCTTTTTGATATTAGATGATTTTTGAATTGGCCATATTTTCCATGTTTTTCAACGGATTTTCCAAAACTCTTGTTTTTTAGATAGACCAATATTTGCACTTTCGATACGTGTTGATTTTGTCTAAATCGCTTAAAAATCAAATGTTTTGTGTCCATTTGAATCCAATAATGTTTGATTTTTAAGCGTTTTAGCTTCATTTCAACCCATTTTATATTTGTCAAGTTTTGGCAATTTAGACAAAACCAAAGTCATTCGAAAGAGCAATTAATGGACAGTCTAAATAATAAGAGTTTTCAAAAATCCGTTGAAAAACAAGAAAAATATGGCCAATTCAATAAATCATACAATATCAAAATATTCAAATTTCAGATTTTAAAAATTCGCTTTTTGATATTAGATGTTTTTTGAATTGGCCATATTTTCCATGTTTTTCAACGGATTTTCCAAAACTCTTGTTTTTTAGATAGACCAATATTTGCTCTTTCGAGTGGTCTTAATTTTGTCTAAATCGCTTTAAAATCAAAAGTTTTGTGTCCATTTGAATCCAATAATCTTGGATTTTTAAGCGTTTTTGCTTAATTTTAACCAATTTTATATTTGTCACGTTTTGGCAATTTAGACAAAACCAAAGTCATTCGAAAGAGCAATTAATGGACAGTCTAAATAATAAGAGTTTTCAAAAATCCGTTGAAAAACAAGAAAAATATGGCCAATTCAAGAAATCATACAATATCAAAATAGTCAAATTTCAGATTTTAAAAATTCGCTTTTTGATATTAGATGTATTTTGAATTGGCCATATTTTCCATGTTTTTCAACGGATTTTCCAAAACTCTTGTTTTTTAGATAGACCAATATTTGGTCTTTCGAGTGGTCTTAATTTTGTCTAAATCGCTTTAAAATCAAAAGTTTTGTGTCCATTTGAATCCAATAATCTTGGATTTTTAAGTGTTTTTGCTTAATTTTAACCAATTTTATATTTGTCACGTTTTGGCAATTTAGACAAAACCAAAGTCATTCGAAAGAGCAATTAATGGAAAGTCTAAATAATAAGAGTTTTCAAAAATCCGTTGAAAAACAAGAAAAATATGGCCAATTCAAGAAATCATACAATATCAAAATAGTCAAATTTCAGATTTTAAAAATTCGCTTTTTGATATTAGATGTTTTTTGAATTGGCCATATTTTCCATGTTTTTCAACGGATTTTCCAAAACTCTTGTTTTTTAGATAGACCAATATTTGGTCTTTCGAGTGGTCTTAATTTTGTCTAAATCGCTTTAAAATCAAAAGTTTTGTGTCCATTTGAATCCAATAATGTTTGATTTTTAAGCGTTTTAGCTTCATTTCAACCCATTTTATATTTGTCAAGTTTTGGCAATTTAGACAAAACCAAAGTCATTCGAAAGAGCAATTAATGGACAGTCTAAATAATAAGAGTTTTCAAAAATCCGTTGAAAAACAAGAAAAATATGGCCAATTCAAGAAATCATACAATATCAAAATAGTCAAATTTCAGATTTTAAAAATTCGCTTTTTGATATTAGATGTTTTTTGAATTGGCCATATTTTCCATGTTTTTCAACGGATTTTCCAAAACTCTTGTTTTTTAGATAGACCAAAATTTGGTCTTTCGAGTGGTCTTAATTTTGTCTAAATCGCTTTAAAATCAAAAGTTTTGTGTCCATTTGAATCCAATAATCTTGGATTTTTAAGCGTTTTTGCTTAATTTTAACCAATTTTATATTTGTCACGTTTTGGCAATTTAGACAAAACCAAAGTCATTCGAAAGAGCAATTAATGGAAAGTCTAAATAATAAGAGTTTTCAAAAATCCGTTGAAAAACAAGAAAAATATGGCCAATTCAAGAAATCATACAATATCAAAATAGTCAAATTTCAGATTTTAAAAATTCGCTTTTTGATATTAGATGTTTTTTGAATTGGCCATATTTTCCATGTTTTTCAACGGATTTTCCAAAACTCTTGTTTTTTAGATAGACCAATATTTGGTCTTTCGAGTGGTCTTAATTTTGTCTAAATCGCTTTAAAATCAAAAGTTTTGTGTCCATTTGAATCCAATAATGTTTGATTTTTAAGCGTTTTAGCTTCATTTCAACCCATTTTATATTTGTCAAGTTTTGGCAATTTAGACAAAACCAAAGTCATTCGAAAGAGCAATTAATGGACAGTCTAAATAATAAGAGTTTTCAAAAATCCGTTGAAAAACAAGAAAAATATGGCCAATTCAAGAAATCATACAATATCAAAATAGTCAAATTTCAGATTTTAAAAATTCGCTTTTTGATATTAGATGTTTTTTGAATTGGCCATATTTTCCATGTTTTTCAACGGATTTTCCAAAACTCTTGTTTTTTAGATAGACCAAAATTTGGTCTTTCGAGTGGTCTTAATTTTGTCTAAATCGCTTTAAAATCAAAAGTTTTGTGTCCATTTGAATCCAATAATCTTGGATTTTTAAGCGTTTTTGCTTAATTTTAACCAATTTTATATTTGTCACGTTTTGGCAATTTAGACAAAACCAAAGTCATTCGAAAGAGCAATTAATGGAAAGTCTAAATAATAAGAGTTTTCAAAAATCCGTTGAAAAACAAGAAAAATATGGCCAATTCAAGAAATCATACAATATCAAAATAGTCAAATTTCAGATTTTAAAAATTCGCTTTTTGATATTAGATGTTTTTTGAATTGGCCATATTTTCCATGTTTTTCAACGGATTTTCCAAAACTCTTGTTTTTTAGATAGACCAAAATTTGGTCTTTCGATTGGTCTTAATTTTGTCTAAATCGCTTTAAAATCAAAAGTTTTGTGTCCATTTGAATCCAATAATCTTGGATTTTTAAGTGTTTTTGCTTAATTTTAACCAATTTTATATTTGTCACAATTTTGCAATTTAGACAAAACCAAAGTCATTCGAAAGAGCAATTAATGGACAGTCTAAATAATAAGAGTTTTCAAAAATCCGTTGAAAAACAAGAAAAATATGGCCAATTCAAGAAATCATACAATATCAAAATAGTCAAATTTCAGATTTTAAAAATTCGCTTTTTGATATTAGATGTTTTTTGAATTGGCCATATTTTCCATGTTTTTCAACGGATTTTCCAAAACTCTTGTTTTTTAGATAGACCAATATTTGCTCTTTCGAGTGGTCTTAATTTTGTCTAAATCGCTTAAAAATCAAAAGTTTTGTGTCCATTTGAATCCAATAATCTTGGATTTTTAAGCGTTTTTGCTTAATTTTAACCAATTTTATATTTGTCACGTTTTGGCAATTTAGACAAAACCAAAGTCATTCGAAAGAGCAAATAATGGAAAGTCTAAATAATAAGAGTTTTCAAAAATCCGTTGAAAAACAAGAAAAATATGGCCAATTCAAGAAATCATACAATATCAAAATAGTCAAATTTCAGATTTTAAAAATTCGCTTTTTGATATTAGATGTTTTTTGAATTGGCCATATTTTCCATGTTTTTCAACGGATTTTCCAAAACTTAATTTTTAGATAGACCAAAATTTGGTCTTTCGAGTGGTCTTAATTTTGTCTAAATCGCTTTAAAATCAAAAGTTTTGTGTCCATTTGAATCCAATAATCTTGGATTTTTAAGCGTTTTTGCTTAATTTTAACCAATTTTATATTTGTCACGTTTTGGCAATTTAGACAAAACCAAAGTCATTCGAAAGAGCAATTAATGGAAAGTCTAAATAATAAGAGTTTTCAAAAATCCGTTGAAAAACAAGAAAAATATGGCCAATTCAAGAAATCATACAATATCAAAATAGTCAAATTTCAGATTTTAAAAATTCGCTTTTTGATATTAGATGTTTTTTGAATCGGCCATATTTTCCATGTTTTTCAACGGATTTTCCAAAACTCTTGTTTTTTAGATAGACCAAAATTTGGTCTTCGAGTGGTCTTAATTTTGTCTAAATCGCTTTAAAATCAAAAGCTTTGTGTCCATTTGAATCCAATAATCTTGGATTTTTAAGTGTTTTTGCTTAATTTTAACCAATTTTATATTTGTCACAATTTTGCAATTTAGACAAAACCAAAGTCATTCGAAAGAGCAATTAATGGACAGTCTAAATAATAAGAGTTTTCAAAAATCCGTTGAAAAACAAGAAAAATATGGCCAATTCAAGAAATCATACAATATCAAAATAGTCAAATTTCAGATTTTAAAAATTCGCTTTTTGATATTAGATGTTTTTTGAATTGGCCATATTTTCCATGTTTTTCAACGGATTTTCCAAAACTCTTGTTTTTTAGATAGACCAAAATTTGGTCTTTCGAGTGGTCTTAATTTTGTCTAAATCGCTTTAAAATCAAAAGTTTTGTGTCCATTTGAATCCAATAATCTTGGATTTTTAAGTAATTTTGCTTAATTTTAACCAATTTTATATTTGTCACAATTTTGCAATTTAGACAAAACCAAAGTCATTCGAAAGAGCAATTAATGGACAGTCTAAATAATAAGAGTTTTCAAAAATCCGTTGAAAAACAAGAAAAATATGGCCAATTCAAGAAATCATACAATATCAAAATAGTCAAATTTCAGATTTTAAAAATTCGCTTTTTGATATTAGATGTTTTTTGAATTGGCCATATTTTCCATGTTTTTCAACGGATTTTCCAAAACTCTTGTTTTTTAGATAGACCAATATTTGCTCTTTCGATACGTGTTGATTTTGTCTAAATCGCTCAAAAATCAAATGTTTTGTGTCCATTTGAATCCAATAATGTTTGATTTTTTAGCGTTTTAGCTTCATTTCAACCCATTTTATATTTGTCAAGTTTTGGCAATTTAGACAAAAGCAAAGTCATTCGAAAGAGCAATTAATGGACAGTCTAAATAATAAGAGTTTTCAAAAATCCGTTGAAAAACAAGAAAAATATGGCCAATTCAAGAAATCATACAATATCAAAATATTCAAATTTCAGATTTTAAAAATTCGCTTTTTGATATTAGATGTTTTTTGAATTGGCCATATTTTCCAGGTTTTTCAACGGATTTTACAAAACTCTTGTTTTTTAGATAGACCAATATTTGCTCTTTCGAGTGGTCTTAATTTTGTCTAAATCGCTTAAAAATCAAAAGTTATGTGTCCATTTGAATCCAATAATCTTGGATTTTTAAGCGTTTTTGCTTAATTTTAACCAATTTTATATTTGTCACGTTTTGGCAATTTAGACAAAACCAAAGTCATTCGAAAGAGCAAATAATGGAAAGTCTAAATAATAAGAGTTTTCAAAAATCCGTTGAAAAACAAGAAAAATATGGCCAATTAAATAAATCATACAATATCAAAATATTCAAATTTCAGATTTTAAAAATTCGCTTTTTGATATTAGATGTTTTTTGAATTGGCCATATTTTCCATGTCTTTCAACGGATTTTCCAAAATTCTTGTTTTTTAGATAGACCAATATTTGCTCTTTCGAGTGGTCTTAATTTTGTCTAAATCGCTTAAAAATCAAAAGTTTTGTGTCCATTTGAATCCAATAATCTTGGATTTTTAAGCGTTTTTGCTTAATTTTAACCAATTTTATATTTGTCACGTTTTGGCAATTTAGACAAAACCAAAGTCATTCGAAAGAGCAAATAATGGAAAGTCTAAATAATAAGAGTTTTCAAAAATCCGTTGAAAAACAAGAAAAATATGGCCAATTCAAGAAATCATACAATATCAAAATAGTCAAATTTCAGATTTTAAAAATTCGCTTTTTATATTAGATGTTTTTTGAATTGGCCATATTTTCCATGTTTTTCGACGGATTTTCCAAAACTGTTGTTTTTTAGATAGACCAAAATTTGGTCTTTCGAGTGGTCTTAATTTTGTCTAAATCGCTTTAAAATCAAAAGTTTTGTGTCCATTTGAATCCAATAATCTTGGATTTTTAAGTGTTTTTGCTTAATTTTAACCAATTTTATATTTGTCACAATTTTGCAATTTAGACAAAACCAAAGTCATTCGAAAGAGCAATTAATGGACAGTCTAAATAATAAGAGTTTTCAAAAATCCGTTGAAAAACAAGAAAAATATGGCCAATTCAAGAAATCATACAATATCAAAATAGTCAAATTTCAGATTTTAAAAATTCGCTTTTTGATATTAGATGTTTTTTGAATTGGCTATATTTTCCATGTTTTTCGACGGATTTTCCAAAACTCTGGTTTTTTAGATAGACCAAAATTTGGTCTTTCGAGTGGTCTTAAATTTGTCTAAATCGCTTAAAAATCAAAAGTTTTGTGTCCATTTGAATTCAATAATCTTGGATTTTAAAGCGTTTTTGCTTAATTTTAACCAATTTTATATTTGTCACGTTTTGGCAATTTAGACAAAACCAAAGTCATTCGAAAGAGCAATTAATGGACAGTCTAAATAATAAGAGTTTTCAAAAATCCGTTGAAAAACAAGAAAAATATGGCCAATTCAAGAAATCATACAATATCAAAATAGTCAAATTTCAGATTTTAAAAATTCGCTTTTTGATATTAGATGTTTTTTGAATTGGCCATATTTTCCATGTTTTTCAACGGATTTTCCAAAACTCTTGTTTTTTAGATAGACCAAAATTTGGTCTTTCGAGTGGTCTTAATTTTTTCTAAATCGCTTTAAAATCAAAAGTTTTGTGTCCATTTGAATCCAATAATCTTGGATTTTTAAGTGTTTTTGCTTAATTTTAACCAATTTTATATTTGTCACAATTTTGCAATTTAGACAAAGCCAAAGTCATTCGAAAGAGCAATTAATGGACAGTCTAAATAATAAGAGTTTTCAAAAATCCGTTGAAAAACAAGAAAAATATGGCCAATTCAAGAAATCATACAATATCAAAATAGTCAAATTTCAGATTTTAAAAATTCGCTTTTTGATATTAGATGTTTTTTTGAATTGGCTATATTTTCCATGTTTTTCAACGGATTTTCCAAAACTCTTGTTTTTTAGATAGACCAAAATTTGGTCTTTCGAGTGGTCTTAATTTTGTCTAAATCGCTTTAAAATCAAAAGTTTTGTGTCCATTTGAATCCAATAATCTTGGATTTTTAAGTGTTTTTGTTTAATTTTAACCAATTTTATATTTGTCACAATTTTGCAATTTAGACAAAATCAAAGTCATTCGAAAGAGCAATTAATGGACAGTCTAAATAATAAGAGTTTTCAAAAATCCGTTGAAAAACAAGAAAAATATGGCCAATTCAAGAAACCATACAATATCAAAATAGTCAAATTTCAGATTTTAAAAATTCGCTTTTTTATAGTAGATGTTTTTTGAATTGGCTATATTTTCCATGTTTTTCAACGGATTTTCCAAAACTCTGGTTTTTTAGATAGACCAAAATTTGGACTTTCGAGTGGTCTTAATTTTGTCTAAATCGCTTTAAAATCAAAAGTTTTGTGTCCATTTGAATCCAATAATCTTGGATTTTTAAGCGTTTTTGCTTAATTTTAACCAATTTTATATTTGTCACGTTTTGGCAATTTAGACAAAACCAAAGTCATTCGAAAGAGCAATTAATGGACAGTCTAAATAATAAGAGTTTTCAAAAATCCGTTGAAAAACAAGAAAAATATGGCCAATTCAAGAAATCATACAATATCAAAATAGTCAAATTTCAGATTTTAAAAATTCGCTTTTTGATATTAGATGTTTTTTGAATTGGCTATATTTTCCATGTTTTTCAACGGATTTTCCAAAACTCTGGTTTTTTAGATAGACCAAAATTTGGACTTTCGAGTGGTCTTAATTTTGTCTAAATCGCTTTAAAATCAAAAGTTTTGTGTCCATTTGAATCCAATAATCTTGGATTTTTAAGCGTTTTTGCTTGATTTTAACCAATTTTATATTTGTCACGTTTTGGCAATTTAGACAAAACCAAAGTCATTCGAAAGAGCAATTAATGGACAGTCTAAATAATAAGAGTTTTCAAAAATCCGTTGAAAAACAAGAAAAATATGGCCAATTCAAGAAATCATACAATATCAAAATAGTCAAATTTCAGATTTTAAAAATTCGCTTTTTGATATTAGATGTTTTTTGATTTGGCCATATTTTCCATGTTTTTCAACGGATTTTCCAAAACTCTTGTTTTTTAGATAGACCAAAATTTGGTCTTTCGAATGGTCTTAATTTTTTCTAAATCGCTTTAAAATCAAAAGTTTTGTGTCCATTTGAATCCAATAATCTTGGATTTTTAAGCGTTTTTGCTTAATTTTAACCAATTAGGATAAACACGTTCGTGTTTATCCCTTTATCTAAACTCGAATTTCATCAGAAACCGTAATGTCTTTTCCAATGGACCCGCGGCGCTTGATAACTGAAATCGTCGTCGTCGTCGTCGTCGTCGTTTCCCTCTTCCCACCGTCCACTGAATTCGAATTAATACAGACAAAGGTACTTTCGAAAAAATTTGATAAGACTTCGATCAGGTACAAGAGTATCTCTAGTTAAACACAGATTTCAATAATGAAATGTTGATTAAGTATATGAAGTAATAGAAAGTAAGGTGCCTGAATGGGTTACAAAAGGGTGAAATCTTAAGCTTAGCCGAGCTTTACTAATTGCTTCAAAATGAATAAACAAAAATTTTATTTCTTAAACAGTAGAATGATAAAGAATATCCATCGAATTCGAGTTAAGGTGCCTGAATGGGTTACACAAAAGGGTGAAATCATAAGCTTAGCCGAGCTTTATTAATTGCTTCAAAATGGTAAACAAAATTTTATTTCTTAAACAGTAGAATGATAATGTATATCCATCGAATTCGAGTTAATAGAGAGACAGATGCCTGTATGGGTGACGAAAAGGGTAAAACATGTAACTAGCCGAGCTTTATTAATTGGCTTTAAATTGTTAAACAAAAATTGATTTTATTAAACAGTTGATAAGTTTTTTTAATGGCATTTTTTATCGTTAACGGAAAATTGCATTTATTGGTTCTTTTACTAGGGTAGCCCTCTTCAGCCGTCTAATTTTGACTATTATGTCATATCATGAGTATCCCATTATATTCACCCTAATTCACCGTAATTAAAAAGTTGGCATGATTTTCTTATCATTTGATTTTTTACCTCCCCGACTGAACTTTAGTTCAGGGGGAGGTGTTACACTGGTCGTGTCTGTGTAAGCGGATATCCTGTGTAAACGGAAGTCACGTGACCTAGCTCGTGGAGCCAAAAGTCTAGAGACGTAATCATACCAGCTTATCGTTCAATTCCGGGGAATTACCTCCTTTAAGCGTGGCTGCCACATTGAGTTTCAAGTGTCGTGCAAAGACATACAACAGGACGTCTCCCATTGCACATCATCGCATTCCACCATCCACTTTACGGTCGAACCTCGATGCTGAACAGCCGAAGGCGATTACAAGCAATGGGAAGTCTCCCACTGTCATAATCACCTCCGACCATCCCCGCACCAAGGTCCAACCTCCAGTTTCCGATCTCAGCGTTCCATACTAGCGAGGCGTCCCCCACTAGTACAGTTCACATCAACCTTCCACTGACTCCAAACATCGCCCCACCAATGGGTAAATTGCGTCGCCAAGCGCCTAGAGATCAAGAATCAGCAAGACATTGAAAGGGGGGCGGTTTTCCCCCTAACTTCATGGCCATCACGCACGGTTACTTCGATTAATATAGCCCTTCGAAAGGTTTATATAGTATCTTTTTGGAACGTATGCAAATTAGCCTCATGGGGTGATTTTGTTTGATATTGTTTAGGGAAATGAAACGCAATATTAATTTATATTATAATTAAAAATATTAAAATGGTTCATCTTAATCTAATTAATTAGAAAGTCGAAAAATTAATTTAAAATTCGAGATAGTTTAGAAGTTATTTGAGAATTTATGCAAAAATTTAAAGAAATTTGACCGATTAATGGCAGTTTTAGTTGGCAGCATGCGCCTAAGCTATTTTCCATATATATCATTTACTCGAAAAAGCAAAGGTATAACGGGCAGTATAGGCTTATCTCTGGTGCAAACTTGGGGTGGATTGAAGAACTTAAATAAAGGTGCGTTTACACGGGTATGGAAGATTGAAACAACATAATTTAGATAAGAGATAAGACAATAATAACTTCGATTATACTCGGTGAATTTTTAACCAGTTCAAGGGGAATTGGTGTATAAGATTTGAAGCTGAGGCGGATTTATGCATAATGTTAAACCACTTAAGAAAAATGATAGTCGTGAAAACTCTCCTCGAACAGAAGTAGAGTAGGTTTCCAGTGTATTTGTGACACGTGTAAAATCGAGTTCGCCAGCACGCGAGTATGTGTAGACCACTAAATTTGAAGTCGGAAACCTCTTTACGCATGGAAAATATCAATGTGATTTTTTTTGATATTCTTGGGAGAATCAGCTTCATGTATGGGGAAATATCGTAATCTTCTGGCAAACTTGCAAACAGTGGCGTATTTGGTTTTAATTACTGGCACGGATTTTCAAATTAATTTTTTTATAATTTTCGCGCGTTTCGCAAATGTATTTCGTGCGAAATTGTGTACATGCGCAGAGCGAACCAGGTTAACGCGGATACACACAGACCTGTTTTTACGCGTTTCACGCTCGTGAACTCATAGAAGTACCATTAGCACGCGCGAGCGAGGTGCAAACCACTCTAGAAAAATTTTGTACACCTGATTCCAGATTCATTTGATTGTCAGTGATTCCGAATCAATTCGCGTGATTCCGAATTGATTCGTGATTCGCGTGATTCCGAATCGATTCTCGTGATTCCGAATCGATTCGCGTGATTCCGAATCGATTCGCGTGATTCCGAATCGATTCGCGTGATTCCGTATCGATTCGCGTGATTCCGTATCGATTCTCGTGATTCCGAATCGATTCGCGTGATTCCGAATCGATTCGCGTGATTCCGTATCGATTCTCCTGATTCCGAATCGATTCGCGTGATTCCGAATCGATTCGCGTGATTCCGTATCGATTCTCCTGATTCCGAATCGATTCGCGTGATTCCGAATCGATTCGCGTGATTCCGTATCGATTCTCCTGATTCCGAATCGATTCGCGTGATTCCATTTAGTTTGTACACCTGATTCCAAGAGTGGTTTGCCCATTGCCCCTCGCGCGTGACCGTGAAAAGCGTGAAAATAGGTCTGTGTGAATCCGGCTTTAGTCATGCCACAATTAACAATTGACGAACTTTCTTAAACCGGATTGACATTGAAATTTCTCGTGTTTTAATAGTCATGTATGATATGGTTGACCCAAGAGTGAAATGTAGACAGAGTGAGGAAAAGAATCACGTGATTGGATCTCGTGATGACTGCTAGTTTTAGTTTCACACTTTTTCATACATGAATTTAATGTTAATCACAATTAAGTATAATAGAACCAGGCTTTTAATGCCTACTGTCGTGTATTTCCGGTAACATTTTAGCTAGTGTGGAGTCACGTAAAATGACGTTTGTTTCACAACTTGGTATATTTTTACTCAGGCCTGCCCTGTCAGAAAAAAAAAAAATATAAAAAATTTATGGTAGGGCCAAAAGAGAAACATCTATTCTTTACTCACAGCATTATCACCAAAAAACGTGTTTTTAGACGTAGGCTTATAAGGTATCTGTAGGTCGTGTAGCACCAAAAAGCGAAATTGTACGTCACAGTTCGTAGTTTAGCGTGTTATGCGGAAAGCTTATTCGTTAATTGTTTATTGAATATGTTTATTTACGGTTATATGACGATACCGAGGTCATAACTTGATTTTGATCAAATATTTTGCCTAATGACGTTACTTGGTCTACAAATACTCTAGTTTTCTTAACGCCGATATGATTTTACTGAGGGACCTTGACCTTGCTTATCTAAATTTTAATTTATTGAACGTAAAATCGTTTCATTTCTTTTGAAATCTTCGACGAAGTTTGTTCTCTAGAGATTTGACTCGTTGAAATTTTAAATTAAGTTTCATTCGTTTGAATACAATTTATTGGTAAGGAAGTAATTTTGAATTTGAATCATTTATTTGATGCGTTTATTATTTGTTTGGACATTTTTGGTATATTTTCATTGACCTGAACTCTAATTTTTATTACTGAGTTGTGACTGAAATATTAGTTTGGAAATCAAAAGGTTTTTTTTTCTGACTCATTTTTCTCTGTAGTAATTTTTACCTCCCCGACTGAACTTTAGTTCAGGGGGAGGTATTACACTCGTCGTGTCTGTGTGTCTGTCTGTCTGTCTGTCTGTCTGTCTGTGTGTCACTTCCTGTGTAAGCGGATATCCTGTGTAAACGGATATCACGTGACCGAGCTCGTGGAGCCAAAAGTCTAGAGACATTATCATACCAGCTTATCGTTCAATTCCGTTTAACGGGAATTACCTCCTTTAAGCGTGGCTGCAACATTAAGTTTCAAGTGTCGTGCAATGATTGCATATTATCACCTTCCACCATCCACTTTACGGACAGTTGAAGGCGATTATACGCAATGGGACGTCTCCCACTGTTATAATCACCTCCGACCATCTCCACACCAAGATCCAACCTCCAGTGTCCGATCTCAGCGGGCCATACTAGCGAGGCGTCCCTCACTAATATGGTCAACATCAACCTTCCACTCTCCAAACATCGCCCCACCAATGGGTAAATTAGCTTTGCATACCAAGCGCCTAGAGATCAAGAATCAGCAAGACATTGAAGGGAGGGGGTTTTCCTCCCAACTTCATGGCCACATTGCTCGATTAACAAAGCCCTTCGAAGTGTTTATATACTACCTTAATGAAGTGAATGCAAATGAGCCTTATTGTGTGATATCGTTTAGGTAAATGAAACGCAATATTAATTTATTTTATAATTAAAAATATCAAAACGGTTAAACTTAATCTAATTAATAATTCAGTTGAAAAATTAATTTAAAATTCGAGATAGTTTAGAAGATATTTAAGAAATTGTCCAAAAATTTAGTGAAATTTGACCGTTTAATACCAGTTTGAGTTGGCAACACGCGCTAAGCTGTTTTCCATATATCATTTAGTCCAAAAAGCAAAGGTATAACGGGCAGTATAGGCTAAAGCTTTCTGCAAACTTGGGGTGGATTGAAGAATCTAAATAAAGGTACGGGCATCCAAGATAGAAATGATATAAGATTTAAAGCTGAGGCGGATTGATACAAAATGTTAAACCTCTTAAGAAAAATGATAGTGGTGAAAACTCTCCTTGAACAAAAGTACAGTAGGTTTCCCGTGTTTAAAAAACAACAATTTTGAAGAAAAAATGGACATCTGATGCTGGAAAAAAAAATAGGCTTCAGTTTTCTCCACTATAAAACCAAGAAACATTTCCTATTTTTTTCATAATCGAAATAAGCCGTGTACAGTGATCTTCGAGACGAGAGGAGACGAGGCCAGACCAGACAAAAGAGAGCTATAGTGACTTAAGGGAGATAATCAACCAGCATAGAATGTTATCACCATTTGAAGTCAACAGAGCAGCGACACGGCTTTCATTTATCACAAGAAAGAGACGGCCCGGCTACGAAGATTTGAAATGTGCAAGAAGTTAGTGTTTTCGGACTCGACATATGAGATACCTACAGTCAGTAAAAGCTCGGCAGTTCTTCATACGGCCTCGTAATTGTAAACATAAAAGGAGCTATTCTAACGGTATGGAAATTAGTCTACTTTCAGTCTTTTAAGATATTTTTTTATCATAGGTGTGGAAGCTAACGTCTTGTAACCGGTTTGGAAAATAACCTCTCAACCAGCTCAATCCTTGGATTCTTCCAATGACTGGGATCACTTGTATGATGAGAATATCAGTAATGGTCCTCTATTAGCACGTCAAATCAAGAATTTCAAGACGAAAATTGTACCGGAAGTAATTACCAATCATCTACCGACAATGGGTTGTAAATGGAACATTCAGTCTACAATATTCCTTGGTTTGTCCAAGAGGAACTTGCTACCATATCTTCGTCGTTTTCATTCCTTGTCTTCCTTGCCATCCCAGACTAAATTCTTCGTCTTATCAAATCAGTGGATTATCAAAGATAATCACACAGTACAGCCTATACTCAAGTGTTAATTTATATTACAAGAACTTGTATTTTACATTTTTACTTATAAAATAAACATTTCATTTGGTGTGTCTATTAAGAAATCTATTCCCTGCCGCATATAATTATGGGGAACGCAGGACATTTCATTTGGTGTGTATATTAAAAAGTCTACCACCTGCCGCATATATATGGGTAACGCAGGACACTCTTTTGCATTCTCTGAATCCTTGAGGTTAAGGGAAAATACTTATACTCCGTAACCTATATGGGAAATAGAGAAGTGTGATTGAAATGCACGCTGTTTCTTCTACTCTTCCACTACTCTACATTTCTTTTCATCTTTTATTTTAGGTAAGGTTAGGTTAGGTTAGGTTGGGTTGGGTTGGGTTGGGTTAGGTTAGGTTAGGTTACCTTAACGTCGGGGTCGGGGAGGTTATATTTTGGTTTCCCAACTTGTTAACTTTAATAATATATCTCTTCTCGGCCTATATAAACGAGATTTGCATATTCAGTACTCACAGATGCACTGTACCAATGCGTGGTTTACGTTAGCGTTTAAAATTGTGGCAAGCCCTCTCGTTTGTGCAATGGTGACGTCTTCGATTGTTTAGGCAATCGTTTCTCACCTATATTTCGGTGATAAGAGACTCATTTCTCACGATCTTTTGGGTAGAGTACTCGAATAAACAGAGGCGATTGAATGTAAATCGCCTTACCTAGAAATGTGGCCAATATAATATAGTAAGTCACTGTAAAAACATTTCACAATGAGAGTTCTAGGGATTAAATATCACTCGAGTTGGACTTCATATCCTGCCAAGTGCTCGATTACACATGAAATTTATAGTTTAACGTTTTCAATCTCTACTTTATTTTTTAAAATACTTGAGTTTTGCGACTAGGATGTGCTTTAGATCCAATAGCTTCGTCATTACAACTAAGTAATAACGTTGCTATTAAGTAGTTGACCAATTATTGAAGTCTGTATCTAAAGCACGTCTAACTCAATTATAATAAAAAATAAAGATTTAGAATTTTAAATAGGATATACGAAACGGAAATTGATGTCGGCGAGTTAAATAAACGGCCACATACTTCTGGTCTCCAGAATTATGTTCTCATGCTGCTTTAAAGAATTGTTTCGCTTTCCATGCTCATTTTTTGTCGATGCGATTCAATATTATAAATTTAATCTCTAGCTCGGTCTAGCCCGTCCCTCTTGTAATATTTTAGGTAAGGCTAGGTTAGTTAATCCCTCGACCTCCCCCGTCCATCTGGTAATCTTTAAGGTGAGGTTAGGTTAGTTAATCCCTCTAATTAGCCAATCCCTCCAACTAGTTAATCCTTAGCTCGGGCTATTTGTAATATTTTAGGTAAGGCTAGGTTAGGTTAGTTAATTCCTCGAATTAGCCCATCGTTCCAACTAGTTAATCCCTCGGGTTACCCATTCCATCAAGTAATCTTTAAGGTTAAATTAGGATAATTAAACCATGGAAATAGCCCATCCCTCCAACTAGGTAATCCCTATAACTCGGGCTAACCCGTTCCTCTTGTAGTATTTTAGGTAAGATTAGTTTAGGTTAGTTAATCAATTGAACTAGCCCATCCCTGTTTTACAACTTAGGTAAGGTTAGGTTAGTTAATCTCTGCCTTTCGAGATTTGTACCAGGGTCTCAATTACGAATAGATTGAAGCCTCAATAAAACGCTTTAATTTTTATTCAGCATTAGTAAGAATTAAAGTTCAATAAACCTATAAAGCAAAATAGTGAAATGTGGAAAAGGTGTATATTTTTGGAGAAAAAAGGACAGAAATTATACAAAAAAGAGGTTGCTTCGCACCCTTAAAAAACTCTTTATCTAACTCGAATCAAACCCGTGAAGGGACAGACATTATTATTTAGAGAAAGAGCAATTTCATATCTTTAAAATTATAGTTAGTAGATTTAGTCTACTACTTCAAAGATTTTATTACTATTATATATTTTCCAAAAAACGGATAAAGACGACCTAGTTAACCATCCTCTCCCATTGATGTTTATTTTAAATTCTATCAGTATCACTAATAAAATTAGCTAAAGATGGAGTTCCTTTAATGTATATATATTTATCATTAGTCCTAGGTCGTCTTTATCCGTTTTTTGGAAAATATATGATAGTAATAAAATCTTTGAAGTAGTAGACTAAATCTACTAACTATAATTTTAAAGATATGAAATTGCTCTTTCTCTAACAAATAATTTCTGTCCCTTCACGGGTTTGATTCGAGTTAGATAAAGAGTTTTTTAAGGGTGCGAAGCAACCTCTTTTTTGTATAATTTTATATTTGTCACGTTTTGGCAATTTAGACAAAACCAAAGTCATTCGAAAGAGCAATTAATGGACAGTCTAAATAATAAGAGTTTTCAAAAATCCGTTGAAAAACAAGAAAAATATGGCCAATTCAAGAAATCATACAATATCAAAATAGTCAAATTTCAGATTTTAAAAATTCGCTTTTTGATATTAGATGTTTTTTGAATTGGCCATATTTTCCATGTTTTTCAACGGATTTTCCAAAACTCTTGTTTTTTAGATAGACCAAAATTTGGTCTTTCGAATGGTCTTAATTTTTTCTAAATCGCTTTAAAATCAAAAGTTTTGTGTCCATTTGAATCCAATAATCTTGGATTTTTAAGTGTTTTTGCTTAATTTTAACCAATTTTATATTTGTCACAATTTTGCAATTTAGACAAAACTAAAGTCATTCGAAAGAGCAATTAATGGACAGTCTAAATAATAAGAGTTTTCAAAAATCCGTTGAAAAACAAGAAAAATATGGCCAATTCAAGAAACCATACAATATCAAAATAGTCAAATTTCAGATTTTAAAAATTCGCTTTTTTATAGTAGATGTTTTTTGAATTGGCTATATTTTCCATGTTTTTCAACGGATTTTCCAAAACTCTGGTTTTTTAGATAGACCAAAATTTGGACTTTCGAGTGGTCTTAATTTTGTCTAAATCGCTTTAAAATCAAAAGTTTTGTGTCCATTTGAATCCAATAATCTTGGATTTTTAAGCGTTTTTGCTTAATTTTAACCAATTTTATATTTGTCACGTTTTGGCAATTTAGACAAAACCAAAGTCATTCGAAAGAGCAATTAATGGACAGTCTAAATAATAAGAGTTTTCAAAAATCCGTTGAAAAACAAGAAAAATATGGCCAATTCAAGAAATCATACAATATCAAAAAAGTCAAATTTCAGATTTTAAAAATTCGCTTTTTGATATTAGATGTTTTTTGAATTGGCCATATTTTCCATGTTTTTCGACGGATTTTCCAAAACTCTTGTTTTTTAGATAGACCTAAATTTGGTCTTTCGAGTGGTCTTAATTTTGTCTAAATCGCTTTAAAATCAAAAGTTTTGTGTCCATTTGAATCCAATAATCTTGGATTTTTAAGTGTTTTTGCTTAATTTTAACCAATTTTATATTTGTCACAATTTTGCAATTTAGACAAAACTAAAGTCATTCGAAAGAGCAATTAATGGACAGTCTAAATAATAAGAGTTTTCAAAAATCCGTTGAAAAACAAGAAAAATATGGCCAATTCAAGAAACCATACAATATCAAAATAGTCAAATTTCAGATTTTAAAAAGTTCGCTTTTTGATAGTAGATGTTTTTTGAATTGGCTATATTTTCCATGTTTTTCAACGGATTTTCCAAAACTCTGGTTTTTTAGATAGACCAAAATTTGGTCTTTCGAGTGGTCTTAATTTTGTCTAAATCGCTTTAAAATCAAAAGTTTTGTGTCCATTTGAATCCAATAATCTTGGATTTTTAAGTGTTTTTGCTTAATTTTAACCAATTTTATATTTGTCACAATTTTGCAATTTAGACAAAGCCAAAGTCATTCGAAAGAGCAATTAATGGACAGTCTAAATAATAAGAGTTTTCAAAAATCCGTTGAAAAACAAGAAAAATATGGCCAATTCAAGAAATCATACAATATCAAAATAGTCAAATTTCAGATTTTAAAAATTCGCTTTTTGATATTAGATGTTTTTTTGAATTGGCTATATTTTCCATGTTTTTCAACGGATTTTCCAAAACTCTTGTTTTTTAGATAGACCAAAATTTGGTCTTTCGAGTGGTCTTAATTTTGTCTAAATCGCTTTAAAATCAAAAGTTTTGTGTCCATTTGAATCCAATAATCTTGGATTTTTAAGTGTTTTTGTTTAATTTTAACCAATTTTATATTTGTCACAATTTTGCAATTTAGACAAAATCAAAGTCATTCGAAAGAGCAATTAATGGACAGTCTAAATAATAAGAGTTTTCAAAAATCCGTTGAAAAACAAGAAAAATATGGCCAATTCAAGAAACCATACAATATCAAAATAGTCAAATTTCAGATTTTAAAAATTCGCTTTTTTATAGTAGATGTTTTTTGAATTGGCTATATTTTCCATGTTTTTCAACGGATTTTCCAAAACTCTGGTTTTTTAGATAGACCAAAATTTGGACTTTCGAGTGGTCTTAATTTTGTCTAAATCGCTTTAAAATCAAAAGTTTTGTGTCCATTTGAATCCAATAATCTTGGATTTTTAAGCGTTTTTGCTTAATTTTAACCAATTTTATATTTGTCACGTTTTGGCAATTTAGACAAAACCAAAGTCATTCGAAAGAGCAATTAATGGACAGTCTAAATAATAAGAGTTTTCAAAAATCCGTTGAAAAACAAGAAAAATATGGCCAATTCAAGAAATCATACAATATCAAAATAGTCAAATTTCAGATTTTAAAAATTCGCTTTTTGATATTAGATGTTTTTTGAATTGGCCATATTTTCCATGTTTTTCAACGGATTTTCCAAAACTCTTGTTTTTTAGATAGACCAAAATTTGGTCTTTCGAATGGTCTTAATTTTTTCTAAATCGCTTTAAAATCAAAAGTTTTGTGTCCATTTGAATCCAATAATCTTGGATTTTTAAGTGTTTTTGCAAAATTTTAACCAATTTTATATTTGTCACAATTTTGCAATTTAGACAAAACCAAAGTCATTCGAAAGAGCAATTAATGGACAGTCTAAATAATAAGAGTTTTCAAAAATCCGTTGAAAAACAAGAAAAATATGGCCAATTCAAGAAATCATACAATATCAAAATAGTCAAATTTCAGATTTTAAAAATTCGCTTTTTGATATTAGATGTTTTTTTGAATTGGCTATATTTTCCATGTTTTTCAATGGATTTTCCAAAACTCTTGTTTTTTAGATAGACCAAAATTTGGTCTTTCGAGTGGTCTTAATTTTGTCTAAATCGCTTTAAAATCAAAAGTTTTGTGTCCATTTGAATCCAATAATCTTGGATTTTTAAGTGTTTTTGTTTAATTTTAACCAATTTTATATTTGTCACAATTTTGCAATTTAGACAAAATCAAAGTCATTCGAAAGAGCAATTAATGGACAGTCTAAATAATAAGAGTTTTCAAAAATCCGTTGAAAAACAAGAAAAATATGGCCAATTAAGAAACCATACAATATCAAACTAGTCAAATTTCAGATTTTAAAAATTCGCTTTTTTATAGTAGATGTTTTTTGAATTGGCTATATTTTCCATGTTTTTCAACGGATTTTCCAAAACTCTGGTTTTTTAGATAGACCAAAATTTGGTCTTTCGAGTGGTCTTAATTTTGTCTAAATCGCTTTAAAATTAAAAGTTTTGTGTCCATTTGAATCCAATAATCTTGGATTTTTAAGCGTTTTTGCTTAATTTTAACCAATTTTATATTTGTCACGTTTTGGCAATTTAGACAAAACCAAAGTCATTCGAAAGAGCAATTAATGGACAGTCTAAATAATAAGAGTTTTCAAAAATCCGTTGAAAAAAAAGAAAAATATGGCCAATTCAAGAAATCATACAATATCAAAATAGTCAAATTTCAGATTTTAAAAATTCGCTTTTTGATAGTAGATGTTTCTTGAATTGGCTATATTTTCCATGTTTTTCAACGGATTTTCCAAAACTCTGGTGTTTTAGATAGACCAAAATTTGGTCTTTCGAGTGGTCTTAATTTTGTCTAAATCGCTTTAAAATCAAAAGTTTTGTGTCCATTTGAATCCAATAATCTTGGATTTTTAAGTGTTTTTGCTTAATTTTAACCAATTTTATATTTGTCACAATTTTGCAATTTAGACAAAACCAAAGTCATTCGAAAGAGCAATTAATGGACAGTCTAAATAATAAGAGTTTTCAAAAATCCGTTGAAAAACAAGAAAAATATGGCCAATTCAAGAAATCATACAATATCAAAATAGTCAAATTTCAGATTTTAAAAATTCGCTTTTTGATATTAGATGTTTTTTTGAATTGGCTATTTTTCCATGTTTTTCAACGGATTTTCCAAAACTCTTGTTTTTTAGATAGACCTAAATTTGGTCTTTCGAGTGGTCTTAATTTTGTCTAAATCGCTTTAAAATCAAAAGTTTTGTGTCCATTTGAATCCAATAATCTTGGATTTTTAAGTGTTTTGGCTTAATTTTAAACAATTTTATATTTGTCACAATTTTGCAATTTAGACAAAACCAAAGTCATTCGAAAGAGCAATTAATGGACAGTCTAAATAATAAGAGTTTTCAAAAATCCGTTGAAAAACAAGAAAAATATGGCCAATTCAAGAAATCATACAATATCAAAAAAGTCAAATTTCAGATTTTAAAAATTCGCTTTTTGATATTAGATGTTTTTTGAATTGGCCATATTTTCCATGTTTTTCGACGGATTTTCCAAAACTCTTGTTTTTTAGATAGACCAATATTTGCTCTTTCGAGTGGTCTTAATTTTGTCTAAATCGCTTAAAAATCAAAAGTTTTGTGTCCATTTGAATTCAATAAACTTGGATTTTTAAGCGTTTTTGCTTAATTTTAACCAATTTTATATTTGTCTCGTTTTGGCAATTTAGACAAAACCAAAGTCATTCGAAAGAGCAATTAATGGAAAGTCTAAATAATAAGAGTTTTCAAAAATCCGTTGAAAAACAAGAAAAATATGGCCAATTCAAGAAACCATACAATATCAAAATAGTCAAATTTCAGATTTTAAAAATTCGCTTTTTTATAGTAGAGGTTTTTTGAATTGGCTATATTTTCCATGTTTTTCAACGGATTTTCCAAAACTCTGGTTTTTTAGATAGACCAAAATTTGGACTTTCGAGTGGTCTTAATTTTGTCTAAATCGCTTTAAAATCAAAAGTTTTGTGTCCATTTGAATCCAATAATCTTGGATTTTTAAGCGTTTTTGCTTAATTTTAACCAATTTTATATTTGTCACGTTTTGGCAATTTAGACAAAACCAAAGTCATTCGAAAGAGCAATTAATGGACAGTCTAAATAATAAGAGTTTTCAAAAATCCGTTGAAAAACAAGAAAAATATGGCCAATTCAAGAAATCATACAATATCAAAATAGTCAAATTTCAGATTTTAAAAATTCGCTTTTTGATATTAGATGTTTTTTGAATTGGCCATATTTTCCATGTTTTTCAACGGATTTTCCAAAACTCTTGTTTTTTAGATAGACCAATATTTGCTCTTTCGAGTGGTCTTAATTTTGTCTAAATCGCTTTAAAATCAAAAGTTTTGTGTCCATTTGAATCCAATAATCTTGGATTTTTAAGTGTTTTTGTTTAATTTTAACCAATTTTATATTTGTCACAATTTTGCAATTTAGACAAAATCAAAGTCATTCGAAAGAGCAATTAATGGACAGTCTAAATAATAAGAGTTTTCAAAAATCCGTTGAAAAACAAGAAAAATATGGCCAATTAAGAAACCATACAATATCAAACTAGTCAAATTTCAGATTTTAAAAATTCGCTTTTTTATAGTAGATGTTTTTTGAATTGGCTATATTTTCCATGTTTTTCAACGGATTTTCCAAAACTCTGGTTTTTTAGATAGACCAAAATTTGGTCTTTCGAGTGGTCTTAATTTTGTCTAAATCGCTTTAAAATTAAAAGTTTTGTGTCCATTTGAATCCAATAATCTTGGATTTTTAAGCGTTTTTGCTTAATTTTAACCAATTTTATATTTGTCACGTTTTGGCAATTTAGACAAAACCAAAGTCATTCGAAAGAGCAATTAATGGACAGTCTAAATAATAAGAGTTTTCAAAAATCCGTTGAAAAAAAAGAAAAATATGGCCAATTCAAGAAATCATACAATATCAAAATAGTCAAATTTCAGATTTTAAAAATTCGCTTTTTGATAGTAGATGTTTCTTGAATTGGCTATATTTTCCATGTTTTTCAACGGATTTTCCAAAACTCTGGTGTTTTAGATAGACCAAAATTTGGTCTTTCGAGTGGTCTTAATTTTGTCTAAATCGCTTTAAAATCAAAAGTTTTGTGTCCATTTGAATCCAATAATCTTGGATTTTTAAGTGTTTTTGCTTAATTTTAACCAATTTTATATTTGTCACAATTTTGCAATTTAGACAAAACCAAAGTCATTCGAAAGAGCAATTAATGGACAGTCTAAATAATAAGAGTTTTCAAAAATCCGTTGAAAAACAAGAAAAATATGGCCAATTCAAGAAATCATACAATATCAAAATAGTCAAATTTCAGATTTTAAAAATTCGCTTTTTGATATTAGATGTTTTTTTGAATTGGCTATATTTTCCATGTTTTTCAACGGATTTTCCAAAACTCTTGTTTTTTAGATAGACCTAAATTTGGTCTTTCGAGTGGTCTTAATTTTGTCTAAATCGCTTTAAAATCAAAAGTTTTGTGTCCATTTGAATCCAATAATCTTGGATTTTTAAGTGTTTTGGCTTAATTTTAAACAATTTTATATTTGTCACAATTTTGCAATTTAGACAAAACCAAAGTCATTCGAAAGAGCAATTAATGGACAGTCTAAATAATAAGAGTTTTCAAAAATCCGTTGAAAAACAAGAAAAATATGGCCAATTCAAGAAATCATACAATATCAAAAAAGTCAAATTTCAGATTTTAAAAATTCGCTTTTTGATATTAGATGTTTTTTGAATTGGCCATATTTTCCATGTTTTTCGACGGATTTTCCAAAACTCTTGTTTTTTAGATAGACCAATATTTGCTCTTTCGAGTGGTCTTAATTTTGTCTAAATCGCTTAAAAATCAAAAGTTTTGTGTCCATTTGAATTCAATAAACTTGGATTTTTAAGCGTTTTTGCTTAATTTTAACCAATTTTATATTTGTCTCGTTTTGGCAATTTAGACAAAACCAAAGTCATTCGAAAGAGCAATTAATGGAAAGTCTAAATAATAAGAGTTTTCAAAAATCCGTTGAAAAACAAGAAAAATATGGCCAATTCAAGAAACCATACAATATCAAAATAGTCAAATTTCAGATTTTAAAAATTCGCTTTTTTATAGTAGATGTTTTTTGAATTGGCTATATTTTCCATGTTTTTCAACGGATTTTCCAAAACTCTGGTTTTTTAGATAGACCAAAATTTGGACTTTCGAGTGGTCTTAATTTTGTCTAAATCGCTTTAAAATTAAAAGTTTTGTGTCCATTTGAATCCAATAATCTTGGATTTTTAAGCGTTTTTGCTTAATTTTAACCAATTTTATATTTGTCACGTTTTGGCAATTTAGACAAAACCAAAGTCATTCGAAAGAGCAATTAATGGACAGTCTAAATAATAAGAGTTTTCAAAAATCCGTTGAAAAAAAAGAAAAATATGGCCAATTCAAGAAATCATACAATATCAAAATAGTCAAATTTCAGATTTTAAAAATTCGCTTTTTGATAGTAGATGTTTCTTGAATTGGCTATATTTTCCATGTTTTTCAACGGATTTTCCAAAACTCTGGTGTTTTAGATAGACCAAAATTTGGTCTTTCGAGTGGTCTTAATTTTGTCTAAATCGCTTTAAAATCAAAAGTTTTGTGTCCATTTGAATCCAATAATCTTGGATTTTTAAGTGTTTTTGCTTAATTTTAACCAATTTTATATTTGTCACAATTTTGCAATTTAGACAAAACCAAAGTCATTCGAAAGAGCAATTAATGGACAGTCTAAATAATAAGAGTTTTCAAAAATCCGTTGAAAAACAAGAAAAATATGGCCAATTCAAGAAATCATACAATATCAAAATAGTCAAATTTCAGATTTTAAAAATTCGCTTTTTGATATTAGATGTTTTTTTGAATTGGCTATATTTTCCATGTTTTTCAACGGATTTTCCAAAACTCTTGTTTTTTAGATAGACCTAAATTTGGTCTTTCGAGTGGTCTTAATTTTGTCTAAATCGCTTTAAAATCAAAAGTTTTGTGTCCATTTGAATCCAATAATCTTGGATTTTTAAGTGTTTTGGCTTAATTTTAAACAATTTTATATTTGTCACAATTTTGCAATTTAGACAAAACCAAAGTCATTCGAAAGAGCAATTAATGGACAGTCTAAATAATAAGAGTTTTCAAAAATCCGTTGAAAAACAAGAAAAATATGGCCAATTCAAGAAATCATACAATATCAAAAAAGTCAAATTTCAGATTTTAAAAATTCGCTTTTTGATATTAGATGTTTTTTGAATTGGCCATATTTTCCATGTTTTTCGACGGATTTTCCAAAACTCTTGTTTTTTAGATAGACCAATATTTGCTCTTTCGAGTGGTCTTAATTTTGTCTAAATCGCTTAAAAATCAAAAGTTTTGTGTCCATTTGAATTCAATAAACTTGGATTTTTAAGCGTTTTTGCTTAATTTTAACCAATTTTATATTTGTCTCGTTTTGGCAATTTAGACAAAACCAAAGTCATTCGAAAGAGCAATTAATGGAAAGTCTAAATAATAAGAGTTTTCAAAAATCCGTTGAAAAACAAGAAAAATATGGCCAATTCAAGAAACCATACAATATCAAAATAGTCAAATTTCAGATTTTAAAAATTCGCTTTTTTATAGTAGATGTTTTTTGAATTGGCTATATTTTCCATGTTTTTCAACGGATTTTCCAAAACTCTGGTTTTTTAGATAGACCAAAATTTGGACTTTCGAGTGGTCTTAATTTTGTCTAAATCGCTTTAAAATCAAAAGTTTTGTGTCCATTTGAATCCAATAATCTTGGATTTTTAAGCGTTTTTGCTTAATTTTAACCAATTTTATATTTGTCACGTTTTGGCAATTTAGACAAAACCAAAGTCATTCGAAAGAGCAATTAATGGACAGTCTAAATAATAAGAGTTTTCAAAAATCCGTTGAAAAACAAGAAAAATATGGCCAATTCAAGAAATCATACAATATCAAAATAGTCAAATTTCAGATTTTAAAAATTCGCTTTTTGATATTAGATGTTTTTTGAATTGGCCATATTTTCCATGTTTTTCAACGGATTTTCCAAAACTCTTGTTTTTTAGATAGACCAAAATTTGGTCTTTCGAATGGTCTTAATTTTTTCTAAATCGCTTTAAAATCAAAAGTTTTGTGTCCATTTGAATCCAATAATCTTGGATTTTTAAGTGTTTTTGCTTAATTTTAACCAATTTTATATTTGTCACAATTTTGCAATTTAGACAAAACTAAAGTCATTCGAAAGAGCAATTAATGGACAGTCTAAATAATAAGAGTTTTCAAAAATCCGTTGAAAAACAAGAAAAATATGGCCAATTCAAGAAACCATACAATATCAAAATAGTCAAATTTCAGATTTTAAAAAGTTCGCTTTTTGATAGTAGATGTTTTTTGAATTGGCTATATTTTCCATGTTTTTCAACGGATTTTCCAAAACTCTGGTTTTTTAGATAGACCAAAATTTGGTCTTTCGAGTGGTCTTAATTTTGTCTAAATCGCTTTAAAATCAAAAGTTTTGTGTCCATTTGAATCCAATAATCTTGGATTTTTAAGTGTTTTTGCTTAATTTTAACCAATTTTATATTTGTCACAATTTTGCAATTTAGACAAAACCAAAGTCATTGGAAAGAGCAATTAATGGACAGTCTGAATAATAAGAGTTTTCAAAAATCCGTTGAAAAACAAGAAAAATATGGCCAATTCAAGAAATCATACAATATCAAAATAGTCAAATTTCAGATTTTAAAAATTCGCTTTTTGATATTAGATGTTTTTTGAATTGGCCATATTTTCCATGTTTTTCAACGGATTTTCCAAAACTCTTGTTTTTTAGATAGACCAAAATTTGGTCTTTCGAGTGGTCTTAATTTTTTCTAAATCGCTTTAAAATCAAAAGTTTTGTGTCCATTTGAATCCAATAATCTTGGATTTTTAAGTGTTTTTGCTTAATTTTAACCAATTTTATATTTGTCACAATTTTGCAATTTAGACAAAGCCAAAGTCATTCGAAAGAGCAATTAATGGACAGTCTAAATAATAAGAGTTTTCAAAAATCCGTTGAAAAACAAGAAAAATATGGCCAATTCAAGAAATCATACAATATCAAAATAGTCAAATTTCAGATTTTAAAAATTCGCTTTTTGATATTAGATGTTTTTTTGAATTGGCTATATTTTCCATGTTTTTCAACGGATTTTCCAAAACTCTTGTTTTTTAGATAGACCAAAATTTGGTCTTTCGAGTGGTCTTAATTTTGTCTAAATCGCTTTAAAATCAAAAGTTTTGTGTCCATTTGAATCCAATAATCTTGGATTTTTAAGTGTTTTTGTTTAATTTTAACCAATTTTATATTTGTCACAATTTTGCAATTTAGACAAAATCAAAGTCATTCGAAAGAGCAATTAATGGACAGTCTAAATAATAAGAGTTTTCAAAAATCCGTTGAAAAACAAGAAAAATATGGCCAATTCAAGAAACCATACAATATCAAAATAGTCAAATTTCAGATTTTAAAAATTCGCTTTTTTATAGTAGATGTTTTTTGAATTGGCTATATTTTCCATGTTTTTCAACGGATTTTCCAAAACTCTGGTTTTTTAGATAGACCAAAATTTGGACTTTCGAGTGGTCTTAATTTTGTCTAAATCGCTTTAAAATCAAAAGTTTTGTGTCCATTTGAATCCAATAATCTTGGATTTTTAAGCGTTTTTGCTTAATTTTAACCAATTTTATATTTGTCACGTTTTGGCAATTTAGACAAAACCAAAGTCATTCGAAAGAGCAATTAATGGACAGTCTAAATAATAAGAGTTTTCAAAAATCCGTTGAAAAACAAGAAAAATATGGCCAATTCAAGAAATCATACAATATCAAAATAGTCAAATTTCATATTTTAAAAATTCGCTTTTTGATATTAGATGTTTTTTGAATTGGCCATATTTTCCATGTTTTTCAACGGATTTTCCAAAACTCTTGTTTTTTAGATAGACCAAAATTTGGTCTTTCGAATGGTCTTAATTTTTTCTAAATCGCTTTAAAATCAAAAGTTTTGTGTCCATTTGAATCCAATAATCTTGGATTTTTAAGTGTTTTTGCTTAATTTTAACCAATTTTATATTTGTCACAATTTTGCAATTTAGACAAAACCAAAGTCATTCGAAAGAGCAATTAATGGACAGTCTAAATAATAAGAGTTTTCAAAAATCCGTTGAAAAACAAGAAAAATATGGCCAATTCAAGAAATCATACAATATCAAAATAGTCAAATTTCAGATTTTAAAAATTCGCTTTTTGATATTAGATGTTTTTTTGAATTGGCTATATTTTCCATGTTTTTCAATGGATTTTCCAAAACTCTTGTTTTTTAGATAGACCAAAATTTGGTCTTTCGAGTGGTCTTAATTTTGTCTAAATCGCTTTAAAATCAAAAGTTTTGTGTCCATTTGAATCCAATAATCTTGGATTTTTAAGTGTTTTTGTTTAATTTTAACCAATTTTATATTTGTCACAATTTTGCAATTTAGACAAAATCAAAGTCATTCGAAAGAGCAATTAATGGACAGTCTAAATAATAAGAGTTTTCAAAAATCCGTTGAAAAACAAGAAAAATATGGCCAATTAAGAAACCATACAATATCAAACTAGTCAAATTTCAGATTTTAAAAATTCGCTTTTTTATAGTAGATGTTTTTTGAATTGGCTATATTTTCCATGTTTTTCAACGGATTTTCCAAAACTCTGGTTTTTTAGATAGACCAAAATTTGGTCTTTCGAGTGGTCTTAATTTTGTCTAAATCGCTTTAAAATTAAAAGTTTTGTGTCCATTTGAATCCAATAATCTTGGATTTTTAAGCGTTTTTGCTTAATTTTAACCAATTTTATATTTGTCACGTTTTGGCAATTTAGACAAAACCAAAGTCATTCGAAAGAGCAATTAATGGACAGTCTAAATAATAAGAGTTTTCAAAAATCCGTTGAAAAAAAAGAAAAATATGGCCAATTCAAGAAATCATACAATATCAAAATAGTCAAATTTCAGATTTTAAAAATTCGCTTTTTGATAGTAGATGTTTCTTGAATTGGCTATATTTTCCATGTTTTTCAACGGATTTTCCAAAACTCTGGTGTTTTAGATAGACCAAAATTTGGTCTTTCGAGTGGTCTTAATTTTGTCTAAATCGCTTTAAAATCAAAAGTTTTGTGTCCATTTGAATCCAATAATCTTGGATTTTTAAGTGTTTTTGCTTAATTTTAACCAATTTTATATTTGTCACAATTTTGCAATTTAGACAAAACCAAAGTCATTCGAAAGAGCAATTAATGGACAGTCTAAATAATAAGAGTTTTCAAAAATCCGTTGAAAAACAAGAAAAATATGGCCAATTCAAGAAATCATACAATATCAAAATAGTCAAATTTCAGATTTTAAAAATTCGCTTTTTGATATTAGATGTTTTTTTGAATTGGCTATATTTTCCATGTTTTTCAACGGATTTTCCAAAACTCTTGTTTTTTAGATAGACCTAAATTTGGTCTTTCGAGTGGTCTTAATTTTGTCTAAATCGCTTTAAAATCAAAAGTTTTGTGTCCATTTGAATCCAATAATCTTAGATTTTTAAGTGTTTTGGCTTAATTTTAAACAATTTTATATTTGTCACAATTTTGCAATTTAGACAAAACCAAAGTCATTCGAAAGAGCAATTAATGGACAGTCTAAATAATAAGAGTTTTCAAAAATCCGTTGAAAAACAAGAAAAATATGGCCAATTCAAGAAATCATACAATATCAAAAAAGTCAAATTTCAGATTTTAAAAATTCGCTTTTTGATATTAGATGTTTTTTGAATTGGCCATATTTTCCATGTTTTTCGACGGATTTTCCAAAACTCTTGTTTTTTAGATAGACCAATATTTGCTCTTTCGAGTGGTCTTAATTTTGTCTAAATCGCTTAAAAATCAAAAGTTTTGTGTCCATTTGAATTCAATAAACTTGGATTTTTAAGCGTTTTTGCTTAATTTTAACCAATTTTATATTTGTCTCGTTTTGGCAATTTAGACAAAACCAAAGTCATTCGAAAGAGCAATTAATGGAAAGTCTAAATAATAAGAGTTTTCAAAAATCCGTTGAAAAACAAGAAAAATATGGCCAATTCAAGAAATCATACAATATCAAAATAGTCAAATTTCAGATTTTAAAAATTCGCTTTTTGATATTAGATGTTTTTTGAACTGGGCATATTTTCCATTTTTTCAACGGATTTTCCAAAACTCTTGTTTTTTAGATAGACTAAAATTTGGTCTTTCGAGTGGTCTTAATTTTGTCTAAATCGCTTTAAAATCAAAAGTTTTGTGTCCATTTGAATCCAATAATCTTGGATTTTTAAGTGTTTTTGCTTAATTTTAACCAATTTTATATTTGTCACAATTTTGCAATTTAGACAAAACCAAAGTCATTCGAAAGAGCAATTAATGGACAGTCTAAATAATAAGAGTTTTCAAAAATCCGTTGAAAAACAAGAAAAATATGGCCAATTCAAGAAATCATACAATATCAAAAAAGTCAAATTTCAGATTTTAAAAATTCGCTTTTTGATATTAGATGTTTTTTGAATTGGCCATATTTTCCATGTTTTTCGACGGATTTTCCAAAACTCTTGTTTTTTAGATAGACCTAAATTTGGTCTTTCGAGTGGTCTTAATTTTGTCTAAATCGCTTTAAAATCAAAAGTTTTGTGTCCATTTGAATCCAATAATCTTGGATTTTTAAGTGTTTTGGCTTAATTTTAAACAATTTTATATTTGTCACAATTTTGCAATTTAGACAAAACCAAAGTCATTCGAAAGAGCAATTAATGGACAGTCTAAATAATAAGAGTTTTCAAAAATCCGTTGAAAAACAAGAAAAATATGGCCAATTCAAGAAATCATACAATATCAAAAAAGTCAAATTTCAGATTTTAAAAATTCGCTTTTTGATATTAGATGTTTTTTGAATTGGCCATATTTTCCATGTTTTTCGACGGATTTTCCAAAACTCTTGTTTTTTAGATAGACCAATATTTGCTCTTTCGAGTGGTCTTAATTTTGTCTAAATCGCTTAAAAATCAAAAGTTTTGTGTCCATTTGAATTCAATAAACTTGGATTTTTAAGCGTTTTTGCTTAATTTTAACCAATTTTATATTTGTCACGTTTTGGCAATTTAGACAAAACCAAAGTCATTCGAAAGAGCAATTAATGGAAAGTCTAAATAATAAGAGTTTTCAAAAATCCGTTGAAAAACAAGAAAAATATGGCCAATTCAAGAAATCATACAATATCAAAATAGTCAAATTTCAGATTTTAAAAATTCGCTTTTTGATATTAGATGTTTTTTGAATTGGCCATATTTTCCATGTTTTTCGACGGATTTTCCAAAACTCTTGTTTGTTAGATAGACCAATATTTGCTCTTTCGAGTGGTCTTAATTTTGTCTAAATCGCTTAAAAATCAAAAGTTTTGTGTCCATTTGAATTCAATAAACTTGGATTTTTAAGCGTTTTTGCTTAATTTTAACCAATTTTATATTTGTCACGTTTTGGCAATTTAGACAAAACCAAAGTCATTCGAAAGAGCAATTAATGGAAAGTCTAAATAATAAGAGTTTTCAAAAATCCGTTGAAAAACAAGAAAAATATGGCCAATTCAAGAAATCATACAATATCAAAATAGTCAAATTTCAGATTTTAAAAATTCGCTTTTTGATAGTAGATGTTTCTTGAATTGGCTATATTTTCCATGTTTTTCAACGGATTTTCCAAAACTCTGGTTTTTTAGATAGACCAAAATTTGGTCTTTCGAGTGGTCTTAATTTTGTCTAAATCGCTTTAAAATCAAAAGTTTTGTGTCCATTTGAATCCAATAATCTTGGATTTTTAAGTGTTTTTGCTTAATTTTAACCAATTTTATATTTGTCACAATTTTGCAATTTAGACAAAACCAAAGTCATTCGAAAGAGCAATTAATGGACAGTCTAAATAATAAGAGTTTTCAAAAATCCGTTGAAAAACAAGAAAAATATGGCCAATTCAAGAAATCATACAATATCAAAATAGTCAAATTTCAGATTTTAAAAATTCGCTTTTTGATATTAGATGTTTTTTTGAATTGGCTATATTTTCCATGTTTTTCAACGGATTTTCCAAAACTCTTGTTTTTTAGATAGACCTAAATTTGGTCTTTCGAGTGGTCTTAATTTTGTCTAAATCGCTTTAAAATCAAAAGTTTTGTGTCCATTTGAATCCAATAATCTTGGATTTTTAAGTGTTTTGGCTTAATTTTAAACAATTTTATATTTGTCACAATTTTGCAATTTAGACAAAACCAAAGTCATTCGAAAGAGCAATTAATGGACAGTCTAAATAATAAGAGTTTTCAAAAATCCGTTGAAAAACAAGAAAAATATGGCCAATTCAAGAAATCATACAATATCAAAAAAGTCAAATTTCAGATTTTAAAAATTCGCTTTTTGATATTAGATGTTTTTTGAATTGGCCATATTTTCCATGTTTTTCGACGGATTTTCCAAAACTCTTGTTTTTTAGATAGACCAATATTTGCTCTTTCGAGTGGTCTTAATTTTGTCTAAATCGCTTAAAAATCAAAAGTTTTGTGTCCATTTGAATTCAATAAACTTGGATTTTTAAGCGTTTTTGCTTAATTTTAACCAATTTTATATTTGTCACGTTTTGGCAATTTAGACAAAACCAAAGTCATTCGAAAGAGCAATTAATGGAAAGTCTAAATAATAAGAGTTTTCAAAAATCCGTTGAAAAACAAGAAAAATATGGCCAATTCAAGAAATCATACAATATCAAAATAGTCAAATTTCAGATTTTAAAAATTCGCTTTTTGATATTAGATGTTTTTTGAATTGGCCATATTTTCCATGTTTTTCGACGGATTTTCCAAAACTCTTGTTTGTTAGATAGACCAATATTTGCTCTTTCGAGTGGTCTTAATTTTGTCTAAATCGCTTAAAAATCAAAAGTTTTGTGTCCATTTGAATCCAATAATCTTGGATTTTTAAGTGTTTTTGCTTAATTTTAACCAATTTTATATTTGTCACAATTTTGCAATTTAGACAAAACCAAAGTCATTCGAAAGAGCAATTAATGGACAGTCTAAATAATAAGAGTTTTCAAAAATCCGTTGAAAAACAAGAAAAATATGGCCAATTCAAGAAATCATACAATATCAAAATAGTCAAATTTCAGATTTTAAAAATTCGCTTTTTGATATTAGATGTTTTTTTGAATTGGCTATATTTTCCATGTTTTTCAACGGATTTTCCAAAACTCTTGTTTTTTAGATAGACCTAAATTTGGTCTTTCGAGTGGTCTTAATTTTGTCTAAATCGCTTTAAAATCAAAAGTTTTGTGTCCATTTGAATCCAATAATCTTGGATTTTTAAGTGTTTTGGCTTAATTTTAAACAATTTTATATTTGTCACAATTTTGCAATTTAGACAAAACCAAAGTCATTCGAAAGAGCAATTAATGGACAGTCTAAATAATAAGAGTTTTCAAAAATCCGTTGAAAAACAAGAAAAATATGGCCAATTCAAGAAATCATACAATATCAAAAAAGTCAAATTTCAGATTTTAAAAATTCGCTTTTTGATATTAGATGTTTTTTGAATTGGCCATATTTTCCATGTTTTTCGACGGATTTTCCAAAACTCTTGTTTTTTAGATAGACCAATATTTGCTCTTTCGAGTGGTCTTAATTTTGTCTAAATCGCTTAAAAATCAAAAGTTTTGTGTCCATTTGAATTCAATAAACTTGGATTTTTAAGCGTTTTGGCTTAATTTTAACCAATTTTATATTTGTCACGTTTTGGCAATTTAGACAAAACCAAAGTCATTCGAAAGAGCAATTAATGGAAAGTCTAAATAATAAGAGTTTTCAAAAATCCGTTGAAAAACAAGAAAAATATGGCCAATTCAAGAAATCATACAATATCAAAATAGTCAAATTTCAGATTTTAAAAATTCGCTTTTTGATATTAGATGTTTTTTGAATTGGCCATATTTTCCATGTTTTTCGACGGATTTTCCAAAACTCTTGTTTGTTAGATAGACCAATATTTGCTCTTTCGAGTGGTCTTAATTTTGTCTCAATCGCTTAAAAATCAAAAGTTTTGTGTCCATTTGAATTCAATAAACTTGGATTTTTAAGCGTTTTTGCTTAATTTTAACCAATTTTATATTTGTCACGTTTTGGCAATTTAGACAAAACCAAAGTCATTCGAAAGAGCAATTAATGGAAAGTCTAAATAATAAGAGTTTTCAAAAATCCGTTGAAAAACAAGAAAAATATGGCCAATTCAAGAAATCATACAATATCAAAATAGTCAAATTTCAGATTTTAAAAATTCGCTTTTTGATAGTAGATGTTTCTTGAATTGGCTATATTTTCCATGTTTTTCAACGGATTTTCCAAAACTCTGGTTTTTTAGATAGACCAAAATTTGGTCTTTCGAGTGGTCTTAATTTTGTCTAAATCGCTTTAAAATCAAAAGTTTTGTGTCCATTTGAATCCAATAATCTTGGATTTTTAAGTGTTTTTGCTTAATTTTAACCAATTTTATATTTGTCACAATTTTGCAATTTAGACAAAACCAAAGTCATTCGAAAGAGCAATTAATGGACAGTCTAAATAATAAGAGTTTTCAAAAATCCGTTGAAAAACAAGAAAAATATGGCCAATTCAAGAAATCATACAATATCAAAATAGTCAAATTTCAGATTTTAAAAATTCGCTTTTTGATATTAGATGTTTTTTTGAATTGGCTATATTTTCCATGTTTTTCAACGGATTTTCCAAAACTCTTGTTTTTTAGATAGACCTAAATTTGGTCTTTCGAGTGGTCTTAATTTTGTCTAAATCGCTTTAAAATCAAAAGTTTTGTGTCCATTTGAATCCAATAATCTTGGATTTTTAAGTGTTTTGGCTTAATTTTAAACAATTTTATATTTGTCACAATTTTGCAATTTAGACAAAACCAAAGTCATTCGAAAGAGCAATTAATGGACAGTCTAAATAATAAGAGTTTTCAAAAATCCGTTGAAAAACAAGAAAAATATGGCCAATTCAAGAAATCATACAATATCAAAAAAGTCAAATTTCAGATTTTAAAAATTCGCTTTTTGATATTAGATGTTTTTTGAATTGGCCATATTTTCCATGTTTTTCGACGGATTTTCCAAAACTCTTGTTTTTTAGATAGACCAATATTTGCTCTTTCGAGTGGTCTTAATTTTGTCTAAATCGCTTAAAAATCAAAAGTTTTGTGTCCATTTGAATTCAATAAACTTGGATTTTTAAGCGTTTTTGCTTAATTTTAACCAATTTTATATTTGTCACGTTTTGGCAATTTAGACAAAACCAAAGTCATTCGAAAGAGCAATTAATGGAAAGTCTAAATAATAAGAGTTTTCAAAAATCCGTTGAAAAACAAGAAAAATATGGCCAATTCAAGAAATCATACAATATCAAAATAGTCAAATTTCAGATTTTAAAAATTCGCTTTTTGATATTAGATGTTTTTTGAATTGGCCATATTTTCCATGTTTTTCAACGGATTTTCCAAAACTCTTGTTTTTTAGATAGACCAAAATTTGGTCTTTCGAGTGGTCTTAATTTTGTCTAAATCGCTTTAAAATCAAAAGTTTTGTGTCCATTTGAATCCAATAATCTTGGATTTTTAAGTGTTTTTGCTTAATTTTAACCAATTTTATATTTGTCACAATTTTGCAATTTAGACAAAACCAAAGTCATTCGAAAGAGCAATTAATGGACAGTCTAAATAATAAGAGTTTTCAAAAATCCGTTGAAAAACAAGAAAAATATGGCCAATTCAAGAAATCATACAATATCAAAATAGTCAAATTTCAGATTTTAAAAATTCGCTTTTTGATATTAGATGTTTTTTTGAATTGGCTATATTTTCCATGTTTTTCAACGGATTTTCCAAAACTCTTGTTTTTTAGATAGACCTAAATTTGGTCTTTCGAGTGGTCTTAATTTTGTCTAAATCGCTTTAAAATCAAAAGTTTTGTGTCCATTTGAATCCAATAATCTTAGATTTTTAAGTGTTTTGGCTTAATTTTAAACAATTTTATATTTGTCACAATTTTGCAATTTAGACAAAACCAAAGTCATTCGAAAGAGCAATTAATGGACAGTCTAAATAATAAGAGTTTTCAAAAATCCGTTGAAAAACAAGAAAAATATGGCCAATTCAAGAAATCATACAATATCAAAAAAGTCAAATTTCAGATTTTAAAAATTCGCTTTTTGATATTAGATGTTTTTTGAATTGGCCATATTTTCCATGTTTTTCGACGGATTTTCCAAAACTCTTGTTTTTTAGATAGACCAATATTTGCTCTTTCGAGTGGTCTTAATTTTGTCTAAATCGCTTAAAAATCAAAAGTTTTGTGTCCATTTGAATTCAATAAACTTGGATTTTTAAGCGTTTTTGCTTAATTTTAACCAATTTTATATTTGTCTCGTTTTGGCAATTTAGACAAAACCAAAGTCATTCGAAAGAGCAATTAATGGAAAGTCTAAATAATAAGAGTTTTCAAAAATCCGTTGAAAAACAAGAAAAATATGGCCAATTCAAGAAATCATACAATATCAAAATAGTCAAATTTCAGATTTTAAAAATTCGCTTTTTGATATTAGATGTTTTTTGAACTGGGCATATTTTCCATTTTTTCAACGGATTTTCCAAAACTCTTGTTTTTTAGATAGACTAAAATTTGGTCTTTCGAGTGGTCTTAATTTTGTCTAAATCGCTTTAAAATCAAAAGTTTTGTGTCCATTTGAATCCAATAATCTTGGATTTTTAAGTGTTTTTGCTTAATTTTAACCAATTTTATATTTGTCACAATTTTGCAATTTAGACAAAACCAAAGTCATTCGAAAGAGCAATTAATGGACAGTCTAAATAATAAGAGTTTTCAAAAATCCGTTGAAAAACAAGAAAAATATGGCCAATTCAAGAAATCATACAATATCAAAAAAGTCAAATTTCAGATTTTAAAAATTCGCTTTTTGATATTAGATGTTTTTTGAATTGGCCATATTTTCCATGTTTTTCGACGGATTTTCCAAAACTCTTGTTTTTTAGATAGACCTAAATTTGGTCTTTCGAGTGGTCTTAATTTTGTCTAAATCGCTTTAAAATCAAAAGTTTTGTGTCCATTTGAATCCAATAATCTTGGATTTTTAAGTGTTTTGGCTTAATTTTAAACAATTTTATATTTGTCACAATTTTGCAATTTAGACAAAACCAAAGTCATTCGAAAGAGCAATTAATGGACAGTCAAAATAATAAGAGTTTTCAGAAATCCGTTGAAAAACAAGAAAAATATGGCCAATTCAAGAAATCATACAATATCAAAAAAGTCAAATTTCAGATTTTAAAAATTCGCTTTTTGATATTAGATGTTTTTTGAATTGGCCATATTTTCCATGTTTTTCGACGGATTTTCCAAAACTCTTGTTTTTTAGATAGACCAATATTTGCTCTTTCGAGTGGTCTTAATTTTGTCTAAATCGCTTAAAAATCAAAAGTTTTGTGTCCATTTGAATTCAATAAACTTGGATTTTTAAGCGTTTTTGCTTAATTTTAACCAATTTTATATTTGTCACGTTTTGGCAATTTAGACAAAACCAAAGTCATTCGAAAGAGCAATTAATGGAAAGTCTAAATAATAAGAGTTTTCAAAAATCCGTTGAAAAACAAGAAAAATATGGCCAATTCAAGAAATCATACAATATCAAAATAGTCAAATTTCAGATTTTAAAAATTCGCTTTTTGATATTAGATGTTTTTTGAATTGGCCATATTTTCCATGTTTTTCGACGGATTTTCCAAAACTCTTGTTTGTTAGATAGACCAATATTTGCTCTTTCGAGTGGTCTTAATTTTGTCTAAATCGCTTAAAAATCAAAAGTTTTGTGTCCATTTGAATTCAATAAACTTGGATTTTTAAGCGTTTTTGCTTAATTTTAACCAATTTTATATTTGTCACGTTTTGGCAATTTAGACAAAACCAAAGTCATTCGAAAGAGCAATTAATGGAAAGTCTAAATAATAAGAGTTTTCAAAAATCCGTTGAAAAACAAGAAAAATATGGCCAATTCAAGAAATCATACAATATCAAAATAGTCAAATTTCAGATTTTAAAAATTCGCTTTTTGATAGTAGATGTTTCTTGAATTGGCTATATTTTCCATGTTTTTCAACGGATTTTCCAAAACTCTGGTTTTTTAGATAGACCAAAATTTGGTCTTTCGAGTGGTCTTAATTTTGTCTAAATCGCTTTAAAATCAAAAGTTTTGTGTTCATTTGAATCCAATAATCTTGGATTTTTAAGTGTTTTTGCTTAATTTTAACCAATTTTATATTTGTCACAATTTTGCAATTTAGACAAAACCAAAGTCATTCGAAAGAGCAATTAATGGACAGTCTAAATAATAAGAGTTTTCAAAAATCCGTTGAAAAACAAGAAAAATATGGCCAATTCAAGAAATCATACAATATCAAAATAGTCAAATTTCAGATTTTAAAAATTCGCTTTTTGATATTAGATGTTTTTTTGAATTGGCTATATTTTCCATGTTTTTCAACGGATTTTCCAAAACTCTTGTTTTTTAGATAGACCTAAATTTGGTCTTTCGAGTGGTCTTAATTTTGTCTAAATCGCTTTAAAATCAAAAGTTTTGTGTCCATTTGAATCCAATAATCTTGGATTTTTAAGTGTTTTGGCTTAATTTTAAACAATTTTATATTTGTCACAATTTTGCAATTTAGACAAAACCAAAGTCATTCGAAAGAGCAATTAATGGACAGTCTAAATAATAAGAGTTTTCAAAAATCCGTTGAAAAACAAGAAAAATATGGCCAATTCAAGAAATCATACAATATCAAAAAAGTCAAATTTCAGATTTTAAAAATTCGCTTTTTGATATTAGATGTTTTTTGAATTGGCCATATTTTCCATGTTTTTCGACGGATTTTCCAAAACTCTTGTTTTTTAGATAGACCAATATTTGCTCTTTCGAGTGGTCTTAATTTTGTCTAAATCGCTTAAAAATCAAAAGTTTTGTGTCCATTTGAATTCAATAAACTTGGATTTTTAAGCGTTTTTGCTTAATTTTAACCAATTTTATATTTGTCACGTTTTGGCAATTTAGACAAAACCAAAGTCATTCGAAAGAGCAATTAATGGAAAGTCTAAATAATAAGAGTTTTCAAAAATCCGTTGAAAAACAAGAAAAATATGGCCAATTCAAGAAATCATACAATATCAAAATAGTCAAATTTCAGATTTTAAAAATTCGCTTTTTGATATTAGATGTTTTTTGAATTGGCCATATTTTCCATGTTTTTCAACGGATTTTCCAAAACTCTTGTTTTTTAGATAGACCAAAATTTGGTCTTTCGAGTGGTCTTAATTTTGTCTAAATCGCTTTAAAATCAAAAGTTTTGTGTCCATTTGAATCCAATAATCTTGGATTTTTAAGTGTTTTTGCTTAATTTTAACCAATTTTATATTTGTCACAATTTTGCAATTTAGACAAAACCAAAGTCATTCGAAAGAGCAATTAATGGACAGTCTAAATAATAAGAGTTTTCAAAAATCCGTTGAAAAACAAGAAAAATATGGCCAATTCAAGAAATCATACAATATCAAAAAAGTCAAATTTCAGATTTTAAAAATTCGCTTTTTGATATTAGATGTTTTTTGAATTGGCCATATTTTCCATGTTTTTCGACGGATTTTCCAAAACTCTTGTTTTTTAGATAGACCAATATTTGCTCTTTCGAGTGGTCTTAATTTTGTCTAAATCGCTTTAAAATCAAAAGTTTTGTGTCCATTTGAATCCAATAATCTTGGATTTTTAAGTGTTTTTGCTTAATTTTAACCAATTTTATATTTGTCACAATTTTGCAATTTAGACAAAACCAAAGTCATTCGAAAGAGCAATTAATGGACAGTCTAAATAATAAGAGTTTTCAAAAATCCGTTGAAAAACAAGAAAAATATGGCCAATTCAAGAAATCATACAATATCAAAATAGTCAAATTTCAGATTTTAAAAATTCGCTTTTTGATATTAGATGTTTTTTGAATTGGCCATATTTTCCATGTTTTTCGACGGATTTTCCAAAACTCTTGTTTTTTAGATAGACCAATATTTGCTCTTTCGATTGGTCTTAATTTTGTCTAAATCGCTTAAAAATCAAAAGTTTTGTGTCCATTTGAATTCAATAAACTTGGATTTTTAAGCGTTTTTGCTTAATTTTAACCAATTTTATATTTGTCACGTTTTGGCAATTTAGACAAAACCAAAGTCATTCGAAAGAGCAATTAATGGAAAGTCTAAATAATAAGAGTTTTCAAAAATCCGTTGAAAAACAAGAAAAATATGGCCAATTCAAGAAATCATACAATATCAAAATAGTCAAATTTCAGATTTTAAAAATTCGCTTTTTGATATTAGATGTTTTTTGAATTGGCCATATTTTCCATGTTTTTCAACGGATTTTCCAAAACTCTTGTTTTTTAGATAGACCAAAATTTGGTCTTTCGAGTGGTCTTAATTTTGTCTAAATCGCTTTAAAATCAAAAGTTTTGTGTCCATTTGAATCCAATAATCTTGGATTTTTAAGTGTTTTTGCTTAATTTTAACCAATTTTATATTTGTCACAATTTTGCAATTTAGACAAAACCAAAGTCATTCGAAAGAGCAATTAATGGACAGTCTAAATAATAAGAGTTTTCAAAAATCCGTTGAAAAACAAGAAAAATATGGCCAATTCAAGAAATCATACAATATCAAAAAAGTCAAATTTCAGATTTTAAAAATTCGCTTTTTGATATTAGATGTTTTTTGAATTGGCCATATTTTCCATGTTTTTCGACGGATTTTCCAAAACTCTTGTTTTTTAGATAGACCAATATTTGCTCTTTCGAGTGGTCTTAATTTTGTCTAAATCGCTTAAAAATCAAAAGTTTTGTGTCCATTTGAATTCAATAAACTTGGATTTTTAAGCGTTTTTGCTTAATTTTAACCAATTTTATATTTGTCACGTTTTGGCAATTTAGACAAAACCAAAGTCATTCGAAAGAGCAATTAATGGAAAGTCTAAATAATAAGAGTTTTCAAAAATCCGTTGAAAAACAAGAAAAATATGGCCAATTCAAGAAATCATACAATATCAAAATAGTCAAATTTCAGATTTTAAAAATTCGCTTTTTGATATTAGATGTTTTTTGAATTGGCCATATTTTCCATGTTTTTCAACGGATTTTCCAAAACTCTTGTTTTTTAGATAGACCAAAATTTGGTCTTTCGAGTGGTCTTAATTTTGTCTAAATCGCTTTAAAATCAAAAGTTTTGTGTCCATTTGAATCCAATAATCTTGGATTTTTAAGTGTTTTTGCTTAATTTTAACCAATTTTATATTTGTCACAATTTTGCAATTTAGACAAAACGAAAGTCATTCGAAAGAGCAATTAATGGACAGTCTAAATAATAAGAGTTTTCAAAAATCCGTTGAAAAACAAGAAAAATATGGCCAATTCAAGAAATCATACAATATCAAAAAAGTCAAATTTCAGATTTTAAAAATTCGCTTTTTGATATTAGATGTTTTTTGAATTGGCCATATTTTCCATGTTTTTCGACGGATTTTCCAAAACTCTTGTTTTTTAGATAGACCAATATTTGCTCTTTCGAGTGGTCTTAATTTTGTCTAAATCGCTTTAAAATCAAAAGTTTTGTGTCCATTTGAATCCAATAATCTTGGATTTTTAAGTGTTTTTGCTTAATTTTAACCAATTTTATATTTGTCACAATTTTGCAATTTAGACAAAACCAAAGTCATTCGAAAGAGCAATTAATGGACAGTCTAAATAATAAGAGTTTTCAAAAATCCGTTGAAAAACAAGAAAAATATGGCCAATTCAAGAAATCATACAATATCAAAATAGTCAAATTTCAGATTTTAAAAATTCGCTTTTTGATATTAGATGTTTTTTGAATTGGCCATATTTTCCATGTTTTTCGACGGATTTTCCAAAACTCTTGTTTTTTAGATAGACCAATATTTGCTCTTTCGATTGGTCTTAATTTTGTCTAAATCGCTTAAAAATCAAAAGTTTTGTGTCCATTTGAATTCAATAAACTTGGATTTTTAAGCGTTTTTGCTTAATTTTAACCAATTTTATATTTGTCACGTTTTGGCAATTTAGACAAAACCAAAGTCATTCGAAAGAGCAATTAATGGAAAGTCTAAATAATAAGAGTTTTCAAAAATCCGTTGAAAAACAAGAAAAATATGGCCAATTCAAGAAATCATACAATATCAAAATAGTCAAATTTCAGATTTTAAAAATTCGCTTTTTGATATTAGATGTTTTTTGAATTGGCCATATTTTCCATGTTTTTCAACGGATTTTCCAAAACTCTTGTTTTTTAGATAGACCAAAATTTGGTCTTTCGAGTGGTCTTAATTTTGTCTAAATCGCTTTAAAATCAAAAGTTTTGTGTCCATTTGAATCCAATAATCTTGGATTTTTAAGTGTTTTTGCTTAATTTTAACCAATTTTATATTTGTCACAATTTTGCAATTTAGACAAAACCAAAGTCATTCGAAAGAGCAATTAATGGACAGTCTAAATAATAAGAGTTTTCAAAAATTCGTTGAAAAACAAGAAAAATATGGCCAATTCAAGAAATCATACAATATCAAAAAAGTCAAATTTCAGATTTTAAAAATTCGCTTTTTGATATTAGATGTTTTTTGAATTGGCCATATTTTCCATGTTTTTTGACGGATTTTCCAAAAATCTTGTTTTTTAGATAGACCAATATTTGCTCTTTCGAGTGGTCTTAATTTTGTCGAAATCGCTTTAAAATCAAAAGTTTTGTGTCCATTTGAATCCAATAATCTTGGATTTTTAAGTGTTTTTGCTTAATTTTAACCAATTTTATATTTGTCACAATTTTGCAATTTAGACAAAACCAAAGTCATTCGAAAGAGCAATTAATGGACAGTCTAAATAATAAGAGTTTTCAAAAATCCGTTGAAAAACAAGAAAAATATGGCCAATTCAAGAAATCATACAATATCAAAATAGTCAAATTTCAGATTTTAAAAATTCGCTTTTTGATATTAGATGTTTTTTGAATTGGCCATATTTTCCATGTTTTTCGACGGATTTTCCAAAACTCTTGTTTTTTAGATAGACCAATATTTGCTCTTTCGATTGGTCTTAATTTTGTCTAAATCGCTTAAAAATCAAAAGTTTTGTGTCCATTTGAATTCAATAAACTTGGATTTTTAAGCGTTTTTGCTTAATTTTAACCAATTTTATATTTGTCACGTTTTGGCAATTTAGACAAAACCAAAGTCATTCGAAAGAGCAATTAATGGAAAGTCTAAATAATAAGAGTTTTCAAAAATCCGTTGAAAAACAAGAAAAATATGGCCAATTCAAGAAATCATACAATATCAAAATAGTCAAATTTCAGATTTTAAAAATTCGCTTTTTGATATTAGATGTTTTTTGAACTGGGCATATTTTCCATTTTTTCAACGGATTTTCCAAAACTCTTGTTTTTTAGATAGACCAAAATTTGGTCTTTCGAGTGGTCTTAATTTTGTCTAAATCGCTTTAAAATCAAAAGTTTTGTGTCCATTTGAATCCAATAATCTTGGATTTTTAAGTGTTTTTGCTTAATTTTAACCAATTTTATATTTGTCACAATTTTGCAATTTAGACAAAACCAAAGTCATTCGAAAGAGCAATTAATGGACAGTCTAAATAATAAGAGTTTTCAAAAATCCGTTGAAAAACAAGAAAAATATGGCCAATTCAAGAAATTATACAATATCAAAAAAGTCAAATTTCAGATTTTAAAAATTCGCTTTTTGATATTAGATGTTTTTTGAATTGGCCATATTTTCCATGTTTTTCGACGAATTTTCCAAAACTCTTGTTTTTTAGATAGACCAATATTTGCTCTTTCGAGTGGTCTTAATTTTGTCTAAATCGCTTAAAAATCAAAAGTTTTGTGTCCATTTGAATCCAATAATCTTGGATTTTTAAGTGTTTTTGCTTAATTTTAACCAATTTTATATTTGTCACAATTTTGCAATTTAGACAAAACCAAAGTCATTCGAAAGAGCAATTAATGGACAGTCCAAATAATAAGAGTTTTCAAAAATCCGTTGAAAAACAAGAAAAATATGGCCAATTCAAGAAATCATACAATATCAAAAAAGTCAAATTTCAGATTTTAAAAATTCGCTTTTTGATATTAGATGTTTTTTGAATTGGCCATATTTTCCATGTTTTTCGACGGATTTTCCAAAACTCTTGTTTTTTAGATAGACCAATATTTGCTCTTTCGAGTGGTTTTAATTTTGTCTAAATCGCTTAAAAATCAAAAGTTTTGTGTCCATTTGAATTCAATAAACTTGGATTTTTAAGCGTTTTTGCTTAATTTTAACCAATTTTATATTTGTCACGTTTTGGCAATTTAGACAAAACCAAAGTCATTCGAAAGAGCAATTAATGGAAAGTCTAAATAATAAGAGTTTTCAAAAATCCGTTGAAAAACAAGAAAAATATGGCCAATTCAAGAAATCATACAATATCAAAATAGTCAAATTTCAGATTTTAAAAATTCGCTTTTTGATATTAGATGTTTTTTGAACTGGGCATATTTTCCATTTTTTCAACGGATTTTCCAAAACTCTTGTTTTTTAGATAGACCAAAATTTGGTCTTTCGAGTGGTCTTAATTTTGTCTAAATCGCTTTAAAATCAAAAGTTTTGTGTCCATTTGAATCCAATAATCTTGGATTTTTAAGTGTTTTTGTTTAATTTTAACCAATTTTATATTTGTCACAATTTTGCAATTTAGACAAAACCAAAGTCATTCGAAAGAGCAATTAATGGACAGTCTAAATAATAAGAGTTTTCAAAAATCCGTTGAAAAACAAGAAAAATATGGCCAATTCAAGAAATCATACAATATCAAAATAGTCAAATTTCAGATTTTAAAAATTCGCTTTTTGATATTAGATGTTTTTTGAATTGGCCATATTTTCCATGTTTTTCGACGGATTTTCCAAAACTCTTGTTTTTTAGATAGACCAATATTTGCTCTTTCGATTGGTCTTAATTTTGTCTAAATCGCTTAAAAATCAAAAGTTTTGTGTCCATTTGAATTCAATAAACTTGGATTTTTAAGCGTTTTTGCTTAATTTTAACCAATTTTATATTTGTCACGTTTTGGCAATTTAGACAAAACCAAAGTCATTCGAAAGAGCAATTAATGGAAAGTCTAAATAATAAGAGTTTTCAAAAATCCGTTGAAAAACAAGAAAAATATGGCCAATTCAAGAAATCATACAATATCAAAATAGTCAAATTTCAGATTTTAAAAATTCGCTTTTTGATATTAGATGTTTTTTGAATTGGCCATATTTTCCATGTTTTTCAACGGATTTTCCAAAACTCTTGTTTTTTAGATAGACCAAAATTTGGTCTTTCGAGTGGTCTTAATTTTGTCTAAATCGCTTTAAAATCAAAAGTTTTGTGTCCATTTGAATCCAATAATCTTGGATTTTTAAGTGTTTTTGCTTAATTTTAACCAATTTTATATTTGTCACAATTTTGCAATTTAGACAAAACCAAAGTCATTCGAAAGAGCAATTAATGGACAGTCTAAATAATAAGAGTTTTCAAAAATCCGTTGAAAAACAAGAAAAATATGGCCAATTCAAGAAATCATACAATATCAAAAAAGTCAAATTTCAGATTTTAAAAATTCGCTTTTTGATATTAGATGTTTTTTGAATTGGCCATATTTTCCATGTTTTTCGACGGATTTTCCAAAACTCTTGTTTTTTAGATAGACCAATATTTGCTCTTTCGAGTGGTCTTAATTTTGTCGAAATCGCTTTAAAATCAAAAGTTTTGTGTCCATTTGAATCCAATAATCTTGGATTTTTAAGTGTTTTTGCTTAATTTTAACCAATTTTATATTTGTCACAATTTTGCAATTTAGACAAAACCAAAGTCATTCGAAAGAGCAATTAATGGACAGTCTAAATAATAAGAGTTTTCAAAAATCCGTTGAAAAACAAGAAAAATATGGCCAATTCAAGAAATCATACAATATCAAAATAGTCAAATTTCAGATTTTAAAAATTCGCTTTTTGATATTAGATGTTTTTTGAATTGGCCATATTTTCCATGTTTTTCGACGGATTTTCCAAAACTCTTGTTTTTTAGATAGACCAATATTTGCTCTTTCGATTGGTCTTAATTTTGTCTAAATCGCTTAAAAATCAAAAGTTTTGTGTCCATTTGAATTCAATAAACTTGGATTTTTAAGCGTTTTTGCTTAATTTTAACCAATTTTATATTTGTCACGTTTTGGCAATTTAGACAAAACCAAAGTCATTCGAAAGAGCAATTAATGGAAAGTCTAAATAATAAGAGTTTTCAAAAATCCGTTGAAAAACAAGAAAAATATGGCCAATTCAAGAAATCATACAATATCAAAATAGTCAAATTTCAGATTTTAAAAATTCGCTTTTTGATATTAGATGTTTTTTGAACTGGGCATATTTTCCATTTTTTCAACGGATTTTCCAAAACTCTTGTTTTTTAGATAGACCAAAATTTGGTCTTTCGAGTGGTCTTAATTTTGTCTAAATCGCTTTAAAATCAAAAGTTTTGTGTCCATTTGAATCCAATAATCTTGGATTTTTAAGTGTTTTTGCTTAATTTTAACCAATTTTATATTTGTCACAATTTTGCAATTTAGACAAAACCAAAGTCATTCGAAAGAGCAATTAATGGACAGTCTAAATAATAAGAGTTTTCAAAAATCCGTTGAAAAACAAGAAAAATATGGCCAATTCAAGAAATTATACAATATCAAAAAAGTCAAATTTCAGATTTTAAAAATTCGCTTTTTGATATTAGATGTTTTTTGAATTGGCCATATTTTCCATGTTTTTCGACGAATTTTCCAAAACTCTTGTTTTTTAGATAGACCAATATTTGCTCTTTCGAGTGGTCTTAATTTTGTCTAAATCGCTTAAAAATCAAAAGTTTTGTGTCCATTTGAATCCAATAATCTTGGATTTTTAAGTGTTTTTGCTTAATTTTAACCAATTTTATATTTGTCACAATTTTGCAATTTAGACAAAACCAAAGTCATTCGAAAGAGCAATTAATGGACAGTCCAAATAATAAGAGTTTTCAAAAATCCGTTGAAAAACAAGAAAAATATGGCCAATTCAAGAAATCATACAATATCAAAAAAGTCAAATTTCAGATTTTAAAAATTCGCTTTTTGATATTAGATGTTTTTTGAATTGGCCATATTTTCCATGTTTTTCGACGGATTTTCCAAAACTCTTGTTTTTTAGATAGACCAATATTTGCTCTTTCGAGTGGTTTTAATTTTGTCTAAATCGCTTAAAAATCAAAAGTTTTGTGTCCATTTGAATTCAATAAACTTGGATTTTTAAGCGTTTTTGCTTAATTTTAACCAATTTTATATTTGTCACGTTTTGGCAATTTAGACAAAACCAAAGTCATTCGAAAGAGCAATTAATGGAAAGTCTAAATAATAAGAGTTTTCAAAAATCCGTTGAAAAACAAGAAAAATATGGCCAATTCAAGAAATCATACAATATCAAAATAGTCAAATTTCAGATTTTAAAAATTCGCTTTTTGATATTAGATGTTTTTTGAACTGGGCATATTTTCCATTTTTTCAACGGATTTTCCAAAACTCTTGTTTTTTAGATAGACCAAAATTTGGTCTTTCGAGTGGTCTTAATTTTGTCTAAATCGCTTTAAAATCAAAAGTTTTGTGTCCATTTGAATCCAATAATCTTGGATTTTTAAGTGTTTTTGTTTAATTTTAACCAATTTTATATTTGTCACAATTTTGCAATTTAGACAAAACCAAAGTCATTCGAAAGAGCAATTAATGGACAGTCTAAATAATAAGAGTTTTCAAAAATCCGTTGAAAAACAAGAAAAATATGGCCAATTCAAGAAATCATACAATATCAAAATAGTCAAATTTCAGATTTTAAAAATTCGCTTTTTGATATTAGATGTTTTTTGAATTGGCCATATTTTCCATGTTTTTCGACGGATTTTCCAAAACTCTTGTTTTTTAGATAGACCAATATTTGCTCTTTCGATTGGTCTTAATTTTGTCTAAATCGCTTAAAAATCAAAAGTTTTGTGTCCATTTGAATTCAATAATCTTGGATTTTTAAGTGTTTTTGCTTAATTTTAACCAATTTTATATTTGTCACAATTTTGCAATTTAGACAAAACCAAAGTCATTCGAAAGAGCAATTAATGGACAGTCTAAATAATAAGAGTTTTCAAAAATCCGTTGAAAAACAAGAAAAATATGGCCAATTCAAGAAATTATACAATATCAAAAAAGTCAAATTTCAGATTTTAAAAATTCGCTTTTTGATATTAGATGTTTTTTGAATTGGCCATATTTTCCATGTTTTTCGACGAATTTTCCAAAACTCTTGTTTTTTAGATAGACCAATATTTGCTCTTTCGAGTGGTCTTAATTTTGTCTAAATCGCTTAAAAATCAAAAGTTTTGTGTCCATTTGAATCCAATAATCTTGGATTTTTAAGTGTTTTTGCTTAATTTTAACCAATTTTATATTTGTCACAATTTTGCAATTTAGACAAAACCAAAGTCATTCGAAAGAGCAATTAATGGACAGTCCAAATAATAAGAGTTTTCAAAAATCCGTTGAAAAACAAGAAAAATATGGCCAATTCAAGAAATCATACAATATCAAAAAAGTCAAATTTCAGATTTTAAAAATTCGCTTTTTGATATTAGATGTTTTTTGAATTGGCCATATTTTCCATGTTTTTCGACGGATTTTCCAAAACTCTTGTTTTTTAGATAGACCAATATTTGCTCTTTCGAGTGGTTTTAATTTTGTCTAAATCGCTTAAAAATCAAAAGTTTTGTGTCCATTTGAATTCAATAAACTTGGATTTTTAAGCGTTTTTGCTTAATTTTAACCAATTTTATATTTGTCACGTTTTGGCAATTTAGACAAAACCAAAGTCATTCGAAAGAGCAATTAATGGAAAGTCTAAATAATAAGAGTTTTCAAAAATCCGTTGAAAAACAAGAAAAATATGGCCAATTCAAGAAATCATACAATATCAAAATAGTCAAATTTCAGATTTTAAAAATTCGCTTTTTGATATTAGATGTTTTTTGAACTGGGCATATTTTCCATTTTTTCAACGGATTTTCCAAAACTCTTGTTTTTTAGATAGACCAAAATTTGGTCTTTCGAGTGGTCTTAATTTTGTCTAAATCGCTTTAAAATCAAAAGTTTTGTGTCCATTTGAATCCAATAATCTTGGATTTTTAAGTGTTTTTGTTTAATTTTAACCAATTTTATATTTGTCACAATTTTGCAATTTAGACAAAATCAAAGTCATTCGAAAGAGCAATTAATGGACAGTCTAAATAATAAGAGTTTTCAAAAATCCGTTGAAAAACAAGAAAAATATGGCCAATTCAAGAAATCATACAATATCAAAATAGTCAAATTTCAGATTTTAAAAATTCGCTTTTTGATATTAGATGTTTTTTGAACTGGCCATATTTTCCATGTTTTTCAACGGATTTTCCAAAACTCTTGTTTTTTAGATAGACCAATATTTGCTCTTTCGAGTGGTCTTAATTTTGTCTAAATCGCTTAAAAATCAAAAGTTTTGTGTCCATTTGAATCCAAAAATCTTGGATTTTTAAGTGTTTTTGCTTAATTTTAACCAATTTTATATTTGTCACAATTTTGCAATTTAGACAAAACCAAAGTCATTCGAAAGAGCAATTAATGGAAAGTCTAAATAATAAGAGTTTTCAAAAATCCGTTGAAAAACAAGAAAAATATGGCCAATTCAAGAAATCATACAATATCAAAATAGTCAAATTTCAGATTTTAAAAATTCGCTTTTTGATATTAGATGTTTTTTGAACTGGGCATATTTTCCATTTTTTCAACGGATTTTCCAAAACTCTTGTTTTTTAGATAGACCAAAATTTGGTCTTTCGAGTGGTCTTAATTTTGTCTAAATCGCTTTAAAATCAAAAGTTTTGTGTCCATTTGAATCCAATAATCTTGGATTTTTAAGTGTTTTTGTTTAATTTTAACCAATTTTATATTTGTCACAATTTTGCAATTTAGACAAAACCAAAGTCATTCGAAAGAGCAATTAATGGACAGTCTAAATAATAAGAGTTTTCAAAAATCCGTTGAAAAACAAGAAAAATATGGCCAATTCAAGAAATCATACAATATCAAAATAGTCAAATTTCAGATTTTAAAAATTCGCTTTTTGATATTAGATGTTTTTTGAATTGGCCATATTTTCCATGTTTTACAACGGATTTTCCAAAACTCTTGTTTTTTAGATAGACCAATATTTGCTCTTTCGAGTGGTCTTAATTTTGTCTAAATCGCTTAAAAATAAAAAGTTTTGTGTCCATTTGAATCCAATCATCTTGGATTTTTAAGCGTTTTTGCTTAATTTTAACAAATTTTATATTTGTCACGTTTTGGTAATTTAGACAAAACCAAAGTCATTCGAAAGAGCAATTAATGGACAGTCTAAATAATAAGAGTTTTCAAAAATCCGTTGAAAAACAAGAAAAATATGGCCAATTCAAGAAATCATACAATATCAAAATAGTCAAATTTCAGATTTTAAAAATTCGCTTTTTGATATTAGATGTTTTTTGAACTGGCCATATTTTCCATGTTTTTCAACGGATTTTCCAAAACTCTTGTTTTTTAGATAGACCAATATTTGCTCTTTCGAGTGGTCTTAATTTTGTCTAAATCGCTTAAAAATCAAAAGTTTTGTGTCCATTTGAATCCAAAAATCTTGGATTTTTAAGTGTTTTTGCTTAATTTTAACCAATTTTATATTTGTCACAATTTTGCAATTTAGACAAAACCAAAGCCATTCGAAAGAGCAATTAATGGACAGTCTAAATAATAAGAGTTTTCAAAAATCCGTTGAAAAACAAGAAAAATATGGCCAATTCAAGAAACCATACAATATCAAAATAGTCAAATTTCAGATTTTAAAAATTCGCTTTTTGATATTAGATGTTTTTTGAATTGGCTATATTTTCCATGTTTTTCAACGGATTTTCCAAAACTCTTGTTTTTTAGATAGACCAATATTTACTCTTTCGAGTGGTCTTAATATTGTCTAAATCGCTTAAAAATCAAAAGTTTTGTGTCCATTTGAATCTTGGATTTTTAAGCGTTTTTGCTTAATTTTAACCAATTTTATATTTGTCACGTTTTGGCAATTTAGACAAAACCAAAGTCATTCGAAAGAGCAATTAATGGACAGTCTAAATAATAAGAGTTTTCAAAAATCCGTTGAAAAACAAGAAAAATATGGCCAATTCAAGAAATCATACAATATCAAAATAGTCAAATTTCAGATTTTAAAAATTCGCTTTTTGATATTAGATGTTTTTTGAACTGGGCATATTTTCCATTTTTTCAACGGATTTTCCAAAACTCTTGTTTTTTAGATAGAAAAATATTTGCTCTTTCGAGTGGTCTTAATTTTGTCTAAATCGCTTAAAAATCAAAAGTTTTGTGTCCATTTGAATCCAATAATCTTGGATTTTTAAGTGTTTTTGCTTAATTTTAACCAATTTTATATTTGTCACAATTTTGCAATTTAGACAAAACCAAAGTCATTCGAAAGAGCAATTAATGGACAGTCTAAATAATAAGAGTTTTCAAAAATCCGTTGAAAAACAAGAAAAATATGGCCAATTCAAGAAATCATACAATATCAAAAAAGTCAAATTTCAGATTTTAAAAATTCGCTTTTTGATATTAGATGTTTTTTGAATTGGCCATATTTTCCATGTTTTTCGACGGATTTTCCAAAACTCTTGTTTTTTAGATAGACCAATATTTGCTCTTTCGAGTGGTTTTAATTTTGTCTAAATCGCTTAAAAATCAAAAGTTTTGTGTCCATTTGAATTCAATAAACTTGGATTTTTAAGCGTTTTTGCTTAATTTTAACCAATTTTATATTTGTCACGTTTTGGCAATTTAGACAAAACCAAAGTCATTCGAAAGAGCAATTAATGGAAAGTCTAAATAATAAGAGTTTTCAAAAATCCGTTGAAAAACAAGAAAAATATGGCCAATTCAAGAAATCATACAATATCAAAATAGTCAAATTTCAGATTTTAAAAATTCGCTTTTTGATATTAGATGTTTTTTGAACTGGGCATATTTTCCATTTTTTCAACGGATTTTCCAAAACTCTTGTTTTTTAGATAGACCAAAATTTGGTCTTTCGAGTGGTCTTAATTTTGTCTAAATCGCTTTAAAATCAAAAGTTTTGTGTCCATTTGAATCCAATAATCTTGGATTTTTAAGTGTTTTTGTTTAATTTTAACCAATTTTATATTTGTCACAATTTTGCAATTTAGACAAAACCAAAGTCATTCGAAAGAGCAATTAATGGACAGTCTAAATAATAAGAGTTTTCAAAAATCCGTTGAAAAACAAGAAAAATATGGCCAATTCAAGAAATCATACAATATCAAAATAGTCAAATTTCAGATTTTAAAAATTCGCTTTTTGATATTAGATGTTTTTTGAATTGGCCATATTTTCCATGTTTTTCAACGGATTTTCCAAAACTCTTGTTTTTTAGATAGACCAATATTTGCTCTTTCGAGTGGTCTTAATTTTGTCTAAATCGCTTAAAAATAAAAAGTTTTGTGTCCATTTGAATCCAATCATCTTGGATTTTTAAGCGTTTTTGCTTAATTTTAACCAATTTTATATTTGTCACGTTTTGGTAATTTAGACAAAACCAAAGTCATTCGAAAGAGCAATTAATGGACAGTCTAAATAATAAGAGTTTTCAAAAATCCGTTGAAAAACAAGAAAAATATGGCCAATTCAAGAAATCATACAATATCAAAATAGTCAAATTTCAGATTTTAAAAATTCGCTTTTTGATATTAGATGTTTTTTGAACTGGCCATATTTTCCATGTTTTTCAACGGATTTTCCAAAACTCTTGTTTTTTAGATAGACCAATATTTGCTCTTTCGAGTGGTCTTAATTTTGTCTAAATCGCTTAAAAATCAAAAGTTTTGTGTCCATTTGAATCCAAAAATCTTGGATTTTTAAGTGTTTTTGCTTAATTTTAACCAATTTTATATTTGTCACAATTTTGCAATTTAGACAAAACCAAAGCCATTCGAAAGAGCAATTAATGGACAGTCTAAATAATAAGAGTTTTCAAAAATACGTTGAAAAACAAGAAAAATATGGCCAATTCAAGAAACCATACAATATCAAAATAGTCAAATTTCAGATTTTAAAAATTCGCTTTTTGATATTAGATGTTTTTTGAATTGGCTATATTTTCCATGTTTTTCAACGGATTTTCCAAAACTCTTGTTTTTTAGATAGACCAATATTTACTCTTTCGAGTGGTCTTAATATTGTCTAAATCGCTTAAAAATCAAAAGTTTTGTGTCCATTTGAATCTTGGATTTTTAAGCGTTTTTGCTTAATTTTAACCAATTTTATATTTGTCACGTTTTGGCAATTTAGACAAAACCAAAGTCATTCGAAAGAGCAATTAATGGACAGTCTAAATAATAAGAGTTTTCAAAAATCCGTTGAAAAACAAGAAAAATATGGCCAATTCAAGAAATCATACAATATCAAAATAGTCAAATTTCAGATTTTAAAAATTCGCTTTTTGATATTAGATGTTTTTTGAATTGGCCATATTTTCCATGTTTTTCAACGGATTTTCCAAAACTCTTGTTTTTTAGATAGACCAATATTTGCTCTTTCGAGTGGTCTTAATTTTGTCTAAATCGCTTAAAAATCAAAAGTTTTGTGTCCATTTGATTCCAATAATCTTGGATTTTTAAGTGTTTTTGCTTAATTTTAACCAATTTTATATTTGTCACAATTTTGCAATTTAGACAAAACCAAAGTCATTCGAAAGAGCAATTAATGGACAGTCTAAATAATAAGAGTTTTCAAAAATCCGTTGAAAAACAAGAAAAATATGGCCAATTCTAGAAATCATACAATTGCAAAATAGTCAAATTTCAGATTTTAAAAATTCGCTTTTTGATATTAGATGTTTTTTGAATTGGCCATATTTTCCATGTTTTCCAAAACTCTTGTTTTTTAGATAGACCAATATTTGCTCTTTCGAGTGGTCTTAATTTTGTCTAAATCGCTTAAAAATCAAAAGTTTTGTGTCCATTTGAATCCAATAATCTTGGATTTTTAAATGTTTTTGCTTAATTTTAACCAATTTTATATTTGTCACAATTTTGCAATTTAGACAAAACCAAAGTCATTCGAAAGAGCAATTAATGGACAGTCTAAATAATAAGAGTTTTCAAAAATCCGTTGAAAAACAAGAAAAATATGGCCAATTCAAGAAATCATACAATATCAAAATAGTCAAATATCAGATTTTAAAAATTCGCTTTTTGATATTAGATGTTTTTTGAATTGGCTATATTTTCCATGTTTTTCAACGGATTTTCCAAAACTCTTGTTTTTTAGATAGACCAATATTTGCTCTTTCGAGTGGTCTTAATTTTGTCTAAATCGCTTAAAAATCAAAAGTTTTGTGTCCATTTGAATCCAATAATCTGGGATTTTTAAGCGTTTTTGCTTAATTTTAACCAATTTTATATTTGTCATGTTTTGGCAATTTAGACAAAACCAAAGTCATTCGAAAGAGCAATTAATGGAAAGTCTAAATAATAAGAGTTTTCAAAAATCCGTTGAAAAACAAGAAAAATATGGCCAATTCAAGAAACCATACAATATCAAAATAGTCAAATTTCAGATTTTAAAAATTCGCTTTTTGATATTAGATGTTTTTTGAATTGGCTATATTTTCCATGTTTTTCAACGGATTTTCCAAAACTCTTGTTTTTTAGATAGACCAAAATTTGGTCTTTCGAGTGGTCTTAATTTTGTCTAAATCGCTTTAAAATCAAAAGTTTTGTGTCCATTTGAATCCAATAATCTTGGATTTTTAAGTGTTTTTGCTTAATTTTAAATAATTTTATATTTGTCACAATTTTGCAATTTAGACAAAACCAAAGTCATTCGAAAGAGCAATTAATGGACAGTCTAAATAATAAGAGTTTTCAAAAATCCGTTGAAAAACAAGAAAAATATGGCCAATTCAAGAAATCATACAATATCAAAATAGTCAAATTTCAGATTTTAAAAATTCGCTTTTTGATATTAGATGTTTTTTGAATTGGCCATATTTTCCATGTTTTTCAACGGATTTTCCAAAACTCTTGTTTTTTAGATAGACCAAAATTTGGTCTTTCGAGTGGTCTTAATTTTGTCTAAATCGCTTTAAAATCAAAAGTTTTGTGTCCATTTGAATCCAATAATCTTGGATTTTTAAGTGTTTTTGCTTAATTTTAACCAATTTTATATTTGTCACAATTTTGCAATTTAGACAAAACCAAAGTCATTCGAAAGAGCAATTAATGGACAGTCTAAATAATAAGAGTTTTCAAAAATCCGTTGAAAAACAAGAAAAATATGGCCAATTCAAGAAATCATACAATATCAAAATAGTCAAATTTCAGATTTTAAAAATTCGCTTTTTGATATTAGATGTTTTTTGAATTGGCCATATTTTCCATGTTTTTCAACGGATTTTCCAAAACTCTTGTTTTTTAGATAGACCAAAATTTGGTCTTTCGAGTGGTCTTAATTTTGTCTAAATCGCTTTAAAATCAAAAGTTTTGTGTCCATTTGAATCCAATAATCTTGGATTTTTAAGTGTTTTTGCTTAATTTTAACCAATTTTATATTTGTCACAATTTTGCAATTTAGACAAAACCAAAGTCATTCGAAAGAGCAATTAATGGACAGTCTCAATAATAAGAGTTTTCAAAAATCTGTTGAAAAACAAGAAAAATATGGCCAATTAAAGAAATCATACAATATCAAAATAGTCAAATTTCAGATTTTAAAAATTCGCTTTTTGATATTAGATGTATTTTGAATTGTCCATATTTTCCAGGTTTTTCAACGGATTTTCCAAAACTCTTGTTTTTTAGATAGACCAATATTTGCTCTTTCGAGTGGCCTTAATTTTGTCTAAATTGCTTTAAAATCAAAAGTTTTGTGTCCATTTGAATCCAATAATCTTCGATTTTTAAGCGTTTTTGCTTAATTTTAACCAATTTTATATTTGTCACGTTTTGGCAATTTAGACAAAACCAAAGTCATTCGAAAGAGCAATTAATGGAAAGTCTAAATAATAAGAGTTTTCAAAAATCCGTTGAAAAACAAGAAAAATATGGCCAATTCAAGAAACCATACAATATCAAAATAGTCAAATTTCAGATTTTAAAAATTCGCTTTTTGATATTAGATGTTTTTTGAATTGGCTATATTTCCCATGTTTTTCAACGGATTTTCCAAAACTCTTGTTTTTTAGATAGACCAAAATTTGGTCTTTCGAGTGGTCTTAATTTTGTCTAAATCGCTTTAAAATCAAAAGTTTTGTGTCCATTTGAATAAAATAATCTTGGATTTTTAAGTGTTTTTGCTTAATTTTAACCAATTTTATATTTGTCACAATTTTGCAATTTAGACAAAACCAAAGTCATTCGAAAGAGCAATTAATGGACAGTCTAAATAATAAGAGTTTTCAAAAATCCGTTGAAAAACAAGAAAAATATGGCCAATTCAAGAAATCATACAATATCAAAATAGTCAAATTTCAGATTTTAAAAATTCGCTTTTTGATATTAGATGTTTTTTGAATTGGCCATATTTTCCATGTTTTTTAACGGATTTTCCAAAACTCTTGTTTTTTAGATAGACCAAAATTTGGTCTTTCGAGTGGTCTTAATTTTGTCTAAATCGCTTTAAAATCAAAAGTTTTGTGTCCATTTGAATCCAATAATCTTGGATTTTTAAGTGTTTTTGCTAAATTTTAACCAATTTCATATTTGTCACAATTTTGCAATTTAGACAAAACCAAAGTCATTCGAAAGAGCAATTAATGGACAGTCTAAATAATAAGAGTTTTCAAAAATCCGTTGAAAAACAAGAAAAATATGGCCAATTCAAGAAATCATACAATATCAAAATAGTCAAATTTCAGATTTTAAAAATTCGCTTTTTGATATTAGATGTTTTTTGAATTGTCCATATTTTCCAGGTTTTTCAACGGATTTTCCAAAACTCTTGTTTGTTAGATAGACCAATATTTGCTCTTTCGAGTGGTCTTAATTTTGTCTAAATCGCTTTAAAATCAAAAGTTTTGTGTCCATTTGAATCCAATAATCTTGGATTTTTAAGTGTTTTTGCTTAATTTTAAATAATTTTATATTTGTCACAATTTTGCAATTTAGACAAAACCAAAGTCATTCGAAAGAGCAATTAATGGACAGTCTAAATAATAAGAGTTTTCAAAAATCCGTTGAAAAACAAGAAAAATATGGCCAATTCAAGAAATCATACAATATCAAAATAGTCAAATTTCAGATTTTAAAAATTCGCTTTTTGATATTAGATGTTTTTTGAATTGGCCATATTTTCCATGTTTTTCAACGGATTTTCCAAAACTCTTGTTTTTTAGATAGACCAAAATTTGGTCTTTCGAGTGGTCTTAATTTTGTCTAAATCGCTTTAAAATCAAAAGTTTTGTGTCCATTTGAATCCAATAATCTTGGATTTTTAAGTGTTTTTGCTTAATTTTAACCAATTTTATATTTGTCACAATTTTGCAATTTAGACAAAACCAAAGTCATTCGAAAGAGCAATTAATGGACAGTCTAAATAATAAGAGTTTTCAAAAATCCGTTGAAAAACAAGAAAAATATGGCCAATTCAAGAAATCATACAATATCAAAATAGTCAAATTTCAGATTTTAAAAATTCGCTTTTTGATATTAGATGTTTTTTGAATTGGCCATATTTTCCATGTTTTTCAACGGATTTTCCAAAACTCTTGTTTTTTAGATAGACCAAAATTTGGTCTTTCGAGTGGTCTTAATTTTGTCTAAATCGCTTTAAAATCAAAAGTTTTGTGTCCATTTGAATCCAATAATCTTGGATTTTTAAGTGTTTTTGCTTAATTTTAACCAATTTTATATTTGTCACAATTTTGCAATTTAGACAAAACCAAAGTCATTCGAAAGAGCAATTAATGGACAGTCTCAATAATAAGAGTTTTCAAAAATCTGTTGAAAAACAAGAAAAATATGGCCAATTAAAGAAATCATACAATATCAAAATAGTCAAATTTCAGATTTTAAAAATTCGCTTTTTGATATTAGATGTATTTTGAATTGTCCATATTTTCCAGGTTTTTCAACGGATTTTCCAAAACTCTTGTTTTTTAGATAGACCAATATTTGCTCTTTCGAGTGGCCTTAATTTTGTCTAAATTGCTTTAAAATCAAAAGTTTTGTGTCCATTTGAATCCAATAATCTTCGATTTTTAAGCGTTTTTGCTTAATTTTAACCAATTTTATATTTGTCACGTTTTGGCAATTTAGACAAAACCAAAGTCATTCGAAAGAGCAATTAATGGAAAGTCTAAATAATAAGAGTTTTCAAAAATCCGTTGAAAAACAAGAAAAATATGGCCAATTCAAGAAACCATACAATATCAAAATAGTCAAATTTCAGATTTTAAAAATTCGCTTTTTGATATTAGATGTTTTTTGAATTGGCTATATTTCCCATGTTTTTCAACGGATTTTCCAAAACTCTTGTTTTTTAGATAGACCAAAATTTGGTCTTTCGAGTGGTCTTAATTTTGTCTAAATCGCTTTAAAATCAAAAGTTTTGTGTCCATTTGAATAAAATAATCTTGGATTTTTAAGTGTTTTTGCTTAATTTTAACCAATTTTATATTTGTCACAATTTTGCAATTTAGACAAAACCAAAGTCATTCGAAAGAGCAATTAATGGACAGTCTAAATAATAAGAGTTTTCAAAAATCCGTTGAAAAACAAGAAAAATATGGCCAATTCAAGAAATCATACAATATCAAAATAGTCAAATTTCAGATTTTAAAAATTCGCTTTTTGATATTAGATGTTTTTTGAATTGGCCATATTTTCCATGTTTTTTAACGGATTTTCCAAAACTCTTGTTTTTTAGATAGACCAAAATTTGGTCTTTCGAGTGGTCTTAATTTTGTCTAAATCGCTTTAAAATCAAAAGTTTTGTGTCCATTTGAATCCAATAATCTTGGATTTTTAAGTGTTTTTGCTAAATTTTAACCAATTTCATATTTGTCACAATTTTGCAATTTAGACAAAACCAAAGTCATTCGAAAGAGCAATTAATGGACAGTCTAAATAATAAGAGTTTTCAAAAATCCGTTGAAAAACAAGAAAAATATGGCCAATTCAAGAAATCATACAATATCAAAATAGTCAAATTTCAGATTTTAAAAATTCGCTTTTTGATATTAGATGTTTTTTGAATTGTCCATATTTTCCAGGTTTTTCAACGGATTTTCCAAAACTCTTGTTTGTTAGATAGACCAATATTTGCTCTTTCGAGTGGTCTTAATTTTGTCTAAATCGCTTTAAAATCAAAAGTTTTGTGTCCATTTGAATCCAATAATCTTCGATTTTTAAGCGTTTTTGCTTAATTTTAACCAATTTTATATTTGTCACAATTTTGCAATTTAGACAAAACCAAAGTCATTCAAAAGAGCAATTAATGGACAGTCTAAATAATAAGAGTTTTCAAAAATCCGTTGAAAAACAAGAAAAATATGGCCAATTCAGAAACCATACAATATCAAATAGTCAAATTTCAGATTTTAAAAATTCGCTTTTTGATATTAGATGTTTTTTGAATTGTCCATATTTTCCAGGTTTTTCAACGGATTTTCCAAAACTCTTGTTTGTTAGATAGACCAATATTTGCTCTTTCGAGTGGTCTTAATTTTGTCTAAATCGCTTTAAAATCAAAAGTTTTGTGTCCATTTGAATCCAATAATCTTCGATTTTTAAGCGTTTTTGCTTAATTTTAACCAATTTTATATTTGTCACAATTTTGCAATTTAGACAAAACCAAAGTCATTCAAAAGAGCAATTAATGGACAGTCTAAATAATAAGAGTTTTCAAAAATCCGTTGAAAAACAAGAAAAATATGGCCAATTCAGAAACCATACAATATCAAATAGTCAAATTTCAGATTTTAAAAATTCGCTTTTTGATATTAGATGTTTTTTGAATTGTCCATATTTTCCAGGTTTTTCAACGGATTTTCCAAAACTCTTGTTTGTTAGATAGACCAATATTTGCTCTTTCGAGTGGTCTTAATTTTGTCTAAATCGCTTAAAAATCAAAAGTTTTGTGTCCATTTGAATCCAATAATCTTCGATTTTTAAGCGTTTTTGCTTAATTTTAACCAATTTTATATTTGTCACAATTTTGCAATTTAGACAAAACCAAAGTCATTCAAAAGAGCAATTAATGGACAGTCTAAATTATAAGAGTTTTCAAAAATCCGTTGAAAAACAAGAAAAATATGGCCAATTCAGAAACCATACAATATCAAAATAGTCAAATTTCAGATTTTAAAAATTCGCTTTTTGATATTAGATGTTTTTTGAATTGTCCATATTTTCCAGGTTTTTCAACGGATTTTCAAAAACTCTTGTTTGTTAGATAGACCAATATTTGCTCTTTCGAGTGGTCTTAATTTTGTCTAAATCGCTTTAAAATCAAAAGTTTTGTGTCCATTTGAATCCAATAATCTTCGATTTTTAAGCGTTTTTGCTTAATTTTAACCAATTTTATATTTGTCACAATTTTGCAATTTAGACAAAACCAAAGTCATTCAAAAGAGCAATTAATGGACAGTCTAAATAATAAGAGTTTTCAAAAATCCGTTGAAAAACAAGAAAAATATGGCCAATTCAGAAACCATACAATATCAAATAGTCAAATTTCAGATTTTAAAAATTCGCTTTTTGATATTAGATGTTTTTTGAATTGTCCATATTTTCCAGGTTTTTCAACGGATTTTCCAAAACTCTTGTTTGTTAGATAGACCAATATTTGCTCTTTCGAGTGGTCTTAATTTTGTCTAAATCGCTTTAAAATCAAAAGTTTTGTGTCCATTTGAATCCAATAATCTTCGATTTTTAAGCGTTTTTGCTTAATTTTAACCAATTTTATATTTGTCACAATTTTGCAATTTAGACAAAACCAAAGTCATTCAAAAGAGCAATTAATGGACAGTCTAAATAATAAGAGTTTTCAAAAATCCGTTGAAAAACAAGAAAAATATGGCCAATTCAGAAACCATACAATATCAAATAGTCAAATTTCAGATTTTAAAAATTCGCTTTTTGATATTAGATGTTTTTTGAATTGTCCATATTTTCCAGGTTTTTCAACGGATTTTCCAAAACTCTTGTTTGTTAGATAGACCAATATTTGCTCTTTCGAGTGGTCTTAATTTTGTCTAAATCGCTTAAAAATCAAAAGTTTTGTGTCCATTTGAATCCAATAATCTTCGATTTTTAAGCGTTTTTGCTTAATTTTAACCAATTTTATATTTGTCACAATTTTGCAATTTAGACAAAACCAAAGTCATTCAAAAGAGCAATTAATGGACAGTCTAAATTATAAGAGTTTTCAAAAATCCGTTGAAAAACAAGAAAAATATGGCCAATTCAGAAACCATACAATATCAAAATAGTCAAATTTCAGATTTTAAAAATTCGCTTTTTGATATTAGATGTTTTTTGAATTGTCCATATTTTCCATGTTTTTCAACGGATTTTCAAAAACTCTTGTTTTTTAGATAGACCAAAATTTGGTCTTTCGAGTGGTCTTAATTTTGTCTAAATCGCTTTAAAATCAAAAGTTTTGTGTCCATTTGAATCCAATAATCTTGGATTTTTAAGTGTTTTTGCTTAATTTTAACCAATTTTATATTTGTCACAATTTTGCAATTTAGACAAAACCAAAGTCATTCGAAAGAGCAATTAATGGACAGTCTCAATAATAAGAGTTTTCAAAAATCTGTTGAAAAACAAGAAAAATATGGCCAATTAAAGAAATCATACAATATCAAAATAGTCAAATTTCAGATTTTAAAAATTCGCTTTTTGATATTAGATGTATTTTGAATTGTCTATATTTTCCAGGTTTTTCAACGGATTTTCCAAAACTCTTGTTTTTTAGATAGACCAATATTTGCTCTTTCGAGTGGCCTTAATTTTGTCTAAATCGCTTTAAAATCAAAAGTTTTGTGTCCATTTGAATCCAATAATCTTCGATTTTTAAGCGTTTTTGCTTAATTTTAACCAATTTTATATTTGTCACGTTTTGGCAATTTAGACAAAACCAAAGTCATTCGAAAGAGCAATTAATGGAAAGTCTAAATAATAAGAGTTTTCAAAAATCCGTTGAAAAACAAGAAAAATATGGCCAATTCAAGAAACCATACAATATCAAAATAGTCAAATTTCAGATTTTAAAAATTCGCTTTTTGATATTAGATATTTTTTGAATTGGCTATATTTCCCATGTTTTTCAACGGATTTTCCAAAACTCTTGTTTTTTAGATAGACCAAAATTTGGTCTTTCGAGTGGTCTTAATTTTGTCTAAATCGCTTTAAAATCAAAAGTTTTGTGTCCATTTGAATAAAATAATCTTGGATTTTTAAGTGTTTTTGCTTAATTTTAACCAATTTTATATTTGTCACAATTTTGCAATTTAGACAAAACCAAAGTCATTCGAAAGAGCAATTAATGGACAGTCTAAATAATAAGAGTTTTCAAAAATCCGTTGAAAAACAAGAAAAATATGGCCAATTCAAGAAATCATACAATATCAAAATAGTCAAATTTCAGATTTTAAAAATTCGCTTTTTGATATTAGATGTTTTTTGAATTGGCCATATTTTCCATGTTTTTCAACGGATTTTCCAAAACTCTTGTTTTTTAGATAGACCAAAATTTGGTCTTTCGAGTGGTCTTAATTTTGTCTAAATCGCTTTAAAATCAAAAGTTTTGGGTCCATTTGAATCCAATAATCTTCGATTTTTAAGCGTTTTTGCTTAATTTTAACCAATTTTATATTTGTCACAATTTTGCAATTTAGACAAAACCAAAGTCATTCAAAAGAGCAATTAATGGACAGTCTAAATAATAAGAGTTTTCAAAAATCCGTTGAAAAACAAGAAAAATATGGCCAATTCAGAAACCATACAATATCAAATAGTCAAATTTCAGATTTTAAATATTCACTTTTTGATATTAGATGTTTTTTGAATTGTCCATATTTTCCAGGTTTTTCAACGGATTTTCCAAAACTCTTGTTTGTTAGATAGACCAATATTTGCTCTTTCGAGTGGTCTTAATTTTGTCTAAATCGCTTTAAAATCAAAAGTTTTGTGTCCATTTGAATCCAATAATCTTCGATTTTTAAGCGTTTTTGCTTAATTTTAACCAATTTTATATTTGTCACAATTTTGCAATTTAGACAAAACCAAAGTCATTCAAAAGAGCAATTAATGGACAGTCTAAATAATAAGAGTTTTCAAAAATCCGTTGAAAAACAAGAAAAATATGGCCAATTCAGAAACCATACAATATCAAATAGTCAAATTTCAGATTTTAAAAATTCGCTTTTTGATATTAGATGTTTTTTGAATTGTCCATATTTTCCAGGTTTTTCAACGGATTTTCCAAAACTCTTGTTTGTTAGATAGACCAATATTTGCTCTTTCGAGTGGTCTTAATTTTGTCTAAATCGCTTAAAAATCAAAAGTTTTGTGTCCATTTGAATCCAATAATCTTCGATTTTTAAGCGTTTTTGCTTAATTTTAACCAATTTTATATTTGTCACAATTTTGCAATTTAGACAAAACCAAAGTCATTCAAAAGAGCAATTAATGGACAGTCTAAATTATAAGAGTTTTCAAAAATCCGTTGAAAAACAAGAAAAATATGGCCAATTCAGAAACCATACAATATCAAAATAGTCAAATTTCAGATTTTAAAAATTCGCTTTTTGATATTAGATGTTTTTTGAATTGTCCATATTTTCCATGTTTTTCAACGGATTTTCCAAAACTCTTGTTTTTTAGATAGACCAAAATTTGGTCTTTCGAGTGGTCTTAATTTTGTCTAAATCGCTTTAAAATCAAAAGTTTTGTGTCCATTTGAATCCAATAATCTTGGATTTTTAAGTGTTTTTGCTTAATTTTAACCAATTTTATATTTGTCACAATTTTGCAATTTAGACAAAACCAAAGTCATTCAAAAGAGCAATTAATGGACAGTCTAAATAATAAGAGTTTTCAAAAATCCGTTGAAAAACAAGAAAAATATGGCCAATTCAGAAACCATACAATATCAAATAGTCAAATTTCAGATTTTAAAAATTCCCTTTTTGATATTAGATGTTTTTTGAATTGTCCATATTTTCCAGGTTTTTCAACGGATTTTCCAAAACTTGTTTTTTAGATAGACCAAAATTTGGTCTTTCGAGTGGTCTTAATTTTGTCTAAATCGCTTTAAAATCAAAAGTTTTGTGTCCATTTGAATCCAATAATCTTGGATTTTTAAGTGTTTTTGCTTAATTTTAACCAATTTTATATTTGTCACAATTTTGCAATTTAGACAAAACCAAAGTCATTCTAAAGAGCAATTAATGGACAGTCTAAATAATAAGAGTTTTCAAAAATCCGTTGAAAAACAAGAAAAATATGGCCAATTCAAGAAATCATACAATATCAAAATAGTCAAATTTCAGATTTTAAAAATTCGCTTTTTGATATTAGATGTTTTTTGAATTGGCCATATTTTCCATGTTTTTCAACGGATTTTCCAAAACTCTTGTTTTTTAGATAGACCAAAATTTGGTCTTTCGAGTGGTCTTAATTTTGTCTAAATCGCTTTAAAATCAAAAGTTTTGTGTCCATTTGAATCCAATAATCTTGTATTTTTAAGCGTTTTTGCTTAATTTTAACCAATTTTATATTTGTCACGTTTTGGCAATTTAGACAAAACCAAAGTCATTCGAAAGAGCAATTAATGGACAGTCTAAATAATAAGAGTTTTCAAAAATCCGTTGAAAAACAAGAAAAATATGGCCAATTCAGAAACCATACAATATCAAATAGTCAAATTTCAGATTTTAAAAATTCGCTTTTTGATATTAGATGTTTTTTGAATTGTCCATATTTTCCAGGTTTTTCAACGGTTTTTCCAAAACTCTTGTTTGTTAGATAGACCAATATTTGCTCTTTCGAGTGGTCTTAATTTTGTCTAAATCGCTTTAAAATCAAAAGTTTTGTGTCCATTTGAATCCAATAATCTTCGATTTTTAAGCGTTTTTGCTTAATTTTAACCAATTTTATATTTGTCACAATTTTGCAATTTAGACAAAACCAAAGTCATTCAAAAGAGCAATTAATGGACAGTCTAAATAATAAGAGTTTTCAAAAATCCGTTGAAAAACAAGAAAAATATGGCCAATTCAGAAACCATACAATATCAAATAGTCAAATTTCAGATTTTAAAAATTCGCTTTTTGATATTAGATGTTTTTTGAATTGTCCATATTTTCCAGGTTTTTCAACGGATTTTCCAAAACTCTTGTTTATTAGATAGACCAATATTTGCTCTTTCGAGTGGTCTTAATTTTGTCTAAATCGCTTAAAAATCAAAAGTTTTGTGTCCATTTGAATCCAATAATCTTCGATTTTTAAGCGTTTTTGCTTAATTTTAACCAATTTTATATTTGTCACAATTTTGCAATTTAGACAAAACCAAAGTCATTCAAAAGAGCAATTAATGGACAGTCTAAATAATAAGAGTTTTCAAAAATCCGTTGAAAAACAAGAAAAATATGGCCAATTCAGAAACCATACAATATCAAATAGTCAAATTTCAGATTTTAAAAATTCGCTTTTTGATATTAGATGTTTTTTGAATTGTCCATATTTTCCAGGTTTTTCAACGGATTTTCCAAAACTCTTGTTTGTTAGATAGACCAATATTTGCTCTTTCGAGTGGTCTTAATTTTGTCTAAATCGTTTAAAAATCAAAAGTTTTGTGTCCATTTGAATCCAATAATCTTGGATTTTTAAGTGTTTTTGCTTAATTTTAACCAATTTTATATTTGTCACAATTTTGCAATTTAGACAAAACCAAAGTCATTCGAAAGAGCAATTAATGGACAGTCTCAATAATAAGAGTTTTCAAAAATCTGTTGAAAAACAAGAAAAATATGGCCAATTAAAGAAATCATACAATATCAAAATAGTCAAATTTCAGATTTTAAAAATTCGCTTTTTGATATTAGATGTTTTTTGAATTGTCCATATTTTCCATGTTTTTCAACGGATTTTCCAAAACTCTTGTTTTTTAGATAGACCAAAATTTGGTCTTTCGAGTGGTCTTAATTTTGTCTAAATCGCTTTAAAATCAAAAGTTTTGTGTCCATTTGAATCCAATAATCTTGGATTTTTAAGTGTTTTTGCTTAATTTTAACCAATTTTATATTTGTCACAATTTTGCAATTTAGACAAAACCAAAGTCATTCAAAAGAGCAATTAATGGACAGTCTAAATAATAAGAGTTTTCAAAAATCCGTTGAAAAACAAGAAAAATATGGCCAATTCAGAAACCATACAATATCAAATAGTCAAATTTCAGATTTTAAAAATTCGCTTTTTGATATTAGATGTTTTTTGAATTGTCCATATTTTCCAGGTTTTTCAACGGATTTTCCAAAACTCTTGTTTGTTAGATAGACCAATATTTGCTCTTTCGAGTGGTCTTAATTTTGTCTAAATCGCTTAAAAATCAAAAGTTTTGTGTCCATTTGAATCCAATAATCTTCGATTTTTAAGCGTTTTTGCTTAATTTTAACCAATTTTATATTTGTCACAATTTTGCAATTTAGACAAAACCAAAGTCATTCAAAAGAGCAATTAATGGACAGTCTAAATTATAAGAGTTTTCAAAAATCCGTTGAAAAACAAGAAAAATATGGCCAATTCAGAAACCATACAATATCAAAATAGTCAAATTTCAGATTTTAAAAATTCGCTTTTTGATATTAGATGTTTTTTGAATTGTCCATATTTTCCAGGTTTTTCAACGGATTTTCCAAAACTCTTGTTTGTTAGATAGACCAATATTTGCTCTTTCGAGTGGTCTTAATTTTGTCTAAATCGCTTAAAAATCAAAAGTTTTGTGTCCATTTGAATCCAATAATCTTCGATTTTTAAGCGTTTTTGCTTAATTTTAACCAATTTTATATTTGTCACAATTTTGCAATTTAGACAAAACCAAAGTCATTCAAAAGAGCAATTAATGGACAGTCTAAATTATAAGAGTTTTCAAAAATCCGTTGAAAAACAAGAAAAATATGGCCAATTCAGAAACCATACAATATCAAAATAGTCAAATTTCAGATTTTAAAAATTCGCTTTTTGATATTAGATGTTTTTTGAATTGTCCATATTTTCCAGGTTTTTCAACGGATTTTCCAAAACTCTTGTTTGTTAGATAGACCAATATTTGCTCTTTCGAGTGGTCTTAATTTTGTCTAAATCGCTTAAAAATCAAAAGTTTTGTGTCCATTTGAATCCAATAATCTTCGATTTTTAAGCGTTTTTGCTTAATTTTAACCAATTTTATATTTGTCACAATTTTGCAATTTAGACAAAACCAAAGTCATTCAAAAGAGCAATTAATGGACAGTCTAAATAATAAGAGTTTTCAAAAATCCGTTGAAAAACAAGAAAAATATGGCCAATTCAGAAACCATACAATATCAAATAGTCAAATTTCAGATTTTAAAAATTCGCTTTTTGATATTAGATGTTTTTTGAATTGTCCATATTTTCCAGGTTTTTCAACGGATTTTCCAAAACTCTTGTTTGTTAGATAGACCAATATTTGCTCTTTCGAGTGGTCTTAATTTTGTCTAAATCGCTTAAAAATCAAAAGTTTTGTGTCCATTTGAATCCAATAATCTTCGATTTTTAAGCGTTTTTGCTTAATTTTAACCAATTTTATATTTGTCACAATTTTGCAATTTAGACAAAACCAAAGTCATTCAAAAGAGCAATTAATGGACAGTCTAAATTATAAGAGTTTTCAAAAATCCGTTGAAAAACAAGAAAAATATGGCCAATTCAGAAACCATACAATATCAAAATAGTCAAATTTCAGATTTTAAAAATTCGCTTTTTGATATTAGATGTTTTTTGAATTGTCCATATTTTCCATGTTTTTCAACGGATTTTCCAAAACTCTTGTTTTTTAGATAGACCAAAATTTGGTCTTTCGAGTGGTCTTAATTTTGTCTAAATCGCTTTAAAATCAAAAGTTTTGTGTCCATTTGAATCCAATAATCTTGGATTTTTAAGTGTTTTTGCTTAATTTTAACCAATTTTATATTTGTCACAATTTTGCAATTTAGACAAAACCAAAGTCATTCAAAAGAGCAATTAATGGACAGTCTAAATAATAAGAGTTTTCAAAAATCCGTTGAAAAACAAGAAAAATATGGCCAATTCAGAAACCATACAATATCAAATAGTCAAATTTCAGATTTTAAAAATTCGCTTTTTGATATTAGATGTTTTTTGAATTGTCCATATTTTCCAGGTTTTTCAACGGATTTTCCAAAACTCTTGTTTGTTAGATAGACCAATATTTGCTCTTTCGAGTGGTCTTAATTTTGTCTAAATCGCTTAAAAATCAAAAGTTTTGTGTCCATTTGAATCCAATAATCTTCGATTTTTAAGCGTTTTTGCTTAATTTTAACCAATTTTATATTTGTCACAATTTTGCAATTTAGACAAAACCAAAGTCATTCAAAAGAGCAATTAATGGACAGTCTAAATAATAAGAGTTTTCAAAAATCCGTTGAAAAACAAGAAAAATATGGCCAATTCAGAAACCATACAATATCAAATAGTCAAATTTCAGATTTTAAAAATTCGCTTTTTGATATTAGATGTTTTTTGAATTGTCCATATTTTCCAGGTTTTTCAACGGATTTTCCAAAACTCTTGTTTGTTAGATAGACCAATATTTGCTCTTTCAAGTGGTCTTAATTTTGTCTAAATCGCTTAAAAATCAAAAGTTTTGTGTCCATTTGAATCCAATAATCTTCGATTTTTAAGCGTTTTTGCTTAATTTTAACCAATTTTATATTTGTCACAATTTTGCAATTTAGACAAAACCAAAGTCATTCAAAAGAGCAATTAATGGACAGTCTAAATAATAAGAGTTTTCAAAAATCCGTTGAAAAACAAGAAAAATATGGCCAATTCAGAAACCATACAATATCAAATAGTCAAATTTCAGATTTTAAAAATTCGCTTTTTGATATTAGATGTTTTTTGAATTGTCCATATTTTCCAGGTTTTTCAACGGATTTTCCAAAACTCTTGTTTGTTAGATAGACCAATATTTGCTCTTTCGAGTGGTCTTAATTTTGTCTAAATCGCTTAAAAATCAAAAGTTTTGTGTCCATTTGAATCCAATAATCTTCGATTTTTAAGCGTTTTTGCTTAATTTTAACCAATTTTATATTTGTCACAATTTTGCAATTTAGACAAAACCAAAGTCATTCAAAAGAGCAATTAATGGACAGTCTAAATTATAAGAGTTTTCAAAAATCCGTTGAAAAACAAGAAAAATATGGCCAATTCAGAAACCATACAATATCAAAATAGTCAAATTTCAGATTTTAAAAATTCGCTTTTTGATATTAGATGTTTTTTGAATTGTCCATATTTTCCATGTTTTTCAACGGATTTTCCAAAACTCTTGTTTTTTAGATAGACCAAAATTTGGTCTTTCGAGTGGTCTTAATTTTGTCTAAATCGCTTTAAAATCAAAAGTTTTGTGTCCATTTGAATCCAATAATCTTGGATTTTTAAGTGTTTTTGCTTAATTTTAACCAATTTTATATTTGTCACAATTTTGCAATTTAGACAAAACCAAAGTCATTCAAAAGAGCAATTAATGGACAGTCTAAATAATAAGAGTTTTCAAAAATCCGTTGAAAAACAAGAAAAATATGGCCAATTCAGAAACCATACAATATCAAATAGTCAAATTTCAGATTTTAAAAATTCGCTTTTTGATATTAGATGTTTTTTGAATTGTCCATATTTTCCAGGTTTTTCAACGGATTTTCCAAAACTCTTGTTTGTTAGATAGACCAATATTTGCTCTTTCGAGTGGTCTTAATTTTGTCTAAATCGCTTAAAAATCAAAAGTTTTGTGTCCATTTGAATCCAATAATCTTCGATTTTTAAGCGTTTTTGCTTAATTTTAACCAATTTTATATTTGTCACAATTTTGCAATTTAGACAAAACCAAAGTCATTCAAAAGAGCAATTAATGGACAGTCTAAATAATAAGAGTTTTCAAAAATCCGTTGAAAAACAAGAAAAATATGGCCAATTCAGAAACCATACAATATCAAATAGTCAAATTTCAGATTTTAAAAATTCGCTTTTTGATATTAGATGTTTTTTGAATTGTCCATATTTTCCAGGTTTTTCAACGGATTTTCCAAAACTCTTGTTTGTTAGATAGACCAATATTTGCTCTTTCAAGTGGTCTTAATTTTGTCTAAATCGCTTAAAAATCAAAAGTTTTGTGTCCATTTGAATCCAATAATCTTCGATTTTTAAGCGTTTTTGCTTAATTTTAACCAATTTTATATTTGTCACAATTTTGCAATTTAGACAAAACCAAAGTCATTCAAAAGAGCAATTAATGGACAGTCTAAATTATAAGAGTTTTCAAAAATCCGTTGAAAAACAAGAAAAATATGGCCAATTCAGAAACCATACAATATCAAAATAGTCAAATTTCAGATTTTAAAAATTCGCTTTTTGATATTAGATGTTTTTTGAATTGTCCATATTTTCCAGGTTTTTCAACGGATTTTCCAAAACTCTTGTTTGTTAGATAGACCAATATTTGCTCTTTCGAGTGGTCTTAATTTTGTCTAAATCGCTTAAAAATCAAAAGTTTTGTGTCCATTTGAATCCAATAATCTTCGATTTTTAAGCGTTTTTGCTTAATTTTAACCAATTTTATATTTGTCACAATTTTGCAATTTAGACAAAACCAAAGTCATTCAAAAGAGCAATTAATGGACAGTCTAAATTATAAGAGTTTTCAAAAATCCGTTGAAAAACAAGAAAAATATGGCCAATTCAGAAACCATACAATATCAAAATAGTCAAATTTCAGATTTTAAAAATTCGCTTTTTGATATTAGATGTTTTTTGAATTGTCCATATTTTCCATGTTTTTCAACGGATTTTCCAAAACTCTTGTTTTTTAGATAGACCAAAATTTGGTCTTTCGAGTGGTCTTAATTTTGTCTAAATCGCTTTAAAATCAAAAGTTTTGTGTCCATTTGAATCCAATAATCTTGGATTTTTAAGTGTTTTTGCTTAATTTTAACCAATTTTATATTTGTCACAATTTTGCAATTTAGACAAAACCAAAGTCATTCAAAAGAGCAATTAATGGACAGTCTAAATAATAAGAGTTTTCAAAAATCCGTTGAAAAACAAGAAAAATATGGCCAATTCAGAAACCATACAATATCAAATAGTCAAATTTCAGATTTTAAAAATTCGCTTTTTGATATTAGATGTTTTTTGAATTGTCCATATTTTCCAGGTTTTTCAACGGATTTTCCAAAACTCTTGTTTGTTAGATAGACCAATATTTGCTCTTTCGAGTGGTCTTAATTTTGTCTAAATCGCTTAAAAATCAAAAGTTTTGTGTCCATTTGAATCCAATAATCTTCGATTTTTAAGCGTTTTTGCTTAATTTTAACCAATTTTATATTTGTCACAATTTTGCAATTTAGACAAAACCAAAGTCATTCAAAAGAGCAATTAATGGACAGTCTAAATTATAAGAGTTTTCAAAAATCCGTTGAAAAACAAGAAAAAGATGGCCAATTCAGAAACCATACAATATCAAAATAGTCAAATTTCAGATTTTAAAAATTCGCTTTTTGATATTAGATGTTTTTTGAATTGTCCATATTTTCCATGTTTTTCAACGGATTTTCCAAAACTCTTGTTTTTTAGATAGACCAAAATTTGGTCTTTCGAGTGGTCTTAATTTTGTCTAAATCGCTTTAAAATCAAAAGTTTTGTGTCCTTTTGAATCCAATAATCTTGGATTTTTAAGTGTTTTTGCTTAATTTTAACCAATTTTATATTTGTCACAATTTTGCAATTTAGACAAAACCAAAGTCATTCTAAAGAGCAATTAATGGACAGTCTAAATAATAAGAGTTTTCAAAAATCCGTTGAAAAACAAGAAAAATATGGCCAATTCAAGAAATCATACAATATCAAAATAGTCAAATTTCAGATTTTAAAAATTCGCTTTTTGATATTAGATGTTTTTTGAATTGGCCATATTTTCCATGTTTTTCAACGGATTTTCCAAAACTCTTGTTTTTTAGATAGACCAAAATTTGGTCTTTCGAGTGGTCTTAATTTTGTCTAAATCGCTTTAAAATCAAAATTTTTGTGTCCATTTGAATCCAATAATCTTGTATTTTTAAGCGTTTTTGCTTAATTTTAACCAATTTTATATTTGTCACGTTTTGGCAATTTAGACAAAACCAAAGTCATTCGAAAGAGCAATTAATGGACAGTCTAAATAATAAGAGTTTTCAAAAATCCGTTAAAAAACAAGAAAAATATGGCCAATTCAAGAAATCATACAATATCAAAATAGTCAAATTTCAGATTTTAAAAATTCGCTTTTTGATATTAGATGTTTTTTGAATTGGCTATATTTTTCATGTTTTTCAACGGATTTTCCAAAACTCTTGTTTTTTAGATAGACCAATATTTGTTCTTTCGAGTGGTCTTAATTTTGTCTAAATCGCTTTAAAATCAAAAGTTTTGTGTCTATTTGAATCCAATAATCTTGGATTTTTAAGCGTTTTTGCTTAATTTTAACCAATTTTATATTTGTCACGTTTTGGTAATTTAGACAAAACCAAAGTCATTCGAAAGAGCAATTAATGGACAGTCTAAATAATAAGAGTTTTCAAAAATCCGTTGAAAAACAAGAAAAATATGGCCAATTCAAGAAATCATACAATATCAAAATAGTCAAATTTCAGATTTTAAAAATTCGCTTTTTGATATTAGATGTTTTTTGAATTGGCTATATTTTCCATTTTTTCAACGGATTTTCCAAAACTCTTGTTTTTTAGATAGACCAATATTTGCTCTTTCGATACGTGTTGATTTTGTCTAAATCGCTTAAAAATCAAATGTTTTGTGTCCATTTGAATCCAATAATGTTTGATTTTTAAGCGTTTTAGCTTCATTTCAACCCATTTAATATTTGTCAAGTTTTGGCAATTTAGACAAAACCAAAGTCATTCGAAAGAGCAATTAATGGACAGTCTAAATAATAAGAGTTTTCAAAAATCCGTTGAAAAACAAGAAAAATATGGCCAATTCAAGAAATCATACACTATCAAAATAGTCAAATTTCAGATTTTAAAAATTCGCTTTTTGATTTTAGATGTTTTTTGAATTGTCCATATTTTCCATGTTTTTCAACGGATTTTCCAAAACTCTTGTTTTTTAGATAGACCAATATTTGCTCTTTCGATACGTGTTGCTTTTGTCTAAATCGCTTAAAAATCAAATGTTTTGTGTCCATTTGAATCCAATAATGTTTGATTTTTAAGCGTTTTAGCTTCATTTCAACCCATTTTATATTTGTGAAGTTTTGGCAATTTAGACAAAACCAAAGTCATTCGAAAGAGCAATTAATGGACCGTCTAAATAATAAGAGTTTTCAAAAATCCGTTGAAAAACAAGAAAAATATGGCCAATTCAAGAAATCATAAAATATCAAAATAGTCAAATTTCAGATTTTAAAAATTGGCTTTTTGATATTTTTTGTATTTTGAATTGGCCATATTTTCCAGGTTTTTCAACGGCTTTTCCAAAACTCTTGTTTTTTAGATAGACCAATATTTGCTCTTTCGAGTGGTCTTAATTTTGTCTAAATCGCTTTAAAATCAAAAGTTTTGTGTCCATTTGAATCCAATAATCTTCGATTATTAAGCGTTTTTGCTTAATTTTAACCAATTTTATATTTGTCACAATTTTGCAATTTAGACAAAACCAGTCATTCGAAAGAGCAATTAATGGACAGTCTAAATAATAAGAGTTTTCAAAAATCCGTTGAAAAACAAGAAAAATATGGCCAATTCAAGAAATCATACAATATCAAAATAGTCAAATTTCAGATTTTAAAAATTCGCTTTTTGATATTAGATGTTTTTTGAATTGGCTATATTTTCCATGTTTTTCAACGGATTTTCCAAAACTCTTGTTTTTTTAGATAGACCAATATTTGCTCTTTCGAGTGGTCTAAATTTTGTCTAAATCGCTTAAAAATCAAAAGTTTTGTGTCCATTTGAATCCAATAATCTTGGATTTTTAAGCGTTTTTGCTTAATTTTAACCAATTTTATATTTGTCACGTTTTGGCAATTTAGACAAAACCAAAGTCATTCGAAAGAGCAATTAATGGACAGTCTAAATAATAAGAGTTTTCAAAAATCCGTTGAAAAACAAGAAAAATATGGCCAATTCAAGAAATCATAAAATATCAAAATAGTCAAATTTCAGATTTTAAAAATTCGCTTTTTGATATTTTTTGTATTTTGAATTGGCCATATTTTCCATGTTTTTCAACGGATTTTCCAAAACTCTTGTTTTTTAGATAGACCAATATTTGCTCTTTCGAGTGGTCTTAATTTTGTCTAAATCGCTTAAAAATCAAAAGTTTTGTGTCCATTTGAATCCAATAATCTTGGATTTTTAAGCGTTTTTGCTTAATTTTAACCAATTTTATATTTGTCACGTTTTGGCAATTTAGACAAAACCAAAGTCATTCGAAAGAGCAATTAATGGACAGTTTTCAAAAATCCGTTGAAAAACAAGAAAAATATGGCCAATTCAAGAAATCATACTATATCAAAATAGTCAAATTTCAGATTTTAAAAATTCGCTTTTTGATATTAGATGTTTTTTGAATTGGCCATATTTTCCATGTTTTTCAACGGATTTTCCAAAACTCTTGTTTTTTAGATAGACCAAAGTTTGGTCTTTCGAGTGGTCTTAATTTTGTCTAAATCGCTTTAAAATCAAAAGTTTTGTGTCCATTTGAATCCAATAATCTTGTATTTTTAAGCGTTTTTGCTTAATTTTAACCAATTTTATATTTGTCACGTTTTGGCAATTTAGACAAAACCAAAGTCATTCGAAAGAGCAATTAATGGACAGTCTAAATAATAAGAGTTTTCAAAAATCCGTTGAAAAACAAGAAAAATATGGCCAATTCAAGAAATCATACAATATCAAAATAGTCAAATTTCAGATTTTAAAAATTCGCTTTTTGATATTAGATGTTTTTTGAATTGGCTATATTTTCCATGTTTTTCAACGGATTTTCCAAAACTCTTGTTTTTTAGATAGACCAATATTTGCTCTTTCGATACGTGTTGATTTTGTCTAAATCGCTTAAAAATCAAATGTTTTGTGTCCATTTGAATCCAATAATGTTTGATTTTTAAGCGTTTTAGCTTCATTTCAACCCATTTTATATTTGTCAAGTTTTGGCAATTTAGACAAAACCAAAGTCATTCGAAAGAGCAATTAATGGACAGTCTAAATAATAAGAGTTTTCAAAAATCCGTTGAAAAACAAGAAAAATATGGCCAATTCAAGAAATCATACAATATCAAAATAGTCAAATTTCAGATTTTAAAAATTCGCTTTTTGATATTAGATGTTTTTTGAATTGGCTATATTTTCCATGTTTTTCAACGGATTTTCCAAAACTCTTGTTTTTTAGATAGACCAATATTTGCTCTTTCGATACCTGTTGATTTTGTCTAAATCGCTTAAAAATCAAATGTTTTGTGTCCATTTGAATCCAATAATGTTTGATTTTTAAGCGTTTTAGCTTCATTTCAACCCATTTTATATATGTCAAGTTTTGGCAATTTAGACAAAACCAAAGTCATTCGAAAGAGCAATTAATGGACAGTCTAAATAATAAGAGTTTTCAAAAATCCGTTGAAAAAGAAGAAAAATATGGCCAATTCAAGAAATCATACAATATCAAAATAGTCAAATTTGAGATTTTAAAAATTCGCTTTTTGATATTAGATGTTTTTTTGAATTGGCTATATTTTCCATGTTTTTCAACGGATTTTCCAAAACTCTTGTTTTTTAGATAGACCAATATTTGCTCTTTCGAGTGGTCTTAATTTTGTCTAAATCGCTTTAAAATCAAAAGTTTTGTGTCCATTTGAATCCAATAATCTTCGATTTTTAAGCGTTTTTGCTTAATTTTAACCAATTTTATATTTGTCACGTTTTGGTAATTTAGACAAAACCAAAGTCATTCGAAAGAGCAATTAATGGACAGTCTAAATAATAAGAGTTTTCAAAAATCCGTTGAAAAACAAGAAAAATATGGCCAATTCAAGAAATCATACAATATCAAAATAGTCAAATTTCAGATTTTAAAAATTCGCTTTTTGATATTAGATGTTTTTTGAATTGTACATATTTTCCAGGTTTTTCAACGGATTTTCCAAAACTCTTGTTTTTTAGATAGACCAATATTTGCTCTTTCGAGTGGTCTTAATTTTGTCTAAATCGCTTTAAAATCAAAAGTTTTGTGTCCATTTGAATCCAATAATCTTCGATTTTTAAGCGTTTTTGCTTAATTTTAACCAATTTTATATTTGTCACAATTTTGCAATTTAGACAAAACCAAAGTCATTCGAAAGAGCAATTAATGGACAGTCTAAATAATAAGAGTTTTCAAAAATCCGTTGAAAAACAAGAAAAATATGGCCAATTCAAGAAATCATACAATATCAAAATAGTCAAATTTCAGATTTTAAAAATTCGCTTTTTGATATTAGATGTTTTTTGAATTGTACATATTTTCCAGGTTTTTCAACGGATTTTCCAAAACTCTTGTTTTTTAGATAGACCAATATTTGCTCTTTCGAGTGGTCTTAATTTTGTCTAAATCGCTTTAAAATCAAAAGTTTTGTGTCCATTTGAATCCAATAATCTTCGATTTTTAAGCGTTTTTGCTTAATTTTAACCAATTTTATATTTGTCACAATTTTGCAATTTAGACAAAACCAAAGTCATTCGAAAGAGCAATTAATGAACAGTCTAAATAATAAGAGTTTTCAAAAATCCGTTGAAAAACAAGAAAAATATGGCCAATTCAAGAAATCATACAATATCAAAATAGTCAAATTTCAGATTTTAAAAATTCGCTTTTTGATATTAGATGTTTTTTGAATTGTCCATATTTTCCATGTTTTTCAACGGATTTTCCAAAACTCTTGTTTTTTAGATAGACCAATATTTGCTCTTTCGAGTGGTCTTAATTTTGTCTAAATCGCTTAAAAATCAAAAGTTTTGTGTCCATTTGAATCCAATAATCTTGGATTTTTAAGTGTTTTTGCTTAATTTTAACCAATTTTATATTTGTCACAATTTTGCAATTTAGACAAAACCAAAGTCATTCGAAAGAGCAATTAATGGACAGTCTAAATAATAAGAGTTTTCAAAAATCCGTTGAAAAACAAGAAAAATATGGCCAATTCAAGAAATCATACAATATCAAAATAGTCAAATTTCAGATTTTAAAAATTCGCTTTTTGATATTAGATGTTTTTTGAATTGTACATATTTTCCAGGTTTTTCAACGGATTTTCCAAAACTCTTGTTTTTTATATAGACCAAAATTTGCTCTTTCGAGTGGTCTTAATTTTGTCTAAATCGCTTTAAAATCAAAAGTTTTGTGTCCATTTGAATCCAATAATCTTGTATTTTTAAGCGTTTTTGCTTAATTTTAACCAATTTTATATGTGTCACGTTTTGGCAATTTAGACAAAACCAAAGTCATTCGAAAGAGCAATTAATGGACAGTCTAAATAATAAGAGTTTTCAAAAATCCGTTGAAAAACAAGAAAAATATGGCCAATTCAAGAAATCATACAATATCAAAATAGTCAAATTTCAGATTTTAAAAATTCGCTTTTTGATATTAGATGTTTTTTGAATTGGCTATATTTTCCATTTTTTCAACGGATTTTCCAAAACTCTTGTTTTTTAGATAGACCAATATTTGCTCTTTCGATACGTGTTGATTTTGTCTAAATCGCTTAAAAATTAAATGTTTTGTGTCCATTTGAATCCAATAATGTTTGATTTTTAATCGTTTTAGCTTCATTTCAACCCATTTTATATTTGTCAAGTTTTGGCAATTTAGACAAAACCAAAGTCATTCGAAAGAGATATTAATGGACAGTCTAAATAATAAGAGTTTTCAAAAATCTGTTGAAAAACAAGAAAAATATGGCCAATTCAAGAAATCATACAATATCAAAATAGTCAAATTTCAGATTTTAAAAATTCGCTTTTTGATATTAGATGTTTTTTGAATTGGCTATATTTTCCATGTTTTTCAACGGATTTTCCAAAACTCTTGTTTTTTAGATAGACCAATATTTGCTCTTTCGATACGTGTTGATTTTGTCTAAATCGCTTAAAAATCAAATGTTTTGTGTCCATTTGAATCCAATAATGTTTGATTTTTAAGCGTTTTAGCTTCATTTCAACCCATTTTATATTTGTCAAGTTTTGGCAATTTAGACAAAACCAAAGTCATTCGAAAGAGATATTAATGGACAGTCTAAATAATAAGAGTTTTCAAAAATCCGTTGAAAAACAAGAAAAATATGGCCAATTCAAGAAATCATACAATATCAAAATAGTCAAATTTCAGATTTTAAAAATTCGCTTTTTGATATTAGATGTTTTTTGAACTGGGCATATTTTCCATTTTTTCAACGGATTTTCCAAAACTCTTGTTTTTTAGATAGACCAAAATTTGGTCTTTCGAGTGGTCTTAATTTTGTCTAAATCGCTTTAAAATTAAAAGTTTTGTGTCCATTTGAATCCAATAATCTTGGATTTTTAAGCGTTTTTGCTTAATATTAACCAATTTTATATTTGTCACGTTTTGGTAATTTAGACAAAACCAAAGTCATTCGAAAGAGCAATTAATGGACAGTCTAAATAATAAGAGTTTTCAAAAATCCGTTAAAAACAAGAAAAATATGGCCAATTCAAGAAATCATACAATATCAAAATAGTCAAATTTCAGATTTTAAAAATTCGCTTTTTGATATTAGATGTTTTTTGAATTGGCTATATTTTCCATGTTTTTCAACGGATTTTCCAAAACTCTTGTTTTTTAGATAGACCAATATTTGCTCTTTCGAGTGGTCTTAATTTTGTCTAAATCGCTTAAAAATCAAAAGTTTTGTGTCCATTTGAATCCAATAATCTTGGATTTTTAAGCGTTTTTGCTTAATTTTAACCAATTTTATATTTGTCACGTTTTGGTAATTTAGACAAAAACAAAGTCATTCGAAAGAGCAATTAATGGACAGTCTAAATAATAAGAGTTTTCAAAAATCCGTTGAAAAACAAGAAAAATATGGCCAATTCAAGAAATCATACAATATCAAAATAGTCAAATTTCAGATTTTAAAAATTCGCTTTTTGATATTAGATGTTTTTTGAATTGGCTATATTTTCCATGTTTTTCAACGGATTTTCCAAAAGTCTTGTTTTTTAGATAGACCAATATTTGCTCTTTCGAGTGGTCTTAATTTTGTCTAAATCGCTTAAAAATCAAAAGTTTTGTGTCCATTTGAATCCAATAATCTTGGATTTTTAAGCGTTTTTGCTTAATTTTAACCAATTTTATATTTGTCACGTTTTGGTAATTTAGACAAAAACAAAGTCATTCGAAAGAGCAATTAATGGACAGTCTAAATAATAAGAGTTTTCCAAAATCCGTTGAAAAACAAGAAAAATATGGCCAATTCAAGAAATCATACAATATAAAAATAGTCAAATTTCAGATTTTAAAAATTCGCTTTTTGATATTAGATGTTTTTTGAATTGTCCATATTTTCCAGGTTTTTCAACGGATTTTCCAAAACTCTTGTTTTTTAGATAGACCAATATTTGCTCTTTCGAGTGGTCTTAATTTTGTCTAAATCGCTTTAAAATCAAAAGTTTTGTGTCCATTTGAATCCAATAATCTTGGATTTTTAAGTGTTTTTGCTTAATTTTAACAAATTTTATATTTGTCACAATTTTGCAATTTAGACAAAACCAAAGTCATTCGAAAGAGCAATTAATGGACAGTCTAAATAATAAGAGTTTTCAAAAATCCGTTGAAAAACAAGAAAAATATGGCCAATTCAAGAAATCATACAATATCAAAATAGTCAAATTTCAGATTTTAAAAATTCGCTTTTTGATATTAGATGTTTTTTGAATTGGCTATATTTTCCATTTTTTCAACGGATTTTCCAAAACTCTTGTTTTTTAGATAGACCAATATTTGCTCTTTCGATACGTGTTGATTTTGTCTAAATCGCTTAAAAATCAAATGCTTTGTGTCCATTTGAATCCAATAATGTTTGATTTTTAAGCGTTTTAGCTTCATTTCAACCCATTTAATATTTGTCAAGTTTTGGCAATTTAGACAAAACCAAAGTCATTCGAAAGAGCAATTAATGGACAGTCTAAATAATAAGAGTTTTCAAAAATCCGTTGAAAAACAAGAAAAATATGGCCAATTCAAGAAATCATACAATATCAAAATAGTCAAATTTCAGATTTTAAAAATTCGCTTTTTGATATTAGATGTTTTTTGAATTGGCTATATTTTCCATGTTTTTCAACGGATTTTCCAAAACTCTTGTTTTTTAGATAGACCAATATTTGCTCTTTCGAGTGGTCTTAATTTTGTCTAAATCGCTTTAAAATCAAAAGTTTTGTGTCCATTTGAATCCAATAATCTTGGATTTTTAAGCGTTTTTGCTTAATTTTAACCAATTTTATATTTGTCACGTTTTGGCAATTTAGACAGAACCAAAGTCATTCGAAAGAGCAATTAATGGACAGTCTTAATAATAAGAGTTTTCAAAAATCCGTTGAAAAACAAGAAAAATATGGCCAATTCAAGAAATCATACAATATCAAAATAGTCAAATTTCAGATTTTAAAAATTCGCTTTTTGATATTAGATGTTTTTTGAATTGGCCATATTTTCCACGTTTTTCAACGGATTTTCCAAAACTCTTGTTTTTTAGATAGACCAAAATTTGGTCTTTCGAGTGGTCTTAATTTTGTCTAAATCGCTTTAAAATCAAAAGTTTTGTGTCCATTTGAATCCAATAATCTTGTATTTTTAAGCGTTTTTGCTTAATTTTAACCAATTTTATATTTGTCACGTTTTGGCAATTTAGACAAAACCAAAGTCATTCGAAAGAGCAATTAATGGACAGTCTAAATAATAAGAGTTTTCAAAAATCTGTTGAAAAAGAAGAAAAATATGGCCAATTCAAGAAATCATACAATATCAAAATAGTCAAATTTCAGATTTTAAAAATTCGCTTTTTGATATTTGATGTTTTTTGAATTGGCTATATTTTCCATGTTTTTCAACGGATTTTCCAAAACTCTTGTTTTTTAGATAGACCAAAATTTGGTCTTTCGAGTGGTCTTAATTTTGTCTAAATCGCTTTAAAATCAAAAGTTTTGTGTCCATTTGAATCCAATAATCTTGGATTTTTAAGCGTTTTTGCTTAATTTTAACCAATTTTATATTGTCACGTTTTGGCAATTTAGACAAAACTAAAGTCATTCGAAAGAGCAATTAATGGACAGTCTAAATAATAAGAGTTTTCAAAAATCCGTTGAAAAAGAAGAAAAATATGGCCAATTCAAGAAATATTACAATATCAAAATAGTCAAATTTCAGATTTTAAAAATTCGCTTTTTGATATTAGATGTTTTTTGAATTGGCTATATTTTCCATGTTTTTCAACGGATTTTCCAAAACTCTTGTTTTTTAGATAGACCAATATTTGCTCTTTCGAGTGGTCTTAATTTTGTCTAAATCGCTTTAAAATCAAAAGTTTTGTGTCCATTTGAATCCAATAATCTTGTATTTTTAAGCGTTTTTGCTTAATTTTAACCAATTTTATATTTGTCACGTTTTGGCAATTTAGACAAAACCAAAGTCATTCGAAAGAGCAATTAATGGACAGTCTAAATAATAAGAGTTTTCAAAAATCCGTTGAAAAACAAGAAAAATATGGCCAATTCAAGAAATCATACAATATCAAAATAGTCAAATTTCAGATTTTAAAAATTCGCTTTTTGATATTAGATGTTTTTTGAATTGGCTATATTTTCCATGTTTTTCAACGGATTTTCCAAAACTCTTGTTTTTTAGATAGACCAATATTTGCTCTTTCGATACGTGTTGATTTTGTCTAAATCGCTTTAAAATCAAAAGTTTTGTGTCCATTTGAATCCAATAATCTTCGATTATTAAGCGTTTTTGCTTAATTTTAACCAATTTTATATTTGTCACAATTTTGAAATTTAGACAAAACCAAAGTCATTCGAAAGAGCAATTAATGGACAGTCTAAATAATAAGAGTTTTCAAAAATCCGTTGAAAAACAAGAAAAATATGGCCAATTCAAGAAATCATACAATATCAAAATAGTCAAATTTCAGATTTTAAAAATTCGCTTTTTGATATTAGATGTTTTTTGAATTGGCCATATTTTCCACGTTTTTCAACGGATTTTCCAAAACTCTTGTTTTTTAGATAGACCAAAATTTGGTCTTTCGAGTGGTCTTAATTTTGTCTAAATCGCTTTAAAATCAAAAGTTTTGTGTCCATTTGAATCCAATAATCTTGTATTTTTAAGCGTTTTTGCTTAATTTTAACCAATTTTATATTTGTCACGTTTTGGCAATTTAGACAAAACCAAAGTCATTCGAAAGAGCAATTAATGGACAGTCTAAATAATAAGAGTTTTCAAAAATCTGTTGAAAAAGAAGAAAAATATGGCCAATTCAAGAAATCATACAATATCAAAATAGTCAAATTTCAGATTTTAAAAATTCGCTTTTTGATATTAGATGTTTTTTGAATTGGCTATATTTTCCATGTTTTTCAACGGATTTTCCAAAACTCTTGTTTTTTAGATAGACCAAAATTTGGTCTTTCGAGTGGTCTTAATTTTGTCTAAATCGCTTTAAAATCAAAAGTTTTGTGTCCATTTGAATCCAATAATCTTGTATTTTTAAGCGTTTTTGCTTAATTTTAACCAATTTTATATTGTCACGTTTTGGCAATTTAGACAAAACCAAAGTCATTCGAAAGAGCAATTAATGGACAGTCTAAATAATAAGAGTTTTCAAAAATCCGTTGAAAAAGAAGAAAAATATGGCCAATTCAAGAAATATTACAATATCAAAATAGTCAAATTTCAGATTTTAAAAATTCGCTTTTTGATATTAGATGTTTTTTGAATTGGCCATATTTTCCATGTTTTTCAACGGATTTTCCAAAACTCTTGTTTTTTAGATAGACCAATATTTGCTCTTTCGAGTGGTCTTAATTTTGTCTAAATCGCTTTAAAATCAAAAGTTTTGTGTCCATTTGAATCCAATAATCTTGTATTTTTAAGCGTTTTTGCTTAATTTTAACCAATTTTATATTTGTCACGTTTTGGCAATTTAGACAAAACCAAAGTCATTCGAAAGAGCAATTAATGGACAGTCTAAATAATAAGAGTTTTCAAAAATCCGTTGAAAAACAAGAGAAATATGGCCAATTCAAGAAATCATACAATATCAAAATAGTCAAATTTCAGATTTTAAAAATTCGCTTTTTGATATTAGATGTTTTTTGAATTGGCTATATTTTCCATGTTTTTCAACGGATTTTCCAAAACTCTTGTTTTTTAGATAGACCAATATTTGCTCTTTCGATACGTGTTGATTTTGTCTAAATCGCTTTAAAATCAAAAGTTTTGTGTCCATTTGAATCCAATAATCTTCGATTATTAAGCGTTTTTGCTTAATTTTAACCAATTTTATATTTGTCACAATTTTGCAATTTAGACAAAACCAAAGTCATTCGAAAGAGCAATTAATGGACAGTCTAAATAATAAGAGTTTTCAAAAATCCGTTGAAAAACAAAAAAAATATGGCCAATTCAAGAAATCATACAATATCAAAATAGTCAAATTTCAGATTTTAAAAATTCGCTTTTTGATATTAGATGTTTTTTGAATTGGCTATATTTTCCATGTTTTTCAACGGATTTTCCAAAACTCTTGTTTTTTAGATAGACCAAAATTTGGTCTTTCGAGTGGTCTTAATTTTGTCTAAATCGCTTTAAAATCAAAAGTTTTGTGTCCATTTGAATAAAATAATCTTGGATTTTTAAGTGTTTTTGCTTAATTTTAACCAATTTTATATTTGTCACAATTTTGCAATTTAGACAAAACCAAAGTCATTCGAAAGAGCAATTAATGGACAGTCTAAATAATAAGAGTTTTCAAAAATCCGTTGAAAAACAAGAAAAATATGGCCAATTCAAGAAATCATACAATATCAAAATAGTCAAATTTCAGATTTTAAAAATTCGCTTTTTGATATTAGATGTTTTTTGAATTGGCCATATTTTCCATGTTTTTTAACGGATTTTCCAAAACTCTTGTTTTTTAGATAGACCAAAATTTGGTCTTTCGAGTGGTCTTAATTTTGTCTAAATCGCTTTAAAATCAAAAGTTTTGTGTCCATTTGAATCCAATAATCTTGGATTTTTAAGTGTTTTTGCTAAATTTTAACCAATTTCATATTTGTCACAATTTTGCAATTTAGACAAAACCAAAGTCATTCGAAAGAGCAATTAATGGACAGTCTAAATAATAAGAGTTTTCAAAAATCCGTTGAAAAACAAGAAAAATATGGCCAATTCAAGAAATCATACAATATCAAAATAGTCAAATTTCAGATTTTAAAAATTCGCTTTTTGATATTAGATGTTTTTTGAATTGTCCATATTTTCCAGGTTTTTCAACGGATTTTCCAAAACTCTTGTTTGTTAGATAGACCAATATTTGCTCTTTCGAGTGGTCTTAATTTTGTCTAAATCGCTTTAAAATCAAAAGTTTTGTGTCCATTTGAATCCAATAATCTTCGATTTTTAAGCGTTTTTGCTTAATTTTAACCAATTTTATATTTGTCACAATTTTGCAATTTAGACAAAACCAAAGTCATTCAAAAGAGCAATTAATGGACAGTCTAAATAATAAGAGTTTTCAAAAATCCGTTGAAAAACAAGAAAAATATGGCCAATTCAGAAACCATACAATATCAAATAGTCAAATTTCAGATTTTAAAAATTCGCTTTTTGATATTAGATGTTTTTTGAATTGTCCATATTTTCCACGTTTTTCAACGGATTTTCCAAAACTCTTGTTTTTTAGATAGACCAAAATTTGGTCTTTCGAGTGGTCTTAATTTTGTCTAAATCGCTTTAAAATCAAAAGTTTTGTGTCCATTTGAATCCAATAATCTTGTATTTTTAAGCGTTTTTGCTTAATTTTAACCAATTTTATATTTGTCACGTTTTGGCAATTTAGACAAAACCAAAGTCATTCGAAAGAGCAATTAATGGACAGTCTAAATAATAAGAGTTTTCAAAAATCTGTTGAAAAAGAAGAAAAATATGGCCAATTCAAGAAATCATACAATATCAAAATAGTCAAATTTCAGATTTTAAAAATTCGCTTTTTGATATTAGATGTTTTTTGAATTGGCTATATTTTCCATGTTTTTCAACGGATTTTCCAAAACTCTTGTTTTTTAGATAGACCAAAATTTGGTCTTTCGAGTGGTCTTAATTTTGTCTAAATCGCTTTAAAATCAAAAGTTTTGTGTCCATTTGAATCCAATAATCTTGTATTTTTAAGCGTTTTTGCTTAATTTTAACCAATTTTATATTGTCACGTTTTGGCAATTTAGACAAAACCAAAGTCATTCGAAAGAGCAATTAATGGACAGTCTAAATAATAAGAGTTTTCAAAAATCCGTTGAAAAAGAAGAAAAATATGGCCAATTCAAGAAATATTACAATATCAAAATAGTCAAATTTCAGATTTTAAAAATTCGCTTTTTGATATTAGATGTTTTTTGAATTGGCCATATTTTCCATGTTTTTCAACGGATTTTCCAAAACTCTTGTTTTTTAGATAGACCAATATTTGCTCTTTCGAGTGGTCTTAATTTTGTCTAAATCGCTTTAAAATCAAAAGTTTTGTGTCCATTTGAATCCAATAATCTTGTATTTTTAAGCGTTTTTGCTTAATTTTAACCAATTTTATATTTGTCACGTTTTGGCAATTTAGACAAAACCAAAGTCATTCGAAAGAGCAATTAATGGACAGTCTAAATAATAAGAGTTTTCAAAAATCCGTTGAAAAACAAGAGAAATATGGCCAATTCAAGAAATCATACAATATCAAAATAGTCAAATTTCAGATTTTAAAAATTCGCTTTTTGATATTAGATGTTTTTTGAATTGGCTATATTTTCCATGTTTTTCAACGGATTTTCCAAAACTCTTGTTTTTTAGATAGACCAATATTTGCTCTTTCGATACGTGTTGATTTTGTCTAAATCGCTTTAAAATCAAAAGTTTTGTGTCCATTTGAATCCAATAATCTTCGATTATTAAGCGTTTTTGCTTAATTTTAACCAATTTTATATTTGTCACAATTTTGCAATTTAGACAAAACCAAAGTCATTCGAAAGAGCAATTAATGGACAGTCTTAATAATAAGAGTTTTCAAAAATCCGTTGAAAAACAAGAAAAATATGGCCAATTCAAGAAATCATACAATATCAAAATAGTCAGATTTCAGATTTTAAAAATTCGCTTTTTGATATTAGATGTTTTTTGAATTGGCTCTATTTTCCATGTTTTTCAACGGATTTTCCAAAACTCTTGTTTTTTAGATAGACCAATATTTGCTCTTTCGAGTGGTCTTAATTTTGTCTAAATCGCTTTAAAATCAAAAGTTTTGTGTCCATTTGAATCCAATAATCTTGGATTTTTAAGCGTTTTTGCTTAATTTTAACCAATTTTATATTTGTCACGTTTTGGCAATTTAGACAAAACCAAAGTCATTCGAAAGAGCAATTATTGGACAGTCTAAATAAGAAGAGTTTTCAAAAATCCGTTGAAAACCAAGAAAAATATGGCCAATTCAAGAAATCATACAATATCAAAATAGTCAAATTTCAGATTTTAAAAATTCGCTTTTTGATATTAGATGTTTTTTGAATTGGCTCTATTTTCCATGTTTTTCAACGGATTTTCCAAAACTCTTGTTTTTTAGATAGATCAATATTTGCTCTTTCGAGTGGTCTTAATTTTGTCTAAATCGCTTTAAAATCAAAAGTTTTGTGTCCATTTGAATCCAATAATCTTGGATTTTTTAGCGTTTTTGCTTAATTTTAACCAATTTTATATTTGTCACAATTTTGCAATTTAGACAAAACCAAAGTCATTCGAAAGAGCAATTAATGGACAGTCTAAATAATAAGAGTTTTCAAAAATCCGTTGAAAAACAAGAAAAATATGGCCAATTCAAGAAATCATACAATATCAAAATAGTCAAATTTCAGATTTTAAAAATTCGCTTTTTGATATTAGATGTTTTTTGAATTGGCCATATTTTCCATGTTTTTCAACGGATTTTCCAAAAATCTTGTTTTTTAGATAGACCAATATTTGCTCTTTCGAGTGTTCTTAATTTTGTCTAAATCGCTTTAAAATCAAAAGTTTTGTGTCCATTTGAATCCAATAATCTTGGATTTTTAAGTGTTTTTGCTTAATTTTAACCAATTTTATATTTGTCACGTTTTGGCAATTTAGACAAAACCAAAGTCATTCGAAAGAGCAATTATTGGACAGTCTAAATAATAAGAGTTTTCAAAAATCCGTTGAAAAACAAGAAAAATATGGCCAATTCAAGAAATCATACAATATCAAAATAGTCAAATTTCAGATTTTAAAAATTCGCTTTTTGATATTAGATGTTTTTTGAATTGGCCATATTTTCCATGTTTTTCAACGGATTTTCCAAAACTCTTGTTTTTTAGATAGACCAAAATTTGGTCTTTCGAGTGGTCTTAATTTTGTCTAAATCGCTTTAAAATCAAAAGTTTTGTGTCCATTTGAATCCAATAATCTTGGATTTTTAAGCGTTTTTGCTTAATTTTAACCAATTTTATATTTGTCACATTTTGGCAATTTAGACAAAACCAAAGTCATTCGAAAGAGCAATTATTGGACATTCTAAATAATAAGAGTTTTCAAAAATCCGTTGAAAAACAAGAAAAATATGGCCAATTCAAGAAATCATACAATATCAAAATAGTCAAATTTCAGATTTTAAAAATTCGCTTTTTGTTATTAGATGTTTTTTGAATTGGCCATATTTTCCATGTTTTTCAACGGATTTTCCAAAACTCTTGTTTTTTAGATAGACCAATATTTGCTCTTTCGAGTGTTCTTAATTTTGTCTAAATCGCTTTAAAATCAAAAGTTTTGTGTCCATTTGAATCCAATAATCTTGGATTTTTAAGTGTTTTTGCTTAATTTTAACCAATTTTATATTTGTCACAATTTTGCAATTTAGACAAAACCAAAGTCATTCGAAAGAGCAATTAATGGACAGTCTAAATAATAAGAGTTTTCAAAAATCCGTTGAAAAACAAGAAAAATATGGCCAATTCAAGAAATCATACAATATCAAAATAGTCAAATTTCAGATTTTAAAAATTCGCTTTTTGATATTAGATGTTTTTTGAATTGGCCATATTTTCCATGTTTTTCAACGGATTTTCCAAAAATCTTGTTTTTTAGATAGACCAATATTTGCTCTTTCGAGTGTTCTTAATTTTGTCTAAATCGCTTTAAAATCAAAAGTTTTGTGTCCATTTGAATCCAATAATCTTGGATTTTTAAGTGTTTTTGCTTAATTTTAACCAATTTTATATTTGTCACGTTTTGGCAATTTAGACAAAACCAAAGTCATTCGAAAGAGCAATTATTGGACAGTCTAAATAATAAGAGTTTTCAAAAATCCGTTGAAAAACAAGAAAAATATGGCCAATTCAAGAAATCATACAATATCAAAATAGTCAAATTTCAGATTTTAAAAATTCGCTTTTTGATATTAGATGTTTTTTGAATTGGCCATATTTTCCATGTTTTTCAACGGATTTTCCAAAACTCTTGTTTTTTAGATAGACCAAAATTTGGTCTTTCGAGTGGTCTTAATTTTGTCTAAATCGCTTTAAAATCAAAAGTTTTGTGTCCATTTGAATCCAATAATCTTGGATTTTTAAGCGTTTTTGCTTAATTTTAACCAATTTTATATTTGTCACATTTTGGCAATTTAGACAAAACCAAAGTCATTCGAAAGAGCAATTATTGGACATTCTAAATAATAAGAGTTTTCAAAAATCCGTTGAAAAACAAGAAAAATATGGCCAATTCAAGAAATCATACAATATCAAAATAGTCAAATTTCAGATTTTAAAAATTCGCTTTTTGTTATTAGATGTTTTTTGAATTGGCCATATTTTCCATGTTTTTCAACGGATTTTCCAAAACTCTTGTTTTTTAGATAGACCAATATTTGCTCTTTCGAGTGTTCTTAATTTTGTCTAAATCGCTTTAAAATCAAAAGTTTTGTGTCCATTTGAATCCAATAATCTTGGATTTTTAAGTGTTTTTGCTTAATTTTAACCAATTTTATATTTGTCACAATTTTGCAATTTAGACAAAACCAAAGTCATTCGAAAGAGCAATTAATGGACAGTCTAAATAATAAGAGTTTTCAAAAATCCGTTGAAAAACAAGAAAAATATGGCCAATTCAAGAAATCATACAATATCAAAATAGTCAAATTTCAGATTTTAAAAATTCGCTTTTTGATATTAGATGTTTTTTGAATTGGCTATATTTTCCATGTTTTTCAACGGATTTTCCAAAACTCTTGTTTTTTAGATAGACCAATATTTGCTCTTTCGAGTGGTCTTAATTTTGTCTAAATCGCTTAAAAATCAAAAGTTTTGTGTCCATTTGAATCCAATAATCTTGGATTTTTAAGCGTTTTTGCTTAATTTTAACCAATTTTATATTTGTCACGTTTTGGTAATTTAGACAAAAACAAAGTCATTCGAAAGAGCAATTAATGGACAGTCTAAATAATAAGAGTTTTCAAAAATCCGTTGAAAAACAAGAAAAATATGGCCAATTCAAGAAATCATACAATATCAAAATAGTCAAATTTCAGATTTTAAAAATTCGCTTTTTGATATTAGATGTTTTTTGAATTGGCTATATTTTCCATGTTTTTCAACGGATTTTCCAAAAGTCTTGTTTTTTAGATAGACCAATATTTGCTCTTTCGAGTGGTCTTAATTTTGTCTAAATCGCTTAAAAATCAAAAGTTTTGTGTCCATTTGAATCCAATAATCTTGGATTTTTAAGCGTTTTTGCTTAATTTTAACCAATTTTATATTTGTCACGTTTTGGTAATTTAGACAAAACCAAAGTCATTCGAAAGAGCAATTAATGGACAGTCTAAATAATAAGAGTTTTCAAAAATCCGTTGAAAAACAAGAAAAATATGGCCAATTCAAGAAATCATACAATATCAAATTTCAGATTTTAAAAATTCGCTTTTTGATATTAGATGTTTTTGAATTGGCCATATTTTCCATGTTTTTCAACGGATTTTCCAAAACTCTTGTTTTTTAGATAGACCAATATTTGCTCTTTCGATTGGTCTTAATTTTGTCTAAATCGCTTAAAAATCAAAAGTTTTGTGTCCATTTGAATCCAATAATCTTGGATTTTTAAGCGTTTTTGCTTAATTTTAACCAATTTTATATTTGTCACGTTTTGGCAATTTAGACAAAACCAAAGTCATTCGAAAGAGCAATTAATGGACAGTCTAAATAATAAGAGTTTTCAAAAATCCGTTGTAAAACAAGAAAAATATGGCCAATTCAAGAAATCATACAATATCAAAATAGTCAAATTTCAGATTTTAAAAATTCGCTTTTTGATATTAGATGTTTTTTGAATTGGCCATATTTTCCATGTTTTTCAACGGATTTTCCAAAACTCTTGTTTTTTAGATAGACCAAAATTTGGTCTTTCGAGTGGTCTTAATTTTGTCTAAATCGCTTTAAAATCAAAAGTTTTGTGTCCATTTGAATCCAATAATCTTGGATTTTTAAGCGTTTTTGCTTAAGTTTAACCAATTTTATATTTGTCACATTTTGGCAATTTAGACAAAACCAAAGTCATTCGAAAGAGCAATTATTGGACAGTCTAAATAATAAGAGTTTTCAAAAATCCGTTGAAAAACAAGAAAAATATGGCCAATTCAAGAAATCATACAATATCAAAATAGTCAAATTTCAGATTTTAAAAATTCGCTTTTTGATATTAGATGTTTTTTGAATTGGCCATATTTTCCATGTTTTTCAACGGATTTTCCAAAACTCTTGTTTTTTAGATAGACCAATATTTGCTCTTTCGAGTGGTCTTAATTTTGTCTAAATCGCTTTAAAATCAAAAGTTTTGTGTCCATTTGAATCCAATAATCTTGGATTTTTAAGTGTTTTTGCTTAATTTTAACCAATTTTATATTTGTCACAATTTTGCAATTTAGACAAAACCAAAGTCATTCGAAAGAGCAATTAATGGACAGTCTAAATAATAAGAGTTTTCAAAAATCCGTTGAAAAACAAGAAAAATATGGCCAATTCAAGAAATCATACAATATCAAAATAGTCAAATTTCAGATTTTAAAAATTCGCTTTTTGATATTAGATGTTTTTTGAATTGGCTATATTTTCCATGTTTTTCAACGGATTTTCCAAAACTCTTGTTTTTTAGATAGACCAATATTTGCTCTTTCGAGTGGTCTTAATTTTGTCTAAATCGCTTAAAAATCAAAAGTTTTGTGTCCATTTGAATCCAATAATCTTGGATTTTTAAGCGTTTTTGCTTAATTTTAACCAATTTTATATTTGTCACGTTTTGGTAATTTAGACAAAAACAAAGTCATTCGAAAGAGCAATTAATGGACAGTCTAAATAATAAGAGTTTTCAAAAATCCGTTGAAAAACAAGAAAAATATGGCCAATTCAAGAAATCATACAATATCAAAATAGTCAAATTTCAGATTTTAAAAATTCGCTTTTTGATATTAGATGTTTTTTGAATTGGCTATATTTTCCATGTTTTTCAACGGATTTTCCAAAAGTCTTGTTTTTTAGATAGACCAATATTTGCTCTTTCGAGTGGTCTTAATTTTGTCTAAATCGCTTAAAAATCAAAAGTTTTGTGTCCATTTGAATCCAATAATCTTGGATTTTTAAGCGTTTTTGCTTAATTTTAACCAATTTTATATTTGTCACGTTTTGGTAATTTAGACAAAACCAAAGTCATTCGAAAGAGCAATTAATGGACAGTCTAAATAATAAGAGTTTTCAAAAATCCGTTGAAAAACAAGAAAAATATGGCCAATTCAAGAAATCATACAATATCAAATTTCAGATTTTAAAAATTCGCTTTTTGATATTAGATGTTTTTGAATTGGCCATATTTTCCATGTTTTTCAACGGATTTTCCAAAACTCTTGTTTTTTAGATAGACCAATATTTGCTCTTTCGATTGGTCTTAATTTTGTCTAAATCGCTTAAAAATCAAAAGTTTTGTGTCCATTTGAATCCAATAATCTTGGATTTTTAAGCGTTTTTGCTTAATTTTAACCAATTTTATATTTGTCACGTTTTGGCAATTTAGACAAAACCAAAGTCATTCGAAAGAGCAATTAATGGACAGTCTAAATAATAAGAGTTTTCAAAAATCCGTTGTAAAACAAGAAAAATATGGCCAATTCAAGAAATCATACAATATCAAAATAGTCAAATTTCAGATTTTAAAAATTCGCTTTTTGATATTAGATGTTTTTTGAATTGGCCATATTTTCCATGTTTTTCAACGGATTTTCCAAAACTCTTGTTTTTTAGATAGACCAAAATTTGGTCTTTCGAGTGGTCTTAATTTTGTCTAAATCGCTTTAAAATCAAAAGTTTTGTGTCCATTTGAATTCAATAATCTTGGATTTTTAAGCGTTTTTGCTTAAGTTTAACCAATTTTATATTTGTCACATTTTGGCAATTTAGACAAAACCAAAGTCATTCGAAAGAGCAATTATTGGACAGTCTAAATAATAAGAGTTTTCAAAAATCCGTTGAAAAACAAGAAAAATATGGCCAATTCAAGAAATCATACAATATCAAAATAGTCAAATTTCAGATTTTAAAAATTCGCTTTTTGATATTAGATGTTTTTTGAATTGGCCATATTTTCCATGTTTTTCAACGGATTTTCCAAAACTCTTGTTTTTTAGATAGACCAATATTTGCTCTTTCGAGTGGTCTTAATTTTGTCTAAATCGCTTTAAAATCAAAAGTTTTGTGTCCATTTGAATCCAATAATCTTGGATTTTTAAGTGTTTTTGCTTAATTTTAACCAATTTTATATTTGTCACAATTTTGCAATTTAGACAAAACCAAAGTCATTCGAAAGAGCAATTAATGGACAGTCTAAATAATAAGAGTTTTCAAAAATCCGTTGAAAAACAAGAAAAATATGGCCAATTCAAGAAATCATACAATATCAAAATAGTCAAATTTCAGATTTTAAAAATTCGCTTTTTGATATTTTTTGTATTTTGAATTGGCCATATTTTCCATGTTTTTCAACGGATTTTCCAAAACTCTTGTTTTTTAGATAGACCAATATTTGCTCTTTCGAGTGGTCTTAATTTTGTCTAAATCGCTTAAAAATCAAAAGTTTTGTGTCCATTTGAATCCAATAATCTTGGATTTTTAAGCGTTTTTGCTTAATTTTAACCAATTTTATATTTGTCACGTTTTGGCAATTTAGACAAAACCAAAGTCATTCGAAAGAGCAATTAATGGACAGTCTAAATAATAAGAGTTTTCAAAAATCCGTTGAAAAACAAGAAAAATATGGCCAATTCAAGAAATCATACAATATCAAAATAGTCAAATTTCAGATTTTAAAAATTCGCTTTTTGATATTAGATGTTTTTTGAATTGGCCATATTTTCCATGTTTTTCAACGGATTTTCCAAAACTCTTGTTTTTTAGATAGACCAAAATTTGGTCTTTCGAGTGGTCTTAATTTTGTCTAAATCGCTTTAAAATCAAAAGTTTTGTGTCCATTTGAATCCAATAATCTTGGATTTTTAAGCGTTTTTGCTTAATTTTAACCAATTTTATATTTGTCACATTTTGGCAATTTAGACAAAACCAAAGTCATTCGAAAGAGCAATTATTGGACAATCTAAATAATAAGAGTTTTCAAAAATCCGTTGAAAAACAAGAAAAATATGGCCAATTCAAGAAATCATACAATATCAAAATAGTCAAATTTCAGATTTTAAAAATTCGCTTTTTGATATTAGATGTTTTTTGAATTGGCCATATTTTCCATGTTTTTCAACGGATTTTCCAAAACTCTTGTTTTTTAGATAGACCAATATTTGCTCTTTCGAGTGGTCTTAATTTTGTCTAAATCGCTTTAAAATCAAAAGTTTTGTGTCCATTTGAATCCAATAATCTTGGATTTTTAAGTGTTTTTGCTTAATTTTAACCAATTTTATATTTGTCACAATTTTGCAATTTAGACAAAACCAAAGTCATTCGAAAGAGCAATTAATGGACAGTCTAAATAATAAGAGTTTTCAAAAATCCGTTGAAAAACAAGAAAAATATGGCCAATTCAAGAAATCATACAATATCAAAATAGTCAAATTTCAGATTTTAAAAATTCGCTTTTTGATATTTTTTGTATTTTGAATTGGCCATATTTTCCATGTTTTTCAACGGATTTTCCAAAACTCTTGTTTTTTAGATAGACCAATATTTGCTCTTTCGAGTGGTCTTAATTTTGTCTAAATCGCTTAAAAATCAAAAGTTTTGTGTCCATTTGAATCCAATAATCTTGGATTTTTAAGCGTTTTTGCTTAATTTTAACCAATTTTATATTTGTCACGTTTTGGCAATTTAGACAAAACCAAAGTCATTCGAAAGAGCAATTAATGGACAGTCTAAATAATAAGAGTTTTCAAAAATCCGTTGAAAAACAAGAAAAATATGGCCAATTCAAGAAATCATACAATATCAAAATAGTCAAATTTCAGATTTTAAAAATTCGCTTTTTGATATTAGATGTTTTTTGAATTGGCCATATTTTCCATGTTTTTCAACGGATTTTCCAAAACTCTTGTTTTTTAGATAGACCAAAATTTGGTCTTTCGAGTGGTCTTAATTTTGTCTAAATCGCTTTAAAATCAAAAGTTTTGTGTCCATTTGAATCCAATAATCTTGGATTTTTAAGCGTTTTTGCTTAAGTTTAACCAATTTTATATTTGTCACATTTTGGCAATTTAGACAAAACCAAAGTCATTCGAAAGAGCAATTATTGGACAGTCTAAATAATAAGAGTTTTCAAAAATCCGTTGAAAAACAAGAAAAATATGGCCAATTCAAGAAATCATACAATATCAAAATAGTCAAATTTCAGATTTTAAAAATTCGCTTTTTGATATTAGATGTTTTTGAATTGGCCATATTTTCCATGTTTTTCAACGGATTTTCCAAAACTCTTGTTTTTTAGATAGACCAATATTTGCTCTTTCGAGTGGTCTTAATTTTGTCTAAATCGCTTTAAAATCAAAAGTTTTGTGTCCATTTGAATCCAATAATCTTGGATTTTTAAGTGTTTTTGCTTAATTTTAACCAATTTTATATTTGTCACAATTTTGCAATTTAGACAAAACCAAAGTCATTCGAAAGAGCAATTAATGGACAGTCTAAATAATAAGAGTTTTCAAAAATCCGTTGAAAAACAAGAAAAATATGGCCAATTCAAGAAATCATACAATATCAAAATAGTCAAATTTCAGATTTTAAAAATTCGCTTTTTGATATTTTTTGTATTTTGAATTGGCCATATTTTCCATGTTTTTCAACGGATTTTCCAAAACTCTTGTTTTTTAGATAGACCAATATTTGCTCTTTCGAGTGGTCTTAATTTTGTCTAAATCGCTTAAAAATCAAAAGTTTTGTGTCCATTTGAATCCAATAATCTTGGATTTTTAAGCGTTTTTGCTTAATTTTAACCAATTTTATATTTGTCACGTTTTGGCAATTTAGACAAAACCAAAGTCATTCGAAAGAGCAATTAATGGACAGTCTAAATAATAAGAGTTTTCAAAAATCCGTTGAAAAACAAGAAAAATATGGCCAATTCAAGAAATCATACAATATCAAAATAGTCAAATTTCAGATTTTAAAAATTCGCTTTTTGATATTAGATGTTTTTTGAATTGGCCATATTTTCCATGTTTTTCAACGGATTTTCCAAAACTCTTGTTTTTTAGATAGACCAAAATTTGGTCTTTCGAGTGGTCTTAATTTTGTCTAAATCGCTTTAAAATCAAAAGTTTTGTGTCCATTTGAATCCAATAATCTTGGATTTTTAAGCGTTTTTGCTTAATTTTAACCAATTTTATATTTGTCACATTTTGGCAATTTAGACAAAACCAAAGTCATTCGAAAGAGCAATTATTGGACAATCTAAATAATAAGAGTTTTCCAAAATCCGTTGAAAAACAAGAAAAATATGGCCAATTCAAGAAATCATACAATATCAAAATAGTCAAATTTCAGATTTTAAAAATTCGCTTTTTGATATTAGATGTTTTTTGAATTGGCCATATTTTCCATGTTTTTCAACGGATTTTCCAAAACTCTTGTTTTTTAGATAGACCAATATTTGCTCTTTCGAGTGGTCTTAATTTTGTCTAAATCGCTTTAAAATCAAAAGTTTTGTGTCCATTTGAATCCAATAATCTTGGATTTTTAAGTGTTTTTGCTTAATTTTAACCAATTTTATATTTGTCACAATTTTGCAATTTAGACAAAACCAAAGTCATTCGAAAGAGCAATTAATGGACAGTCTAAATAATAAGAGTTTTCAAAAATCCGTTGAAAAACAAGAAAAATATGGCCAATTCAAGAAATCATACAATATCAAAATAGTCAAATTTCAGATTTTAAAAATTCGCTTTTTGATATTTTTTGTATTTTGAATTGGCCATATTTTCCATGTTTTTCAACGGATTTTCCAAAACTCTTGTTTTTTAGATAGACCAATATTTGCTCTTTCGAGTGGTCTTAATTTTGTCTAAATCGCTTAAAAATCAAAAGTTTTGTGTCCATTTGAATCCAATAATCTTGGATTTTTAAGCGTTTTTGCTTAATTTTAACCAATTTTATATTTGTCACGTTTTGGCAATTTAGACAAAACCAAAGTCATTCGAAAGAGCAATTAATGGACAGTCTAAATAATAAGAGTTTTCAAAAATCCGTTGAAAAACAAGAAAAATATGGCCAATTCAAGAAATCATACAATATCAAAATAGTCAAATTTCAGATTTTAAAAATTCGCTTTTTGATATTAGATGTTTTTTGAATTGGCCATATTTTCCATGTTTTTCAACGGATTTTCCAAAACTCTTGTTTTTTAGATAGACCAAAATTTGGTCTTTCGAGTGGTCTTAATTTTGTCTAAATCGCTTTAAAATCAAAAGTTTTGTGTCCATTTGAATCCAATAATCTTGGATTTTTAAGCGTTTTTGCTTAATTTTAACCAATTTTATATTTGTCACATTTTGGCAATTTAGACAAAACCAAAGTCATTCGAAAGAGCAATTATTGGACAATCTAAATAATAAGAGTTTTCAAAAATCCGTTGAAAAACAAGAAAAATATGGCCAATTCAAGAAATCATACAATATCAAAATAGTCAAATTTCAGATTTTAAAAATTCGCTTTTTGATATTAGATGTTTTTTGAATTGGCCATATTTTCCATGTTTTTCAACGGATTTTCCAAAACTCTTGTTTTTTAGATAGACCAATATTTGCTTTTTCGAGTGTTCTTAATTTTGTCTAAATCGCTTTAAAATCAAAAGTTTTGTGTCCATTTGAATCCAATAATCTTGGATTTTTAAGTGTTTTTGCTTAATTTTAACCAATTTTATATTTGTCACAATTTTGCAATTTAGACAAAACCAAAGTCATTCGAAAGAGCAATTAATGGACAGTCTAAATAATAAGAGTTTTCAAAAATCCGTTGAAAAACAAGAAAAATATGGCCAATTCAAGAAATCATACAATATCAAAATAGTCAAATTTCAGATTTTAAAAATTCGCTTTTTGATATTTTTTGTATTTTGAATTGGCCATATTTTCCATGTTTTTCAACGGATTTTCCAAAACTCTTGTTTTTTAGATAGACCAATATTTGCTCTTTCGAGTGGTCTTAATTTTGTCTAAATCGCTTTAAAATCAAAAGTTTTGTGTCCATTTGAATCCAATAATCTTGGATTTTTAAGCGTTTTTGCTTAATTTTAACCAATTTTATATTTGTCACGTTTTGGCAATTTAGACAAAACCAAAGTCATTCGAAAGAGCAATTAATGGACAGTCTAAATAATAAGAGTTTTCAAAAATCCGTTGAAAAACAAGAAAAATATGGCCAATTCAAGAAATCATACAATATCAAAATAGTCAAATTTCAGATTTTAAAAATTCGCTTTTTGATATTAGATGTTTTTTGAATTGGCCATATTTTCCATGTTTTTCAACGGATTTTTCCAAAACTCTTGTTTTTTAGATAGACCAAAATTTGGTCTTTCGAGTGGTCTTAATTTTGTCTAAATCGCTTTAAAATCAAAAGTTTTGTGTCCATTTGAATCCAATAATCTTGGATTTTTAAGCGTTTTTGCTTAATTTTAACCAATTTTATATTTGTCACATTTTGGCAATTTAGACAAAACCAAAGTCATTCGAAAGAGCAATTATTGGACAGTCTAAATAATAAGAGTTTTCAAAAATCCGTTGAAAAACAAGAAAAATATGGCCAATTCAAGAAATCATACAATATCAAAATAGTCAAATTTCAGATTTTAAAAATTCGCTTTTTGATATTAGATGTTTTTTGAATTGGCCATATTTTCCATGTTTTTCAACGGATTTTCCAAAACTCTTGTTTTTTAGATAGACCAAAATTTGGTCTTTCGAGTGGTCTTAATTTTGTCTAAATCGCTTTAAAATCAAAAGTTTTGTGTCCATTTGAATCCAATAATCTTGGATTTTTAAGCGTTTTTGCTTAATTTTAACCAATTTTATATTTGTCACATTTTGGCAATTTAGACAAAACCAAAGTCATTCGAAAGAGCAATTATTGGACAGTCTAAATAATAAGAGTTTTCAAAAATCCGTTGAAAAACAAGAAAAATATGGCCAATTCAAGAAATCATACAATATCAAAATAGTCAAATTTCAGATTTTAAAAATTCGCTTTTTGATATTAGATGTTTTTTGAATTGGCCATATTTTCCATGTTTTTCAACGGATTTTCCAAAACTCTTGTTTTTTAGATAGACCAATATTTGCTCTTTCGAGTGGTCTTAATTTTGTCTAAATCGCTTTAAAATCAAAAGTTTTGTGTCCATTTGAATCCAATAATCTTGGATTTTTAAGTGTTTTTGCTTAATTTTAACCAATTTTATATTTGTCACAATTTTGCAATTTAGACAAAACCAAAGTCATTCGAAAGAGCAATTAATGGACAGTCTAAATAATAAGAGTTTTCAAAAATCCGTTGAAAAACAAGAAAAATATGGCCAATTCAAGAAATCATACAATATCAAAATAGTCAAATTTCAGATTTTAAAAATTCGCTTTTTGATATTTTTTGTATTTTGAATTGGCCATATTTTCCATGTTTTTCAACGGATTTTCCAAAACTCTTGTTTTTTAGATAGACCAATATTTGCTCTTTCGAGTGGTCTTAATTTTGTCTAAATCGCTTAAAAATCAAAAGTTTTGTGTCCATTTGAATCCAATAATCTTGGATTTTTAAGCGTTTTTGCTTAATTTTAACCAATTTTATATTTGTCACGTTTTGGCAATTTAGACAAAACCAAAGTCATTCGAAAGAGCAATTAATGGACAGTCTAAATAATAAGAGTTTTCAAAAATCCGTTGAAAAACAAGAAAAATATGGCCAATTCAAGAAATCATACAATATCAAAATAGTCAAATTTCAGATTTTAAAAATTCGCTTTTTGATATTAGATGTTTTTTGAATTGGCCATATTTTCCATGTTTTTCAACGGATTTTCCAAAACTCTTGTTTTTTAGATAGACCAAAATTTGGTCTTTCGAGTGGTCTTAATTTTGTCTAAATCGCTTTAAAATCAAAAGTTTTGTGTCCATTTGAATCCAATAATCTTGGATTTTTAAGCGTTTTTGCTTAAGTTTAACCAATTTTATATTTGTCACATTTTGGCAATTTAGACAAAACCAAAGTCATTCGAAAGAGCAATTATTGGACAGTCTAAATAATAAGAGTTTTCAAAAATCCGTTGAAAAACAAGAAAAATATGGCCAATTCAAGAAATCATACAATATCAAAATAGTCAAATTTCAGATTTTAAAAATTCGCTTTTTGATATTAGATGTTTTTTGAATTGGCCATATTTTCCATGTTTTTCAACGGATTTTCCAAAACTCTTGTTTTTTAGATAGACCAATATTTGCTCTTTCGAGTGGTCTTAATTTTGTCTAAATCGCTTTAAAATCAAAAGTTTTGTGTCCATTTGAATCCAATAATCTTGGATTTTTAAGTGTTTTTGCTTAATTTTAACCAATTTTATATTTGTCACAATTTTGCAATTTAGACAAAACCAAAGTCATTCGAAAGAGCAATTAATGGACAGTCTAAATAATAAGAGTTTTCAAAAATCCGTTGAAAAACAAGAAAAATATGGCCAATTCAAGAAATCATACAATATCAAAATAGTCAAATTTCAGATTTTAAAAATTCGCTTTTTGATATTTTTTGTATTTTGAATTGGCCATATTTTCCATGTTTTTCAACGGATTTTCCAAAACTCTTGTTTTTTAGATAGACCAATATTTGCTCTTTCGAGTGGTCTTAATTTTGTCTAAATCGCTTAAAAATCAAAAGTTTTGTGTCCATTTGAATCCAATAATCTTGGATTTTTAAGCGTTTTTGCTTAATTTTAACCAATTTTATATTTGTCACGTTTTGGCAATTTAGACAAAACCAAAGTCATTCGAAAGAGCAATTAATGGACAGTCTAAATAATAAGAGTTTTCAAAAATCCGTTGAAAAACAAGAAAAATATGGCCAATTCAAGAAATCATACAATATCAAAATAGTCAAATTTCAGATTTTAAAAATTCGCTTTTTGATATTAGATGTTTTTTGAATTGGCCATATTTTCCATGTTTTTCAACGGATTTTCCAAAACTCTTGTTTTTTAGATAGACCAAAATTTGGTCTTTCGAGTGGTCTTAATTTTGTCTAAATCGCTTTAAAATCAAAAGTTTTGTGTCCATTTGAATCCAATAATCTTGGATTTTTAAGCGTTTTTGCTTAATTTTAACCAATTTTATATTTGTCACATTTTGGCAATTTAGACAAAACCAAAGTCATTCGAAAGAGCAATTATTGGACAATCTAAATAATAAGAGTTTTCCAAAATCCGTTGAAAAACAAGAAAAATATGGCCAATTCAAGAAATCATACAATATCAAAATAGTCAAATTTCAGATTTTAAAAATTCGCTTTTTGATATTAGATGTTTTTTGAATTGGCCATATTTTCCATGTTTTTCAACGGATTTTCCAAAACTCTTGTTTTTTAGATAGACCAATATTTGCTCTTTCGAGTGGTCTTAATTTTGTCTAAATCGCTTTAAAATCAAAAGTTTTGTGTCCATTTGAATCCAATAATCTTGGATTTTTAAGTGTTTTTGCTTAATTTTAACCAATTTTATATTTGTCACAATTTTGCAATTTAGACAAAACCAAAGTCATTCGAAAGAGCAATTAATGGACAGTCTAAATAATAAGAGTTTTCAAAAATCCGTTGAAAAACAAGAAAAATATGGCCAATTCAAGAAATCATACAATATCAAAATAGTCAAATTTCAAATTTTAAAAATTCGCTTTTTGATATTAGATGTTTTTTGAATTGGCTATATTTTCCATGTTTTTCAACGGATTTTCCAAAACTCTTGTTTTTTAGATAGACCAATATTTGCTCTTTCGAGTGGTCTTAATTTTGTCTAAATCGCTTAAAAATCAAAAGTTTTGTGTCCATTTGAATCCAATAATCTTGGATTTTTAAGCGTTTTTGCTTAATTTTAACCAATTTTATATTTGTCACAATTTTGCAATTTAGACAAAACCAAAGTCATTCGAAAGAGCAATTAATGGACAGTCTAAATAATAAGAGTTTTCAAAAATCCGTTGAAAAACAAGAAAAATATGGCCAATTCAAGAAATCATACAATATCAAAATAGTCAAATTTCAGATTTTAAAAATTCGCTTTTTGATATTTTTTGTATTTTGAATTGGCCATATTTTCCATGTTTTTCAACGGATTTTCCAAAACTCTTGTTTTTTAGATAGACCAATATTTGCTCTTTCGAGTGGTCTTAATTTTGTCTAAATCGCTTTAAAATCAAAAGTTTTGTGTCCATTTGAATCCAATAATCTTGGATTTTTAAGCGTTTTTGCTTAATTTTAACCAATTTTATATTTGTCACGTTTTGGCAATTTAGACAAAACCAAAGTCATTCGAAAGAGCAATTAATGGACAGTCTAAATAATAAGAGTTTTCAAAAATCCGTTGAAAAACAAGAAAAATATGGCCAATTCAAGAAATCATACAATATCAAAATAGTCAAATTTCAGATTTTAAAAATTCGCTTTTTGATATTAGATGTTTTTTGAATTGGCCATATTTTCCATGTTTTTCAACGGATTTTTCCAAAACTCTTGTTTTTTAGATAGACCAAAATTTGGTCTTTCGAGTGGTCTTAATTTTGTCTAAATCGCTTTAAAATCAAAAGTTTTGTGTCCATTTGAATCCAATAATCTTGGATTTTTAAGCGTTTTTGCTTAATTTTAACCAATTTTATATTTGTCACATTTTGGCAATTTAGACAAAACCAAAGTCATTCGAAAGAGCAATTATTGGACAGTCTAAATAATAAGAGTTTTCAAAAATCCGTTGAAAAACAAGAAAAATATGGCCAATTCAAGAAATCATACAATATCAAAATAGTCAAATTTCAGATTTTAAAAATTCGCTTTTTGATATTAGATGTTTTTTGAATTGGCCATATTTTCCATGTTTTTCAACGGATTTTCCAAAACTCTTGTTTTTTAGATAGACCAAAATTTGGTCTTTCGAGTGGTCTTAATTTTGTCTAAATCGCTTTAAAATCAAAAGTTTTGTGTCAATTTGAATCCAATAATCTTGGATTTTTAAGCGTTTTTGCTTAATTTTAACCAATTTTATATTTGTCACATTTTGGCAATTTAGACAAAACCAAAGTCATTCGAAAGAGCAATTATTGGACAGTCTAAATAATAAGAGTTTTCAAAAATCCGTTGAAAAACAAGAAAAATATGGCCAATTCAAGAAATCATACAATATCAAAATAGTCAAATTTCAGATTTTAAAAATTCGCTTTTTGATATTAGATGTTTTTTGAATTGGCCATATTTTCCATGTTTTTCAACGGATTTTCCAAAACTCTTGTTTTTTAGATAGACCAATATTTGCTCTTTCGAGTGGTCTTAATTTTGTCTAAATCGCTTTAAAATCAAAAGTTTTGTGTCCATTTGAATCCAATAATCTTGGATTTTTAAGTGTTTTTGCTTAATTTTAACCAATTTTATATTTGTCACAATTTTGCAATTTAGACAAAACCAAAGTCATTCGAAAGAGCAATTAATGGACAGTCTAAATAATAAGAGTTTTCAAAAATCCGTTGAAAAACAAGAAAAATATGGCCAATTCAAGAAATCATACAATATCAAAATAGTCAAATTTCAGATTTTAAAAATTCGCTTTTTGATATTTTTTGTATTTTGAATTGGCCATATTTTCCATGTTTTTCAACGGATTTTCCAAAACTCTTGTTTTTTAGATAGACCAATATTTGCTCTTTCGAGTGGTCTTAATTTTGTCTAAATCGCTTAAAAATCAAAAGTTTTGTGTCCATTTGAATCCAATAATCTTGGATTTTTAAGCGTTTTTGCTTAATTTTAACCAATTTTATATTTGTCACGTTTTGGCAATTTAGACAAAACCAAAGTCATTCGAAAGAGCAATTAATGGACAGTCTAAATAATAAGAGTTTTCAAAAATCCGTTGAAAAACAAGAAAAATATGGCCAATTCAAGAAATCATACAATATCAAAATAGTCAAATTTCAGATTTTAAAAATTCGCTTTTTGATATTAGATGTTTTTTGAATTGGCCATATTTTCCATGTTTTTCAACGGATTTTCCAAAACTCTTGTTTTTTAGATAGACCAAAATTTGGTCTTTCGAGTGGTCTTAATTTTGTCTAAATCGCTTTAAAATCAAAAGTTTTGTGTCCATTTGAATCCAATAATCTTGGATTTTTAAGCGTTTTTGCTTAATTTTAACCAATTTTATATTTGTCACATTTTGGCAATTTAGACAAAACCAAAGTCATTCGAAAGAGCAATTATTGGACAGTCTAAATAATAAGAGTTTTCAAAAATCCGTTGAAAAACAAGAAAAATATGGCCAATTCAAGAAATCATACAATATCAAAATAGTCAAATTTCAGATTTTAAAAATTCGCTTTTTGATATTAGATGTTTTTTGAATTGGCCATATTTTCCATGTTTTTCAACGGATTTTCCAAAACTCTTGTTTTTTAGATAGACCAATATTTGCTCTTTCGAGTGGTCTTAATTTTGTCTAAATCGCTTAAAAATCAAAAGTTTTGTGTCCATTTGAATCCAATAATCTTGGATTTTTAAGCGTTTTTGCTTAATTTTAACCAATTTTATATTTGTCACGTTTTGGCAATTTAGACAAAACCAAAGTCATTCGAAAGAGCAATTAATGGACAGTCTAAATAATAAGAGTTTTCAAAAATCCGTTGAAAAACAAGAAAAATATGGCCAATTCAAGAAATCATACAATATCAAAATAGTCAAATTTCAGATTTTAAAAATTCGCTTTTTGATATTAGATGTTTTTTGAATTGGCCATATTTTCCATGTTTTTCAACGGATTTTCCAAAACTCTTGTTTTTTAGATAGACCAAAATTTGGTCTTTCGAGTGGTCTTAATTTTGTCTAAATCGCTTTAAAATCAAAAGTTTTGTGTCCATTTGAATCCAATAATCTTGGATTTTTAAGCGTTTTTGCTTAATTTTAACCAATTTTATATTTGTCACATTTTGGCAATTTAGACAAAACCAAAGTCATTCGAAAGAGCAATTATTGGACAGTCTAAATAATAAGAGTTTTCAAAAATCCGTTGAAAAACAAGAAAAATATGGCCAATTCAAGAAATCATACAATATCAAAATAGTCAAATTTCAGATTTTAAAAATTCGCTTTTTGATATTAGATGTTTTTTGAATTGGCCATATTTTCCATGTTTTTCAACGGATTTTCCAAAACTCTTGTTTTTTAGATAGAACAATATTTGCTCTTTCGAGTGGTCTTAATTTTGTCTAAATCGCTTTAAAATCAAAAGTTTTGTGTCCATTTGAATCCAATAATCTTGGATTTTTAAGTGTTTTTGCTTAATTTTAACCAATTTTATATTTGTCACAATTTTGCAATTTAGACAAAACCAAAGTCATTCGAAAGAGCAATTAATGGACAGTCTAAATAATAAGAGTTTTCAAAAATCCGTTGAAAAACAAGAAAAATATGGCCAATTCAAGAAATCATACAATATCAAAATAGTCAAATTTCAGATTTTAAAAATTCGCTTTTTGATATTTTTTGTATTTTGAATTGGCCATATTTTCCATGTTTTTCAACGGATTTTCCAAAACTCTTGTTTTTTAGATAGACCAAAATTTGGTCTTTTGAGTGGTCTTAATTTTGTCTAAATCGCTTTAAAATGAAAAGTTTTGTGTCCATTTGAATCCAATAATCTTGGATTTTAAAGCGTTTTTGCTTAATTTTAACCAATTTTATATTTGTCACATTTTGGCAATTTAGACAAAACCAAAGTCATTCGAAAGAGCAATTATTGGACAGTCTAAATAATAAGAGTTTTCAAAAATCCGTTGAAAAACAAGAAAAATATGGCCAATTCAAGAAATCATACAATATCAAAATAGTCAAATTTCAGATTTTAAAAATTCGCTTTTTGATATTAGATGTTTTTTGAATTGGCCATATTTTCCATGTTTTTCAACGGATTTTCCAAAACTCTTGTTTTTTAGATAGACCAATATTTGCTCTTTCGAGTGGTCTTAATTTTGTCTAAATCGCTTAAAAATCAAAAGTTTTGTGTCCATTTGAATCCAATAATCTTGGATTTTTAAGCGTTTTTGCTTAATTTTAACCAATTTTATATTTGTCACGTTTTGGCAATTTAGACAAAACCAAAGTCATTCGAAAGAGCAATTAATGGACAGTCTTAATAATAAGAGTTTTCAAAAATCCGTTGAAAAACAAGAAAAATATGGCCAATTCAAGAAATCATACAATATCAAAATAGTCAAATTTCAGATTTTAAAAATTCGCTTTTTGATATTTTTTGTATTTTGAATTGGCCATATTTTCCATGTTTTTCAACGGATTTTCCAAAACTCTTGTTTTTTAGATAGACCAATATTTGCTCTTTCGAGTGGTCTTAATTTTGTCTAAATCGCTTAAAAATCAAAAGTTTTGTGTCCATTTGAATCCAATAATCTTGGATTTTTAAGCGTTTTTGCTTAATTTTAACCAATTTTATATTTGTCACGTTTTGGCAATTTAGACAAAACCAAAGTCATTCGAAAGAGCAATTAATGGACAGTCTTAATAATAAGAGTTTTCAAAAATCCGTTGAAAAACAAGAAAAATATGGCCAATTCAAGAAATCATACAATATCAAAATAGTCAAATTTCAGATTTTAAAAATTCGCTTTTTGATATTTTTTGTATTTTGAATTGGCCATATTTTCCATGTTTTTCAACGGATTTTCCAAAACTCTTGTTTTTTAGATAGACCAATATTTGCTCTTTCGAGTGGTCTTAATTTTGTCTAAATCGCTTAAAAATCAAAAGTTTTGTGTCCATTTGAATCCAATAATCTTGGATTTTTAAGCGTTTTTGCTTAATTTTAACCAATTTTATATTTGTCACGTTTTGGCAATTTAGACAAAACCAAAGTCATTCGAAAGAGCAATTAATGGACAGTCTAAATAATAAGAGTTTTCAAAAATCCGTTGAAAAACAAGAAAAATATGGCCAATTCAAGAAATCATACAATATCAAAATAGTCAAATTTCAGATTATAAAAATTCGCTTTTTGATATTAGATGTTTTTTGAATTGGCCATATTTTCCATGTTTTTCAACGGATTTTCCAAAACTCTTGTTTTTTAGATAGACCAAAATTTGGTCTTTTGAGTGGTCTTAATTTTGTCTAAATCGCTTTAAAATGAAAAGTTTTGTGTCCATTTGAATCCAATAATCTTGGATTTTAAAGCGTTTTTGCTTAATTTTAACCAATTTTATATTTGTCACATTTTGGCAATTTAGACAAAACCAAAGTCATTCGAAAGAGCAATTATTGGACAGTCTAAATAATAAGAGTTTTCAAAAATCCGTTGAAAAACAAGAAAAATATGGCCAATTCAAGAAATCATACAATATCAAAATAGTCAAATTTCAGATTTTAAAAATTCGCTTTTTGATATTAGATGTTTTTTGAATTGGCCATATTTTCCATGTTTTTCAACGGATTTTCCAAAACTCTTGTTTTTTAGATAGACCAATATTTGCTCTTTCGAGTGGTCTTAATTTTGTCTAAATCGCTTAAAAATCAAAAGTTTTGTGTCCATTTGAATCCAATAATCTTGGATTTTTAAGCGTTTTTGCTTAATTTTAACCAATTTTATATTTGTCACGTTTTGGCAATTTAGACAAAACCAAAGTCATTCGAAAGAGCAATTAATGGACAGTCTAAATAATAAGAGTTTTCAAAAATCCGTTGAAAAACAAGAAAAATATGGCCAATTCAAGAAATCATACAATATCAAAATAGTCAAATTTCAGATTTTAAAAATTCGCTTTTTGATATTAGATGTTTTTTGAATTGGCCATATTTTCCATGTTTTTCAACGGATTTTCCAAAACTCTTGTTTTTTAGATAGACCAAAATTTGGTCTTTCGAGTGGTCTTAATTTTGTCTAAATCGCTTTAAAATCAAAAGTTTTGTGTCCATTTGAATCCAATAATCTTGGATTTTTAAGCGTTTTTGCTTAATTTTAACCAATTTTATATTTGTCACATTTTGGCAATTTAGACAAAACCAAAGTCATTCGAAAGAGCAATTATTGGACAGTCTAAATAATAAGAGTTTTCAAAAATCCGTTGAAAAACAAGAAAAATATGGCCAATTCAAGAAATCATACAATATCAAAATAGTCAAATTTCAGATTTTAAAAATTCGCTTTTTGATATTAGATGTTTTTTGAATTGGCCATATTTTCCATGTTTTTCAACGGATTTTCCAAAACTCTTGTTTTTTAGATAGACCAATATTTGCTCTTTCGAGTGGTCTTAATTTTGTCTAAATCGCTTAAAAATCAAAAGTTTTGTGTCCATTTGAATCCAATAATCTTGGATTTTTAAGCGTTTTTGCTTAATTTTAACCAATTTTATATTTGTCACATTTTGGCAATTTAGACAAAACCAAAGTCATTCGAAAGAGCAATTATTGGACAGTCTAAATAATAAGAGTTTTCAAAAATCCGTTGAAAAACAAGAAAAATATGGCCAATTCAAGAAATCATACAATATCAAAATAGTCAAATTTCAGATTTTAAAAATTCGCTTTTTGATATTAGATGTTTTTGAATTGGCCATATTTTCCATGTTTTTCAACGGATTTTCCAAAACTCTTGTTTTTTAGATAGACCAATATTTGCTCTTTCGAGTGGTCTTAATTTTGTCTAAATCGCTTTAAAATCAAAAGTTTTGTGTCCATTTGAATCCAATAATCTTGGATTTTTAAGTGTTTTTGCTTAATTTTAACCAATTTTATATTTGTCACAATTTTGCAATTTAGACAAAACCAAAGTCATTCGAAAGAGCAATTAATGGACAGTCTAAATAATAAGAGTTTTCAAAAATCCGTTGAAAAACAAGAAAAATATGGCCAATTCAAGAAATCATACAATATCAAAATAGTCAAATTTCAGATTTTAAAAATTCGCTTTTTGATATTAGATGTTTTTTGAATTGTCCATATTTTCCAGGTTTTTCAACGGATTTTCCAAAACTCTTGTTTTTTAGATAGAACAATATTTGCTCTTTCGAGTGGTCTTAATTTTGTCTAAATCGCTTTAAAATCAAAAGTTTTGTGTCCATTTGAATCCAATAATCTTCGATTATTAAGCGTTTTTGCTTAATTTTAACCAATTCTATATTTGTCACAATTTTGCAATTTAGACAAAACCAAAGTCATTCGAAAGAGCAATTAAAGGACAGTCTAAATAATAAGAGTTTTCAAAAATCCGTTGAAAAACAAGAAAAATATGGCCAATTCAAGAAATCATACAATATCAAAATAGTCAAATTTCAGATTTTAAAAATTCGCTTTTTGATATTTTTTGTATTTTGAATTGGCCATATTTTCCATGTTTTTCAACGGATTTTCCAAAACTCTTGTTTTTTAGATAGACCAAAATTTGGTCTTTCGAGTGGTCTTAATTTTGTCTAAATCGCTTTAAAATCAAAAGTTTTGTGTCCATTTGAATCCAATAATCTTGGATTTTTAAGCGTTTTTGCTTAATTTTAACCAATTTTATATTTGTCACGTTTTGGCAATTTAGACTAAACCAAAGTCATTCGAAAGAGCAATTATTGGACAGTCTAAATAATAAGAGTTTTCAAAAATCCGTTGAAAAACAAGAAAAATATGGCCAATTCAAGAAATCATACAATATCAAAATAGTCAAATTTCAGATTTTAAAAATTCGCTTTTTGATATTAGATGTTTTTGAATTGGCCATATTTTCCATGTTTTTCAACGGATTTTCCAAAACTCTTGTTTTTTAGATAGACCAATATTTGCTTTTTCGAGTGGTCTTAATTTTGTCTAAATCGCTTTAAAATCAAAAGTTTTGTGTCCATTTGAATCCAATAATCTTGGATTTTTAAGTGTTTTTGCTTAATTTTAACCAATTTTATATTTGTCACAATTTTGCAATTTAGACAAAACCAAAGTCATTCGAAAGAGCAATTAATGGACAGTCTAAATAATAAGAGTTTTCAAAAATCCGTTGAAAAACAAGAAAAATATGGCCAATTCAAGAAATCATACAATATCAAAATAGTCAAATTTCAGATTTTAAAAATTCGCTTTTTGATATTAGATGTTTTTTGAATTGTCCATATTTTCCAGGTTTTTCAACGGATTTTCCAAAACTCTTGTTTTTTAGATAGAACAATATTTGCTCTTTCGAGTGGTCTTAATTTTGTCTAAATCGCTTTAAAATCAAAAGTTTTGTGTCCATTTGAATCCAATAATCTTGGATTTTTAAGCGTTTTTGCTTAATTTTAACCAATTTTATATTTGTCACGTTTTGGCAATTTAGACAAAACCAAAGTCATTCGAAAGAGCAATTAATGGACAGTCTAAATAATAAGAGTTTTCAAAAATCCGTTGAAAAACAAGAAAAATATGGCCAATTCAAGAAATCATACAATATCAAAATAGTCAAATTTCAGATTTTAAAAATTCGCTTTTTGATATTAGATGTTTTTTGAATTGGCCATATTTTCCATGTTTTTCAACGGATTTTCCAAAACTCTTGTTTTTTAGATAGACCAAAATTTGGTCTTTCGAGTGGTCTTAATTTTGTCTAAATCGCTTTAAAATCAAAAGTTTTGTGTCCATTTGAATCCAATAATCTTGGATTTTTAAGCGTTTTTGCTTAATTTTAACCAATTTTATATTTGTCACATTTTGGCAATTTAGACAAAACCAAAGTCATTCGAAAGAGCAATTATTGGACAGTCTAAATAATAAGAGTTTTCAAAAATCCGTTGAAAAACAAGAAAAATATGGCCAATTCAAGAAATCATACAATATCAAAATAGTCAAATTTCAGATTTTAAAAATTCGCTTTTTGATATTAGATGTTTTTGAATTGGCCATATTTTCCATGTTTTTCAACGGATTTTCCAAAACTCTTGTTTTTTAGATAGAACAATATTTGCTCTTTCGAGTGGTCTTAATTTTGTCTAAATCGCTTTAAAATCAAAAGTTTTGTGTCCATTTGAATCCAATAATCTTCGATTATTAAGCGTTTTTGCTTAATTTTAACCAATTCTATATTTGTCACAATTTTGCAATTTAGACAAAACCAAAGTCATTCGAAAGAGCAATTAATGGACAGTCTAAATAATAAGAGTTTTCAAAAATCCGTTGAAAAACAAGAAAAATATGGCCAATTCAAGAAATCATACAATATCAAAATAGTCAAATTTCAGATTTTAAAAATTCGCTTTTTGATATTTTTTGTATTTTGAATTGGCCATATTTTCCATGTTTTTCAACGGATTTTCCAAAACTCTTGTTTTTTAGATAGACCAAAATTTGGTCTTTCGAGTGGTCTTAATTTTGTCTAAATCGCTTTAAAATCAAAAGTTTTGTGTCCATTTGAATCCAATAATCTTGGATTTTTAAGCGTTTTTGCTTAATTTTAACCAATTTTATATTTGTCACGTTTTGGCAATTTAGACTAAACCAAAGTCATTCGAAAGAGCAATTATTGGACAGTCTAAATAATAAGAGTTTTCAAAAATCCGTTGAAAAACAAGAAAAATATGGCCAATTCAAGAAATCATACAATATCAAAATAGTCAAATTTCAGATTTTAAAAATTCGCTTTTTGATATTAGATGTTTTTGAATTGGCCATATTTTCCATGTTTTTCAACGGATTTTCCAAAACTCTTGTTTTTTAGATAGACCAATATTTGCTTTTTCGAGTGGTCTTAATTTTGTCTAAATCGCTTTAAAATCAAAAGTTTTGTGTCCATTTGAATCCAATAATCTTGGATTTTTAAGTGTTTTTGCTTAATTTTAACCAATTTTATATTTGTCACAATTTTGCAATTTAGACAAAACCAAAGTCATTCGAAAGAGCAATTAATGGACAGTCTAAATAATAAGAGTTTTCAAAAATCCGTTGAAAAACAAGAAAAATATGGCCAATTCAAGAAATCATACAATATCAAAATAGTCAAATTTCAGATTTTAAAAATTCGCTTTTTGATATTAGATGTTTTTTGAATTGTCCATATTTTCCAGGTTTTTCAACGGATTTTCCAAAACTCTTGTTTTTTAGATAGAACAATATTTGCTCTTTCGAGTGGTCTTAATTTTGTCTAAATCGCTTTAAAATCAAAAGTTTTGTGTCCATTTGAATCCAATAATCTTGGATTTTTAAGTGTTTTTGCTTAATTTTAACCAATTTTATATTTGTCACAATTTTGCAATTTAGACAAAACCAAAGTCATTCGAAAGAGCAATTAATGGACAGTCTAAATAATAAGAGTTTTCAAAAATCCGTTGAAAAACAAGAAAAATATGGCCAATTCAAGAAATCATACAATATCAAAATAGTCAAATTTCAGATTTTAAAAATTCGCTTTTTGATATTAGATGTTTTTTGAATTGGCCATATTTTCCATGTTTTTCAACGGATTTTCCAAAACTCTTGTTTTTTAGATAGACCAAAATTTGGTCTTTCGAGTGGTCTTAATTTTGTCTAAATCGCTTTAAAATCAAAAGTTTTGTGTCCATTTGAATCCAATAATCTTGGATTTTTAAGCGTTTTTGCTTAATTTTAACCAATTTTATATTTGTCACATTTTGGCAATTTAGACAAAACCAAAGTCATTCGAAAGAGCAATTATTGGACAGTCTAAATAATAAGAGTTTTCAAAAATCCGTTAAAAAACAAGAAAAATATGGCCAATTCAAGAAATCATACAATATCAAAATAGTCAAATTTCAGATTTTAAAAATTCGCTTTTTGATATTAGATGTTTTTGAATTGGCCATATTTTCCATGTTTTTCAACGGATTTTCCAAAACTCTTGTTTTTTAGATAGACCAATATTTGCTCTTTCGAGTGGTCTTAATTTTGTCTAAATCGCTTTAAAATCAAAAGTTTTGTGTCCATTTGAATCCAATAATGTTTGATTTTTAAGCGTTTTAGCTTCATTTCAACCCATTTTATATTTGTGAAGTTTTGGCAATTTAGACAAAACCAAAGTCATTCGAAAGAGCAATTAATGGACAGTCTAAATAATAAGAGTTTTCAAAAATCCTTTGAAAAACAAGAAAAATATGGCCAATTCAAGAAATCATACAATATCAAAATAGTCAAATTTCAGATTTTAAAAATTCGCTTTTTGATATTAGATGTTTTTTGAATTGGCCATATTTTCCATGTTTTTCAACGGATTTTCCAAAACTCTTGTTTTTTAGATAGACCAAAATTTGGTCTTTCGAGTGGTCTTAATTTTGTCTAAATCGCTTTAAAATCAAAAGTTTTGTGTCCATTTGAATCCAATAATCTTGGATTTTTAAGCGTTTTTGCTTAATTTTAACCCATTTTATATTTGTCACATTTTGGCAATTTAGACAAAACCAAAGTCATTCGAAAGAGCAATTATTGGACAGTCTAAATAATAAGAGTTTTCAAAAATCCGTTAAAAAACAAGAAAAATATGGCCAATTCAAGAAATCATACAATATCAAAATAGTCAAATTTCAGATTTTAAAAATTCGCTTTTTGATATTAGATGTTTTTTGAATTGTCCATATTTTCCATGTTTTTCAACGGATTTTCCAAAACTCTTGTTTTTTAAATAGACCAATATTTGCTCTTTCGAGTGGTCTTAATTTTGTCTAAATCGCTTTAAAATCAAAAGTTTTGTGTCCATTTGAATCCAATAATCTTCGATTTTTAAGTGTTTTTGCTTAATTTTAACCAATTTTATATTTGTCACAATTTTGCAATTTAGACAAAACCAAAGTCATTCGAAAGAGCAATTAATGGACAATCTAAATAATAAGAGTTTTCAAAAATCCGTTGAAAAACAAGAAAAATATGGCCAATTCAAGAAATCATACAATATCAAAATAGTCAAATTTCAGATTTTAAAAATTCGCTTTTTGATATTAGATGTTTTTTGAATTGGCCATATTTTCCATGTTTTTCAACGGATTTTCCAAAACTCTTGTTTTTTAGATAGACCAAAATTTGGTCTTTCGAGTGGTCTTAATTTTGTCTAAATCGCTTTAAAATCAAAAGTTTTGTGTCCATTTGAATCCAATAATCTTGGATTTTTAAGCGTTTTTGCTTAATTTTAACCAATTTTATATTTGTCACATTTTGGCAATTTAGACAAAACCAAAGTCATTCGAAAGAGCAATTATTGGACAGTCTAAATAATAAGAGTTTTCAAAAATCCGTTAAAAAACAAGAAAAATATGGCCAATTCAAGAAATCATACAATATCAAAATAGTCAAATTTCAGATTTTAAAAATTCGCTTTTTGATATTAGATGTTTTTGAATTGGCCATATTTTCCATGTTTTTCAACGGATTTTCCAAAACTCTTGTTTTTTAGATAGACCAATATTTGCTCTTTCGAGTGGTCTTAATTTTGTCTAAATCGCTTTAAAATCAAAAGTTTTGTGTCCATTTGAATCCAATAATGTTTGATTTTTAAGCGTTTTAGCTTCATTTCAACCCATTTTATATTTGTGAAGTTTTGGCAATTTAGACAAAACCAAAGTCATTCGAAAGAGCAATTAATGGACAGTCTAAATAATAAGAGTTTTCAAAAATCCGTCGAAAAACAAGAAAAATATGGCCAATTCAAGAAATCATACAATATCAAAATAGTCAAATTTCAGATTTTAAAAATTCGCTTTTTGATATTAGATGTTTTTTGAATTGGCCATATTTTCCATGTTTTTCAACGGATTTTCCAAAACTCTTGTTTTTTAGATAGACCAAAATTTGGTCTTTCGAGTGGTCTTAATTTTGTCTAAATCGCTTTAAAATCAAAAGTTTTGTGTCCATTTGAATCCAATAATCTTGGATTTTTAAGCGTTTTTGCTTAATTTTAACCCATTTTATATTTGTCACATTTTGGCAATTTAGACAAAACCAAAGTCATTCGAAAGAGCAATTATTGGACAGTCTAAATAATAAGAGTTTTCAAAAATCCGTTAAAAAACAAGAAAAATATGGCCAATTCAAGAAATCATACAATATCAAAATAGTCAAATTTCAGATTTTAAAAATTCGCTTTTTGATATTAGATGTTTTTTGAATTGTCCATATTTTCCATGTTTTTCAACGGATTTTCCAAAACTCTTGTTTTTTAGATAGACCAAAATTTGGTCTTTCGAGTGGTCTTAATTTTGTCTAAATCGCTTTAAAATCAAAAGTTTTGTGTCCATTTGAATCCAATAATCTTGGATTTTTAAGCGTTTTTGCTTAATTTTAACCAATTTTATATTTGTCACATTTTGGCAATTTAGACAAAACCAAAGTCATTCGAAAGAGCAATTATTGGACAGTCTAAATAATAAGAGTTTTCAAAAATCCGTTAAAAAACAAGAAAAATATGGCCAATTCAAGAAATCATACAATATCAAAATAGTCAAATTTCAGATTTTAAAAATTCGCTTTTTGATATTAGATGTTTTTGAATTGGCCATATTTTCCATGTTTTTCAACGGATTTTCCAAAACTCTTGTTTTTTAGATAGACCAATATTTGCTCTTTCGAGTGGTCTTAATTTTGTCTAAATCGCTTTAAAATCAAAAGTTTTGTGTCCATTTGAATCCAATAATGTTTGATTTTTAAGCGTTTTAGCTTCATTTCAACCCATTTTATATTTGTGAAGTTTTGGCAATTTAGACAAAACCAAAGTCATTCGAAAGAGCAATTAATGGACAGTCTAAATAATAAGAGTTTTCAAAAATCCGTCGAAAAACAAGAAAAATATGGCCAATTCAAGAAATCATACAATATCAAAATAGTCAAATTTCAGATTTTAAAAATTCGCTTTTTGATATTAGATGTTTTTTGAATTGGCCATATTTTCCATGTTTTTCAACGGATTTTCCAAAACTCTTGTTTTTTAGATAGACCAAAATTTGGTCTTTCGAGTGGTCTTAATTTTGTCTAAATCGCTTTAAAATCAAAAGTTTTGTGTCCATTTGAATCCAATAATCTTGGATTTTTAAGCGTTTTTGCTTAATTTTAACCCATTTTATATTTGTCACATTTTGGCAATTTAGACAAAACCAAAGTCATTCGAAAGAGCAATTATTGGACAGTCTAAATAATAAGAGTTTTCAAAAATCCGTTAAAAAACAAGAAAAATATGGCCAATTCAAGAAATCATACAATATCAAAATAGTCAAATTTCAGATTTTAAAAATTCGCTTTTTGATATTAGATGTTTTTTGAATTGTCCATATTTTCCATGTTTTTCAACGGATTTTCCAAAACTCTTGTTTTTTAGATAGACCAATATTTGCTCTTTCGAGTGGTCTTAATTTTGTCTAAATCGCTTTAAAATCAAAAGTTTTGTGTCCATTTGAATCCAATAATCTTCGATTATTAAGCGTTTTTGCTTAATTTTAACCAATTTTATATTTGTCACAATTTTGCAATTTAGACAAAACCAAAGTCATTCGAAAGAGCAATTAATGGACAGTCTAAATAATAAGAGTTTTCAAAAATCCGTTGAAAAACAAGAAAAATATGGCCAATTCAAGAAATCATACAATATCAAAATAGTCAAATTTCAGATTTTAAAAATTCGCTTTTTGATATTAGATGTTTTTTGAATTGGCTATATTTTCCATGTTTTTCAACGGATTTTCCAAAACTCTTGTTTTTTAGATAGACCAATATTTTCTCTTTCGAGTGGTCTTAATTTTGTCTAAATCGCTTTAAAATCAAAAGTTTTGTGTCCATTTGAATCCAATAATCTTGGATTTTTAAGCGTTTTTGCTTAATTTTTACCAATTTTATATTTGTCACAATTTTGCAATTTAGACAAAACCAAAGTCATTCGAAAGAGCAATTAATGGAGATTCTAAATAATAAGAGTTTTCAAAAATCCGTTGAAAAACAAGAAAATTATGGCCAATTCAAGAAATCATACAATATCAAAATAGTCAAATTTCAGATTTTAAAAATTCGCTTTTTGATATTAGATGTTTTTTGAATTGGCTATATTTTCCATGTTTTTCAACGGATTTTCCAAAACTCTTGTTTTTTAGATAGACCAAAATTTTGTCTTTCGAGTGGTCTTAATTTTGTCTAAATCGCTTTAAAATCAAATGTTTTGTGTCCATTTGAATCCAATAATCTTGGATTTTTAAGCGTTTTTGCTTAATTTTAACCAATTTTATATTTGTCACGTTTTGGCAATTTAGACAAAACCAAAGTCATTCGAAAGAGCAATTAATGGACAGTCTAAATAATAAGAGTTTTCAAAAATCCGTAGAAAAACAAGAAAAATATGGCCAATTCAAGAAATCATACAATATCAAAATAGTCAAATTTCAGATTTTAAAAATTCGCTTTTTGATATTAGATGTTTTTTGAATTGGCTCTATTTTCCATGTTTTTCAACGGATTTTCCAAAACTCTTGTTTTTTAGATAGACCAATATTTGCTCTTTCGAGTGGTCTTAATTTTGTCTAAATCGCTTTAAAATCAAAAGTTTTGTGTCCATTTGAATCCAATAATCTTGGATTTTTAAGTGTTTTTGCTTAATTTTAACCAATTTTATATTTGTCACAATTTTGCAATTTAGACAAAACCAAAGTCATTCGAAAGAGCAATTAATGGACAGTCTAAATAATAAGAGTTTTCAAAAATCCGTTGAAAAACAAGAAAAATATGGCCAATTCAAGAAATCATACAATATCAAAATAGTCAAATTTCAGATTTTAAAAATTCGCTTTTTGATATTTTTTGTATTTTGAATTGGCCATATTTTCCATGTTTTTCAACGGATTTTCCAAAACTCTTGTTTTTTAGATAGACCAATATTTGCTCTTTCAATACGTGTTGATTTTGTCTAAATCGCTTAAAAATCAAATGTTTTGTGTCCATTTGAATCCAATAATCTTGGATTTTTAAGTGTTTTTGCTTAATTTTAACCAATTTTATATTTGTCACAATTTTGCAATTTAGACAAAACCAAAGTCATTCGAAAGAGCAATTAATGGACAGTCTAAATAATAAGAGTTTTCAAAAATCCGTTGAAAAACAAGAAAAATATGGCCAATTCAAGAAATCATACAATATCAAAATAGTCAAATTTCAGATTTTAAAAATTCGCTTTTTGATATTAGATGTTTTTGAATTGGCCATATTTTCCATGTTTTTCAACGGATTTTCCAAAACTCTTGTTTTTTAGATAGACCAATATTTGCTTTTTCGAGTGGTCTTAATTTTGTCTAAATCGCTTTAAAATCAAAAGTTTTGTGTCCATTTGAATCCAATAATATTGGATTTTTAAGCGTTTTTGCTTAATTTTAACCAATTTTATATTTGTCACATTTTGGCAATTTAGACAAAACCAAAGTCATTCGAAAGAGCAATTATTGGACAGTCTAAATAATAAGAGTTTTCAAAAATCCGTTAAAAAACAAGAAAAATATGGCCAATTCAAGAAATCATACAATATCAAAATAGTCAAATTTCAGATTTTAAAAATTCGCTTTTTGATATTAGATGTTTTTGAATTGGCCATATTTTCCATGTTTTTCAACGGATTTTCCAAAACTCTTGTTTTTTAGATAGACCAATATTTGCTCTTTCGAGTGGTCTTAATTTTGTCTAAATCGCTTTAAAATCAAAAGTTTTGTGTCCATTTGAATCCAATAATGTTTGATTTTTAAGCGTTTTAGCTTCATTTCAACCCATTTTATATTTGTGAAGTTTTGGCAATTTAGACAAAACCAAAGTCATTCGAAAGAGCAATTAATGGACAGTCTAAATAATAAGAGTTTTCAAAAATCCGTTGAAAAACAAGAAAAATATGGCCAATTCAAGAAATCATACAATATCAAAATAGTCAAATTTCAGATTTTAAAAATTCGCTTTTTGATATTAGATGTTTTTTGAATTGGCCATATTTTCCATGTTTTTCAACGGATTTTCCAAAACTCTTGTTTTTTAGATAGACCAAAATTTGGTCTTTTGAGTGGTCTTAATTTTGTCTAAATCGCTTTAAAATGAAAAGTTTTGTGTCCATTTGAATCCAATAATCTTGGATTTTAAAGCGTTTTTGCTTAATTTTAACCAATTTTATATTTGTCACATTTTGGCAATTTAGACAAAACCAAAGTCATTCGAAAGAGCAATTATTGGACAGTCTAAATAATAAGAGTTTTCAAAAATCCGTTGAAAAACAAGAAAAATATGGCCAATTCAAGAAATCATACAATATCAAAATAGTCAAATTTCAGATTTTAAAAATTCGCTTTTTGATATTAGATGTTTTTTGAATTGGCCATATTTTCCATGTTTTTCAACGGATTTTCCAAAACTCTTGTTTTTTAGATAGACCAATATTTGCTCTTTCGAGTGGTCTTAATTTTGTCTAAATCGCTTAAAAATCAAAAGTTTTGTGTCCATTTGAATCCAATAATCTTGGATTTTTAAGCGTTTTTGCTTAATTTTAACCAATTTTATATTTGTCACGTTTTGGCAATTTAGACAAAACCAAAGTCATTCGAAAGAGCAATTAATGGACAGTCTAAATAATAAGAGTTTTCAAAAATCCGTTGAAAAACAAGAAAAATATGGCCAATTCAAGAAATCATACAATATCAAAATAGTCAAATTTCAGATTTTAAAAATTCGCTTTTTGATATTAGATGTTTTTTGAATTGGCCATATTTTCCATGTTTTTCAACGGATTTTCCAAAACTCTTGTTTTTTAGATAGACCAAAATTTGGTCTTTCGAGTGGTCTTAATTTTGTCTAAATCGCTTTAAAATCAAAAGTTTTGTGTCCATTTGAATCCAATAATCTTGGATTTTTAAGCGTTTTTGCTTAATTTTAACCAATTTTATATTTGTCACATTTTGGCAATTTAGACAAAACCAAAGTCATTCGAAAGAGCAATTATTGGACAGTCTAAATAATAAGAGTTTTCAAAAATCCGTTGAAAAACAAGAAAAATATGGCCAATTCAAGAAATCATACAATATCAAAATAGTCAAATTTCAGATTTTAAAAATTCGCTTTTTGATATTAGATGTTTTTTGAATTGGCGATATTTTCCATGTTTTTCAACGGATTTTCCAAAACTCTTGTTTTTTAGATAGACCAATATTTGCTCTTTCGAGTGGTCTTAATTTTGTCTAAATCGCTTAAAAATCAAAAGTTTTGTGTCCATTTGAATCCAATAATCTAGGATTTTTAAGCGTTTTTGCTTAATTTTAACCAATTTTATATTTGTCACATTTTGGCAATTTAGACAAAACCAAAGTCATTCGAAAGAGCAATTATTGGACAGTCTAAATAATAAGAGTTTTCAAAAATCCGTTGAAAAACAAGAAAAATATGGCCAATTCAAGAAATCATACAATATCAAAATAGTCAAATTTCAGATTTTAAAAATTCGCTTTTTGATATTAGATGTTTTTGAATTGGCCATATTTTCCATGTTTTTCAACGGATTTTCCAAAACTCTTGTTTTTTAGATAGACCAATATTTGCTCTTTCGAGTGGTCTTAATTTTGTCTAAATCGCTTTAAAATCAAAAGTTTTGTGTCCATTTGAATCCAATAATCTTGGATTTTTAAGTGTTTTTGCTTAATTTTAACCAATTTTATATTTGTCACAATTTTGCAATTTAGACAAAACCAAAGTCATTCGAAAGAGCAATTAATGGACAGTCTAAATAATAAGAGTTTTCAAAAATCCGTTGAAAAACAAGAAAAATATGGCCAATTCAAGAAATCATACAATATCAAAATAGTCAAATTTCAGATTTTAAAAATTCGCTTTTTGATATTAGATGTTTTTTGAATTGTCCATATTTTCCAGGTTTTTCAACGGATTTTCCAAAACTCTTGTTTTTTAGATAGAACAATATTTGCTCTTTCGAGTGGTTTTAATTTTGTCTAAATCGCTTTAAAATCAAAAGTTTTGTGTCCATTTGAATCCAATAATCTTCGATTATTAAGCGTTTTTGCTTAATTTTAACCAATTCTATATTTGTCACAATTTTGCAATTTAGACAAAACCAAAGTCATTCGAAAGAGCAATTAAAGGACAGTCTAAATAATAAGAGTTTTCAAAAATCCGTTGAAAAACAAGAAAAATATGGCCAATTCAAGAAATCATACAATATCAAAATAGTCAAATTTCAGATTTTAAAAATTCGCTTTTTGATATTTTTTGTATTTTGAATTGGCCATATTTTCCATGTTTTTCAACGGATTTTCCAAAACTCTTGTTTTTTAGATAGACCAAAATTTGGTCTTTCGAGTGGTCTTAATTTTGTCTAAATCGCTTTAAAATCAAAAGTTTTGTGTCCATTTGAATCCAATAATCTTGGATTTTTAAGCGTTTTTGCTTAATTTTAACCAATTTTATATTTGTCACGTTTTGGCAATTTAGACTAAACCAAAGTCATTCGAAAGAGCAATTATTGGACAGTCTAAATAATAAGAGTTTTCAAAAATCCGTTGAAAAACAAGAAAAATATGGCCAATTCAAGAAATCATACAATATCAAAATAGTCAAATTTCAGATTTTAAAAATTCGCTTTTTGATATTAGATGTTTTTTGAATTGTCCATATTTTCCAGGTTTTTCAACGGATTTTCCAAAACTCTTGTTTTTTAGATAGAACAATATTTGCTCTTTCGAGTGGTCTTAATTTTGTCTAAATCGCTTTAAAATCAAAAGTTTTGTGTCCATTTGAATCCAATAATCTTGGATTTTTAAGCGTTTTTGCTTAATTTTAACCAATTTTATATTTGTCACGTTTTGGCAATTTAGACAAAACCAAAGTCATTCGAAAGAGCAATTAATGGACAGTCTAAATAATAAGAGTTTTCAAAAATCCGTTGAAAAACAAGAAAAATATGGCCAATTCAAGAAATCATACAATATCAAAATAGTCAAATTTCAGATTTTAAAAATTCGCTTTTTGATATTAGATGTTTTTTGAATTGGCCATATTTTCCATGTTTTTCAACGGATTTTCCAAAACTCTTGTTTTTTAGATAGACCAAAATTTGGTCTTTCGAGTGGTCTTAATTTTGTCTAAATCGCTTTAAAATCAAAAGTTTTGTGTCCATTTGAATCCAATAATCTTGGATTTTTAAGCGTTTTTGCTTAATTTTAACCAATTTTATATTTGTCACATTTTGGCAATTTAGACAAAACCAAAGTCATTCGAAAGAGCAATTATTGGACAGTCTAAATAATAAGAGTTTTCAAAAATCCGTTGAAAAACAAGAAAAATATGGCCAATTCAAGAAATCATACAATATCAAAATAGTCAAATTTCAGATTTTAAAAATTCGCTTTTTGATATTAGATGTTTTTGAATTGGCCATATTTTCCATGTTTTTCAACGGATTTTCCAAAACTCTTGTTTTTTAGATAGACCAATATTTGCTCTTTCGAGTGGTCTTAATTTTGTCTAAATCGCTTTAAAATCAAAAGTTTTGTGTCCATTTGAATCCAATAATCTTGGATTTTTAAGTGTTTTTGCTTAATTTTAACCAATTTTATATTTGTCACAATTTTGCAATTTAGACAAAACCAAAGTCATTCGAAAGAGCAATTAATGGACAGTCTAAATAATAAGAGTTTTCAAAAATCCGTTTGAAAAACAAGAAAAATATGGCCAATTCAAGAAATCATACAATATCAAAATAGTCAAATTTCAGATTTTAAAAATTCGCTTTTTGATATTAGATGTTTTTTGAATTGTCCATATTTTCCAGGTTTTTCAACGGATTTTCCAAAACTCTTGTTTTTTAGATAGAACAATATTTGCTCTTTCGAGTGGTCTTAATTTTGTCTAAATCGCTTTAAAATCAAAAGTTTTGTGTCCATTTGAATCCAATAATCTTCGATTATTAAGCGTTTTTGCTTAATTTTAACCAATTCTATATTTGTCACAATTTTGCAATTTAGACAAAACCAAAGTCATTCGAAAGAGCAATTAATGGACAGTCTAAATAATAAGAGTTTTCAAAAATCCGTTGAAAAACAAGAAAAATATGGCCAATTCAAGAAATCATACAATATCAAAATAGTCAAATTTCAGATTTTAAAAATTCGCTTTTTGATATTTTTTGTATTTTGAATTGGCCATATTTTCCATGTTTTTCAACGGATTTTCCAAAACTCTTGTTTTTTAGATAGACCAAAATTTGGTCTTTCGAGTGGTCTTAATTTTGTCTAAATCGCTTTAAAATCAAAAGTTTTGTGTCCATTTGAATCCAATAATCTTGGATTTTTAAGCGTTTTTGCTTAATTTTAACCAATTTTATATTTGTCACGTTTTGGCAATTTAGACTAAACCAAAGTCATTCGAAAGAGCAATTATTGGACAGTCTAAATAATAAGAGTTTTCAAAAATCCGTTGAAAAACAAGAAAAATATGGCCAATTCAAGAAATCATACAATATCAAAATAGTCAAATTTCAGATTTTAAAAATTCGCTTTTTGATATTAGATGTTTTTGAATTGGCCATATTTTCCATGTTTTTCAACGGATTTTCCAAAACTCTTGTTTTTTAGATAGACCAATATTTGCTTTTTCGAGTGGTCTTAATTTTGTCTAAATCGCTTTAAAATCAAAAGTTTTGTGTCCATTTGAATCCAATAATCTTGGATTTTTAAGTGTTTTTGCTTAATTTTAACCAATTTTATATTTGTCACAATTTTGCAATTTAGACAAAACCAAAGTCATTCGAAAGAGCAATTAATGGACAGTCTAAATAATAAGAGTTTTCAAAAATCCGTTGAAAAACAAGAAAAATATGGCCAATTCAAGAAATCATACAATATCAAAATAGTCAAATTTCAGATTTTAAAAATTCGCTTTTTGATATTAGATGTTTTTTGAATTGTCCATATTTTCCAGGTTTTTCAACGGATTTTCCAAAACTCTTGTTTTTTAGATAGAACAATATTTGCTCTTTCGAGTGGTCTTAATTTTGTCTAAATCGCTTTAAAATCAAAAGTTTTGTGTCCATTTGAATCCAATAATCTTGGATTTTTAAGTGTTTTTGCTTAATTTTAACCAATTTTATATTTGTCACAATTTTGCAATTTAGACAAAACCAAAGTCATTCGAAAGAGCAAATAATGGACAGTCTAAATAATAAGAGTTTTCAAAAATCCGTTGAAAAACAAGAAAAATATGGCCAATTCAAGAAATCATACAATATCAAAATGGTCAAATTTCAGATTTTAAAAATTCGCTTTTTGATATTAGATGTTTTTTGAATTGGCCATATTTTCCATGTTTTTCAACGGATTTTCCAAAACTCTTGTTTTTTAGATAGACCAATATTTGGTCTTTCGAGTGGTCTTAATTTTGTCTAAATCGCTTTAAAATCAAAAGTTTTGTGTCCATTTGAATCCAATAATCTTGGATTTTTAAGCGTTTTTGCTTAATTTTAACCAATTTTATATTTGTCACATTTTGGCAATTTAGACAAAACCAAAGTCATTCGAAAGAGCAATTATTGGACAGTCTAAATAATAAGAGTTTTCAAAAATCCGTTAAAAAACAAGAAAAATATGGCCAATTCAAGAAATCATACAATATCAAAATAGTCAAATTTCAGATTTTAAAAATTCGCTTTTTGATATTAGATGTTTTTGAATTGGCCATATTTTCCATGTTTTTCAACGGATTTTCCAAAACTCTTGTTTTTTAGATAGACCAATATTTGCTCTTTCGAGTGGTCTTAATTTTGTCTAAATCGCTTTAAAATCAAAAGTTTTGTGTCCATTTGAATCCAATAATCTTGGATTTTTAAGTGTTTTTGCTTAATTTTAACCAATTTTATATTTGTCACAATTTTGCAATTTAGACAAAACCAAAGTCATTCGAAAGAGCAATTAATGGACAGTCTAAATAATAAGAGTTTTCAAAAATCCGTTGAAAAACAAGAAAAATATGGCCAATTCAAGAAATCATACAATATCAAAATAGTCAAATTTCAGATTTTAAAAATTCGCTTTTTGATATTAGATGTTTTTTGAATTGTCCATATTTTCCAGGTTTTTCAACGGATTTTCCAAAACTCTTGTTTTTTAGATAGAACAATATTTGCTCTTTCGAGTGGTCTTAATTTTGTCTAAATCGCTTTAAAATCAAAAGTTTTGTGTCCATTTGAATCCAATAATCTTGGATTTTTAAGTGTTTTTGCTTAATTTTAACCAATTTTATATTTGTCACAATTTTGCAATTTAGACAAAACCAAAGTCATTCGAAAGAGCAATTAATGGACAGTCTAAATAATAAGAGTTTTCAAAAATCCGTTGAAAAACAAGAAAAATATGGCCAATTCAAGAAATCATACAATATCAAAATAGTCAAATTTCAGATTTTAAAAATTCGCTTTTTGATATTAGATGTTTTTGAATTGGCCATATTTTCCATGTTTTTCAACGGATTTTCCAAAACTCTTGTTTTTTAGATAGACCAATATTTGCTTTTTCGAGTGGTCTTAATTTTGTCTAAATCGCTTTAAAATCAAAAGTTTTGTGTCCATTTGAATCCAATAATCTTGGATTTTTAAGCGTTTTTGCTTAATTTTAACCAATTTTATATTTGTCACATTTTGGCAATTTAGACAAAACCAAAGTCATTCGAAAGAGCAATTATTGGACAGTCTAAATAATAAGAGTTTTCAAAAATCCGTTAAAAAACAAGAAAAATATGGCCAATTCAAGAAATCATACAATATCAAAATAGTCAAATTTCAGATTTTAAAAATTCGCTTTTTGATATTAGATGTTTTTGAATTGGCCATATTTTCCATGTTTTTCAACGGATTTTCCAAAACTCTTGTTTTTTAGATAGACCAATATTTGCTCTTTCGAGTGGTCTTAATTTTGTCTAAATCGCTTTAAAATCAAAAGTTTTGTGTCCATTTGAATCCAATAATGTTTGATTTTTAAGCGTTTTAGCTTCATTTCAACCCATTTTATATTTGTGAAGTTTTGGCAATTTAGACAAAACCAAAGTCATTCGAAAGAGCAATTAATGGACAGTCTAAATAATAAGAGTTTTCAAAAATCCGTTGAAAAACAAGAAAAATATGGCCAATTCAAGAAATCATACAATATCAAAATAGTCAAATTTCAGATTTTAAAAATTCGCTTTTTGATATTAGATGTTTTTTGAATTGGCCATATTTTCCATGTTTTTCAACGGATTTTCCAAAACTCTTGTTTTTTAGATAGACCAAAATTTGGTCTTTCGAGTGGTCTTAATTTTGTCTAAATCGCTTTAAAATCAAAAGTTTTGTGTCCATTTGAATCCAATAATCTTGGATTTTTAAGCGTTTTTGCTTAATTTTAACCCATTTTATATTTGTCACATTTTGGCAATTTAGACAAAACCAAAGTCATTCGAAAGAGCAATTATTGGACAGTCTAAATAATAAGAGTTTTCAAAAATCCGTTAAAAAACAAGAAAAATATGGCCAATTCAAGAAATCATACAATATCAAAATAGTCAAATTTCAGATTTTAAAAATTCGCTTTTTGATATTAGATGTTTTTTGAATTGTCCATATTTTCCATGTTTTTCAACGGATTTTCCAAAACTCTTGTTTTTTAGATAGACCAATATTTGCTCTTTCGAGTGGTCTTAATTTTGTCTAAATCGCTTTAAAATCAAAAGTTTTGTGTCCATTTGAATCCAATAATGTTTGATTTTTAAGCGTTTTAGCTTCATTTCAACCCATTTTATATTTGTGAAGTTTTGGCAATTTAGACAAAACCAAAGTCATTCGAAAGAGCAATTAATGGACAGTCTAAATAATAAGAGTTTTCAAAAATCCTTTGAAAAACAAGAAAAATATGGCCAATTCAAGAAATCATACAATATCAAAATAGTCAAATTTCAGATTTTAAAAATTCGCTTTTTGATATTAGATGTTTTTTGAATTGGCCATATTTTCCATGTTTTTCAACGGATTTTCCAAAACTCTTGTTTTTTAGATAGACCAAAATTTGGTCTTTCGAGTGGTCTTAATTTTGTCTAAATCGCTTTAAAATCAAAAGTTTTGTGTCCATTTGAATCCAATAATCTTGGATTTTTAAGCGTTTTTGCTTAATTTTAACCCATTTTATATTTGTCACATTTTGGCAATTTAGACAAAACCAAAGTCATTCGAAAGAGCAATTATTGGACAGTCTAAATAATAAGAGTTTTCAAAAATCCGTTAAAAAACAAGAAAAATATGGCCAATTCAAGAAATCATACAATATCAAAATAGTCAAATTTCAGATTTTAAAAATTCGCTTTTTGATATTAGATGTTTTTTGAATTGTCCATATTTTCCATGTTTTTCAACGGATTTTCCAAAACTCTTGTTTTTTAAATAGACCAATATTTGCTCTTTCGAGTGGTCTTAATTTTGTCTAAATCGCTTTAAAATCAAAAGTTTTGTGTCCATTTGAATCCAATAATCTTCGATTTTTAAGTGTTTTTGCTTAATTTTAACCAATTTTATATTTGTCACAATTTTGCAATTTAGACAAAACCAAAGTCATTCGAAAGAGCAATTAATGGACAGTCTAAATAATAAGAGTTTTCAAAAATCCGTTGAAAAACAAGAAAAATATGGCCAATTCAAGAAATCATACAATATCAAAATAGTCAAATTTCAGATTTTAAAAATTCGCTTTTTGATATTAGATGTTTTTTGAATTGGCCATATTTTCCATGTTTTTCAACGGATTTTCCAAAACTCTTGTTTTTTAGATAGACCAAAATTTGGTCTTTCGAGTGGTCTTAATTTTGTCTAAATCGCTTTAAAATCAAAAGTTTTGTGTCCATTTGAATCCAATAATCTTGGATTTTTAAGCGTTTTTGCTTAATTTTAACCAATTTTATATTTGTCACATTTTGGCAATTTAGACAAAACCAAAGTCATTCGAAAGAGCAATTATTGGACAGTCTAAATAATAAGAGTTTTCAAAAATCCGTTAAAAAACAAGAAAAATATGGCCAATTCAAGAAATCATACAATATCAAAATAGTCAAATTTCAGATTTTAAAAATTCGCTTTTTGATATTAGATGTTTTTGAATTGGCCATATTTTCCATGTTTTTCAACGGATTTTCCAAAACTCTTGTTTTTTAAATAGACCAATATTTGCTCTTTCGAGTGGTCTTAATTTTGTCTAAATCGCTTTAAAATCAAAAGTTTTGTGTCCATTTGAATCCAATAATCTTCGATTTTTAAGTGTTTTTGCTTAATTTTAACCAATTTTATATTTGTCACAATTTTGCAATTTAGACAAAACCAAAGTCATTCGAAAGAGCAATTAATGGACAGTCTAAATAATAAGAGTTTTCAAAAATCCGTTGAAAAACAAGAAAAATATGGCCAATTCAAGAAATCATACAATATCAAAATAGTCAAATTTCAGATTTTAAAAATTCGCTTTTTGATATTAGATGTTTTTTGAATTGGCCATATTTTCCATGTTTTTCAACGGATTTTCCAAAACTCTTGTTTTTTAGATAGACCAAAATTTGGTCTTTCGAGTGGTCTTAATTTTGTCTAAATCGCTTTAAAATCAAAAGTTTTGTGTCCATTTGAATCCAATAATCTTGGATTTTTAAGCGTTTTTGCTTAATTTTAACCAATTTTATATTTGTCACATTTTGGCAATTTAGACAAAACCAAAGTCATTCGAAAGAGCAATTATTGGACAGTCTAAATAATAAGAGTTTTCAAAAATCCGTTAAAAAACAAGAAAAATATGGCCAATTCAAGAAATCATACAATATCAAAATAGTCAAATTTCAGATTTTAAAAATTCGCTTTTTGATATTAGATGTTTTTGAATTGGCCATATTTTCCATGTTTTTCAACGGATTTTCCAAAACTCTTGTTTTTTAGATAGACCAATATTTGCTCTTTCGAGTGGTCTTAATTTTGTCTAAATCGCTTTAAAATCAAAAGTTTTGTGTCCATTTGAATCCAATAATGTTTGATTTTTAAGCGTTTTAGCTTCATTTCAACCCATTTTATATTTGTGAAGTTTTGGCAATTTAGACAAAACCAAAGTCATTCGAAAGAGCAATTAATGGACAGTCTAAATAATAAGAGTTTTCAAAAATCCGTCGAAAAACAAGAAAAATATGGCCAATTCAAGAAATCATACAATATCAAAATAGTCAAATTTCAGATTTTAAAAATTCGCTTTTTGATATTAGATGTTTTTTGAATTGGCCATATTTTCCATGTTTTTCAACGGATTTTCCAAAACTCTTGTTTTTTAGATAGACCAAAATTTGGTCTTTCGAGTGGTCTTAATTTTGTCTAAATCGCTTTAAAATCAAAAGTTTTGTGTCCATTTGAATCCAATAATCTTGGATTTTTAAGCGTTTTTGCTTAATTTTAACCCATTTTATATTTGTCACATTTTGGCAATTTAGACAAAACCAAAGTCATTCGAAAGAGCAATTATTGGACAGTCTAAATAATAAGAGTTTTCAAAAATCCGTTAAAAAACAAGAAAAATATGGCCAATTCAAGAAATCATACAATATCAAAATAGTCAAATTTCAGATTTTAAAAATTCGCTTTTTGATATTAGATGTTTTTTGAATTGTCCATATTTTCCATGTTTTTCAACGGATTTTCCAAAACTCTTGTTTTTTAGATAGACCAATATTTGCTCTTTCGAGTGGTCTTAATTTTGTCTAAATCGCTTTAAAATCAAAAGTTTTGTGTCCATTTGAATCCAATAATCTTCGATTATTAAGCGTTTTTGCTTAATTTTAACCAATTTTATATTTGTCACAATTTTGCAATTTAGACAAAACCAAAGTCATTCGAAAGAGCAATTAATGGACAGTCTAAATAATAAGAGTTTTCAAAAATCCGTTGAAAAACAAGAAAAATATGGCCAATTCAAGAAATCATACAATATCAAAATAGTCAAATTTCAGATTTTAAAAATTCGCTTTTTGATATTAGATGTTTTTTGAATTGGCTATATTTTCCATGTTTTTCAACGGATTTTCCAAAACTCTTGTTTTTTAGATAGACCAATATTTTCTCTTTCGAGTGGTCTTAATTTTGTCTAAATCGCTTTAAAATCAAAAGTTTTGTGTCCATTTGAATCCAATAATCTTGGATTTTTAAGCGTTTTTGCTTAATTTTTACCAATTTTATATTTGTCACAATTTTGCAATTTAGACAAAACCAAAGTCATTCGAAAGAGCAATTAATGGAGATTCTAAATAATAAGAGTTTTCAAAAATCCGTTGAAAAACAAGAAAATTATGGCCAATTCAAGAAATCATACAATATCAAAATAGTCAAATTTCAGATTTTAAAAATTCGCTTTTTGATATTAGATGTTTTTTGAATTGGCTATATTTTCCATGTTTTTCAACGGATTTTCCAAAACTCTTGTTTTTTAGATAGACCAAAATTTTGTCTTTCGAGTGGTCTTAATTTTGTCTAAATCGCTTTAAAATCAAATGTTTTGTGTCCATTTGAATCCAATAATCTTGGATTTTTAAGCGTTTTTGCTTAATTTTAACCAATTTTATATTTGTCACGTTTTGGCAATTTAGACAAAACCAAAGTCATTCGAAAGAGCAATTAATGGACAGTCTAAATAATAAGAGTTTTCAAAAATCCGTAGAAAAACAAGAAAAATATGGCCAATTCAAGAAATCATACAATATCAAAATAGTCAAATTTCAGATTTTAAAAATTCGCTTTTTGATATTAGATGTTTTTTGAATTGGCTCTATTTTCCATGTTTTTCAACGGATTTTCCAAAACTCTTGTTTTTTAGATAGACCAATATTTGCTCTTTCGAGTGGTCTTAATTTTGTCTAAATCGCTTTAAAATCAAAAGTTTTGTGTCCATTTGAATCCAATAATCTTGGATTTTTAAGTGTTTTTGCTTAATTTTAACCAATTTTATATTTGTCACAATTTTGCAATTTAGACAAAACCAAAGTCATTCGAAAGAGCAATTAATGGACAGTCTAAATAATAAGAGTTTTCAAAAATCCGTTGAAAAACAAGAAAAATATGGCCAATTCAAGAAATCATACAATATCAAAATAGTCAAATTTCAGATTTTAAAAATTCGCTTTTTGATATTTTTTGTATTTTGAATTGGCCATATTTTCCATGTTTTTCAACGGATTTTCCAAAACTCTTGTTTTTTAGATAGACCAATATTTGCTCTTTCAATACGTGTTGATTTTGTCTAAATCGCTTAAAAATCAAATGTTTTGTGTCCATTTGAATCCAATAATCTTGGATTTTTAAGTGTTTTTGCTTAATTTTAACCAATTTTATATTTGTCACAATTTTGCAATTTAGACAAAACCAAAGTCATTCGAAAGAGCAATTAATGGACAGTCTAAATAATAAGAGTTTTCAAAAATCCGTTGAAAAACAAGAAAAATATGGCCAATTCAAGAAATCATACAATATCAAAATAGTCAAATTTCAGATTTTAAAAATTCGCTTTTTGATATTAGATGTTTTTGAATTGGCCATATTTTCCATGTTTTTCAACGGATTTTCCAAAACTCTTGTTTTTTAGATAGACCAATATTTGCTTTTTCGAGTGGTCTTAATTTTGTCTAAATCGCTTTAAAATCAAAAGTTTTGTGTCCATTTGAATCCAATAATCTTGGATTTTTAAGCGTTTTTGCTTAATTTTAACCAATTTTATATTTGTCACATTTTGGCAATTTAGACAAAACCAAAGTCATTCGAAAGAGCAATTATTGGACAGTCTAAATAATAAGAGTTTTCAAAAATCCGTTAAAAAACAAGAAAAATATGGCCAATTCAAGAAATCATACAATATCAAAATAGTCAAATTTCAGATTTTAAAAATTCGCTTTTTGATATTAGATGTTTTTGAATTGGCCATATTTTCCATGTTTTTCAACGGATTTTCCAAAACTCTTGTTTTTTAGATAGACCAATATTTGCTCTTTCGAGTGGTCTTAATTTTGTCTAAATCGCTTTAAAATCAAAAGTTTTGTGTCCATTTGAATCCAATAATGTTTGATTTTTAAGCGTTTTAGCTTCATTTCAACCCATTTTATATTTGTGAAGTTTTGGCAATTTAGACAAAACCAAAGTCATTCGAAAGAGCAATTAATGGACAGTCTAAATAATAAGAGTTTTCAAAAATCCGTTGAAAAACAAGAAAAATATGGCCAATTCAAGAAATCATACAATATCAAAATAGTCAAATTTCAGATTTTAAAAATTCGCTTTTTGATATTAGATGTTTTTTGAATTGGCCATATTTTCCATGTTTTTCAACGGATTTTCCAAAACTCTTGTTTTTTAGATAGACCAAAATTTGGTCTTTCGAGTGGTCTTAATTTTGTCTAAATCGCTTTAAAATCAAAAGTTTTGTGTCCATTTGAATCCAATAATCTTGGATTTTTAAGCGTTTTTGCTTAATTTTAACCCATTTTATATTTGTCACATTTTGGCAATTTAGACAAAACCAAAGTCATTCGAAAGAGCAATTATTGGACAGTCTAAATAATAAGAGTTTTCAAAAATCCGTTAAAAAACAAGAAAAATATGGCCAATTCAAGAAATCATACAATATCAAAATAGTCAAATTTCAGATTTTATAAATTCGCTTTTTGATATTAGATGTTTTTTGAATTGTCCATATTTTCCATGTTTTTCAACGGATTTTCCAAAACTCTTGTTTTTTAGATAGACCAATATTTGCTCTTTCGAGTGGTCTTAATTTTGTCTAAATCGCTTTAAAATCAAAAGTTTTGTGTCCATTTGAATCCAATAATCTTCGATTATTAAGCGTTTTTGCTTAATTTTAACCAATTTTATATTTGTCACAATTTTGCAATTTAGACAAAACCAAAGTCATTCGAAAGAGCAATTAATGGACAGTCTAAATAATAAGAGTTTTCAAAAATCCGTTGAAAAACAAGAAAAATATGGCCAATTCAAGAAATCATACAATATCAAAATAGTCAAATTTCAGATTTTAAAAATTCGCTTTTTGATATTAGATGTTTTTTGAATTGGCTATATTTTCCATGTTTTTCAACGGATTTTCCAAAACTCTTGTTTTTTAGATAGACCAATATTTTCTCTTTCGAGTGGTCTTAATTTTGTCTAAATCGCTTTAAAATCAAAAGTTTTGTGTCCATTTGAATCCAATAATCTTCGATTATTAAGCGTTTTTGCTTAATTTTTACCAATTTTATATTTGTCACAATTTTGCAATTTAGACAAAACCAAAGTCATTCGAAAGAGCAATTAATGGAGATTCTAAATAATAAGAGTTTTCAAAAATCCGTTGAAAAACAAGAAAATTATGGCCAATTCAAGAAATCATACAATATCAAAATAGTCAAATTTCAGATTTTAAAAATTCGCTTTTTGATATTAGATGTTTTTTGAATTGGCTATATTTTCCATGTTTTTCAACGGATTTTCCAAAACTCTTGTTTTTTAGATAGACCAAAATTTGGTCTTTCGAGTGGTCTTAATTTTGTCTAAATCGCTTTAAAATCAAATGTTTTGTGTCCATTTGAATCCAATAATCTTGGATTTTTAAGCGTTTTTGCTTAATTTTAACCAATTTTATATTTGTCACGTTTTGGCAATTTAGACAAAACCAAAGTCATTCGAAAGAGCAATTAATGGACAGTCTAAATAATAAGAGTTTTCAAAAATCCGTTGAAAAACAAGAAAAATATGGCCAATTCAAGAAATCATACAATATCAAAATAGTCAAATTTCAGATTTTAAAAATTCGCTTTTTGATATTAGATGTTTTTTGAATTGGCCATATTTTCCATGTTTTTCAACGGATTTTCCAAAACTCTTGTTTTTTAGATAGACCAAAATTTGGTCTTTCGAGTGGTCTTAATTTTGTCTAAATCGCTTTAAAATCAAAAGTTTTGTGTCCATTTGAATCCAATAATCTTGGATTTTTAAGCGTTTTTGCTTAATTTTAACCCATTTTATATTTGTCACATTTTGGCAATTTAGACAAAACCAAAGTCATTCGAAAGAGCAATTATTGGACAGTCTAAATAATAAGAGTTTTCAAAAATCCGTTAAAAAATAAGAAAAATATGGCCAATTCAAGAAATCATACAATATCAAAATAGTCAAATTTCAGATTTTAAAAATTCGCTTTTTGATATTAGATGTTTTTTGAATTCTCCATATTTTCCATGTTTTTCAACGGATTTTCCAAAACTCTTGTTTTTTAGATAGACCAATATTTGCTCTTTCGAGTGGTCTTAATTTTGTCTAAATCGCTTTAAAATCAAAAGTTTTGTGTCCATTTGAATCCAATAATCTTCGATTATTAAGCGTTTTTGCTTAATTTTAACCAATTTTATATTTGTCACAATTTTGCAATTTAGACAAAACCAAAGTCATTCGAAAGAGCAATTAATGGACAGTCTAAATAATAAGAGTTTTCAAAAATCCGTTGAAAAACAAGAAAAATATGGCCAATTCAAGAAATCATACAATATCAAAATAGTCAAATTTCAGATTTTAAAAATTCGCTTTTTGATATTAGATGTTTTTTGAATTGGCTATATTTTCCATGTTTTTCAACGGATTTTCCAAAACTCTTGTTTTTTAGATAGACCAATATTTTCTCTTTCGAGTGGTCTTAATTTTGTCTAAATCGCTTTAAAATCAAAAGTTTTGTGTCCATTTGAATCCAATAATCTTCGATTATTAAGCGTTTTTGCTTAATTTTTACCAATTTTATATTTGTCACAATTTTGCAATTTAGACAAAACCAAAGTCATTCGAAAGAGCAATTAATGGAGATTCTAAATAATAAGAGTATTCAAAAATCCGTTGAAAAACAAGAAAATTATGGCCAATTCAAGAAATCATACAATATCAAAATAGTCAAATTTCAGATTTTAAAAATTCGCTTTTTGATATTAGATGTTTTTTGAATTGGCTATATTTTCCATGTTTTTCAACGGATTTTCCAAAACTCTTGTTTTTTAGATAGACCAAAATTTGGTCTTTCGAGTGGTCTTAATTTTGTCTAAATCGCTTTAAAATCAAATGTTTTGTGTCCATTTGAATCCAATAATCTTGGATTTTTAAGCGTTTTTGCTTAATTTTAACCAATTTTATATTTGTCACGTTTTGGCAATTTAGACAAAACCAAAGTCATTCGAAAGAGCAATTAATGGACAGTCTAAATAATAAGAGTTTTCAAAAATCCGTTGAAAAACAAGAAAAATATGGCCAATTCAAGAAATCATACAATATCAAAATAGTCAAATTTCAGATTTTAAAAATTCGCTTTTTGATATTAGATGTTTTTTGAATTGGCCATATTTTCCATGTTTTTCAACGGATTTTCCAAAACTCTTGTTTTTTAGATAGACCAAAATTTGGTCTTTCGAGTGGTCTTAATTTTGTCTAAATCGCTTTAAAATCAAAAGTTTTGTGTCCATTTGAATCCAATAATCTTGGATTTTTAAGCGTTTTTGCTTAATTTTAACCCATTTTATATTTGTCACATTTTGGCAATTTAGACAAAACCAAAGTCATTCGAAAGAGCAATTATTGCACAGTCTAAATAATAAGAGTTTTCAAAAATCCGTTAAAAAACAAGAAAAATATGGCCAACTCAAGAAATCATACAATATCAAAATAGTCAAATTTCAGATTTTAAAAATTCGCTTTTTGATATTAGATGTTTTTGAATTGGCCATATTTTCCATGTTTTTCAACGGATTTTCCAAAACTCTTGTTTTTTAGATAGACCAATATTTGCTTTTTCGAGTGGTCTTAATTTTGTCTAAATCGCTTTAAAATCAAAAGTTTTGTGTCCATTTGAATCCAATAATCTTGGATTTTTAAGTGTTTTTGCTTAATTTTAACCAATTTTATATTTGTCACAATTTTGCAATTTAGACAAAACCAAAGTCATTCGAAAGAGCAATTAATGGACAGTCTAAATAATAAGAGTTTTCAAAAATCCGTTGAAAAACAAGAAAAATATGGCCAATTCAAGAAATCATACAATATCAAAATAGTCAAATTTCAGATTTTAAAAATTCGCTTTTTGATATTAGATGTTTTTTGAATTGGCCATATTTTCCATGTTTTTCAACGGATTTTCCAAAACTCTTGTTTTTTAGATAGACCAAAATTTGGTCTTTCGAGTGGTCTTAATTTTGTCTAAATCGCTTTAAAATCAAAAGTTTTGTGTTCATTTGAATCCAATAATCTTGGATTTTTAAGCGTTTTTGCTTAATTTTAACCAATTTTATATTTGTCACATTTTGGCAATTTAGACAAAACCAAAGTCATTCGAAAGAGCAATTATTGGACAGTCTAAATAATAAGAGTTTTCAAAAATCCGTTAAAAAACAAGAAAAATATGGCCAATTCAAGAAATCATACAATATCAAAATAGTCAAATTTCAGATTTTAAAAATTCGCTTTTTGATATTAGATGTTTTTGAATTGGCCATATTTTCCATGTTTTTCAACGGATTTTCCAAAACTCTTGTTTTTTAGATAGACCAATATTTGCTCTTTCGAGTGGTCTTAATGTTGTCTAAATCGCTTTAAAATCAAAAGTTTTGTGTCCATTTGAATCCAATAATGTTTGATTTTTAAGCGTTTTAGCTTCATTTCAACCCATTTTATATTTGTGAAGTTTTGGCAATTTAGACAAAACCAAAGTCATTCGAAAGAGCAATTAATGGACAGTCTAAATAATAAGAGTTTTCAAAAATCCGTTGAAAAACAAGAAAAATATGGCCAATTCAAGAAATCATACAATATCAAAATAGTCAAATTTCAGATTTTAAAAATTCGCTTTTTGATATTAGATGTTTTTTGAATTGGCCATATTTTCCATGTTTTTCAACGGATTTTCCAAAACTCTTGTTTTTTAGATAGACCAAAATTTGGTCTTTCGAGTGGTCTTAATTTTGTCTAAATCGCTTTAAAATCAAAAGTTTTGTGTCCATTTGAATCCAATAATCTTGGATTTTTAAGCGTTTTTGCTTAATTTTAACCCATTTTATATTTGTCACATTTTGGCAATTTAGACAAAACCAAAGTCATTCGAAAGAGCAATTATTGGACAGTCTAAATAATAAGAGTTTTCAAAAATCCGTTAAAAAACAAGAAAAATATGGCCAATTCAAGAAATCATACAATATCAAAATAGTCAAATTTCAGATTTTAAAAATTCGCTTTTTGATATTAGATGTTTTTTGAATTGGCCATATTTTCCATGTTTTTCAACGGATTTTCCAAAACTCTTGTTTTTTAGATAGACCAATATTTGCTCTTTCGAGTGGTCTTAATTTTGTCTAAATTGCTTTAAAATCAAAAGTTTTGTGTCCATTTGAATCCAATAATCTTCGATTATTAAGCGTTTTTGCTTAATTTTAACCAATTTTATATTTGTCACAATTTTGCAATTTAGACAAAACCAAAGTCATTCGAAAGAGCAATTAATGGACAGTCTAAATAATAAGAGTTTTCAAAAATCCGTTGAAAAACAAGAAAAATATGGCCAATTCAAGAAATCATACAATATCAAAATAGTCAAATTTCAGATTTTAAAAATTCGCTTTTTGATATTAGATGTTTTTTGAATTGGCTATATTTTCCATGTTTTTCAACGGATTTTCCAAAACTCTTGTTTTTTAGATAGACCAATATTTTCTCTTTCGAGTGGTCTTAATTTTGTCTAAATCGCTTTAAAATCAAAAGTTTTGTGTCCATTTGAATCCAATAATCTTCGATTATTAAGCGTTTTTGCTTAATTTTTACCAATTTTATATTTGTCACAATTTTGCAATTTAGACAAAACCAAAGTCATTCGAAAGAGCAATTAATGGAGATTCTAAATAATAAGAGTTTTCAAAAATCCGTTGAAAAACAAGAAAATTATGGCCAATTCAAGAAATCATACAATATCAAAATAGTCAAATTTCAGATTTTAAAAATTCGCTTTTTGATATTAGATGTTTTTTGAATTGGCTATATTTTCCATGTTTTTCAACGGATTTTCCAAAACTCTTGTTTTTTAGATAGACCAAAATTTGGTCTTTCGAGTGGTCTTAATTTTGTCTAAATCGCTTTAAAATCAAATGTTTTGTGTCCATTTGAATCCAATAATCTTGGATTTTTAAGCGTTTTTGCTTAATTTTAACCAATTTTATATTTGTCACGTTTTGGCAATTTAGACAAAACCAAAGTCATTCGAAAGAGCAATTAATGGACAGTCTAAATAATAAGAGTTTTCAAAAATCCGTTGAAAAACAAGAAAAATATGGCCAATTCAAGAAATCATACAATATCAAAATAGTCAAATTTCAGATTTTAAAAATTGGCTTTTTGATATTAGATGTTTTTTGAATTGGCCATATTTTCCATGTTTTTCAACGGATTTTCCAAAACTCTTGTTTTTTAGATAGACCAAAATTTGGTCTTTCGAGTGGTCTTAATTTTGTCTAAATCGCTTTAAAATCAAAAGTTTTGTGTCCATTTGAATCCAATAATCTTGGATTTTTAAGCGTTTTTGCTTAATTTTAACCCATTTTATATTTGTCACATTTTGGCAATTTAGACAAAACCAAAGTCATTCGAAAGAGCAATTATTGGACAGTCTAAATAATAAGAGTTTTCAAAAATCCGTTAAAAAACAAGAAAAATATGGCCAATTCAAGAAATCATACAATATCAAAATAGTCAAATTTCAGATTTTAAAAATTCGCTTTTTGATATTAGATGTTTTTTGAATTGTCCATTTTTTCGTTTTTTTTCAACGGATTTTCCAAAACTCTAGTTTTTTAGATAGACCAATTTTTGCTCTTTCGAGTGGTCTTAATTTTGTCTAAATCGCTTTAAAATCAAAAGTTTTGTGTCCATTTGAATCCAATAATCTTCGATTATTAAGCGTTTTTGCTTAATTTTAACCAATTTTATATTTGTCACAATTTTGCAATTTAGACAAAACCAAAGTCATTCGAAAGAGCAATTAATGGACAGTCTAAATAATAAGAGTTTTCAAAAATCCGTTGAAAAACAAGAAAAATATGGCCAATTCAAGAAATCATACAATATCAAAATAGTCAAATTTCAGATTTTAAAAATTCGCTTTTTGATATTAGATGTTTTTTGAATTGGCTATATTTTCCATGTTTTTCAACGGATTTTCCAAAACTCTTGTTTTTTAGATAGACCAATATTTTCTCTTTCGAGTGGTCTTAATTTTGTCTAAATCGCTTTAAAATCAAATGTTTTGTGTCCATTTGAATCCAATAATCTTGGATTTTTAAGCGTTTTTGCTTAATTTTAACCAATTTTATATTTGTCACGTTTTGGCAATTTAGACAAAACCAAAGTCATTCGAAAGAGCAATTAATTGACAGTCTAAATAATAAGAGTTTTCAAAAATCCGTTGAAAAACAAGAAAAATATGGCCAATTCAAGAAATCATACAATATCAAAATAGTCAAATTTCAGATTTTAAAAATTCGCTTTTTGATATTAGATGTTTTTTGAATTGGCTCTATTTTCCATGTTTTTCAACGGATTTTCCAAAACTCTTGTTTTTTAGATAGACCAATATTTGCTCTTTCGAGTGGTCTTAATTTTGTCTAAATCGCTTTAAAATCAAAAGTTTTGTGTCCATTTGAATCCAATAATCTTGGATTTTTAAGTGTTTTTGCTTAATTTTAACCAATTTTATATTTGTCACAATTTTGCAATTTAGACAAAACCAAAGTCATTCGAAAGAGCAATTAATGGACAGTCTAAATAATAAGAGTTTTCAAAAATCCGTTGAAAAACAAGAAAAATATGGCCAATTCAAGAAATCATACAATATCAAAATAGTCAAATTTCAGATTTTAAAAATTCGCTTTTTGATATTTTTTGTATTTTGAATTGGCCATATTTTCCATGTTTTTCAACGGATTTTCCAAAACTCTTGTTTTTTAGATAGACCAATATTTGCTCTTTCAATACGTGTTGATTTTGTCTAAATCGCTTAAAAATCAAATGTTTTGTGTCCATTTGAATCCAATAATGTTTGATTTTTAAGCGTTTTAGCTTCATTTCAACCCATTTTATATTTGTCAAGTTTTGGCAATTTAGACAAAACCAAAGTCATCGAAAGAGCAATTAATGGACAGTCTAAATAATAAGAGTTTTCAAAAATCCGTTGAAAAACAAGAAAAATATGGCCAATTCAAGAAATCATACAATATCAAAATAGTCAAATTTCAGATTTTAAAAATTCGCTTTTTGATATTAGATGTTTTTTGAATTGGCCATATTTTCCATGTTTTTCAACGGATTTTCCAAAACTCTTGTTTTTTAGATAGACCAATATTTGCTCTTTCGAGTGGTCTTAATTTTGTCTAAATCGCTTTAAAATCAAAAGTTTTGTGTCCATTTGAATCCAATAATCTTGGATTTTTAAGCGTTTTTGCTTAATTTTAACCAATTTTATATTTGTCACAATTTTGCAATTTAGACAAAACCAAAGTCATTCGAAAGAGCAATTAATTGACAGTCTAAATAATAAGAGTTTTCAAAAATCCGTTGAAAAACAAGAAAAATATGGCCAATTCAAGAAATCATACAATATCAAAATAGTCAAATTTCAGATTTTAAAAATTCGCTTTTTGATATTAGATGTTTTTTGAATTGGCTATATTTTCCATGTTTTTCAACGGATTTTCCAAAACTCTTGTTTTTTAGATAGACCAATATTTGCTCTTTCGATACTTGTTGATTTTGTCTAAATCGCTTAAAAATCAAATGTTTTGTGTCCATTTGAATCCAATAATGTTTGATTTTTAAGCGTTTTAGCTTCATTTCAACCCATTTTATATTTGTGAAGTTTTGGCAATTTAGACAAAACCAAAGTCATTCGAAAGAGCAATTAATGGACAGTCTAAATAATAAGAGTTTTCAAAAATCCGTTGAAAAACAAGAAAAATATGGCCAAATCAAGAAATCATACAATATCAAAATAGTCAAATTTCAGATTTTAAAAATTCGCTTTTTGATATTAGATGTTTTTTGAATTGTCCATATTTTCCATGTTTTTCAACGGATTTTCCAAAACTCTTATTTTTTAGATAGACCAATATTTGCTCTTTCGAGTGGTCTTAGTTTTGTCTAAATAGCTTAAAAATCAAAAGATTTGTGTTCATTTGAATCCAATAATCTTGGATTTTTAAGCGTTTTTGCTTAATTTTAACCAATTTTATATTTGTCACGTTTTGGCAATTTAGACAAAACCAAAGTCATTCGAAAGAGCAATTAATGGACTGTCTAAATAATAAGAGTTTTCAAAAATCCGTTGAAAAACAAGAAAAATATGGCCAATTCAAGAAATCATACAATATCAAAATAGTCAAATTTCAGATTTTAAAAATTCGCTTTTTGATATTAGATGTTTTTTGAATTGTCCATATTTTCCATGTTTTTCAACGGATTTTCCAAAACTCTTGTTTTTTAGATAGACCAATATTTGCTCTTTCGAGTGGTCTTAGTTTTGTCTAAATAGCTTAAAAATCAAAAGATTTGTGTTCATTTGAATCCAATAATCTTGGATTTTTAAGCGTTTTTGCTTAATTTTAACCAATTTTATATTTGTCACGTTTTGGCAATTTAGACAAAACCAAAGTCATTCGAAAGAGCAATTAATGGACTGTCTAAATAATAAGAGTTTTCAAAAATCCGTTGAAAAACAAGAAAAATATGGCCAATTCAAGAAATCATACAATATCAAAATAGTCAAATTTCAGATTTTAAAAATTCGCTTTTTGATATTAGATGTTTTTTGAATTGGCCATATTTTCCATGTTTTTCAACGGATTTTCCAAAACACTTGTTTTTTAGATAGACCAAATTTTGGTCTTTCGAGTGGTCTTAATTTTGTCTAAATCGCTTTAAAATCAAAAGTTTTGTGTCCATTTGAATCCAATAATCTTGGATTTTTAAGCGTTTTTGCTTAATTTTTACCAATTTTATATTTGTCACAATTTTGCAATTTAGACAAAACCAAAGTCATTCGAAAGAGCAATTAATGGAGATTCTAAATAATAAGAGTTTTCAAAAATCCGTTGAAAAACAAGAAAATTATGGCCAATTCAAGAAATCATACAATATCAAAATAGTCAAATTTCAGATTTTAAAAATTCGCTTTTTGATATTAGATGTTTTTTGAATTGGCTATATTTTCCATGTTTTTCAACGGATTTTCCAAAACTCTTGTTTTTTAGATAGACCAAAATTTGGTCTTTCGAGTGGTCTTAATTTTGTCTAAATCGCTTTAAAATCAAATGTTTTGTGTCCATTTGAATCCAATAATCTTGGATTTTTAAGCGTTTTTGCTTAATTTTAACCAATTTTATATTTGTCACGTTTTGGCAATTTAGACAAAACCAAAGTCATTCGAAAGAGCAATTAATGGACAGTCTAAATAATAAGAGTTTTCAAAAATCCGTAGAAAAACAAGAAAAATATGGCCAATTCAAGAAATCATACAATATCAAAATAGTCAAATTTCAGATTTTAAAAATTCGCTTTTTGATATTAGATGTTTTTTGAATTGGCTCTATTTTCCATGTTTTTCAACGGATTTTCCAAAACTCTTGTTTTTTAGATAGACCAATATTTGCTCTTTCGAGTGGTCTTAATTTTGTCTAAATCGCTTTAAAATCAAAAGTTTTGTGTCCATTTGAATCCAATAATCTTGGATTTTTAAGTGTTTTTGCTTAATTTTAACCAATTTTATATTTGTCACAATTTTGCAATTTAGACAAAACCAAAGTCATTCGAAAGAGCAATTAATGGACAGTCTAAATAATAAGAGTTTTCAAAAATCCGTTGAAAAACAAGAAAAATATGGCCAATTCAAGAAATCATACAATATCAAAATAGTCAAATTTCAGATTTTAAAAATTCGCTTTTTGATATTTTTTGTATTTTGAATTGGCCATATTTTCCATGTTTTTCAACGGATTTTCCAAAACTCTTGTTTTTTAGATAGACCAATATTTGCTCTTTCGAGTGGTCTTAATTTTGTCTAAATCGCTTTAAAATCAAAAGTTTTGTGTCCATTTGAATCCAATAATCTTGGATTTTTAAGCGTTTTTGCTTAATTTTAACCAATTTTATATTTGTCACAATTTTGCAATTTAGACAAAACCAAAGTCATTCGAAAGAGCAATTAATTGACAGTCTAAATAATAAGAGTTTTCAAAAATCCGTTGAAAAACAAGAAAAATATGGCCAATTCAAGAAATCATACAATATCAAAATAGTCAAATTTCAGATTTTAAAAATTCGCTTTTTGATATTAGATGTTTTTTGAATTGGCTATATTTTCCATGTTTTTCAACGGATTTTCCAAAACTCTTGTTTTTTAGATAGACCAATATTTGCTCTTTCGATACTTGTTGATTTTGTCTAAATCGCTTAAAAATCAAATGTTTTGTGTCCATTTGAATCCAATAATGTTTGATTTTTAAGCGTTTTAGCTTCATTTCAACCCATTTTATATTTGTGAAGTTTTGGCAATTTAGACAAAACCAAAGTCATTCGAAAGAGCAATTAATGGACAGTCTAAATAATAAGAGTTTTCAAAAATCCGTTGAAAAACAAGAAAAATATGGCCAAATCAAGAAATCATACAATATCAAAATAGTCAAATTTCAGATTTTAAAAATTCGCTTTTTGATATTAGATGTTTTTTGAATTGTCCATATTTTCCATGTTTTTCAACGGATTTTCCAAAACTCTTATTTTTTAGATAGACCAATATTTGCTCTTTCGAGTGGTCTTAGTTTTGTCTAAATAGCTTAAAAATCAAAAGATTTGTGTTCATTTGAATCCAATAATCTTGGATTTTTAAGCGTTTTTGCTTAATTTTAACCAATTTTATATTTGTCACGTTTTGGCAATTTAGACAAAACCAAAGTCATTCGAAAGAGCAATTAATGGACTGTCTAAATAATAAGAGTTTTCAAAAATCCGTTGAAAAACAAGAAAAATATGGCCAATTCAAGAAATCATACAATATCAAAATAGTCAAATTTCAGATTTTAAAAATTCGCTTTTTGATATTAGATGTTTTTTGAATTGTCCATATTTTCCATGTTTTTCAACGGATTTTCCAAAACTCTTGTTTTTTAGATAGACCAATATTTGCTCTTTCGAGTGGTCTTAGTTTTGTCTAAATAGCTTAAAAACCAAAGGATTTGTGTCCATTTGAATCCAATAATCTTGGATTTTTAAGCGTTTTTGCTTAATTTTAACCAATTTTATATTTGTCACGTTTTGGCAATTTAGACAAAACCAAAGTCATTCGAAAGAGAAATTAATGGACTGTCTAAATAATAAGAGTTTTCAAAAATCCGTTGAAAAACAAGAAAAATATGGCCAATTCAAGAAATCATACAATATCAAAATAGTCAAATTTCAGATTTTAAAAATTCGCTTTTTGATATTAGATGTTTTTTGAATTGGCCATATTTTCCATGTTTTTCAACGGATTTTCCAAAACACTTGTTTTTTAGATAGACCAAATTTTGGTCTTTCGAGTGGTCTTAATTTTGTCTAAATCGCTTTAAAATCAAAAGTTTTGTGTCCATTTGAATCCAATAATCTTGGATTTTTAAGCGTTTTTGCTTAATTTTAACCAATTTTATATTTGTCACGTTTTGGCAATTTAGACAAAACCTAAGTCATTCGAAAGAGCAATTAATGGACTGTCTAAATAATAAGAGTTTTCAAAAATCCGTTGAAAAACAAGAAAAATATGGCCAATTCAAGAAATCATACAATATCAAAATAGTCAAATTTCAGATTTTAAAAATTCGCTTTTTGATATTAGATGTTTTTGAATTGTCCATATTTTCATGTTTTTCAACGGATTTTCCAAAACTCTTGTTTTTTAGATAGACCAATATTTGCTCTTTCGAGTGGTCTTAGTTTTGTCTAAATTGCTTAAAAACCAAAGGATTTGTGTCCATTTGAATCCAATAATCTTGGATTTTTAAGCGTTTTTGCTTAATTTTAACCAATTTTATATTTGTCACGTTTTGGCAATTTAGACAAAACCAAAGTCATTCGAAAGAGCAATTAATGGACAGTCTAAATAATAAGAGTTTTCAAAAATCCGTTGAAAAACAAGAAAAATATGGCCAATTCAAGAAATCATACAATATCAAAATAGTCAAATTTCAGATTTTAAAAATTCGCTTTTTGATATTAGATGTTTTTTGAATTGGCCATATTTTCCATGTTTTTCAACGGATTTTCCAAAACACTTGATTTTTAGATAGACCAAATTTTGGTCTTTCGAGTGGTCTTAATTTTGTCTAAATCGCTTTAAAATCAAAAGTTTTGTGTCCATTTGAATCCAATAATCTTGGATTTTTAAGCGTTTTTGCTTAATTTTAACCAATTTTATATTTGTCACGTTTTGGCAATTTAGACTAAACCAAAGTCATTCAAAAGAGCAATTATTGGACAGTCTAAATAATAAGAGTTTTCAAAAATCCGTTGAAAAACAAGAAAAATATGGCCAATTCAAGAAATCATACAATATCAAAATAGTCAAATTTCAGATTTTAAAAATTCGCTTTTTGATATTAGATGTTTTTTGAATTGGCTATATTTTCCATGTTTTTCAACGGATTTTCCAAAACTCTTGTTTTTTAGATAGACCAATATTTGCTCTTTCGATACGTGTTGATTTTGTCTAAATCGCTTAAAAATCAAATGTTTTGTGTCCATTTGAATCCAATAATGTTTGATTTTTAAGCGTTTTAGCTTCATTTCAACCCATTTTATATTTGTGAAGTTTTGGCAATTTAGACAAAACCAAAGTCATTCGAAAGAGCAATTAATGGACAGTCTAAATAATAAGAGTTTTCAAAAATCCGTTGAAAAACAAGAAAAATATGGCCAATTCAAGAAATCATACAATATCAAAATAGTCAAATTTCAGATTTTAAAAATTCGCTTTTTGATATTAGATGTTTTTTGAATTGTCCATATTTTCCATGTTTTTATACGGATTTTCCAAAACTCTTGTTTTTTAGATAGACCAATATTTCCTCTTTCGAGTGGTCTTAGTTTTGTCTAAATAGCTTAAAAATCAAAAGTGTTGTGTTCATTTGAATCCAATAATCTTGGATTTTTAAGCGTTTTTGCTTAATTTTAACCAATTTTATATTTGTCACGTTTTGGCAATTTAGACAAAACCTAAGTCATTCGAAAGAGCAATTAATGGACTGTCTAAATAATAAGAGTTTTCAAAAATCCGTTGAAAAACAAGAAAAATATGGCCAATTCAAGAAATCATACAATATCAAAATAGTCAAATTTCAGATTTTAAAAATTCGCTTTTTGATATTAGATGTTTTTTGAATTGTCCATATTTTCCATGTTTTTCAACGGATTTTCCAAAACTCTTGTTTTTTAGATAGACCAATATTTGTTCTTTCGAGTGGTCTTAGTTTTGTCTAAATAGCTTAAAAACCAAAGGATTTGTGTCCATTTGAATCCAATAATCTTGGATTTTTAAGCGTTTTTGCTTAATTTTAACCAATTTTATATTTGTCACGTTTTGGCAATTTAGACAAAACCAAAGTCATTCGAAAGAGCAATTAATGGACAGTCTTAATAATAAAAGTTTTCAAAAATCCGTTGAAAAACAAGAAAAATATGGCCAATTCAAGAAATCATACAATATCAAAATAGTCAAATTTCAGATTTTAAAAATTCGCTTTTTGATATTAGAATGTTTTTTGAATTGGCTATATTATCCATGTTTTTCAACGGATTTTCCAAAACTCTTGTTTTTTTAGATAGACCAATATTTGCTCTTTCGATACGTGTTGATTTTGTCTAAATCGCTTAAAAATCAAATGTTTTGTGTCCATTTGAATCCAATAATGTTTGATTTTTAAGCGTTTTAGCTTCATTTCAACCCATTTTATATTTGTCAAGTTTTGGCAACTTAGACAAAACCAAAGTCATTCGAAAGAGCAATTAATGGAGATTCTAAATAATAAGAGTTTTCAAAAATCCGTATAAAAACAAGAAAATTATGGCCAATTCAAGAAATCATACAATATCAAAATAGTCAAATTTCAGATTTTAAAAATTCGCTTTTTGATATTAGATGTTTTTTGAATTGGCTATATTTTCCATGTTTTTCAACGGATTTTCCAAAACTCTTGTTTTTTAGATAGACCAAAATTTGGTCTTTCGAGTGGTCTTAATTTTGTCTAAATCGCTTTAAAATCAAAAGTTTTGTGTCCATTTGAATCCAATAATCTTGGATTTTTAAGCGTTTTTGCTTAATTTTAACCAATTTTATATTTGTCACGTTTTGGCAATTTAGACAAAACCAAAGTCATTCGAAAGAGCAATTAATGGACAGTCTAAATAATAAGAGTTTTCAAAAATCCGTTGAAAAACAAGAAAAATATGGCCAATTCAAGAAATCATACAATATCAAAATAGTCAAATTTCAGATTTTAAAAATTCGCTTTTTGAATTGGCCATATTTTCCATGTTTTTCAACGGATTTTCCAAAACACTTGTTTTTTAGATAGACCAAATTTTGGTCTTTCGAGTGGTCTTAATTTTGTCTAAATCGCTTTAAAATCAAAAGTTTTGTGTCCATTTGAATCCAATAATCTTGGATTTTTAAGCGTTTTTGCTTAATTTTAACCAATTTTATATTTGTCACGTTTTGGCAATTTAGACTAAACCAAAGTCATTCAAAAGAGCAATTATTGGACAGTCTAAATAATAAGAGTTTTCAAAAATCCGTTGAAAAACAAGAAAAATATGGCCAATTCAAGAAATCATACAATATCAAAATAGTCAAATTTCAGATTTTAAAAATTCGCTTTTTGATATTAGATGTTTTTTGAATTGGCTATATTTTCCATGTTTTTCAACGGATTTTCCAAAACTCTTGTTTTTTAGATAGACCAATATTTGCTCTTTCGACTCGTGTTGATTTTGTCTAAATCGCTTAAAAATCAAATGTTTTGTGTCCATTTGAATCCAATAATGTTTGATTTTTAAGCGTTTTAGCTTCATTTCAACCCATTTTATATTTGTGAAGTTTTGGCAATTTAGACAAAACCAAAGTCATTCGAAAGAGCAATTAATGGACGGTCTAATTAATAAGAGTTTTCAAAAATCCGTTGAAAAACAAGAAAAATATGGCCAATTCAAGAAATCATACAATATCAAAATAGTCAAATTTCAGATTTTAAAAATTCGCTTTTTGATATTAGATGTTATTTGAATTGTCCATATTTTCCATGTTTTTATACGGATTTTCCAAAACTCTTGTTTTTTAGATAGACCAATATTTGCTCTTTCGAGTGGTCTTAGTTTTGTCTAAATAGCTTAAAAATCAAAAGTTTTGTGTTCATTTGAATCCAATAATCTTGAATTTTTAAGCGTTTTTGCTTAATTTTAACCAATTTTATATTTGTCACGTTTTGGCAATTTAGACAAAACCAAAGTCATTCGAAAGAGCAATTAATGGACTGTCTAAATAATAAGAGTTTTCAAAAATCCGTTGAAAAACAAGAAAAATATGGCCAATTCAAGAAATCATACAATATCAAAATAGTCAAATTTCAGATTTTAAAAATTCGCTTTTTGATATTAGAATGTTTTTTGAATTGGCTATATTATCCATGTTTTTCAACGGATTTTCCAAAACTCTTGTTTTTTTAGATAGACCAATATTTGCTCTTTCGATACGTGTTGATTTTGTCTAAATCGCTTAAAAATCAAATGTTTTGTGTCCATTTGAATCCAATAATGTTTGATTTTTAAGCGTTTTAGCTTCATTTCAACCCATTTTATATTTGTGAAGTTTTGGCAATTTAGACAAAACCAAAGTCATTCGAAAGAGCAATTAATGGACGGTCTAAATAATAAGAGTTTTCAAAAATCCGTTGAAAAACAAGAAAAATATGGCCAATTCAAGAAATCATACAATATCAAAATAGTCAAATTTCAGATTTTAAAAATTCGCTTTTTGATATTAGATGTTTTTTGAATTGTCCATATTTTCCATGTTTTTATACGGATTTTCCAAAACTCTTGTTTTTTAGATATACCAATATTTGCTCTTTCGAGTGGTCTTAGTTTTGTCTAAAAAGCTTAAAAATCAAAAGTTTTGTGTTCATTTGAATCCAATAATCTTGGATTTTTAAGCGTTTTTGCTTAATTTTAACCAATTTTATATTTGTCACGTTTTGGCAATTTAGACAAAACCAAAGTCATTCGAAAGAGCAATTAATGGACTGTCTAAATAATAAGAGTTTTCAAAAATCCGTTTAAAAACAAGAAAAATATGGCCAATTCAAGAAATCATACAATATCAAAATAGTCAAATTTCTGATTTTAAAAATTCGCTTTTTGATATTAGATGTTTTTTGAATTGTCCATATTTTCCATGTTTTTCAACGGATTTTCCAAAACTCTTGTTTTTTAGATAGACCAAAATTTGTTCTTTCGAGTGGTCTTAATTTAGTCTAAATCGCTTTAAAATCAAAAGTTTTGTGTCCATTTGAATCCAATAATCTCGGATTTTTAAGCGTTTTTGCTTAATTTTAACCAATTTTATATTTGTCACGTTTTGGCAATTTAGACAAAACCAAAGTCATTCGAAAGAGCAATTAATGGACAGTCTAAATAATAAGAGTTTTCAAAAATCCGTTGAAAAACAAGAAAAATATGGCCAATTCAAGAAATCATACAATATCAAAATAGTCAAATTTCAGATTTTAAAAATTCGCTTTTTGATATTAGATGTTTTTTGAAATGTCCATATTTTCCATGTTTTTCAACGGATTTTCCAAAACTCTTGTTTTTTAGATAGACCAATATTTGGTCTTTCGAGTGGTCTTATTTTTGTCTAAATAGCTTAAAAATCAAAAGTTTTGTGTCCATTTGAATCCAATAATCTTGGATTTTTAAGCGTTTTTGCTTAATTTTAACCAATTTTATATTTGTCACGTTTTGGCAATTTAGACAAAACCAAAGTCATTCGAAAGAGCAATTAATGGACAGTCTAAATAATAAAAGTTTTCAAAAATCCGTTGAAAAACAAGAAAAATATGGCCAATTCAAGAAATCATACAATATCAAAATAGTCAAATTTCAGATTTTAAAAATTCGCTTTTTGATATTAGATGTTTTTTGAATTGGCCATATTTTCCATGTTTTTCAACGGATTTTCCAAAACTCTTGTTTTTTAGATAGACCAAAATTTGGTCTTTCGAGTGGTCTTAATTTTGTCTAAATCGCTTTAAAATCAAAAGTTTTGTGTCCATTTGAATCCAATAATCTTGGATTTTTAAGCGTTTTTGCTTAATTTTAACCAATTTTATATTTGTCACGTTTTGGCAATTTAGACTAAACCAAAGTCATTCAAAAGAGCAATTATTGGACAGTCTAAATAATAAGAGTTTTCAAAAATCCGTTGAAAAACAAGAAAAATATGGCCAATTCAAGAAATCATACAATATCAAAATAGTCAAATTTCAGATTTTAAAAATTCGCTTTTTGATATTAGATATTTTTTGAATTGGCTATATTTTCCATGTTTTTCAACGGATTTTCCAAAACTCTTGTTTTTTAGATAGACCAATATTTGCTCTTTCGATTCGTGTTGATTTTGTCTAAATCGCTTAAAAATCAAATGTTTTGTGTCCATTTGAATCCAATAATGTTTGATTTTTAAGCGTTTTAGCTTCATTTCAACCCATTTTATATTTGTGAAGTTTTGGCAATTTAGACAAAACCAAAGTCATTCGAAAGAGCAATTAATGGACAGTCTAAATAATAAGAGTTTTCAAAAATCCGTTGAAAAACAAGAAAAATATGGCCAATTCAAGAAATCATACAATATCAAAATAGTCAAATTTCAGTTTTTAAAAATTCGCTTTTTGATATTAGATGTTTTTTGAATTGTCCATATTTTCCATGTTTTTATACGGATTTTCCAAAACTCTTGTTTTTTAGATAGACCAATATTTGCTCTTTCGAGTGGTCTTAGTTTTGTCTAAATAGCTTAAAAATCAAAAGTTTTGTGTTCATTTGAATCCAATAATCTTGGATTTTTAAGCGTTTTTGCTTAATTTTAACCAATTTTATATTTGTCACGTTTTGGCAATTTAGACAAAACCAAAGTCATTCGAAAGAGCAATTAATGGACTGTCTAAATAATAAGAGTTTTCAAAAATCCGTTGAAAAACAAGAAAAATATGGCCAATTCAAGAAATCATACAATATCAAAATAGTCAAATTTCAGATTTTAAAAATTCGCTTTTTGATATTAGATTTTTGAATTGTCCATATTTTCCATGTTTTTCAACGGATTTTCCAAAACTCTTGTTTTTTAGATAGACCAAAATTTGGTCTTTCGAGTGGTCTTAATTTTGTCTAAATCGCTTTAAAATCAAAAGTTTTGTGTCCATTTGAATCCAATAATCTTGGATTTTTAAGCGTTTTTGCTTAATTTTAACCAATTTTATATTTGTCACGTTTTGGCAATTTAGACTAAACCAAAGTCATTCAAAAGAGCAATTATTGGACAGTCTAAATAATAAGAGTTTTCAAAAATCCGTTGAAAAACAAGAAAAATATGGCCAATTCAAGAAATCATACAATATCAAAATAGTCAAATTTCAGATTTTAAAAATTCGCTTTTTGATATTAGATATTTTTTGAATTGGCTATATTTTCCATGTTTTTCAACGGATTTTCCAAAACTCTTGTTTTTTAGATAGACCAATATTTGCTCTTTCGATTCGTGTTGATTTTGTCTAAATCGCTTAAAAATCAAATGTTTTGTGTCCATTTGAATCCAATAATGTTTGATTTTTAAGCGTTTTAGCTTCATTTCAACCCATTTTATATTTGTGAAGTTTTGGCAATTTAGACAAAACCAAAGTCATTCGAAAGAGCAATTAATGGACAGTCTAAATAATAAGAGTTTTCAAAAATCCGTTGAAAAACAAGAAAAATATGGCCAATTCAAGAAATCATACAATATCAAAATAGTCAAATTTCAGTTTTTAAAAATTCGCTTTTTGATATTAGATGTTTTTTGAATTGGCCATATTTTCCATGTTTTTCAACGGATTTTCCAAAACTCTTGTTTTTTAGATAGACCAATATTTGCTCTTTCGAGTGGTCTTAGTTTTGTCTAAATAGCTTAAAAATCAAAAGTTTTGTGTTCATTTGAATCCAATAATCTTGGATTTTTAAGCGTTTTTGCTTAATTTTAACCAATTTTATATTTGTCACGTTTTGGCAATTTAGACAAAACCAAAGTCATTCGAAAGAGCAATTAATGGACTGTCTAAATAATAAGAGTTTTCAAAAATCCGTTGAAAAACAAGAAAAATATGGCCAATTCAAGAAATCATACAATATCAAAATAGTCAAATTTCAGATTTTAAAAATTCGCTTTTTGATATTAGATTTTTGAATTGTCCATATTTTCCATGTTTTTCAACGGATTTTCCAAAACTCTTGTTTTTTAGATAGACCAATATTTGCTCTTTCGAGTGGTCTTAGTTTTGTCTAAATAGCTTAAAAACCAAAAGATTTGTGTCCATTTGAATCCAATAATCTTGGATTTTTAAGCGTTTTTGCTTAATTTTAACTAATTTTATATTTGTCACGTTTTGGCAATTTAGACAAAACCAAAGTCATTCGAAAGAGCAATTAATGGACAGTCTAAATAATAAAAGTTTTCAAAAATCCGTTGAAAAACAAGAAAAATATGGCCAATTCAAGAAATCATACAATATCAAAATAGTCAAATTTCAGATTTTAAAAATTCGCTTTTTGATATTAGAATGTTTTTTGAATTGGCTATATTATCCATGTTTTTCAACGGATTTTCCAAAACTCTTGTTTTTTAGATAGACCAATATTTGCTCTTTCGATACGTGTTGATTTTGTCTAAATCGCTTAAAAATCAAATGTTTTGTGCCCATTTGAATCCAATAATGTTTGATTTTTAAGCGTTTTAGCTTCATTTCAACCCATTTTATATTTGTCAAGTTTTGGCAATTTAGACAAAACCAAAGTCATCCGAAAGAGCAATTAATGGAGAGTCTAAATAATAAGAGTTTTCAAAAATCCGTTGAAAAACAAGAAAATTATGGCCAATTCAATAAATCATACAATATCAAAATAGTCAAATTTCAGATTTTAAAAATTCGCTTTTTAATATTAGATGTTTTTTGAATTTGCTATATTTTCCATGTTTTTCAACGGATTTTCCAAAACTCTTGTTTTTTAGATAGACCAAAATTTGGTCTTTCGAGTGGTCTTAATTTTGTCTAAATCGCTTTAAAATCAAAAGTTTTGTGTCCATTTGAAACCAATAATCTTGGATTTTTAAGCGTTTTTGCTTAATTTTAACCAATTTTATATTTGTCACGTTTTGGCAATTTAGACAAAACCAAAGTCATTCGAAAGAGCAATTAATGGACAGTCTAAATAATAAGAGTTTTCAAAAATCCGTTGAAAAACAAGAAAAATATGGCCATTCAAGAAATCATACAATATCAAAATAGTCAAATTTCAGATTTTAAAAATTCGCTTTTTGATATTAGATGTTTTTTGAATTGGCTATATTTTCCATGTTTTTCAACGGATTTTCCAAAACTCTTGTTTTTTAGATAGACCAATATTTGCTCTTTCGAGTGGTCTTAGTTTTGTCTAAATAGCTTAAAAATCAAAAGTTTTGTGTTCATTTGAATCCAATAATCTTGGATTTTTAAGCGTTTTTGCTTAATTTTAACCAATTTTATATTTGTCACGTTTTGGCAATTTAGACAAAACCAAAGTCATTCGAAAGAGCAATTAATGGACTGTCTAAATAATAAGAGTTTTCAAAAATCCGTTGAAAAACAAGAAAAATATGGCCAATTCAAGAAATCATACAATATCAAAATAGTCAAATTTCAGATTTTAAAAATTCGCTTTTTGATATTAGATTTTTGAATTGTCCATATTTTCCATGTTTTTCAACGGATTTTCCAAAACTCTTGTTTTTTAGATAGACCAATATTTGCTCTTTCGAGTGGTCTTAGTTTTGTCTAAATAGCTTAAAAATCAAAAGTTTTGTGTCCATTTGAATCCAATAATCTTGGATTTTTAAGCGTTTTTGCTTAATTTTAACCAATTTTATATTTGTCACGTTTTGGCAATTTAGACAAAACCAAAGTCATTCGAAAGAGCAATTAATGGACAGTCTAAATAATAAAAGTTTTCAAAAATCCGTTGAAAAACAAGAAAAATATGGCCAATTCAAGAAATCATACAATATCAAAATAGTCAAATTTCAGATTTTAAAAATTCGCTTTTTGATATTAGATGTTTTTTGAATTGGCCATATTTTCCATGTTTTTCAACGGATTTTCCAAAACTCTTGTTTTTTAGATAGACCAAAATTTGGTCTTTCGAGTGGTCTTAATTTTGTCTAAATCGCTTTAAAATCAAAAGTTTTGTGTCCATTTGAATCCAATAATCTTGGATTTTTAAGCGTTTTTGCTTAATTTTAACCAATTTTATATTTGTCACGTTTTGGCAATTTAGACTAAACCAAAGTCATTCAAAAGAGCAATTATTGGACAGTCTAAATAATAAGAGTTTTCAAAAATCCGTTGAAAAACAAGAAAAATATGGCCAATTCAAGAAATCATACAATATCAAAATAGTCAAATTTCAGATTTTAAAAATTCGCTTTTTGATATTAGATATTTTTTGAATTGGCTATATTTTCCATGTTTTTCAACGGATTTTCCAAAACTCTTGTTTTTTAGATAGACCAATATTTGCTCTTTCGATTCGTGTTGATTTTGTCTAAATCGCTTAAAAATCAAATGTTTTGTGTCCATTTGAATCCAATAATGTTTGATTTTTAAGCGTTTTAGCTTCATTTCAACCCATTTTATATTTGTGAAGTTTTGGCAATTTAGACAAAACCAAAGTCATTCGAAAGACCAATTAATGGACAGTCTAAATAATAAGAGTTTTCAAAAATCCGTTGAAAAACAAGAAAAATATGGCCAATTCAAGAAATCATACAATATCAAAATAGTCAAATTTCAGATTTTAAAAATTCGCTTTTTGATATTAGATTTTTGAATTGTCCATATTTTCCATGTTTTTCAACGGATTTTCCAAAACTCTTGTTTTTTAGATAGACCAATATTTGCTCTTTCGAGTGGTCTTAGTTTTGTCTAAATAGCTTAAAAACCAAAAGATTTGTGTCCATTTGAATCCAATAATCTTGGATTTTTAAGCGTTTTTGCTTAATTTTAACTAATTTTATATTTGTCACGTTTTGGCAATTTAGACAAAACCAAAGTCATTCGAAAGAGCAATTAATGGACAGTCTAAATAATAAAAGTTTTCAAAAATCCGTTGAAAAACAAGAAAAATATGGCCAATTCAAGAAATCATACAATATCAAAATAGTCAAATTTCAGATTTTAAAAATTCGCTTTTTGATATTAGAATGTTTTTTGAATTGGCTATATTATCCATGTTTTTCAACGGATTTTCCAAAACTCTTGTTTTTTAGATAGACCAATATTTGCTCTTTCGATACGTGTTGATTTTGTCTAAATCGCTTAAAAATCAAATGTTTTGTGCCCATTTGAATCCAATAATGTTTGATTTTTAAGCGTTTTAGCTTCATTTCAACCCATTTTATATTTGTCAAGTTTTGGCAATTTAGACAAAACCAAAGTCATCCGAAAGAGCAATTAATGGAGAGTCTAAATAATAAGAGTTTTCAAAAATCCGTTGAAAAACAAGAAAATTATGGCCAATTCAATAAATCATACAATATCAAAATAGTCAAATTTCAGATTTTAAAAATTCGCTTTTTAATATTAGATGTTTTTTGAATTGGCTATATTTTCCATGTTTTTCAACGGATTTTCCAAAACTCTTGTTTTTTAGATAGACCAAAATTTGGTCTTTCGAGTGGTCTTAATTTTGTCTAAATCGCTTTAAAATCAAAAGTTTTGTGTCCATTTGAAACCAATAATCTTGGATTTTTAAGCGTTTTTGCTTAATTTTAACCAATTTTATATTTGTCACGTTTTGGCAATTTAGACAAAACCAAAGTCATTCGAAAGAGCAATTAATGGACAGTCTAAATAATAAGAGTTTTCAAAAATCCGTTGAAAAACAAGAAAAATATGGCCATTCAAGAAATCATACAATATCAAAATAGTCAAATTTCAGATTTTAAAAATTCGCTTTTTGATATTAGATGTTTTTTGAATTGGCTATATTTTCCATGTTTTTCAACGGATTTTCCAAAACTCTTGTTTTTTAGATAGACCAATATTTTCTCTTTCAATACGTGTTGATTTTGTCTAAATCGCTTAAAAATCAAATGTTTTGTGTCCATTTGAATAAAATAATGTTTGAGTTTTAAGCGTTTTAGCCTCATTTCAACCCATTTTATATTTGTCAAGTTTTGGCAATTTAGACAAAACCAAAGTCATTCGAAAGAGCAATTAATGGACAGTCTAAATAATAAGAGTTTTCAAAAATCCGTTGAAAAACAAGAAAAAAATGGCCAATTCAAGAAATCATACAATATCAAAATAGTCAAATTTCTGATTTTAAAAATTCGCTTTTTGATATTAGATGTTTTTTGAATTGTCCATATTTTCCATGTTTTTCAACGGATTTTCCAAAACTCTTGTTTTTTAGATAGACCAAAATTTGGTCTTTCGAGTGGTCTTAATTTAGTCTAAATCGCTTTAAAATCAAAAGTTTTGTGTCCATTTGAATCCAATAATGTTTGATTTTTAAGCGTTTTTGCTTAATTTTAACCAATTTTATATTTGTCACGTTTTGGCAATTTAGACAAAACCAAAGTCATTCGAAAGAGCAATTAATGGACTGTCTAAATAATAAGAGTTTTCAAAAATCCGTTGAAAAACAAGAAAAATATGGCCAATTCAAGAAATCATACAATATCAAAATAGTCAAATTTCAGATTTTAAAAATTCGCTTTTTGATATTAGATTTTTGAATTGTCCATATTTTCCATGTTTTTCAACGGATTTTCCAAAACTCTTGTTTTTTAGATAGACCAATATTTGCTCTTTCGAGTGGTCTTAGTTTTGTCTAAATAGCTTAAAAACCAAAAGATTTGTGTCCATTTGAATCCAATAATCTTGGATTTTTAAGCGTTTTTGCTTAATTTTAACTAATTTTATAATTGTCACGTTTTGGCAATTTAGACAAAACCAAAGTCATTCGAAAGAGCAATTAATGGACAGTCTAAATAATAAAAGTTTTCAAAAATCCGTTGAAAAACAAGAAAAATATGGCCAATTCAAGAAATCATACAATATCAAAATAGTCAAATTTCAGATTTTAAAAATTCGCTTTTTGATATTAGAATGTTTTTTGAATTGGCTATATTATCCATGTTTTTCAACGGATTTTCCAAAACTCTTGTTTTTTAGATAGACCAATATTTGCTCTTTCGATACGTGTTGATTTTGTCTAAATCGCTTAAAAATCAAATGTTTTGTGCCCATTTGAATCCAATAATGTTTGATTTTTAAGCGTTTTAGCTTCATTTCAACCCATTTTATATTTGTCAAGTTTTGGCAATTTAGACAAAACCAAAGTCATCCGAAAGAGCAATTAATGGAGTCTAAATAATAAGAGTTTTCAAAAATCCGTTGAAAAACAAGAAAATTATGGCCAATTCAATAAATCATACAATATCAAAATAGTCAAATTTCAGATTTTAAAAATTCGCTTTTTAATATTAGATGTTTTTTGAATTGGCTATATTTTCTATGTTTTTCAACGGATTTTCCAAAACTCTTGTTTTTTAGATAGACCAAAATTTGGTCTTTCGAGTGGTCTTAATTTTGTCTAAATCGCTTTAAAATCAAAAGTTTTGTGTCCATTTGAAACCAATAATCTTGGATTTTTAAGCGTTTTTGCTTAATTTTAACCAATTTTATATTTGTCACGTTTTGGAAATTTAGACAAAACCAAAGTCATTCGAAAGAGCAATTAATGGACAGTCTAAATAATAAGAGTTTTCAAAAATCCGTTGAAAAACAAGAAAAATATGGCCATTCAAGAAATCATACAATATCAAAATAGTCAAATTTCAGATTTTAAAAATTCGCTTTTTGATATTTTTTGTATTTTGAATTGGCCATATTTTCCATGTTTTTCAACGGATTTTCCAAAACTCTTGTTTTTTAGATAGACCAAAATTTGGTCTTTCGAGTGGTCTTAATTTTGTCTAAATCGCTTTAAAATCAAAAGTTTTGTGTCCATTTGAATCCAATAATCTTGGATTTTTAAGCGTTTTTGCTTAATTTTAACCAATTTTATATTTGTCACGTTTTGGCAATTTCGACAAAACCAAAGTCATTCGAAAGAGCAATTAATGGACAGTCTAAATAATAAGAGTTTTCAAAAATCCGTTGAAAAACAAGAAAAATATGGCCAATTCAAGAAATCATACAATATCAAAATAGTCAAATTTCAGATTTTAAAAATTCGCTTTTTGATATTAGATGTTTTTTGAATTGGCTATATTTTCCATGTTTTTCAACGAATTTTCCAAAACTCATTGTTTTTTAGATAGACCAATATTTGCTCTTTCGATACGTGTTGATTTTGTCTAAATCGCTTTAAAATCAAAAGTTTTGTGTCCATTTGAATCCAATAATCTTGGATTTTTAAGCGTTTTTGCTTAATTTTAACCAATTTTATATTTGTAACGTTTTGGCAATTTAGACAAAACCAAAGTCATTCGAAAGAGCAATTAATGGACAGTCTAAATAATAAGAGTTTTCAAAAATCCGTTGAAAAACAAGAAAAAAATGGCCAATTCAAGAAATCATACAATATCAAAATAGTCAAATTTCAGATTTTAAAAATTCGCTTTTTGATATTAGATGTTTTTTGAATTGGCTATATTTTCCATGTTTTTCAACGAATTTTCCAAAACTCATTGTTTTTTAGATAGACCAATATTTGCTCTTTCGATACGTGTTGATTTTGTCTAAATCGCTTTAAAATCAAAAGTTTTGTGTCCATTTGAATCCAATAATCTTGGATTTTTAAGCGTTTTTGCTTAATTTTAACTAATTTTATATTTGTCACGTTTTGGCAATTTAGACAAAACCAAAGTCATTCGAAAGAGCAATTAATGGACAGTCTAAATAATAAAAGTTTTCAAAAATCCGTTGAAAAACAAGAAAAATATGGCCAATTCAAGAAATCATACAATATCAAAATAGTCAAATTTCAGATTTTAAAAATTCGCTTTTTGATATTAGAATGTTTTTTGAATTGGCTATATTATCCATGTTTTTCAACGGATTTTCCAAAACTCTTGTTTTTTAGATAGACCAATATTTGCTCTTTCGATACGTGTTGATTTTGTCTAAATCGCTTAAAAATCAAATGTTTTGTGCCCATTTGAATCCAATAATGTTTGATTTTTAAGCGTTTTAGCTTCATTTCAACCCATTTTATATTTGTCAAGTTTTGGCAATTTAGACAAAACCAAAGTCATCCGAAAGAGCAATTAATGGAGAGTCTAAATAATAAGAGTTTTCAAAAATCCGTTGAAAAACAAGAAAATTATGGCCAATTCAATAAATCATACAATATCAAAATAGTCAAATTTCAGATTTTAAAAATTCGCTTTTTAATATTAGATGTTTTTTGAATTGGCTATATTTTCCATGTTTTTCAACGGATTTTCCAAAACTCTTGTTTTTTAGATAGACCAAAATTTGGTCTTTCGAGTGGTCTTAATTTTGTCTAAATCGCTTTAAAATCAAAAGTTTTGTGTCCATTTGAAACCAATAATCTTGGATTTTTAAGCGTTTTTGCTTAATTTTAACCAATTTTATATTTGTCACGTTTTGGCAATTTAGACAAAACCAAAGTCATTCGAAAGAGCAATTAATGGACAGTCTAAATAATAAGAGTTTTCAAAAATCCGTTGAAAAACAAGAAAAATATGGCCATTCAAGAAATCATACAATATCAAAATAGTCAAATTTCAGATTTTAAAAATTCGCTTTTTGATATTAGATGTTTTTTGAATTGGCTATATTTTCCATGTTTTTCAACGGATTTTCCAAAACTCTTGTTTTTTAGATAGACCAATATTTTCTCTTTCAATACGTGTTGATTTTGTCTAAATCGCTTAAAAATCAAATGTTTTGTGTCCATTTGAATAAAATAATGTTTGAGTTTTAAGCGTTTTAGCCTCATTTCAACCCATTTTATATTTGTCAAGTTTTGGCAATTTAGACAAAACCAAAGTCATTCGAAAGAGCAATTAATGGACAGTCTAAATAATAAGAGTTTTCAAAAATCCGTTGAAAAACAAGAAAAAAATGGCCAATTCAAGAAATCATACAATATCAAAATAGTCAAATTTCTGATTTTAAAAATTCGCTTTTTGATATTAGATGTTTTTTGAATTGTCCATATTTTCCATGTTTTTCAACGGATTTTCCAAAACTCTTGTTTTTTAGATAGACCAAAATTTGGTCTTTCGAGTGGTCTTAATTTAGTCTAAATCGCTTTAAAATCAAAAGTTTTGTGTCCATTTGAATCCAATAATGTTTGATTTTTAAGCGTTTTTGCTTAATTTTAACCAATTTTATATTTGTCACGTTTTGGCAATTTAGACAAAACCAAAGTCATTCGAAAGAGCAATTAATGGACTGTCTAAATAATAAGAGTTTTCAAAAATCCGTTGAAAAACAAGAAAAATATGGCCAATTCAAGAAATCATACAATATCAAAATAGTCAAATTTCAGATTTTAAAAATTCGCTTTTTGATATTAGATTTTTGAATTGTCCATATTTTCCATGTTTTTCAACGGATTTTCCAAAACTCTTGTTTTTTAGATAGACCAATATTTGCTCTTTCGAGTGGTCTTAGTTTTGTCTAAATAGCTTAAAAACCAAAAGATTTGTGTCCATTTGAATCCAATAATCTTGGATTTTTAAGCGTTTTTGCTTAATTTTAACTAATTTTATAATTGTCACGTTTTGGCAATTTAGACAAAACCAAAGTCATTCGAAAGAGCAATTAATGGACAGTCTAAATAATAAAAGTTTTCAAAAATCCGTTGAAAAACAAGAAAAATATGGCCAATTCAAGAAATCATACAATATCAAAATAGTCAAATTTCAGATTTTAAAAATTCGCTTTTTGATATTAGAATGTTTTTTGAATTGGCTATATTATCCATGTTTTTCAACGGATTTTCCAAAACTCTTGTTTTTTAGATAGACCAATATTTGCTCTTTCGATACGTGTTGATTTTGTCTAAATCGCTTAAAAATCAAATGTTTTGTGCCCATTTGAATCCAATAATGTTTGATTTTTAAGCGTTTTAGCTTCATTTCAACCCATTTTATATTTGTCAAGTTTTGGCAATTTAGACAAAACCAAAGTCATCCGAAAGAGCAATTAATGGAGTCTAAATAATAAGAGTTTTCAAAAATCCGTTGAAAAACAAGAAAATTATGGCCAATTCAATAAATCATACAATATCAAAATAGTCAAATTTCAGATTTTAAAAATTCGCTTTTTAATATTAGATGTTTTTTGAATTGGCTATATTTTCTATGTTTTTCAACGGATTTTCCAAAACTCTTGTTTTTTAGATAGACCAAAATTTGGTCTTTCGAGTGGTCTTAATTTTGTCTAAATCGCTTTAAAATCAAAAGTTTTGTGTCCATTTGAAACCAATAATCTTGGATTTTTAAGCGTTTTTGCTTAATTTTAACCAATTTTATATTTGTCACGTTTTGGAAATTTAGACAAAACCAAAGTCATTCGAAAGAGCAATTAATGGACAGTCTAAATAATAAGAGTTTTCAAAAATCCGTTGAAAAACAAGAAAAATATGGCCATTCAAGAAATCATACAATATCAAAATAGTCAAATTTCAGATTTTAAAAATTCGCTTTTTGATATTTTTTGTATTTTGAATTGGCCATATTTTCCATGTTTTTCAACGGATTTTCCAAAACTCTTGTTTTTTAGATAGACCAAAATTTGGTCTTTCGAGTGGTCTTAATTTTGTCTAAATCGCTTTAAAATCAAAAGTTTTGTGTCCATTTGAATCCAATAATCTTGGATTTTTAAGCGTTTTTGCTTAATTTTAACCAATTTTATATTTGTCACGTTTTGGCAATTTCGACAAAACCAAAGTCATTCGAAAGAGCAATTAATGGACAGTCTAAATAATAAGAGTTTTCAAAAATCCGTTGAAAAACAAGAAAAATATGGCCAATTCAAGAAATCATACAATATCAAAATAGTCAAATTTCAGATTTTAAAAATTCGCTTTTTGATATTAGATGTTTTTTGAATTGGCTATATTTTCCATGTTTTTCAACGAATTTTCCAAAACTCATTGTTTTTTAGATAGACCAATATTTGCTCTTTCGATACGTGTTGATTTTGTCTAAATCGCTTTAAAATCAAAAGTTTTGTGTCCATTTGAATCCAATAATCTTGGATTTTTAAGCGTTTTTGCTTAATTTTAACCAATTTTATATTTGTAACGTTTTGGCAATTTAGACAAAACCAAAGTCATTCGAAAGAGCAATTAATGGACAGTCTAAATAATAAGAGTTTTCAAAAATCCGTTGGAAAACAAGAAAAAAATGGCCAATTCAAGAAATCATACAATATCAAAATAGTCAAATTTCTGATTTTAAAAATTCGCTTTTTGATATTAGATGTTTTTTGAATTGTCCATATTTTCCATGTTTTTCAACGGATTTTCCAAAACTCTTGTTTTTTAGATAGACCAAAATTTGGTCTTTCGAGTGGTCTTAATTTAGTCTAAATCGCTTTAAAATCAAAAGTTTTGTGACCATTTGAATCCAATAATCTTGGATTTTTAAGCGTTTTTGCTTAATTTTAACCAATTTTATATTTGTCACGTTTTGGCAATTTCGACAAAACCAAAGTCATTCGAAAGAGCAATTAATGGACAGTCTAAATAATAAGAGTTTTCAAAAATCCGTTGAAAAACAATAAAAATATGGCCAATTCAAGAAATCATACAATATCAAAATAGTCAAATTTCAGATTTTAAAAATTCGCTTTTTGATATTAGATGTTTTTTGAATTGGCTATATTTTCCATGTTTTTCAACGAATTTTCCAAAACTCATTGTTTTTTAGATAGACCAATATTTGCTCTTTCGATACGTGTTGATTTTGTCTAAATCGCTTAAAAATCAAATGTTTTGTGTCCATTTGAATCCAATAATGTTTGATTTTTAAGCGTTTTAGCTTCATTTCAACCCATTTTATATTTGTCAAGTTTTGGCAATTTAGACAAAACCAAAGTCATTCGAAAGAGCAATTAATGGACAGTCTAAATAATAAGAGTTTTCAAAAATCCGTTGAAAAACAAGAAAAATATGGCCAATTCAAGAAATCATACAATATCAAAATAGTCAAATTTCAGATTTTAAAAATTCGCTTTTTGATATTAGATGTTTTTTGAATTGGCTATATTTTCCATGTTTTTCAACGAATTTTCCAAAACTCATTGTTTTTTAGATAGACCAATATTTGCTCTTTCGATACGTGTTGATTTTGTCTAAATCGCTTTAAAATCAAAAGTTTTGTGTCCATTTGAATCCAATAATCTTGGATTTTTAAGCGTTTTTGCTTAATTTTAACCAATTTTATATTTGTAACGTTTTGGCAATTTAGACAAAACCAAAGTCATTCGAAAGAGCAATTAATGGACAGTCTAAATAATAAGAGTTTTCAAAAATCCGTTGAAAAACAAGAAAAAAATGGCCAATTCAAGAAATCATACAATATCAAAATAGTCAAATTTCTGATTTTAAAAATTCGCTTTTTGATATTAGATGTTTTTTGAATTGTCCATATTTTCCATGTTTTTCAACGGATTTTCCAAAACTCTTGTTTTTTAGATAGACCAAAATTTGGTCTTTCGAGTGGTCTTAATTTAGTCTAAATCGCTTTAAAATCAAAAGTTTTGTGACCATTTGAATCCAATAATCTTGGATTTTTAAGCGTTTTTGCTTAATTTTAACCAATTTTATATTTGTCACGTTTTGGCAATTTCGACAAAACCAAAGTCATTCGAAAGAGCAATTAATGGACAGTCTAAATAATAAGAGTTTTCAAAAATCCGTTGAAAAACAAGAAAAATATGGCCAATTCAAGAAATCATACAATATCAAAATAGTCAAATTTCAGATTTTAAAAATTCGCTTTTTGATATTAGATGTTTTTTGAATTGGCTATATTTTCCATGTTTTTCAACGAATTTTCCAAAACTCATTGTTTTTTAGATAGACCAATATTTGCTCTTTCGATACGTGTTGATTTTGTCTAAATCGCTTAAAAATCAAATGTTTTGTGTCCATTTGAATCCAATAATGTTTGATTTTTAAGCGTTTTAGCTTCATTTCAACCCATTTTATATTTGTCAAGTTTTGGCAATTTAGACAAAACCAAAGTCATTCGAAAGAGCAATTAATGGACAGTCTAAATAATAAGAGTTTTCAAAAATCCGTTGAAAAACAAGAAAAATATGGCCAATTCAAGAAATCATACAATATCAAAATAGTCAAATTTCAGATTTTAAAAATTCGCTTTTTGATATTAGATGTTTTTTGAATTGGCCATATTTTCCATGTTTTTCAACGGATTTTCCAAAACTCTTGTTTTTTAGATAGACCAAAATTTGGTCTTTCGAGTGGTCTTAATTTTGTCTAAATCGCTTTAAAATCAAAAGTTTTGTGTCCCTTTGAATCCAATAATCTTGGATTTTTAAGCGTTTTTGTTTAATTTTAACCAATTTTATATTTGTAACGTTTTGGCAATTTAGACAAAACCAAAGTCATTCGAAAGAGCAATTAATGGACAGTCTAAATAATAAGAGTTTTCAAAAATCCGTTGAAAAACAAGAAAAATATGGCCAATTCAAGAAATCATACAATATCAAAATAGTCAAATTTCAGATTTTAAAAATTCGCTTTTTGATATTAGATGTTTTTTGAATTGGCCATATTTTCCATGTTTTTCAACGGATTTTCCAAAACTCTTGTTTTTTAGATAGACCAATATTTGCTCTTTCGAGTGGTCTTAATTTTGTTTAAATCGCTTAAAAATCAAATGTTTTGTGTCCATTTGAATCCAATAATGTTTGATTTTTAAGCGTTTTAGCTTCATTTCAACCCATTTTATATTTGTCAAGTTTTGGCAATTTAGACAAAACCAAAGTCATTCGAAAGAGCAATTAATGGACAGTCTAAATAATAAGAGTTTTCAAAAATCCGTAGAAAAACAAGAAAAATATGGCCAATTCAAGAAATCATACAATATCAAAATAGTCAAATTTCAGATTTTAAAAATTCGCTTTTTGATATTAGATGTTTTTTGAATTGGCTATATTTTCCATGTTTTTCAACGGATTTTCCAAAACTCTTGTTTTTTAGATAGACCAATATTTGCTCTTTCGAGTGGTCTTAATTTTGTTTAAATCGCTTAAAAATCAAAAGTTTTGTGTCCATTTGAATCCAATAATGTTTGATTTTTAAGCGTTTTAGCTTCATTTCAACCCATTTTATATATGTGAAGTTTTGGCAATTTAGACAAAACCAAAGTCATTCGAAAGAGCAATTAATGGACAGTCTAAATAATAAGAGTTTTCAAAAATCCGTTGAAAAACAAGAAAAATAAGGCCAATTCAAGAAATCATACAATATCAAAATAGTCAAATTTCAGATTTTAAAAATTCGCTTTTTGATATTAGATGTTTTTTGAATTGGCCATATTTTCCATGTTTTTCAACGGATTTTCCAAAACTCTTGTTTTTTAGATAGACCAAAATTTGGTCTTTCGAGTGGTCTTAATTTTGTCTAAATCGCTTTAAAATCAAAAGTTTTGTGTCCCTTTGAATCCAATAATCTTGGATTTTTAAGCGTTTTTGTTTAATTTTAACCAATTTTATATTTGTAACGTTTTGGCAATTTAGACAAAACCAAAGTCATTCGAAAGAGCAATTAATGGACAGTCTAAATAATAAGAGTTTTCAAAAATCCGTTGAAAAACAAGAAAAATATGGCCAATTCAAGAAATCATACAATATCAAAATAGTCAAATTTCAGATTTTAAAAATTCGCTTTTTGATATTAGATGTTTTTTGAATTGGCCATATTTTCCATGTTTTTCAACGGATTTTCCAAAACTCTTGTTTTTTAGATAGACCAATATTTGCTCTTTCGAGTGGTCTTAATTTTGTTTAAATCGCTTAAAAATCAAAAGTTTTGTGTCCATTTGAATCCAATAATGTTTGATTTTTAAGCGTTTTAGCTTCATTTCAACCCATTTTATATTTGTGAAGTTTTGGCAATTTAGACAAAACCAAAGTCATTCGAAAGAGCAATTAATGGACAGTCTAAATAATAAGAGTTTTCAAAAATCCGTTGAAAAACAAGAAAAATAAGGCCAATTCAAGAAAACATACAATATCAAAATAGTCAAATTTCAGATTTTAAAAATTCGCTTTTTGATATTAGATGTTTTTTGAATTGTCCATATTTTCCATGTTTTTCAACGGATTTTCCAAAACTCTTGTTTTTTAGATAGACCAATATTTGCTCTTTCGAGTGGTCTTAGCTTTGTCTAAATAGCTTAAAAATCAAAAGTTTTGTGTCCATTTGAATCCAATAATCTCGGATTTTTAAGCGTTTTTGCTTAATTTTAACCAATTTTATATTTGTCACGTTTTGGCAATTTAGACAAAACCAAAGTCATTCGAAAGAGCAATTAATGGACAGTCTAAATAATAAAAGTTTTCAAAAATCCGTTGAAAAACAAGAAAAATATGGCCAATTCAAGAAATCATACAATATCAAAATAGTCAAATTTCAGATTTTAAAAATTCGCTTTTTGATATTAGATGTTTTTTGAATTGGCTATATTGTCCATGTTTTTCAACGGATTTTCCAAAACTCTTGTTTTTTAGATAGACCAATATTTGCTCTTTCGATGCGTGTTGATTTTGTCTAAATCGCTTAAAAATCAAATGTTTTGTGTCCATTTGAATCCAATAATGTTTGATTTTTAAGCGTTTTAGCTTCATTTCAACCCATTTTATATTTGTCAAGTTTTGGCAATTTAGACAAAACCAAAGTCATTCGAAAGAGCAATTAATGGACAGTCTAAATAATAAGAGTTTTCAAAAATCCTTAGAAAAACAAGAAAAATATGGCCAATTCAAGAAATCATACAATATCAAAATAGTCAAATTTCAGATTTTAAAAATTCGCTTTTTGATATTAGATGTTTTTTGAATTGGCTATATTTTCCATGTTTTTCAACGGATTTTCCAAAACTCTTGTTTTTTAGATAGACCAATATTTGCTCTTTCGAGTGGTCTTAATTTTGTTTAAATCGCTTAAAAATCAAAAGTTTTGTGTCCATTTGAATCCAATAATGTTTGATTTTTAAGCGTTTTAGCTTCATTTCAACCCATTTTATATATGTGAAGTTTTGGCAATTTAGACAAAACCAAAGTCATTCGAAAGAGCAATTAATGGACAGTCTAAATAATAAGAGTTTTCAAAAATCCGTTGAAAAACAAGAAAAATAAGGCCAATTCAAGAAAACATACAATATCAAAATAGTCAAATTTCAGATTTTAAAAATTCGATTTTTGATATTAGATGTTTTTTGAATTGTCCATATTTTCCATGTTTTTCAACGGATTTTCCAAAACTCTTGTTTTTTAGATAGACCAATATTTGCTCTTTCGAGTGGTCTTAGCTTTGTCTAAATAGCTTAAAAATCAAAAGTTTTGTGTCCATTTGAATCCAATAATCTCGGATTTTTAAGCGTTTTTGCTTAATTTTAACCAATTTTATATTTGTCACGTTTTGGCAATTTAGACAAAACCAAAGTCATTCGAAAGAGCAATTAATGGACAGTCAAAATAATAAGAGTTTTCAAAAATCCGTTGAAAAGCAAGAAAAATATGGCCAATTCAAGAAATCATACAATATCAAAATAGTCAAATTTCAGATTTTAAAAATTCGCTTTTTGATATTAGATGTTTTTTGAATTGGCTATATTGTCCATGTTTTTCAACGGATTTTCCAAAACTCTTGTTTTTTAGATAGACCAATATTTGCTCTTTCGATGCGTGTTGATTTTGTCTAAATCGCTTAAAAATCAAATGTTTTGTGTCCATTTGAATCCAATAATGTTTGATTTTTAAGCGTTTTAGCTTCATTTCAACCCATTTTATATTTGTCAAGTTTTGGCAATTTAGACAAAACCAAAGTCATTCGAAAGAGCAATTAATGGACAGTCTAAATAATAAGAGTTTTCAAAAATCCGTAGAAAAACAAGAAAAATATGGCCAATTCAAGAAATCATACAATATCAAAATAGTCAAATTTCAGATTTTAAAAATTCGCTTTTTGATATTAGATGTTTTTTGAATTGGCTATATTTTCCATGTTTTTCAACGGATTTTCCAAAACTCTTGTTTTTTAGATAGACCAATATTTGGTCTTTCGAGTGGTCTTAATTTTGTCTAAATCGCTTTAAAATCAAAAGTTTTGTGTCCATTTGAATCCAATAATCTTGGATTTTTAAGCGTTTTTGCTAAATTTTATCCAATTTTATATTTGTCACGTTTTGGCAATTTAGACAAAACCAAAGTCATTCGAAAGAGCAATTAATGGACAGTCTAAATAATAAGAGTTTTCAAAAATCCGTTGAAAAACAAGAAAAATATGGCCAATTCAAGAAATCATACAATATCAAAATAGTCAAATTTCAGATTTTAAAAATTCGCTTTTTGATATTAGATATTTTTTGAATTGGCTATATTTTCCATGTTTTTCAACGGATTTTCCAAAACTCTTGTTTTTTAGATAGACCAATATTTGCTCTTTCAATACGTGTTGATTTTGTCTAAATCGCTTAAAAATCAAATGTTTTGTGTCCATTTGAATCCAATAATGTTTGATTTTTAAGCGTTTTAGCTTCATTTCAACCCATTTTATATTTGTCAAGTTTTGGCAATTTAGACAAAACCAAAGTCATCGAAAGAGCAATTAATGGACAGTCTAAATAATAAGAGTTTTCAAAAATCCGTTGAAAAACAAGAAAAATATGGCCAATTCAAGAAATCATACAATATCAAAATAGTCAAATTTCAGATTTTAAAAATTCGCTTTTTGATATTAGATGTTTTTTGAATTGGCCATATTTTCCATGTTTTTCAACGGATTTTCCAAAACTCTTGTTTTTTAGATAGACCAATATTTGCTCTTTCGAGTGGTCTTAATTTTGTCTAAATCGCTTTAAAATCAAAAGTTTTGTGTCCATTTGAATCCAATAATCTTGGATTTTTAAGCGTTTTTGCTTAATTTTAACCAATTTTATATTTGTCACAATTTTGCAATTTAGACAAAACCAAAGTCATTCGAAAGAGCAATTAATTGACAGTCTAAATAATAAGAGTTTTCAAAAATCCGTTGAAAAACAAGAAAAATATGGCCAATTCAAGAAATCATACAATATCAAAATAGTCAAATTTCAGATTTTAAAAATTCGCTTTTTGATATTAGATGTTTTTTGAATTGTCCATATTTTCCATGTTTTTCAACGGATTTTCCAAAACTCTTGTTTTTTAGATAGACCAAAATTTGGTCTTTCGAGTGGTCTTAATTTTGTCTAAATCGCTTTAAAATCAAAAGTTTTGTGTCCATTTGAATCCAATAATCTTGGATTTTTAAGCGTTTTTGCTTAATTTTAACCAATTTTATATTTGTAACGTTTTGGCAATTTAGACAAAACCAAAGTCATTCGAAAGAGCAATTAATGGACAGTCTAAATAATAAGAGTTTTCAAAAATCCGTTGAAAAACAAGAAAAATATGGCCAATTCAAGAAATCATACAATATCAAAATAGTCAAATTTCAGATTTTAAAAATTCGCTTTTTGATATTAGATGTTTTTTGAATTGGCTATATTTTCCATGTTTTTCAACGGATTTCCCAAAACTCTTGTTTTTTAGATAGACCAATATTTGCTCTTTCGATACGTGTTGATTTTGTCTAAATCGCTTAAAAATCAAATGTTTTGTGTCCATTTGAATCCAATAATGTTTGATTTTTAAGCGTTTTAGCTTCATTTCAACCCATTTTATATTTGTCAAGTTTTGGCAATTTAGACAAAACCAAAGTCATTCGAAAGAGCAATTAATGGACAGTCTAAATAATAAGAGTTTTCAAAAATCCGTAGAAAAACAAGAAAAATATGGCCAATTCAAGAAATCATACAATATCAAAATAGTCAAATTTCAGATTTTAAAAATTCGCTTTTTGATATTAGATGTTTTTTGAATTGGCTATATTTTCCATGTTTTTCAACGGATTTTCCAAAACTCTTGTTTTTTAGATAGACCAATATTTGGTCTTTCGAGTGGTCTTAATTTTGTCTAAATCGCTTTAAAATCAAAAGTTTTGTGTCCATTTGAATCCAATAATCTTGGATTTTTAAGCGTTTTTGCTTAATTTTATCCAATTTTATATTTGTCACGTTTTGGCAATTTAGACAAAACCAAAGTCATTCGAAAGAGCAATTAATGGACAGTCTAAATAATAAGAGTTTTCAAAAATCCGTTGAAAAACAAGAAAAATATGGCCAATTCAAGAAATCATACAATATCAAAATAGTCAAATTTCAGATTTTAAAAATTCGCTTTTTGATATTAGATATTTTTTGAATTGGCTATATTTTCCATGTTTTTCAACGGATTTTCCAAAACTCTTGTTTTTTAGATAGACCAATATTTGCTCTTTCAATACGTGTTGATTTTGTCTAAATCGCTTAAAAATCAAATGTTTTGTGTCCATTTGAATCCAATAATGTTTGATTTTTAAGCGTTTTAGCTTCATTTCAACCCATTTTATATTTGTCAAGTTTTGGCAATTTAGACAAAACCAAAGTCATCGAAAGAGCAATTAATGGACAGTCTAAATAATAAGAGTTTTCAAAAATCCGTTGAAAAACAAGAAAAATATGGCCAATTCAAGAAATCATACAATATCAAAATAGTCAAATTTCAGATTTTAAAAATTCGCTTTTTGATATTAGATGTTTTTTGAATTGGCCATATTTTCCATGTTTTTCAACGGATTTTCCAAAACTCTTGTTTTTTAGATAGACCAATATTTGCTCTTTCGAGTGGTCTTAATTTTGTCTAAATCGCTTTAAAATCAAAAGTTTTGTGTCCATTTGAATCCAATAATCTTGGATTTTTAAGCGTTTTTGCTTAATTTTAACCAATTTTATATTTGTCACAATTTTGCAATTTAGACAAAACCAAAGTCATTCGAAAGAGCAATTAATTGACAGTCTAAATAATAAGAGTTTTCAAAAATCCGTTGAAAAACAAGAAAAATATGGCCAATTCAAGAAATCATACAATATCAAAATAGTCAAATTTCAGATTTTAAAAATTCGCTTTTTGATATTAGATGTTTTTTGAATTGTCCATATTTTCCATGTTTTTCAACGGATTTTCCAAAACTCTTGTTTTTTAGATAGACCAAAATTTGGTCTTTCGAGTGGTCTTAATTTTGTCTAAATCGCTTTAAAATCAAAAGTTTTGTGTCCATTTGAATCCAATAATCTTGGATTTTTAAGCGTTTTTGCTTAATTTTAACCAATTTTATATTTGTAACGTTTTGGCAATTTAGACAAAACCAAAGTCATTCGAAAGAGCAATTAATGGACAGTCTAAATAATAAGAGTTTTCAAAAATCCGTTGAAAAACAAGAAAAATATGGCCAATTCAAGAAATCATACAATATCAAAATAGTCAAATTTCAGATTTTAAAAATTCGCTTTTTGATATTAGATGTTTTTTGAATTGGCTATATTTTCCATGTTTTTCAACGGATTTCCCAAAACTCTTGTTTTTTAGATAGACCAATATTTGCTCTTTCGATACGTGTTGATTTTGTCTAAATCGCTTAAAAATCAAATGTTTTGTGTCCATTTGAATCCAATAATGTTTGATTTTTAAGCGTTTTAGCTTCATTTCAACCCATTTTATATTTGTCAAGTTTTGGCAATTTAGACAAAACCAAAGTCATTCGAAAGAGCAATTAATGGACAGTCTAAATAATAAGAGTTTTCAAAAATCCGTAGAAAAACAAGAAAAATATGGCCAATTCAAGAAATCATACAATATCAAAATAGTCAAATTTCAGATTTTAAAAATTCGCTTTTTGATATTAGATGTTTTTTGAATTGGCTATATTTTCCATGTTTTTCAACGGATTTTCCAAAACTCTTGTTTTTTAGATAGACCAATATTTGGTCTTTCGAGTGGTCTTAATTTTGTCTAAATCGCTTTAAAATCAAAAGTTTTGTGTCCATTTGAATCCAATAATCTTGGATTTTTAAGCGTTTTTGCTTAATTTTAACCAATTTTATATTTGTCACAATTTTGCAATTTAGACAAAACCAAAGTCATTCGAAAGAGCAATTAATTGACAGTCTAAATAATAAGAGTTTTCAAAAATCCGTTGAAAAACAAGAAAAATATGGCCAATTCAAGAAATCATACAATATCAAAATAGTCAAATTTCAGATTTTAAAAATTCGCTTTTTGATATTAGATGTTTTTTGAATTGTCCATATTTTCCATGTTTTTCAACGGATTTTCCAAAACTCTTGTTTTTTAGATAGACCAAAATTTGGTCTTTCGAGTGGTCTTAATTTTGTCTAAATCGCTTTAAAATCAAAAGTTTTGTGTCCATTTGAATCCAATAATCTTGGATTTTTAAGCGTTTTTGCTTAATTTTAACCAATTTTATATTTGTAACGTTTTGGCAATTTAGACAAAACCAAAGTCATTCGAAAGAGCAATTAATGGACAGTCTAAATAATAAGAGTTTTCAAAAATCCGTTGAAAAACAAGAAAAATATGGCCAATTCAAGAAATCATACAATATCAAAATAGTCAAATTTCAGATTTTAAAAATTCGCTTTTTGATATTAGATGTTTTTTGAATTGGCTATATTTTCCATGTTTTTCAACGGATTTCCCAAAACTCTTGTTTTTTAGATAGACCAATATTTGCTCTTTCGATACGTGTTGATTTTGTCTAAATCGCTTAAAAATCAAATGTTTTGTGTCCATTTGAATCCAATAATGTTTGATTTTTAAGCGTTTTAGCTTCATTTCAACCCATTTTATATTTGTCAAGTTTTGGCAATTTAGACAAAACCAAAGTCATCGAAAGAGCAATTAATGGACAGTCTAAATAATAAGAGTTTTCAAAAATCCGTTGAAAAACAGGAAAAATATGGCCAATTCAAGAAATCATACAATATCAAAATAGTCAAATTTCAGATTTTAAAAATTCGCTTTTTGATATTAGATGTTTTTTGAATTGGCCATATTTTCCATGTTTTTCAACGGATTTTCCAAAACTCTTGTTTTTTAGATAGACCAATATTTGGTCTTTTGAGTGGTCTTAATTTTGTCTAAATCGCTTTAAAATCAAAAGTTTTGTGTCCATTTGAATCCAATAATCTTGGATTTTTAAGCGTTTTTGCTTAATTTTAACCAATTTTATATTTGTCACAATTTTGCAATTTAGACAAAACCAAAGTCATTCGAAAGAGCAATTAATTGACAGTCTAAATAATAAGAGTTTTCAAAAATCCGTTGAAAAACAAGAAAAATATGGCCAATTCAAGAAATCATACAATATCAAAATAGTCAAATTTCAGATTTTAAAAATTCGCTTTTTGATATTAGATGTTTTTTGAATTGTCCATATTTTCCATGTTTTTCAACGGATTTTCCAAAACTCTTGTTTTTTAGATAGACCAAAATTTGGTCTTTCGAGTGGTCTTAATTTTGTCTAAATCGCTTTAAAATCAAAAGTTTTGTGTCCATTTGAATCCAATAATCTTGGATTTTTAAGCGTTTTTGCTTAATTTTAACCAATTTTATATTTGTAACGTTTTGGCAATTTAGACAAAACCAAAGTCATTCGAAAGAGCAATTAATGGACAGTCTAAATAATAAGAGTTTTCAAAAATCCGTTGAAAAACAAGAAAAATATGGCCAATTCAAGAAATCATACAATATCAAAATAGTCAAATTTCAGATTTTAAAAATTCGCTTTTTGATATTAGATGTTTTTTGAATTGGCTATATTTTCCATGTTTTTCAACGGATTTCCCAAAACTCTTGTTTTTTAGATAGACCAATATTTGCTCTTTCGATACGTGTTGATTTTGTCTAAATCGCTTAAAAATCAAATGTTTTGTGTCCATTTGAATCCAATAATGTTTGATTTTTAAGCGTTTTAGCTTCATTTCAACCCATTTTATATTTGTCAAGTTTTGGCAATTTAGACAAAACCAAAGTCATCGAAAGAGCAATTAATGGACAGTCTAAATAATAAGAGTTTTCAAAAATCCGTTGAAAAACAGGAAAAATATGGCCAATTCAAGAAATCATACAATATCAAAATAGTCAAATTTCAGATTTTAAAAATTCGCTTTTTGATATTAGATGTTTTTTGAATTGGCCATATTTTCCATGTTTTTCAACGGATTTTCCAAAACTCTTGTTTTTTAGATAGACCAATATTTGCTCTTTTGAGTGGTCTTAATTTTGTCTAAATCGCTTTAAAATCAAAAGTTTTGTGTCCATTTGAATCCAATAATCTTGGATTTTTAAGCGTTTTTGCTTAATTTTAACCAATTTTATATTTGTCACAATTTTGCAATTTAGACAAAACCAAAGTCATTCGAAAGAGCAATTAATGGACAGTCTAAATAATAAGAGTTTTCAAAAATCCGTTGAAAAACAAGAAAAATATGGCCAATTCAAGAAATCATACAATATCAAAATAGTCAAATTTCAGATTTTAAAAATTCGCTTTTTGATATTAGATGTTTTTTGAATTGGCTATATTTTCCATGTTTTTCAACGGATTTCCCAAAACTCTTGTTTTTTAGATAGACCAATATTTGCTCTTTCGATACGTGTTGATTTTGTCTAAATCGCTTAAAAATCAAATGTTTTGTGTCCATTTGAATCCAATAATGTTTGATTTTTAAGCGTTTTAGCTTCATTTCAACCCATTTTATATTTGTCAAGTTTTGGCAATTTAGACAAAACCAAAGTCATTCGAAAGAGCAATTAATGGACAGTCTAAATAATAAGAGTTTTCAAAAATCCGTAGAAAAACAAGAAAAATATGGCCAATTCAAGAAATCATACAATATCAAAATAGTCAAATTTCAGATTTTAAAAATTCGCTTTTTGATATTAGATGTTTTTTGAATTGGCTATATTTTCCATGTTTTTCAACGGATTTTCCAAAACTCTTGTTTTTTAGATAGACCAATATTTGCTCTTTCAATACGTGTTGATTTTGTCTAAATCGCTTAAAAATCAAATGTTTTGTGTCCATTTGAATCCAATAATGTTTGATTTTTAAGCGTTTTAGCTTCATTTCAACCCATTTTATATTTGTCAAGTTTTGGCAATTTAGACAAAACCAAAGTCATCGAAAGAGCAATTAATGGACAGTCTAAATAATAAGAGTTTTCAAAAATCCGTTGAAAAACAAGAAAAATATGGCCAATTCAAGAAATCATACAATATCAAAATAGTCAAATTTCAGATTTTAAAAATTCGCTTTTTGATATTAGATGTTTTTTGAATTGGCCATATTTTCCATGTTTTTCAACGGATTTTCCAAAACTCTTGTTTTTTAGATAGACCAATATTTGCTCTTTCGAGTGGTCTTAATTTTGTCTAAATCACTTTAAAATCAAAAGTTTTGTGTCCATTTGAATCCAATAATCTTGGATTTTTAAGCGTTTTTGCTTAATTTTAACCAATTTTATATTTGTCACAATTTTGCAATTTAGACAAAACCAAAGTCATTCGAAAGAGCAATTAATGGACAGTCTAAATAATAAGAGTTTTCAAAAATCCGTTGAAAAACAAGAAAAATATGGCCAATTCAAGAAATCATACAATATCAAAATAGTCAAATTTCAGATTTTAAAAATTCGCTTTTTGATATTAGATGTTTTTTGAATTGGCTATATTTTCCATGTTTTTCAACGGATTTCCCAAAACTCTTGTTTTTTAGATAGACCAATATTTGCTCTTTCGATACGTGTTGATTTTGTCTAAATCGCTTAAAAATCAAATGTTTTGTGTCCATTTGAATCCAATAATGTTTGATTTTTAAGCGTTTTAGCTTCATTTCAACCCATTTTATATTTGTCAAGTTTTGGCAATTTAGACAAAACCAAAGTCATCGAAAGAGCAATTAATGGACAGTCTAAATAATAAGAGTTTTCAAAAATCCGTTGAAAAACAAGAAAAATATGGCCAATTCAAGAAATCATACAATATCAAAATAGTCAAATTTCAGATTTTAAAAATTCGCTTTTTGATATTAGATATTTTTTGAATTGGCTATATTTTCCATGTTTTTCAACGGATTTTCCAAAACTCTTGTTTTTTAGATAGACCAATATTTGCTCTTTCAATACGTGTTGATTTTGTCTAAATCGCTTAAAAATCAAATGTTTTGTGTCCATTTGAATCCAATAATGTTTGATTTTTAAGCGTTTTAGCTTCATTTCAACCCATTTTATATTTGTCAAGTTTTGGCAATTTAGACAAAACCAAAGTCATCGAAAGAGCAATTAATGGACAGTCTAAATAATAAGAGTTTTCAAAAATCCGTTGAAAAACAGGAAAAATATGGCCAATTCAAGAAATCATACAATATCAAAATAGTCAAATTTCAGATTTTAAAAATTCGCTTTTTGATATTAGATGTTTTTTGAATTGGCCATATTTTCCATGTTTTTCAACGGATTTTCCAAAACTCTTGTTTTTTAGATAGACCAATATTTGCTCTTTTGAGTGGTCTTAATTTTGTCTAAATCGCTTTAAAATCAAAAGTTTTGTGTCCATTTGAATCCAATAATCTTGGATTTTTAAGCGTTTTTGCTTAATTTTAACCAATTTTATATTTGTCACAATTTTGCAATTTAGACAAAACCAAAGTCATTCGAAAGAGCAATTAATGGACAGTCTAAATAATAAGAGTTTTCAAAAATCCGTTGAAAAACAAGAAAAATATGGCCAATTCAAGAAATCATACAATATCAAAATAGTCAAATTTCAGATTTTAAAAATTCGCTTTTTGATATTAGATGTTTTTTGAATTGGCTATATTTTCCATGTTTTTCAACGGATTTCCCAAAACTCTTGTTTTTTAGATAGACCAATATTTGCTCTTTCGATACGTGTTGATTTTGTCTAAATCGCTTAAAAATCAAATGTTTTGTGTCCATTTGAATCCAATAATGTTTGATTTTTAAGCGTTTTAGCTTCATTTCAACCCATTTTATATTTGTCAAGTTTTGGCAATTTAGACAAAACCAAAGTCATTCGAAAGAGCAATTAATGGACAGTCTAAATAATAAGAGTTTTCAAAAATCCGTAGAAAAACAAGAAAAATATGGCCAATTCAAGAAATCATACAATATCAAAATAGTCAAATTTCAGATTTTAAAAATTCGCTTTTTGATATTAGATGTTTTTTGAATTGTCCATATTTTCCATGTTTTTCAACGGATTTACCAAAACTCTTGTTTTTTAGATAGACCAATATTTGGTCTTTCGAGTGGTCTTAATTTTGTCTAAATCGCTTTAAAATCAAAAGTTTTGTGTCCATTTGAATCCAATAATCTTGGATTTTTAAGCGTTTTTGCTTAATTTTAACCAATTTTATATTTGTCACGTTTTGGCAATTTAGACAAAACCAAAGTCATTCGAAAGAGCAATTAATGGACAGTCTAAATAATAAGAGTTTTCAAAAATCTGTTGAAAAACAAGAAAAATATGGCCAATTCAAGAAATCATACAATATCAAAATAGTCAAATTTCAGATTTTAAAAATTCGCTTTTTGATATTAGATGTTTTTTGAATTGGCCATATTTTCCAGGTTTTTCAACGGATTTTCCAAAACTCTTGTTTTTTAGATAGACCAATATTTGCTCTTTCGAGTGGTCTTAATTTTGTCTAAATCGCTTTAAAATCAAAAGTTTTGTGTCCATTTGAATCCAATAATCTTGGATTTTTAAGCGTTTTTGCTTAATTTTAACCAATTTTATATTTGTCACAATTTTGCAATTTAGACAAAACCAAAGTCATTCGAAAGAGCAATTAATGGACAGTCTAAATAATAAGAGTTTTCAAAAATCCGTTGAAAAACAAGAAAAATATGGCCAATTCAAGAAATCATACAATATCAAAATAGTCAAATTTCAGATTTTAAAAATTCGCTTTTTGATATTAGATGTTTTTTGAATTGGCTATATTTTCCATGTTTTTCAACGGATTTCCCAAAACTCTTGTTTTTTAGATAGACCAATATTTGCTCTTTCGATACGTGTTGATTTTGTCTAAATCGCTTAAAAATCAAATGTTTTGTGTCCATTTGAATCCAATAATGTTTGATTTTTAAGCGTTTTAGCTTCATTTCAACCCATTTTATATTTGTCAAGTTTTGGCAATTTAGACAAAACCAAAGTCATTCGAAAGAGCAATTAATGGACAGTCTAAATAATAAGAGTTTTCAAAAATCCGTAGAAAAACAAGAAAAATATGGCCAATTCAAGAAATCATACAATATCAAAATAGTCAAATTTCAGATTTTAAAAATTCGCTTTTTGATATTAGATGTTTTTTGAATTGTCCATATTTTCCATGTTTTTCAACGGATTTACCAAAACTCTTGTTTTTTAGATAGACCAATATTTGGTCTTTCGAGTGGTCTTAATTTTGTCTAAATCGCTTTAAAATCAAAAGTTTTGTGTCCATTTGAATCCAATAATCTTGGATTTTTAAGCGTTTTTGCTTAATTTTAACCAATTTTATATTTGTCACGTTTTGGCAATTTAGACAAAACCAAAGTCATTCGAAAGAGCAATTAATGGACAGTCTAAATAATAAGAGTTTTCAAAAATCTGTTGAAAAACAAGAAAAATATGGCCAATTCAAGAAATCATACAATATCAAAATAGTCAAATTTCAGATTTTAAAAATTCGCTTTTTGATATTAGATGTTTTTTGAATTGGCCATATTTTCCAGGTTTTTCAACGGATTTTCCAAAACTCTTGTTTTTTAGATAGACCAATATTTGCTCTTTCGAGTGGTCTTAATTTTGTCTAAATCGCTTTAAAATCAAAAGTTTTGTGTCCATTTGAATCCAATAATCTTGGATTTTTAAGCGTTTTTGCTTAATTTTAACCAATTTTATATTTGTCACAATTTTGCAATTTAGACAAAACCAAAGTCATTCGAAAGAGCAATTAATGGACAGTCTAAATAATAAGAGTTTTCAAAAATCCGTTGAAAAACAAGAAAAATATGGCCAATTCAAGAAATCATACAATATCAAAATAGTCAAATTTCAGATTTTAAAAATTCGCTTTTTGATATTAGATGTTTTTTGAATTGGCTATATTTTCCATGTTTTTCAACGGATTTCCCAAAACTCTTGTTTTTTAGATAGACCAATATTTGCTCTTTCGATACGTGTTGATTTTTGTCTAAATCGCTTAAAAATCAAATGTTTTGTGTCCATTTGAATCCAATAATGTTTGATTTTTAAGCGTTTTAGCTTCATTTCAACCCATTTTATATTTGTCAAGTTTTGGCAATTTAGACAAAACCAAAGTCATTCGAAAGAGCAATTAATGGACAGTCTAAATAATAAGAGTTTTCAAAAATCCGTAGAAAAACAAGAAAAATATGGCCAATTCAAGAAATCATACAATATCAAAATAGTCAAATTTCAGATTTTAAAAATTCGCTTTTTGATATTAGATGTTTTTTGAATTGGCTATATTTTCCATGTTTTTCAACGGATTTCCCAAAACTCTTGTTTTTTAGATAGACCAATATTTGCTCTTTCGATACGTGTTGATTTTGTCTAAATCGCTTAAAAATCAAATGTTTTGTGTCCATTTGAATCCAATAATGTTTGATTTTTAAGCGTTTTAGCTTCATTTCAACCCATTTTATATTTGTCAAGTTTTGGCAATTTAGACAAAACCAAAGTCATTCGAAAGAGCAATTAATGGACAGTCTAAATAATAAGAGTTTTCAAAAATCCGTAGAAAAACAAGAAAAATATGGCCAATTCAAGAAATCATACAATATCAAAATAGTCAAATTTCAGATTTTAAAAATTCGCTTTTTGATATTAGATGTTTTTTGAATTGTCCATATTTTCCATGTTTTTCAACGGATTTACCAAAACTCTTGTTTTTTAGATAGACCAATATTTGGTCTTTCGAGTGGTCTTAATTTTGTCTAAATCGCTTTAAAATCAAAAGTTTTGTGTCCATTTGAATCCAATAATCTTGGATTTTTAAGCGTTTTTGCTTAATTTTAACCAATTTTATATTTGTCACGTTTTGGCAATTTAGACAAAACCAAAGTCATTCGAAAGAGCAATTAATGGACAGTCTAAATAATAAGAGTTTTCAAAAATCTGTTGAAAAACAAGAAAAATATGGCCAATTCAAGAAATCATACAATATCAAAATAGTCAAATTTCAGATTTTAAAAATTCGCTTTTTGATATTAGATGTTTTTTGAATTGGCCATATTTTCCAGGTTTTTCAACGGATTTTCCAAAACTCTTGTTTTTTAGATAGACCAATATTTGCTCTTTCGAGTGGTCTTAATTTTGTCTAAATCGCTTTAAAATCAAAAGTTTTGTGTCCATTTGAATCCAATAATCTTGGATTTTTAAGCGTTTTTGCTTAATTTTAACCAATTTTATATTTGTCACAATTTTGCAATTTAGACAAAACCAAAGTCATTCGAAAGAGCAATTAATTGACAGTCTAAATAATAAGAGTTTTCAAAAATCCGTTGAAAAACAAGAAAAATATGGCCAATTCAAGAAATCATACAATATCAAAATAGTCAAATTTCAGATTTTAAAAATTCGCTTTTTGATATTAGATGTTTTTTGAATTGTCCATATTTTCCATGTTTTTCAACGGATTTACCAAAACTCTTGTTTTTTAGATAGACCAATATTTGGTCTTTCGAGTGGTCTTAATTTTGTCTAAATCGCTTTAAAATCAAAAGTTTTGTGTCCATTTGAATCCAATAATCTTGGATTTTTAAGCGTTTTTGCTTAATTTTAACCAATTTTATATTTGTCACGTTTTGGCAATTTAGACAAAACCAAAGTCATTCGAAAGAGCAATTAATGGACAGTCTAAATAATAAGAGTTTTCAAAAATCCGTTGAAAAACAAGAAAAATATGGCCAATTCAAGAAATCATACAATATCAAAATAGTCAAATTTCAGATTTTAAAAATTCGCTTTTTGATATTAGATGTTTTTTGAATTGGCCATATTTTCCAGGTTTTTCAACGGATTTTCCAAAACTCTTGTTTTTTAGATAGACCAATATTTGCTCTTTCGAGTGGTCTTAATTTTGTCTAAATCGCTTAAAAATCAAAAGTTTTGTGTCCATTTGAATCCAATAATCTTGGATTTTTAAGCGTTTTTGCTTAATTTTAACCAATTTTATATTTGTCACAATTTTGCAATTTAGACAAAACCAAAGTCATTCGAAAGAGCAATTAATTGACAGTCTAAATAATAAGAGTTTTCAAAAATCCGTTGAAAAACAAGAAAAATATGGCCAATTCAAGAAATCATACAATATCAAAATAGTCAAATTTCAGATTTTAAAAATTCGCTTTTTGATATTAGATGTTTTTTGAATTGTCCATATTTTCCATGTTTTTCAACGGATTTTCCAAAACTCTTGTTTTTTAGATATACCAAAATTTGGTCTTTCGAGTGGTCTTAATTTTGTCTAAATCGCTTTAAAATCAAAAGTTTTGTGTCCATTTGAATCCAATAATCTTGGATTTTTAAGCGTTTTTGCTTAATTTTAACCAATTTTATATTTGTAACGTTTTGGCAATTTAGACAAAACCAAAGTCATTCGAAAGAGCAATTAATGGACAGTCTAAATAATAAGAGTTTTCAAAAATCCGTTGAAAAACAAGAAAAATATGGCCAATTCAAGAAATCATACAATATCAAAATAGTCAAATTTCAGATTTTAAAAATTCGCTTTTTGATATTAGATGTTTTTTGAATTGGCTATATTTTCCATGTTTTTCAACGGATTTCCCAAAACTCTTGTTTTTTAGATAGACCAATATTTGCTCTTTCGATACGTGTTGATTTTGTCTAAATCGCTTAAAAATCAAATGTTTTGTGTCCATTTGAATCCAATAATGTTTGATTTTTAAGCGTTTTAGCTTCATTTCAACCCATTTTATATTTGTCAAGTTTTGGCAATTTAGACAAAACCAAAGTCATTCGAAAGAGCAATTAATGGACAGTCTAAATAATAAGAGTTTTCAAAAATCCGTAGAAAAACAAGAAAAATATGGCCAATTCAAGAAATCATACAATATCAAAATAGTCAAATTTCAGATTTTAAAAATTCGCTTTTTGATATTAGATGTTTTTTGAATTGTCCATATTTTCCATGTTTTTCAACGGATTTACCAAAACTCTTGTTTTTTAGATAGACCAATATTTGGTCTTTCGAGCGGTCTTAATTTTGTCTAAATCGCTTTAAAATCAAAAGTTTTGTGTCCATTTGAATCCAATAATCTTGGATTTTTAAGCGTTTTTGCTTAATTTTAACCAATTTTATATTTGTCACGTTTTGGCAATTTAGACAAAACCAAAGTCATTCGAAAGAGCAATTAATGGACAGTCTAAATAATAAGAGTTTTCAAAAATCCGTTGAAAAACAAGAAAAATATGGCCAATTCAAGAAATCATACAATATCAAAATAGTCAAATTTCAGATTTTAAAAATTCGCTTTTTGATATTAGATGTTTTTTGAATTGTCCATATTTTCCATGTTTTTCAACGGATTTTCCAAAACTCTTGTTTTTTAGATAGACCAAAATTTGGTCTTTCGAGTGGTCTTAATTTTGTCTAAATCGCTTTAAAATCAAAAGTTTTGTGTCCATTTGAATCCAATAATCTTGGATTTTTAAGCGTTTTTGCTTAATTTTAACCAATTTTATATTTGTAACGTTTTGGCAATTTAGACAAAACCAAAGTCATTCGAAAGAGCAATTAATGGACAGTCTAAATAATAAGAGTTTTCAAAAATCCGTTGAAAAACAAGAAAAATATGGCCAATTCAAGAAATCATACAATATCAAAATAGTCAAATTTCAGATTTTAAAAATTCGCTTTTTGATATTAGATGTTTTTTGAATTGGCTATATTTTCCATGTTTTTCAACGGATTTCCCAAAACTCTTGTTTTTTAGATAGACCAATATTTGCTCTTTCGATACGTGTTGATTTTGTCTAAATCGCTTAAAAATCAAAAGTTTTGTGTCCTTTTGAATCCAATAATCTTGGATTTTTAAGCGTTTTTGCTTAATTTTAACCAATTTTATATTTGTCACGCTTTGGCAATTTAGACAAAACCAAAGTCATTCGAAAGAGCAATTAATGGACAGTCTAAATAATAAGAGTTTTCAAAAATCCGTTGAAAAACAAGAAAAATATGGCCAATTCAAGAAATCATACAATATCAAAATAGTCAAATTTCAGATTTTAAAAATTCGCTTTTTGATATTAGATGTTTTTTGAATTGTCCATATTTTCCATGTTTTTCAACGGATTTTCCAAAACTCTTGTTTTTTAGATAAACCAATATTTGGTCTTTCGAGTGGTCTTATTTTTGTCTAAATAGCTTAAAAATCAAACGTTTTGTGTCCATTTGAATCCAATAATCTTGGATTTTTAAGCGTTTTTGCTTAATTTTAACCAATTTTATATTTGTCACAATTTTGCAATTTAGACAAAACCAAAGTCATTCGAAAGAGCAATTAATGGACAGTCTAAATAATAAGAGTTTTCAAAAATCCGTTGAAAAACAAGAAAAATATGGCCAATTCAAGAAATCATACAATATCAAAATAGTCAAATTTCAGATTTTAAAAATTCGCTTTTTGATATTAGATGTTTTTTGAATTGGCTATATTTTCCATGTTTTTCAACGGATTTCCCAAAACTCTTGTTTTTTAGATAGACCAATATTTGCTCTTTCGATACGTGTTGATTTTGTCTAAATCGCTTAAAAATCAAATGTTTTGTGTCCATTTGAATCCAATAATGTTTGATTTTTAAGCGTTTTAGCTTCATTTCAACCCATTTTATATTTGTCAAGTTTTGGCAATTTAGACAAAACCAAAGTCATTCGAAAGAGCAATTAATGGACAGTCTAAATAATAAGAGTTTTCAAAAATCCGTAGAAAAACAAGAAAAATATGGCCAATTCAAGAAATCATACAATATCAAAATAGTCAAATTTCAGATTTTAAAAATTCGCTTTTTGATATTAGATGTTTTTTGAATTGGCCATATTTTCCAGGTTTTTCAACGGATTTTCCAAAACTCTTGTTTTTTAGATAGACCAATATTTGCTCTTTCGAGTGGTCTTAATTTTGTCTAAATCGCTTTAAAATCAAAAGTTTTGTGTCCATTTGAATCCAATAATCTTGGATTTTTAAGCGTTTTTGCTTAATTTTAACCAATTTTATATTTGTCACAATTTTGCAATTTAGACAAAACCAAAGTCATTCGAAAGAGCAATTAATTGACAGTCTAAATAATAAGAGTTTTCAAAAATCCGTTGAAAAACAAGAAAAATATGGCCAATTCAAGAAATCATACAATATCAAAATAGTCAAATTTCTGATTTTAAAAATTCGCTTTTTGATATTAGATGTTTTTTGAATTGTCCATATTTTCCATGTTTTTCAACGGATTTTCCAAAACTCTTGTTTTTTAGATATACCAAAATTTGGTCTTTCGAGTGGTCTTAATTTTGTCTAAATCGCTTTAAAATCAAAAGTTTTGTGTCCATTTGAATCCAATAATCTTGGATTTTTAAGCGTTTTTGCTTAATTTTAACCAATTTTATATTTGTAACGTTTTGGCAATTTAGACAAAACCAAAGTCATTCGAAAGAGCAATTAATGGACAGTCTAAATAATAAGAGTTTTCAAAAATCCGTTGAAAAACAAGAAAAATATGGCCAATTCAAGAAATCATACAATATCAAAATAGTCAAATTTCAGATTTTAAAAATTCGCTTTTTGATATTAGATGTTTTTTGAATTGGCCATATTTTCCAGGTTTTTCAACGGATTTTCCAAAACTCTTGTTTTTTAGATAGACCAATATTTGCTCTTTCGAGTGGTCTTAATTTTGTCTAAATCGCTTTAAAATCAAAAGTTTTGTGTCCATTTGAATCCAATAATCTTGGATTTTTAAGCGTTTTTGCTTAATTTTAACCAATTTTATATTTGTCACAATTTTGCAATTTAGACAAAACCAAAGTCATTCGAAAGAGCAATTAATTGACAGTCTAAATAATAAGAGTTTTCAAAAATCCGTTGAAAAACAAGAAAAATATGGCCAATTCAAGAAATCATACAATATCAAAATAGTCAAATTTCTGATTTTAAAAATTCGCTTTTTGATATTAGATGTTTTTTGAATTGTCTATATTTTCCATGTTTTTCAACGGATTTTCCAAAACTCTTGTTTTTTAGATAGACCAATATTTGCTCTTTCGAGTGGTCTTAATTTTGTCTAAATCGCTTTAAAATCAAAAGTTTTGTGTCCATTTGAATCCAATAATCTTGGATTTTTAAGCGTTTTTGCTTAATTTTAACCAATTTTATATTTGTCACAATTTTGCAATTTAGACAAAACCAAAGTCATTCGAAAGAGCAATTAATTGACAGTCTAAATAATAAGAGTTTTCAAAAATCCGTTGAAAAACAAGAAAAATATGGCCAATTCAAGAAATCATACAATATCAAAATAGTCAAATTTCAGATTTTAAAAATTCGCTTTTTGATATTAGATGTTTTTTGAATTGTCCATATTTTCCATGTTTTTCAACGGATTTTCCAAAACTCTTGTTTTTTAGATATACCAAAATTTGGTCTTTCGAGTGGTCTTAATTTTGTCTAAATCGCTTTAAAATCAAAAGTTTTGTGTCCATTTGAATCCAATAATCTTGGATTTTTAAGCGTTTTTGCTTAATTTTAACCAATTTTATATTTGTAACGTTTTGGCAATTTAGACAAAACCAAAGTCATTCGAAAGAGCAATTAATGGACAGTCTAAATAATAAGAGTTTTCAAAAATCCGTTGAAAAACAAGAAAAATATGGCCAATTCAAGAAATCATACAATATCAAAATAGTCAAATTTCAGATTTTAAAAATTCGCTTTTTGATATTAGATGTTTTTTGAATTGGCTATATTTTCCATGTTTTTCAACGGATTTCCCAAAACTCTTGTTTTTTAGATAGACCAATATTTGCTCTTTCGATACGTGTTGATTTTGTCTAAATCGCTTAAAAATCAAATGTTTTGTGTCCATTTGAATCCAATAATGTTTGATTTTTAAGCGTTTTAGCTTCATTTCAACCCATTTTATATTTGTCAAGTTTTGGCAATTTAGACAAAACCAAAGTCATTCGAAAGAGCAATTAATGGACAGTCTAAATAATAAGAGTTTTCAAAAATCCGTAGAAAAACAAGAAAAATATGGCCAATTCAAGAAATCATACAATATCAAAATAGTCAAATTTCAGATTTTAAAAATTCGCTTTTTGATATTAGATGTTTTTTGAATTGTCCATATTTTCCATGTTTTTCAACGGATTTACCAAAACTCTTGTTTTTTAGATAGACCAATATTTGGTCTTTCGAGCGGTCTTAATTTTGTCTAAATCGCTTTAAAATCAAAAGTTTTGTGTCCATTTGAATCCAATAATCTTGGATTTTTAAGCGTTTTTGCTTAATTTTAACCAATTTTATATTTGTCACGTTTTGGCAATTTAGACAAAACCAAAGTCATTCGAAAGAGCAATTAATGGACAGTCTAAATAATAAGAGTTTTCAAAAATCCGTTGAAAAACAAGAAAAATATGGCCAATTCAAGAAATCATACAATATCAAAATAGTCAAATTTCAGATTTTAAAAATTCGCTTTTTGATATTAGATGTTTTTTGAATTGGCCATATTTTCCAGGTTTTTCAACGGATTTTCCAAAACTCTTGTTTTTTAGATAGACCAATATTTGCTCTTTCGAGTGGTCTTAATTTTGTCTAAATCGCTTTAAAATCAAAAGTTTTGTGTCCATTTGAATCCAATAATCTTGGATTTTTAAGCGTTTTTGCTTAATTTTAACCAATTTTATATTTGTCACAATTTTGCAATTTAGACAAAACCAAAGTCATTCGAAAGAGCAATTAATTGACAGTCTAAATAATAAGAGTTTTCAAAAATCCGTTCAAAAACAAGAAAAATATGGCCAATTCAAGAAATCATACAATATCAAAATAGTCAAATTTCAGATTTTAAAAATTCGCTTTTTGATTTTAGATGTTTTTTGAATTGTCCATATTTTCCATGTTTTTCAACGGATTTTCCAAAACTCTTGTTTTTTAGATAGACCAAAATTTGGTCTTTCGAGTGGTCTTAATTTTGTCTAAATCGCTTTAAAATCAAAAGTTTTGTGTCCATTTGAATACAATAATCTTGGATTTTTAAGCGTTTTTGCTTAATTTTAACCAATTTTATATTTGTAACGTTTTGGCAATTTAGACAAAACCAAAGTCATTCGAAAGAGCAATTAATGGACAGTCTAAATAATAAGAGTTTTCAAAAATCCGTTGAAAAACAAGAAAAATATGGCCAATTCAAGAAATCATACAATATCAAAATAGTCAAATTTCAGATTTTAAAAATTCGCTTTTTGATATTAGATGTTTTTTGAATTGGCTATATTTTCCATGTTTTTCAACGGATTTCCCAAAACTCTTGTTTTTTAGATAGACCAATATTTGCTCTTTCGATACGTGTTGATTTTGTCTAAATCGCTTAAAAATCAAATGTTTTGTGTCCATTTGAATCCAATAATGTTTGATTTTTAAGCGTTTTAGCTTCATTTCAACCCATTTTATATTTGTCACGTTTTGGCAATTTAGACAAAACCAAAGTCATTCGAAAGAGCAATTAATGGACAGTCTAAATAATAAGAGTTTTCAAAAATCCGTTGAAAAACAAGAAAAATATGGCCAATTCAAGAAATCATACAATATCAAAATAGTCAAATTTCAGATTTTAAAAATTCGCTTTTTGATATTAGATGTTTTTTGAATTGGCCATATTTTCCAGGTTTTTCAACGGATTTTCCAAAACTCTTGTTTTCTAGATAGACCAATATTTGCTCTTTCGAGTGGTCTTAATTTTGTCTAAATCGCTTTAAAATCAAAAGTTTTGTGTCCATTTGAATCCAATAATCTTGGATTATTAAGCGTTTTTGCTTAATTTTAACCAATTTTATATTTGTCACAATTTTGCAATTTAGACAAAACCAAAGTCATTCGAAAGAGCAATTAATTGACAGTCTAAATAATAAGAGTTTTCAAAAATCCGTTGAAAAACAAGAAAAATATGGCCAATTCAAGAAATCATACAATATCAAAATAGTCAAATTTCTGATTTTAAAAATTCGCTTTTTGATATTAGATGTTTTTTGAATTGTCCATATTTTCCATGTTTTTCAACGGATTTTCCAAAACTCTTGTTTTTTAGATAGACCAAAATTTGGTCTTTCGAGTGGTCTTAATTTTGTCTAAATCGCTTTAAAATCAAAAGTTTTGTGTCCATTTGAATCCAATAATCTTGGATTTTTAAGCGTTTTTGCTTAATTTTAACCAATTTTATATTTGTAACGTTTTGGCAATTTAGACAAAACCAAAGTCATTCGAAAGAGCAATTAATGGACAGTCTAAATAATAAGAGTTTTCAAAAATCCGTTGAAAAACAAGAAAAATATGGCCAATTCAAGAAATCATACAATATCAAAATAGTCAAATTTCAGATTTTAAAAATTCGCTTTTTGATATTAGATGTTTTTTGAATTGGCTATATTTTCCATGTTTTTCAACGGATTTCCCAAAACTCTTGTTTTTTAGATAGACCAATATTTGCTCTTTCGATACGTGTTGATTTTGTCTAAATCGCTTAAAAATCAAAAGTTTTGTGTCCATTTGAATCCAATAATCTTGGATTTTTAAGCGTTTTTGCTTAATTTTAACCAATTTTATATTTGTCACGCTTTGGCAATTTAGACAAAACCAAAGTCATTCGAAAGAGCAATTAATGGACAGTCTAAATAATAAGAGTTTTCAAAAATCCGTTGAAAAACAAGAAAAATATGGCCAATTCAAGAAATCATACAATATCAAAATAGTCAAATTTCAGATTTTAAAAATTCGCTTTTTGATATTAGATGTTTTTTGAATTGTCCATATTTTCCATGTTTTTCAACGGATTTTCCAAAACTCTTGTTTTTTAGATAAACCAATATTTGGTCTTTCGAGTGGTCTTATTTTTGTCTAAATAGCTTAAAAGTCAAACGTTTTGTGTCCATTTGAATCCAATAATCTTGGATTTTTAAGCGTTTTTGCTTAATTTTAACCAATTTTATATTTGTCACGTTTTGGCAATTTAGACAAAACCAAAGTCATTCGAAAGAGCAATTAATGGACAGTCTAAATAATAAAAGTTTTCAAAAATCCGTTGAAAAACAAGAAAAATATGGCCAATTCAAGAAATCATACAATATCAAAATAGTCAAATTTCAGATTTTAAAAATTCGCTTTTTGATATTAGATGTTTTTTGAATTGGCTATATTGTCCATGTTTTTCAACGGATTTTCCAAAACTCTTGTTTTTTAGATAGACCAATATTTGGTCATTCGAGTGGTCTTAATTTTGTCTAAATCGCTTTAAAATCAAAGGTTTTGTGTCCATTTGAATCCAATAATCTTGGATTTTTAAGCGTTTTTGCTTAATTTTAACCAATTTTATATTTGTCACAATTTTGCAATTTAGACAAAACCAAAGTCATTCGAAAGAGCAATTAATGGACAGTCTAAATAATAAGAGTTTTCAAAAATCCGTTGAAAAACAAGAAAAATATGGCCAATTCAAGAAATCATACAATATCAAAATAGTCAAATTTCAGATTTTAAAAATTCGCTTTTTGATATTAGATGTTTTTTGAATTGTCCATATTTTCCATGTTTTTCAACGGATTTTCCAAAACTCTTGTTTTTTAGATAGACCAAAATTTGGTCTTTCGAGTGGTCTTAATTTTGTCTAAATCGCTTTAAAATCAAAAGTTTTGTGTCCATTTGAATCCAATAATCTTGGATTTTTAAGCGTTTTTGCTTAATTTTAACCAATTTTATATTTGTAACGTTTTGGCAATTTAGACAAAACCAAAGTCATTCGAAAGAGCAATTAATGGACAGTCTAAATAATAAGAGTTTTCAAAAATCCGTTGAAAAACAAGAAAAATATGGCCAATTCAAGAAATCATACAATATAAAAATAGTCAAATTTCAGATTTTAAAAATTCGCTTTTTGATATTAGATGTTTTTTGAATTGGCTATATTTTCCATGTTTTTCAACGGATTTTCCAAAACTCTTGTTTTTTAGATAGACCAATATTTGGTCATTCGAGTGGTCTTAATTTTGTCTAAATCGCTTTAAAATCAAAGGTTTTGTGTCCATTTGAATCCAATAATCTTGGATTTTTAAGCGTTTTTGCTTAATTTTAACCAATTTTATATTTGTCACGTTTTGGCAATTTAGACAAAACCAAAGTCATTCGAAAGAGCAATTAATGGACAGTCTAAATAATAAGAGTTTTCAAAAATCCGTTGAAAAACAAGAAAAATATGGCCAATTCAAGAAATCATACAATATCAAAATAGTCAAATTTCAGATTTTAAAAATTCGCTTTTTGATATTAGATGTTTTTTGAATTGGCTATATTTTCCATGTTTTTCAACGGATTTTCCAAAACTCTCGTTTTTTAGATAGACCAATATTTGCTCTTTCAATACGTGTTGATTTTGTCTAAATCGCTTAAAAATCAAATGTTTTGTGTCCATTTGAATCCAATAATGTTTGATTTTTAAGCGTTTTAGCTTCATTTCAACCCATTTTATATTTGTCAAGTTTTGGCAATTTAGACAAAACCAAAGTCATCGAAAGAGCAATTAATGGACAGTCTAAATAATAAGAGTTTTCAAAAATCCGTTGAAAAACAAGAAAAATATGGCCAATTCAAGAAATCATACAATATCAAAATAGTCAAATTTCAGATTTTAAAAATTCGCTTTTTGATATTAGATGTTTTTTGAATTGGCCATATTTTCCATGTTTTTCAACGGATTTTCCAAAACTCTTGTTTTTTAGATAGACCAATATTTGCTCTTTCGAGTGGTCTTAATTTTGTCTAAATCGCTTTAAAATCAAAAGTTTTGTGTCCATTTGAATCCAATAATCTTGGATTTTTAAGCGTTTTTGCTTAATTTTAACCAATTTTATATTTGTCACAATTTTGCAATTTAGACAAAACCAAAGTCATTCGAAAGAGCAATTAATTGACAGTCTAAATAATAAGAGTTTTCAAAAATCCGTTGAAAAACAAGAAAAATAAGGCCAATTCAAGAAATCATACAATATCAAAATAGTCAAATTTCAGATTTTAAAAATTCGCTTTTTGATATTAGATGTTTTTTGAATTGGCTATATTTTCCATGTTTTTCAACGGATTTTCCAAAACTCTTGTTTTTTAGATAGACCAAAATTTGGTCTTTCGAGTGGTCTTAATTTTGTCTAAATCGCTTTAAAATCAAAAGTTTTGTGTCCAATTGAATCCAATAATCTTGGATTTTTAAGCGTTTTTGCTTAATTTTAACCAATTTTATATTTGTCACGTTTTGGCAATTTAGACAAAACCAAAGTCATTCGAAAGAGCAATTAATGGAAAGTCTAAATAATAAGAGTTTTCAATAATCCGTTGAAAAACAAGAAAAATATGGCCAATTCAAGAAATCATACAATATCAAAATAGTCAAATTTCAGATTTTAAAAATTCGCTTTTTGATATTAGATGTTTTTTGAATTGGCCATATTTTCCAGGTTTTTCAACGGATTTTCCAAAACTCTTGTTTTTTAGATAGACCAAAATTTGGTCTTTCGAGTGGTCTTAATTTTTTCTAAATCGCTTTAAAATCAAAAGTTTTGTGTCCATTTGAATCCAATAATCTTGGATTTTTAAGTGTTTTTGTTTAATTTTAACCAATTTTATATTTGTCACAATTTTGCAATTTAGACAAAACCAAAGTCATTCGAAAGAGCATTTAATGGACAGTCTAAATAATAAGAGTTTTCAAAAATCCGTTGGAAAACAAGAAAAATATGGCCAATTCAAGAAATCATACAATATCAAAATAGTCAAATTTCAGATTTTAAAAATTCGCTTTTTGATATTAGATGTTTTTTGAATTGGCTATATTTTCCATGTTTTTCGACGGATTTTCCAAAACTCTGGTTTTTTAGATAGACCAATATTTGCTCTTTCGAGTGGTCTTAATTTTGTCTAAATCGCTTTAAAATCAAAAGTTTTGTGTCCATTTGAATCCAATAATCTTGGATTTTTAAGCGTTTTTGCTTAATTTTAACCAATTTTATATTTGTCACAATTTTGCAATTTAGACAAAACCAAAGTCATTCGAAAGAGCAATTAATTGACAGTCTAAATAAGAGTTTTCAAAAATCCGTTGAAAAACAAGAAAAATATGGCCAATTCAAGAAATCATACAATATCAAAATAGTCAAATTTCAGATTTTAAAAATTCGCTTTTTGATATTAGATGTTTTTTGAATTGTCCATATTTTCCATGTTTTTCAACGGATTTTCCAAAACTCTTGTTTTTTAGATAGACCAAAATTTGGTCTTTCGAGTGGTCTTAATTTTGTCTAAATCGCTTTAAAATCAAAAGTTTTGTGTCCATTTGAATCCAATAATCTTGGATTTTTAAGCGTTTTTGCTTAATTTTAACCAATTTTATATTTGTAACGTTTTGGCAATTTAGACAAAACCAAAGTCATTCGAAAGAGCAATTAATGGACAGTCTAAATAATAAGAGTTTTCAAAAATCCGTTGAAAAACAAGAAAAATATGGCCAATTCAAGAAATCATACAATATCAAAATAGTCAAATTTCAGATTTTAAAAATTCGCTTTTTGATATTAGATGTTTTTTGAATTGTCCATATTTTCCATGTTTTTCAACGGATTTACCAAAACTCTTTTTTTTAGATAGACCAATATTTGCTCTTTCGAGTGGTCTTAATTTTGTCTAAATCGCTTAAAAATCAAAAGTTTTGTGTCCATTTGAATCCAATAATCTCGGATTTTTAAGCGTTTTTGCTTAATTTTAACCAATTTTATATTTGTCACGTTTTGGCAATTTAGACAAAACCAAAGTCATTCGAAAGAGCAATTAATGGACAGTCTAAATAATAAGAGTTTTCAAAAATCCGTTGAAAAACAAGAAAAATATGGCCAATTCAAGAAATCATACAATATCAAAATAGTCAAATTTCAGATTTTAAAAATTCGTTTTTGATATTAGATGTTTTTGAATTGGCCATATTTTCCAGGTTTTTCAACGGATTTTCCAAAACTCTTGTTTTTTAGATAGACCAAATTTTGGTCTTTCGAGTGGTCTTAATTTTTTCTAAATCGCTTTAAAATCAAAAGTTTTGTGTCCATTTGAATCCAATAATCTTGGATTTTTAAGTGTTTTTGTTTAATTTTAACCAATTTTATATTTGTCACAATTTTGCAATTTAGACAAAACCAAAGTCATTCGAAAGAGCATTTAATGGACAGTCTAAATAATAAGAGTTTTCAAAAATCCGTTGGAAAACAAGAAAAATATGGCCAATTCAAGAAATCATACAATATCAAAATAGTCAAATTTCAGATTTTAAAAATTCGCTTTTTGATATTAGATGTTTTTTGAATTGGCTATATTTTCCATGTTTTTCGACGGATTTTCCAAAACTCTGGTTTTTTAGATAGAACAAAATTTGCTCTTTCGAGTGGTCTTAATTTTGTCTAACTCGCTTTAAAATCAAAAGTTTTGTGTCCATTTGAATCCAATAATCTTGGATTTTTAAGCGTTTTTGCTTTATTTTAACCAATTTTATATTCGTCACAATTTGCAATTTAGACAAAACCAAAGTCATTCGAAAGAGCAATTAATTGAGTCTAAATAATAAGAGTTTTCAAAAATCCGTTGAAAAACAAGAAAAATAAGGCCAATTCAAGAAATCATACAATATCAAAATAGTCAAATTTCAGATTTTAAAAATTCGCTTTTTGATATTAGATGTTTTTTGAATTGTCCATATTTTCCATGTTTTTCAACGGATTTTCCAAAACTCTTGTTTTTTAGATAGACCAAAATTTGGTCTTTCGAGTGGTCTTAATTTTGTCTAAATCGCTTTAAAATCAAAAGTTTTGTGTCCAATTGAATCCAATAATCTTGGATTTTTAAGCGTTTTTGCTTAATTTTAACCAATTTTATATTTGTCACGTTTTGGCAATTTAGACAAAACCAAAGTCATTCGAAAGAGCAATTAATGGAAAGTCTAAATAATAAGAGTTTTCAATAATCCGTTGAAAAACAAGAAAAATATGGCCAATTCAAGAAATCATACAATATCAAAATAGTCAAATTTCAGATTTTAAAAATTCGCTTTTTGATATTAGATGTTTTTTGAATTGGCCATATTTTCCAGGTTTTTCAACGGATTTTCCAAAACTCTTGTTTTTTAGATAGACCAAAATTTTGTCTTTCGAGTGGTCTTAATTTTTTCTAAATCGCTTTAAAATCAAAAGTTTTGTGTCCATTTGAATCCAATAATCTTGGATTTTTAAGCGTTTTTGCTTAATTTTAACCAATTTTATATTTGTCACGTTTTGGCAATTTAGACAAAACCAAAGTCATTCGAAAGAGCAATTAATGGACAGTCTAAATAATAAGAGTTTTCAAAAATCCGTTGAAAAACAAGAAAAATATGGCCAATTCAAGAAATCATACAATATTAAAATAGTCAAATTTCAGATTTTAAAAATTCGCTTTTTGATATTAGATGTTTTTTGAATTGGCTATATTTTCCATGTTTTTCGACGGATTTTCCAAAACTCTGGTTTTTTAGATAGAACAAAATTTGCTCTTTCGAGTGGTCTTAATTTTGTCTAACTCGCTTTAAAATCAAAAGTTTTGTGTCCATTTGAATCCAATAATCTTGGATTTTTAAGCGTTTTTGCTTAATTTTAACCAATTTTATATTCGTCACAATTTTGCAATTTAGACAAAACCAAAGTCATTCGAAAGAGCAATTAATTGAGTCTAAATAATAAGAGTTTTCAAAAATCCGTTGAAAAACAAGAAAAATAAGGCCAATTCAAGAAATCATACAATATCAAAATAGTCAAATTTCAGATTTTAAAAATTCGCTTTTTGATATTAGATGTTTTTTGAATTGTCCATATTTTCCATGTTTTTCAACGGATTTTCCAAAACTCTTGTTTTTTAGATAGACCAAAATTTGGTCTTTCGAGTGGTCTTAATTTTGTCTAAATCGCTTTAAAATCAAAAGTTTTGTGTCCATTTGAATCCAATAATCTTGGATTTTTAAGCGTTTTTGCTTAATTTTAACCAATTTTATATTTGTAACGTTTTGGCAATTTAGACAAAACCAAAGTCATTCGAAAGAGCAATTAATGGACAGTCTAAATAATAAGAGTTTTCAAAAATCCGTTGAAAAACAAGAAAAATATGGCCAATTCAAGAAATCATACAATACCAAAATAGTCAAATTTCAGATTTTAAAAATTCGCTTTTTGATATTAGATGTTTTTTGAATTGTCCATATTTTCCATGTTTTTCAACGGATTTACCAAAACTCTTTTTTTTAGATAGACCAATATTTGCTCTTTCGAGTGGTCTTAATTTTGTCTAAATCGCTTAAAAATCAAAAGTTTTGTGTCCATTTGAATCCAATAATCTCGGATTTTTAAGCGTTTTTGCTTAATTTTAACCAATTTTATATTTGTCACGTTTTGGCAATTTAGACAAAACCAAAGTCATTCGAAAGAGCAATTAATGGACAGTCTAAATAATAAGAGTTTTCAAAAATCCGTTGAAAAACAAGAAAAATATGGCCAATTCAAGAAATCATACAATATCAAAATAGTCAAATTTCAGATTTTAAAAATTCGTTTTTGATATTAGATGTTTTTGAATTGGCCATATTTTCCAGGTTTTTCAACGGATTTTCCAAAACTCTTGTTTTTTAGATAGACCAAATTTTGGTCTTTCGAGTGGTCTTAATTTTTTCTAAATCGCTTTAAAATCAAAAGTTTTGTGTCCATTTGAATCCAATAATCTTGGATTTTTAAGTGTTTTTGTTTAATTTTAACCAATTTTATATTTGTCACAATTTTGCAATTTAGACAAAACCAAAGTCATTCGAAAGAGCATTTAATGGACAGTCTAAATAATAAGAGTTTTCAAAAATCCGTTGGAAAACAAGAAAAATATGGCCAATTCAAGAAATCATACAATATCAAAATAGTCAAATTTCAGATTTTAAAAATTCGCTTTTTGATATTAGATGTTTTTTGAATTGGCTATATTTTCCATGTTTTTCGACGGATTTTCCAAAACTCTGGTTTTTTAGATAGAACAAAATTTGCTCTTTCGAGTGGTCTTAATTTTGTCTAACTCGCTTTAAAATCAAAAGTTTTGTGTCCATTTGAATCCAATAATCTTGGATTTTTAAGCGTTTTTGCTTTATTTTAACCAATTTTATATTCGTCACAATTTTGCAATTTAGACAAAACCAAAGTCATTCGAAAGAGCAATTAATTGAGTCTAAATAATAAGAGTTTTCAAAAATCCGTTGAAAAACAAGAAAAATAAGGCCAATTCAAGAAATCATACAATATCAAAATAGTCAAATTTCAGATTTTAAAAATTCGCTTTTTGATATTAGATGTTTTTTGAATTGTCCATATTTTCCATGTTTTTCAACGGATTTTCCAAAACTCTTGTTTTTTAGATAGACCAAAATTTGGTCTTTCGAGTGGTCTTAATTTTGTCTAAATCGCTTTAAAATCAAAAGTTTTGTGTCCAATTGAATCCAATAATCTTGGATTTTTAAGCGTTTTTGCTTAATTTTAACCAATTTTATATTTGTCACGTTTTGGCAATTTAGACAAAAAGAAAGTCATTCGAAAGAGCAATTAATGGAAAGTCTAAATAATAAGAGTTTTCAATAATCCGTTGAAAAACAAGAAAAATATGGCCAATTCAAGAAATCATACAATATTAAAATAGTCAAATTTCAGATTTTAAAAATTCGCTTTTTGATATTAGATGTTTTTTGAATTGGCCATATTTTCCAGGTTTTTCAACGGATTTTCCAAAACTCTTGTTTTTTAGATAGACCAAAATTTGGTCTTTCGAGTGGTCTTAATTTTTTCTAAATCGCTTTAAAATCAAAAGTTTTGTGTCCATTTGAATCCAATAATCTTGGATTTTTAAGTGTTTTTGTTTAACTTTAACCAATTTTATATTTGTCACAATTTTGCAATTTAGACAAAACCAAAGTCATTCGAAAGAGCATTTAATGGACAGTCTAAATAATAAGAGTTTTCAAAAATCCGTTGGAAAACAAGTAAAATATGGCCAATTCAAGAAATCATACAATATCAAAATAGTCAAATTTCAGATTTTAAAAATTCGCTTTTTGATATTAGATGTTTTTTGAATTGGCTATATTTTCCATGTTTTTCGACGGATTTTCCAAAACTCTGGTTTTTTAGATAGAACAAAATTTGCTCTTTCGAGTGGTCTTAATTTTGTCTAACTCGCTTTAAAATCAAAGGTTTTGTGTCCATTTGAATCCAATAATCTTGGATTTTTAAGCGTTTTTGCTTAATTTTAACCAATTTTATATTCGTCACAATTTTGCAATTTAGACAAAACCAAAGTCATTCGAAAGAGCAATTAATTGAGTCTAAATAATAAGAGTTTTCAAAAATCCGTTGAAAAACAAGAAAAATAAGGCCAATTCAAGAAATCATACAATATCAAAATAGTCAAATTTCAGATTTTAAAAATTCGCTTTTTGATATTAGATGTTTTTTGAATTGTCCATATTTTCCATGTTTTTCAACGGATTTTCCAAAACTCTTGTTTTTTAGATAGACCAAAATTTGGTCTTTCGAGTGGTCTTAATTTTGTCTAAATCGCTTTAAAATCAAAAGTTTTGTGTCCAATTGAATCCAATAATCTTGGATTTTTAAGCGTTTTTGCTTAATTTTAACCAATTTTATATTTGTAACGTTTTGGCAATTTAGACAAAACCAAAGTCATTCGAAAGAGCAATTAATGGACAGTCTAAATAATAAGAGTTTTCAAAAATCCGTTGAAAAACAAGAAAAATATGGCCAATTCAAGAAATCATACAATATCAAAATAGTCAAATTTCAGATTTTAAAAATTCGCTTTTTGATATTAGATGTTTTTGAATTGGCCATATTTTCCAGGTTTTTCAACGGATTTTCCAAAACTCTTGTTTTTTAGATAGACCAAATTTTGGTCTTTCGAGTGGTCTTAATTTTTTGTAAATCGCTTTAAAATCAAAAGTTTTGTGTCCATTTGAATCCAATAATCTTGGATTTTTAAGTGTTTTTGTTTAATTTTAACCAATTTTATAATTGTCACAATTTTGCAATTTAGACAAAACCAAAGTCATTCGAAAGAGCATTTAATGGACAGTCTAAATAATAAGAGTTTTCAAAAATCCGTTGGAAAACAAGAAAAATATGGCCAATTCAAGAAATCATACAATATCAAAATAGTCAAATTTCAGATTTTAAAAATTCGCTTTTTGATATTAGATGTTTTTTGAATTGGCTATATTTTCCATGTTTTTCGACGGATTTTCCAAAACTCTGGTTTTTTAGATAGAACAAAATTTGCTCTTTCGAGTGGTCTTAATTTTGTCTAACTCGCTTTAAAATCAAAAGTTTTGTGTCCATTTGAATCCAATAATCTTGGATTTTTAAGCGTTTTTGCTTTATTTTAACCAATTTTATATTCGTCACAATTTTGCAATTTAGACAAAACCAAAGTCATTCGAAAGAGCAATTAATTGAGTCTAAATAATAAGAGTTTTCAAAAATCCGTTGAAAAACAAGAAAAATAAGGCCAATTCAAGAAATCATACAATATCAAAATAGTCAAATTTCAGATTTTAAAAATTCGCTTTTTGATATTAGATGTTTTTTGAATTGTCCATATTTTCCATGTTTTTCAACGGATTTTCCAAAACTCTTGTTTTTTAGATAGACCAAAATTTGGTCTTTCGAGTGGTCTTAATTTTGTCTAAATCGCTTTAAAATCAAAAGTTTTGTGTCCAATTGAATCCAATAATCTTGGATTTTTAAGCGTTTTTGCTTAATTTTAACCAATTTTATATTTGTCACGTTTTGGCAATTTAGACAAAACCAAAGTCATTCGAAAGAGCAATTAATGGAAAGTCTAAATAATAAGAGTTTTCAATAATCCGTTGAAAAACAAGAAAAATATGGCCAATTCAAGAAATCATACAATATCAAAATAGTCAAATTTCAGATTTTAAAAATTCGCTTTTTGATATTAGATGTTTTTTGAATTGGCCATATTTTCCAGGTTTTTCAACGGATTTTCCAAAACTCTTGTTTTTTAGATAGAACAAAATTTGGTCTTTCGAGTGGTCTTAATTTTTTCTAAATCGCTTTAAAATCAAAAGTTTTGTGTCCATTTGAATCCAATAATCTTGGATTTTTAAGTGTTTTTGTTTAATTTTAACCAATTTTATATTTGTCACAATTTTGCAATTTAGACAAAACCAAAGTCATTCGAAAGAGCATTTAATGGACAGTCTAAATAATAAGAGTTTTCAAAAATCCGTTGGAAAACAAGAAAAATATGGCCAATTCAAGAAATCATACAATATCAAAATAGTCAAATTTCAGATTTTAAAAATTCGCTTTTTGATATTAGATGTTTTTTGAATTGGCTATATTTTCCATGTTTTTCGACGGATTTTCCAAAACTCTGGTTTTTTAGATAGAACAAAATTTGCTCTTTCGAGTGGTCTTAATTTTGTCTAACTCGCTTTAAAATCAAAAGTTTTGTGTCCATTTGAATCCAATAATCTTGGATTTTTAAGCGTTTTTGCTTTATTTTAACCAATTTTATATTCGTCACAATTTTGCAATTTAGACAAAACCAAAGTCATTCGAAAGAGCAATTAATTGAGTCTAAATAATAAGAGTTTTCAAAAATCCGTTGAAAAACAAGAAAAATAAGGCCAATTCAAGAAATCATACAATATCAAAATAGTCAAATTTCAGATTTTAAAAATTCGCTTTTTGATATTAGATGTTTTTTGAATTGTCCATATTTTCCATGTTTTTCAACGGATTTTCCAAAACTCTTGTTTTTTAGATAGACCAAAATTTGGTCTTTCGAGTGGTCTTAATTTTGTCTAAATCGCTTTAAAATCAAAAGTTTTGTGTCCAATTGAATCCAATAATCTTGGATTTTTAAGCGTTTTTGCTTAATTTTAACCAATTTTATATTTGTCACGTTTTGGCAATTTAGACAAAAAGAAAGTCATTCGAAAGAGCAATTAATGGAAAGTCTAAATAATAAGAGTTTTCAATAATCCGTTGAAAAACAAGAAAAATATGGCCAATTCAAGAAATCATACAATATTAAAATAGTCAAATTTCAGATTTTAAAAATTCGCTTTTTGATATTAGATGTTTTTTGAATTGGCCATATTTTCCAGGTTTTTCAACGGATTTTCCAAAACTCTTGTTTTTTAGATAGACCAAAATTTGGTCTTTCGAGTGGTCTTAATTTTTTCTAAATCGCTTTAAAATCAAAAGTTTTGTGTCCATTTGAATCCAATAATCTTGGATTTTTAAGTGTTTTTGTTTAACTTTAACCAATTTTATATTTGTCACAATTTTGCAATTTAGACAAAACCAAAGTCATTCGAAAGAGCATTTAATGGACAGTCTAAATAATAAGAGTTTTCAAAAATCCGTTGGAAAACAAGTAAAATATGGCCAATTCAAGAAATCATACAATATCAAAATAGTCAAATTTCAGATTTTAAAAATTCGCTTTTTGATATTAGATGTTTTTTGAATTGGCTATATTTTCCATGTTTTTCGACGGATTTTCCAAAACTCTGGTTTTTTAGATAGAACAAAATTTGCTCTTTCGAGTGGTCTTAATTTTGTCTAACTCGCTTTAAAATCAAAGGTTTTGTGTCCATTTGAATCCAATAATCTTGGATTTTTAAGCGTTTTTGCTTAATTTTAACCAATTTTATATTCGTCACAATTTTGCAATTTAGACAAAACCAAAGTCATTCGAAAGAGCAATTAATTGAGTCTAAATAATAAGAGTTTTCAAAAATCCGTTGAAAAACAAGAAAAATAAGGCCAATTCAAGAAATCATACAATATCAAAATAGTCAAATTTCAGATTTTAAAAATTCGCTTTTTGATATTAGATGTTTTTTGAATTGTCCATATTTTCCATGTTTTTCAACGGATTTTCCAAAACTCTTGTTTTTTAGATAGACCAAAATTTGGTCTTTCGAGTGGTCTTAATTTTGTCTAAATCGCTTTAAAATCAAAAGTTTTGTGTCCAATTGAATCCAATAATCTTGGATTTTTAAGCGTTTTTGCTTAATTTTAACCAATTTTATATTTGTAACGTTTTGGCAATTTAGACAAAACCAAAGTCATTCGAAAGAGCAATTAATGGACAGTCTAAATAATAAGAGTTTTCAAAAATCCGTTGAAAAACAAGAAAAATATGGCCAATTCAAGAAATCATACAATATCAAAATAGTCAAATTTCAGATTTTAAAAATTCGCTTTTTGATATTAGATGTTTTTGAATTGGCCATATTTTCCAGGTTTTTCAACGGATTTTCCAAAACTCTTGTTTTTTAGATAGACCAAATTTTGGTCTTTCGAGTGGTCTTAATTTTTTGTAAATCGCTTTAAAATCAAAAGTTTTGTGTCCATTTGAATCCAATAATCTTGGATTTTTAAGTGTTTTTGTTTAATTTTAACCAATTTTATAATTGTCACAATTTTGCAATTTAGACAAAACCAAAGTCATTCGAAAGAGCATTTAATGGACAGTCTAAATAATAAGAGTTTTCAAAAATCCGTTGGAAAACAAGAAAAATATGGCCAATTCAAGAAATCATACAATATCAAAATAGTCAAATTTCAGATTTTAAAAATTCGCTTTTTGATATTAGATGTTTTTTGAATTGGCTATATTTTCCATGTTTTTCGACGGATTTTCCAAAACTCTGGTTTTTTAGATAGAACAAAATTTGCTCTTTCGAGTGGTCTTAATTTTGTCTAACTCGCTTTAAAATCAAAAGTTTTGTGTCCATTTGAATCCAATAATCTTGGATTTTTAAGCGTTTTTGCTTTATTTTAACCAATTTTATATTCGTCACAATTTTGCAATTTAGACAAAACCAAAGTCATTCGAAAGAGCAATTAATTGAGTCTAAATAATAAGAGTTTTCAAAAATCCGTTGAAAAACAAGAAAAATAAGGCCAATTCAAGAAATCATACAATATCAAAATAGTCAAATTTCAGATTTTAAAAATTCGCTTTTTGATATTAGATGTTTTTTGAATTGTCCATATTTTCCATGTTTTTCAACGGATTTTCCAAAACTCTTGTTTTTTAGATAGACCAAAATTTGGTCTTTCGAGTGGTCTTAATTTTGTCTAAATCGCTTTAAAATCAAAAGTTTTGTGTCCAATTGAATCCAATAATCTTGGATTTTTAAGCGTTTTTGCTTAATTTTAACCAATTTTATATTTGTCACGTTTTGGCAATTTAGACAAAACCAAAGTCATTCGAAAGAGCAATTAATGGAAAGTCTAAATAATAAGAGTTTTCAATAATCCGTTGAAAAACAAGAAAAATATGGCCAATTCAAGAAATCATACAATATCAAAATAGTCAAATTTCAGATTTTAAAAATTCGCTTTTTGATATTAGATGTTTTTTGAATTGGCCATATTTTCCAGGTTTTTCAACGGATTTTCCAAAACTCTTGTTTTTTAGATAGAACAAAATTTGGTCTTTCGAGTGGTCTTAATTTTTTCTAAATCGCTTTAAAATCAAAAGTTTTGTGTCCATTTGAATCCAATAATCTTGGATTTTTAAGTGTTTTTGTTTAATTTTAACCAATTTTATATTTGTCACAATTTTGCAATTTAGACAAAACCAAAGTCATTCGAAAGAGCATTTAATGGACAGTCTAAATAATAAGAGTTTTCAAAAATCCGTTGGAAAACAAGAAAAATATGGCCAATTCAAGAAATCATACAATATCAAAATAGTCAAATTTCAGATTTTAAAAATTCGCTTTTTGATATTAGATGTTTTTTGAATTGGCTATATTTTCCATGTTTTTCGACGGATTTTCCAAAACTCTGGTTTTTTAGATAGAACAAAATTTGCTCTTTCGAGTGGTCTTAATTTTGTCTAACTCGCTTTAAAATCAAAAGTTTTGTGTCCATTTGAATCCAATAATCTTGGATTTTTAAAGGTTTTTGCTTAATTTTAACCAATTTTATATTCGTCACAATTTTGCAATTTAGACAAAACCAAAGTCATTCGAAAGAGCAATTAATTGAGTCTAAATAATAAGAGTTTTCAAAAATCCGTTGAAAAACAAGAAAAATAAGGCCAATTCAAGAAATCATACAATATCAAAATAGTCAAATTTCAGATTTTAAAAATTCGCTTTTTGATATTAGATGTTTTTTGAATTGTCCATATTTTCCATGTTTTTCAACGGATTTTCCAAAACTCTTGTTTTTTAGATAGACCAAAATTTGGTCTTTCGAGTGGTCTTAATTTTGTCTAAATCGCTTTAAAATCAAAAGTTTTGTGTCCAATTGAATCCAATAATCTTGGATTTTTAAGCGTTTTTGCTTAATTTTAACCAATTTTATATTTGTCACGTTTTGGCAATTTAGACAAAACCAAAGTCATTCGAAAGAGCAATTAATGGAAAGTCTAAATAATAAGAGTTTTCAATAATCCGTTGAAAAACAAGAAAAATATGGCCAATTCAAGAAATCATACAATATCAAAATAGTCAAATTTCAGATTTTAAAAATTCGCTTTTTGATATTAGATGTTTTTTGAATTGGCCATATTTTCCAGGTTTTTCAACGGATTTTCCAAAACTCTTGTTTTTTAGATAGACCAAAATTTGGTCTTTCGAGTGGTCTTAATTTTTTCTAAATCGCTTTAAAATCAAAAGTTTTGTGTCCATTTGAATCCAATAATCTTGGATTTTTAAGTGTTTTTGTTTAATTTTAACCAATTTTATATTTGTCACAATTTTGCAATTTAGACAAAACCAAAGTCATTCGAAAGAGCATTTAATGGACAGTCTAAATAATAAGAGTTTTCAAAAATCCGTTGGAAAACAAGTAAAATATGGCCAATTCAAGAAATCATACAATATCAAAATAGTCAAATTTCAGATTTTAAAAATTCGCTTTTTGATATTAGATGTTTTTTGAATTGGCTATATTTTCCATGTTTTTCGACGGATTTTCCAAAACTCTGGTTTTTTAGATAGAACAAAATTTGCTCTTTCGAGTGGTCTTAATTTTGTCTAACTCGCTTTAAAATCAAAAGTTTTGTGTCCATTTGAATCCAATAATCTTGGATTTTTAAGCGTTTTTGCTTAATTTTAACCAATTTTATATTCGTCACAATTTTGCAATTTAGACAAAACCAAAGTCATTCGAAAGAGCAATTAATTGAGTCTAAATAATAAGAGTTTTCAAAAATCCGTTGAAAAACAAGAAAAATAAGGCCAATTCAAGAAATCATACAATATCAAAATAGTCAAATTTCAGATTTTAAAAATTCGCTTTTTGATATTAGATGTTTTTTGAATTGTCCATATTTTCCATGTTTTTCAACGGATTTTCCAAAACTCTTGTTTTTTAGATAGACCAAAATTTGGTCTTTCGAGTGGTCTTAATTTTGTCTAAATCGCTTTAAAATCAAAAGTTTTGTGTCCAATTGAATCCAATAATCTTGGATTTTTAAGCGTTTTTGCTTAATTTTAACCAATTTTATATTTGTAACGTTTTGGCAATTTAGACAAAACCAAAGTCATTCGAAAGAGCAATTAATGGACAGTCTAAATAATAAGAGTTTTCGAAAATCCGTTGAAAAACAAGAAAAATATGGCCAATTCAAGAAATCATACAATATCAAAATAGTCAAATTTCAGATTTTAAAAATTCGCTTTTTGATATTAGATGTTTTTTGAATTGGCTATATTTTCCATGTTTTTCAACGGATTTCCCAAAACTCTTGTTTTTTAGATAGACCAATATTTGCTCTTTCGATACGTGTTGATTTTGTCTAAATCGCTTAAAAATCAAATGTTTTGTGTCCATTTGAATCCAATAATGTTTGATTTTTAGGCGTTTTAGCTTCATTTCAACCCATTTTATATTTGTCAGGTTTTGGCAATTTAGACAAAACCAAAATCATTCGAAAGAGCAATTAATGGACAGTCTAAATAATAAGTTTTCAAAAATCCGTTGAAAAACAAGAAAAATATGGCCAATACAAGAAATCATACAATATCAAAATAGTCAAATTTCAGATTTTAAAAATTCGCTTTTTGATATTAGATGTTTTTTGAATTGTCCATATTTTCCATGTTTTTCAACGGATTTACCAAAACTCTTGTTTTTTAGATAGACCAAAATTTGGTCTTTCGAGTGGTCTTAATTTTGTCTAAATCGCTTTAAAATCAAAAGTTTTGTGTCCATTTGAATCCAATAATCTTGGATTTTTAAGCGTTTTTGCTTAATTTTATCCAATTTTATATTTGTCACGTTTTGGCAATTTAGACAAAACCAAAGTCATTCGAAAGAGCAATTAATGGACAGTCTAAATAATAAGAGTTTTCAAAAATCCGTTGAAAAACAAGAAAAATATGGCCAATTCAAGAAATCATACAATATCAAAATAGTCAAATTTCAGATTTTAAAAATTCGCTATTTGATATTAGATGTTTTTTGAATTGGCCATATTTTCCATGTTTTTCAACGGATTTTCCAAAACTCTTGTTTTTTAGATAGACCAAAATTTGCTCTTTCGAGTGGTCTTAATTTTGTCTAACTCGCTTTAAAATCAAAAGTTTTGTGTCCATTTGAATCCAATAATCTTGGATTTTTAAGCGTTTTTGCTTAATTTTAACCAATTTTATATTCGTCACAATTTTGCAATTTAGACAAAACCAAAGTCATTCGAAAGAGCAATTAATTGAGTCTAAATAATAAGAGTTTTCAAAAATCCGTTGAAAAACAAGAAAAATAAGGCCAATTCAAGAAATCATACAATATCAAAATAGTCAAATTTCAGATTTTAAAAATTCGCTTTTTGATATTAGATGTTTTTTGAATTGTCCATATTTTCCATGTTTTTCAACGGATTTTCCAAAACTCTTGTTTTTTAGATAGACCAAAATTTGGTCTTTCGAGTGGTCTTAATTTTGTCTAAATCGCTTTAAAATCAAAAGTTTTGTGTCCAATTGAATCCAATAATCTTGGATTTTTAAGCGTTTTTGCTTAATTTTAACCAATTTTATATTTGTAACGTTTTGGCAATTTAGACAAAACCAAAGTCATTCGAAAGAGCAATTAATGGACAGTCTAAATAATAAGAGTTTTCGAAAATCCGTTGAAAAACAAGAAAAATATGGCCAATTCAAGAAATCATACAATATCAAAATAGTCAAATTTCAGATTTTAAAAATTCGCTTTTTGATATTAGATGTTTTTTGAATTGGCTATATTTTCCATGTTTTTCAACGGATTTCCCAAAACTCTTGTTTTTTAGATAGACCAATATTTGCTCTTTCGATACGTGTTGATTTTGTCTAAATCGCTTAAAAATCAAATGTTTTGTGTCCATTTGAATCCAATAATGTTTGATTTTTAGGCGTTTTAGCTTCATTTCAACCCATTTTATATTTGTCAGGTTTTGGCAATTTAGACAAAACCAAAATCATTCGAAAGAGCAATTAATGGACAGTCTAAATAATAAGTTTTCAAAAATCCGTTGAAAAACAAGAAAAATATGGCCAATACAAGAAATCATACAATATCAAAATAGTCAAATTTCAGATTTTAAAAATTCGCTTTTTGATATTAGATGTTTTTTGAATTGTCCATATTTTCCATGTTTTTCAACGGATTTACCAAAACTCTTGTTTTTTAGATAGACCAAAATTTGGTCTTTCGAGTGGTCTTAATTTTGTCTAAATCGCTTTAAAATCAAAAGTTTTGTGTCCATTTGAATCCAATAATCTTGGATTTTTAAGCGTTTTTGCTTAATTTTATCCAATTTTATATTTGTCACGTTTTGGCAATTTAGACAAAACCAAAGTCATTCGAAAGAGCAATTAATGGACAGTCTAAATAATAAGAGTTTTCAAAAATCCGTTGAAAAACAAGAAAAATATGGCCAATTCAAGAAATCATACAATATCAAAATAGTCAAATTTCAGATTTTAAAAATTCGCTATTTGATATTAGATGTTTTTTGAATTGGCCATATTTTCCATGTTTTTCAACGGATTTTCCAAAACTCTTGTTTTTTAGATAGACCAAAATTTGCTCTTTCGAGTGGTCTTAATTTTGTCTAACTCGCTTTAAAATCAGAAGTTTTGTGTCCATTTGAATCCAATAATCTTGGATTTTTAAGTGTTTTTGCTTAATTTTAACCAATTTTATATTCGTCACAATTTTGCAATTTAGACAAAACCAAATTCATTCGAAAGAGCAATTAATTTACAGTCTAAATAATAAGAGTTTTCAAAAATCCGTTGAAAAACAAGAAAAATATGGCCAATTCAAGAAATCATACAATATCAAAATAGTCAAATTTCAGATTTTAAATATTCGCTTTTTGATATTAGATGTTTTTTGAATTGTCCATATTTTCCATGTTTTTCAACGGATTTTCCAAAACTCTTGTTTTTTAGATAGACCAATATTTGCTCTTTCGATACGTGTTGATTTTGTCTAAATCGCTTAAAAATCAAATGTTTTGTGTCCATTTGAATCCAATAATGTTTGATTTTTAGGCGTTTTAGCTTCATTTCAACCCATTTTATATTTGTCAAGTTTTGGCAATTTAGACAAAACCAAAATCATTCGAAAGAGCAATTAATGGACAGTCTAAATAATAAGAGTTTTCAAAAATCCGTTGAAAAACAAGAAAAATATGGCCAATTCAAGAAATCATACAATATCAAAATAGTCAAATTTCAGATTTTAAAAATTCGCTTTTTGATATTAGATGTTTTTTGAATTGTCCATATTTTCCATGTTTTTCAACGAATTTACCAAAACTCTTGTTTTTTAGATAGACCAATATTTGCTCTTTAGAGTGGTCTTAATTTTGTCTAAATCGCTTAAAAATCAAAAGTTTTGTGTCCATTTGAATCCAATAATCTTGGATTTTTAAGCGTTTTTGCTTAATTTTATCCAATTTTATATTTGTCACGTTTTGGCAATTTAGACAAAACCAAAGTCATTCGAAAGAGCAATTAATGGACAGTCTAAATAATAAGAGTTTTAAAAAATCCGTTGAAAAACAAGAAAAATATGGCCAATTCAAGAAATCATACAATATCAAAATAGTCAAATTTGAGATTTTAAAAATTCGCTTTTTGATATTAGATGTTTTTTGAATTGGCTATATTTCCATGTTTTTCAACGGATTTTCCAAAACTCTTGTTTTTTAGATAGACCAATATTTGGTCTTTCGATACGTGTTGATTTTGTCTAAATCGCTTAAAAATCAAATGTTTTGTGTCCATTTGAATCCAATAATGTTTGATTTTTAGGCGTTTTAGCTTCATTTCAACCCATTTTATATTTGTCAAGTTTTGGCAATTTAGACAAAACCAAAGTCATTCGAAAGAGCAATTAATGGACAGTCTAAATAATAAGAGTTTTCAAAAATCCGTTGAAAAACAAGAAAAATATGGCCAATTCAAGAAATCATACAATATCAAAATAGTCAAATTTCAGATTTTAAAAATTCGCTTTTTGATATTAGATGTTTTTTGAATTGGCCATATTTTTCATGTTTTTCAACGGATTTTCCAAAACTCTTGTTTTTTAGATAGACCAATATTTGCTCTTTCGAGTGGTCTTAATTTTGTCTAAATCGCTTTAAAATCAAAAGTTTTGTGTCCATTTGAATCCAATAATCTTAGATTTTTAAGTGTTTTTGCTTAATTTTAACCAATTTTATATTTGTCACAATTTTGCAATTTAGACAAAACCAAAGTCATTCGAAAGAGCAATTAATGGACAGTCTAAATAATAAGAGTTTTCAAAAATCCGTTGAAAAACAAGAAAAATATGGCCAATTCAAGAAATCATACAATATCAAAATAGTCAAATTTCAGATTTTAAAAATTCGCTTTTTGATATTAGATGTTTTTTGAATTGGCCATATTTTTCATGTTTTTCAACGGATTTTCCAAAACTCTTGTTTTTTAGATAGACCAATATTTGCTCTTTCGAGTGGTCTTAATTTTGTCTAAATCGCTTTAAAATCAAAAGTTTAGTGTCCATTTGAATCCAATAATCTTGGATTTTTAAGTGTTTTTGCTTAATTTTAACCAATTTTATATTTGTCACAATTTTGCAATTTAGACAAAACCAAAGTCATTCGAAAGAGCAATTAATGGACAGTCTAAATAATAAGAGTTTTCAAAAATCCGTTGAAAAACAAGAAAAATATGGCCAATTCAAGAAATCATACAATATCAAAATAGTCAAATTTCAGATTTTAAAAATTCGCTTTTTGATATTAGATGTTTTTTGAATTGGCCATATTTTTCATGTTTTTCAACGGATTTTCCAAAACTCTTGTTTTTTAGATAGACCAATATTTGCTCTTTCGAGTGGTCTTAATTTTGTCTAAATCGCTTTAAAATCAAAAGTTTTGTGTCCATTTGAATCCAATAATCTTGGATTTTTAAGCGTTTTTGCTTAATTTTATCCAATTTTATATTTGTCACGTTTTGGCAATTTAGACAAAACCAAAGTCATTCGAAAGAGCAATTAATGGACAGTCTAAATAATAAGAGTTTTCAAAAATCCGTTGAAAAACAAGAAAAATATGGCCAATTCAAGATATCATACAATATCAAAATAGTCAAATTTCAGATTTTAAAAATTCGCTTTTTGATATTAGATGTTTTTTGAATTGTCCATATTTTCCATGTTTTTCAACGGATTTTCCAAAACTCTTGTTTTTTAGATAGACCAAAATTTGGTCTTTCGAGTGGTCTTAATTTTGTCTAAATCGCTTAAAAATCAAAAGTTTTGTGTCCATTTGAATCCAATAATCTTGGATTTTTAAGCGTTTTTGCTTAATTTTATCCAATTTTATATTTGTCACGTTTTGGCAATTTAGACAAAACCAAAGTCATTCGAAAGAGCAACTAATGGACAGTCTAAATAATAAGAGTTTTCAAAAATCCGTTGAAAAACAAGAAAAATATGGCCAATTCAAGAAATCATACAATATCAAAATAGTCAAATTTCAGATTTTAAAAATTCGCTTTTTGATATTAGATGTTTTTTGAATTGGCCATATTTTTCATGTTTTTCAACGGATTTTCCAAAACTCTTGTTTTTTAGATAGACCAATATTTGCTCTTTCGAGTGGTCTTAACTTTGTCTAAATCGCTTTAAAATCAAAAGTTTTGTGTCCATTTGAATCCAATAATCTTAGATTTTTAAGTGTTTTTGCTTAATTTTAACCAATTTTATATTTGTCACAATTTTGCAATTTAGACAAAACCAAAGTCATTCGAAAGAGCAATTAATGGACAGTCTAAATAATAAGAGTTTTCAAAAAGCCGTTGAAAAACAAGAAAAATATGGCCAATTCAAGAAATCATACAATATCAAAATAGTCAAATTTCAGATTTTAAAAATTCGCTTTTTGATATTAGATGTTTTTTGAATTGGCCATATTTTCCATGTTTTTCAACGGATTTTCCAAAACTCTTGTTTTTTAGATAGACCAATATTTGCTCTTTCGAGTGGTCTTAATTTTGTCTAAATCGCTATAAAATCAAAAGTTTTGTGTCCATTTGAATCCAATAATCTTGGATTTTTAAGCGTTTTTGCTTAATTTTATCCAATTTTATATTTGTCACGTTTTGGCAATTTAGACAAAACCAAAGTCATTCGAAAGAGCAATTAATGGACAGTCTAAATAATAAGAGTTTTCAAAAATCCGTTGAAAAAAAAGAAAAATATGGCCAATTCAAGAAATCATACAATATCAAAATAGTTAAATTTCAGATTTTAAAAATTCGCTTTTTGATATTAGATGTTTTTTGAATTGGCCATATTTTTCATGTTTTTCAACGGATTTTCCAAAACTCTTGTTTTTTAGATAGACCAATATTTGCTCTTTCGAGTGGTCTTAATTTTGTCTAAATCGCTTTAAAATCAAAAGTTTTGTGTCCATTTGAATCCAATAATCTTAGATTTTTAAGTGTTTTTGCTTAATTTTAACCAATTTTATATTTGTCACAATTTTGCAATTTAGACAAAACCAAAGTCATTCGAAAGAGCAATTAATGGACAGTCTAAATAATAAGAGTTTTCAAAAATCCGTTGAAAAACAAGAAAAATATGGCCAATTCAAGAAATCATACAATATCAAAATAGTCAAATTTCAGATTTTAAAAATTCGCTTTTTGATATTAGATGTTTTTTGAATTGGCCATATTTTCCATGTTTTTCAACGGATTTTCCAAAACTCTTGTTTTTTAGATAGACCAATATTTGGTCTTTCGAGTGGTCTTAATTTTGTCTAAATCGCTATAAAATCAAAAGTTTTGTGTCCATTTGAATCCAATAATCTTGGATTTTTAAGCGTTTTTGCTTAATTTTATCCAATTTTATATTTGTCACGTTTTGGCAATTTAGACAAAACCAAAGTCATTCGAAAGAGCAATTAATGGACAGTCTAAATAATAAGAGTTTTCAAAAATCCGTTGAAAAAAAAGAAAAATATGGCCAATTCAAGAAATCATACAATATCAAAATAGTCAAATTTCAGATTTTAAAAATTCGCTTTTTGATATTAGATGTTTTTTGAATTGGCCATATTTTCCATGTTTTTCAACGGATTTTCCAAAACTCTTGTTTTTTAGATAGACCAATATTTGCTCTTTCGAGTGGTCTTAATTTTGTCTAAATCGCTATAAAATCAAAAGTTTTGTGTCCATTTGAATCCAATAATCTTGGATTTTTAAGCGTTTTTGCTTAATTTTATCCAATTTTATATTTGTCACGTTTTGGCAATTTAGACAAAACCAAAGTCATTCGAAAGAGCAATTAATGGACAGTCTAAATAATAAGAGTTTTCAAAAATCCGTTGAAAAAAAAGAAAAATATGGCCAATTCAAGAAATCATACAATATCAAAATAGTTAAATTTCAGATTTTAAAAATTCGCTTTTTGATATTAGATGTTTTTTGAATTGGCCATATTTTTCATGTTTTTCAACGGATTTTCCAAAACTCTTGTTTTTTAGATAGACCAATATTTGCTCTTTCGAGTGGTCTTAATTTTGTCTAAATCGCTTTAAAATCAAAAGTTTTGTGTCCATTTGAATCCAATAATCTTAGATTTTTAAGTGTTTTTGCTTAATTTTAACCAATTTTATATTTGTCACAATTTTGCAATTTAGACAAAACCAAAGTCATTCGAAAGAGCAATTAATGGACAGTCTAAATAATAAGAGTTTTCAAAAATCCGTTGAAAAACAAGAAAAATATGGCCAATTCAAGAAATCATACAATATCAAAATAGTCAAATTTCAGATTTTAAAAATTCGCTTTTTGATATTAGATGTTTTTTGAATTGGCCATATTTTCCATGTTTTTCAACGGATTTTCCAAAACTCTTGTTTTTTAGATAGACCAATATTTGGTCTTTCGAGTGGTCTTAATTTTGTCTAAATCGCTATAAAATCAAAAGTTTTGTGTCCATTTGAATCCAATAATCTTGGATTTTTAAGCGTTTTTGCTTAATTTTATCCAATTTTATATTTGTCACGTTTTGGCAATTTAGACAAAACCAAAGTCATTCGAAAGAGCAATTAATGGACAGTCTAAATAATAAGAGTTTTCAAAAATCCGTTGAAAAAAAAGAAAAATATGGCCAATTCAAGAAATCATACAATATCAAAATAGTCAAATTTCAGATTTTAAAAATTCGCTTTTTGATATTAGATGTTTTTTGAATTGGCCATATTTTTCATGTTTTTCAACGGATTTTCCAAAACTCTTGTTTTTTAGATAGACCAATATTTGCTCTTTCGAGTGGTCTTAATTTTGTCTAAATCGCTTTAAAATCAAAAGTTTTGTGTCCATTTGAATCCAATAATCTTAGATTTTTAAGTGTTTTTGCTTAATTTTAACCAATTTTATATTTGTCACAATTTTGCAATTTAGACAAAACCAAAGTCATTCGAAAGAGCAATTAATGGACAGTCTAAATAATAAGAGTTTTCAAAAATCCGTTGAAAAACAAGAAAAATATGGCCAATTCAAGAAATCATACAATATCAAAATAGTCAAATTTCAGATTTTAAAAATTCGCTTTTTGATATTAGATGTTTTTTGAATTGGCCATATTTTCCATGTTTTTCAACGGATTTTCCAAAACTCTTGTTTTTTAGATAGACCAATATTTGCTCTTTCGAGTGGTCTTAATTTTGTCTAAATCGCTTTAAAATCAAAAGTTTTGTGTCCATTTGAATCCAATAATCTTGGATTTTTAAGCGTTTTTGCTTAATTTTATCCAATTTTATATTTGTCACGTTTTGGCAATTTAGACAAAACCAAAGTCATTCGAAAGAGCAATTAATGGACAGTCTAAATAATAAGAGTTTTCAAAAATCCGTTGAAAAACAAGAAAAATATGGCCAATTCAAGAAATCATACAATATCAAAATAGTCAAATTTCAGATTTTAAAAATTCGCTTTTTGATATTAGATGTTTTTTGAATTGGCCATATTTTTCATGTTTTTCAACGGATTTTCCAAAACTCTTGTTTTTTAGATAGACCAATATTTGCTCTTTCGAGTGGTCTTAACTTTGTCTAAATCGCTTTAAAATCAAAAGTTTTGTGTCCATTTGAATCCAATAATCTTAGATTTTTAAGTGTTTTTGCTTAATTTTAACCAATTTTATATTTGTCACAATTTTGCAATTTAGACAAAACCAAAGTCATTCGAAAGAGCAATTAATGGACAGTCTAAATAATAAGAGTTTTCAAAAATCCGTTGAAAAACAAGAAAAATATGGCCAATTCAAGAAATCATACAATATCAAAATAGTCAAATTTCAGATTTTAAAAATTCGCTTTTTGATATTAGATGTTTTTTGAATTGGCCATATTTTCCATGTTTTTCAACGGATTTTCCAAAACTCTTGTTTTTTAGATAGACCAATATTTGCTCTTTCGAGTGGTCTTAATTTTGTCTAAATCGCTATAAAATCAAAAGTTTTGTGTCCATTTGAATCCAATAATCTTGGATTTTTAAGCGTTTTTGCTTAATTTTAACCAATTTTATATTTGTCACGTTTTGGCAATTTAGACAAAACCAAAGTCATTCGAAAGAGCAATTAATGGACAGTCTAAATAATAAGAGTTTTCAAAAATCCGTTGAAAAACAAGAAAAATATGGCCAATTCAAGAAATCATACAATATCAAAATAGTCAAATTTCAGATTTTAAAAATTCGCTTTTTGATATTAGATGTTTTTTGAATTGGCCATATTTTCTATGTTTTTCAACGGATTTTCCAAAACTCTTGTTTTTTAGATAGACCAATATTTGCTCTTTCGAGTGGTCTTAATTTTGTCTAAATCGCTTTAAAATCAAAAGTTTTGTGTCCATTTGAATCCAATAATCTTGGATTTTTAAGCGTTTTTGCTTAATTTTATCCAATTTTATATTTGTCACGTTTTGGCAATTTAGACAAAACCAAAGTCATTCGAAAGAGCAATTAATGGACAGTCTAAATAATAAGAGTTTTCAAAAATCCGTTGAAAAACAAGAAAAATATGGCCAATTCAAGAAATCATACAATATCAAAATAGTCAAATTTCAGATTTTAAAAATTCGCTTTTTGATATTAGATGTTTTTTGAATTGTCCATATTTTCCATGTTTTTCAACGGATTTTCCAAAACTCTTGTTTTTTAGATAGACCAAAATTTGGTCTTTCGAGTGGTCTTAATTTTGTCTAAATCGCTTAAAAATCAAAAGTTTTGTGTCCATTTGAATCCAATAATCTTGGATTTTTAAGCGTTTTTGCTTAATTTTATCCAATTTTATATTTGTCACGTTTTGGCAATTTAGACAAAACCAAAGTCATTCGAAAGAGCAATTAATGGACAGTCTAAATAATAAGAGTTTTCAAAAATCCGTTGAAAAAAAAGAAAAATATGGCCAATTCAAGAAATCATACAATATCAAAATAGTCAAATTTCAGATTTTAAAAATTCGCTTTTTGATATTAGATGTTTTTTGAATTGGCCATATTTTTCATGTTTTTCAACGGATTTTCCAAAACTCTTGTTTTTTAGATAGACCAATATTTGCTCTTTCGAGTGGTCTTAATTTTGTCTAAATCGCTTTAAAATCAAAAGTTTTGTGTCCATTTGAATCCAATAATCTTAGATTTTTAAGTGTTTTTGCTTAATTTTAACCAATTTTATATTTGTCACAATTTTGCAATTTAGACAAAACCAAAGTCATTCGAAAGAGCAATTAATGGACAGTCTAAATAATAAGAGTTTTCAAAAATCCGTTGAAAAACAAGAAAAATATGGCCAATTCAAGAAATCATACAATATCAAAATAGTCAAATTTCAGATTTTAAAAATTCGCTTTTTTGATATTAGATGTTTTTTGAATTGGCCATATTTTTCATGTTTTTCAACGGATTTTCCAAAACTCTTGTTTTTTAGATAGACCAATATTTGCTCTTTCGAGTGGTCTTAATTTTGTCTAAATCGCTATAAAATCAAAAGTTTTGTGTCCATTTGAATCCAATAATCTTGGATTTTTAAGCGTTTTTGCTTAATTTTATCCAATTTTATATTTGTCACGTTTTGGCAATTTAGACAAAATTAAAGTCATTCGAAAGAGCAATTAATGGACAGTCTAAATAATAAGAGTTTTCAAAAATCCGTTGAAAAACAAGAAAAATATGGCCAATTCAAGAAATCATACAATATCAAAATAGTCAAATTTCAGATTTTAAAAATTCGCTTTTTGATATTAGATGTTTTTTGAATTGGCCATATTTTCCATGTTTTTCAACGGATTTTCCAAAACTCTTGTTTTTTAGATAGACCAAAATTTGGTCTTTCGAGTGGTCTTAATTTTGTCTAAATCGCTTAAAAATCAAAAGTTTTGTGTCCATTTGAATCCAATAATCTTGGATTTTTAAGCGTTTTTGCTTAATTTTATCCAATTTTATATTTGTCACGTTTTGGCAATTTAGACAAAACCAAAGTCATTCGAAAGAGCAATTAATGGACAGTCTAAATAATAAGAGTTTTCAAAAATCCGTTGAAAAACAAGAAAAATATGGCCAATTCAAGAAATCATACAATATCAAAATAGTCAAATTTCAGATTTTAAAAATTCGCTTTTTGATATTAGATGTTTTTTGAATTGGCCATATTTTTCATGTTTTTCAACGGATTTTCCAAAACTCTTGTTTTTTAGATAGACCAATATTTGCTCTTTCGAGTGGTCTTAACTTTGTCTAAATCGCTTTAAAATCAAAAGTTTTGTGTCCATTTGAATCCAATAATCTTAGATTTTTAAGTGTTTTTGCTTAATTTTAACCAATTTTATATTTGTCACAATTTTGCAATTTAGACAAAACCAAAGTCATTCGAAAGAGCAATTAATGGACAGTCTAAATAATAAGAGTTTTCAAAAATCCGTTGAAAAACAAGAAAAATATGGCCAATTCAAGAAATCATACAATATCAAAATAGTCAAATTTCAGATTTTAAAAATTCGCTTTTTGATATTAGATGTTTTTTGAATTGGCCATATTTTCCATGTTTTTCAACGGATTTTCCAAAACTCTTGTTTTTTAGATAGACCAATATTTGCTCTTTCGAGTGGTCTTAATTTTGTCTAAATCGCTATAAAATCAAAAGTTTTGTGTCCATTTGAATCCAATAATCTTGGATTTTTAAGCGTTTTTGCTTAATTTTATCCAATTTTATATTTGTCACGTTTTTGGCAATTTAGACAAAACCAAAGTCATTCGAAAGAGCAATTAATGGACAGTCTAAATAATAAGAGTTTTCAAAAATCCGTTGAAAAAAAAGAAAAATATGGCCAATTCAAGAAATCATACAATATCAAAATAGTCAAATTTCAGATTTTAAAAATTCGCTTTTTGATATTAGATGTTTTTTGAATTGGCCATATTTTTCATGTTTTTCAACGGATTTTCCAAAACTCTTGTTTTTTAGATAGACCAATATTTGCTCTTTCGAGTGGTCTTAATTTTGTCTAAATCGCTTTAAAATCAAAAGTTTTGTGTCCATTTGAATCCAATAATCTTAGATTTTTAAGTGTTTTTGCTTAATTTTAACCAATTTTATATTTGTCACAATTTTGCAATTTAGACAAAACCAAATTCATTCGAAAGAGCAATTAATGGACAGTCTAAATAATAAGAGTTTTCAAAAATCCGTTGAAAAACAAGAAAAATATGGCCAATTCAAGAAATCATACAATATCAAAATAGTCAAATTTCAGATTTTAAAAATTCGCTTTTTGATATTAGATGTTTTTTGAATTGGCCATATTTTCCATGTTTTTCAACGGATTTTCCAAAACTCTTGTTTTTTAGATAGACCAATATTTGCTCTTTCGAGTGGTCTTAATTTTGTCTAAATCGCTTTAAAATCAAAAGTTTTGTGTCCATTTGAATCCAATAATCTTGGATTTTTAAGTGTTTTTGCTTAATTTTAACCAATTTTATATTTGTCACAATTTTGCAATTTAGACAAAACCAAAGTCATTCGAAAGAGCAATTAATGGACAGTCTAAATAATAAGAGTTTTCAAAAATCCGTTGAAAAACAAGAAAAATATGGCCAATTCAAGAAATCATACAATATCAAAATAGTCAAATTTCAGATTTTAAAAATTCGCTTTTTGATATTAGATGTTTTTTGAATTGGCCATATTTTCCATGTTTTTCAACGGATTTTCCAAAACTCTTGTTTTTTAGATAGACCAATATTTGCTCTTTCGAGTGGTCTTAATTTTGTCTAAATCGCTTTAAAATCAAAAGTTTTGTGTCCATTTGAATCCAATAATCTTGGATTTTTAAGTGTTTTTGCTTAATTTTAACCAATTTTATATTTGTCACAATTTTGCAATTTAGACAAAACCAAAGTCATTCGAAAGAGCAATTAATGGACAGTCTAAATAATAAGAGTTTTCAAAAATCCGTTGAAAAACAAGAAAAATATGGCCAATTCAAGAAATCATACAATATCAAAATAGTCAAATTTCAGATTTTAAAAATTCGCTTTTTGATATTAGATGTTTTTTGAATTGGCCATATTTTCCATGTTTTTCAACGGATTTTCCAAAACTCTTGTTTTTTAGATAGACCAATATTTGCTCTTTCGAGTGGTCTTAATTTTGTCTAAATCGCTATAAAATCAAAAGTTTTGTGTCCATTTGAATCCAATAATCTTGGATTTTTAAGCGTTTTTGCTTAATTTTATCCAATTTTATATTTGTCACGTTTTTGGCAATTTAGACAAAACCAAAGTCATTCGAAAGAGCAATTAATGGACAGTCTAAATAATAAGAGTTTTCAAAAATCCGTTGAAAAAAAAGAAAAATATGGCCAATTCAAGAAATCATACAATATCAAAATAGTCAAATTTCAGATTTTAAAAATTCGCTTTTTGATATTAGATGTTTTTTGAATTGGCCATATTTTTCATGTTTTTCAACGGATTTTCCAAAACTCTTGTTTTTTAGATAGACCAATATTTGCTCTTTCGAGTGGTCTTAATTTTGTCTAAATCGCTTTAAAATCAAAAGTTTTGTGTCCATTTGAATCCAATAATCTTAGATTTTTAAGTGTTTTTGCTTAATTTTAACCAATTTTATATTTGTCACAATTTTGCAATTTAGACAAAACCAAATTCATTCGAAAGAGCAATTAATGGACAGTCTAAATAATAAGAGTTTTCAAAAATCCGTTGAAAAACAAGAAAAATATGGCCAATTCAAGAAATCATACAATATCAAAATAGTCAAATTTCAGATTTTAAAAATTCGCTTTTTGATATTAGATGTTTTTTGAATTGGCCATATTTTCCATGTTTTTCAACGGATTTTCCAAAACTCTTGTTTTTTAGATAGACCAATATTTGCTCTTTCGAGTGGTCTTAATTTTGTCTAAATCGCTTTAAAATCAAAAGTTTTGTGTCCATTTGAATCCAATAATCTTGGATTTTTAAGTGTTTTTGCTTAATTTTAACCAATTTTATATTTGTCACAATTTTGCAATTTAGACAAAACCAAAGTCATTCGAAAGAGCAATTAATGGACAGTCTAAATAATAAGAGTTTTCAAAAATCCGTTGAAAAACAAGAAAAATATGGCCAATTCAAGAAATCATACAATATCAAAATAGTCAAATTTCAGATTTTAAAAATTCGCTTTTTGATATTAGATGTTTTTTGAATTGGCCATATTTTCCATGTTTTTCAACGGATTTTCCAAAACTCTTGTTTTTTAGATAGACCAATATTTGCTCTTTCGAGTGGTCTTAATTTTGTCTAAATCGCTTTAAAATCAAAAGTTTTGTGTCCATTTGAATCCAATAATCTTGGATTTTTAAGTGTTTTTGCTTAATTTTAACCAATTTTATATTTGTCACAATTTTGCAATTTAGACAAAACCAAAGTCATTCGAAAGAGCAATTAATGGACAGTCTAAATAATAAGAGTTTTCAAAAATCCGTTGAAAAACAAGAAAAATATGGCCAATTCAAGAAATCATACAATATCAAAATAGTCAAATTTCAGATTTTAAAAATTCGCTTTTTGATATTAGATGTTTTTTGAATTGGCCATATTTTCCATGTTTTTCAACGGATTTTCCAAAACTCTTGTTTTTTAGATAGACCAATATTTGCTCTTTCGAGTGGTCTTAATTTTGTCTAAATCGCTTTAAAATCAAAAGTTTTGTGTCCATTTGAATCCAATAATCTTGGATTTTTAAGTGTTTTTGCTTAATTTTAACCAATTTTATATTTGTCACAATTTTACAATTTAGACAAAGCCAAAGTCATTCGAAAGAGCAATTAATGGACAGTCTAAATAATAAGAGTTTTCAAAAATCCGTTGAAAAACAAGAAAAATATGGCCAATTCAAGAAATCATACAATATCAAAATAGTCAAATTTCAGATTTTAAAAATTCGCTTTTTTGATATTAGATGTTTTTTGAATTGGCCATATTTTCCATGTTTTTCAACGGATTTTCCAAAACTCTTGTTTTTTAGATAGACCAATATTTGCTCTTTCGAGTGGTCTTAATTTTGTCTAAATCGCTATAAAATCAAAAGTTTTGTGTCCATTTGAATCCAATAATCTTGGATTTTTAAGCGTTTTTGCTTAATTTTATCCAATTTTATATTTGTCACGTTTTTGGCAATTTAGACAAAACCAAAGTCATTCGAAAGAGCAATTAATGGACAGTCTAAATAATAAGAGTTTTCAAAAATCCGTTGAAAAAAAAGAAAAATATGGCCAATTCAAGAAATCATACAATATCAAAATAGTCAAATTTCAGATTTTAAAAATTCGCTTTTTGATATTAGATGTTTTTTGAATTGGCCATATTTTTCATGTTTTTCAACGGATTTTCCAAAACTCTTGTTTTTTAGATAGACCAATATTTGCTCTTTCGAGTGGTCTTAATTTTGTCTAAATCGCTTTAAAATCAAAAGTTTTGTGTCCATTTGAATCCAATAATCTTAGATTTTTAAGTGTTTTTGCTTAATTTTAACCAATTTTATATTTGTCACAATTTTGCAATTTAGACAAAACCAAATTCATTCGAAAGAGCAATTAATGGACAGTCTAAATAATAAGAGTTTTCAAAAATCCGTTGAAAAACAAGAAAAATATGGCCAATTCAAGAAATCATACAATATCAAAATAGTCAAATTTCAGATTTTAAAAATTCGCTTTTTGATATTAGATGTTTTTTGAATTGGCCATATTTTCCATGTTTTTCAACGGATTTTCCAAAACTCTTGTTTTTTAGATAGACCAATATTTGCTCTTTCGAGTGGTCTTAATTTTGTCTAAATCGCTTTAAAATCAAAAGTTTTGTGTCCATTTGAATCCAATAATCTTGGATTTTTAAGTGTTTTTGCTTAATTTTAACCAATTTTATATTTGTCACAATTTTGCAATTTAGACAAAACCAAAGTCATTCGAAAGAGCAATTAATGGACAGTCTAAATAATAAGAGTTTTCAAAAATCCGTTGAAAAACAAGAAAAATATGGCCAATTCAAGAAATCATACAATATCAAAATAGTCAAATTTCAGATTTTAAAAATTCGCTTTTTGATATTAGATGTTTTTTGAATTGGCCATATTTTCCATGTTTTTCAACGGATTTTCCAAAACTCTTGTTTTTTAGATAGACCAATATTTGCTCTTTCGAGTGGTCTTAATTTTGTCTAAATCGCTTTAAAATCAAAAGTTTTGTGTCCATTTGAATCCAATAATCTTGGATTTTTAAGTGTTTTTGCTTAATTTTAACCAATTTTATATTTGTCACAATTTTGCAATTTAGACAAAACCAAAGTCATTCGAAAGAGCAATTAATGGACAGTCTAAATAATAAGAGTTTTCAAAAATCCGTTGAAAAACAAGAAAAATATGGCCAATTCAAGAAATCATACAATATCAAAATAGTCAAATTTCAGATTTTAAAAATTCGCTTTTTGATATTAGATGTTTTTTGAATTGGCCATATTTTCCATGTTTTTCAACGGATTTTCCAAAACTCTTGTTTTTTAGATAGACCAATATTTGCTCTTTCGAGTGGTCTTAATTTTGTCTAAATCGCTTTAAAATCAAAAGTTTTGTGTCCATTTGAATCCAATAATCTTGGATTTTTAAGTGTTTTTGCTTAATTTTAACCAATTTTATATTTGTCACAATTTTACAATTTAGACAAAGCCAAAGTCATTCGAAAGAGCAATTAATGGACAGTCTAAATAATAAGAGTTTTCAAAAATCCGTTGAAAAACAAGAAAAATATGGCCAATTCAAGAAATCATACAATATCAAAATAGTCAAATTTCAGATTTTAAAAATTCGCTTTTTTGATATTAGATGTTTTTTGAATTGGCCATATTTTTCATGTTTTTCAACGGATTTTCCAAAACTCTTGTTTTTTAGATAGACCAATATTTGCTCTTTCGAGTGGTCTTAATTTTGTCTAAATCGCTTTAAAATCAAAAGTTTTGTGTCCATTTGAATCCAATAATCTTAGATTTTTAAGTGTTTTTGCTTAATTTTAACCAATTTTATATTTGTCACAATTTTGGAATTTAGACAAAACCAAAGTCATTCGAAAGAGCAATTAATGGACAGTCTAAATAATAAGAGTTTTCAAAAATCCGTTGAAAAACAAGAAAAATATGGCCAATTCAAGAAATCATACAATATCAAAATAGTCAAATTTCAGATTTTAAAAATTCGCTTTTTGATATTAGATGTTTTTTGAATTGGCCATATTTTCCATGTTTTTCAACGGATTTTCCAAAACTCTTGTTTTTTAGATAGACCAATATTTGCTCTTTCGAGTGGTCTTAATTTTGTCTAAATCGCTTTAAAATCAAAAGTTTTGTGTCCATTTGAATCCAATAATCTTAGATTTTTAAGTGTTTTTGCTTAATTTTAACCAATTTTATATTTGTCACAATTTTGCAATTTAGACAAAACCAAATTCATTCGAAAGAGCAATTAATGGACAGTCTAAATAATAAGAGTTTTCAAAAATCCGTTGAAAAACAAGAAAAATATGGCCAATTCAAGAAATCATACAATATCAAAATAGTCAAATTTCAGATTTTAAAAATTCGCTTTTTGATATTAGATGTTTTTTGAATTGGCCATATTTTCCATGTTTTTCAACGGATTTTCCAAAACTCTTGTTTTTTAGATAGACCAATATTTGCTCTTTCGAGTGGTCTTAATTTTGTCTAAATCGCTTTAAAATCAAAAGTTTTGTGTCCATTTGAATCCAATAATCTTGGATTTTTAAGTGTTTTTGCTTAATTTTAACCAATTTTATATTTGTCACAATTTTGCAATTTAGACAAAACCAAAGTCATTCGAAAGAGCAATTAATGGACAGTCTAAATAATAAGAGTTTTCAAAAATCCGTTGAAAAACAAGAAAAATATGGCCAATTCAAGAAATCATACAATATCAAAATAGTCAAATTTCAGATTTTAAAAATTCGCTTTTTGATATTAGATGTTTTTTGAATTGGCCATATTTTCCATGTTTTTCAACGGATTTTCCAAAACTCTTGTTTTTTAGATAGACCAATATTTGCTCTTTCGAGTGGTCTTAATTTTGTCTAAATCGCTTTAAAATCAAAAGTTTTGTGTCCATTTGAATCCAATAATCTTGGATTTTTAAGTGTTTTTGCTTAATTTTAACCAATTTTATATTTGTCACAATTTTGCAATTTAGACAAAACCAAAGTCATTCGAAAGAGCAATTAATGGACAGTCTAAATAATAAGAGTTTTCAAAAATCCGTTGAAAAACAAGAAAAATATGGCCAATTCAAGAAATCATACAATATCAAAATAGTCAAATTTCAGATTTTAAAAATTCGCTTTTTGATATTAGATGTTTTTTGAATTGGCCATATTTTCCATGTTTTTCAACGGATTTTCCAAAACTCTTGTTTTTTAGATAGACCAATATTTGCTCTTTCGAGTGGTCTTAATTTTGTCTAAATCGCTTTAAAATCAAAAGTTTTGTGTCCATTTGAATCCAATAATCTTGGATTTTTAAGTGTTTTTGCTTAATTTTAACCAATTTTATATTTGTCACAATTTTACAATTTAGACAAAGCCAAAGTCATTCGAAAGAGCAATTAATGGACAGTCTAAATAATAAGAGTTTTCAAAAATCCGTTGAAAAACAAGAAAAATATGGCCAATTCAAGAAATCATACAATATCAAAATAGTCAAATTTCAGATTTTAAAAATTCGCTTTTTTGATATTAGATGTTTTTTGAATTGGCCATATTTTTCATGTTTTTCAACGGATTTTCCAAAACTCTTGTTTTTTAGATAGACCAATATTTGCTCTTTCGAGTGGTCTTAATTTTGTCTAAATCGCTTTAAAATCAAAAGTTTTGTGTCCATTTGAATCCAATAATCTTAGATTTTTAAGTGTTTTTGCTTAATTTTAACCAATTTTATATTTGTCACAATTTTGGAATTTAGACAAAACCAAAGTCATTCGAAAGAGCAATTAATGGACAGTCTAAATAATAAGAGTTTTCAAAAATCCGTTGAAAAACAAGAAAAATATGGCCAATTCAAGAAATCATACAATATCAAAATAGTCAAATTTCAGATTTTAAAAATTCGCTTTTTGATATTAGATGTTTTTTGAATTGGCCATATTTTCCATGTTTTTCAACGGATTTTCCAAAACTCTTGTTTTTTAGATAGACCAATATTTGCTCTTTCGAGTGGTCTTAATTTTGTCTAAATCGCTTTAAAATCAAAAGTTTTGTGTCCATTTGAATCCAATAATCTTGGATTTTTAAGTGTTTTTGCTTAATTTTAACCAATTTTATATTTGTCACAATTTTGCAATTTAGACAAAGCCAAAGTCATTCGAAAGAGCAATTAATGGACAGTCTAAATAATAAGAGTTTTCAAAAATCCGTTGAAAAACAAGAAAAATATGGCCAATTCAAGAAATCATACAATATCAAAATAGTCAAATTTCAGATTTTAAAAATTCGCTTTTTGATATTAGATGTTTTTTGAATTGGCCATATTTTCCATGTTTTTCAACGGATTTTCCAAAACTCTTGTTTTTTAGATAGACCAATATTTGCTCTTTCGAGTGGTCTTAATTTTGTCTAAATCGCTTTAAAATCAAAAGTTTTGTGTCCATTTGAATCCAATAATCTTGGATTTTTAAGTGTTTTTGCTTAATTTTAACCAATTTTATATTTGTCACAATTTTGCAATTTAGACAAAGCCAAAGTCATTCGAAAGAGCAATTAATGGACAGTCTAAATAATAAGAGTTTTCAAAAATCCGTTGAAAAACAAGAAAAATATGGCCAATTCAAGAAATCATACAATATCAAAATAGTCAAATTTCAGATTTTAAAAATTCGCTTTTTGATATTAGATGTTTTTTGAATTGGCCATATTTTCCATGTTTTTCAACGGATTTTCCAAAACTCTTGTTTTTTAGATAGACCAAAATTTGGTCTTTCGAGTGGTCTTTATTTTGTCTAAATCGCTTTAAAATCAAAAGTTTTGTGTCCATTTGAATCCAATAATCTTGGATTTTTAAGCGTTTTTGCTTAATTTTAACCAATTTTATATTTGTCACGTTTTGGCAATTTAGACAAAACCAAAGTCATTCGAAAGAGCAATTAATGGACAGTCTAAATAATAAGAGTTTTCAAAAATCCGTTGAAAAACAAGAAAAATATGGCCAATTCAAGAAATCATACAATATCAAAATAGTCAAATTTCAGATTTTAAAAATTCGCTTTTTGATATTAGATGTTTTTTGAATTGGCCATATTTTCCATGTTTTTCAACGGATTTTCCAAAACTCTTGTTTTTTAGATAGACCAATATTTGCTCTTTCGAGTGGTCTTAATTTTGTCTAAATCGCTTTAAAATCAAAAGTTTTGTGTCCATTTGAATCCAATAATCTTGGATTTTTAAGTGTTTTTGCTTAATTTTAACCAATTTTATATTTGTCACAATTTTGCAATTTAGACAAAGCCAAAGTCATTCGAAAGAGCAATTAATGGACAGTCTAAATAATAAGAGTTTTCAAAAATCCGTTGAAAAACAAGAAAAATATGGCCAATTCAAGAAATCATACAATATCAAAATAGTCAAATTTCAGATTTTAAAAATTCGCTTTTTGATATTAGATGTTTTTTGAATTGGCCATATTTTCCATGTTTTTCAACGGATTTTCCAAAACTCTTGTTTTTTAGATAGACCAAAATTTGGTCTTTCGAGTGGTCTTTATTTTGTCTAAATCGCTTTAAAATCAAAAGTTTTGTGTCCATTTGAATCCAATAATCTTGGATTTTTAAGCGTTTTTGCTTAATTTTAACCAATTTTATATTTGTCACGTTTTGGCAATTTAGACAAAACCAAAGTCATTCGAAAGAGCAATTAATGGACAGTCTAAATAATAAGAGTTTTCAAAAATCCGTTGAAAAACAAGAAAAATATGGCCAATTCAAGAAATCATACAATATCAAAATAGTCAAATTTCAGATTTTAAAAATTCGCTTTTTGATATTAGATGTTTTTTGAATTGGCCATATTTTCCATGTTTTTCAACGGATTTTCCAAAACTCTTGTTTTTTAGATAGACCAATATTTGCTCTTTCGAGTGGTCTTAATTTTGTCTAAATCGCTTTAAAATCAAAAGTTTTGTGTCCATTTGAATCCAATAATCTTGGATTTTTAAGTGTTTTTGCTTAATTTTAACCAATTTTATATTTGTCACAATTTTGCAATTTAGACAAAGCCAAAGTCATTCGAAAGAGCAATTAATGGACAGTCTAAATAATAAGAGTTTTCAAAAATCCGTTGAAAAACAAGAAAAATATGGCCAATTCAAGAAATCATACAATATCAAAATAGTCAAATTTCAGATTTTAAAAATTCGCTTTTTGATATTAGATGTTTTTTGAATTGGCCATATTTTCCATGTTTTTCAACGGATTTTCCAAAACTCTTGTTTTTTAGATAGACCAAAATTTGGTCTTTCGAGTGGTCTTTATTTTGTCTAAATCGCTTTAAAATCAAAAGTTTTGTGTCCATTTGAATCCAATAATCTTGGATTTTTAAGCGTTTTTGCTTAATTTTAACCAATTTTATATTTGTCACGTTTTGGCAATTTAGACAAAACCAAAGTCATTCGAAAGAGCAATTAATGGACAGTCTAAATAATAAGAGTTTTCAAAAATCCGTTGAAAAACAAGAAAAATATGGCCATTCAAGAAATCATACAATATCAAAATAGTCAAATTTCAGATTTTAAAAATTCGCTTTTTGATATTAGATGTTTTTTGAATTGTCCATATTTTCCATGTTTTTCAACGGATTTTCCAAAACTCTTGTTTTTTAGATAGACCAATATTTGCTCTTTCGAGTGGTCTTAATTTTGTCTAAATCGCTTAAAAATCAAAAGTTTTGTGTCCATTTGAATCCAATAATCTTGGATTTTTAAGCGTTTTTGCCAAAGGATGTCATTCGGATCTGATAAGATTTTTAAAAATAATTAAATATTAAAAAAAAATTTTAAATTCTTGATTTAAAGAGAGCCTAAAGCTGGCTTTTCTCTGGGCAAAAACCGAGTGGTTTTTTGTTTTTCAAAAAAAGCAAAAAAAAAAATCTTTTTTTTTGCGAATTCCGCAAATTTGCGTCTTGATGCCTATTTCTATTTTTGCGATATTTTAGCCACGTTTTTTTTTCTTTCTAGAATCTCGGTCCAATCAGAGACCGCTTAGGGTTTAAGTCATATAAAAGGAGGCGCTTGTCAAATTCATCAGACGACGTCCATCGTCCATGCTTTTATTTTTAAGTTTTTAACCCTTGGCATTGAAATTTGTGTTGAACTATTTAAAGATTAGATAACAGCAGTCTTATTATCCAAGTATGGCAATAAGTTCAGATTTCAGAAGAATTAATAGAGGAGATAAGGAAGTATAATTATTTATGGGATAAAGGGAATAACCAGTACAAGGATATTAAGATGAAGAGCAGAAATGATTTTATTGATTTTTTTTTTCGATTTGCGGGGAATCCGCGCGTTTAGCGCCCCACCCAGTAGAAACCCAAAACGAACATTTGCAAAAAAAATTCCTTATTTTTGCACCGCGAAAAGCCCGCTTAAGAGGAAAATCGAACGCACAAATTTGCTGATAAAACAGTAAGACAGTATAATAAAAAGTCCCTTACTCTTATTAAATGATTATTATAAAATCAGGATTTTTACCAATCTAGCTTATTTAAATCTTGTCCCACCAGCCAATCATAATATTGCCTTGGGAAAATCTTATTACGTGACTTGTTAGATGGCGCCACTGTCTTCAACTGTGCTTCGAGAAAACACTTTAAATTAAAATTGTTTTTTTTTTTTTGGAAAATGTGGTGTAATCTTTCGGGGTTTGCAGCTTATATACATGATATTGTAATAAAAAGACGAGATTTAATTGGCTCGTGTTCCCCTTGTTTTCAAGCAGGGCTCAAAATTGTGGTGAACACGTAAATTCGAAATTTTAAAATACCTTTTTTTTCGCAATTTAACTATTTTGGAAACTCTTTTTTGTACTAAAAAACATATTTTATGGTCTAAGAAATCTAAAAATGAAGTTAACGCGAATTACACACGATTTCCTTCAGTCTCATTTTGACGAAGAGACCTCTTACTTTTGAAGAATATCAGTTACCATTCCATACAGATAATCTCCGAAAGAAGATGCAGATGTTGGATTCGAAATATTTTCAATAATTCCGATATTGACGGATAGAATAAATATTATACAAAAACGTTGTTTTGCTTCGCACTTCAAAAAAGTGCATTTATAGGTAAGAATTTCAAACCCGTGAAGGGACAGAAATTATAAATTCACAGTGAGAGAAATATGAAAGTCACAGTCTAAGAAATCATAAAGCTATAATTATTATACAAAAACGTTGTTTTGCTTCGCACTTCAAAAATGTGCATTTAAAGGTTAGAATTTCAAACCCGTGAAGGGACAGAAATTATAAATTCACAGTGAAAGAAATATGAAAGTCACAGTCTAAGAAATCATAAAGCTATAATTATAATAATTAATATGAATAAAAAATTTACAAAAAAATGACGTATAAATTCGGCCTATCGAAACTTTTACTTATGTAGATTTAATGATTAGAAACTTTATAAAGAGGCGAATGTTTCCTTTTACTAACTGAAAACTGCAACCATCCATCCTAACAACTAAACATTTTAAAAACGCGGGCAGGAACTATTTGGTATTATGCTATTCTACCTTTCCACGCATAGTTGGCTTTTAGTTACCCTTACCAAGAGTGAATTCTACAAAAGAATGATTTCTGCATAATTAAAAGTTTCGATAGGACGAATTTATACGTCATTTTTTTGTAAATTTTTTATTCATATTAATTATTATAATTATAGCTTTATGATTTCTTAGACTGTAACTTTCATATTTCTTTCACTGTGAATTTATAATTTCTGTCCCTTCACGGGTTTGAAATTCTAACCTTTAAATGCACATTTTTGAAGTGCGAAGCAAAACAACGTTTTTGTATAATAATTATAGCTTTATGATTTCTTAGACTGTGACTTTCATATTTCTCTCACTGTGAATTTATAATTTCTGTCCCTTCACGGGTTTGAAATTCTTACCTATAAATGCACTTTTTTGAAGTGCGAAGCAAAACAACGTTTTTGTATAATTTGTGTTTGCTTTTGGAAAAATTAAACACTTGTAAATCAATTTACCCATTTTTTTAATTTAGTGGTAGGAATTAAAATTGCAAATTTACAAGTTTAAATTGAAATGATTTAATATATATGATTATTTTATATTGTACAAACTTTATAATCGGTTATTGTTGTTCTAAATTATGGGGCCCTATAACTGTGGTTTAAGATTAAATATCCTATGGTGCACGCGACATCTTTTTTAATCTCGATCGCAGCACGTTATTCGATCTTTTTAAAAGTAAATTGATTAAGTTCTTGTTTTTGCCATATTCAAAAATATTCCCTCGAGCTCCCGCAGAACGAACACGTCAATACTCTCAGCATAAAACTATAGTTCTTAAATTTCATTTCACACAGTTTAATTCAGAAGTGCTTTCGATTTAGATGAATATTAACATCGCTTAAGCCGTTGTTTTCATTTTGATGGTTTATACCGTTTAATTTTCATTTTTCACTTAGATTTAAAATGAAACCATTCAGTTTATTTGCCGGTTAATGAAAATTATTAACAACACTTAATAAATACTGGTCTGCCATGGTGCACCTCATGGACTATTAGATTAATAGTTTTGACCTAATTAATTGGTACCCTTTTAAAATAGCTTTGAACTCACTCGTTTTCCTGTGAGGACGCGTTACACGACGCGCACAAATAATGGTGGACGGACGCGCACAATTAAAGATTGAAATGTATACAGAATACTGGTCGCTGACGTCTCGTCATCGCGTGATTTCGAATCATCTGATTGCCCGGTTAGATTTTATTTTGTACATGGCGATCAAGCCTTTTTCTTACTCCGTAGATTTAAACTCAATTTAAAAATTATGACCTCTCGCTTTTAAGTCTCCAGTCCAACCTCAGGATACCAGTAAGTAGGAAAATATATAATTGGTACCATGACGCGGCATACGCGGGCATGGCAACTAAAAGGAATTTAAAGTTTTCTTAAAATTGAGTACACATGGGACCGATTTATAAAAAAAGGAAGTCCATGTGCAAGAAAAACCATTACAACTCTAACCTCCGACCTCGCGCTAGCGTATCGGAAGACCTAAAAGAAAAAACACCCTACGACTGTAATTGTTCTGGGGGGCGGAGTCTCTGCCGTTTACAAATAAAAGTATTTACGAATTAAAGGGTAGGAGTCAAAGATTTTAAAGGTTATATAAGAAAATATAAATAAAGTCCGAATTTGCCGTTACATATAATATGATGACTCTTTCTTTGTTTCCATCCATATATTCATCCACTACGCTTAGTTTAGAATAAGAACGACGAAAGCGGCATAACGATGTTATACCTCAATCGCGCCATGGCTCTGGAAGATTCGCTTCAATTCCGAACTCGTCAATTATAAGAGAGAAGGGTGATACCAAGGGATTACTAGCTAAAGGGATATTGGCTAATTCGAATGATAAAATATACTAGCCTGACGTGACCTTACTAGCGTTGTTTTAATCTGCTAACTTAAAGATAACGAAAAGTGATTACCATGAACATCCACTAAGATACTAAAATATCTACTCGAGAATTAACGAGACGATCGAGACCAGAATAAACATTAAACTTTATTATTTCACGTATAATTCTCATAAATTCAAAGAGCCCTGCAAAAAAAAGCAAACGAAGTCGTAAAAACAACATCGCGTTAAAGAACATATTTGCAAAAAACTATGCCAAGTCCTCCGCACTGTTCCTAAAGAAACGTAAGTCTTCCTTTACTCTGCTGTCCAAGAGATGTACAGGATGATGGCCCCAGGCATCTATCCACTACTTGTCCTCTACTTGGCCTATCCTAATCCTTGAAGGCTAAGACATTCTAGGCGTCACCACGGAACTTCCACCTCTGCAGCAGGCTAGAGACGTTAACTTTTTTTTTTTACACGATGTTAAACGCATGAATGACAGAGAGAGAATGTGTTCTATCCATAGGCGCAAATGACTTTTATCTCTCGAAAAACTACGTCGACTTCCCTTAAAAAACGGATTTGGCCTACTGGCGATAGGCCAACTGAAAAACGTATTTACATCCCATTGTAAGAATTAGACGACGAGTCCGAAAGTTCGTTATGTCGAACACATGATAGTACCGAAAGTTCGAATACTCAAAAGGGGCTGACTTCGCGTCGACTGCAACTAAATCAGACTGAGACTGTTGCACTCTACTAACGTAACCTTACCTATAATATTATAAGAGGAATGGGTTAGAGCAAGTGTTTAACTAGTTGGAGGGATGACGTAGTTCGAGTGATTAACTAACGTAACCTTACCTAAAATATTACAAGAAGGGCAAGGAAACAAAATGTCCTTTTGAGGTTGTGAACTATCGATAAAGATTCCACTTGAGATTATGTACATGAAGATTACGGTCTATCAAGATTGTGTTGCATCGACATTATGTTCTGTCGAGATTGCGTCCCATCGAGATTATATCCCATCGAAATTGTGTCCTATCGCGCGTGTGTCCAATTTTGTTCTTATATCCGTATCCTTTCTAGACTCCTTTAAATTCTGCAGCATCATTTAAATTTCCCGCCAACTTTTATAACTAAATCAATTTATTGTACGTCTGTCTCAGAGTCCATTTTCTAAGACATTTCAAAATCTCACCGTTATATACCATTTGGGCTAATGTATAATACCCAAGTTTATGTACCCTGCGGCTTATAATCATTGATAAAAAAATCCAGTTCGCACTATAAACGTTAAAAACACTGTTTTGCATTTGACTCAATACGTAGAATTCTAGGCATCGTCCTATATCTTTTAAACCAAAACATACATCGTTTGTATCTCTCGCGTTCTGCTTTATTATTTATATTTAATTAGACACAAGTTTTTTATTCAACTGCATACACCAACGTTATCTTTTTATCCGTCTTCCTATCCAACGTAATCAAAGCTACTGTTGTTCAGTCTTAGTATTCAACATAATAAAAGTATAATAAAAATATAATAGAACACCCTTGTAAATCTAACACATTTCTCTCTTTCTAATGTAAACTCCCAATGAAACGCCGTCTTTCACGGTGTTTCAACCTTATCTACAGCTTTTGTTATCTCAGTCTTAGTATTCATCCGAAACGTATAGAAAAATATAGAGTACCCCCACGAGCCTAACACATTTTTCTCTCTCGAATGCAAACACTCAATGAAACGGACTCGCGGTCGGACGAAGAAGAAGAAGAAGGAGAAAACCTCAGTTATCATTGACAAAAAAGATTCCACCTCATAAGACAAATCTCCATAGACTTTTCTAATGAAATTTTGAGACACCTATAAATAAAACAGGCCAGCTGGCCTGTTTTTAATTCCGAGTAGAATCGCGACAAAAACCTAACAAAATATACGTATATCTTTAACAAGTAGCGAAACTACAAATAGACGATGACGTATACCATGGGGCTAGTTCTGAAGAATTACTCGGCGGCGCTTCGAACAGTCGAAATGGGTTCACCGGAGAGCATGGCGATCGGAGCGGTAAATATCTCCGCCGAAAATGTGAAGTACTTAATTCGTTCGTACAAGACACCAGCGGGATAAAGAATCGTATGACATTCGTCGTTATAAATTTTACAGAGGAGACCGGTCCAAGAACCATTCTGTAAACGTTTGCTTCCGGTCAGGTCGACGCATCGAAATTCGTAGCTAAAATTATTTCTCAATTCTTAGCGAAGGAACTGAGCGCGATTGCGTTATTCCAGCGTTTAATCTTAATGAACGCCTAACTGAATAGATAAAGATTAATTACAAGACCTAGACAAGTTCATAAGCGTCCTCTAACGTTCCAAAAAGTGAGAGCAAAAGCAAGGCTAGTAAAGAGACATGTTAAGCATACTCTTCCAAGCCACGTGACTGTTTGGAGTCCAGGCTTGATTTCCAGAGCACCACTATTTTTTAAGTTCTATTGACACCTGCAGATAGATGGCAGAGCTATCACATTCAATACCGTGCATAATACTTCTCCTGGCGTCATCAATTGAATTGTCAGGAAAAATTTGAATGACCGCGCTTTGTAAATCAAGCCCTTATTCCAAAAAAGTCACGTGGCTTGGCAGAGTCTGCTTAACATTTACTAGCCTTAGGCAAAAGTAGGAACTAACAAAGTCACGCGCGCCTCCGCCTATTATTTATTCATAGCAACCAAGCTCAAGATATTGTTAGTTTGCCCGCACTGTTTGGCCGTTAGAGGACGTTTATAAGAGCCAGGTTTTGTTATTCATCTTTATCAATTAAAATACGGTGTACATTGTTAATATACCTAGCGCTCGGAATTCGCGTAACTTTTGTTAATTGAATTTGAATAAGAGCATGGTGAATTTCAATCCGTTCGCGAAAAAAATATCCATTTCTTATTAACGTATATCCGAATTCGTACTTATTGTTAGAGGAAATTGATACGTTATACGAGTTATTCGCCAATAAGAACAATTTGAAACTCGAGTTTCTTCGCTGATTTTAACCCAAATTGAGATCTCGAAACTAGAAGGTAGCAATTAAGTCGCTGTTCCTTTCAATTTAGATTAAAATATAATTATTATATTTCCTTCTACACGAATTTTGAGAAACGTTATAATTATATCTTCGCGTTATCCGTTCGAATAAACGCGTAATTTGTTTATTAAACAAGCTTGAAAATTTTATCTCAGAATAATACGTATCCATTTGATACTCGTCTGTTTATATAATTTGTGGTTTGATATTAACGAACAATTTATAGGAGATTAAAATATCTGAAAAAAGCCTAGTTATCAATGGATTTCCTATGTCATTCAATATCCGAATCCGAGCTCTAAATATCCCTATGTGTAATTTAAATAAACCTGAAATTGTTGGAAGTGAAATAAGAGAAGAAATCAAATAGCATTCCAGTTCTGTCAAACGGTTGGCCAGTCATTGAGCAATTGATCGATGACCATGGCGGAGACTAACAAGGAGATAAGAATTAGGTAATCGTCGCGATCGAGATTTGAGCCACCACGATCTTTGAATCTTTTAACCTTCGTGTAACTTATAATATTTTAATTATATACCTACCTCGGTAATTGAAACACAGGGGCTCCATGCTTTTTTGTAGCAGACAACTAAGTCCGATTTTTAAAACCTTTTCTATCATATTTAGGAGATGCTTAAAAATAAGAGTTGATATTTTTCTTAGGTTTTCGATAACCTAGATTCAGAAAAACGTAAAATCAAGAAAGTGATATAGCAGTTTTCATTTACCCTTTAAACTTATTGACCAGACAGAAGGCTAGAAAGTCTGCTGTCGGGTCTATTGGGTGAACGGTTGGTTAAAAGCCTTCTAGTCTACTGGGTTTACATATACTATCGTTTTGGAAATGGTGAAGTGAATGTTTTAAATTGATAGTCTAATACAGTAGAACTGTTAATAATTCAGTATAAAAAGGCATGAACCATATGCCAAACTATCAGTCGAAAGTTTTCCACGTTTATGACCATCTTGTTATATCGCAATTCTTCTTTGCTTTGAACTTGGGTTGCAATAAATAATTATTATTATGAATTAGGCTTATAAAATACGAATATTCTGGCGACTATTTTGACCACTACTCTCTCAATTCTTAACCCATATCAAATTTGTTTGTAAATTAGCTTGCAGAGTGAAAAGCTGCGTCGATTGATATAATTCCCGAAATTATTTGGTCATTTCTCATTATGTTATTTTCGCGGGGGTCTACTTTTTATCACGCGAATTTCGTTCACGAATGAATATTATATTAACTTTGATAGAATATTATACAAGAGTCTTGGAGCTCTCAAAAAAGTCATACTTGACCGTGCTAGCATATATACAAAATATATGGCGGCCGAAACTAAACGGCCCGAAACTTTTGCCGCGACTTTACACTTTTTTCAGCTTTATAGTTTGCGAGACTTTTGAATTTCCGGACTTCCCGAAGTTTTTTATTTTTAAACATTTTATAATACTCCAAGTGCGTCTGTACGTGAAATACTCTCGAATGATTAGTTTTTGAATAGGCGATAAGATCACTTTGTATAATATTGCTATATCTTGAAACGGCATTGTTTTTCTCAAAATATATAATTGATAATCGAATAATATTTTTCAATACTCGCAAATCATAAACATTAAAGTCAAATATATAACGGAAAGAACTTAGAAGAAACGCACGATATTCGATCAGTTTTTGGCTTCAGTTTGTATTTCAAATTTTAGTTCAAATTGAGTTATAACATTTTCATCACGCTAGTACAAATATAGATTTATATACTGTTCGAATGAAAACTTTGCAGTTTAGCTCGCGTGTTTTTATATTAAGAAGAGCCAAGCACCATTTAAGTAATAACCAATTACGATTTAGGAGGGTCAGATGTTTTAAATAGGACCAATGTCATCCCAAAAATTGTACCTTTAAAGCTTAATATAGTACCATGTTAAATTAATTGCCCCCATTTTAAATTAATTGCCTCTCATTTTTACTTAATTGACGACCAATTTAAATTAATTGCCGACCAATTAAACTTGATTGCCGACCAATTAAACTTGATTGCCGACCAATTAAACTTGATTGCCGACCAATTAAACTTGATTGCCGACCAATTAAACTTAGTGGTCGACCAATTAAATTTGATTGCCGACCAATTAAACTTAAAGGTCGACCAATTAAACTTGATTGCCGAACAATTAAACTAGATAGCTAATTAACTTGAGGGCCGACCAATTAGACTAAATTGCCGACCAATTGCGGGAAATATTTTAAAAATTTCCAAAATGGTGATTATAAAATATGTATTTTTCTACTGAAAAACATATAAACAACCTGGGCAGCCGCTTGAAAAATGGAAGGAATATACTCGGGATCACAGGACCAATTTGGAAAAATTCTTAGTACTTACTAGCGCGTATTAGAGAATACAGGGGACATTTTATTCATAACCGCGTACTTTTCATTTTTGATGAATATATTTTTATTTTCGTTTAATGCTTTCGAAACTATATATAATATGAAAATTTTCGATTCATATGTTACAAAGTTAAGTTTTATCTGCCGTTTAAGACAAAAATTAACTTTTAACGAACATAAATTAAATCCGATCTCGGGGAAGCTGTTGCAGCCGCATAGATAAAACATGAGAATACTTTTTGGCAGCCAATCAAGCGATCCCTTCCTTCTCATATATTTCACACCAAAATGGGCTGAGACCGTTAGAATATTTCAAAGCATTTGTTTTTCAAGTGTATTCTGCATATGTATATTTTGAATCGATTTTAACGATCTTTCCGAAAATGCTACTTAATTTCAATTTGGAGTTCCTGAAAAATACGTGATAGCCTCGCTTTAAGTAATTAGTATTAAAAAATATTAAAATTTACTTACGCGCCATTCATATCATCGAGCAACTTCTTGGGAAACGAATGGGAAATGAGAAAGGCGTTGGACAACCAAGTACTTGGTCGGCGACTAACGTGTAGTCGAGGCGTCGGTTCAATATGGCGACACAGCTGAGTTAAGGCTTGAGTAATATCTTCGGTTCCTCCAATTAATAAGGTTTTGCCACGAGAATAATCATGACGATAATCTTTCAACTTGACCATGTTAATTACGCTTTTAGTACGTTCTGCTTGTCGCCATAAAGCCTTTTCTTCGATATTGTCGGCGTTCTAAATGTAGTAACAATTGTATTATATGATATCCAAAAGGTTATTTCCGGTTATTTCGTGTTCCGAAGAATTTACCTTGAAATAAACGTGATATTTGGTATTATTGTACAACAGTGGTTGTAATTGAGGCCGATCTAACACGTCGCGAAACTCGTCGATTAAATACGTTTTCGAAATGGCTAGTTCGGCGTTGACGCTCGCTCCGAGATGTATTTTAATGATCAGAAACCCGAATCTCCACAAAATGAGGATTATTTTTGATCGATATGATTTCAACAAGAGAAAGATGGCGTTCGGATCTGACATTGTAAATGAGCAATTAAATGTATACTTTAGGGTGACTACAACAAAAACACGAAAATATTACAGGAAAATAGGAAATTTTCCATCGATTTATAGGAATTATAGGAATATTTTTAGAAATAAAGAAGAATTAGTCCATAAATTAAAGTAAAATACAGATTTAGGGATGAAAGCGTATGATTCATTTTAAAATCAAACATAGTGAATCGGGTGACAATTAACTTAATTTCCTAAAACATTTCACTTCCTATTTTGAGCACCATTTAAAACGCGAAAATAAGAAAAGGAAATTATATGAAAATGGTCTAAATAATAGGAACTTATAGGACCACATTGAAAATATAGGAAAAAATGATAAAATATAGGATTTGTGATCATCCTGAAAGTTAAACATTGACTTACTTTTGAAGAGAGTCAAAATATCATTTATCATTCCATGTAGATAATCTCCAAATGAGAATTTCGACGTATTTGAATCCGAACACTTTTCAATTATTCTGAGAATTACGGATAAAATAAGTAATCCAAGTACAATGGTGATAAATACCTAAAAAATAAGTATATTCGTCAAGTATACAATAAATTGGTTCTTATTAACTTCATTTTTGGAAGTTTATTGTATTTGTAGCTCTCTTCAATATATTTCGATAGCGTTCAATGTTATGGGCCCATCATCATCTGTAATTTTATTTCACAAATTCAGCCTCTAGCCAATCAGAACGCTCCATTTCCCCATTGAAATAACATTAAAATCGACTCTTTCGAGGACATGTCCCGTGCATCGCAGAACTAAAAGAGGAATTATTTGTTACGGTTAAAACCAATTTTAAATGGTAGAGAAAGGTTCGAATGTGTGCCTTTCCAAGTTTCATTTAAAAATATTAAGTCTAGGTATTTTAAAATTAATTCTGAAGTTGACCCTTTTTTTGGTACTTAGCTGGTTTCGCGCATGGCAAAATTCGTAATGTTATTCTATGGGATTTGGTTTTTTGATAGTGGCTTACCTTTCAGATTTATTTTCTAATACTTCCGGATATTTTTCAGACTTGGATTTTCCGTGTGGTATGAATTAATTTTCAAGCTTTATTTTAAGACTAATTTCATAATTTTACACCGATTAGTTGGCTCACAATCTATTTATGAAAACGGAGGAAAAAGTAAGGCGGAGAAATAGATTCGCCAAAAACCTAAGCCTAATTTGACAAATTAGGCTTAGGCTTTATATGGCTTTTAAATTCACGCGAAGGAGCGCGAGCGCGCTTGATTTGGAGGCTATGGGTATTGAACGCTAATGACTTAATTTCTCCTCCTTCGTATTTTTGCCGTTTTTATAAATAGATTGTGGCCAAACTAATCGGTGTAAAATTATGAAATTAGTTTTTCTTGCAGGTAGTATACATTATTACTTAATCTTACAACAAGGAGACACTGCACTTTTTTTAAAGCAGACCTGATGATGAAGTTATAACTTCGAAACGTTGTCGTGCGAGAAATAAAAATAATTTTATTTTTTAAAAAAAGTGCAATGTCTCCTTGTTGAAAGATTAGGTAATAATATGAAATTAGTCTTAAAATAAAGCCCGAAAAATATCTGGAAGCATTAGAAAATAAATCTGAAAGGTAAGTCTCTTTCAAAAAATCTAAATCCCTTGCATCGCAGAACTAAAAAAACAATTGTTACAGTTATAATCACTTTTAAATGGTGGACCAAGGTTCGAATGTTGAACCTTTCAAGTTTCATTAATAAATATTTAGTCTAAGTATTTTAAAATTAATTCTGAAGTTGACCCTTTTTTTTGGCACTTAGCTAGTTTCGCGCATGGCCAAATTCGTAATATTATTCTATGGGATTTGGTTTTTTGAAAGTGGCTTACCTTTCATATTTATTTTCTAATACTTACAGATATTTTTGAAACTTGGATTTTCCGTCTGGTATGAATTAAGTTACGAGCTTTATTTTAAGACTAATTTCATAATTTTACACCAATTAGTTGGCCCACAATCTATTTATGAAAACGGAGGAAAAAGTAAGGCGGAGAAATAGAATTGGCAAAAACCTAAGCCTAATTTGACAAATTAGGCTTAGGTTTTCTTTAGCTTTTTAAATTCACGCGCAGGAGGAGGAGCGCGCTTGATTTGGACGCTAATGACCTAACTTCTCCTCCTTCATATTTTTGCCGTTTTTATAAATAGATTGTGGCCAAACTAATCGGTGTAAAATTATGAAATTAATCTTACATTAAAGCCCGAAAAATATCTGGAAGCATTAGAAAATAAATCTGAAAGGTAAGTCTCTTTCAAAAAATCCAAATCCCATAGAATAACATTTAGGTGTAGTTTCAATTTCTCCCCCTTAAAAGTACTCTCGTTTTCAAAAATGAGAGAAATTCCGAACAACTTGCCATTCTGAACGGCAATAAGGAAGGTATTAATATCAAAAATAATGAAAAAATTAATTTAAATTTGGTTTAAAGGGCAATGGGAAAAATATGAAGATTTCGCTGCGGCTGTCGAAGGTATTAACATCAAAATTGATGAAAAAATGAATTAAAATTTGGATTAAAGGGCAATGGGTTTAATATAATTATTTCGCTGCGGCTGTCGGAGGTATTAACATAAAAATTGATCAAAAAATTAATTTAAATTTGGTTTAAAGGGCAATGGGGAAAATATAAAGATTTCGCTGCGGCTGTCGGAGGTATTAACATCAAGAATGATGAGAAAATGAATTTAAATTTGGTTTAAAGGGCAATGGGGAAATGTTGGACAACCAATAATATTACTTAGAGTATGAAGTGTAGGAGTTGGAAAGGTATATACCTCTACATGTTAAACCAGTTATGCACCAGTGCAATCTGGTGATTAACCAGTATGATTTGGGTCCACTTGATCGACTCCCAAATGATCGACAAGAGGTCCACTTGATCGACACCCAAATGATCGACTCACAATTGATCGACTCCCAAATGATCGACAAAGGGTCCACTTGATCGACTCCCAAACGATCGACAAAGGGATCAAATGATTGATGCCTAATCCCAAATTACCGACAACAAAGGGTGCATTTGATCGTTTCCCAATTGGTCAACTTCGTAATAACGATTATAAATAGATTAACCAACCTAACCCTAACCTAACCTAACCTAAAAAGTACTCTGACCCCATTTTCACGGAATAATTATTATTTGAATTAGTTCTTATTTATATACCATAATTTAACCTTTAATAGTTTCTTGCAAAAAAACTTTGACCTATACTCGTTACTCGCTAAAAAACTGGGCTGTCGATCAATTGGAATGGCTTGTCGATCAAATGGGAGTCGATCAAATGGGAGTCGATCAAACGGACTCCTTGTCGATCAATTGGAAGTCGAGCAAATGAACCTAAGCCAACCAGGATAACCTTATGGAACAAGAGTAGAACTACATAGTCAAGTTTTTTTTAGTTCTGACCTAGATTTCATTGTGATAGGTTCTGCTCTTAGAATATCTAATGACTATTGTATTTACTGAAATAGTAATTTTTAATGACTAAACAACTAAATAGATTAATAAACATTTTAAATGCATTAAAGTAAAGTCATATTTATTATATAATCGATTAACTTAACATGGTAGCAGAGCGTGGTTGTTAATTACATAACTAATTAATGAAGAAATATAAAGACTTTAAAAAATGAAGCCAAGGCTTAACGACGGCAAGTAATGATTTGAATTTGATTTGATGCAAGATAAAACGTGTTGGAAATATAGTGATATCGACATTAACTAAGGCTTAGAAGATTGAATTTTGGAAATCAAGCAATAATAGTATATAACTTAATAACAATGGCTGAAAGTTATAGAGGATCAGAACAGACGTTTTCATTCAAGAAATTAAATGATGAAAATTATTCACAATGGAAATTTGACATGAAAATGGCTTTATTATTTTTTGGACTTTGGGGAATTATCGATGGAACAGATGTTGAACCTGTTAGTACAGCAGAGGCTGAAGAAAAGGAAAGATATGCTAGAAGGAAACAACGTGCCTTATCTAAAATATCTTTAGCGTTAGACAGTCAGCATAAACGTATTGTAGCATCGATTAATAGTGCAGAAGAAGCATGGAAAGCTTTAGCAGCAATTTATGAACCGGTTTCACGCGCAATAATAGCAGCACTCAGATCTGAATTCCTTAATTTACGCTTTACACCTCCTGGAACAATGGCTGGATATATTGCTCGAGTAATAAGCGTCGCAGATCAGTTAGCGTCAGCCGGAAAGACGATAGGAGATGATGAGATAGCGTATCAGATGATACATAGACTACCAAGTTCTTATGAACATGTAGTTTCACGCGCATATGCATTAGATAACAAGGAATTCATACCGACAACAGTAAAAACTTTATTGACAGCCGAATATGAGAGACAAAGACACTTGGCGTTAGAAGATATAGTACAGTCGAATCAGGTAGCAACGGGTTTCTCATCAGCTATGCAATCAAGAAAGAAGACATTTCAACCTCAGTCGAAATCAAAAGCCAGATCAAGGGATAGAAGAATAGGGCATCAAGACGCAACTAAAGATAGAAGAACAGGTTATCAAGATTCTACGAATATAGATCGAATAAAATGTTTCGCTTGCGGTAAACCTGGACATTTCGCTCGAGAATGTAGATCCAATAATAATAATACAGATAAGCAACGAGATCAAAGAGAAAATGAAAAACGAGGATCAAGAATTTCATTTAAATCATTTTACGCATCGGCCGAATGTATGATGGCAGTGAGAGATAATGATTCCTGGATATATGATAGTGCAGCGACACATCATTTCTCTAATCGAAAGGATAGGATGTATAATTATAAAGCAATGGACTCACCCGTAAACATAGCCCAGGGTGAAGCTCAAGCGATAGATACTGGAGACGTAGCTCTAATGATAAGAAATGGAAACTCCGAAGAATTAATTTGTTTAAGAAATGTCATCTACGTACCTAGATATAGAAGAAACTTAATATCAGCGAGAAAGATCGATGAAAAGGGATACAAAGCGGTAATTCACGATAGAAAAATTAAAATTTATGATCCTGATGAAAACTTCTACATGATTGCGAACTTATGTGAAAATAATCTATACATTTTGGATGCTTACGTAAGAACAGATTTGGATGCGATTGAACCTGAAGTAAAGCGGGAGTATATTGGAAGTTACATAAGTCATTCTCAAGAAATGGAACTTTGGCACAAACGGTTAGGACACCCTAGTGTCAATCGAATGAAAGAAATGAGTAATTATGAGATGGTACGAGGAATTCCTGAGTTTAAAGGAGAAATGGATATTTGCGTATCTTGTAAACTAGCAAAAGCAACTAAAGAACCATCGAGAGAAATTGAAAAAATAACGAGTAACAATATTTTAGACTTGGTACATAGCGACGTATGGGGACCCGCACCCAAACAATCTCAAGGTGGTGCCAGCTACTTTATAAGTTTTATTGATGATCATACCAGAAAAACGATGGTTTATACGATGGAAAAGAAAAGTGAAGCGATGATGAAATTTCAAATATATAAAGCGTGGGCAGAGAGACAATCTGGAAGAAAACTGAAGCGATTAAGAACAGACAACGGAATGGAATACTGTTCAAATGAATTTAAGAAACTATGTGAAAGAAGGTATAAAAATGGAACGAACAAATGTATATACACCTGAGATGAACGGAATCGCTGAACGTTCAAATCGTACACTGATGGACGGAGTACGCGCTATGCTGATTGAAGCCAAGTTACCCCAGGAACTCTGGGGTGAAGCATTAATGGCCTTCACACATTTAACTAACCGATTACCTCACTCAAAAACCAAACGAAAAGTACCAGAAGAATTATGGCTAAATAGAAAACCATCGGTACAACATTTAAAAGTTTACGGATGTGTAGCGTTCACATTGATACCGAAGATATATCGTAACAAACTACAAAGGAGGTCTAAACTCGGTATATTAGTTGGTTACGCAATGAACACAAGAGGATATAGAATTTGGCTCCCAAATGAAAGAAAAGTTATAGAAACGAAACATGTGAAATTTAATGAAAATAAACTGGGTGTTCATGAATAAGACACGACAAAGGACGAAGAATTTGTATATTTCTGTAATGAAGAATGGCAAAGCGATTATTCTAATGGAAGTAAAGAAGTAACGTCAAGAGAGGTTGTTCCGAAGAAAGTAGACAGATTAGTAGAATCGGAAGGTATAAAAGTTAAAACTCCACTAGAAGCAATAGAAGAAGTAACCGAAATGGAAGATGAAAGTGATATAGCTGAAAGTGACGATGATGAATATGTTACCTTCGAAAAACCTGCAAAAGCGACGGACAATAGTATTAACTTACCCCTAAATTTAACGAGAAAAGAAGTTCCTAGAAAAATCGGATCAAGAACCGATGTATATTATTATTATGGAAAGAAACCTTTAAGATCACTTAACGATATTCAGAAATTATTCAAAAGTAAAGGTGAACCATTTGATAGTAAACAATTTTCTGTTAAACCAACGGCGAAAACAAGAAATAATATCGAAGCAAATTGTGTGGAAATACCACTTACGTATCAAGAAGCTATGAGTTGCAAAGATTCTGAAAAATGGGAAACTACTATGAAGGAAGAATTGAAAATTATAAAAGAAAGAGACGTATATGATATTAAACTCAAATCAGAAGCGAAGAAAATTATAGGATGTAAATGGGTATACACTATAAAGAAGAAAGCAAATGGTGAAATTAGTAAATACAAAGCTCGTTTAGTAGCTCAGGGATTCGCTCAAAAATATGGAATTGATTATTATCAAACCTATGCCCCGGTAGTTAATTTCACAATAATCCGTATATTATTATACATTTTCGTAGTCTGTTTGGGATGGACTCACAAGCATCTCGATATAAAATGCGCCTATTTGTATGGAAAGTTGTCAGAAAATATATATTTAGCGCAACCAGAAGGATTCGTCATACCTGGCAAAGAAAACTATATTTGGAAATTGAAAAGGGCGTTATTAGGATAAACACGTTCGTGTTTATTAGGATAAACACGTTCGTGTTTATCCCTTTATCTAAACTCGAATTTCATCAGAAACCGTAATGTCTTTTCCAATGGACCCGCGGCGCTTGATAACTGAAATCGTCGTCGTCGTCGTCGTCGTCGTCGTTTCCCTCTTCCCACCGTCCACTGAATTCGAATTAATACAGACAAAGGTACTTTTGAAAAAATTTGATAAGACTTCGATCAGGTACAAGAGTATCTCTAGTTAAACACAGATTTCAATAATGAAATGTTGATTAAGTATATGAAGTAATTATACAAAAACGTTGTTTTGCTTCGCACTTCAAAAAAGTGCATTTATAGGTAAGAATTTCAAACCCGTGAAGGGACAGAAATTAATTATCGTTGAGGGAACTATGAAAGTCACAGTCTAAGAAATCAGAAAGCCATAGTTAAAATAAATAAAATAAATACAAATTTACAAAAAAAATTACATATAAATTCGGCCTATCGAAACTTTAAGTTATGTAGATGTCATTCTATTGTACAATTCACCTTTGGAAATTCTAACTTTTTTCTAGATTTGAAAAACTCCCATGCGCGGAAGGGTACAATAGCAAAATACCAAACAGTTGCAGCTCGTGTAGTTCTTGTGTGAAGAATTATAATATCTTAGCGAATGTTGCCTTTTGGATGTGGACTCAAGATTAAACATATTTTACCACGGGGTTTAAACCACTGTCAAAGTTTAGATGACAATTACTTTTCCCTTCTCCTAGACTCACATGGCGGTGGATTTAATTTTCAGTTTGTAAAAGCAAACACTGACATCTTTATATTGTTCCCATTCTTTAGCTCTATTTTCTTTAGTGGAAAATATAGAATAGAATGACTTCTGCATAAGTCTCGATAGGCCGAATTTATATGTAATTTTTTTTGTAAATTTGTATTTATTTTATTTATTTTAACTATGGCTTTCTGATTTCTTAGACTGTGACTTTCATAGTTCCCTCAACGATAATTAATTTCTGTCCCTTCACGGGTTTGAAATTCTTACCTATAAATGCACTTTTTTGAAGTGCGAAGAAAAACAACGTTTTTGTATAATTTGTGTTTGCTTTTGGAAAAATTACACAGTTGTAAGACCAATGAACCCGTTTTATTTAGTGGTACGTACTTAAAATAATAAATTTACAAGTTGAAATTTAAATGAATTAATAAATATAAATATTTTTATTTTGTACAAACTTTATTATTATTTAATGTTAATCTAAATTATGAGCTCGGAATTGGATAACGAATAACTTAGGATATCGATTGACAACTAGGATTTTTGCAGATATATAAATCTTGGATAAATTGATTGTTAATTTAAAACCACAAATTATATTAAAAAACATATTACATCGATACGAATTATCAAAACATAAAATTTTTAACTTGATTAAAAAACAAATTCCACATTTATTCAAACAGATGATGTAAAAATAAAAATATCACGCTTTTCAAAATCTATGATGAATGAAATTGAATAATTATATTTCAACCTACATTGGAAAGAACCAACTAAATCACTACATTCTAGCTTCGAGATATCAATTTGGGTTAAAATCCGTGAAGAAACTTGAGTTTACAATTTTCTTTTCCGAATGAAAAACTCGAGTATAACGTATCAATTTCGTATAGCAATGAGTACGAATAAAACGTTTGACTATCAGATACGTTAACTCAAATAAGAAATGAATATCTTTCGTGAACAGCTAATATCCGATTGACATTCATTTAACCTTATACGAATTCCGAGCTCTGCCTATAACTGTGGTTTAAGATAAAATATCCTATGGTGCGTCATGTTTTTTTGAATGGTGATCGCATCACGTTATCCTATCTTTTTTTAAGTAAATTCAAGGACTTCTATTAATTAAATCAAATATATTCCTTAGATCCACCGCATCGCGAAAAAAATTGTACATCATTGCTCTCAGCACAATTGTTCTAGTTTTTAAACTTCAAATAATTTCATTTCACACTGTTTAATTCAGAAGTGTCTTCGATATAGTTGAATATTGTGAGCTACGTATAAATAAACATCGCCTGCGCCGTGGTTTTAATTTTGTTGGTATACACAGTATAATTTTTACTTTCCACTTGGATTTAAAATTTAACCATTCAGATAATTTGCTAGTTTATTCCACGGGAAAACTCCAACTTTATTGTATAATATTTTCACTATCGTTTTCATGTTCATTGAATATTTGTGGAATTAAATGTGAGCTTAAATATAATTCCGTAATAATTTTTCGTTATTAGTTTTTGTTAATTTGAAAATATGCCCTCGAGCCGCATCGAGCAAAGAGAGTTCGCCACTACTCTCAGCATAATTAATTCTTAAACTTATATCTTTTCACAGAGTTTAATTTAGAAGTGCCTTAGATATATTTGAATGTTTCTGTTCGTATATACCGTATAATCTTTACTTTCCACTTGGCTGGAAAATGAATCGATTCAGTCTATTAGGCACTCAATTCCATAGTAAACGTCAAACTTTACTGTATAATATATTCACTTTCGCCTTCTTGTTCGTTGAATATTTCTGGAATAAAAACTGCGCTGACCTTTCTACAGTAAATGCTAGAAAGTTTTTCAATGTTGGTATTCCAATGTATCACGTGACGATATAATGGAGTATTAAGTTTTGAGAGTAAAGATCAGTCTGCTTCTATGCGATTCTTCTATTAGTCTATTTGTTTGTAATTACCGAATTAAGCGGAAATAAAAATGATTTAATCTTTACACAAACTAACCACAGTTATAGGTATTAAGCCTTAAAGACTAGGGGATAAGTATAAACAATAAAATTGTTAATTTCAACGTGTATTAAAATTGTTAAAGATTTAAAGGTTTTTGAAACATTTATTTATGTCTTAACTATTCCCCCATCCCCTATTTCCCCAAAGGCATTGGTGCGTAGGAACGATTTCGATTTGGGGCCAAGCATACATAGCAAATATTAACTGATTTGGTACCCTTCAAAGATTTTAGGGGAGTACATTGTTGACCTGAACGCCACTGCAAAGGCGGGCACCAGTCTTAAAATATTGACATGACCAGTCTGCATCTCGTTCGGTTGTAAACCATCGTATCCTAATTTCTTCCGAATTTCATATATTTTACCCTCCTTTCGACAACGCATTACCCACCCCCACTATATTCACGCCTTTATGATCTATTGTTCGTCAACTCTGGATCTACCTCATATTGAGTTGGTCTCAACGCCCATGATATCTAGATGTCTTTTCGAGTTTGGTCAGCACCGATCTATCTAAATGTCAGCCCCCTGGTTATCTAGGTGTCATATTGAGTTGGTCTTAACGCCCATGATATCTAGATGTCTTTTCGAGTTTGGTCAGCACCGATCTATCTAGATGTCAGCCCCCTGGTTATCTAGGTGTCATATTGAGTTGGTCCCAACGCCCATGATATCTATATGTCTTTTCGAGTTTGGTCAGCACCGATCTATCTAGATGTCAGCCCCCTGGTTATCTAGGTGTCATATTGAGTTGGTTCCAACGCCCATGACATCTAGATGTCTTTTCGAGTTTGGTCAGCACCGATCTATCTAGATGTCAGCCCCCTGGTTATCTAGGTGTCATATTGTTTTTGTCTGAGAGCCCATGTTATCTATGTGTCACGTTGAGTTTGTCTGATCACCCACGCTATCGAAGTGTCATATTGATTTTGATCTTTCTGTCAATTCTTAACGACATGTTGGATTTCACCTCAACGATAAAATCATCTAGTTATGTTGAGTTGCTTCTTAATTTTAATATGATCTAGTCGTCATGCAAGTCGAGTTTCCTCTCAACGTGTAAATCATCTATAGGTGTCATGTCGAGTTTGATCTCGCTTCTAAAGGGTTCTTGGTGTCATGTTTTGAGTTTGTCAATATCATCTAGTCGACCTGCTGAGGATCATCTCAACGAAAATATCATCCATAGAGCTTAAGTTAAGTTTTATCTTAACGTAAATATGATCTAGGTGTCATGCTAGCTTTCCTCTCAATATCTATGAAATATAAGAGTCATGTTGACTTTCCTGTCAACATCAATGACATATTAGTGTCATGTTCAGTTTCCTGTCAACATCTATGAAATATTAGTGTCATGTTGAGTTTCCTCTCAACCTCAATACCATCTAGGTGACATGTTGAGTTTCCTGTCAACGTCAATAACGTCTAGGTGTTATATTTACTTTATTCTCAACCGTGTTGATTTTCCTCTATCACCAGTATCATATAGTTGACATGCTGACTTTCGTTTCAACTTCAATATCATCTAGGTGTCTTGTGTTTGGTCTCAACGTCAAAGTAGACTCGCTTTCGTGTTGAGTTTGTTTTCAACGGAAATTATATCTCCGAGTAACAACTGATATTTCTGTGATGTTTAGTTTCATATCGCCGCCTCTGGGATCTCAGTATCCTGATGAGTTTCATTTCATCATCCAATCATCTCAGTTGTCGTGTTTATTTGGATCTTGACACCAATGAACTTCCGTAGTCATGTTAGTTTCGTCTCAACGTCAATGTAATGTCCATGTTAAATTTAGTCTGGACATAAGACAGTAACTTCTATTCAACATTAATCAATTTTGGGATCGTACCAGATTTTCAATGAAGTTATCTTTAAATTTTTTCAAGTAAGAGGAGATTATACAAAAACGTTGTTTTGCTTCGCACTTCAAGGTAAGAATTTCAAACCCGTGAAGGGACAGAAATTATAAATTCACAGTGAAAGAAATATGAAAGTCACAGTCTAAGAAATCATAAAGCTATAATTACTATTCAAAAACGTTGTTTTGCTTCGCACTTCAAAAATGTGCATTTAAAGGTTAGAATTTCAAACCCGTGAAGGGACAGAAATTATAAATTCACAGTGAAAGAAATATGAAAGTCACAGTCTAAGAAATCATAAAGCTATAATTATAATAATTAATATGAATAAAAAATTTACAAAAAAATGACGTATAAATTCGGCCTATCGAAACTTTTACTTATGTAGATTTAATGATTAGAAACTTTATAAAGAGGCGAATGTTTCCTTTTACTAACTGAAAACTGCAACCATCCATCCTAACAACTAAACATTTTAAAAACGCGGGCAGGAACTATTTGGTATTATGCTATTCTACCTTTCCACGCATAGTTGGCTTTTAGTTACCCTTACCAAGAGTGAATTCTACAACAGAATGATTTCTGCATAATTAAAAGTTTCGATAGGCCGAATTTATACGTCATTTTTTTGTAAATCTTTTATTCATATTAATTATTATAATTATAGCTTTATGATTTCTTAGACTGTGACTTTCATATTTCTTTCACTGTGAATTTATAATTTCTGTCCCTTCTCGGGTTTGAAATTCTAACCTTTAAATGCACATTTTTGAAGTGCGAAGCAAAACAACGTTTTTGAATAGTAATTATAGCTTTATGATTTCTTAGACTGTGACTTTCATATTTCTTTCACTGTGAATTTATAATTTCTGTCCCTTCACGGGTTTGAAATTCTTACCTATAAATGCACTTTTTTGAAGTGCGAAGCAAAACAACGTTTTTGTATAATTTGTGTTTGCTTTTGGAAAAATTAAACACTTGTAAATCAATTAACCCATTTTTTTTTTAATTTAGTGGTAGGAATTAAAATTGCAAATTTACAAGTTTAAATTGAAATGATTTAATATATATGATTATTTTATATTGTACAAACTTTATAATCGGTTATTGTTGTTCTAAATTATGGGGCCCTATAACTGTGGTTTAAGATTAAATATCCTATGGTGCACGCGACATCTTTTTTAATCTCGATCGCAGCACGTTATTCGATCTTTTTAAAAGTAAATTGATAAAGTTCTTGTTTTTGCCATATTCAAAAATATTCCCTCGAGCTCCCGCAGAACGAACACGTCAATACTCTCAGCATAAAACTATAGTTCTTAAATTTCATTTCACACAGTTTAATTCAGAAGTGCTTTCGATTTAGATGAATATTAACATCGCTTAAGCCGTTGTTTTCATTTTGATGGTTTATACCGTTTAATTTTCATTTTTCACTTAGATTTAAAATGAAACCATTCAGTTTATTTGCCGGTTAATGAAAATTATTAACAACACTTAATAAATACTGGTCTGCCATGGTGCACCTCATGGGCTATTAGATTAATAGTTTTGACCTAATTAATTGGTACCCTTTTAAAATAGCTTTGAACTCACTCGTTTTCCTGTGAGGACGCGTTACACGACGCGCACAAATAATGGTGGACGGACGCGCACAATTAAAGATTGAAATGTATACAGAATACTGGTCGCTGACGTCTCGTCATCGCGTGATTTCGAATCATCTGATTGCCCGGTTAGATTTTATTTTTTACATGGCGATCAAGCCTTTTTCTTACTCCGTAGATTTAAACTCAATTTAAAAATTATGACCTCTCGCTTTTAAGTCTCCAGTCCAACCTCAGGATACCAGTAAGTAGGAAAATATATAATTGGTACCATGACGCGGCATACGCGGGCATGGCAACTAAAAGGAATTTAAAGTTTTCTTAAAATTGAGTACACATGGGACCGATTTATAAAAAAAAGGAAGTCCATGTGCAAGAAAAACCATTACAACTCTAACCTCCGACCTCGCGCTAGCTAGATACGCGTATCGGAAGACCTAAAAGAAAAAACACCCTACGACTGTAATTGTTCTGGGGGGGGGGGAGTCTCTGCCGTTTACAAATAAAAGTATTTACGAATTAAAGGGTAGGAGTCAAAGATTTTAAAGGTTATATAAGAAAATATAAATAAAGTCCGAATTTGCCGTTACATATAATATGATGACTCTTTCTTTGTTTCCATCCATATATTCATCCACTACGCTTAGTTTAGAATAAGAACGACGAAAGCGGCATAACGATGTTATACCTCAATCGCGCCATGGCTCTGGAAGATTCGCTTCAATTCCGAACTCGTCAATTATAAGAGAGAAGGGTGATACCAAGGGATTACTAGCTAAAGGGATATTGGCTAATTCGAATGATAAAATATACTAGCCTGACGTGACCTTACTAGCGTTGTTTTAATCTGCTAACTTAAAGATAACGAAAAGTGATTACCATGAACATCCACTAAGATACTAAAATATCTACTCGAGAATTAACGAGACGATCGAGACCAGAATAAACATTAAACTTTATTATTACAAGTATAATTCTCATAAATTCAAAGAGCCCTGCAAAAAAAAGCAAACGAAGTCGTAAAAACAACATCGCGTTAAAGAACATATTTGCAAAAAACTATGACAAGTCCTCCGCACTGTTCCTAAAGAAACGTAAGTCTTCCTTTACTCTGCTGTCCAAGAGATGTACAGGATGATGGCCCCAGGCATCTATCCACTACTTGTCCTCTACTTGGCCTATCCTAATCCTTGAAGGCTAAGACATTCTAGGCGTCACCACGGAACTTCCACCTCTGCAGCAGGCTAGAGACGTTAACTTTTTTTTTTTACACGATGTTGAACGCATGAATGACAGAGAGAGAATGTGTTCTATCCATAGGCGCAAATGACTTTTATCTCTCGAAAAACTACGTCGACTTCCCTTAAAAAACGGATTTGGCCTACTGGCGATAGGCCAACTGAAAAACGTATTTACATCCCATTGTAAGAATTGGACGACGAGTCCGAAAGTTCGTTATGTCGAACACATGATAGCACCGAAAGTTCGAATACTCAAAAGGGGCTGACTTCGCGTCGACTGCAACTAAATCAGACTGAGACTGTTGCACTCTACTAACGTAACCTTACCTATAATATTATAAGAGGAATGGGTTAGAGCAAGTGTTTAACTAGTTGGAGGGATGACGTAGTTCGAGTGATTAACTAACGTAACCTTACCTAAAATATTACAAGAAGGGCAAGGAAACAAAATGTCCTTTCGAGGTTGTGAACTATCGATAAAGATTCCACTTGAGATTATGTACATGAAGATTACGGTCTATCAAGATTGTGTTGCATCGACATTATGTTCTGTCGAGATTGCGTCCCATCGAGATTATATCCCATCGATATTGTGTCCTATCGCGCGTGTGTCCAATTTTGTTCTTATATCCGTATCCTTTCTAGACTCCTTTAAATTCTGCAGCATCATTTAAATTTCCCGCCAACTTTTATAACTAAATCAATTTAATGTACGTCTGTCTCAGAGTCCATTTTCTAAGACATTTCAAAATCTCACCGTTATATACCATTTGGGCTAATGTATAATACCCAAGTTTATGTACCCTGCGGCTTATAATCATTGATAAAAAAAAATTCAATACGCACTATAAACGTTAAAAACACTGTTTTGCATTTGACTCAATACGTAGAATTCTAGGCATCGTCCTATATCTTTTAAACCAAAACATATATCGTTTGTATCTCTCGCGTTCTGCTTTATTATTTATATTTAATTAGACACAAGTTTTTTTATTCAACTGCATACACCAACGTTATCTTTTTATCCGTCTTCCTATCCAACGTAATCAAAGCTACTGTTATTCAGTCTTAGTATTCAACATAATAAAAGTATAATAAAAATATAATAGAACACCCTTGTAAATCTAACACATTTCTCTCTTTCTAATGCAAACTCCCAATGAAACGCCGTCTTTCACGGTGTTTCAACCTTATCTACAGCTTTTGTTATCTCAGTCTTAGTATTCATCCGAAACGTATAGAAAAATATAGAGTACCCCCACGAGCCTAACACATTTTTCTCTCTCGAATGCAAACACTCAATGAAACGGACTCGCGGTCGGACGAAGAAGAAGAAGAAGGAGAAAACCTCAGTTATCATTGACAAAAAAGATTCCACCTCATAAGACAAATCTCCATAGACTTTTCTAATGAAATTTTAAGACACCTATAAATAAAACAGGCCAGCTGGCCTGTTTTTAATATACATCTTTTAGATTTTTTACGAAATTTCTTCTGGATTCTAGTTTTTTATCATCGCAAACCATCCAATTATTTCTGCCACTCTTTTTTTCGATCATTGTATAGTAGTGGCCGGATGTCGTGGATTCCCCAACATGGATAACGGCAGCCTTTGTTTTAAATGTCATTTCTCCTATTCGTACTCTTTGGGTGGTGAAACCTCTTATCGGATACCTTAGTTTGACCAGGCTCCCCGGTTGGTTTGGTACCGTGGACGGCAGGTATTCGAACCTGGCAAAATTAAGCAGGAGATACTTATTCGCCGAGTGCAAAACGCTTCTAGATTCCATTGGGTAATGTTGGCAATGAACGCAACGAGACTCAAAAGTCATCCATTTATCAAACAGATCGCGGAATTCAACTCCATGAATTTTAGAGACCTGGTCGGTTGGTATGTTAACCAAATAAGAGGTATTCTGTACCTGTATTGAAGTCGTCTGTCTTTCAGGATGACTTAATGCGCATTTTGGACATCTTCTTTGTTCTTCAATCTCGTGAGCAAGACAGTTTTCAAAACCGACGCTTTCGGCAATAAGCCGATTTAACAAATCATTGGTAAATTCTGCAGCGTCTTGTTGTAGTTGTCCGTTCCAAAATCTTTCGTTTAGACATAGTCTTATACTTTGCGTGGATTCGACCAGATTAGAATTCGGGTTTAGCATTTCAATTAATAAATTTTTCACAGCTATAGTAGCCTGACCAGCATTTATAACCTTATTTTGGACATATTGTCCAAACTCAGGCATACACAAGAGGGCCTGTAAGGATGAGTTTGCGTAACAGGTGTTTCCTTCGTTCGCGAAACCTTTAATCGCGATACTCTCGCCCGTATTAGAGATCCAATTTCTGTGATTCGCGTTACTTTCGTCTGGCGCATACGCGTGAGATACGCTAACCTTCTTTGTCATTTTGGACTTGGTTGGTTTCTTCGCAATCACTTTAAATTGAGGAAGGTCGTTCCTGTACTTCGCCCTGAGCCTATTGTACTCTCGAATAGCTTTCGGAGCAGCGTTAATTTTATTTGGCTCGAAACGCAAAAGATGAATACCTTCTAGAGTCGTAACTCTAGACAATGCGACGTAAGCCATTCCACTTTGGAAACAAGATGGTCCCAAATCTATTATGGCGCATTTCAAGCTCATTCCCTGGCTTTTGTGAATCGTAATGGCATAAGCTAGCGCAACGGGAAATTGACATCGTTTGACGTAAACGTTTTTCATGAGTTCAAATTTGGCTTTAACTCTTTCTATCGCGTATGTTTCGGAGTCTATATTATCAAATAAAACCAACAATGTCGTCACTTTGCCCAAAGCGTCTTTTTGGATTTTTTTCAAAGTTCCCATGGCACCATTCACCAGTCCATCCTCTAAGGATATGTTTCTTCGAAGCATGACTCTGGCTCCGACGCAGAGCCTCAATTTTGCTTCTAAACCAGCGGTATCGGACGCCTTTTTTTCCAGTTTTTTAAGCAAAGCTCTCGCTGTTTTATTAAGCCCTTTACCTCCGTCAGATATTTCGTCTTCACACAAGAACTCTATGATCGAACTGTCGCACTTTTGCAACATTATAGAGTTCATTTGCTTGCACAAATCGTTAGTAGGAAATAAGCAAACAGGGCTTTTCTCTTCTTTCATCAGTTTTGAGAAGTACTCGGCAACGAATTCGGCGTTATCCGAATTTTCAATCATTCTAGATCGTAATAACTTCTCATCAGCTTCAGTAATTTCACCGATTCTAACTCGAGAAAGCAAATCGGCAAAGATCGTATCATCTTTTTGTCGTTTGTTAATAGTCAATTCGTCATATTCGAAATAGTTTAGCCACAGATTTTCACCTCCTACGGCTCCAATTTTAAGGCTGGCTTCCATGTGACTGAGTTTGCAAAATGGAGGATCACCCTTTACTGGCTGCAATTGCAAAAGATCACCAAAGGCCAATATTGAAATTCCCCCGAACAATTCCTCGTCATTACCCGTGATTTCGGCAAGCCTCAAATGAGTGTAGGCTAAAAGCAGAGAACTGACCATGGATACCTCGTCAATCACGAGTAATTTTAAGTTATCCAAATTTTTTTTCAACATGAGTAAATTCTCCTGACCCAGTTTTTGGTATTTCGCCGTTTTTCCGTGCTCAATGGGCATCGTCAGTAGTTTGTGCAAAGTAAGTCCGCCAATATTATAAGCGGCTAATCCAGTTGGTGCTACCATGGCCACGCTACGAGGGAAACGAGCTACCATCATCTTTTTAATGGTGTGTATCAGGAAACTCTTTCCCGTGCCACCAAACCCGCTAACAAACATGCAAAGGGGTTTTTTCGGAACACCTTGCTCTGCGAAATAGTTTTCAACTTTTTTGAATATTTTCTCTTGATCGGGATACAAGAGAGCGACTTGTTGCTCAAGCGATTCGCTCTCTGTCTCAATATTTTTTTTACCTTAAGCTGCGTCAATTTCAGCTCTACCCAACTCAGTTTCATCCATTTCTAAACCTTGAAAAGCGTTATGAAGATCGTCAATCGTTTGGCCGTTATTTGAAATCGCCCTTTTAGAAGTTTGAGCATCTTTAGCAACTTGGTTCTTTCGAACCTTTTCAAGTTTTTTCTGGACCTCGCTTATTGCCTTCAGATTTTCGTGATGAGCCTTCATTCCTTCCAAATTAGGTAAGTGACTATCAAACGCTTCAGTATATGTAGAATGAGTTCCCAAAATAGAACTTTCGTCTCGCCAAGGTAGAAAAAGCATGAGCAATGCGCGAGAGTAATTTTCTCTCTCCTCGTCGCTTTTTTCTGGATTATGATTCGGAAACTGAATTAGGAACGGCTTAGTTTTTTTTTTAGCATACCCTTCCCATTTTTTAAAATCATACTGTTTTCTGGTATGTCGTCTTTGAGTGGCTTTCGCTCATAGAACTTGGCAAATTCGTACAAAGATTCATTATTCAATACATCCGGTATATTCGGATATATGTCGTCGACCATTTGGATAGCAAAAATCTCGTCGCTTTCAGGGTCCGCATCCCGTAAAGCTTTCAAATCTTTGAATGGTTTCAACAAGCGTTTTCGGTTTTCTTTCTTGTACGTGTTAACGTAAAGCATCGATTCGGATTTTCCATACAAATGGTGACCCAGAATACGGTCCACGATTTCGTACGCACCGCACTCTCTGTGCGTCAATCTTTTGAGGCCAAATGCCCACAAGCGACTGTGCAGGTCTTTACCCGCCAATTCGTTTCAAAGATCGTCATCATTTGACTTCTCCTTTTTGGAAACGTAACCGGTAACGTAGGTAGCGAGCGCGTTATCTTTGTCAGCGATGAATTGAATGTCCATATTGGCTTGCATAGACAAAAGTAAAGCTGGATTGTAGTCGTTTATGAATATTTCATTTTCCTTTCTTGGAAGTTCATACAGACGACCGGTTTTACCAGCCACGTGTTGTTTAATTGTGGCCTGAACATCGTGTAATCTAGCATGCATCGTGACGACTCTGGGGAATTTAAAGCGGCATTTTGTCGCTGACTTTTTACCCCATTTTCCCTTTCTTTGACAGGACGGGTTGCATTTGTGTCTCTGATATTTGTCCACGTATTCGAACAAAGTAGGACTGGCAATCTTATCGGGGAGCGAGCAAGTAGCGAATTTAGCTACGAAAGCCAATATATCTTCCTTCTTCGCAACACCAATTTGGGGGGCGTCTTTAATCCACAACACCATGTGAACGTGCGGGGCACCTCTCGCCTGGTACTCAACGCGCCAGAAATAGTGGTCGACAGGACCAAGAATGGGATTATCTTTGGTTAGAATAAGGTTTCTTAAAACCGAGCGAAATCTATTGTGGTAATGTAGGCTGACTGCCGTGGGGTCGTTGCTACACAATTCACTCACGGTCCGGCTCGAATTTTGATATTGTTTCAAGTGATCATGCAAAGAGACCCAATAGTATTCCGCGCAGGACAAGGTCATGAACCAATGCGGCGTACCAAATTCCCGACGCATGGTATTTAAATCAAGAGTACGTTGAAACCAATACTCTTGCGTGCCTCGCATACTTCGCATGAAGGAGGACAACGCCGTTTCGAGTTCCGTATTTTTAGAGTCGACTTTCTCAATCAGAGAATTTACTGTCATTCGTTTGGAATTTGACATTCTCATCATGTAATTAATGGCGCTTGTCATGGATTTGACTTCACTCTCGTAAAAGGTGTGAAACAAATACTGTTCGTTCAAAGAGAACCTCCTGTTTTTGTTTCTGATTCGTGACACTCTAAAGTCGGCGTCCCTCAAATAACCGAAAGGCCGTTCAGCGTAACGGCCAAACTTTGCAGTCGGAAATAAATCGGGAAAGCAAAGGTAATCGAGATTTTTTTCGAAAAGGCTCAAAGGTTCGCCCTCGACTCGTTTCATTTGAAAGGTTTCGAGAACATCTTTCGGATTCTTCCCGTTTATTGGGTGAATCGAATAATGGTCGAAAATTTCTTTTTCTTGGGTTTTTGTCAGTTTTTTCAACAACGCTTCAGGTTGAGTAGAAATCCGTAATTTCTCGTTTTCAACGGTTCCGCAAATGTAATCATCGTCACATTTCTCGATCTCGAGATTGTAATACAAAGAATTGATCTCTTTTAGTTTAATCAAGGCATCGCGTACTTGGTTCAAACGAACCAACGACTGCCATACCAACTTGTTTTGTGTCGGTAAGCCATTCACTAGAATGTGTAACTCGTGATTTTTGGGCAAATCTTTCGGAATCATGTCCGTATTACTCTGCAAGGGAAGTGGTAAGTATAAGATTTTTCCTTTAACCGCTCTGGTGAGACCGGTATGATTACAAGTTTTTAACTGCGTTCCTAATCGAACGACCGTTTGAAAAGCTTTCCCTTTTTGAATCAGCATTTTTTCAAAAATGTTTAAATCGGAAATTTCTTTGGGTACCGGATCAACTTCAAGTCCATTCAAGAAACATATTGCTGGTACCCTCTCAGCTAGCAGCGTTTTGAAGCAACAGTCACATAAGTTAATTTTAGAGTTATAATCGAAATCAGGACAATCTGGGCGTTGCAATTGCCACGCCGTTCGTAAAGTGTTTAGCGCCTGGTTGCTGTCTAATTCACACTTAGAAGCCAATTTTTCTAGAGATTTTAAGTTTTTTAATTGATATAGTCTCTCGCAACAGTCACAAGGGGTGTCATGGAATTCGTTAATTTCTCTGAAACAATGAGTGAACTGTTTGTGGTATGTTTTTCTCAGTTCTTCTTCATTAAGAATGGGTCGAATCGCAGTTTCTATACCGCCCTCTTCGTTTACTCGAATGTCTTTTAGCTTTTTATTTCTCTTGTCAACCAGCAGGCATACTAGACTATCCATAGTGGCTTTCAACTCTTTCATATCAGCCCTTTCAATGACGTCTGTAAGGGATTTAATCCTAGAGCGAGTGCTCTTAATACGTAAACCCATTTGACAAATGTTCTTAAGGCTGTGAAGTGGGGGGCCAATTCCCTGAGAAGTCTTAACATACTGAGACACTCCTTGTTCTGTAAACAAGCGAGGCTGTGTCCTCGAGTTATAGGATAACGCCACGGCACATCCATTTTAAAATGAGGGTTTTCCTTTAGGTGCTCTTTAAAGGCATTTACGGGCCAATTCAAGTTCCGTAACGCACATTCATCAATGTTTGAGTAAAATTTCATCAATGTACTCTCTTTGCACGTCGCGAAAGTCAGAATAATGTCAACTAATCTTTGGAGGGAATTCTCCCGAATATTACAATAAGATCCACATTCCCAATATACGCCTAGATTTTTAACCATTTCCTGGCTAGGTTCGATTTCCTCGTGATCGATATCATTTTCGGGCAAAGTGAATACCTCTTCATTTTGTTGTTCGTCTGGTGGTAGAACTTTAAACACATTTGAAATGACACCATCGTCCATTACTTCCAGAGCTTTCTCGTTTTTGCTTAATGGATTGTAGGCAATATCCCAAAAGAACGGTTCGCAATTGGAGCAATGAATTCTTTTGCCTCCAATACCTTCTAACAACTTATCGGGGTCTAACGGCCCGTCGGGAATTTTTTTCAAAATACTTTGACATCGTTTACCAAATTCGGATGATTGAGCTTTTAGTTTGGCATATAAACTCGTTTGCACTTTCAAGGCCTGGCCAGCCAAAAGCCAAGAATCGAACTGCGTTTGCACAGTCTTTGGGGCTAGTCTCTCGGTACCATTAACTAACTTTCCCAAAGAATACTCAACCAATTTCTTTGCAAGAAAGTCTTGCCTAGATTTTTTAGCACAGAGTCGTGAGTGACTCGCTTTAGGCATTACTTTTTGGGTTTTTCTGTATTTTTGGTAGTAACGAATTAACTTTGCAGATTTGATAGAAGCGGCTTTGTTCGTGTAATATTTAGCTCTTGAAATGCTATCTCTAACGCTAATTAATTGTCGATTCTTTTCGACATACTTCGCTTGATTTTTTATGTATTTTTGAGGATTGGATTTTCGATATGCGGATAATCTGTCTTTTTCCTTTTGCGAATGGCGAAGAGCATACCGAGCTTGATAACCTTTGAATAACACTTGATTAGACACACGGTAAACAGCATTTTTTTTCGCAATTTGAGATTGATTGGTTTTATAGTGCACGGCTCTCTTTTCCGCAATTTGAGATTGATTGGTTTTATAGTGCACGGCTCTCTTTTTCGCAATTTGAGATTTATTGGTTTTATAGTGCACGGCTCTCTTTTTCGCAATTTGAGATTTATTGGTTTTATAGTGCACGGCTCTCTCTTTCGCAATTTGAGATTGATTGGTTTTATAGTGCACGGCTCTCTTTTTCGCAATTTGAGATTGATTGGTTTTATAATGCATGGCTCTCTTTTTCGCAATTTGAGATTGATTGGTTTTATAGTGCACGGCTCTCTTTTTCGCAATTTGAGATTGATTGGTTTTATAGTGCACGGCTCTCTTTTTCGCAATTTGAGATTGATTGGTTTTGTAGTGCACGGCTCTCTTTTTCGCAATTTTAGATTGATTTGTTTTATAGTGCACTGCTCTCTTTTTCGTAATCGGTGATTGATTGGTTTTATAATACACGGCTTTTTTTTTAATCCATTCTTGGTGCCGTAGGTAGTATATTCTGTGTTTGTTTTCAACTTTTTGCGACATACAAATTTCCGAACATTTTTTATAACCAACCTGGTTTTTAGTTATATTTTCTGTAGTATTTGTCAGATTTTTTTTGGCATTGACATACTGATGTATCGAACTTAGACTAAAGCTAGCCGATCTTGTCAAGCAGCCATCTTGGCTGACAGGCTTTGTCAACCAGCCATCTTGGCTGACAGGCTTTGTCAAGCAGCCATCTTGGCTGACAGGCTTTGTCAAGCAGCCATCTTGGCTGACAGGTTTTGTCAAGCAGCCATCTTGGCTGACAGGCTTTGTCAAGCAGCCATCTTGGCTGACAGGCTTTGTCAAGCAGCCATCTTGGCTGACAGGTTTTGTCAAGCAGCCATCTTGGCTGACAGGCTTTGTCAACCAGCCATCTTGGCTGACAGGCTTTGTCAAGCAGCCATCTTGGCTGACAGGTTTTGTCAACCAGCCATCTTGGCTGACAGGCTTTGTCAAGCAGCCATCTTGGCTGACAGGCTTTGTCAAGCAGCCATCTTGGCTGACAGGTTTTGTCAAGCAGCCATCTTGGCTGACAGGCTTTGTCAAGCAGCCATCTTGGCTGACAGGCTTTGTCAAGCAGCCATCTTGGCTGACAGGCTTTGTCAAGCAGCCATCTTGGCTGACAGGTTTTGTCAAGCAGCCATCTTGGTTGACAGGCTTTGTCAAGCAGCCATCTTGGCTGACAGGCTTTTTCAAGCAGCCATCTTGGCTGACAGGTTTTGTCAAGCAGCCATCTTGGTTGACAGGTTTTGTCAAGCAGCCATCTTGGCTGACAGGTTTTGTCAAGCAGCCATCTTGGCTGACAGGCTTTGTCAAGCAGCCATCTTGGCTGACAGGCTTTGTCAAGCAGCCATCTTGGCTGACAGGCTTTGTCAAGCAGCCATTTTGGCTGACAGGTTTTGTCAAGCAGCCATCTTGGCTGACAGGTTTTGTCAAGCAGCCATCTTGGCTGACAGGCTTTGTCAAGCAGCCATCTTGGCTGACAGGTTTTGTCAAGCAGCCATCTTGGCTGACAGGCTTTGTCAAGCAGCCATCTTGGCTGACAGGCTTTGTCAAGCAGCCATCTTGGCTGACAGGTTTTGTCAAGCAGCCATCTTGGCTGACAGGCTTTGTCAACCAGCCATCTTGGCTGACAGGCTTTGTCAAGCAGCCATCTTGGCTGACAGGTTTTGTCAACCAGCCATCTTGGCTGACAGGCTTTGTCAAGCAGCCATCTTGGCTGACAGGCTTTGTCAAGCAGCCATCTTGGCTGACAGGTTTTGTCAAGCAGCCATCTTGGCTGACAGGCTTTGTCAAGCAGCCATCTTGGCTGACAGGTTTTGTCAAGCAGCCATCTTGGTTGACAGGCTTTGTCAAGCAGCCATCTTGGCTGACAGGCTTTGTCAAGCAGCCATCTTGGCTGACAGGTTTTGTCAAGCAGCCATCTTGGCTGACAGGTTTTGTCAAGCAGCCATCTTGGCTGACAGGCTTTGTCAAGCAGCCATCTTGGCTGACAGGCTTTGTCAAGCAGCCATCTTGGCAGACAGGCTTTGTCAAGCAGCCATCTTGGCTGACAGGTTTTGTCAAGCAGCCATCTTGGCTGACAGGCTTTGTCAAGCAGCCATCTTGGCTGACAGGCTTTGTCAAGCAGCCATCTTGGCTGACAGGCTTTGTCAAACAGCCATCTTGGCTGACAGGTTTTGTCAAGCAGCCATCTTGGTTGACAGGTTTTGTCAAGCAGCCATCTTGGCTGACAGGCTTTGTCAAGCAGCCATCTTGGGTGACAGGCTTTGTCAAGCAGCCATCTTGGGTGACAGGCTTTGTCAAGCAGCCATCTTGGCTGACAGGCTTTGTCAAGCAGCCATCTTGGCTGACAGGTTTTGTCAAGCAGCCATCTTGGTTGACAGGCTTTGTCAAGCAGCCATCTTGGCTGACAGGCTTTGTCAAGCAGCCATCTTGGCTGACAGGTTTTGTCAAGCAGCCATCTTGGTTGACAGGTTTTGTCAAGCAGCCATCTTGGCTGACAGGTTTTGTCAAGCAGCCATCTTGGCTGACAGGCTTTGTCAAGCAGCCATCTTGGCTGACAGGTTTTGTCAAGCAGCCATCTTGGCTGACAGGCTTTGTCAAGCAGCCATCTTGGCTGACAGGCTTTGTCAAGCAGCCATCTTGGCTGACAGGTTTTGTCAAGCAGCCATCTTGGCTGACAGGCTTTGTCAACCAGCCATCTTGGCTGACAGGCTTTGTCAACCAGCCATCTTGGCTGACAGGTTTTGTCAAGCAGCCATCTCGGCTGACAGGCTTTGTCAAGCAGCCATCTTGGCTGACAGGTTTTGTCAAGCAGCCATCTTGGCTGACAGGCTTTGTCAAGCAGCCATCTTGGCTGACAGGCTTTGTCAAGCAGCCATCTTGGCTGACAGGCTTTGTCAACCAGCCATCTTGGCTGACAGGCTTTGTCAAGCAGCCATCTTGGCTGACAGGTTTTATCAACCAGCCATCTTGGCTGACAGGCTTTGTCAAGCAGCCATCTTGGCTGACAGGCTTTGTCAAGCAGCCATCTTGGCTGACAGGCTTTGTCAACCAGCCATCTTGGCTGACAGGCTTTGTCAAGCAGCCATCTTGGCTGACAGGCTTTGTCAAGCAGCCATCTTGGCTGACAGGTTTTGTCAAGCAGCCATCTTGGCTGACAGGCTTTGTCAAGCAGCCATCTTGGCTGACAGGCTTTGTCAAGCAGCCATCTTGGCTGACAGGTTTTGTCAAGCAGCCATCTTGGCTGACAGGCTTTGTCAACCAGCCATCTTGGCTGACAGGCTTTGTCAAGCAGCCATCTTGGCTGACAGGTTTTGTCAACCAGCCATCTTGGCTGACAGGCTTTGTCAAGCAGCCATCTTGGCTGACAGGCTTTGTCAAGCAGCCATCTTGGCTGACAGGTTTTGTCAAGCAGCCATCTTGGCTGACAGGCTTTGTCAAGCAGCCATCTTGGCTGACAGGCTTTGTCAAGCAGCCATCTTGGCTGACAGGCTTTGTCAAGCAGCCATCTTGGCTGACAGGTTTTGTCAAGCAGCCATCTTGGTTGACAGGCTTTGTCAAGCAGCCATCTTGGCTGACAGGCTTTTTCAAGCAGCCATCTTGGCTGACAGGTTTTGTCAAGCAGCCATCTTGGTTGACAGGTTTTGTCAAGCAGCCATCTTGGCTGACAGGTTTTGTCAAGCAGCCATCTTGGCTGACAGGCTTTGTCAAGCAGCCATCTTGGCTGACAGGCTTTGTCAAGCAGCCATCTTGGCTGACAGGCTTTGTCAAGCAGCCATTTTGGCTGACAGGTTTTGTCAAGCAGCCATCTTGGCTGACAGGTTTTGTCAAGCAGCCATCTTGGCTGACAGGCTTTGTCAAGCAGCCATCTTGGCTGACAGGCTTTGTCAAGCAGCCATCTTGGCTGACAGGCTTTGTCAAGCAGCCATCTTGGCTGACAGGTTTTGTCAAGCAGCCATCTTGGCTGACAGGTTTTGTCAAGCAGCCATCTTGGCTGACAGGCTTTGTCAACCAGCCATCTTGGCTGACAGGCTTTGTCAAGCAGCCATCTTGGCTGACAGGTTTTGTCAACCAGCCATCTTGGCTGACAGGCTTTGTCAAGCAGCCATCTTGGCTGACAGGCTTTGTCAAGCAGCCATCTTGGCTGACAGGTTTTGTCAAGCAGCCATCTTGGCTGACAGGCTTTGTCAAGCAGCCATCTTGGCTGACAGGTTTTGTCAAGCAGCCATCTTGGTTGACAGGCTTTGTCAAGCAGCCATCTTGGCTGACAGGCTTTGTCAAGCAGCCATCTTGGCTGACAGGTTTTGTCAAGCAGCCATCTTGGCTGACAGGTTTTGTCAAGCAGCCATCTTGGCTGACAGGCTTTGTCAAGCAGCCATCTTGGCTGACAGGCTTTGTCAAGCAGCCATCTTGGCAGACAGGCTTTGTCAAGCAGCCATCTTGGCTGACAGGTTTTGTCAAGCAGCCATCTTGGCTGACAGGCTTTGTCAAGCAGCCATCTTGGCTGACAGGCTTTGTCAAGCAGCCATCTTGGCTGACAGGCTTTGTCAAACAGCCATCTTGGCTGACAGGTTTTGTCAAGCAGCCATCTTGGTTGACAGGTTTTGTCAAGCAGCCATCTTGGCTGACAGGCTTTGTCAAGCAGCCATCTTGGGTGACAGGCTTTGTCAAGCAGCCATCTTGGGTGACAGGCTTTGTCAAGCAGCCATCTTGGCTGACAGGCTTTGTCAAGCAGCCATCTTGGCTGACAGGTTTTGTCAAGCAGCCATCTTGGTTGACAGGCTTTGTCAAGCAGCCATCTTGGCTGACAGGCTTTGTCAAGCAGCCATCTTGGCTGACAGGTTTTGTCAAGCAGCCATCTTGGTTGACAGGTTTTGTCAAGCAGCCATCTTGGCTGACAGGTTTTGTCAAGCAGCCATCTTGGCTGACAGGCTTTGTCAAGCAGCCATCTTGGCTGACAGGTTTTGTCAAGCAGCCATCTTGGCTGACAGGCTTTGTCAAGCAGCCATCTTGGCTGACAGGCTTTGTCAAGCAGCCATCTTGGCTGACAGGTTTTGTCAAGCAGCCATCTTGGCTGACAGGCTTTGTCAACCAGCCATCTTGGCTGACAGGCTTTGTCAACCAGCCATCTTGGCTGACAGGTTTTGTCAAGCAGCCATCTCGGCTGACAGGCTTTGTCAAGCAGCCATCTTGGCTGACAGGTTTTGTCAAGCAGCCATCTTGGCTGACAGGCTTTGTCAAGCAGCCATCTTGGCTGACAGGCTTTGTCAAGCAGCCATCTTGGCTGACAGGCTTTGTCAACCAGCCATCTTGGCTGACAGGCTTTGTCAAGCAGCCATCTTGGCTGACAGGTTTTATCAACCAGCCATCTTGGCTGACAGGCTTTGTCAAGCAGCCATCTTGGCTGACAGGCTTTGTCAAGCAGCCATCTTGGCTGACAGGCTTTGTCAAGCAGCCATCTTGGCTGACAGGTTTTGTCAAGCAGCCATCTTGGCTGACAGGCTTTGTCAAGCAGCCATCTTGGCTGACAGGTTTTGTCAAGCAGCCATCTTGGTTGACAGGTTTTGTCAAGCAGCCATCTTGGCTGACAGGTTTTGTCAAGCAGCCATCTTGGTTGACAGGCTTTGTCAAGCAGCCATCTTGGCTGACAGGCTTTGTCAAGCAGCCATCTTGGCTGACAGGTTTTGTCAAGCAGCCATCTTGGCTGACAGGCTTTGTCAAGCAGCCATCTTGGCTGACAGGCTTTGTCAAGCAGCCATCTTGGCTGACAGGTTTTGTCAAGGAGCCATCTTGGCTGACAGGCTTTGTCAACCAGCCATCTTGGCTGACAGGCTTTGTCAAGCAGCCATCTTGGCTGACAGGTTTTGTCAACCAGCCATCTTGGCTGACAGGCTTTGTCAAGCATCCATCTTGGCTGACAGGCTTTGTCAAGCAGCCATCTTGGCTGACAGGTTTTGTCAAGCAGCCATCTTGGCTGACAGGCTTTGTCAAGCAGCCATCTTGGCTGACAGGCTTTGTCAAGCAGCCATCTTGGCTGACAGGCTTTGTCAAGCAGCCATCTTGGCTGACAGGTTTTGTCAAGCAGCCATCTTGGTTGACAGGCTTTGTCAAGCAGCCATCTTGGCTGACAGGATTTGTCAAGCAGCCATCTTGGTTGACAGGTTTTGTCAAGCAGCCATCTTGGCTGACAGGTTTTGTCAAGCAGCCATCTTGGCTGACAGGCTTTGTCAAGCAGCCATCTTGGCTGGCAGGCTTTGTCAAGCAGCCATCTTGGCTGACAGGCTTTGTCAAGCAGCCATCTTGGCTGACAGGTTTTGTCAAGCAGCCATCCTGGCTGACAGGTTTTGTCAAGCAGCCATCTTGGCTGACAGGTTTTGTCAAGCAGCCATCTTGGCTGACAGGCTTTGCCAAGCAGCCATCTTGGCTGACAGGCTTTGTCAACCAGCCATCTTGGCTGACAGGCTTTGTCAACCAGCCATCTTGGCTGACAGGCTTTGTCAAGCAGCCATCTTGGCTGACAGGTTTTGTCAAGCAGCCATCTTGGCTGACAGGCTTTGTCAAGCAGCCATCTTGGCTGACAGGTTTTGTCAAGCAGCCATCTTGGCTGACAGGCTTTGTCAAGCAGCCATCTTGGCTGACAGGCTTTGTCAAGCAGCCATCTTGGCTGACAGGTTTTGTCAAGCAGCCATCTTGGTTGACAGGCTTTGTCAAGCAGCTATCTTGGCTGACAGGCTTTGTCAAGCAGCCATCTTGGCTGACAGGTTTTGTCAAGCAGCCATCTTGGCTGACAGGTTTTGTCAAGCAGCCATCTTGGCTGACAGGCTTTGTCAAGCAGCCATCTTGGCTGACAGGCTTTGTCAAGCAGCCATCTTGGCTGACAGGCTTTGTCAAGCAGCCATCTTGGCTGACAGGTTTTGTCAAGCAGCCATCTTGGCTGACAGGCTTTGTCAAGCAGCCATCTTGGCTGACAGGCTTTGTCAAGCAGCCATCTTGGCTGACAGGCTTTGTCAAGCAGCCATCTTGGCTGACAGGTTTTGTCAAGCAGCCATCTTGGTTGACAGGCTTTGTCAAGCAGCCATCTTGGCTGACAGGCTTTGTCAAGCAGCCATCTTGGCTGACAGGTTTTGTCAAGCAGCCATCTTGGCTGACAGGTTTTGTCAAGCAGCCATCTTGGCTGACAGGCTTTGTCAAGCAGCCATCTTGGCTGACAGGCTTTGTCAAGCAGCCATCTTGGCAGACAGGCTTTGTCAAGCAGCCATCTTGGCTGACAGGTTTTGTCAAGCAGCCATCTTGGCTGACAGGCTTTGTCAAGCAGCCATCTTGGCTGACAGGCTTTGTCAAGCAGCCATCTTGGCTGACAGGCTTTGTCAAACAGCCATCTTGGCTGACAGGTTTTGTCAAGCAGCCATCTTGGTTGACAGGTTTTGTCAAGCAGCCATCTTGGCTGACAGGCTTTGTCAAGCAGCCATCTTGGGTGAGAGGCTTTGTCAAGCAGCCATCTTGGGTGACAGGCTTTGTCAAGCAGCCATCTTGGCTGACAGGCTTTGTCAAGCAGCCATCTTGGCTGACAGGTTTTGTCAAGCAGCCATCTTGGTTGACAGGCTTTGTCAAGCAGCCATCTTGGCTGACAGGCTTTGTCAAGCAGCCATCTTGGCTGACAGGTTTTGTCAAGCAGCCATCTTGGTTGACAGGTTTTGTCAAGCAGCCATCTTGGCTGACAGGTTTTGTCAAGCAGCCATCTTGGCTGACAGGCTTTGTCAAGCAGCCATCTTGGCTGACAGGTTTTGTCAAGCAGCCATCTTGGCTGACAGGCTTTGTCAAGCAGCCATCTTGGCTGACAGGCTTTGTCAAGCAGCCATCTTGGCTGACAGGTTTTGTCAAGCAGCCATCTTGGCTGACAGGCTTTGTCAACCAGCCATCTTGGCTGACAGGCTTTGTCAACCAGCCATCTTGGCTGACAGGTTTTGTCAAGCAGCCATCTCGGCTGACAGGCTTTGTCAAGCAGCCATCTTGGCTGACAGGTTTTGTCAAGCAGCCATCTTGGCTGACAGGCTTTGTCAAGCAGCCATCTTGGCTGACAGGCTTTGTCAAGCAGCCATCTTGGCTGACAGGCTTTGTCAACCAGCCATCTTGGCTGACAGGCTTTGTCAAGCAGCCATCTTGGCTGACAGGTTTTATCAACCAGCCATCTTGGCTGACAGGCTTTGTCAAGCAGCCATCTTGGCTGACAGGCTTTGTCAAGCAGCCATCTTGGCTGACAGGCTTTGTCAAGCAGCCATCTTGGCTGACAGGTTTTGTCAAGCAGCCATCTTGGCTGACAGGCTTTGTCAAGCAGCCATCTTGGCTGACAGGTTTTGTCAAGCAGCCATCTTGGTTGACAGGTTTTGTCAAGCAGCCATCTTGGCTGACAGGTTTTGTCAAGCAGCCATCTTGGTTGACAGGCTTTGTCAAGCAGCCATCTTGGCTGACAGGCTTTGTCAAGCAGCCATCTTGGCTGACAGGTTTTGTCAAGCAGCCATCTTGGCTGACAGGCTTTGTCAAGCAGCCATCTTGGCTGACAGGCTTTGTCAAGCAGCCATCTTGGCTGACAGGTTTTGTCAAGCAGCCATCTTGGCTGACAGGCTTTGTCAACCAGCCATCTTGGCTGACAGGCTTTGTCAAGCAGCCATCTTGGCTGACAGGTTTTGTCAACCAGCCATCTTGGCTGACAGGCTTTGTCAAGCATCCATCTTGGCTGACAGGCTTTGTCAAGCAGCCATCTTGGCTGACAGGTTTTGTCAAGCAGCCATCTTGGCTGACAGGCTTTGTCAAGCAGCCATCTTGGCTGACAGGCTTTGTCAAGCAGCCATCTTGGCTGACAGGCTTTGTCAAGCAGCCATCTTGGCTGACAGGTTTTGTCAAGCAGCCATCTTGGTTGACAGGCTTTGTCAAGCAGCCATCTTGGCTGACAGGATTTGTCAAGCAGCCATCTTGGTTGACAGGTTTTGTCAAGCAGCCATCTTGGCTGACAGGTTTTGTCAAGCAGCCATCTTGGCTGACAGGCTTTGTCAAGCAGCCATCTTGGCTGGCAGGCTTTGTCAAGCAGCCATCTTGGCTGACAGGCTTTGTCAAGCAGCCATCTTGGCTGACAGGTTTTGTCAAGCAGCCATCCTGGCTGACAGGTTTTGTCAAGCAGCCATCTTGGCTGACAGGTTTTGTCAAGCAGCCATCTTGGCTGACAGGCTTTGCCAAGCAGCCATCTTGGCTGACAGGCTTTGTCAACCAGCCATCTTGGCTGACAGGCTTTGTCAACCAGCCATCTTGGCTGACAGGCTTTGTCAAGCAGCCATCTTGGCTGACAGGTTTTGTCAAGCAGCCATCTTGGCTGACAGGCTTTGTCAAGCAGCCATCTTGGCTGACAGGTTTTGTCAAGCAGCCATCTTGGCTGACAGGCTTTGTCAAGCAGCCATCTTGGCTGACAGGCTTTGTCAAGCAGCCATCTTGGCTGACAGGTTTTGTCAAGCAGCCATCTTGGTTGACAGGCTTTGTCAAGCAGCTATCTTGGCTGACAGGCTTTGTCAAGCAGCCATCTTGGCTGACAGGTTTTGTCAAGCAGCCATCTTGGCTGACAGGTTTTGTCAAGCAGCCATCTTGGCTGACAGGCTTTGTCAAGCAGCCATCTTGGCTGACAGGCTTTGTCAAGCAGCCATCTTGGCTGACAGGCTTTGTCAAGCAGCCATCTTGGCTGACAGGTTTTGTCAAGCAGCCATCTTGGCTGACAGGCTTTGTCAAGCAGCCATCTTGGCTGACAGGCTTTGTCAAGCAGCCATCTTGGCTGACAGGCTTTGTCAAACAGCCATCTTGGCTGACAGGTTTTGTCAAGCAGCCATCTTGGCTGACAGGTTTTGTCAAGCAGCCATCTTGGTTGACAGGTTTTGTCAAGCAGCCATCTTGGCTGACAGGCTTTGTCAAGCAGCCATCTTGGGTGACAGGCTTTGTCAAGCAGCCATCTTGGGTGACAGGCTTTGTCAAGCAGCCATCTTGGGTGACAGGCTTTGTCAAGCAGCCATCTTGGCTGACAGGCTTTGTCAAGCAGCCATCTTGGCTGACAGGTTTTGTCAAGCAGCCATCTTGGTTGACAGGCTTTGTCAAGCAGCCATCTTGGCTGACAGGCTTTGTCAAGCAGCCATCTTGGCTGACAGGTTTTGTCAAGCAGCCATCTTGGTTGACAGGTTTTGTCAAGCAGCCATCTTGGCTGACAGGTTTTGTCAAGCAGCCATCTTGGCTGACAGGCTTTGTCAAGCAGCCATCTTGGCTGACAGGTTTTGTCAAGCAGCCATCTTGGCTGACAGGCTTTGTCAAGCAGCCATCTTGGCTGACAGGTTTTGTCAAGCAGCCATCTTGGCTGACAGGCTTTGTCAACCAGCCATCTTGGCTGACAGGCTTTGTCAACCAGCCATCTTGGCTGACAGGTTTTGTCAACCAGCCATCTTGGCTGACAGGTTTTGTCAAGCAGCCATCTTGGCTGACAGGTTTTGTCAAGCAGCCATCTTGGCTGACAGGCTTTGTCAAGCAGCCATCTTGGCTGACAGGTTTTGTCAAGCAGCCATCTTGGCTGACAGGCTTTGTCAAGCAGCCATCATGGCTGACAGGTTTTGTCAAGCAGCCATCTTGGCTGACAGGCTTTGTCAAGCAGCCATCTTGGCTGACAGGCTTTGTCAAGCAGCCATCTTGGCTGACAGGTTTTGTCAAGCAGCCATCTTGGCTGACAGGCTTTGTCAACCAGCCATCTTGGCTGACAGGCTTTGTCAAGCAGCCATCTTGGCTGACAGGTTTTATCAACCAGCCATCTTGGCTGACAGGCTTTGTCAAGCAGCCATCTTGGCTGACAGGCTTTGTCAAGCAGCCATCTTGGCTGACAGGCTTTGTCAAGCAGCCATCTTGGCTGACAGGTTTTGTCAAGCAGCCATCTTGGCTGACAGGCTTTGTCAAACAGCCATCCTGGCTGACAGGTTTTGTCAAGCAGCCATCTTGGTTGACAGGTTTTGTCAAGCAGCCATCTTGGCTGACAGGTTTTGTCAAGCAGCCATCTTGGTTGACAGGCTTTGTCAAGCAGCCATCTTGGCTGACAGGCTTTGTCAAGCAGCCATCTTGGCTGACAGGTTTTGTCAAGCAGCCATCTTGGTTGACAGGTTTTGTCAAGCATCCATCTTGGTTGACAGGCTTTGTCAAGCAGCCATCTTGGCTGACAGGCTTTGTCAAGCAGCCATCTTGGCTGACAGGTTTTGTCAAGCAGCCATCTTGGCTGACAGGCTTTGTCAAGCAGCCATCTTGGCTGACAGGCTTTGTCAAGCAGCCATCTTGGCTGACAGGTTTTGTCAAGCAGCCATCTTGGCTGACAGGCTTTGTCAACCAGCCATCTTGGCTGACAGGCTTTGTCAAGCAGCCATCTTGGCTGACAGGTTTTGTCAACCAGCCATCTTGGCTGACAGGCTTTGTCAAGCAGCCATCTTGGCTGACAGGCTTTGTCAAGCAGCCATCTTGGCTGACAGGCTTTGTCAAGCAGCCATCTTGGCTGACAGGTTTTGTCAAGCAGCCATCTTGGCTGACAGGCTTTGTCAAACAGCCATCTTGGCTGACAGGTTTTGTCAAGCAGCCATCTTGGTTGACAGGTTTTGTCAAGCAGCCATCTTGGCTGACAGGTTTTGTCAAGCAGCCATCTTGGTTGACAGGCTTTGTCAAGCAGCCATCTTGGCTGACAGGCTTTGTCAAGCAGCCATCTTGGCTGACAGGTTTTGTCAAGCAGCCATCTTGGTTGACAGGTTTTGTCAAGCAGCCATCTTGGCTGACAGGTTTTGTCAAGCAGCCATCTTGGCTGACAGGCTTTGTCAAGCAGCCATCTTGGCTGACAGGCTTTGTCAAGCAGCCATCTTGGCTGACAGGTTTTGTCAAGCAGCCATCTTGGCTGACAGGCTTTGTTAAGCAGCCATCTTGGCTGACAGGCTTTGTCAAGCAGCCATCTTGGCTGACAGGCTTTGTCAAACAGCCATCTTGGCTGACAGGTTTTGTCAAGCAGCCATCTTGGCTGACAGGCTTTGTCAAGCAGCCATCTTGGGTGACACTATCAAGCATGTCTAGGCTTTCTTGGTAATTAACACAAAGTCTTTTGACCATGTCGTCGTCTTGGAAACAAGGAGACCTTTTTAAAGAATTATCGTCATCAGCACCTAAACTTTGAAATGCTATATTGTCATTAGTATCATTAGAAATCGTTTCATCGTTATGAACAATTGAGCCCGCGCTTACCGCCACGGGCAATGGATCAGGATAATCTTCATTTGGACTTTTTCCACCCATAAAATGATTAGAACAAATATACCAATGTTCTTTTACTGAACTTGGCGGACAGGTTTTTTTGCAAAGTAGCAGCCATTTTGCACATTTTATGGCTTGTTTTGTGGGCTTTGGGAAGGCAAAAAATTTTACTCTTATATCCTTCTTGCGTGTGCTGTTTAGACAACCAGGATAAACACAGTACTTTATCTTCACCATTTTATCTTTAAAAAGACAAAACTGAACTTCAAAACTTAATAAGTATTAATTTCTCTTGCCCAAAAGGTATATTTACCCGTGAAACTTACAAAGTAGAAAAAACTACGTAACTAGTTTTAAATTTCCAGTACTCAGAACGGGAAATAAAACACGGTACCACTTCATTCACGGGAATAAAGCCACAAATATTTCAAATCTAGCTTAATCGAAATGTAAAAATGTATATTTCGCTTACCAGCACGTGTAAAGAGCCTCAAGATTTTCTCTCGTTCGATATATTTGCGTACTCAAGTCATTAAAGACAAGAAAACACGATCAAATTGACTCGCTTTAATTATTTATTAAAGAAATTTCTCAAAGAAACGTTTCCGTTCACTTATTGATTGAAAATGAAATAATATAATGTATTTTAAAATAAAAAAAAATTTAAAACTAGATTGGTAACATTTAACAAGTTGGGAAACCAAAATATAACCTCCCCGACCCCGACGTTAAGGTAATCTAACCTAACCTAACCCTACCTAAAATAAAAGATGAAAAGAAATGTAGAGTATTGGATGAGTAGAAGAAACAGCGAAATAGGCAAAATATTATATCACATTGAACCTATATGCATTTCTTCAGTATACCAACACAACCCTAAATAATTCTCTACTTAAAACCAAACCTAACTAGAGAAAAAAAGGAAAATAAATAAGATATAACCACATAGATTTCAAGATAAATAATCCAGTCCATAATTCAGTATTAAAACAAAAAAATCAGAATTAAGACAACTGAAATTAGCAATCTTTGGTAATATGTAAAATAGCCCTTACACGAACAATTTAAGTAAAGCAAATTATCAAATAAACGCCAAATAAGTCAATTAATTAAAATTAAAAATATTAATCTTACCACTACCAAATAGCGGGCAGAAAACACAGACATCAAGATAACATTAGCAAAATAAATTTTCAACACCGGTAATCCTGAGAACTAGATTCTACAAAATCTTCTGGAATAATAAATTTATTTTAATCTAAAAAATATAAAATCTTAAAAAAAATATCTATACAAATAACATATTGATAAACCAATTAAAATTAGATGCGAAAAACATTTAATCTCGATATGAGATTAAATACACAAGGTCAAGGTTCTTCTTTTAAAACCATATCAGAATTTTGACGGTTGTAGAGTATTTGTAGACCAAGTAACGTGAAAAGGCAAAATGTTATATCAAATTGAACCTATACATGGCTTCAGTATACAACACAAGTTGTGAAACAAACGTTATTTTACGTGACTACACACTAGCTAAAACATCACCGAAAATAAACGACAGTAGGCATTAATAACTCTTTTACGAAAACAAAAAATTACTACAGAGAAAAATGAGTCAGAAAAAAAAAAACTTTTGATTTCCAAACTAATATTTCAGTCACAACTCAGTAATAAAAATTAGAGTTCAGGTCAATGAAAATATACCAAAAATGTCCAAACAAATAATAAACGCATCAAATAAATGATTCAAATTCAAAATTACTTCCTTACCAATAAATTGTATTCAAACGAATGAAACTTAATTTAAAATTTCAACGAGTCAAATCTCTAGAGAACAAACTTCGTCGAAGATTTCAAAAGAAATGAAACGATTTTACGTTCAATAAATTAAAATTTAGATAAGCAAGGTCAAGGTCCCTCAGTAAAATAATATCGGCGTTAAGAAAACTAGAGTATTTGTAGACCAAGTAACGTCATTAGGCAAAATATTTCATCAAAATCAAGTTATGACCTCGGTATCGTCATATAACCGTAAATAAACATATTCAATAAACAATTAACGAATAAGCTTTCCGCATAACACGCTAAACTACGAACTGTGACGTACAATTTCGCTTTTTGGTGCTACACGACCTACAGATACCTTATAAGCCTACGTCTAAAAACACGTTTTTTGGTGATAATGCTGTGAGTAAAGAATAGATGTTTCTCTTTTGGCCCTACCATAATTTTTTTATATTTTTTTTTTTTCTGACAGGGCAGGCCTGAGTAAAAATATACCAAGTTGTGAAACAAACGTCATTTTACGTGACTCCACACTAGCTAAAATGTTACCGGAAATACACGACAGTAGGCATTAAAAGCCTGGTTCTATTATACTTAATTGGGATTAACATTAAATTCATGTATGAAAAAGTGTGAAACTAAAACTAGCAGTCATCACGAGATCCAATCACGTGATTCTTTTCCTCACTCTGTCTACATTTCACTCTTGGGTCAACCATATCATACATGACTATTAAAACACGAGAAATTTCAATGTCAATCCGGTTTAAGAAAGTTCGTCAATTGTTAATTGTGGCATGACTAAAGCCGGATTCACACAGACCTATTTTCACGCTTTTCACGGTCACGCGCGAGGGGCAATGGGCAAACCACTCTTGGAATCAGGTGTACAAACTAAATGGAATCACGCGAATCGATTCGGAATCAGGAGAATCGATACGGAATCACGCGAATCGATTCGGAATCACGCGAATCGATTCGGAATCAGGAGAATCGATACGGAATCACGCGAATCGATTCGGAATCACGCGAATCGATTCGGAATCACGAGAATCGATACGGAATCACGAGAATCGATACGGAATCACGCGAATTGATACGGAATCACGCGAATTGATTCGGAATCACGCGAATCGATTCGGAATCACGAGAATCGATTCGGAATCACGAATCAATTCGGAAACACGCGAATTGATTCGGAATCACTGACAATCAAATGAAGCTGGAATCAGGTGTACAAAATTTTTCTAGAGTGGTTTGCACCTCGCTCGCGCGTGCTAATGGTACTTCTATGAGTTCACGAGCGTGAAACGCGTAAAAACAGGTCTGTGTGTATCCGCGTTAACCTGGTTCGCTCTGCGCATGTACACAATTTCGCACGAAATACATTTGCGAAACGCGCGAAAATTATAAAAAAATTAATTTGAAAATCCGTGCCAGTAATTAAAACCAAATACGCCACTGTTTGCAAGTTTGCCAGAAGATTACGATATTTCCCCATACATGAAGCTGATTCTCCCAAGAATATCAAAAAAAAATCACATTGATATTTTCCATGCGTAAAGAGGTTTCCGACTTCAAATTTAGTGGTCTACACATACTCGCGTGCTGGCGAACTCGATTTTACACGTGTCACAAATACACTGGAAACCTACTCTACTTCTGTTCGAGGAGAGTTTTCACGACTATCATTTTTCTTAAGTGGTTTAACATTATGCATAAATCCGCCTCAGCTTCAAATCTTATACACCAATTCCCCTTGAACTGGTTAAAAATTCACCGAGTATAATCGAAGTTATTATTGTCTTATCTCTTATCTAAATTATGTTGTTTCAATCTTCCATACCCGTGTAAACGCACCTTTATTTAAGTTCTTCAATCCACCCCAAGTTTGCACCAGAGATAAGCCTATACTGCCCGTTATACCTTTGCTTTTTCGAGTAAATGATATATATGGAAAATAGCTTAGGCGCATGCTGCCAACTAAAACTGCCATTAATCGGTCAAATTTCTTTAAATTTTTGCATAAATTCTCAAATAACTTCTAAACTATCTCGAATTTTAAATTAATTTTTCGACTTTCTAATTAATTAGATTAAGATGAACCATTTTAATATTTTTAATTATAATATAAATTAATATTGCGTTTCATTTCCCTAAACAATATCAAACAAAATCACCCCATGAGGCTAATTTGCATACGTTCCAAAAAGATACTATATAAACCTTTCGAAGTAACCGTGCGTGATGGCCATGAAGTTAGGGGGAAACCCCCCCCCCTTTCAATGTCTTGCTGATTCTTGATCTCTAGGCGCTTGGCGACGCAATTTACCCATTGGTGGGGCGATGTTTGGAGTCAGTGGAAGGTTGATGTGAACTGTACTAGTGGGGGACGCCTCGCTAGTATGGAACGCTGAGATCGGAAACTGGAGGTTGGACCTTGGTGCGGGGATGGTCGGAGGTGATTATGACAGTGGGAGACGTCCAATTGCTTGTAATCGCCTTCGGCTGTTCAGCATCGAGGTTCGACCGTAAAGTGGATGGTGGAATGCGATGATGTGCAATGGGAGACGTCCTGTTGTATGTCTTTGCACGACACTTGAAACTCAATGTGGCAGCCACGCTTAAAGGAGGTAATTCCCCGGAATTGAACGATAAGCTGGTATGATTACGTCTCTAGACTTTTGGCTCCACGAGCTAGGTCACAAGACTTCCGTTTACACAGGATATCCGCTTACACACACAGACAGACAGACACACAGACAGACACACAGACAGACAGACACGACCAGTGTAACACCTCCCCCTGAACTAAAGTTCAGTCGGGGAGGTAAAAAGTTTCTACGTGATTTTTTAATGCAAAACAAACAACGTGTTTTTATTAAACAAGTTGGGAAATCCAAAAGCCTACGTCCCCGATTACTACGTGACAATATAACCAAATTTACCCTAGCTTAAAATATAGCATATTTGACGAAATGTGTGTCTGTTCAAAGACTTAGAAAGACTAGAGTTTGATGTTTCTGACGATTTATACTATGAACAAATATAAATCTCTAGTTACGTATATCTGTCTGTCGGTCTATTACAAGAGGCATAGGCTAGCACGAAGGATTAACAAGTTGGTGGGACGGGGTAGTTCGAGTGATTAGCTAAGCAAACTAGCCTTACTAAAAATATTACCGATTTTGGACCAAGGCCTAAAGCTTTCATTTGTTTATTTAGATTTTGGCGTTTATTTAAAAAACATTTGGCTCCTAGTTGAGATATTGATTAATCTTTTTGGTAAACATAGCTCGTCCATTTGTGAGCTAAAAACGTCTTGATCGATAGACTAAATGGATAGCTCTGATGATACGTGAAACCTATTCGGCAGGATTGCTATAGCTGAACGTTCTTAATACCAACTCCGACAACGTTGCGGGCTTGTAACTAAACCCTGTCCACTACAATATAAATAAGGTTTTCGGTTTACCTCATAAATATATAAATTGAGTATATAATTCGAAAGAAATGAGTTTACCTTTGGGACCGTCCATAAACTACGTCACACGATTTAGTGGGGGGGGAGGGGGTTTGTCTCTCTGTGACGGGCTGTGACGCAAGGGGGGTAGGGGGTATATCGGTTTGTGACGTCACATTTTTTTTTACAAACATATTTTCTATCCTCTGTGCTCCCACGGTATGCTCCCATTGGCTTATCCAAGATAAGCCCATTGAAGTTAAGAAGAGCGTTGAGGAATGGTTAAATCCGACATGGGAAGAAACATAAGGTTTGTTTTCAATTGTAACAATCTAAAATATAAATCTATGATAAATTCATTGGCGATGTTCGTGTGACGTACACTTAAGGGGGGGGGGGGTTCGTTGGTTCGTGACGATAGTGTGACGATGGGGGGAAATTGGACTTTTTCGCGTGACGTAGTTTATGGACGGTCCCTTTGTTTTATAGATAAAAAATAAAACTACTCAAACTGGTTAAAATTCGAATGTATAATTTTCTTAACTACAAGGAGTTCACCAATCGCTTTCACTTCGCCTTGATGCCCGATATGCTCCTAAAGTAGAAAGTGTCACCGATACAGCGGGTTTTTTAGAAAGTAGATGGCGATGATATCGCGTTAATTTTTCCGAATTACGCCGGCGCACGAACATCAAAATTGTGTAATCGTCCTTTCGACCGCTTTACAACTTAACTTTTTCATTTTAGAAGCTAATGAAAACTCACAATGTAATTTAGAGCACGTTCAGTAACACTCAGCGGTGAGTGCGCCGAGTCCGGTTTCTTTACTGTGCGCTTTTTCTCACTTCCGGTTTTACGTCACGGATACTCACCGATTGCTCATCGGAGACACCGACTATACGAGATGGTTTTTTCGGTGGCGTGACGTAAAACGCGTAGCACGCTCTCTTCAATTGGTTAGTTTCTCGTCCTGAATCTTAAGAAAATGTAGATCTCGTAGATAATAGATATATTTAATCGGTGTAATTCCTGAGGACAACATTAGAATTAACGTTTCACGCGATCAGAAAAAATTTAATTGAAAATTAAATAATATTTCTGTTTTAAACGGCTTTTAAGTCAAATTTGTTACAATACTTTCCACATACTTTAATTCTAACAGGATTTGACCAAGGCTTAGGATTGAATTAAATAAGCCGCTAAAATACCAGTAGTCGCGGTTTTTATAAATTTACTCTTATTAATTGAGTATAAAATATTTATACTATTTTTTGGCATGTTTTCAATAGATTCTTGATCACTCTCATTATTTAACTCTGTAATTAAGTAGAGTAGCTATGTACCCGATAAAAATTTCTCGCCAATTTTTTCAAAACCTTTCTCTGTATTAATTCAATTTCAGTGAACGGTCGGAACCCAATGAGTAGGATGATTATTGACATACACACTTCTGTGTGTATTTTAATACTTGTTTTTAAGAAAATACACCTTTCATATTAATCAAGAAATATACCAAGTTAAATTTAGCTTTTATTCGTTTTCTCGCAAAAGTTACAATATAACGTCTACTTAAAGTTAACTTAATGTTAACTTAATACAGGAGTATTACCACCGTCCTCTCCTTCCCTTCTGTACTGCATTAGGTTTTCTTGGAGCTTTACGAACTGAACGCTTTTATAAATAAAATAGCTGATTCAATAAATACTATTTAAATAATATAAAATAAAAGGCTGACATACTAAAATATCAGCAGAAGTGGATGCGGACTTCAAAATGTCTTCAAAGGCTTCGTTTTTAAACAGATCTGACGTTCTATCGGTTTGCCACTCAACCCCGTCGATTGCTTTTTGAAATTTTTTTTCGCTGTTTTTCCTCTGATTCCATCATGTAGTGATATATATCCTTTTGGCACTGCAACATCGCTTTGCGAACTAGCGATGTTTCCTCGACCTATTAGTAAAAAGAGGTTTAGTATTAATATTATTGGTCTTTAAAAATACCGCATAAAAGGATTACTTCTTTAATATTTTGCACGGCGTATTCCACGTATCCCAGAATAGTACTTAATTTATTTTCTTCCTCGCAAAGTAGGCCCTCTTTCTTTAACGTGATGGATTTTAAAGTGCCACTTCGTTTGATGGACTTGTTTAGCACTGGCACAAAATTGGAAGGTGATTTAACAATGCTAAGTTGATACTAAAAATGAACGAATAAATATAAATGTAAAATAGTTCCGCGATATGAAAGCATTTTTTACTTGACCACTTAATTCCGATAATCCCGAGGGAGGGACAAAATCCGTTGGATTGTAATCGCCACTCGATAATTGTATACCTAAAATAGAATAATTGAAGCGAAATACATAATATGAACACTAAATTAAGAAAGTATTAAAAATACAACGAAGAATATTGCAGGTTTTCCATGGGTAAGGTAACTATACTAAATAAGCAACAAACGAATTAATACTCACGGTTACCTTCGTTCGAATCCATATCGAGTTCACCGCTTATTAAATGTAACAATGGGCAGCTTTCAAACTAAACAATTCGTTACTGAATGTAGAATAACAAGCCGTTTTAGGTCTTTAAATACATTTTCCGAGTAATGTTTTTTGATGCTGAAGCTTGCAAAAAAATTTCGTCATTCAAAAAGGCAGGATGTATAAAATAGGGTAAAGAGTTAACCACACAACAAATTTGAAATTCTTTAATTGCAAAGATTTTGGTCTATCAGATTTAGATCAAACTTTTTGCATTTAAAATTGCATTCTTTAAAATTGTAGCTTAATATTTTTGAGCCCTGGCTATTCAACGGCAAGCCGCTATGTTAGTTGTTACGTCAATTGTGTAAATCGATATATGTTTATAATTAGGCTTAGGTTTTCACGCGCATTTTCATCGCCTTAATTTTTCGTTCGCGTTTAAAAAATGATTGTAAACGAACTAATCCGTGCATAATTCCAAGGCTGATCCATATGTGGAAGTATTAGAAATTAAATCTGAAAGGAAAGGTAGTTAACTTCAAAGGTTTACTCTTGATATATTGTTATAGTCAAAATTGAAGGGCAGAAGAGTACAACCCGAGTAGAAGAACCCAGTGAATTTAATTTTCACCTGCCGATAAAAAATACAATGATTATCTTCTGTTTACTAAATTAAATTTTTGTTAATTATTTTAGAAGCAATTAATATAGGTAGGCTAAGCTTTTGTTTTAACTCTTTGTATAGCCAATTCAGGCACCTTTCTCTCTATTACTTCATATACCTTATCAATATTTCGTTTTGAAATGTTTGTTTAACCAAGAAAAGCACTCCTACCGGATAATAAACCCTTTATTTTTTTAAACTAACTTTCTCTCTATTAACTGGAATTCAACACTAATTATTTGAGCTCTTCTTCCCACATTCCCGTAAACTTTACGGGACGCGTTATAATCATCGATCTCGGCAGTTTTCGCGCAAACCATTCCTGGGACCCTTCTTTACGTTTCTAGATAAACTTCCGCGCTTTAGGCAAAATTGGTTATTATCAATTGTTATTAGCGATTTGCGAAGAACTGTACATACATTCTGCAATCCACCTCTAGTTTGCAACAAGCCTAAGCATACACATATATATGACAGACAAAAACTTACGAGACCAGTGTAAAACCTTAAACTTATAGTTCAGTCAGGAAGGTAAAAATTATAGGGAGACTTGGACCGGATCCCAACGATCCAAAAACCCACACTGGGGCTGGAAACTTTACATAGCCTAACCTAACATGTGACTCAAATGCCATCAACGAGCTATCGAACAAGAGGACACTCCGCCAAGTTTGTCAAACCCAAGGCTATATCTTTCGCTAAATCGAGTCACTTTACAGAACGGGTTATCAACGACTGGAACGTGCTGCCCGATGAATATTTGTTGCAGAAGTCGTCGAAGAGTTTTAGAACTATTATAAGTAAATTGATTTGATTTCGTTACAATTTTTTTTTTTGTTTTTTTTATGTTATATAATTTTATGTAACCCTTGTTATTTTGGGGCACTTGCATATAAGATAAGGTTAGTAAAGAGACAGGTTAAGCATACAAACCAAATCACGTGAGTGTTTGGAATCCGGGCTTTATTTCCCGGGGTTGCGGCCATTTTATTTGCTACTGACAACTGAACAAATGGCGCCAGGAGAAGTGTGATGTGCCATGTATTAGTTGTATCAAAATTAGCCCCGCCCTGGAAATCAAAACTGGATTCCGAAAAGTCACGTGATTTGGTTTGTCTGCTTAACCTATCTCTTTACTAACCTTGATAAAAGTTAATTTAGCTAAGCAGTCTGTATTCGCTGCAACAAAAGAAATATGTTGTTACAATTTAGCGTATAACTTTCTCTTTCCTCATTGTTTAAAAGAAACTAGCCTCCTCGTGGCGTTGTTTTAATAAATAAAATTACGATCCTGTTAACCCAACAGAAATACGTTTAAATATTATACAAAATATAGGTGGGTAACAGTTTTTCAGGAATTCCTAAAATTAGATACCCATATTGCCGAAAACCTAAAAATGTAAACAAGAGACCAGTATCCCTTAGTTAAAGGTTTTAAAATAACAAGTATGTGTGACATTGAAATAAAAACACCTCTATAACAAATATGATTTATTTAGTCAAGCGTAATTCACGCGATGGTTAAAATAAATATTTCCATGTATGCAATGATCAGGCTGACGATGTAGAAGTTCTTGCTCAGGGTTCCCACTTCCTCAAAGTCTTGTCGCATAGCGCGGTTTTCTAGCAGGCAGGTTTCTTCATAGAATGACTTATGCAGATGATAAGTAGATACTGCTGACAATGTGATGGTCGAGTGTTTCATGGCACGCCAGTCAGTTAATGAAGATGAGACGCTATCCTTCCACCTTGGAGTTCAAAGTAATGACTAACCAATACTTCCAAGTTGACGTCGAGATATTAAGCAGTCAAATGATATTGTTTCGCTGAATACCTAGCCTTTTATACCCAAAGTAGGCAAGATAAAAAACGGGCCCACAAACAAAGAGTGGCCTACTGGGGGAGTGGTGTCCCACCGCCGATTTTATTAAACAGTTGATAAGCTTTTTTTAATGGCATTTTTTATCGTAACGGGAAATTGCATTAATTGGGTTCTTTTACTAGGGTAGCCCTCTTCAGCCGTCTAATTTTGACTATTATGTCATATCATGAGTATCCCATTAAATTCACCCTAATTCACCGTCCCTCTTCAGCCGTCTAATATTGACTAAATGTATGCTGAAGGTTTTTTTAGCAATTTTTCTACATTTATCTCCCCTACAATTTCATTAGAAACTTCAACATTAGACGGTGCTTTCATTGTGTGTAAGATTACAGAATTTTTGTCAGGGGTTTGTGATTGCAACTAATTTGAAATAACCAAAGGTTGATAGTTATTTAATTTTCGAAGTTGAAGCGAATATCAACACGAAAGTGGGATTTTGAAGAGGTGGGTTTTGAACCACATCTTGACCATATAATTAGAAGATATAAAATATTGGTGACTAGATGGTGAAAATAAAGAACTGCGTGTATCCTGGGTGTCAAAACAATACACGGAAAAGTGATGTAAGTGTTAAGTTTCATCCATTCCCAAAACCTATAAAGCACGCGATTAAGTGTGCAAAATGGCTTCAAATTTGCAAAAAAACTTGTCCTCCAAGTGCTGTAAAGGTACATTGGTTTTAAATCGAAAATTTATTTGACAGAAAAAAACTTCGGCTGACGAAGGACCACGGTCCGAAAGCTCCCGACAAATAAAAAGTTCTAATAACCGCCATGAAGTATCCGTCTTTTAATTAATAAGAAATAATAGTACATTGGTTTGTCTGTTCAAAGCATTTTTCGGGCGGTAATGGTCCAACTGAGAGATATCCGGATCCTTTACCCATGGCGATAAGCACAGATTCGAGCAAAGATTCTCCTAATATAGAGAATACGAATACCGAACCTCAATTAAATTATGTTTGCACAATGGAGGATGATGTCGTAAAATGTCTTGATGATGTATCGAAATCTAAATTTTGTATCAATAATAAAAACACGACAAGTAGGCCGATTGATCATTATGGAAAAATTATGAGTAGGCCAATAGTACCAAATGAAGAAATTATGAGTAGGCCAATAGTACCAAACGATGAAATTATGAGTAGGCCAATAGTACCAAACGATGAAATTATGAGTAGGCCAATAGTTCGAAACGATCAAATTATGAGTAGGTCTATTGATCATGCCGAGAAATCCTTGAAAAGGTGTTGTTTTTATTTTGACAAGACGGTGAAAAGGCTTCGTGTTTATGACCATGATGCGATGATAGATCCTTTTGTTCTTGACGATGAAACGCTGAAAAGAGTTCGTGTTCATGATGATGACACGATGAAAAGGCTGAGTGTTCATGACGATGACACACTGAAAAGGCTTAGTGTCCATGACGATGACACGATGAAAAGGCTGAGTGTTCATGACGATGACACGATGAAAAGGCTGAGTGTTCATGACCATGACATGATGAAAAGGCTTAGTGTTCATGACGATGACACTCTGAAAAGGCTTAGTGTTCATGACGATGACACGATGAAAAGGCTGAGTGTTCATGACGATGACACGATGAAAAGGCTTGGTGTTCATGACGATGACACGCTGAAAAGGCTTAGTGTTCATGACGATGACACTCTGAAAAGGCTTAGTGTTCATGACGATGACACGCTGAAAAGGCTTAGTGTTCATGACGATGACACGCTGAAAAGGCTTAGTGTTCATGACGATGACACGCTGAAAAGGCTTAGTGTTCATGACGATGACACGCTGAAAAGGCTTAGTGTTCATGACGATGACACGCTGAAAAGGCTTAGTGTTCATGACGATGACACGCTGAAAAGGCTTAGTGTTCATGACGATGACACGCTGAAAAGGCTTAGTGTTCATGACGATGACACGCTGAAAAAGCTTAGTGTCCATGACGATGACACACTGAAAAGGCTTAGTGTCCATGACGATGACACGCTGAAAAGGCTTAGTGTCCATGACGATGACACGCTGAAAAAGATTAGTGTTCGTGACGATGACACACTGTGTGTTCATGGTGAAGACACGAAACCCGTGAGCTATGAAGGTGCAATGACATCGCCAAGGAGTCACGATGATTTATCTAAAACAGTGTTTCCCGTTAACAAATATAGAATGTATTACCTAAAGAACCAAGAATGGATAAGAAAAAAACAAGCCTTGCTTTATGAAGCAAAAAGATCCCAAATTAAAAAAATGCAAAAGGTATATTATGAAAAAAATAAATCTAAAATAGCAGGGAAAAAGTCGATTTATTATGAAAAAAAAAAATCTCAAATACAGGAAAATAAATCGATTTATTATGAAAAAAATAAATCTCAAATAGCGGAAAATAAATCGATTTATTATGAAAAAAATAAATCTCAAATAGCGGAAAAAAAAATCGATTTATTATGAAAAAAATAAATCTCAAATAGCGGAAAAAAATCGATTTACTATGAAAAAAATAAATCTCAAATAGCGGAAAAAAAATCGATTTATTATGAAAAAAATAAATCTCAAATAGCGGAAAAAAAATCGATTTACTATGAAAAAAATAAATCTCAAATAGCGGAAAAAAAATCGATTTATTATGAAAAAAATAAATCTCAAATAGCGGAAAAAAATCGATTTATTATGAAAAAAATAAATCTCAAATAGCGGAAAAAAAATCGATTTACTATGAAAAAAATAAATCTCAAATAGCGGAAAAAATCGATTTATTATGAAAAAAATAAATCTCAAATAGCGGAAAAAAATCGATTTATTATGAAAAAAATAAATCTCAAATAGCGGAAAAAAAATCGATTTATTATGAAAAAAATAAATCTCAAATAGCGGAAAAAAAATCGATTTACTATGAAAAAGATAAAACTCAAATAGCGGAAAAAAATCGATTTACTATGAAAAAAATAAATCTCAAATAGCGGAAAAAAAATCGATTTATTATGAAAAAAATAAATCTCAAATAGCGGAAAAAAAATCGATTTACTATGAAAAAAATAAAACTCAAATAGCGGAAAAAAATCGATTTACTATGAAAAAAATAAATCTCAAATAGCGGAAAAAAAATCGATTTATTATGAAAAAAATAAATCTCAAATAGCGGAAAAAAAATCGATTTACTATGAAAAAAATAAATCTCAAATAGCGGAAAAAAAATCGATTTACTATGAGAAAAATAAATCCGAATAGCGGGAAAGAATGCTATTTATCCTGAGGCTAACCACGATGTTTTCAAAGCTTATCAAGCTCGCTACGTTTCTCGCCATTCTCTTAAGGAAAAAGTTAGATTACATGCTTACCGAAAATCTAATCCACAAAAATGCAGAAAAAACCAAGCTGGGTACGTCGTAAAGAATCGAGAAGCGATTCGTGACAGAGTGAACTTTTCGAAAGCGAAATTAGATAAAATTAACGCTTCTGTGAAAGCGTCGAAATTAAGTCTTTACTATAAAAAATACAGAAATGTCCAAAGACAAACACATAACTTAAAACACTCAAAGTTACGGGGGAAAAAATATATGACAGAGGTGCTTACTATTAAACTAATCAAAAATTCAGTTGGAGGCGCAGTTAACAATACCGAAAGATTAGCCCCAAAATTTGTGGCTAAACAGATTGAAGCCGAACTCCTCGCTGCCCAGGCTTTGAAATTGAAAACCGTAATATATGCCAAACTTAAATCTCAGGCATCTGTGTTTGGCAAACGATGCCAATGTATCTTGAAAAGAATGCCAGATCAGTCATTAAATGCGGAAAATCTGTTGAAGGCCATTGGAGGTGAAAGAAAACATTGTTCCAATAGTGAACCCTACTTTTGGGATATTGCCTACCATCCTTTTGGGCGAAAGTGAAAATGGTAAAAGAGACCGAAAACGAAGAGAACGTAGACGAGGCTCGACCTGGAAATGGGATACCTTTTTCGGAAAACCAGAATACAGATCCAAGCCAGAAAATAGTCAAAAATCCAGGCGTATATTGGGAATGTGGGTCGTATTGCAATATTCGAAAAAATTCTATCCGGAGATTGCCTGATATTATACTGAGTTTTGCATCATGCAAAGAAAGTACATTGACGGAATTTTACTCTAACCTTGACGGATGTGTATTTCGGGATTTGAATTCTCCCCTCAATCCGTTTGAAAGGATGCTTAGAGACAATCTTGATCCTGGTTTTCACAAGCTTGTGTCGGCTGTACCTTGGCGTTACGATATAACGCAAGGTCATGTTTGGAGAATATAAAATGCCTGAGTATATTGAGGCTTCTCAGGGAATTGACACCGCGATGAGAACTTTTGTGAGAAAGATTTACAAACTGAGAGCACTAGCTCTGGGACATAAATCTCTTACTAACGCTCTTGAAAGGGCTGATATAGAAGAATTAAAAAGAAAGGTTCAAGATATTCAAAGGTTGCTCAGAGAAAAAAGAAATGAAAAACGCAAAGCTGTTCAAGAAAACGAACAAGGCGGTATTTTAACGACGATTCGTCCCACTGTTAACGAACAGGAACTGGCGAAAATGTACGAAAAACAATTATATCATTGCTTCAGAGAAATGAACAAATTTCACGACACTCCTTGTGACTGTTGTGACATATTGTACCAATTAAAAAACCTGAAAAATCTCGAAAAATTGGTTTCTAAACGTGAATTAGACAATAACCAAGCGCTCAACATATTGAGAACGGCTTGGCAATTGCAACGGCCTGACATTCCTGATTTCGATTATCAGGCTGAAATAAACTTGTGCAACTGTTGCTCGAAAACCTTGTTGACCGAAAGAGTGCCGACGAGGTGTTTTTTGAATGGGCTCCAACTTGAGCCTGTACCTAAAGAAATTGCCGATTTGAATATTTTTGAAAAAATGCTAATTCAAAAAGGGAAAGCCTTCCAAACAGTCGTGCGTTTAGGAACGCAACTGAAAACATTCAACCATACCGGTCTCACCCGAGCTATAAAAGGGAAAGTTTTATATTTACCGCTTCCCTTGCAGAGTAATACAGAGTTGATTCCGAAAGAATTACCGAAAAATCACGAGCTCCACATTCTCGTTAATGGATTACCGACTCAAAACAAGTTAGTTTGGCAGTCGTTGGTTCGGTTGGACAAAGTGCGCGACGCTTTAGTTAAACTTAAAGAGATCAATCATTTGTACGCCGATCTCGAAGTCAAGCAATGTGACGTTGAATACATTTGCGGAGGCATTGAAGAGGATAAATTACGAGTATGTACCCAACCTGAAGCTTTGTTGGAGAAACTTACAAAAACTCAAGAAAAAGAAATATATGATCATTATTCGATTCATCCAATAAACGGCAAGAATCCGAAAGACGTTCTCGAAACTTTTCAAATGAAACGAGTAGAAGACGAACCTTTAAGCATGTTCGAAAAGAATCTCGATTATCTTTGCTTTCCCGATTTATATCCGACCGGAAAGTTCGGGCGATACGCTGACCGGCCTTTCGGCCCTCTGAAAGACTCAGATTTTAGAGTGTCAAGAATCAGGAACAAAAACCGAAGGTTTTCTCTGAACGAGCAGTACTTGTTTCATACTTTTTACGAGAGTGAAATAAAATCCATGTCTAGCGCTGTTAATTACATAATGAGAGTTTCTAATTCTCATCGCATGTCAGTAAATTCTCTGATCGAAAAAGCCGACGCTAAAAGTAAGGCACTTGAAATGGCACTGTCCTCTTTTATGAGAAGTATGCGAGGTACGCAAGAGTACTGGTTCCAACGAACTCTTGACTTGAACACCATGCACCGAGATTTCGGCTCCCCGTCGTGGTTCGTGACGTTATCGTGCGCGGAGTATGATTGGACCCATCTGCACGACCACTTGAAGTTATATCAAGATTCGAGTAGGAGCGTTAGCGAATTGTGTAGCAATGACCCACTTGGAGTCAGCTTACATTACCACAATCGCTTCCGCTCCGTTTTAAGACACCTTATTCTTACCAAGGACAATCCAGTTCTCGGTCCCGTGGAACATTATTTCTGGCGTGTGGAATACCAGGCTAGGGGCGCTCCGCACGTTCACATGTTATTATGGATTAAAGACGCCCCACAAATAGGCGTTGCCAGTGCTGAAGAAATAATGATTTTCGTAGCGAAATTTGCTACGTGTTCACTTCCTGATAAGATTTCTAGTCCAACATTGTTCTCATACGTTCACAAATATCAGAGCCACAAGTGCAACCCGTCCTGTCAAAGAAAGGGGAAATGGGGCAAAAAACCCCCGATTAAGTGTCGCTTCAAGTTTCCTAGAGCCGCGACGGAACACGCAAAATTGCACGATGTTCAGGGCACTATTAAACAACACATAGCTGGTAAAACTGGGCGCCTGTACGAACTTCCTAGAAAGGAAAATGAAACGCTTATAAACGATTAAAATCCGGCTTTGCTTCTGGCTATGCAAGCTAATATGGACGTTCAGTTTATTGCTGACAAAGATAACGCTCTTGCTACTTACGTAACTGGTTACGTGTCCAAAAAGGAGAAGTCTAACGATGACGATCTTTGGAACGAATTAGCGGGAAAAGATCTGCACAGTCGCTTGTGGTCTTTTGGCCTCAAAAGATTAACGCACAGAGAATGCGGAGCGTACGAAGTCGTGGACCGTATCTTGGGTCATCATTTGTACGGAAAGTCGGAATCTATGGTTTATGTCAACACGTACAAAAAAGAAAACCGAAAACGCCTGTTAAAACCGTTCAAAGAATTGGAAGCTTTGCGAAAAGCTGACCCTGAAAGCGACGACATTTTCGCAATCCAGTTGGTCGATGACATTTATCCGAATCGACCGGATGAGTTGGAAAATGAGTCCTTGTACGAAATTGCCCGGTCTTATGAACGAAAGCCGCTAAAAGGGGACCCGCCGAAAAACGCCTTCGTACTAAAAAAGGAGAAAGGAATCCTAAAAAAAAGATTGAAACCCTTCCTGGTTCAGTTTCGCATTCATAACCCGGAAAAAAGTGACGATGACCGAGAAAACTATTGTCGCTCTTTGCTCATGCTTTTCTTGCCGTGGCGAGATGAAACTTCCATCTTGGGATATTACTTAACCTTTACGGAAGCGTTTGAGAACCATTTGCCTCACCTTGAAAAAATGAATGCTTACCACCAAAATCTGAAATCGTTCAACGAAACGCAGAAAAAACTTAAAAAAATTCAAAACGATCAGGCTGCTAAAGAGGTCCAAACTTCAAAAAAGGGTAAATCAAACAATACCGCTACAAATGTCAACGAACGTGCAGTTGACGTTGTCGACAACGCATTTCAATGTCAAGAATTAGACGAGACTGAGTTGGCCATGGTTGAAATTAATGCGGCTTTAGGTAACGACATTCTTCAGACAGAGAACGAATCTCTCCACCAACAAGTTGCTCTTTTATATCCTGATCAAGTGAAAATATTCAGAAAAGTTCAAAGCTACTTTAACGAGCCTGGCTCTTACAGAAAGCCACTTTGCCTGTTTGTAAGCGGATTTGGAGGTACGGGAAAGAGTTTCCTGATACATACCATCAAAAATATGATGATATCCCGTTACCCTCGAAGCGTGGCCGTGGTGGCGCCTACGGGACTAGCTGCTTATAATATTGGTGGACTTACTATTCACAAAGTATTGACGATGCCCATTGAACACGGCAAAACTGCAAAGTACCGAAAACTTAGCGCTGAGAGCCTACTCGTTCAAAAACGAACTTTGGGAATGTTGAAATTACTCGTCATCGATGAAGTATCGATGGTCAGTTCGTTACTCTTGGCCTACATTCATTTAAGACTCACCGAAATCACCGGTAATTACGATGAGTTGTTTGGTGGGATTTCCGTGTTGGCTTTTGGCGATCTTTTGCAATTGCAGCCAGTAAAAGGTGACCCTCCATTTTGCAAACTGAGTCACATGGAAGCCAGCCTGAAAATTGGAGCAGTCGGAGGAGAAAACCTGTGGCAAAATTATTTCGAATACGACGAACTGACTATTAACAAACGGCAAAAGGGCGACACGGTTTTTGCCGATTTGCTTTCTCGCGTCAGAGTCGGTGAAATGACAAAAGAGGACGAGCAGTTGCTACGATCTAGAATGATTAACAATTCGGATAACGCCGAAGTTGATGCGGAATACTTCTCAAAACTGGCCAAAGAAGGGCAAAGTCCCGTTTGCTTATTTCCTACGAACGAACTATGCAAGCAAATGAACTCTATAATGTTACAAAAGTGCGAGAGACAAATCATTGAATTCATTTGTGAAGACGAAATCACTGATCCGGGTAAGAGGTTGAATAAGCCCTCAAAAGACTTGCTGAAAAAGCTGGAAAAGAAGTCCTCGGATACCGCTGGCCTAGAAGCGAAACTTAAGTTGTGTGTAGGAGCCAGAGTCATGCTTCGAAGAAACCTGTCCTTAGATAATGGTTTAGTGAACGGCGCCGTGGGCACCTTGAAAGAATTTCAAAAAGATGCTACGGGAAAAGTGACCAAATTATTGATTATGTTCGATAGTAATTCGAAACCACACACGATAGAAAGAGTCAGCGCCAAATTTGAACTGATGAAAAATGTTTATATTAAACGATGCCAATTTCCGGTTGTGCTGTCTTACGGTATTACGATCCACAAAAGTCAGTGAATGAGTTTGAAATGCGCCATAATAGACATTGGACCAAAGTGTTTTCAAAGCGGAATGGCTTACGTTGCTTTGTCTAGAGTAACGGCACTCGAAGGAGTTCACCTTTTACGTTTTGAACCAAGCAAAGTTTACGCTGCTCCGAATGCTATTCACGAATACAATAGGCTAAGAGCAAAGTACAGAAACGACCTCCCGCAAATAAAAGTATGCGCGAAGAAACAAGCGAAGTCGAAAATGATAAAGAAAGTTAGCGTTACTTTGAACAGTCATACAGCAGATGGACCAACAGAAAATAATGGGAATTTTGGAAATTGGATCTCAAATTCTAGAGATATTGTAGTTATAAAAGGTTTTGCGAACGAAGGCAACACCTGTTACGCTAACTCATCCTTGCAGGCCCTTCTATGCATGCCGGAGTTCAGGCAATACGTCCAAAATAAAGTTATTGGTCCTGGAGAGACTACCGTAGCTCTGCAAAACTTACTACTTGAATTGAGAAACCCGAATTCTAACTGTATTAATAATAATAATAATAATATAAGGTGTTTATTGTGCAAACAAACGGATACAGATGTTATCCTACGGGTATTTACACAGTGTATATAGTTTTTAAAATTAGTTTAAATTAACACATATATACTCTTTTGGTCAAATATTTTTGAATTTTCCAAGGTTATATTTTTTAATCTTAAGTTATTATTATTAAATGGATCTATTTGATTTCCATAGTTATTAAAATTTTTCATGATTCTACTTATTGGTAGGATTGATGTCAGTTCTGGTTTAAAGGTACGGTCTCCTCTTAATCTAGTTTTACTATTAGGTACACTGAAATTTTTTTTTTAACAGATCGTTACAATCTATGTAATTATTAACAATTTTTTGCAAGAAGGAGATGTCTAATTTAATGAGTGTGTCTTTGATAGAGTCCAAACGTAATTTTTTTAGAATAGATTCGTAGTTATATGGCGTTTTTGGAAGGAAATAATAGTGGTAAAAATAAGCGAATTTTTTTTGAATTCGCTCAAGTTTTGATAGTTGATAGTTGCTACAACTACTATAGGCCAGAGCTCCGAAAAGCAATTTAGGTTTTACGAGGGTTAAATATAATTTTTTAAAACAAGAGGGTGAATTTATATTTTTGGAAATTTTTAGACTTAGGCATAACGTTTTGTAACAGTCTGACGAAGTGTTTTTAATATGATTACTGAATATCAATTTTTCGTCAAATGTTACACCTAGGTCTTTAATGGAAGATACTCTTTTAATGTTTTCCCCATTTAGTTTATACTGGTGGATAGTCTTTGTCTTTTTTCGTGTGTAGGACATGATATAAGTTTTGTCTTCATTTATGGGGATGATATTTTGCGTACACCAATCGTTTAGGCGTATGAGGTCAGATTCAAGTTTAATACAGTCTTCAATGTTTTTAATTGAATTTCCAAGCTTATTATCGTCCGCGAATTGGTAGATTTTTGAATCCTGAATTAGAGATGGAGTGTCGGCAGTGTATATATTGAATAGAAGTGGTCCTAAGGAGGAACCCTGGGGGACCCCACAGGTGACTTTATAGGCGATGTTTGTAGTTTCCCCATTAATTTTTAGAGTGTTTGTTCGCTCCTGTAGGTAGCTTGTGGTCCATTTTAGTAGGGTCCCTGAGAGACCATAGTACTCCAATTTCTGGAGGAGGACCCTGTGGGAAACTCTATCGAAGGCTTTGGACAGGTCAATGTACAGAACATCGACCTGTCCTCTAGCTTCAAAAATGGGAGCTATGTATTCTAATGTACTTAAGAGGTTTGTTTCTACCGTTCTTCCCTTCATGAAGCCGTGTTGGTTTGATGGTAAATTTACCTTGAACCAACTATATAGTTTCTTGCTCATTATTTTATCCAGGATCATACATAGACAGTTTAGTAGGGAAATAGGTCTGTAGTTTGACGGGTCCCCCTCAAAGCCCTTTTTGAATATTGGAGTAACTAAGGCTTCTTTCCACGATTGGGGAAATTTACCCAATTTTAGGGAAAGGTTGTATATATATGTTATGACAGGTATTAATAGATCAGCACAACCCTTAATTATAATATTTGGGATACCGTCCGCCCCGCAGGATAATTTAGGTTTGATTTCCCCAATTGCATTTCGGACTTCATCTTCGGTTATTCGGCAATTAAAAAACTCATGACAAGTCTTGTCATTTGGTGAGAAATCAAAGGAGTGGGCATTATCACTTGCAATGTTTGAGAAGGTGTTTCTGAATTCAGTGGCTATTTCACCATTGTTAATGATTAGTTTGTCTCCTTTTTTTAGAATAGTGCTCTTCTTCTTCTCTTTTGATTTTGAATTAACGTAGGACCAAAATGTTTTGGGATTTTTCTTCACACTACCGCAAATAACTTTGGCATATTCCTGCCTATCCCTTTTAAGGAGGTTTTTTACATTTTTCCTAGATAGGTTGTATTTTAGAAGGTCATTCGGGTTTTGAGTTCTCTTAGTTTTTTTATGAAAGTAAATTTTGTTTTTTATTGCTTTAATTAAGTCACCTGAGTACCAGGGAGGATATTTATTTCCATGCTTACTTTTAAATTTCGGGTAGAAAGGAATACAATTTTCCATTGCTAATTTTAGTTCCTTGGTTATAAAGTTTACACAGAAGTCCAGGTCCATAGATTGAAATATAGGTGACCAGTTTGTGTCCCTAATTATGTTATATAGTTTTAGATAGTCCCCGCCTTTGTAGTTGAACTTAGTTGTGTCATTATCGAGGGGGGTTAGATTTATACTTTGTCCTGTGGCGTACTGAACTGTAAAAATTGGGTGAAATTTATCAATAGGGACTAATATTTTATCGTGTGTATAGCTAATGGTGCAGTTTTTGGTATTGGTAAGACAGAGGTCTAAAATATTTCCACTGCAGTTTTTGTTACAATTTATCTGCTCAAGGTTATTGAGGTTTGAGAGTTCGAAGATGTATTTGCTTTTCTTTTTGACATAGTGGTTGCAGCAGTCTGTGTTCCAGTGTGTCCAGTCAGCGCCTGGTAGGTTAAAGTCTCCTAGAATGAGGATATCACCTTTAAAATTTAGTAATGAAGGTTGAAGGTTAGAATTTAGCTCGTCATAAAATGATATTGGAGTGTCTGGAGAGAGGTAGAAACAACCCAGGAGTAGATTTTCCTGGTTGTTGAAACGCACTTCTATCCAGACGGATTCGTAATTAAATTCTAGGTCAGTTCGACGGAGTACATTAAAATTATTTTTAACGGCTATTAGTACGCCTCCACCAAGATTTCGCGACGTACGATCGGTGCGGAAAACCGAATAGTTATTTGGGAAATAGTTTGTATTGCTGTGCGCACTATTTAACCATGTTTCTGTTAGGCAGATTATGTCAAAGTCGGTTTCGATTAGATTACTTAAAAATATGTCAGCTTTGGTTCGCAATCCTCTTGTATTCTGGTAATATATGTTTGCCTGTTTATTGTGATTCATCATCGTTTTGTCTACTCGTTTTTGACATATTTTCATCCCCAATCTCGTTTGTTATTGGCTCTCGTACAATGGACCTTTAAATTCTGTGATAATGGAATGTTCAGGGAAATTTGCTGGATCGCTTAGTTTTTCAAATTCTTCGTCACTTGATGTGACGTAGAATGAGGAGTATTTTCCTTTGATTCGTGTATTAAGCTTAATACATTCTACTGTTTTTAAATTCGTATCGAGTGTAATCAGCTCGTTAAGTTGGTCAGTGGTTGTATTATCGGGCAATCTTGAAATAAACAAAGCTTTTTTTCTTGGTTGTTTAGGGGGTCTTGTCACACATTGAATAAACTTCGATTTTTAATTCCTAGCTGAATGCGTTTTTTTTCTTTGGTTATTAAGATTGAATCCTTTGTAATATTAAAAACAGGCCAGCTGGCCTGTTTTATTTATAGGTGTCTCAAAATTTCATTAGAAAAGTCTATGGAGATTTGTCTTATGAGGTGGAATCTTTTTTGTCAATGATAACTGAGGTTTTCTCCTTCTTCTTCTTCTTCTTCTTCTTCTTCTTCCGACCGCGAGTCCGTTTCATTGAGTGTTTGCATTCGAGAGAGAAAAATTTGTTAGGCTCGTGGGGGTACTCTATATTTTTCTATACGTTTCGGATGAATACTAAGACTGAGATAACAAAAGCTGTAGATAAGGTTGAAACACCGTGAAAGACGGCGTTTCATTGGGAGTTTGCATTAGAAAGAGAGAAATGTGTTAGATTTACAAGGGTGTTCTATTATATTTTTATTAAAAACAGGCCAGCTGGCCTGTTTTATTTATAGGTGTCTCAAAATTTCATTAGAAAAGTCTATGGAGATTTGTCTTATGAGGTGGAATCTTTTTTGTCAATGATAACTGAGGTTTTCTCCTTCTTCTTCGTCCGACCGCGAGTCCGTTTCATTGAGTGTTTGCATTCGAGAGAGAAAAATGTGTTAGGCTCGTGGGGGTACTCTAAATTTTTCTATACGTTTCGGATGAATACTAAGACTGAGATAACAAAAGCTGTAGATAAGGTTGAAACACCGTGAAAGACGGCGTTTCATTGGGAGTTTGCATTAGAAAGAGAGAAATGTGTTAGATTTACAAGGGTGTTCTATTATATTTTTATTATACTTTTATTATGTTGAATACTAAGACTGAATAACAGTAGCTTTGATTACGTTGGATAGGAAGACGGATAAAAAGATAACGTTGGTGTATGAAGTTGACTAAAAAACTTGTGTCTAATTAAATATAAATAATAAAGCAGAACGCGAGAGATACAAACGATATATGTTTTGGTTTAAAAGATATAGGACGATGCCTAGAATTCTACGTATTGAGTCTAATGCAAAACAGTGTTTTTAACGTTTATAGTGCGTATTGAATTTTTTTTTATCAATGATTATAAGCCGCAGGGTACATAAACTTGGGTATTATACATTAGCCCAAATGGTATATAACGGTGAGATTTTGAAATGTCTTAGAAAATGGACTCTGAGACAGACGTACAATAAATTGATTTAGTTATAAAAGTTGGCGGGAAATTTAAATGATGCTGCAGAATTTAAAGGAGTCTAGAAAGGATACGGATATAAGAACAAAATTGGACACACGCGCGATAGGACACAATATCGATGGGATATAATCTCGATGGGACGCAATCTCGACAGAACATAATGTCGATGCAAGACCATCTTGATAGACCGTAATCTTCATGTACATAGTCTCAAGTGGAATCTTTATCGATAGTTCACAACCTCGAATGGACATTTTGTTTCCTTGCCCTTCTTGTAATATTTTAGGTAAGGTTACGTTAGTTAATCACTCGAACTACGTCATCCCTCCAACTAGTTAAACACTTGCTCTAACCCATTCCTCTTATAATATTATAGGTAAGGTTACGTTAGTAGAGTGCAACAGTCTCAGTCTGATTTAGTTGCAGTCGACGCGAAGTCAGCCCCTTTTGAGTATTCGAACTTTCGGTACTATCACGTGTTCGACATAACGAACTTTCGGACTCGTCGTCCAATTCTTACAATGGGATGTAAATACGTTTTTCAGTTGGCCTATCGCCAGTAGGCCAAATCCGTTTTTTAAGGGAAGTCGACGTAGTTTTTCGAGAGATAAAAGTCATTTGCGCCTATGGATAGAACACATTCTCTCTCTGTCATTCATTCGTTCAACATCGTGTAAAAAAAAAAGTTAACGTCTCTAGCCTGCTGCAGAGGTGGAAGTTCCGTGGTGACGCCTAGAATGTCTTAGCCTTCAAGGATTAGGATAGGCCAAGTAGAGGACAAGTAGTGGATAGATGCCTGGGGCCATCATCCTGTACATCTCTTGGACAGCAGAGTAAAGGAAGACTTACGTTTCTTTAGGAACAGTGCGGAGGACTTGGCATAGTTTTTTGCAAATATGTTCTTTAACGCGATGTTGTTTTTACGACTTCGTTTGCTTTTTTTTTGCAGGGCTCTTTGAATTTATGAGAATTATACTTGTAATAATAAAGTTTAATGTTTATTCTGGTCTCGGTCGTCTCGTTAATTCTCGAGTAGATATTTTAGTATCTTAGTGGATGTTCATGGTAATCACTTTTCGTTATCTTTAAGTTAGCAGATTAAAACAACGCTAGTAAGGTCACGTCAGGCTAGTATATTTTATCACTCGAATTAGCCAATATCCCTTTAGCTAGTAATCCCTTGGTATCACCCTTCTCTCTTATAAGTGACGAGTTCGGAATTGAAGCGAATCTTCCAGAGCCATGGCGCGATTGAGGTATAACATCGTTATGCCGCTTTCGTCGTTCTTATTCTAAACTAAGCGTAGTGGATGAATACATGGATGGAAACAAAGAAAGAGTCATCATAATATATGTAACGGCAAATTCGGACTTTATTTATATTTTCTTATATAACCTTTAAAATCTTTGACTCCTACCCTTTAATTCGTAAATACTTTTATTTGTAAACGGCAGAGACTTCCCCCCCCAGAACAATTACAGTCGTAGGGTGTTTTTTCTTTTAGGTCTTCCGATACGCGTATCTAGCTAGCGCGAGGTCGGAGGTTAGAGTTGTAATGGTTTTTCTTGCACATGGACTTCCTTTTTTTTATAAATCGGTCCCATGTGTACTCAATTTTAAGAAAACTTTAAATTCCTTTTAGTTGCCATGCCCGCGTATGCCGCGGCATGGTACCAATTATATATTTTCCTACTTACTGGTATCCTGAGGTTGGACTGGAGACTTAAAAGCGAGAGGTCATAATTTTTAAATTGAGTTTAAATCTACGGAGTAAGAAAAAGGCTTGATCGCCATGTACAAAATAAAATCTAACCGGGCAATCAGATGATTCGAAATCACGCGATGACGAGACGTCAGCGACCAGTATTCTGTATACATTTCAATCTTTAATTGTGCGCGTCGTGTAACGCGTCCTCACAGGAAAACGAGTGAGTTCAAAGCTATTTTAAAAGGGTACCAATTAATTAGGTCAAAACTATTAATCTAATAGCCCATGAGGTGCACCATGGCAGACCAGTATTTATTAAGTGTTGTTAATAATTTTCATTAACCGGCAAATAAACTGAATGGTTTCATTTTAAATCTAAGTGAAAAATGAAAATTAAACGGTATAAACCATCAAAATGAAAACAACGGCTTAAGCGATGTTAATATTCATCTAAATCGAAAGCACTTCTGAATTAAACTGTGTGAAATGAAATTTAAGAACTATAGTTTTATGCTGAGAGTATTGACGTGTTCGTTCTGCGGGAGCTCGAGGGAATATTTTTGAATATGGCAAAAACAAGAACTTAATCAATTTACTTTTAAAAAGATCGAATAACGTGCTGCAATCGAGATTAAAAAAGATGTCGCGTGCACCATAGGATATTTAATCTTAAACCACAGTTATAGGGCCCCATAATTTAGAACAACAATAACCGATTATAAAGTTTGTACAATATAAAATAATCATATATATTAAATCATTTCAATTTAAACTTGTAAATTTGCAATTTTAATTCCTACCACTAAATTAAAAAAAATGGGTTAATTGATTTACAAGTGTTTAATTTTTCCAAAAGCAAACACAAATTATACAAAAACGTTGTTTTGCTTCGCACTTCAAAAAAGTGCATTTATAGGTAAGAATTTCAAACCCGTGAAGGGACAGAAATTATAAATTCACAGTGAAAGAAATATGAAAGTCACAGTCTAAGAAATCATAAAGCTATAATTATAATAATTAATATGAATAAAAAATTTACAAAAAAATGACGTATAAATTCGGCCTATCGAAACTTTTAATTATGCAGAAATCATTCTGTTGTAGAATTCACTCTTGGTAAGGGTAACTAAAAGCCATCTATGCGTGGAAAGGTAGAATAGCATAATACCAAATAGTTCCTGCCCGCGTTTTTAAAATGTTTAGTTGTTAGGATGGATGGTTGCAGTTTTCAGTTAGTAAAAGGAAACATTCGCCTCTTTATAAAGTTTCTAATCATTAAATCTACATAAGTAAAAGTTTCGATAGGCCGAATTTATAAGTCATTTTTTTGTAAATTTTTTATTCATATTAATTATTATAATTATAGCTTTATGATTTCTTACACTGTGACTTTCATATTTCTTTCACTGTGAATTTATAATTTCCGTCCCTTCACGGGTTTGAAATTCTAACCTTTAAATGCACATTTTTGAAGTACGAAGCAAAACAACGTTTTTGTATAATAATTATAGCTTTATGATTTCTTAGACTGTGACTTTCATATTTCTTTCACTGTGAATTTATAATTTCTGTCCCTTCACGGGTTTGAAATTCTTACCTATAAATGCACTTTTTTGAAGTGCGAAGCAAAACAACGTTTTTGTATATTTTTATCTTGGTTTTTTGATTGTTTCAATAAACTGGAAAATTCTCGGGGTTTCCCCATGTTGTCGTCAGATTTCCCGTTTCGACCTTGTGGTGGTAGCAATGTTTTAAAGCCAATTGAAGTATGTGGCTCAATATTACGTGCTAGTATTTCAGCATTTTGTCTAACTACCATGGCATTTTGCTCTCTTAGGTTCCTTATTTCCTTTTGAAGTTCAGTTACAGTTTCAACCAACAGAGAGATGGATGACATTACGTTATCTATGATGTTGCCCTTTACGCGGTATAAGCTGTCTACTTTAAAAAACTCATTTAGATTGTCCATAACGTCGTTAATAGTAATAATTTCACCATTTCCCATGCTCTCGTCAGGGTCCGTCTCACTATCAGACTCGTCATTTTCATTTATTGGGGTCCCGATTGGGGAATTTTCGTTTCTATTCAGAATGCAAGGCTTACATTTATATTTACTTTGTTTTCCAGTATAGTACAATCCAATTTCTTCGTTGGTTTTTTCCCCAAGACACTCGGCATGCGACTTTTCGTTACAAATGGAACACGGGATCTTTAATTGAGTCGCGGTAATGGATTTTTTACATACCGAACAACTCCCGTTTTTTGCTCGTTGCGGTTTTTTTCCCGCCATTGCCGGTACCGCCTAATAAATACGCGACTGTTATTGATAATGTTTTATTATCATTAACTGGTTTTATCTAAAACTGGTTTTATCTTAATACTGTATAGTACGGAGCGAGAGATTGGCGACTGCCCTCGTCGAGACCTAATTATGGGTTACTTCTAATGGCTGTGATATTGTATTTACCGGCTCTATCCCTCAACACTCTCCAGATGATTCGAGTTTGTCTAAATCAAATGTTTTGGAACGAGCGACTGCAACAAGACGCTGCTGAATTCACGACTGACTTACTTAATAAGCTCAACGCGGAAAGCGTCGATTTCGAAAATTGCCTTTTTCACGAGATCGAACAGCAAAAAAGGTGTCCGAAATGCGCCCTGAGCCATCCCGAAAGACAGACCAGTTCAATACAGGCACAGAGTACTGCTTTCTTGGTCAACATGCCAAACGATGCAGTCTCCAAAATACATGGAGTTGAATTCAGCGACCTCTTTGGTAAGTGGCAAACTTTAGAGACGAGATGCGTTCATTGTCAACATTATCCAATGGAATCCCGCAGCGTTCTGCTTTCCGTGAACAAATATATCTTACTAAATTTTGCGAAGTTCGAATATGTTCCATCAACAGTTCCAAATCAACCGGGCAACTTCTTGAAATTAAAATATCCGATAAGGCATTTTAACACGCAAAGGGTCCGAATTGGAGATATTACTTTTAAAACCAAAGCCGCCATAATCCATGTTGGAGAATCTACCGTGTCCGGCCACTACTATTCTTTAGTCGAAAAAAAGAGTAGCGGAAATAATTGGATGGCGTGCAATGATCTTCTGGTACAACCCAGAAGAAACTTTGTACAAAATCTGAAAGATGTTGTTGTGAATGTAAAGTGTATATAACATCACCTAGAGGGCGCCATAGACCCACCATAGGAAGGGGGGGGGAAATACCTAGAAAGAGGTACAAAGGAGAGAGAGCTCACTCTTCTCCTGGACACCACATGTATCAGTAACCTTAAAGTGTAATTCAACCTCATTGATCTAAGTAATTAAATAATTGTTATTAGTTGTTAATTATATGCCTCCCAACATACATAACAAATTGGCGACGGAGATGGGATGATTAAAGTGGATAAAACTTCATTATCTGCAAATTTCAAGAATTAATCCCACATGAGGCAATGACCAGGAGGAAGCGTCCGTGAAGAAAAACGAAACAAACATCGTTTACTCGCGAAAAATAGTGCAACCTTTCATCAGGAACATTCTGAAGAAAAAAGAAAATCTACAGAAGATATTTGAGAAGAAAGAAAAACCACTTTCAATTTCTTGCGCCAAGGCTTAGCACCACATGGACCAAACTTAAGGAAAACACACCTGAGGAGAATCAACCAAATGAGCTAAGTCACAACTAAATTTACTGTATCCATATTTCAAGAAAAGAACTAAGGGAAATCAGACTATAACCTTGAGGAACGCAAACCTAAGGAGTAACCACAAAAGCAGAAAGTATCAGAAAATATGCAGGGAGACGAAGTTGATGATCAAGCACCGAGAAGGCGTGGAACAAACCCACCGTATTTCGACAGCAAAAGAGAAAACTGGACTCAGTACTCATTGCGATTGCACTCATTCTTCTTAGTCAATGAAGTAAAGGAAAATAGGAAGGCTCCTTACCTGTTTACGATATTAGGAACAGAAGAACTCGCTCTCTTAACAAACCTGTTCCTTCCGGACGATATTAAGACGATTGCTTTCGATGCATTAGTGGATAAATTAGATGAACACTTCAACCCCAAACCCTGCAAGTATGTGGAGAGATTCAGTTTCACAAACAGGAGACGAAATCCAAACGAGTCTATCGCAACCTACATGGCTGAACTGCGAAGACTAACCAGATATTGCAAGTTTGATGGAGCACATTTAAATGAGCGGTTATTAGAACAACTCGTCATAGGTATTAACGATATGTCAATGCAAAGCAAGATTTTCGAGGAATGCGAGAAGGACGAGAATGTCAGTCTCGAAAATGTCCTAAAGGCGATCCAGGGAATGGAAACAGCGTCAAGAAACACGCATGAAGTAAAAAGGCAACATGGACAGAACCCTAACGTTGCCGTCAACGAAGGCATCAACGCAATTGGGCACCATGGATCGAACAATTACACGAAACATGCCAATCGTCATCGCCCAATAACATCACACAAGAAAAAAGATGCTCCAGGGAATTGGGCAAAACCGGATCACTTCAAGAATAACCAACCGAAATGCGTAAGATGTGCCAAACAGGGTCATATCCCAAAGGACTGCCCTTATCTAGAGAGCGTTTGCCACAAATGCAATAAAAAGGGTCATTTGGCAGCAGCATGTTTCGCTTCCGGAGCGGAAAAACCTCAAGCTCCATACAAAGATCGACAAAGGAACACCGCAAGATCAAATAATCATATACAAGAATCGTTTGTCCAATCTCCCAGTCTCGCAGAATATGAGTACCCAGTTTACAACATCGGTAACGATTCCGCTACAATGGACACGAGTTTCACGCAGGAGGATTACACAGTACCACCAGCGGAAATAATCGATTTCACAATCAACGATACCAGTATACCTTTTGATTTGGATAACGGCTCTGGACATTCTATGATCACGCAAGCGTGGTTTGATCAGCTTAAGTACAAACCGAAAATCACACCCTTCAAGAGGGCACCTTTACAAGGTTATACTGGACACAAACTCCATATCGTGGGTCAGACCAAGCTAACCGTCAAATATCGGGACAAAATGACGAATCTTCCAGTCCTTGTGGTCAACGGACCAGGACCAAACCTTTGTGGAAGGACATGGCTCTATTCTTCGCTGAATATCCTACCATCCATATACGGCTCATCCAAGGTAAACAAAATCACTGAGAAGGTGGAGAACTGTAATAACTCCCAACTACAGAAGATCTTGGACAGGAACGCAGCCCTATTTACCCCAGGTTTAGGAAAACTCAAGAACGTCAAGGTCCATTTGCACTTAAAGGAAAATGCTACTCCTAAGTATTGCAAAGCAAGGACGGTCCCGTATGCGATGAAGGATGATGTGGAGAAGGAACTCCAAAGGATGGTCGACTCGGACATATTAGAGCCAGTAGCGTTCTCCGACTATGCCTCTCCCATCGTGCCGGTTAAAAAGGTCCAGAAGGATATCAAAGAAAAACCGAAGGAAGAAGGAAAAACATCAATCCGTATTTGCGGGGATTTTAAGACTACTGTCAACCCCAATCTGGACACAGAGATTTATCCACTTCCCCGAGCTGAAGAAATTTTCTCGAAACTCGCTGGTTGCAAGTATTTCACCAGGCTTGACTTAAAAGACGCCTACAACCAGTTGGAGCTAGATGATTCTTCTCAAGCATTCACAGTAATCAACACGTCAAAGGGTCTATTTAAATATAAACGTTTACCACAGGGAATATCGTCATCATCAGCTATCTTCCAACGTCATATGGAAGCACTGCTAAGGGATCACCTAAATGTTTCTCCCTTCCAAGACGATATTTTGCTAGGGGGAGCCACACAAAAAGCTCATCTCGAATGCTTGAACGAGGTTTTAACGACCCTGCGAATAAATGGATTGAAATTGAGACTCGATAAATGCAAATTCATGCAAAGCCAAGTCGACTTCTTGGGACACCACCTCGATGCTGAGGGCCTGCATCCCCAAGAATCTAAAATGACAGCTATCATGGACGCCCCAGAATCGGAGAATATTGAGCAGCTACGCTCATTCTTAGGGCTACTGAACTATTACACTCGATTCCTCCCAAACAACGCTACAAAACTGGAACCGTTACACCAGCTTTTACATAAAAATGTAAAATGGTCTTGGTTGACACCTCAGAGCCGAGCATTCGCAGATGCAAAGAAGTCAATCAAGGAATCCAGCTTACTTGTCCACTATGACATAAAAAAGGAAGTTCACCTTGCTACAGACGCCTCGCCCGTAGGCCTAGGAGCCGTAATATCCCATGTGTCGGAAGACCAAATCGAGCAACCTATAGCATTCGCCTCCCGTAGTCTCACCAGCGCAGAGCGAAACTACTCGCAACTGGAAAAAGAAGCTCTAGGAATCGTATTTGGAGTAACGAAATTTCGAGACTACCTCTATGGAAAGAAATTCAAGCTACTCACTGATCATCAACCGTTGGTGACACTGCTGGGGGCAGGAAAACAAATTCCACCTATGGCAGCAGCCCGCATACAGCGTTGGGCCCTGCTACTATCGGCATACAGTTACGACATTGAGTTCAGAAAAGGATCTTTAAACGGTAATGCCGATGCACTCAGCAGACTCCCACTCCCAACACCAGAGATCAGCACACCAGTGCCTATGGAGTATGTATTTCTATTATCTGAAATGGATCGCAGCCCATTAAATGCATCAAAACTTGGCAAAGCCACGGAAGAGGATCCGACTCTACGGAAAGTAGCCAATCACATGAAGAGGGGTTGGCCAATTAGCAAACCAGAAGCAACGCTAGAACCTTACTATCGGATGCGGCATGAATTATCCAACATAAACAACATTCTATTACGAGGTAACAGAGTAATAATCCCGCAATCGTGTCAACGACAAATACTAGCGGAGCTGCACAGCACCCATCAAGGCATAGTAGCCATGAAGAACTTGGCCCGATCCAAACTCTGGTGGCCGGGAATTGATTCCCACATAGAAAAATTCGCTAAAGTATGCAGCACATGCCAAAATGCCGCACCCATGCCAAGAACGGAATATCAACAGTGGCCCTGCCCGAAGGTACCATGGCAAAGGGTACATGCGGATTTCGCCGGCCCAGTAGAAGGCAAATTCATTTTGGTAATAGTCGATGCCTACAGCAAATGGATCGAGTTAGAAATAACCTCGACCACATCAACAGAAGCTGTAATCCGCACGTTACGCCAGCACATAGCTAGATACGGCATCATGAACACGCTTGTAACAGATAATGGAACATGTTTCACGAGCGCAAACTTTAAAGAATTCATCACTCTCAATGGAATTCAACACCTAACAACTGCGCCATATCACCCAGCAAGCAATGGCCAAGCAGAACGAACTGTAAGGACAGTCAAAGAAACATTAAAGAAGATAAGCGTCGAAACAAAAGACGCAATAAACACACTAAACGAGGGATTAAATAATTTCGGCACCGGTTCCCTTGAAACTCGCGTAGCACGAATACTCCTAAACTATAGGAGAACCCCAAACGCTTCGGGAAAATCCCCGGCCGAATTAATGTTAGGTAGACAAATCATATCAAGATTAGATTTGTTCCACCCTAAAAACATGCCGGCGATTGATGTAACAACTAAGGAAACGAATAAGAAGCAATCTTACGAAATCCAGGACGCAGTTTACATCCGAAATTTTGGGAAAGGCTTGAAGTGGCTCAAAGGCACAATCACGAATACCATTGGACGCACAATGTTCGAAGTCAATACTGAAATTGGAACAGTCAGACGCCATAAGAACCAAATTCGTCGAAGACCAACAGAGACAAGAACAGAACCAATAAAGGCTCAAGAATCAACTCGCGTTCCCGATAAGCCAACACTAAGGTTCACAGACATTCCGGTATTGTCAGAAAGCACTCCTGAAATAAAAGAAACATCAGAAGACTTGCGTAGTGACACTACGGGAAAAGATGAAACAGTAGATGATCCAAAGTTAGCTAGCCCAAGCCATTCTGAAGATCTAGCCAAAACAATCCCTCCGAGGACAAGTCCAAATCCGAAGACCATTCAGCTTCGGCTAAACTTTCTTCCATCAGAAGAACCAGTATCCCCGGAATGCACACCACAGTACTCTACACCGGCGAATTCTCCACCAGCCGAATCGCTACCCAAGAGAATCCAACCGGCACGCGATAGAAAAGCACCTATCCGATATCGCAGCATCGACTAAATATGAAATCTTAAAACTCTTAAGTTAAACCTCCCTATACAATTAGTATATAAAAAAAAAAAGGGGGGGAAGGTATTGTTGTGAATGTAAAGTGTAAATAACATCACCTAGAGGGCGCCATAGACCCACCATAGGAAGGGGGGGGAAATACCTAGAAAGAGGTACAAAGGAGAGAGAGCTCACTCTTCTCCTGGACACCACATGTATCAGTAACCTTAAAGTGTAATTCAACCTCATTGATCTAAGTAATTAAATAATTGTTATTAGTTGTTAATTATATGCCTTCCATTTAATCTAACCAACATACATAACAGATGTGTATCTTCTTTTGCTGGAAAAGGTCTAAAATCATAACTGTGCAAATCTGTATGAATTTACCTAGGGGCACACACTTTTGAACTCCGGTGTACAAATTTTTTGAACTCTTTTCACTGCCAAAGAATTCATGTGAGTTAGATCTTTTTGCATTAATTGTCGAAGATGAACTCAGTGAAATCAGGTGAATTCACGCTGATAACTGGCGTACTCTACATGATCGATGTGGTAAGAGGGCTATTGCGGTATTAATTATCACCAGATAGTATTGATTATTAATGAAGATTAGGAAACATACGCAGTACCGGTCAATTTACTTCTTTAGGTTCGAAAAGTCGCGAAGTGCTTCTATTGTTAAATGCTTAAATGCATCGTGTAACAAGTTGAACTTTTTGTTCAAATATATGAAGTTAGAACGCAAATCCGAATTGAATTAAAATTTGACATTAATAAAAAGCGTATATATCCACGCCATATCAATATATATATCAAACCAGAGTTATGAGTCCACATAATTTAGATTTTAAAAACAAGAAAGTAAACTAATAAAAACTTTAAGCCGTAAAATTATTATTATATTTACATGTAAATTATAATTGAAATACAACCTCTAACCAAGGTAGTATTTCTTTATCTAAACTCGAATTTCACCAGATTTCTTTATTTAAACTCGAATTTCATCAGAAACCGTACTGATATTTCTCATATACCTGCCGCCCTTTTTCTCACTGATAACTGAAATGGTAAGCTTTGTCCGACCGTCCACTGAATTGGAGTTAATACAAACTAAGCTAGTTTGATTTAAGGTAGTTTGAAATGTAAGAAGGCTTTTAGAGGGGTATACAAGAACTTCTCTAGTTAAACACAGACTATCATAAAGAAACATTGATAAGCTATATGAAGTAATAGAATAGGAAGGTGCCTGAATAGGTTACGAAGGGTTAAAAGATAAGCTTAGCTAAGCTTTGTTGATAATTGCTTCTAAAATTATAAACAAAAATTTTATTTCTTAACCATAGTTGAAAGATAAGAAATATGTATTGAATTTGAGTTAATAGAGAGAAAGATTAAAATTTTTTAAAGTAGTCATGCAACCTGTCTCAATTCGGGCCTCGTTTCGCGCCAACACGTGATTTTTCTTTTCAAGAATTGAAAAAAATCCCGAAAGTGCCGGCGGGCGCGTGACGTCAGTTATACGATTGAATTTACTTTCGCCATTGAAAATAACGCTAAAAAGTCTGTTTTCATTCGCGTTTCCTGGGAAAAGTTTAAACGAAAACGTTTCGCGGTTTATTTTAATAATATTAACTAGATCTTAAACTATAATATTATCCAAAATTTGAGGCATAAAAAGAAATAATGGCTGAAATACAGCCATATATGTGTATGATCTCGAAAGCGACACAAATGATGAGAATTCTGATCAAAATGATTATAGTTCATCGGAAATTGAATCATCCGATGGTGATCGTGATAAGTAATAATAGTATTATTTTTGGATATAAACTAAGGTTTTTAAACCTAGTATTCTTTAGATAAATAGGCATTCTAATAATATAAATTCATAAATAACCTGTGATTATGTGGGAACTGTATAGGCCAATGCCTAAAGGAACTCTATAACATGTCATAATCGCAATAAGTCATAAACTGAAAATTCTTAACTAAAGGGGTCTTTCGTAAAGTATCGGTTATCACAATTTTTGATGGTAAAAGTTGTTGAACCTTTACGAAAGACCCCTTTAGTTAAGAATTTTCAGCTTATGACATATTGCGCAATCTTCGAGTTTTCTTGTAGGCATTTGCCCACAGTTCCCACATAAACAGTATTTATCTAAAGAATACTAGGTTTAAAAACCTTAGTTTTTATCCAAAAAGTTTACTAATCTACTTAAAAATTTATACTAGTTCTAGAGACACGTGATCATCATCGGATGATTTAATTTCCGATGAACTATAGTCATTTTGATCAGAATTCTCATCATTTGTGTCGCTTTCGAGATCATACACATATATGGCTGTATTTCAGCCATTATCGCTTTTTACGCCTCAAATTTTGGATAATATTATATAGTTTAAGATCTAGTAAATATTAATAAAAAAAACCGCGAAACGTTTTCGTTTAAACTTTTCCCAGGAAACGCGAATGAAAACGGACTTTTTAGCGTTATTTTCAATGGCGAGAGTAGATTCGATCGTAAAACTGACGTCACGCGTCCGCCGGCACCTTCTGGATTTTTTTCAATTCTTGAAAAGAAAAATCACGTGTTGACGCGAGACGAGGCCCGAATTGAGACAGGTTGCATGACTACTTTAAGGCTTTTATCGGGTGCTAGTGCTTCTCTTGGTTAAACAAAGATTTCAATAATGAAAGATTCATAACATATGAAGAAATTCAGAGAAAGGTGCCTGAGTGGGTTACAAAAGTTTGATTAATTGCTTTAAAAATGATAAACAAAAATTTATATACTAAAATTTTCGTTTATTGAAAATTATATTCACTGGATTCTTCTACTTGGGTAGAACACCGCAAAGCGCTCTATAATTTTTGTATATAATGATATATCATGATTACCCCATGAAATTCACCTTAAACCCTAGATTTTGGTTAACGAAGTAGTACGAGAATTTGATTAGCGTGGGCAAATTTTAAATGCAAATAATCTTAAAGGAACAATGGAGAGGAAAATTTCTTTTTATTTATACAGGGCGTTTCCAAAATGGTGGTAGGACCGAACTCCAGTGGGTTCTATGGGTCATTTTAATACGAAAATGTTCTATGACGTTTTATTGTACGGGGCGCCTTTTAAGAGTTACGAAATGAATAATGTACAGATGGTCCCTATAACGTAAATTAATGAAGGTATACTCAATGATAAAAAACGCTTAAATTTTTTTTTTTAGAAGTACGCGCTTGATAAAAAATTGATTTTATCAGTGAGTATAAGTTTATTAATGCACGTTAAGGAGTCATCCGTACATGATTAATTTAGTATTTCTTAAACAGCTCCCCGTACAACAATACGTCATAGAACGAAATGAAAAACTGAATAATGCGAAGAAATTTGTAGAAATTTTCTGAATCAAAAATGTTCAAATAAAACTATGAATACCATAATTGATGATTTTATAAAGTTTATTAAATGTTTTCTTCAAACTAAATACATTTTTTTTTTGATATTTTCGAGGATGTAACGTGTTCACGTCTGGGCGGTCTTTTCGTAGCGTAGCGTGTTCTTGCATAATCCATCTAATAATAGAACTACAAGTTAATACATGGACAAGTCCTAGCGTAGCAATTAGTGTAGATGTCTCCAGGGAAACAAGTACAACTAATTTACTATTTTTAACCAAATATACTGACGGCACAAGTGTTATCAAGATTATTGAAATTAGCAAACAGGCAGAGGGATACGTCACTAGGAGGGGGGAGGAAGTAAGATTCACCAAAACATCCGTTGGTGACTTGGAAGACAGGATTATTTTGTTGAATTCAGTTGCCTCGAAAAGAGACTTGGCTCTGTTCAAGGTACCCCACTTTTCTTTAAGTAGATTGATTTTGAGTTCGTTTGGCAAGTCATAAATAATGTTCTCGCGGCGCGTGTCTTCTATGCGCGTCATCTTCGAAAACAAAAGATGTTGGGCTGTTTCCATGGCTTTTAGGACTACCGATTTCTAATTGTGAGAAAATAAAACAAAATATAAAATTGAGCGAAAAGTAATTTTGAAACACCCCCTTTCGATGAACACCCCTATGATGGATGTCCGACCCATCGAAAGGTCGTTTTTTTACCTTATCATAGTTGTCTTTGGCATGTTCAACGTGCATTAGTATTTCGGAGAGGTTTTCTTCTTCTTTAAACAGTGACATTTCTTTGCGATAAGCGAGGTTTGACATTAAACGAGATGATTTTAGTGACTCATTCATTACTGGAACAAAATTCCCTTCGCTTTTCTTGATTTCCAATATTCTTGTATTGTTCTGAAAAGATTGTAATACGCTATAATTAGCTATTTAAAATTAATTTAAGAAAGTATTAAATAAATTTTGTCCCTACCGTGTACTGGGATGATGGAGGAAAACTACCTACATTAATACTTAAAACTTCATCTAGATCGTCAACATCTAGCATTTCGTCAAGAGTGACATTAGCTTTTGGATTACTATTATTTTTTCTGCTGTCCGTAATAATATCGTTACTGGCGCCGCTGGTTTCATTACCATTGTCGTCATCCTCTTCATTAACTCCACCAGTTTCATTACCATTGCCCATTTCATTTCCACAGCCGCCGCTAACATCCTGATTTTCACTGATTGAAATTGGAGCTACGCTAGACGATAGATTTGTTCCGGATAATGATTCCAGATTGGGAGTTACTCCGTGAACGACAGTCATTGACTTCGAATTCGAAAATGCTGATGGTATATACGGCAAAGATTTCCTACTATCCATTTTAAAGCTAAAATAAAATGATATTTTAAGCAAATAAGTTCATAACTCAGTTTTAATATATTATATATAGCAAGCCAGATTCCCAAATATAATTATAATTAATATCAAAGAAGACGTGATAATTACCAATAAACGTAATTTCTCAAATTCTTTCTTATCAGGAGTGTGAAAAACTTCCAACAATGCGAACGAACGATAGCCACAGTTCTTCAATACTAGAGCCAAAATTTTTTAGAGTATACTTGCTTCTTCAATACTAGAGCCAAAATTTTCTAGAGTATACTGGCGTTGGTACGAACTCGAAAATGAATGGCTATTAGGAAACGTAATTGCCTTTTATACTCAATTTTCTTACGTCACATTATCAAAGGTCAAATATTTTTCCAACAAATACAACGGGGTTATAAAATATGGCAAAGTATTTATAGACCGTGTAAGGAAATCACTCCCACACTGATATCAGGCGGTATTTCCAGCCGTCGCGATTCTTTGGAGAATAATTTTGGCTTTTGGGGGATTGCGTACGTTAGACACCACTATGCTGGTGCGTGACATCAGTGTGGGAGTCATTTCCCTACTTGTTGAACAAAAAAACACTGTCATTGAAACGTTAAGTGTTTTTTTTGTTCAACGAGTAGGGAAATGACTCCCACACTGAGGTCACGCACCAGCATAGTGGTGTCTAACGTACGCAATGCCCCCAAAGGCAAAATTATTCTCCAAAGAACCGCGACAGCTGGAAATACCGACTGATATCAGTGTGGGAGTGATTTCCTTACACGGTTTATTAATACTTTGCCATATTTTATAACCCCGGTGTATTTGTTGGAAAAATATTTGGCCTTTGATAATGTGACGTAAGAACATTGAGTATAAAAGGCAATTATTTCCTAATAGCCATTCACTTTCGAGTTCGTAATAACACAAGTATAAACTAAAAAATTTTGGCTCTATAGTATTGAAGAATTGTGGCTATCGTTCGTTCGCATTGTTGGAAGTTTTTCACACTCCTGATAAGAAAGAATTTGAGAAATTGCGTTTATTGGTAATTATCACGACTTCTATGATATTAATTATAATTATATTTTGGAATCTAGCTTGCTATATATAAATCCAGCAGACTTCAATTAAAATGGGGTTTTTAATATATTAAAACTGAGCTATGAACTTATTTGTTTATCTTAACGTAACTATTTTATAAATTCACATATTATTTTAGCTTTAAAATGGATAGTAGGAAAACTTTGCCGTGGGAGTTTATATCACCCATCGATTTCCCATCAGTATTTTCGAATCCGAAGCCTGTCGTTCACGGAGTAACTCTCAATTTGGAATCATTATCCATAACAAGTCTATCGTCTAGCACAGCTGCAATTTCAATCAGTAAAGATCAGGATGTTAGCGGTGGCTGTGGTAATGAAATGGGCAATGGTAATGAAACTGGTGGGGTTAATGAAGAGGATGACGACAATGGTAATGAAACCAGCGGCGGCCGTAACGATATTATTACGGACACCAGCAAAAATAATAATAATTCGAAAGTTAATGACTCTCTTGACGAAATGCTAGATGATGACGATCTAGATGAAGTTTTAAGTATTAATGTAGGTAGTTTTCCTCCATCGTCCCAGTGCACGGTAGGGACAAAATTTATTTAATACTTTCTTAAATTAATTTAGATAGTTAATTATAGCGTATTACAATCTTTTCAGAACAATACAGGAATATTGGAAATCAAGAAAAGCGAAGGGAATTTTGTTCCAATTATGAACGAGTCACTAAAATCATCTCGTTTAATGTCAAACCTCGCTTATCGCAAAGAAATGTCAATGTTTAAAGAAGAAGAAAACCTCTCCGAAATACTAATGCACGTTGAACATGCCAAAGACAACTATGATAAGGTAAAAAACGACCTTTCGATGGGTCGGACTTCCATCATAGGGGTGTTCATCGAAAGGGGGTGTTTCAAAATTACTTTTCGCTCAATTTTATATTTTGTTTTATTTTCTCACCCTTAGCCATCGGTAGTCCTAAAAGCCTTGGAAACAGCCCAACATTTTTGTTTTCGAAGATGACGCGCATAGAAGACACCCGCCGCGAGAACATTATTTATGATTTGCCAAACGAACTCAAAATCAATCTACTTAAAGAAAAGTGGGGTGCCTTGAACAGAGACAAGTCTCTTTTTGAACCAGCTGAATTCAACAAAATAATCCTGTCTTCCAAGTCACCATCGGATGTTTTGGTGAATCTTACTTCCTCCCCCCTCCTAGTGACGTATCCCTCTGCCTGTTTGCTAATTTCAATAATCTTGATAACACTTGGGTCGTCAGTATATTTGGTTAAAAATAGTAAATTAATTATACTTGTTGCCCTGGAGAAATCTACCCCAATTGCTACGCTTAGACTTATTCTGTAAAGCTTGAACAACCTTAAGTACATAATATGTAATAACTTATAAATCTTTTATTATTAGATGGATTATGCAAGAATACGCTACGCTACGAAAAGGCATCCCAGAAGTGACCGCGCTATATCCTCGAAAATATCGAAAAGAAAATAAATGTATTTAGTTTGAATTGAATTTCAAAATTAAATATGTATTTAAATGATTAATTATTAAAACTTATCAAAGCATCAATTATTGTATTCATAATTATTATAGGAACTTTTTGTTTCAAAGGATTTCTACAAATTTCTTCGCATTATTCCGTGTAATATATTTCATTTTTCCTTTAAGAGTATTTAAAATGATATTTCGCTGAAGCGAATCTTATTTCTGAACTGGTGGGTTCTCCTATATATCTAGGAAACTTATACGTAGAGATAGATGAGTTTGTAGCTGCTAACGCGCTGTAATAGTTAGGTTGAACAATAATATAGAAAATATCTAAAAAGGTAAAAAAGAAAAAAGGAAAAAAATATTATTTGTGAACCTAACATAACTGTCTAATTATACAAAATTAATACTGGAAAAGGCAGGAAATACGACGATATATTCTTTGGTTTAAAAGAGATAGGCTATTACCATGATGCGCCGCACCATTAGGTATTTCACATAATCCCTACCCGTATAGTATATAGCGGTACAAAATGTCTTCTGCTCTGAGACAGACCTAATCGTATATATGGGCGGTAAATTTAAATTAGGCTTGGGAATTTAAAGGAGTCTAGAAACTATATTATATGTTATGAATAGGAACAAAATTGTACACAAGCGCGTTAAAGCGCAATCTCAATTAGACATGATCTTCATGTGCATAATTTCAAATGTAATTAATATTGATATTGCACTATTTCGAATGGTCACGTCCATCCCGTAATTGTTTAGGTAAGTTTACTCAAAAACTAGTTAATCCTCAGCCCGACCGTCTTCTAATATTTTAGGTTAAGTAGGGTTAGTTAATCACTTGACTTAGCCCGTCCTTCCAACTAGTTAATCCCTCAGGTGAACCCGTCTATTTTGTAATATACAAGGTAAGGTTAGGTTAGATTAGATAATCCCTGCAACTAGCCCAGCCCTTCAACTAGTTAATGTCTCGGGCTATATCCTTCTTATAATATTTGAGGTTAGGTTAGTTAATCCCTCTTGTAATACTTTAGGTATAGTTAGGATAGTTCATCTCGCTCTTTCGAGATTCCGACTTTCCAGTTTTGTACTACACTCTTAAAAACGTAAAATAATTAACGCCCAAAGAACCTTGAGGATAAATTTAGGTAAAACTAGTGAAATGTGGAAAAGGTTTATATTTTTCCGAAAAAGGGACAGGAATTATACAAAAAGAGGTTGCTTCGCACCCTTAAAAAAACTCTTTATCTAACTCGAATCAAACCCGTGAAGGGACAGAAATTATTTGTTAGAGAATGAGCAATTTCATATCTTTAAAAATATAGTTAGTAGATTTAGTCTACTACTTCAAAGATTTTATTACTATTATATATTTTCCAAAAAACGGATAAAGACGACCTAGGACTAATGATAAATATATATACATTAAAGGAATTCCATCTTTAGCTAATTTTATTAGTGATACTGATAGAATTTAAAATATACATCAACGGGAGAGGAAGGTTAACTAGGTCGTCTTTATCCGTTTTTTGGAAAATATATAATAGTAATAAAATCTTTGAAGTAGTAGACTAAATCTACTAACTATATTTTTAAAGATATGAAATTGCTCATTCTCTAACAAATAATTTCTGTCCCTTCACGGGTTTGATTCGAGTTAGATAAAGAGTTTTTTTAAGGGTGCGAAGCAACCTCTTTTTGTATAATATGGACTTAAGCAAAGTGGTCGTGAATGGTTCAATGAACTAGATAAAACATTCGGACAACTCGGTTTATCAAGACTTAAAGGATGTAACTACGTGTACAGATTAGGATGGTGAGCAATAGTCATTGTTTACGTTGATGATATATTGATACTTTCGCGAGATATAATAACAATGAAGAAGATATTCGAATTATTAATAAAATCATTTGACGTTACGGATTTAGGAGAAATTAAGTACTTCTTAGGAATAGAATTTGATTTTTCAAAACCCCGAAGATTAATAATACATCAAACGAATTATATTTATAATTGTTTTCGCTCCACACGATTGTGACGTCTTTAAACTATTCCGTGAGATAGCTACAAAACCTAACAATTTGACCATGGAGTAACGAAATCCGGTTCTTCCATGATTTGACTAGGTTTAAAAAATTACAACTTCGTAACTATACTTTTTTTGTAGTCAGGAAGAAAAGATTAAAATCTAAATAAATTTACTTTTGGATTCTTTTTGCTTACTTAAAAGGGGGCAGATTTACGAGTTTATTCATTTTTACTAAGTTTTAAAAGTTTTGACCGATGAGACCGTGTAAACGCCTGGTAAGAAGAATTTGATTTTTAAATTTATGAATCATAAACAGCATCCCACCTATTCAAACTGTTATATAGCATATATAAACAATGTAACTATGGAACTTAGCGCAATAGTTACTCACGGACTTTCAATCTAAATTGAAAGTCCGTGAGTAACTCTAGTGTTCACACGTCAAATTTTCAAATGTGTGACGTAAATAAACTAGCCCCTAGCGGTAAGCAAAAAATATTATCTTTTTATTAAAATTGTCCTTATTTATTTTAATAAAGATAAATAATGTTGCTCTTTTTAATAAAATACACGCGCGTTACTAAAAAAATACAAATTGTATGATTACTATCTATACCAATAGATGGCATTCATACGCTGTAATGAATTGACCATTTCATTCTTGGGAGATTTTTGGAAATAGATGGGAAAGAAAAAACAGACTCTCCCCTAAGAGAAATTTATGGTAGTGATTTTTTTTTAGTTCCTTCAATTGTGCCGATAAAAGATACCGCCACATTATAAGAGCGTTTTTTTGAAGGGGGAGAGGGGGAAAATGAAGGGAAGCACAGGGACCGTTCAGGAGCAGAGTGGCTCTGACCGAAGAACCTTCAGAAACCAAAGTGATTGTAACTCCAAGATCAACGAGAATTAGAAAATGATATTTTAAACTCACTGTTTTTTTGGAATGTACATGTTTTTTATATTTTTTTTATTAAGAATAAACCTTTTTCAATTTTCTTGTTCATTTCCATAAAATTGATTATTTTTTTTGGGGACGCCACATTTTTCAATTAAAATTTGAAATTTAAAAACAAACGCGCAGACTAGTTGAATATCATATTTATGAAAGCTTCTTGACACTGAAGAAAATCTTGAAGAGGACAATTAAGCTTCATTCTCAACATTGTGTTTCTGATTTTCCTAACTTCAGTCGCTACTGCTGGGTCTCTGATAAGAATGAAAACTTGTTCGAATAGTCCTAAATAAATCAATAAACAAACATTATTAGCTATTTACAAAAAAAAGGATAGGATTAAAGGGATAATGAAGACGAGTACAAAGTTATTTTTAATCCAATAGAAGCGTTAAAATATGTATAAATGATTTCTTCACGTTTCACAACTTTGTTTAAAGTAATTTTAAATTAACTATAATGTAGTAGAAGCCTCTGGTGAATTTTATCTTTTATGCCTATTTTAATTTTTAACGCTCTTAAGCGATGAGAATAACATGTTTGTCATCTTCATTATCCCTTTAAAAACTCAATTGGTTTAGGTAAGATTCAGGGTTTGTACATGAATTTCGACAATGAATTTCCAGACATTTTACTTTTCTTAAATTTTCCTGTGTATATTTTTAAAATAAAAAATTATGTTAAGAATATAGAAAATTGGGCTTCAAATAAACAAAATTGAGAGTTCTGTTTTTAGAAGCTACAAAATCTTCCCTTTTCTCAGTTTTGAGTGTCATAAGTTTTTGTCACATATTTCCAGGTTTTCTGTTTTATATGTTTGTACAAACCCTGGTATATTAATATCAAAGATTGAGGAGTAACCTACCAGCTACATTTGGTATTTGATGCATAATTCCTTTGACCGTAATTTTGACTACACCGTGACTATTGTGGTTTGTTCGAATAGATTCCATTTCGGGAACCACATAGAGTCGATTACTGTTCAAAACACACTTGAAAAACAACAAAATATTGTTGGCTCCTTGGATGCAAGCGTATTTAGAGTCGTGATCGTTTCCTTCCATGTAAACTTCGATGGTGCAATCAGGCCAAAAACGTTCTGGTACTAAAGAAGGATTTGGGAAATTGGGGGAATCTCCGTTCAATGTTTTGTAAAGCCAGTTGACAAAATAGGTTCCAAGTTCTTGAGGATGATTTGGCTCTTCTATGATTTCTGTGATCGGTACAGGGGCCCCTTGATGTTGCTGATAAAAAATTGGGACCTGATTATGTAGTTCAGTATTTGGCATTTGTACTATTTGTTGTACAAAAGGAGGTGGAACAGGTTTTTGCTTTGGATAGGTAATGATGGGATTTAAAAAGTTCATTTCGTAACTCGGCTGACATTCTTGAGGAACTGGATTGCGATTAGCTTGTATATTGTAAGCTTGAACTTGAAATTGGGCTACATTTTCTCGCAATTGTTCCCGCATCGCGTCCTTGAAAGATTAATTTTATTAATTATTTTAAAAGAAACTTAGGCCATGAGAAACTTACAGCATTTCCCCAAAACCTAAGGCAGGCATCAATGTAGTCTTTTTTAGTACCATTCACCGAAACCTGTACTCCAGATTCCAGAAGATATTGAAAGAGCAGCTCCCTTTTGATTTTCCTGCTTCTTAAAAGAATTGAAGGATCCTCGGAAAACATAACTATGGCTTGTATGGCATCTGTATAAGAATTCCTCAATTACGTTAATCCAAAGTCTTAGCTTTAAGAAGAAATCTCACTGAGCTCCGTTACATATGGTTCCATTACATTGAGTTAAACCTAAAAAGCTACGTTGAAACCTTTACTAATTTGGCATTGTCAATGCTGGTGAACGTAACAAAACGTAATGGAATTCCGTGATTGTGATTTAATTTTCTCATTGTCGAAAATTATTAATTAAATTAATTAAAGTAGTAAACTAGTAATAGTAATGTACCTTCTTTGTTCCCTGGTTTGACCAATCCCTTGGTAGTTGTAAAGGTGAGTGAGTTTAAATCCTCAAAAGAAAGTTTACGTAAAAGCGTTATTATTTCAGCATCCATCGTCACACTCAAAAATTTGTTAATGTTTAAACGATTGTGGTTTTCAAAATAATTAGGCTAAACTCAATATTCAAAAACGTTTTTACAAATTATGGGAAATCACGTGATGTGAACTCCCGTCGAGAAATGAAATTGTCGAGGTTTCGCGCGCTTTGTGTCAAGGCCATAGCCTCCTCGATCACGCGCTTCGGCTGTGCTCGCACTATAGACTATAGAAGCCCCGGCAAAGAAAAAATTAACATGTGTTTGAGAGAATAAATGGGAAATTGAAACTCCCCCAAAAAAAAGCTAAAAAGCACTAAAATGTAGGGGAGAAAAGTCGTGGCGAGATACAAATTCTTGTCTAAAGTTTTAAATTTACGCTCCAGCTTCCTGATTTTTTAACCACATCTAAGTATGTACGGATAATTTACAAATTAATTCCGAGCCTTTGAGAATTACAAAGAACAACAGTAACTCCCCATAAGAGTCTGGGTCCACGTAAGGTTAAAAATTTTCGTCTCTTTTATGATAAATTCGTATTATATTATTAAAATAGGGTAGTTGGGGGATAATTTAAAGCTAAAATTCGAGCTCACAACTGTAAATTTTGTGAATTACAACGAATGGAAGGTTTCTTCCATAATGTAAAGAATAGGAAGAATCTATGACTTCCGTGCCGGATATGAAAGCCTTCCCCCACACGAAAATCTTGAACGGTTATTATTTTAGATTCATAATTATGTTAGGAAAATATTAGGAAAGAATTATTTTGTAACTGCCACGGGTATAGTGCTGGCGGCAAAATGAAATTCGTATATTTTTGGTCTACTATGCCTCGAAATCCTCGAAAACGCCTGTAGAAGTGTTCCACTTGTCAAGCATTCGTGCAGTAGGCTTTTGCTAGCTTTACAGGGGCCGTGCAAAGACTATATAGCTTACTTGAATAGTCTTTGGTGTATAAGAAACTCGAAAAATAAATAGAGAAATCATACCAATTAGAAGATACTGGAGTAGTATCTTTAATTTTTATTTCATATTAAACAAAACACACTTGTATAAAACGGACAAATTATTCATTTAACGCTAAGGTTTTCTACGTTCAACGTATGTCTGGTAGTTCAAGCTCAGTGGCATCTTCACACACTACACGCAATTTTGACTGGTACCAACTGCCTCGATCTTCATGGCGACGATAACCAAGATACCAGATTACGCTGCTAACGTGAACACAAGTACCTATCGCCAAACTACCACCTTTGCAATTGCAATACCAGCCTTTAATGGCATTTGCACCTGTCCCGTTCGGTACATAACGAATTAGAGCTTGGTGAACAGCTGAGGTGGAAAATTGACCAGGCACGCGTATACGAATTAAGTCATGTTCAACTTTGGACACTTCGACGCTGAAAGAGCCGGATTTCTCTATAGTCAACGCCACATAAGATTCAGCGCGTTTCGTTTTAAAGTCGCTCATTACCACCTCACGTAAATCACTTTCACGAAGTACAGGGAAGTCTTGAAATTCACTATCCTCAATTCGTTGCCATTTAGACGGTTTGCGAAGCAGATTATCCCGCTCAACTACTTCCTTAAGAGGATTTTCTTTCGTAGAGACTGCCAGCATTTTTTCGACGGAGTCTTCCCAGGAACCTTTAAGATGTAACTCCGGGTGGTAGGCGTTCAACAGCGCAGCAGCAATTTGAAGAAGTTCCGGAACTAATGGCAACATATGCACAGGTATACGGTTTTGAAAAAAACGATACACCGTCTGCAAATGCCCATTCCTAACTTCAACCGGCCACCTGAGGTACGTTACTTGTCGGGAACGATTAACTTCTTGCGTGTTTACTTGCTTCTCGCCTTTAGACAAGAACGAAGGCATTTGTAAATCCACACCCAGTTCAGTCAGTACGCTGTTGGAGTCTCGAAAACCGCGGTCTGCCAGTACAACGTCACCAACTTGAAAGAAAGACTGGAGTTCTTCTCTCTTTTTGATAGAATGGTTTAAAATGCGCGCGTCGTTATTGCGGCCATTAGCAAAGTAGGGTCCGATTATATCTATTATGTAACCCGTAGTTGTTACCATTAACATTGGCTTGAGGATATTCTGGCCTTTGTGCACACAGAAGGATTTGTGAAGAACGGTATAGTCCTTGGATCTTTTCGCCAACCTGGCTGGCAAAAAATATTAAAGACGTCTTTAATATTTTTCGCCAGCCAGGTTGGCGAAAAATAATTAAACCTGTTTTTATAAACATTAAAAAAATTGTAATATCTGGTTTGAACCATGATCTTAAGAACTTTCCTTATCAATAACATCAATGTGAGAGTCACTTGGAATTTGGAGATAGCTCCAAATACATGTTACGCGTGCAATCGGAAAGTTACCAATAGTACAAGAAGAGGTATAGGCACTCACGTAAAGGCAGGCTTTGCTCGTTTTCTTCGTTTTAGTAAAGGGTTATTACCACTTGTAATTAATAGCAAAACAACGAAGATTTGTTTAAAGTGCTCGGGTCTGTCACGAAAGTTTCAAACGTTCTTAAATGCTAGCAAATCGTCCTTCAGTAGTGATCATGGCTCTTCAACGTCATCGTCTTCACCACAAAAACGAAGACAAATGACGCAAATATCTAATCCATCAACGTCAACAGTACCTGAGCCGTCAACGTCCACAGTACCTGAACCAACAAAGTCCACAGTATCTAATCCATCACCGTCACCAATACCTCAGCCATCAACGTCGCAATTACCACGAAAGCGTACGTCATCAAACACTATTGCCATAAAGCACAGTTGTGTTCGGCCCCTGCCAAAGACTTGCTTCATTTGCGGTGTTAGTACACGAACCAGGGTAAAAGCCGAAGTGAGAACAAGTATATTTGTGGAAAGAGCCATATTTATTCATCGGGACAACCGAATGTGCTCCATGCATCTCGTTAACGGAGAGCTTCCCACCGAAAAAATTGCTGGAATTCAGGTTTCCGCTAGATCAACCATTATGACTGCCACGGACATTGAGCAACTATTACAGGACCTCAGGAAATGTGTTAACGACCTACGGACGCCGAGCTTTGACAACTTCATACAAAGTGATGAAGACTGTAAAGTATTAACTTCATTGTCCCTGCACGAGTTCCTAGAGTTGCATTCGACTATTGAGGACATTATTCGTACCATCAGATGCTGTTCGTCGAAGACAGCTCTAGCAGTATTATTGGTGAAATTACGATTGGGTATCTCCAATAAGGTGTTATCAACTTTATTTCATTTAACTGAAAGATCGGTATCAAACACGGTAAAAGCGGTTATTATGGCTTTATCGGAGCATTTCGTGCCACATCATTTTGGCCTGCAACACTTATCACGTGACAATCTGATAACAAACCATCAATCTGGAGCAGCAGTAAAACTCTTTGCTAACAACAAGCCTAATTGTCTTATTACCATTGTAGATGGCACCTATATCAAGGTTGGAAGATCCAAGGACTATACCGTTCTTCACAAATCCTTCTGTGTGCACAAAGGCCAGCATATCCTCAAGCCAATGTTAATGGTAACAACTACAGGTTGCATAATAGATATAATCGGACCCTACTTTGGTAATGGCCGCAATAACGACGCGCGCATTTTAAACCATTCTATCAAAAAGAGAGAAGAACTCCAGTCTTTCTTTCAAGTTGGTGACGTTGTACTGGCAGACCGCGGTTTTCGAGACTCCAACAGCGTACTGACTGAACTGGGTGTGGATTTACAAATGCCTTCGTTCTTGTCTAAAGGCGAGAAGCAAGTAAACACGCAAGAAGTTAATCGTTCCCGACAAGTAACGTACCTCAGGTGGCCGGTTGAAGTTAGGAATGGGCATTTGCAGACGGTGTATCGTTTTTTTCAAAACCGTATACCTGTGCATATGTTGCCATTAGTTCCGGAACTTCTTCAAATTGCTGCTGCGCTGTTGAACGCCTACCACCCGGAGTTACATCTTAAAGGTTCCTGGGAAGACTCCGTCGAAAAAATGCTGGCAGTCTCTACGAAAGAAAATCCTCTTAAGGAAGTAGTTGAGCGGGATAATCTGCTTCGCAAACCGTCTAAATGGCAACGAATTGAGGATAGTGAATTTCAAGACTTCCCTGTACTTCGTGAAAGTGATGTACGTGAGGTGGTAATGAGCGACTTTAAGACGAAACGCGCTGAATCTTATGTGGCGTTGACTATAGAGAAATCCGGCTCTTTCAGCGTCGAAGTGTCCAAAGTTGAACATGACTTAATTCGTATACGCGTGCCTGGTCAATTTTCCACCTCAGCTGTTCACCAAGCTCTAATTCGTTATGTACCGAACGGGACAGGTGCAAATGCCATTAAAGGCTGGTATTGCAATTGCAAAGGTGGTAGTTTGACGATAGGTACTTGTGTTCACGTTAGCAGCGTAATCTGGTATCTTGGTTATCGTCGCCATGAAGATCGAGGCAGTTGGTACCAGTCAAAATTGCGTGTAGTGTGTGAAGATGCCACTGAGCTTGAACTACCAGACATACGTTGAACGTAGAAAACCTTAGCGTTAAATGAATAATTTGTCCGTTTTATACAAGTGTGTTTTGTTTAATATGAAATAAAAATTAAAGATACTACTCCAGTATCTTCTAATTGGTATGATTTCTCTATTTATTTTTCGAGTTTCTTATACACCAAAGACTATTCAAGTAAGCTATATAGTCTTTGCACGGCCCTTGTAAAGCTAGCAAAAGCCTACTGCATGAATGCTTGACAAGTGGAACACTTCTACAGGCGTTTTCGAGGATTTCGAGGCATAGTAGACCAAAAATATACGAATTTCATTTTGCCGCCAGCACTATACCCGTGGCAGTTACAAAATAATTCTTTCCTAATATTTTCCTAACATAATTATGAATCTAAAATAATAACCGTTCAAGATTTTCGTGTGGGGGAAGGCTTTCATATCCGGCACGGAAGTCATAGATTCTTCCTATTCTTTACATTATGGAAGAAACCTTCCATTCGTTGTAATTCACAAAATTTACAGTTGTGAGCTCGAATTTTAGCTTTAAATTATCCCCCAACTACCCTATTTTAATAATATAATACGAATTTATCATAAAAGAGACGAAAATTTTTAACATTACGTGGACCCAGACTCTTATGTGGAGTTGCTGTTGTTCTTTTCTGTCAATAATTGTTGAAACTAGCGAACCTATCATTTTTCTCTCTGGACGGATTTTTTTGCGGTTTTCACGGTTCTATGGGTCATTTTAAGACGAAAATGTTCTATGACGTTTTGTCGTACGGGGCTCCATTTAAAAGTTACGAAATGAATTATGTGCGGATGACCCCTTAACGTTCATTAATAAACGTATATACATAATGATAAAATACGCTTAATTATTTAGCTGGGTTTTTACAAGCCTCATTTTCATGGCCGCTTCGAAGCTAGAGTTTTACAAGCTAAACGCGCGTATCTAAACGAAACAGATATTTCACGAGCACTTCAGGGCTTCTAGCGCCGGTGAATTAAGAGCGAAAAAATTACGCTAATATAAGTACGCGCTTGATAAAAAGTGATTTTAGCATTGAGCATACGTTTATTAATGTACGTTAAGGGGTCATTCGTACATGATTCATTTCGTAACTCTTAAACGGCACCCCGTACGACAAAAAGTCATAGAGCATTTTCGTCTTAAAATGACCCATAGAACCCACTGTTGCTCGGTCTTACCATCATTTTCGAAACACCCTGTATATAGAATAAGGAGCAAATACAGACAGTCCCGGGTAAAAATAAATACCAACGAAACTGTTTCATTTCTGCCCCGAGGATATTTCCGATCTTTAGTGGGAAAGAGCGGGAAAAGATTTAGCCCAAAAACCAACTACATTCGGTATTAAAGAAAACGTCTTAAAAATTTATGAATTTGAATCCCCGTCATGTATAGGGCCCGATAGGGCCTCTTCTATCGGGAGAGGCGAACGAAAAACCGCTGTTGGGTCTTTGATCAATTCTCCTCCGCCTCTCCTCTCGAACGCAATTTGGCTAAAAGTGGCCCGGGATCGGGAGAAGAGACGGGAATGGTGGGTGGGTTGCTATCTATAGGAAAGAGGTTACGCAGTGGTTCTTTTTCCGCGAAATCCGTCCGAAGCGAATTGTACAAAGAGAAGATCCAAACAGGATGGGCAGAGACGTAATAAAAGGTAGATAGATCTAAGCTTCGAATCTAGGGGTCTTATCGTAAGGCGCGTTTATTCAACCTTCTCTCTTTTTAGCGGAGAGAGAGAGTAACTTTCTGGCTACAAAATCGTTTGGAGAAATTCCTAGAAGAGGGAGGAGACCACGGACGATCTCGGAGTAGAATCGGAACTAAGACACTAATGGTACTACCTAGTTTGAGAACGAATAAATTTTCGAAATGGGCTTACAACTTGTTAATTCGTATAGTGTCGAAATACTGTCTAAAACTACCATTCGAATCTTGAAAACTAGATTCCTTAGAGCGAGGTAGTCGCGGGGTCGCTTTCGCGCGGTCTTTTAAGCGAAAGTACTACTAGATTTCTAGGACCAAAACTCAAACGCTCTTTTTATATCCACCCTGTATAGAGATATAGACAACTCAACCCGCGAGGAGAGAAAAAGACTCTTAAAAGAACGCGGGGAATAAAAGCTGGGTCATTCCATATGGTTTCACCTAGGCATGCAACCATGGGCCGGCAGATCTTAATGAAATTTGGTACTCTTGTTTCTATGCTTAAAAAACTAGGATTCCCAGATTTTAAGACGAAAATAAAAATAATTGAATTTTTGGCGAAATTTAGAGTAAACCCCCACGATTTTTAGAACGTCAGCGAAAAAAGATTATGCTCTTGCGAAAATAGCAATATCTTACTGCCGCGCCTCGATTGATTCTTTGGAATTTACTCATGTTTATAGAGTAAAAGGCGAGTAATCCAATGGTCATTTCGAAAATGGTCTACCTCTTTTAGCTTTTTTGTTTTTAATTTTTTTAAGTTTCGCGGGGGGGTCCTACACTGTGACGTGTAGGGCCAAACTTTTAAAATTTTTATTTTCACTTTTTTTAAGACCCCGAGGTCACATCTTTCACCTAGTATATGTTTGGTTCTTGGTATTTGTTTCGTATCTAATTGGTAATCAAAAACCAAAGTTTTAAATTTTTGGGATTTTTATATTTAAAATATGTACAGGGTGTTTCGAAAATAGTGATAGGATCGAGCTCCATTGGGTTCTATGGGCCATTTTAAGACGAAAATGTTCTATGACGTTTTGTCGTACGGGGCGCCGTTTAAGAGTTACGAAATGATTCATGTGCGGATGACCCGTATACTCAATGCTAAGATCAATTTTATCACGCGCGTGCTTTTAAACGTATTTTATCATTGAGTATACGTTTATTAATGTACGTTAAGGGGTCATCCGCACATAAATAATTTCGTAACTCTCGAACGGCGCCCCGTACGACAAAACGTCATAGAACATTTTCGTCTTAAAATGGCCCATAGAACCCACTGGAGCTCAATCCTATTACTATTTTCGAAACACCCTAAGTTGTGATGATACATATACGTATCATAAGTGGCTTACAAATATGTTATAATGATGTAACGTTTCTTGTACTTAAAAAATATGTGTTACAACCTAGGAGGATGAATGGGGACCTCTGGAGAAGAAAGCAAGTGTTGCATGAGCGGCATACAGAAATGTGCGTGACATGACTATAGACCTAACGGAAAGATTGAGAAACTATAATACTATTTTCTTCCAGGTTTTTAAACTGGACGAAAAGTTAAATTCTTCTGGCAGCTAAAATCGCTCCGACAATTATCGAAACAGCAATATCTCCCCCTTTTAATTTGAAATACTAAACAGCAGACTAATTTTATTACATATTATATATTTTATTATATATTTCGAGCTTCTTACGCCTATCATATGATGGCGCTACCTACTATGTCCGACACATTACATTAGATATTCTTACTCCCATTTATTTTTTTCGCACTCGGCTCGATTTATTCCCGCAAAACGCTCCTTTGAAAACCAAGATTTAGTAGCGTCTAGGCCAATATTACATGAATTAATTCAGACGGTCAGTTGTTTTTACTTGAATCACTTAATTTTTTATTGAATTGCCATACATAAAATGTAACAGAAATAAGTTTGCTATTTCTCTTCATCAATTGATACTAACAAATTCGCGTGGTCGTACAGCAACTCCAGGTTCCTATAAATATATTTGTCAATTTGTTACCAGATTATCAAAAAAAAAAGAAATACCTGAAGATCACGTGTTCTTCATCAATTTCGCCTTCATTCTTCCCCGGAAATACCTTAGTTAAGAAATTCTTCGCAACTTCTCTTTTCTATGTTGAATATATTATTCAATTAAAAATTTCCATTCCATATATCATTTGTAAAAAATAAGAAATATGACATTCGTAAAGTTGTCTTTCAAACCAAAAAGTATTATAATTATTAATTTTTGTTAAAAACAGCTTTATGAATGTAATATCCATATTCAACGTCATCCGGCTGCATCGGCCAAAATCGGAAGCTTCTGATCGCTAAACTAATCAAACCGAAGCCTTTTTGTGGAATTCTGGGCTTTAACGAAATTTATTTCTAATTATTTTTTCATTTACCTTGTGGAATAACTAAAAAATTATAAAACCCAGTATTTCCATTTTTTTTTTCAAGATAATAGCCGTTTTCATAAATTTTTATGGCCAAATAACCCTACAGAATTTACAAGCGCTCACAATAAAAGACACGAAATTTTGTGTTTTTTTGTCTAATTTAAACATTAGTTCTAACGAAAAATTACCTTTTGATTTCTTTTTTTGGTTTCAGTTTCACAATCCACAGCCGTATTTTTACGTTTCGCTGGTTCAAACTCGGTTTGTGAAGATTTTAGTTCACTTTTCAACATATAGATTATTATCATTGAAGGAAATCTGAAGTGCTTGTTAGTATCAATACCTTATTCGCGAATTCCTTTACATTGGTAAGTTTCGACGTCATTCTTTGCTCCTTGGATTTCATCTAATAAGGAATGGATCATTTTTAGAAATCGTAACGTTTGAAAACATGTTTTTAATTACCTCTTCCATTAGGCCAGGCAATAGGTATTTCAAAAAGTGGGTTCTCATACTCATGTAAGATCTCCCTAAAAGCGTTTTTTTCCTTTGACAGTGCCTATGTATGTAACAGAGCGTTTCCCGTTATTGACATTCCCTTCCTAATGGGCCCGTGAATATTAGGAAAGCTTTCAATCAGAAAACTATTATCTTCATCGGTATACTTTTTCCTGGTTTTCGGCGAACTGCATTAAATTGTAAAGTTTTGTTAAAAATATAAAAATTAAATTATATCTTACATTTGTATTTCACTCTTATATATTAAACACGGTAGAAATATATAATGAACAAGATAGAAATAAATAAGTCCTGCTTTGGCGAGACAAACATTCGTGGAAAAGTTTCAAAATTACAACTCACGTTTCGACTACTGGTTTTTCTAAAATGTTTTCAGGAGTTAGTTCTCCATCGGCAATAACACAAACTGAATCGGATTTCAGATCTTTAAGTTTAGGTGAGACGAGGGAAAAATCGTAAGAAGCACGCTTATAATCTTTTTGTTCGATTTTCTTAACATTTGAAGAAATTGATTTCGGTAAAAGAAAAGGATTCAACGGTTGTTTTCTAGCCATTGCACGCAACTGAGGAAAACGTTACTAGTTTGATTGTAATCGAAGAGAATTATGACACAAGCGGAGTGCTAGTGAGTGTTATATATGAGTTTTAATAAGTATTAATTACATAAAAAACTAACTTACATTCAGCTTATTCTTAACGCACAAAACCGTGTCATAAACACAACAGCAATTAATCATCAAAACTAACGTAAAGTAAACGTGCAAATAACTTAAAAAAACTGACTTGCATTCAAGATGGTCAAGCCCATAGGATAGCTAGACCCCCGACATTGTAAAAGAGGCTGAAAGGAATGATGCTCTACATTTGAGTTGACTACTTAATTGACTAATTTTGAATTTCCAAACCAATAAATACATTTGCATTATGACGAAGAAATAGATTTAACGACTAATAGTAAATAGTACCAAGTTTTTTAAAGTGAATTGTTCTTTCTTATATTCAGCGCCACCTAGCCGAAGCCCGGAAAACTGGAACCATCTAGACGGGGCACCAATTATATGACGCCAAACAGAATTTTTTTAGAATTTAAAAATAAAAATTCTGGTAGTCCTGAATTTCCCCGCTTTAGCCTTTTGTTTTCTCTTAAATATTGTTTGAGAGGAGAGAATTAAATCAGCTCAAAACATGCAAAAAATTTGATATTTACTTCATCCGTCACTTTGCCAAAGGAAATTATAACGGTGTATTAAATTGTAACTCCGCAACCAACAGAGGAACACAGTTAGTACACATGAAATAATAGTTAGTATGAAATCTAAATAATTCTTTCTTTCAAAATTTTAAAATAAGTTTTCTTGCAATTTAATATTGATTTCTTCTAGTTATGAAATAGCAAACATATACTGAATGAATTGGAGAATTAATGCCAATTTTGGATAGTTCTACGATCCATTGCGTTTAGTGACATTATTTACGGTGCTCCTACTATTTTGGTTAAGTTAATCACATTTTTTACCTCTCCAAGCTTCTCTGAGGTTAATTAAAAGTTTTGATTTATTCTTGGTTTTGGTGTAGAGCATTTCTTAAAATTTAATATTAACAACATGAATTCTGAACCTATCTGTCGAATCTTATCCGGCTGATAGATTAATCTCTGATCGATGAAATATTGAGGAGCGATCACTCATTGCCTGCTTAACTGAGGTCAAGAATTAATATTATGGTTCAATGTACTTAAGCCACTGGTAGAATACTGTAATTTGATTATTTTCTTACGAAATATTGGTAGTGTTAATTAAGCTTCCGCCGCTAGAAACACGTTATCACCGTAACTAAATTGTAATTATTCTTATAATTGTTATTTAAATGAGACAAATACTGCGGCTTTTATGCAGAACAAAGTTTTATTGCGAGGTCAAACAGATAAAACTATTTCAGACTTTGCCTGTCAAAATTAAGGGTTTTAGGTAAAAACAATATTTCACAAGCAGTTATACTTTTTGGCAAGGGCACTCTTTTGTTTGAACACTACGAGGGATGCTTTTTATAGGTAATATAAGAACGAAATAAGTAAGTCATTTATAAGACAAATCAATGGCACTATATTGTTAGAATAATCATTTACCTTCATTTTAGCGAAGACACAAACATAACTGTATAATAACCAACTTACATTAAAGTTATAAACCTATCCAAGTTTGGCGTAAAGAAACTATAACCCCGGATTATATTTGAAACGAATGTTACAACAAAATAAGTAAGTGACACGGTAGTTATGCGACAAATTATTATTGTTTGTAGATGGGTTTGTCGTGTAATAGAAATCATTAATCAATTCTTTTATTTATAGCAATTTATAACCGAATCTCTTTTTTTTTCGTTGGGGGTATCTCTTTCGAACGGGGTTTTTCTCGTCTCTTAATTTTTGTGACGTAATTTCGAGCGATCGAGAGAAACAATCCTTCCCGAAGAGGGTTATAGAAAAAAGTTTGTTGGGGGCGGGTAAATTTGATAGATAGTTTTTAATTACGGGGAGAAGAGGAAAATTGGACTTGATCAGCATTCAGTAATGGAAACTCGTATCACTCGGTAACTCAACACTTCTTTATTAAATCAACTACTAATTCACAAATAATAATTATATACACTCTGGGAAATAAACGTTTAAACACAACTAAGGCTATTCGCACAGAGGGTACGATATCATCCCTTTGAGGGGGAAGAGAATTTTCGATCTCTTTTTCTAACTATGGTTTTTCTCTTTAATTCTTCGTTAAATAGTTCAAACGTTAATTCTAATTTTAATCGTGGGGATTCTATAAATGCGCGGAAGACGCGACAAGTTCTTTTCAATAAGAATGACATGGAATTAATATTTTTTCTCAGTTAACTTTAATTTTAATCCTTTAACAATATTCTACTAAACACATTGGATTCACTTTTATATAGAGGGGACTTTTCAATACTATTCTCTACAATGAAACGGGGGGGGGGGGGTTTCATGAAATACCTTCACTTTCTCTGCGAATTTCAACACTTTTAACTGTCTAGACCTTTTCTAAAGGGTTAAGGGTACGTTATTTTCTTACTCTCGGATTTTCTACTTTTCTCAACAAACCCGACATTCAATCTGGCTTAAACACGAGGGGAGGGGGCAAAATCAAAATGTACTCATCACAACGGGTTCAAACGGCGATTATAATACAGTCTTATCCTCAGATTTCGTTGACAACGGACTACACTTCTCAGTCGGCTTCTCAGATTTCCTCTTGGATGAATTAGAAATAGGGGCTTCTTTTCCTCAGATTTCGTTGACAACGGACTACGCTTCTCAGTCGGTTTCTCGGATTTCCTCTTGGATTAATTACGTTCTTCTCATTCGATTCTAGATAAGGGTCATCTGGGGCTTCAACGTGTGTTTTTCGTCAGTCTCATGGTGGGTCTCGTTTAGATGGGTTTCGGATCCCAGAGGGATAATCTCGTTCTGTCCTTTAGGCGGGGTTTTCGAAGTCTCTGGCATTGGATTCCTTTTGAAAGCAATGATTCTCCTTGATTTTAATATTTTACGGGTTAACTCTATAATCTTTCGTCCTTTAAAGGGTTCCAACCGTGCGATATTTTAATGTCCCAGCGGGGATCTTTTCTCCTTCGGCCTTAGCCGCCGTCCCGTCGGACTTGGCCTCCGCTCTTCTTACCACGACCTTTCTCAGTTTTTGCTCTCAAACCCACCGTTAATTTTCTCTCCCTCTTTTTTCTATACATACACTTCTCATTTTTTTGTCGCCCGGGCCGAAGCTTCTAGAACTTTCCATCCAGAATTCGCTCAGGTGGTCGTGACGCATTTGTTTTTCTCAACTTCGAACCTCGGTTAACTGGCCATGTTCGTATTTGTCGACGGAGGGGTCGTTTATTCCAATTGGTCAACTCCTAGAGCGACGTCATTTTTCTACCTGATTATTGGCTCTTAGCTATTGTCGAGGGGAAATATATCTTAGCTAATTTAAGTGGAAATAGGTCCGTGGTGACCCAAAAAAACATTTCTCGGACTTTTGAAGTTGATGTCAGTCCGACTCTTAAATAACGCCGCTGAGGGATAAGGTTTTTCTTAGTTAAGGCTCTATAAGATCGGTCGACTTGGGATGTCGTTTAACACTAAGGTGTGAAAAGTTTAAAGGTTGAGGGGCAGAAAAAAGGGAAAAACATTTAAATTATTGGACTATTTGTCTTTAAATTGAGGGGAATTAAGTTTAAAAGTGATTAAAATGAAAAATTTTAAAGGGGGATTTGGACGGGAAGGGTTACAAATTCCCCTTAATCTCATCGCAAGTTGCGTTATAGAGAACCGAAACTAAATGTGAATAGTCAGTGGATGACCCAGAATTTTAGCGTTTATGGGAGTTGATAGTTATAGCATAAGAATCATAAGTATTTCATATTGAAGTTAGATTAATTGGGATTGAAGGCAATCTGATAAAATAAACATAGTACGTCAAACGTAATTAGAAATTAGTCAATATTCACCTTTCTGCCTTTTTTCTAATTTTTCTCTCAACATTGAGAAATCAGGACTTATTTACAAGGTATTACGTATTTCTTGCACGATATTCAGTTAAATTTTTGAGATTTATCTACATAATGATTTACCTTCATTTTAGAGTAAACACAAACATAACTCTATAATAACCAACTTCTATTAAAGTTATAAATCTATCAAAATTTGGTGTAGGGAAATTTTAGCGCGGGATTATATTTGAATCGAATGTTGCTATAAAATAAGTAACTGACACGGTACGTTTGCAATAAATTATCTGTTGTTTGAAGATAGGTTTGTGTAATAGAAATCATTAATCAATTATATTTTTTATAACAATTCTGTGCATGTAGAAATGTAATTTTATAAACGTGCTATTACTCTCATAGCGAGGTTCGCCGTAAAGATCAGAAACTAAAACTTAAAAGTCAGTGGATGACCCAGAATTTTAGCGTTTAGGGGAGTTGTTAGTTAAAACATAAAAAGCATATAAGTATCTCACAGTGAAGTTAAATATTGGGATTGAAAGCAGTCCACTTCTAAAGTAAACGTAGTACGTCAAACACAATTAAAAATCTAAGGCGGTCAGTCAATATTCATTTTTCTGCGTTTTTCCCATATTTCACTCAACATCGAGGAATCAGGACTTATTTTCAAGGTACTACGTATTTCTTAGTAGTAGCAAGAAGGATCAGATAAGGAGAGGAAAAGTGGGAACGGCGCGGTTCCTACTGCGTCGGCCTAAACTCCCACTCTGGGAGAACGGGAGACAGACGGGGGTAGAGATACTTCGTGGTAAATTTTTGTCACGTGGGTAAAACGGATCCTTTATGAGACGCGTAGTAGCCGACGACGCTAGCGACCACGTGACAACAGTTTACCTCGAGAATTTCCTATCCCCCCTTTTCATCCGAGTGGGAGGTTGGCTCTTCTCTCTCTAACTCAACGCAGCCCCCCTTTTCCTCTCCTTATCTGATCCTTCTTGGTAGTAGATATGTAGTAAACTTGTCGAGACATTTCTTCCAAAAATGGCACTTTATTGTTAAAAGAATGATTTACCTTCATTTTAGCTAAACACAAATATAACTCTATAATAAGCAAGTTATATTAAAGCTATAAATCTATCCAAGTTTGGCATAGGGAAACTTAATGGCGGGATTATGTTTGAAACGAATGTAACAACAAAATAAGTAAGTGGCACGATAGTTATGTAATAAATTTAATTCTATTGTTTGAAGATGGGTTTGTCGTGTATTATAATTCATTAATCAATTCTGCTATTAACAACAATTATATTCATGTCGAAACATAACTTTGAAAAAGTCCCCTTAATCCCATCGCAAGTTGCACAGTAGAGAATAGAAACTAAAACTAAGAAGTCAGTGGGAGGCCGTAAAATTTAGCGTTACAAGAGTTGTTAGTTATAACATAAGAAACATATAAGTATCTCACATTGAAGTTAAATTAATTGGGATTGAATTTAGGCGTCTGATAAAATCAACGTAGTACGTCAAACTTAATTAGAAGTCTAAGGCGGTCAGTCTATATGGACATTTCTGCCTTTTTTGCTTATTTTCCACTCAACATTGAAGAATCAAGACTTATTTACAAGGTATTACGTATTTCTTGGACGATTTTTATTTAAATTATTGAGATTTCTTACAAAACATTAAGGCTAGTTTTCGATTAGTACGTTAGAATCGTGCCTGAAATAAGTTTACGTCGATTTAACATTATCCTAAATGGATAAAATCCTGTTAATAAACTAGGCCTTTGGGAAATTTATAAACTGACTTTTTGGGGAATGATGTCTTTTTAAGAAGTTACTTAAAGATAAAAAATCAATATTAAATACAAATAATATGACATCTTTTTTCAGTTGTAATCAAACCTAGTTGAAATGTCGCGTAAGTTATTAAACACATATTTATCACATAAGTAAAAAAAATAATTTTTTCCAATAACGTTAATTTTACAGAGCTACAGAGATTCCTAACGTCAAACTTCATTAAAATGAAGCTTAACGAGTCCGGAAAAGAGAAAGACGTTCCAAAAACGAAGATGTACACTATGGATACGCTATTTTTAAAAATTGTCGGGTACGCTAGCCAACAGCCGCCAGACAAATTTAAGCACTTATTCCCCGAAAACGAGGAAGAGGTTGACAACATGTCCCACAAAACAATAAAGCCATTTTCTTGGTACCCGATCATTCACGGCGCGGTCAATGAGTAAGTTTAGGGTCTAGTGTGTGGGCTGTCATAAATTTGAATCATTTTTTACAGCACAAAAAGAAGCGCGCAAGTTAACAGCCACGCCAAGGCTTTTGCAAAATTCGTTTTTAAAACTATATTGAAGAAGGAGGAAAGCGAATTCGTTGACGTAATTATCGCGTTGATAATAAAATTATTTGGTAATGCTTCGTTTTATAAAGGAGAAGCCTTCTTTATAAAGCGTATCTTCAATTTTCATATAGATGCGCGCTTCGGGGTCAAGATCAGAAACTCTAAATTAAGCGACGAAATTCTACAAAGATTTAACCATTTCAGAACAACTAACGAAATATGGAAAAGAAAAATTTGTTTACCAGACAATTTATTAACAGTTTTCAAGTTCGCCGGGAGTGAGTCAGAACCAGACCCAAGATTCGCCGTGCCTGGTAATATAAATAAATATTTTTAAATTAATTCAAACAGCTATTTCGAGCCAAACGCGAAAATTGTACAGTTGAAGGTATTGCACTGCTTCGACTGCATAATTTTAACTCAATATTTTTGCACTGATGAATTTCTATTTATTTCATAACACGTCATTTATGCATTTGACGCTAAAAATTAAACATTGAAAGGCAGCGCTGGGAACGCAACTAAATAAGGTTGCGATTAGCGCGATGCCTTTTAATGTACAAAATTTCGCGTTGGAATTAAAACTGGTATATGAATTTGCGTTTAAATTCTATATTAATTGTTCTCTCCCAGAAGCTACGGATGACGAGGAGGAAGAGGAAACTCGGGATGATCTGGATATCAGTTGCTACTCTCAATTATCACAAAAGAAATTCATGAATCTTATTTGCTAAATTCCAGAAAACTGGAATTGGAGAATGAAAAACGGAAGGTAAATAATTGTACGAGCGCTTTACGCAAAACATTCTAGTCAAATGCAGCGCGGATCAAAACTGCTAAAATGTATCGCGCCCAACGCAATGTTTTGGCGTTGATGAATTTGTCTCTAAAATATCTATTCATATTTTAGCATTTGCAAAAGCAAAAAAAACAAGTACTGAAAGATTTGGCTAGCGTCAATAGAGAAATTGCCGCGAGTGATAACGTCATCAAAAGATTAAACAACGCGATAGAAAGAGAAAGAGAAAATACATAAATAACTGAAACGATCAGGAATGTCATAGGGGAAGACGCATGTAAGGAAAAAATGAAGGACATATTATTGACGCTACCACTATTAGAAGAGATCAGGAAAAAATGGGAGTCGAGACTCTGATGGAAATGGCACTCAAGAACGGATCGAAATACGGTATCCTAAACGATGTTTTTTATATATAATATTCCATAACATATATTTTTCAACAGGAATTAAGCAAGGCATCTCCGATAACGCAAGTGCGAACGCGGAAGGAGATGAGGAAAAAATAAAATAAAAAGTACAGTTGTAGAAGTTGACGCGGACCGAGAGGAGGCAGAAAATGGAATACACATTACTGGTGCAATACTGGACACGGAACGACACGAGCAAGATAATGAAATAAATTTTACTGGTGCAGTACTGGACAAGGAAGGACAGGAGAAGGATAATGTAATAGAAATTACAGGAGCAGGAGGGGACGTGGGAAAAATCACCACAGCCAATGATCTCCTGAATGGAGCGGTCAGAAGTATTGAATATTGTAACTAAAGATATTATTATTGAGAGGGCATTTGTTAATATAAATTTTCTTTAAGTATCTCCAAATCGCGAACCACTAATGTTATTAAACTCAAATAATGATTCGGCCGATGAAGAAATCGATCATTTATACGCAAAGAGGAGGAGGCTAGCTAACGAATCAGAAAATCTAGAGCCATGGGAAGAGGAATTGTCAAAGGTTTAATTATTTTTGAAGAAAGTAACGCTCAAAAACGTTCTTGCAAGTACTTGTTAAGTAAACAAAAAACCAAAAACTATATATATTCCTAAAAATGTGATAAACCGATTTTGTGTACTTTAAGTTAAAGAAAAACACAAATTCTTGAAATATAACGAAAATGTTAAAAAGTTAAGTGCTTATATTAATAAAAATATATTTTGTAAAATAAAATATATATATTACAAGATTGTGTAGGCTAATATATTGTAGTAAGTGGAAAGACGAAGGGGTAATAACGATACCTTCTATTTCACATTAGTCAGCGCAAGGAAAAAATTAACGATTATTGCTCATTTTTCTCTAATATGCAGACTGGTTCAGATAAAGAACAATAGCTTCTATGGAGGGGTAAAAGTGCGTCGGGCTCGTGTTAATATAGTTCTTTTCAAACTCGAGCGTGAGAAATTTGGAAAAAAAAACGATTTGCAAGCGCTGAACATCTGCGTTCATACTAAGCCTTAAAACCAGATTTAAACCGTTTCCAAAGGTTTCGTTATAGAGTCGTGTGAACATGAAACCGTCTTTTGTCGAATTGATTTCTTTCGATTTCTCCAAACTGAATCGGGAACCACTTTCATACCGATTCGATTTGACCAACCGATGGATGTAGCTACAATAAATCTATTTATTAAGACAATGTGTGAACACACGACGCATAGAACGATTCCTAAAGTTTTGAATATCTTTTTTATTTTACCTTTCCAAACCGATTAAGAAATGCTAGTGTGAACTTACCTAATATTATATGTAATCCAAGTTTCCCTTTGAATTACTGAACACGATCGAGGATGCATAACTTTTACCTACACGCTCGCCATAATGAGATTGAGTATTCTGAGAGAAAAGCATGTTACCACCCGAAAAACAAGAAGACAAAACTGAATACAACTAATTTTGGGCTATACAAAAATTATGAAATTGAGACGTGATTGTAGCCCATGCGATAGTTAAGCTATGCAACTGTTAGCGAGGACGCAGTTTAATCGAATAATGACCTCGAATAACCAAACCACGTGTCATTTCGGAATCTGTACTTGATTCCCAGGACACGAACTTTAATGCCTTCCAAAAGCTAAATAGATGGTGCCACGTATTCAGTTGTGAGGAAATGGTCGCTCCCTAGAAAACAAGCCCGGATTCTGAAATTTTCCGGCTTTTGTTAATCGGAAATCGCATGCATAATTTCTTCTTGAAATACATTAAATATTAAATTTGAGCATATTGCTGGGAATTAATTGGCTCTTGGTTTTGAAAAGAATCTACTAAGAGATTAATTATGATCGTTTTGGTGTTAAAATAAAGGTTTTTTGCGTGAACAATTTCGAGATTCTTACGATGATTTCGGGATATTTGAGGCAAGGCTTATCGGCTAGCCCATTGCACACACAATTTGAAATTTCAACGGTGAAAGGGTGTAGAAACAAGTAGATTATATAACCTGTAACCTTCTGGTTAATTGCGTGATTCTAGTAGGTTAGTTTTGAAGGACCCCAACCTGTTTCATCGCTTCATACTTCCTTCATTTTAGGAAAACTATTTAGGAATAACACGAAATAGGAAAAACTACAATTACTATCAATTACTATGAAACGGGCTGAATACATGAATTGCTTGTATAAATGAGAAAAAACTTACCGCGACGTAGAGTACTTAGCGAAATTATGAAAACTTTTGCAGACTAGAGAATTAAATCTTTTGATAGAGTTTAGATGAAATTTTCCTCTTTGATGTAATTAGTTGATACTAGGACACTTTTGATTTTTCCCGATTCTTGTTTGATTTAGAAGAAATTTTTATGATGCTCTACGTATGTCGACCAAAACAAACAAAGTCGGGTTATTTTAATTCAGAAACTTACGTACAACTTACAAAAAATATGCATGTTTTTTGTTGAAGGAAAACATAACAGGACATTAAATCTGGAGCGACTATAAGAACAAAAGTAACTCGCATTACAATTATCCGATGAAACAGGTTTACTTTCAATTTAGCGCTAATATCAAAAAACTGTATACCTTTTAATTACTCTAGTTATTTATCAATGTAAGCATCTCACATTCAAGTTTTATGTTAGACGATAGACAAACAGAAGTTCTTAATTTTTACCTCCCCGAGTGAACTTGTTCACGGGGAGGTTTTACGTTCGTCGTGTCTGTGTGTCTGTATGTGTGTCTGTCACTTCCGGTGTTATAAGAACAAGTTTCTAGCACGCGCTTTCAATTTCATTTTTTCAATTGCTCGCGTGTTTGCTATATTTGCGAATTTGTTTCGCACGAAAATGCCGCGTATACGCAAGGGTATAATTCACAAGAAACGCTGGATTTGAAGTAAATTCTTCATTAATATTTGCAATTTCTCGCGCAAAACGCCATTAATGTCTAGGCGACTTCCTTGCATTTATCGCGTCTAATGCGCTCTCTTAAGGATATTAATTGGTGCATTCACGTCATCAGCGTAAAGATATAAATAGATTTACGAAGAACGCGTGCTGGTATGTTTGGTAGATCTAAATGGCCAAAACGTTAGAGTTCTAATTTTTTTTATTCAATTTCTCCTAATGTCTAAAGTAAATAAGTGCGTGTAAACAAGCTAAGCTTCAATTTTGCACACCTTTAAAGCATAATAACGTCATTTAAGCAAAGGAACATATGTGTATTTGTGACTTGCGTAAAATCGAGTTCATCAGCACGCGAGTATGTGTAGCCCACTAAATTTCAAGTCCGAAACCACTTTACGCGTGCAAAATATCAAAGCGATTCTGATATTCTTGGGAAAATCAGTTTAATGTATGGGGAAATACTGTAATTTTCTGGCAAATTTTCGAACAGTGGCTTAAGAATTGGTTTTCAAATTAATATTTTATAAGCCTCGCACGTTTCCAAATGTATTTCACGCGAAATTGTTGCGTGTACGCATGCGCAGATCGAACCAGGTTATTTATACCACAATTTACAGTTGACTAACATTCTTAAACCGGATTGACATTGAATTTTCTTGTGTTTTAATTGGTATATATGATATGGTTCACCCTATAGTGAAATGTAGACCGAGTTGGGAAAAGAATCACGTGATTGGATCTCTTAATGACTGCTAGTTTTAGTTTCACACTTTTCCCCACATGAAATTAATGTTTATCCCAATTAAGTATAGTAGAACTATGCTTTTTAATGCCTACTGTCGTTTATTTTCGGTGACGTTTTAGCTAGTGTAGTCACGTAAAATAACGTTTGTTTCACAACTTGTGTTGTATACTGAAGCCATGTATAGGTTCAATTTGATATAACATTTTGCCTTTTCACGTTACTTGGTCTACAAATACTCTACAACCGTCAAAATTCTGATACCGAGGTCATAACTTGATTTTGATGAAATATTTTGCCTAATGACGTTACTTGGTCTACAAATACTCTAGTTTTCTTAACGCCGATATTATTTTACTGAGGGACCTTGACCTTGCTTATCTAAATTTTAATTTATTGAACGTAAAATCGTTTCATTTCTTTTGAAATCTTCGACGAAGTTTGTTCTCTAGAGATTTGACTCGTTGAAATTTTAAATTAAGTTTCATTCGTTTGAATACAATTTATTGGTAAGGAAGTAATTTTGAATTTGAATCATTTATTTGATGCGTTTATTATTTGTTTGGACATTTTTGGTATATTTTCATTGACCTGAACTCTAATTTTTATTACTGAGTTGTGACTGAAATATTAGTTTGGAAATCAAAAGGTTTTTTTTTTCTGACTCATTTTTCTCTGTAGTAATTTTTTGTTTTCGTAAAAGAGTTATTAATGCCTACTGTCGTTTATTTTCGGTGATGTTTTAGCTAGTGTGTAGTCACGTAAAATAACGTTTGTTTCACAACTTGTGTTGTATACTGAAGCCATGTATAGGTTCAATTTGATATAACATTTTGCCTTTTCACGTTACTTGGTCTACAAATACTCTACAACCGTCAAAATTCTGATATGGTTTTAAAAGAAGAACCTTGACCTTGTGTATTTAATCTCATATCGAGATTAAATGTTTTTCGCATCTAATTTTAATTGGTTTATCAATATGTTATTTGTATAGATATTTTTTTTAAGATTTTATATTTTTTAGATTGAAATAAATTTATTATTCAGGAAGATTTTGTAGAATCTAGTTCTCAGGATTACCGGTGTTGAAAATTTATTTTGCTAATGTTATCTTGATGTCTGTGTTTTCTGCCCGCTATTTGGTAGTGGTAAGATTAATATTTTTAATTTTAATTAATTGACTTATTTGGCGTTTATTTGATAATTTGCTTTACTTAAATTGTTCGTGTAAGGGCTATTTTACATATTACCAAAGATTGCTAATTTCAGTTGTCTTAATTCTGATTTTTTTGTTTTAATACTGAATTATGGACTGGATTATTTATCTTGAAATCTATGTGGTTATATCTTATTTATTTTCCTTTTTTTCTCTAGTTAGGTTTGGTTTTAAGTAGAGAATTATTTAGGGTTGTGTTGGTATACTGAAGAAATGCATATAGGTTCAATGTGATATAATATTTTGCCTATTGGCGTTACTTGGTCTGCAAATACTCTAGAGCCTTCAAAATTATTAACATTACGTGTACCCAGACTCTTATGGGGAGTTGCTGTTGTTCTTTAATGAAATGTGACCGTTTAATACCAGCTTGAGTTGGCAACACGCGCTAATCTGTTTTCCATATATCATTTAGTCCAAAAAGCAAAGGTATAACGGGCAGTATAGGCTAAGGCTTGCTGCAAACTTGGGGTGGATTGAAGAATCTAAATAAAGGTACGTTTACACGGGCATCCAAGATAGAAACGACATAAGATTTAAAGCTGAGGCGGATTGATACAAAATGTTAAACCTCTTAAGAAAAATTATAGTCGTGAAAACTCCCCTTGGACAGAAGTACAGTAGGTTTCCCGTGTTTAAAAAAACATCAGTTTTGAATAAAAAATGGTTATCTGATGTTGGAAAAAAAAAGGCTTCAGATTTCTCCACTATAAAACCAAGAAACATTTCCGATTATTTTCATAATCAACAGTAGCCGTGTAGAGTGAACTTCGTTAGCAGACCAGGAGACGAGACGAGACGAGACGAGACGAGACAAGACGAGACCAGACGAAAGAAAGCTATAGTGACTTAAGTGAGAAAATCAACCAGCGCAGAATGTCATCACCATTTGAAGTCAACAGAGCAGCGACACGGCTTTCATTTATCACCAGAAAGAGACGGCCTGGCTACGAAGAATTGAAACATGCAAGCAGTGAGTGTTTTCGGACTCGACATATGAGATTCTTACAGTCAGTAAAAGCTCAACAGTTCTTCATACGGCCTCGTTATTCTAAACATAAAAGGAGCTATTCAAGTATAAATATTAACGGTATGGAAATTAGTCTATTTCAGTATTCAAGATATTTTTTTTTATCATAGGAGTGGAAGCTAACGTCTTGTCAGCCGGTTTGGAAAATAACCTCTCGACCAGCTCAATCCTTTGATTCTTCCAATGACTGGGATCACTTGCATGATGAAAATATCAGTAATGGTCCTCTATTAGCACGTCAAAACAAGAATTTTAGACGAAATTTGTACCGGAAGTAATTGCCGATCATCTACCGAAAATGGGTTGTAAATGAAACATTCAGTCTACAATATTTCTTGGTTTGTCTAAGAGGAACTTGCTTCAAAATCTTCGTCGTTTTAATTCCTTGTCTTCATTGCCATCCCAGACTAAATCCTTCGTCTTTATCAAATCAGTGGATTATCTCAAAGATAATCACACAGTACAGCCTAAGCTCTAATGATAATTTATATTATAAGAACATGTATTTTACATATTTATTTAGAAATTAAATTTCATTTGGTGTGTCTATTAAGAAATCTACGCCATGCCGCATATAATTATGGGTAACGCAGGACATTTCATTTGGTGTGTATATTAAAGAGTCTACGACCTGCCGCATGTAATTATGGGTAACGCATGGCACTCTTTTGCATTCTCTGTATCCTTGAGGTTAAGGGAAAATACTTATACTCCGTAAAATAGAGAATAATGATTGAAATGCACGCTGTTTCTTCTACTCATCCAATACTCTACATTTCTTTTCATCTTTTATTTTAGGTAGGGTTAGGTTAGGTTAGATTACCTTAACGTCGGGGTCGGGGAGGTTATATTTTGGTTTCCCAACTTGTTTTAATTTAAATCATTTGGCATAAACGCAACTCTTCAATTCTAAATTTAATTTTTCGCAAATCTTCGAGATTGTATTTCAAGCGACGGTTCAGCCGGTAAAATTGGTACATAACTTTAAAATTAGAAAAAAAAATTCGAGCTTAATAATCGAACACAACCTTACTATTTCACGAGAGTTCGTGTTTTAAATCAGCATATTTAGATGAATTTATTGTTATGATTGGATCGCGATGATTCAAGTGCAACATTTTGGATTTATTTTCAAATAATTGATATATTTTATAAATAAGGGTTTATATTTAAAAAACTGTGATTATTTTTAAAAATGATTTTCTTTTTAAAATATTTGAATATTTGGCAATTCAAGAGGTCAATCATATAAAAACAACCAAAAGACAATATACTGTGGTAAAGCGTGTGACTTACAATTAATATATAACAATGTTTTGTCGAAAATTTCAAATAAAACACTTTATTTTAGTACGGAATAAAAAAAAATAAAATAATATACTCAATTAAAACCGTTTCCTTATCGTACCTTATGTATATGCTGTAAAAGTATTTAAACATAATATACTTAACCTTCAAGTTGGTGATGTTCTGAAGCCCTCAAATTTGATTTCAATATCTGATAATTATTTTTTAAATTGTAGTGACTTTTCAAAACTTCTCGCATTTTCATCATGATTTTTATGCGAAGATTAAGAAGATTCAAATTACATTCTTCTAGATATATTTCCATTTTCTGGTTTTTGCCCACCATGAAATTATCAGGAGTTACTGGATTTTTTTTAATTTTCTTATAGGCTGATTTTTCATCGTTCTCCCAAGATTCCGCAGATGAGATAAATTCTATTTCCATTTTATTTAGTTCACCTTCAGGTTTCTTTTCAGAAATTTCAATTAACTCATTTTTCTTAATATTTGAATAAGTTGATTCTTGTAATAAAAATGGTTTTGATTGTAGTTTTCCAGCCATTTCACGCAATAATAAAAATTGACTGCTCGTAATGAAATCTAAGTGAATTATGACCCTAGCGGAAGGCAGCAGGCTAGTTAAAAAGATATGAGTATGATATTTTATTCGTATGAAGAATTATAAAACAACTTAAATTCAATACATTTATAACAAAAAGCGTGTCAGAAACATAACCAAAATTAATCTTATACCACATTGATTATCAAAAAAAAATTTACAATTAACGTGTGAACAGCCTTAATTCCAAAAATATCATTTGGATTAAATTCATTCATAAACCAAAAAAAAACTATGAACGTGAAAAACAATTAACTTTAAAATAACTTACTTATTTTACAGATAATGGCTGATAATTGACGTGGCTCTGTCCGAGTTCCTCGCCGATGTTTTTCAATTTGACCCTTTAAACTTGACAGAGCCTCGTGAATTTCGATGTAAACGTATGGTCAATGACCGGCAATTTTTTTAGTTACTCAATAATTTCATTTTTTTCGTTAAATGATTGTATTAATTTAATTCGAGTTATTTTTAATAAATATGAGTTTAACGGTTAATGATTGAATTAATTGTAAATGTTATTTAATTCCAAAACTAGAAGTTCTACGCTGAATATTTGAATTTATTATACAATCATGGTTTATATAAGTTAAATACCATCGACATGTAATTTATTTATTGCCAGCCCAATAAAAATTAAATTGACCATTGAAAACCAAAAAAAATTGCAGAAGATGATTTTATTTAATCGTTGATTGAATAAAAATTTTTTCATTCGTATACTAAGTCTAACTAACTTTACATTTATAATTTTGTAATGCTTTATTTTCGAAGAAATGATACACATTTAAATTAGTTTCCAAAATGTTTTTGTATAAAAACCTAGATATAATGAAATATTCCAACACGAATTCTGACCAATAGAGGAAAGAAATACTTCGATATCTCCCACTTTCTCCAAGCGGTCAGGCTCGAAGAAAAGCTGAACACCACTCGGGTTTAACTTAGAGAATAAGCTATTTTGTACGCAACCCCAACGAAGCCGATCAGAAAGATATTTGATTTGGACTCCCAGTTCATGAATTTGGGAAATCAACTAGAAGTTATAGAAAAACCTTCGACTTTTAAACATTGTAACATTTAAAACCGTTCAAAAATAACTCGTCAGAAGGGTTTAGAACCTTAAACTGGAATACGATAAATACTGAAATAGAAAGTTATACAAAAAGGGGTTACTTCGTACATCGGATGATTAAAAAATAATAAACTTAACCTACGGAAAATTAATTATAAATAAGTTGTTGTTGATTTTAACAATATCACATTTGGGATAATTAAAACTTTGGAGTAAGAGACTAAATAATTCTGAAAATATAACATTGCTCTCTCGGGCTAAATGAATTTGCCATAAAAAACTCCAGCAATTTATAATAATTTTTTAATAAAAGTCTAAGTTATTACAAATTAATGTTTAATAACCAATGTACCGTTCGTCTTTCGTTTCATAAAGTTAAAATATGATTACATAGCCTCAAAAGATAAAAATTATCTGGCAGAGTTCAAGAAAGGCACTTCTTTAAGATAAAAGACTAAAAACTGGATATTTATATTTAATTTAGGATCTCGAGGAATCTTTATACTACATGCGATTAGTCATGATATGATTTTCACAGACAGTGGATACTCGATAGAACGGGAAAACTAAAATAAAGAGCTTAACTAAGCCGGAATTTACTCTCGACAGCGTAACGTACCGAAGGTGGCCCACCTGAAGGACAATAAAAAATAAACGAATCATCGAGATTAGCGTGCCAAAAAAGACTGTTATCAGTGCGTGTAATCTACGTCACCCGATAGGAGGATCTCGAGGAATCTTTATACTACACGCGATTAGTCATGATATGATTTTCACAGACAGTGGATACTCGATAGAACGGGAAAACTAAAATAAAGAGCTTAACTAAGCCGGACTTTACTCTCGACAGCGTAACGTACCGAAGTTGGCCCACCTGAAGGACAATAAAAAACAAGATGGTCAAGCCCATAGGAATAGCTAGACCCATGACATTGTAAAAGAGGCTGAAAAGAACCTCTTTGAACAATTTGAATGGCGTTTCGAGATTCCTTTAAACACGAAGTTTTTCAAATCATGTTTTTCAAATCATGTTTTTCAAATCATGTTTTTCAAATCATGTTTTTCAAATCATGTTTTTCAAATCATGTTTTTCAAATCATGTTTTTCAAATCATGTTTTTCAAATCATGTTTTTCAAATCATGTTTTTCAACTTGGCTACCTGTGAACGCGTCTTTATATCTAATATTTATTAATTTATCTTGGATACTCGTGTGAAAGCGGCTTTATATCCAATCGTTATGTATATATCTTGGATACCCGTGTGTACGCGGCTTTATATCTAAACTTAATTTTTCTTTGATACGTCTGAACGCGGATTTATATCTAATCTTTATTATTTTATCTTGGATACCCGTGTGAACGTGGCTTTATATCGAATATTTATTAATTTTTAACTTAGATACCCGTGCGAACAGGCATTTATATATTATCTTTGTCATTTTATCTGGGATACTCGTGCGAACGGGACTTAATATCTATTTATTAAGTCATTTTTATCTTGGAAACGCGTCTTTCTTTATTAAGTCATTTTATCTTGGATACCCTGTGAACACACCTTTATATCTAATCTTTATTAATTTTTACCTTGGAAACCCTTGTGAAGGCACCTTTACATCTAATCTTTATTGTCTTATCTTGGATACCCGTGAAAACGCACCATAATATCTAAAATTTATTAATTCATTTTATCTTGAACACCCGTGAAAACACGCCTTTATCTAATCAACCTATAAGAAAATATTGAATATCTTCGAAAATATCTTTTATATTAAATTAAAATTTCAGCAACTTTGGTTTTTAGATTAAGTTAAATCATTTAATCTGTTTTAATTTTAATTTAAATGAATATTACGTTTCAATTCAGTAAAAGCTATAACCTCAGAAGGCTAAAATAGACGCGAATCCAAAAGATACTATATAAGGCGCTCGTTTATCATTATAAACTAAGAAGCGAGTAAGGGTTGCTGCTCTTCAATGAGCTGCAGTGGATGTACGTTTACAGCAAGGTAGAGGCTAATAACTGTATATTCGAATTTTATTGGAGAATCAAGCGCCGTGGTTGATGACGTCTTCTTCCGACGTCACACACAGACAGAACCTCTCCGCGAACTAAAAGTTCAGTCGGAGAGGTAAGAAGACGAAAGTTTTTCCGATTTGATGACGTAACCTCTCCATGAACTAAAAGTTCACTCGGAGAGGTAAGCAGACGAAAGATTTTTCTATTCGATGACGTATTTCGTCTTCTTGCACGACGCCAACGCCCACGCCAACGCCAACGCCAACGCCGCTAATAAACGAATCATCGAGATTAGCGTGCCAAAAAAGACTGTTATCAGTGCGTGTAATCTACGTCACCCGATAGGAGGTTTCCTTATCGCCAATCACTCAAAGAAAATCACAACTCTGGCAGAGTTCAAGAAAGGCACTTCTTTAAGATAAAAGACTAAAAAATGGATATTTATATTTAATTTAGGTGAGTTACAATATGTTTACTGTCTAGTTCCGATACCTATCAAATCTCTGAGCTCTGCCAGATAGGGAAACTAAAACTATGGCTAATGAACAAGTGACACTGAAACAAATACTAGATGAAATTAAGAAAATGAATAGTAAAATAGACAATAACTAAGTACATATGAATACTAGACTAAATGTCGTAGTTGAAAATATAGCAGCGGTAAATACCAAGCTCTCAGGTTTAGAGTATACGACCACAAATTTGGAAACTAGGATAGTAGACCTCGAAACCACAGTGACAAATCTAGCGGGATTAGAATTTGAAATAAATAGAATAAAGGATTTATTTAATAATGAAAAAAAAAGATATGGCTAGAGAAATGAAAAGCCTAAATTTAAAATCAGAGAATCTCGAGGTCAGAGCCCGAAGAGAAAACCTTATAATTAAAGGAATTCAAGATAATGAAAACGAAACTCGAGAGGGTTTAGCAAAGAAATTAAACGATCTTTTTCAAAATGTTCTAAAGGTAGAAATTATGGTTAACCCAAGTCAAGCCTATAGAAGGGGGATTTTCAAAACAGGAAAAAATAGATATGTAGTGTATAAAGCGGGCTCTTATGATCTAAAACTTAACATTTTGAAAAGCGGGCCTAAACTAAAAGGGAAAAATATTTACATCGAATACGATTACACTCCAGACCAAGAGACCGCTAGATACACCTTACGTACTTTTGCAAAAACTAAACAACCAGAAAAACACAAATTTCTTAGCGTAAACCAAATAATTATAGGGGATACCAAATATAAGTACGATTTTGAAACAAAAAAAAAATAATAACCTTATAAATATTCATAGAATAACTTAAAAAAAAAATAATAAATAAAAAAATGATTAATATTATATATCAAAATATTAGAAGTGCAACGAAAAACCTTTCCTATCTTATCTGTAATGCGGCATTATATTAACTGAAACCTGGTTCAAAGAAAATTTTTATGAGCACTTAATTAATTATTCGTATGTGGGGTAGGAAGGGAAGAAAGGAAGGGAAGAAAGAATGGGAGGGGGGTGGGCTTTTATATAAGAGAAGGAATAAAATATGAGATTATTGGGGAATTTTCCACAATGAAGGAGCACTTTGAATCCTATGGGATAAAGATTGATGACCACTACATTGGAGTGGTGTATCGACCGGGGGGGAGCGAAGCTGAATTTATTGATAATTTAGGAGAAGTAATACATAAGTTGGGCCCACTGAGTGCAAACAGAATAATAATTGGGGATTTTAATTTAGATATTAAAGAGGGAGTTCACACAGCTCAGGGGGATCAGCTCCTTGATTTAACTCTTAGCGTAGGTCTCACTCAATTTGTAAAAGAGCCCACCCGGGTAACGGATCATTCAAGTACACTTAGAGACCACTGTTACGCTAATTTTGAACTCCCAGTTCAGGTAATAAAAGAATGGGATATTACAGACCACTATGCCCTTGCATTAGAAATTAAACCATTACAACCCTTCAAACAAAGCTATAAAAACGTAACTACTCAAAGATAAACTTAGAAAAGTTCGAACAGATTATACAAACATATAACTGGGACGATATATGCAATAAGGATGATACTAACGAGGCCTTTTTCATGCTATTTGACAAGATAAATACAGCTCATAACGACAGCTGTCCAATAATCACGATTAATCTAAAAGCTAACAAAAAAAAGTTCAAAAGTTCACAATGGATCACAACGGAAATAAAACAACTTGTAAAAAAAATAAGTGTAGGAAAATGGCCAAAACTATACCAAGTGAGGGAAACATTAGAGAATATAAAAACATCAGAAACAAATGTAACAATACAATTAGGAATGAAAAAAATAAATTCCTAAGAATGCAGCTACTTACACAACCAAATATTAAAAGTACGTGGAAGATGATTAACAATCTTTTGGGTAAAAGTAAGGGCCTTCCCCCCACCACCCCCACTACAATTGGTCCAAATGAATTAAATTTATTCTTTACGGAAATACCAGGAAAAATAGCAAGCGAAAGATCGCTCGACTTAGTGAATAGGATCCCGAATACTATGGCCCTAATACCAACTGAGGAAAGTGAAGTTCTAAATATAATAAACAAACTAAGAGACGAAGCAGCGCCAGTGGCTGATGGGTTCACGCCTAGTCTAATAAAAAACATAAAAAATTATATTTTAAAACCATTGACATATATAATTAACTTATCTTTTTCTAAAGGCATATATCCGAACTTACTAAAAAAATCTATAATCACTCCAATTTTCAAGCAAGGTGACCCCAACAGCCCCAGCAACTATAGACCAATATTACTTCTCTCTGTTTTGGCAAAAATCTTTGATCACATATTTTACATAAGACTACTAGATTTCTGTGAAAAATTTGAAATATTATCTCATAACCAATTTGGCTTTCGAATCAATTGCAGTGTAGAAAATGCTGTTGCAAAAGTTTATCATAAAATTCTAGACGGGCTAGACAAAAGTAAATACGCAGTCGGTGTCCTACTGGACTTAAAAAAAGCCTTTGACTATGTAAGCCATCCAAGATTACTTATAAAGCTAAACCTGATGGGTGTCAGGGGGAGGGCAGGGGAATGGATCGAATCATACCTGAAAGATAGAATATGCCAAACAAGAGTAAACAATAACATCTCCGATACTAACAATATCAAATGTGGTGTGCCGCAAGGCTCAATCCTCTCCCCTCTCCTGTTTAATCTTTATATTGATGATATTACAAAGATCTTAGATGAAGACGTCATAAACCTATACGCGGATGATACTGCCCTAATAGATACAGATGTGAAATACAAAACTTTAATATATAGGGTTAATTACCAGTTGCAAACTATACAAATGTGGTTGATAGATAACGACTTAAAATTGAACCTCTCAAAAACAGTATACATAGCCTTTGCTAATAAAAATAAACACATTCCAACGGGACCTGACCTCGAGGTCAAAATAAGCGGGACCAGAATTGAGAGGGTAGGAACCTGTAAATATCTGGGTATATGGCTAGATGAAAACCTCAACTGGAACACGCATATACATAAAATATGTAGGAAGGTGGCATCTTATATATAAAAACCACGACGTTCGTTCGTTGGTTCGTTCGTTGGTTCGTTTTTTCGCGGGGGAATTTATTCCGAGCCGTTCCGGCCCCCCACGAGTTCGCTAATTTTATTGCTCTTGGAGAAACACGCCGTCTACGGAACAAAATTTAATCTGGGTTCGTAGTTCGTTTTAAATTAAAATTAGAATTAATTGAAAAATTAAATCTTCGATTTGGTATCGTTACAAACGTTTCAGTGTTTCGTTAATTTTCTTCCTGTTAGGCCTCCGCTCAGTTTAAATTATAAAATTTAATCGGGGTTCGTACCGCTTTTTACTCTTTTTAAATTAAAATTAAAGTTAAAAATTCCAGTTCGATAAAGGCTTCCGTTCGTTAACACGATAATCTGTCGTTTCAGGAGGATCCCGTTGCGGGATGCCTCGCCTTAACGCCGGCCTCCCATTGGTTGATAATGATTTGTATAGTGTAGGGTCTTTTTTTTTTTCCCACGGAGGATTGTTAGACGCGGAGTAGTAGTATTATATATTAAAACCCCGCTTAGCATTACAGGGAGCATTTAAAAATGGAGTGGTAATAAATTTTAAACGGAACCTTTTAAACTAACGGAAAAAGTTGAACATCAAGATGGCCGCCTGCAAAAAGATGAGAGTTAGATGGACGCCTGAAAAAAGATGAAAAGCAAGATGGCCGCCTGAAAAAAAAGATGAAAATTAAGATGGAAGCATGAAAAAAGATGAAAAGCAAGATGGCCGCCTTAAAAAAGATGAAAAGTAAGATGGCCGCATGAAAAAAGATGAAAAGTAAGATGGCCGCATGAAAAAAGATGAAAAGTAAGATGGCCGCATGAAAAAAAAGATGAAAATTAAGATGGAAGCATGAAAAAAGATGAAGAGCAAGATGGCCGCCTTAAAAAAGATGAAAAGTAAGATGGCCGCATGAAAAAAGATGAAAAGTAAGATGGCCGCATGAAAAAAGATGAAAAGTAAGATGGCCGCATGAAAAAAGATGAAGCAAGATGGCCGCCTGAAAAAAAAGATGAAAATTAAGATGGAAGCATGAAAAAAAGATGAAAAGCAAGATGGCCGCCTTAAAGAGATGAAAAGTAAGATGGCCGCATGAAAAAAGATGAAAAGTAAGATGGCCGCATGAAAAAAGATGAAAAGTAAGATGGCCGCATGAAAAAAGATGAAAAGTAAGATGGCCGCATGAAAAAAAAGATGAAAAGCAAGATGGCCGCCTGAAAAAAAAATGAAAATTAAGATGGAAGCATGAAAAAAGATGAAAAGCAAGATGGCCGCCTTAAAAAAGAAAAGTAAGATGGCCGCATGAAAAAAGATGAAAAGTAAGATGGCCGCATGAAAAAAGATGAAGCAAGATGGCCGTCTGAAAAAAAAGATGAAAATTAAGATGGAAGCATGAAAAAATATGAAAAGCAAGATGGCCGCCTTAAAAAAGATGAAAAGTAAGATGGCCGCATGAAAAAAGATGAAAAGTAAGATGGCCGCATGAAAAAAGATGAAAAGTAAGATGGCCGCATGAAAAAAGATGAAAAGTAAGATGGCCGCATGAAAAAAAAAGATGAAAAGCAAGATGGCCGCCTGAAAAAAAAGATGAAAATTAAGATGGAAGCATGAAAAAAGATGAAAAGCAAGATGGCCGCCTTAAAAAAGATGAAAAGTAAGATGGCCGCATGAAAAAAGATGAAAAGTAAGATGGCCGCATGACAAAAGATGAAAAGTAAGATGGCCGCATGAAAAAAGATGAAAAGTAAGATGGCCGCATGAAAAAAAAGATGAAAAGTAAGATGGCCGCATGAAAAGCAAGATGGCCGCCGAAAATAAGGTGGAAAGGAAGAGGACCGCCCTTAAAAAGATGAAAATAAAAATTAGAATTAAGTGAAAAATTAAATCTTTTTAAAATTAGAATTAAGTGAAAAATTAAATCTTCTTAAAATTAGAATTAAGTGAAAAATTAAATCTTCGATTTGGTATCGTTACATGCTGTTACTAATTATAACACTGTTCAATCCTTTTCACCTCTTTTCATATGGCAGGCGCGTGGAAACTCAGATTTTAATACAATTTCATTAGGCCCGAAGCAACTGGATGAAACCCGCCCGTAGGGCGGGCTTTCAGCTAGTACAGTATATACACCATATCAAAGAACAGACAAGTCTTTACTACCAATATACGCCTCAAGCTATACTATGCACTCATATATCCTCAACTAACATATTGTGTCTCAATATGGGGAAACACTAGTAAAACAAACTTAAATAGACTACATATTCTACAAAAACGTATAATAAGAATAATCTTCGGCAAACCCTTTAGGGAACACACTAAACCCCTATTCGAGACACAAAACTTGCTTAATATATACCAGTAGTATTATCCCCCACTTCGAGCTAACTCCCGCATTCCTCACCAGTGGCGCTGCGATCGCTTTTCGCTGAATCATAGCTTTGACCAGGCATGAGCGGAAAAAATAGCTAGAAAGGTCTCTGACGGTTATCCATCACAGTTTGACAGGTAAATAGATCAACAGGTAAACCAATCAACAACAAAGAGAGAATAAAGTCTCTTCAAAGGGAGACTGAAACGTTTTTAAGCACAAATCTCATTTTATTTAATAACCAGATACATAATCATCAGGGTCCGAATCCCATGCTTCTTGATAATATACCTCTTGATCAGCATAGAAATCTCTTAAGGTATCATTTCTAAAGACTCTGTTCTCTGGGTTATAATGCCAATTATAAGCATGATATCGTGAATAATTAACAATAGGTTGATGAACTCGCGAACTCTGAAATAGTTCTTCCAAATAAGTCCAATGGAACTTTCTATGCTTTCGAATAATTCGTTCTACTTCACCTAGTTTCAGAAGGTTCTTGCGGTAAGCCATACCGGCGGTTGATCCAAGTTTCACAGTGTTTTTAAATGTTCTGTTTGAACCAATTTCATACAATAATTTAATTAACGCTGTATTTATAACACACTGTGCAGCCATAGCGCTATGACAAATATATCCAAGGATTAATGCTGTTTTTCTGATATTGGTACACCTCCATTTTTGACCGTGGTAATATTTATGTATCATTCCTAATCTACATTCTGTCGTCAAAATATGCTCACTACAATCTCGCGCATCAATTATCATTGGATTAGAATTATGTCTATTGAGGTGAGGGGTTATTTTAACGACTAATCCACGTCCATTTTTTAACATTTCACTCGCAATTAGACGTCTTAAGACTTGATTTAAAAACCGATATTTTTGCACATATCTCTTTCTATTTCCTAATATCTTAATTAAACATATCGTACCTAGTCTAGGAATTTTACTATTTAGGTTTTCCTTAATTTTAAACTCGTCATAAAAATGGTACGAAGAATACATGTTCATATTTTCGGATAAATGCACAAATAGTTTTGATTTTCGTACAATTTACAAGGTTTTAAGTAACGGTGACGTTTCCAACTGAATAAATCACAATTTACGCAAAAGAAATTATCTGGTAAATGTTGAGGAAACGTTTCCGGTATGATACTTGATAATTCTAAACCAGTTTTAATATAAACTGATTTCTTATAACAAACACATTTGGTATTTAAACAGTAATAAATCGTCACGTTTTCACTTGGTTGAATAGTAACTTCACAACTTGTTTCACAACAGAAGCACGCAACAATTTGATTTGAAGAAATGCTTGTTTTATTGTACTTGAATATATCATCAAATTGGTTTTGTAACATATCTGAAAATATATAGTATAAAATCAATAAACTTATGTGCGACAGATCTTGAAAGGATGCGAGAAATTTAATATTCTTCAAGGTTAAGAACGCTTAATATTAAGACGTGGGAGAATAAAATATTTAAGTGACCTCCAGAAGACTTTACTTCATACTAAAAAAGTACTTATATGTTAATATAGTCAATTTAGTCTAGACAGTTTTTTATACCTAACATTACCCACGAATTTCACCCCTGACAACAACATTTAAATATCTCTTAAACTCAAACATGATAATGAAGAATTTTTTATCAAAGAACCTTGAGTTGTTTAGTATATAAACATTGTAAGTTTAATACTAATATTCATTTAAAACTTAGTCGCTCTTTTGTATACTCGCTCGCTTGTTTTACCTAAATATTTACTATGTGCCGCGGAGAGATCAAAGATATCACCGAGATTATGTAAGACAATATCGAAAATTAAATAAAGTATGTAATAACTAATGTATTTTCAAAATAGTCCACCACTCGGTGATATATTAGAAGAAGAAATCATAGACGAATGGGATGTAGAAGTAGGAGAGGAAGAATTAGATGATTGGAATGAAGATGAAGTATTAGAACTAGAAGTTTTGGAGGAAGAAGTGGCTGAAGAAGATGGAGAGGGGGAGGAAGAAGATCAGGGAGAAATCCCACCGATGGAGTATGGGTAAGCTAAACAATACTTATATATATATATATATATATATATTACATTTTTATATGTTATTTCAATAAGAAAATTTTATGCCCCTACGAAACTTAGGGTAGGCTTTCTTGTTAGGCTTCGGTGCATTACAGGTAGGCCCCCATACAGGGGTAGCCTCTATCACGTGACCAAATCTCAAAGCTCTAGGACTTGTGGTATAGAAGTTATAGCATTACCAAAGGTACATCCCATGTTATTCCTATGAAAACCGATGTTTTATCTATGGCTATATATTAAAGCTTCCAAATTATTACAAGTTCGGTTATGTAGTATAGTGTATGTTGATCAACTTGTCTGCTAGTGTTTTAGGTATCTTTATATTGATAAATGAAAAGTTATAGTATTATGTGTGTTTGTGTGTATGTGCGCTATATTGAAATCCTGTATTTTAATAGGGAATTCGATACTCCGGCTTCCCCCACGCCTGACTATACCGTCGCTTTCTTTGCTGGTCAGGCGGGGCTAGGGGGTCATCCTCAAGTTAATCAAGCCCAAGAAGTTGATCAACCCCAAGAGGTCGAGCAACCCCCAATGGTTGCTCAAACACAAGTTGATCAACCTCGAACGGTTTGGATACCTGAAGATGCCCCCCAATATTATATTTCTATAATTCAATGGGATCAACTTCGTACATTGTAAGTTAGAATACAAAGTCCACACATTTTTATTATTATTATTCTGAAACAGTTTTTATTTTGATAGATCTGTCCATGCGCTAGCTTGCAATATCTGCGGAACATTAGAACCTGTAGACTTTATTCATCCATTTCCTTATTTAACTACTTTTAAATGTATTAATAACTGTTATTATGCTTATGTAAATGCTTTTACTGGATGTTATTTATTCCTGTGTCGAACGTCTAATACTTGTGTTTTCGAAATTCTTTAAAAGTTTTATTATATTTAGCTTATTTTTACATTTATATTTTAAACCCTTTTAATATATTTTAATTACTATACATATATATATTTATACAATTTTTTACATTTTATAACAATACGACAATTAAAATAAAAAATTAATCAAAATATTCTTCTTCAGAAGAGTCATTATATACACTGCATATCACTTCGTTATCACTGTCGCTTTCTTCCAAATCAGCGACAGTGTATTCTAATAGGTCGGGATTTTTAAGTAAAAAATCCCCGTAAAATTTCACGCTCTCTCGAACACATTTTGAAGTAGATAGTTTGTGCATAGAGCAACAATTGGTCGTTGTACCGAATTTTGTACACCCGAGTTGTTCTAAATTAATAATAGGGACACCAAGCAAAGCGGAAAGCTCAGCCGTTTTTTCTAATCCTTTAGAGTAAATTTTTTTAAATTTACTCGGATTAATTTTTTGGATGTGGTCTTCTAAAATACAGTATCGGGCCAGACCATCATACCACCCCAATCCCGTGAGGTTGTACTTTACCCACGTGTTTGAACGCCGTATTTTGTTTGGTACAACCTCATGTGAATACGGTGGTTTATATGTGGCTAGATGGATTGGCCTTACTCTGTTATTTTCTAATATACCGGCTGAAAGTTCTTTAATAACAAAACCATACTCCATCTTTCTTTTTTGTACATTATACGCCTTGCCAGTCCTACAATATAGCATGTCGACAATAAGGACATCTTCCATATCTATAAAATACAAAAAATATTTTTCAGTGAAAGATGTCCACATTGTCAACTAGTGGAGATATACGAGTCAACGACTGAATTCCCGAGCTATCCTATCACTACGTTCTATTGTCTTAACGAGCTTTGTTTAACTCTGGTTAAACTTAACTTCTTGTTTAAGTCCTATGGTGTAAATGTATTTTTAAATAATTGGGGTTCTTCTATAGCTAAAATTTTAAATCTACCTTTATTTATTCTGAGCCCCGATTCTAATAAACCAAGTTTGGAAGATGATGAAATAGCGAGAATTAATTTCGATTAATCATCTTCCAAACTTGTTTTTCTTCTCTTTTTAAAAAGTATATTTTTTAATGTTTATATTGTAATAAAGGGTTTTTAAACTTTATAACAATAGATCCCAACATGTCATTATTAAATCATGGATATTTAAATTATAAAAACATACATTGAAATCCTCATCTGGGGTAAGATTTTCAAATGCTTCCTTACAAGCCTTTAATATTTCCGGTTTTAGAGAAGGCAAACAAAATCTAAAATGGGTTAACATCTGCTTTCTATCTAGTATAAGATTTAAATATGATTTATCAAACCTCTCAAGTACTTTTTTTAAACCCGTTGTCATACTCCGTACGAATGATTTATATTGTCTTAGGAATGCTAAATGCTCGTTGATTTCCTTTTCGTGCTCCATTAACAAACAATAAGCACTTTCCGTTAATGGAATGCGAACATCATTCTCAGTGTTGTTTAAAAGTACAGGTAAAAAGTTTTTTATCGATTCTTCCAAATCATTCTTATTGTTAATGATAGCTTCCCAAACTAAGTCGGGTATTATAGTAACCATAAAAGTTTGAATTAAGATCGAAGCTTCACCATTTTCTCCAGATGGGAATATATCTATTCTTCCTGTTTTCTTTATTATACTTAATCTTAAATTTCGTAATATTCGTGGATGTTCTATTATTTATAAATAATCTATTAGAATAATCTATATAGATAAAAAGTTTCAAAAATATTTACTCGTAGTTGATGTTGATGATGCTCCAGAGGACATTTTTGCAGACGTACAAGGAAAAACTGGAATTGACGGAGAGACTGGAGACTGGTATTTGTCGAGAGAGCGGAGACTGCTATTTGTCGAGAGAGCGGAGACTGGTATTTGTCGAGAGAGCGGAGACTGGTATTTGTCGAGAGAGCGGAGACTGGTATTTGTCGAGAGAGCGGAGACTGGTATTTAACCAGAGAGAGTGCTGTTCTTTTAACAGGAAAGTTAGAAGACTGTTTTGTTGAGACTACAAGAAACTTGTGGTGCTTTCCAATGGAGAGGATTGCTGTATTTATACTAAATTTTCACGTGGATAACCCGTGGTCTTTTTAATAAAATATATTGGAAAAAACGTCTCATTATTAATACACCCTTGAATAAAATATATTGGAAAAAACGTCTCATTATTAATACACCCTTGAATAAAATTATTGTGAAAGACGTTTCAATTTATTCCTATATTTTTAAATCCAAGGTTGTAATAATTAATTATAAAAAGCGAGTCTAGTTTGACAAGCAATAAAATCATGAAAAAATTTCGTGGTAAGATAAAAATTCTCCAAGGTTAGCCAGACGGATGTGGGATAATTAATCATTTTAGAAATAACAGAACCCTAGTGTGTTGAAGATTTTAAAAACGTGGGTAGATAGAATAGTAAGATGAAAATATAATTATATAAATGACCTCCAAAAAGAGACCCTACTTTGTTAGGAATTAGAAATCGTGAGAAAAACGGATGTCTGGTAATTATATATCATTAATATTTAAAAGCGAGTTGTTGAAACTTTCAAACAAACCATGTGGGTAGGTAGATTTCCTCTCTTAAGAAAAACTAACCTTGAGAGACGTCTCGAGAATCTTAAAGATTGAAAAAAGGCAAATCGAGGGGTATAAAAACCCAGTGGATTTTAAGAAGGAACACGCATTCTCGACTTCACTCCGATATGAGTACATCGTCTTTGGGTAAGCGACGTATTTTAGATTTTAACGAAAGATTTCCCGAATACGCGGATATTGACGAAGAGCTTGAAGAGCAGGCTCAAGTTAAAACCGTACAAGAAGAGAGTACAATCCAAAGTCAAGGAGGGATAGTACCCAAATACGATTTAAAGAAAACGTCAGAAACTTATTCAATTTCTCTCCCACCTCAGAAAGGTGATTATTATATTGATATTCAACTATACGAATGGAAAGATATTAAGGATCATTTCTTAAACGATATCTGGACCGCTAATGGAAAAAGAATTAAGTTTATAGTAAATGAAGATGATATAGATGGACAACTGATTCGTAAAATAATTGCTAAAGTGTCGAGACAAATGCGAGAAAGCCACGAAAAAATCGTTAAACCACCTACTAAACGTCCCAAAAAAAGTTAAGTGATGAATCCTCCTTCATTAACGATTATTGTTACAAACGCTATAGTTAAAAATGGACAAACAAAACGTTTATTCGATACTGGCATACACGCAAGCCTTTTAAAGAGATTTTATCACAATCATTTCTATTATTGTAATATCTTAAACATATTAGATGATTTGAACTGGATATCTAAGAGAGGCAGTGGACATATGCCAAGGAAATATTATTATAAGAATAAATATAGATGGTCCGTAACGTGTTTTTCGGATATCGTTATAACTTTACCTAAACAACTCCCTGATCGTTACGCGAATACGCATTGGGGTGAACCTTGTAACATTCAACCCAGGAATGGTAAATATAATCTAGAATATTTATTTCGGGAAAAGAAAAGAGAGTTAATTGAAACCAAAAGAAAATTATATTTTAACGGTTTTTTTATCACGGACATTAATCTTATTGAATATGTTTTGGATCATTTTTGTAATCAAATATTTTTAAAATATTCTGAACTTGTAAAAGAAAATAATAATAATCCAGTTGTAATTTTGGATTTATGTAATTTTACACTTCCATGTAGGGTGACAATAGGTAATTTGACTGATGAAAGTTACATTGTTAAATTGTTTAAATATTGTATGGATTACAGTAATTTTATAACATTTTTATTAGTGACTGCTCGTGTTGGAATTTCTGATTTGTTATATTTTGAATTACCCAATTTTAAGCAAATTGTCTCATACTCGAGAGATAAATCTAACATATTCGCTTACGAATATAGTTTGAAACCATTTCAAGCTCCTCCGGTAATTAGATTGTATGGTTTATCAGTGCCAGAGATAGAAAATATATTATGAATCCGTTCTTTTAATGCGAGCTATATGTCGTTAATACGAATAAAAAATCCCAAAAACCATTGTGTCTTAAAACAATTTTTGTACTGAGTTTCCAAAAAATAAAAACACGTATTTCTTATATTAATGGATATGGATTTAAGTTGTATGATTCATTTAAAATGAGTAGCTCAGAGTCCTCGGACGATGAAAATGAACCTTTAAATTTAAGTTTGAAATATAACCCGAAACAATATTATTATTGCGAAAGAATGCTTAATAAGAAATCTTTAAAATATAAATGTCATCAACTGGAATTTAAAGTAAATTTTAAGAATTTAGATCGTATTAAACTAACCGAAGTCCATGACACATTTATAAGTATCATAAATTCTATCCTTACTGAATTGTTACAAGGTTATCAAGGTTGCAATCGAGTTAGATTTTGTATACGATCGGATGAATTGGAAAACCCGATTAATTTAAGATTTATGAATATAAATGAATTAACGGCTCAACGAATTCTTGGTGCTATTTCGCAAGTGGCTCAATCCAATAGAAATTTCCATTTACAAGCGTCTCTCACTTTTGACGTTATTTTTTTACAATGCGATGTTCCTGTTGGAACTCGACAAAAATCATTTAACGTTAGAAACGTTATACCATTTGATAGTTTTTTAAAATCCAATCCAAATTATATTTATATTGAAAATAACGATAATTTGTGTTTTGGGAGAGCGCTGGTAATTGGAATTTATTTAGCTAATATCAGATATGAAAAAAGACAGAATAAAAAGCGACAATTATCCAACGATGAAAAATCTTATTACAGACAAATTAAAGAGAGTAGTCATCCTTTACAAAAAAAGGAAGCTCTAAGATTATATCATCGAGCTAATATCGAACCCGGAGCCGTTAATTTAAATAATATTCAACAATTTCAAAATTATTTGAATGAGTATCAGATTATAGTTATTGCCGTAGAAAACTTGGAAAAATATTTCGTTGGACCTTATAGAGAAAAACAAATCTTTCTTATCCTGGTCAACGATTCTCACGTACACGTACTCAAAGACTATCATTTTATTAAAGGTGGTAAAGCCTACTGTTCAAAATGTTTAGTTATATTTCATAGACACTCACAAATTAAAGATCATCAATGCGAGACAAGAGTTAAATGTTCTCGTTGCAAAACCTTAAACGTTTTTCACGAGGATAAATTATTAATACCGATAAGATGTAGAAAATGTTTTCGATATTTCAAAGGTCAAGTCTGTTACGATTTACATTGTAATAACGGTACTTGCGAAAACTTTAAACGCTGTTTAGAGTGTGGTTTAGAAAAAACTGAAAACCACGAATGCTCGACGCAATGTAAAAACTGTTTAATTAAACACGAAAAAAATCATTGTTACGTTATGCCTTTAACAACTAAATATGACCCAACTCGGCGTTGTTACTTTGATTCAGAATCGATTGTTAAAAATGGTGAACACGTACCGGTTTTAATCGTTAGTGCTATGGAAAAAGAAGAGAAAGAATACGATTACCGGATCTTTCGCGGATTCAATTGTGTAGAACAATTCTTATCTTATTTGTTCCAAACGAAGGAGACATTTACTCAACACGAAACCAAACGAACGAAAAAAATACTTCCGGTGTTCGATCACGTGACTATAATGGCTCATAATAGCAAAGGGTTCGATTCATTTTTTATTTTAAACCAATTGTTAAAAATGTCGGTCAAATTTAGCGTTGTTTTTGACGGAAGTAAATTGTTAGGAATATTTCTACCAGCATTGAAAATCAAATTTATCGATTCGTTTAATTTTATTTCTCAACCACTTCGAACCTTTCCGTCAACATTTTCTCTCAAAGAGGAAAAACAATTTTTCCCCTATATATTTCATAACGAGAGTACGATGGAATATTGCGGACCGATACCTTCTATAGAATATTTTCAACCCGAACATATGAAAGAAAAAGATTACCGCGAGTTTCTACAATGGTATGAAGAAAAAAAGAAACAATCAGTCTATAATTTACGAGAGGAATTGGAATACTACACCGTTATGGATGTGAAAGTTTTACAACAGGGTGTTGATAAATTTCGAGAACTCTTTGTGAAAGAAACGAAATTTGACGTGACTAATATGAATGCTTTAACTATCGCTGGTGCCTGCACGAATATTTTTCTTCACAAATATTTGGAAGAATATACTTTAGCCGTGGTCCCCGCTAATGGTTACGGAAATAAATGTAATCAAAGTCAATCGGCTCTGAAATGGTTGGCTTGGGAGGAAAAGAAAAGAGGGATAAAAATTCGAACAAGTCTTTCTTTGGAAGGCGAGAAGAAAATTGGTCGTTTCCCGGTGGACGGTTATTCTAGCCATCCAGAAATCATCTTTCAATACGATGGCGATTTCATTCACGGATGTCCTCTTCACACTAAAGGAGGTCAATGGAATCCTCTTTTACAAGATACTTTCAAAAATTTGTACGAAAGAACCTTGGATCGAGATGATGAGATAAAAGCAACAGCACCGAACGCCGAATACGTTCGAATATGGAGTTGCGAATTTGACGAGATGTTAAAAAAGGATTTGGAAATGAAGAATTTTTGCGCATCTCTAAAATTTCGCGATCCTATCGGACCTCGATCTGCCTTGTACGGAGGTCGGACAGAATGTTATAAGTTGTATTATAAGGTTCAGCCGGATGAACGGATATTATATATCGACGTTTGTAGCCTCTACCCTTATGTTTGTAAGACAAAAGATTATCCTAAGGACTTCCCGGAAATAATTACGCGTGATTTTAATTACGAAAAAATTTTTTATTTTGGATTAATTTCCTGTAAAGTTTTACCTAAAAAAGACGCCTACATACCCGCTTTACCTTACCGAACGCGTAAAAAGCTTTTTTTCGCTTTATGTCGGACCTGCGTAGAAAATAATATCGAAACTTGCGATCATACAGATGAAGAACGAGCTTTAGAAGGTGTTTGGACCACCCCTGAATTGTACATGGCGGTTGAAGCCGGATATGTTATTATGGAAATCTACGAAGTGCATCATTACCCTAAAAGATATACATACGTGAAAAACGAAGATTCGGGGTTTTTTGGAAGTTACATCAACACCTTCTTAAAAATTAAAATACAAAATTCCGGATGGCCTCGGAACGTTACCAACGAGACGGAAAAAAATCAATATTTATCCGCGATTAAAGAAAGAGAAGGTATCGAAATTCAAATTGATGACGTCACGAATAACCCCGCCCTTAGGGCTATTGCGAAATTGGCCTTAAACTCGTTGTGGGGACGTCATTGTTTAAACAACGATAAACCAAAAACCGTTTTTGTCAAAACGTACGCTGATTATATCAATATCATTACCGATCCCACGATTGAATTGACAGATGTGAAACCAGTCAATGACGAAACTTGTATGTTAAGCTATAAATACCAGAAAGATTTTTGCCCGACTTATTATAAAGGATCACCGGTTGTGGGAAGTTTCGTTAGTTCCTACGGACGAATATTATTGTTTCAAGCCTTGAACAAGTTGGGTAGAAGGGTAATTTATACGGACACTGACTCATTAGCTTATATCACCTCGAAAAATGACGAAACAACGAACATTCCTCTTGGTGAGTTCATGGGTGATTGGAGCGATGAATTGGAAGGAAGTTATATCACAGAATTTGTCACATCGGGACCTAAATCCTATAGCTACAAAAGAGCCGATGGAAAATGCGTCACGAAAATGAAAGGTATATCTCTGAATAGAAAAAATGAAGAAATAATCAACTTTGATTCGATAAAAACGGCTTTGGAAGTACCCGGAACTACGTATACCTTAGAAGTTCCGTTTAACGTTGTGCGTGAAAAACGTCGAGCCAAACTATTTTTAGCTAATTTAAAAAAAACTTTCGGGGTCACTTTCAATAAGAGAATAGTCAACACGAGTGATTTTTCCACACTTCCTTTTGGATATTCGGTAGAGAAGGATGAATCGCGAACATAATCGTTTCAAATCATTTAACCTTAAATGGTATATGCAAAAAATATACTATAAACCACAGGATTTCGCTCAAGCCGGATTTTTTTACTTGAACGACGGTCTTAAAACACAATGTTTTAGCTGTCATACTGTCTTCGAGGAATGGAATAATGATTTGTATACGGATGGTTTGGATCCTATGGGTATACATCAAAAAATAGCACCTTTCTGCAATTTTGTTCTCGGACGGGATAAAACCAACGTTACTCGTTGCGAAGAATATCGTCGGGAAAAAATAGCTCACGAATGTTTGGAGCAACTGACGCCTTTAGTCGAAAACAGTACCATTTTAAAACTCATCGAGGTCTTCCAACAAGGAATTATAGATGCCAGTGGAAAAGATATATAAACGAGTTACCTTTGACGTCAGACCAGTTATCTGGTATTTTCCCACGGAAGATCGTGTAGACTGGTCTTATCGAGATAAACTATATTTTAAAAAAAGGATAAAAGATTTTGAAGAGATATTTAAAAAATGTCAATTTGTGGTAGAATAAAATTCCAAGCCCCGATGCAACTTTTATTAGCTGGTAGTACCATGTCGGGAAAAAGTACTTGGATTCGTAATCTTTTAAGACACGCTGATTGTTTAATTACTCCTCCCCCCGATAGAATTGTTTATTGTTACAAAGAATATCAACCCCTGTTTGATGAAATGAAAAAAGAAATAAATAACATTGAATTTCTGTTAGGATTACCACCGGATGATTCTAGTTTTTGGAATGAAAAAATTAATAATTTTTTAATTATCGATGATCTGGCATCAACATGTTACAATAACACTAGCGTCTCTAATATTTTCTGCGTGGGTTCCCATCATAAGAACCTTTCAGTAGCATTATTAACACAAAACCTATTTGGTCAAGGTAAAGAAAGTCGAACTATTAGTTTAAACGCTTCGTATATAATAGTTTTTCGGAACCCGAGAGATGGTTCGCAAATTAATTACTTGAGTAGACAAATATTTCCAAATAATAAAAATCTTGTTACTAAAGCTTACGATTTTGTTACTAGAGATAATCCTTTTTCGTATTTATGTATTGATTTAAAACAAAATATTAACGATGATTTGCGATTAAGAACCAATGTTTTTCCGCATGAAGGAAATATGATTATTGTATGTGATCATAAATAAAATATATATATCCTATACATGGTTTCTTTTAACTTATTTATTCGAAAACTTCAGAATGAGACGCAAACGCTTAACACTCTTAAAAAAAGTCTTATTGAAGAATGCTCGACGTCATAAAACTCACCCCTTAAAAAAACACGTGCGGTTTTTTCGAAGTTTGAACAAAGCTAGTCAGCAAGGGGGAGGAAAATTAAAAGGAATCTTAAAAAAAGCTAAAAATAATCAAATGAAAGCCATTTATAATTCATTTTACAATTTATTAAGAGGTAATATTGATTTACCAGAAAAAGAAAGAGTGTACGTTAAACAACACGGAGCTTTCATTCGAAAACTAGCTAATAAACGCGTTTTAGGTAAAAATAAACGTAAACTCCTTATAAAACAAGCTGGTGGGTTTCTGCCGGGTTTAATTGGGGCTTTGGTTCCGGCTTTGATTTCCACGATTTCTTCTTTCGCACGATGAAGCGAATGATATTAGTTCCGGAATCGACAGTCTTATCCGATCCGGAAAAAGAAACGAACGAACTAGACCGAGAAATGTCGAAAATCTTAAATCATAAAAGCTTATCCAACGAACAAAAACTTCGTTTATATTCTGATGTTTTCCAAAAATATTTAAATATGAAAAGTCTCATCGAAGCACCCTACGTTAACGTGAAAAACATGCCGGTAATGACAACACCAATTACGTCACAAACAACTACATCGCAACCCGTAACACCTTGGCAACCACCTGCTAGTTTTACCACCGCTCTTCCGAGTATGTTTACACCAACGCAACACTCGACACCGTTGGCGTTATCGGCATCAACTCTTCAACCTGCAACACCCCTACCAACGATGACACCCCTTCCAACTTCAACTACTACACCTAAACGTCAGCGAAAGTCAAGTCAGTTGCTCGGTGCTACCGCGCCATCACCACCAGCGTCTCTCGATCGATTTGCGCCTTTAACCGAAGCTCTCACTGCTTTACTAACGATTCAACCTAAAGAAGTCTTACCGCCCTTGCAAGTCGCGCATTTACCTCCAGCGAAACCCACAGCTACGACTGCCGCGAAAAAATTAAGAGAGAAGCAAGCGAAAGAGAAAGAACAACATCGAAGATATACCCGTGAATCTCTCGGTAATTTTCGAGACAATAACAACGACGATAATCAGGATCGTATGACTTTAAGAAAACATCCTAAACCAAAAGGTCGTTGGGAAAAATGATCTTAAAAACCATCGGAAAAATAATTTTAAGAATTGGAGTGTGCATATTAATCATATCGTTCTTTCTATTATCAATTGCCGTATTAATAGCGTTATTACCGATCCTGTTTATTTGTTTAATATATTCATCAATTAAACATCGAAATTCGAAAGAATGCGAATGTTCATTCTTTATCGGTATTTATTTCCACGACAATATCTATCATCGGATTTTTAATTTTCTATTTACATTTTGTTTTGTTTTTATATATACTTTAATTTTAATGGTTAAAAATATATTAACTTTAAGTATAATTAAGGCAGTTGAATGTTTGATTTTTATGGGCGCTATTACTATCTTTACATGTTTTGAAACTCGTGAGAGCACATTTTGTTATTTTTGTCAGAAAAAAATTAACAAACATTAAAAGTAAAATAATACCAATTGTAAAAATCTTTAATAAAAATTATTCATTACATGATTTGTTTTCGTGATTCATTAAATGTAAACACATATTTAACATTATAAGTACATCATTATACGTTTTAACTTTTACATTATACATTTCATTCAAGATATTTTTGAAAGAAAAACCGTGGCATAAACTAGTTAAAACAAAAATCACGTGACCACCGCATGATAAGGAATTGTTCGGTTGTAATGACGTAGGGTTGTATTTCCATTTTGAAGCGTATTTCGATAAATCCAATCCATAATACGTGGGATCTTTACCGTAAGAACAGAAGAAATATCCATTTTCTTTTTGATCGACGAAGACGCATACCCAATGCAAACCACTTTCGGTCGAAGGTTCCGAATTAATAACGAAACAGTAGGGTCGAAAGTTGGGTTTCTCGGGTAAAATATCTTGCGGAAAAACCCCGATAAAAAAAGGTTTTGTTCTGGTATCGCATTGTAGAAAATACATTAATTCTTCAGTATTCATATTTTTTGTAACTCGGGTTCGTAAAAAGAGCCTCTTATAATTTCACCACTTTCGTCTTCGATGACGTAAGCAGGTGGATCACGTAGCAAAACTTGACGAATAATGAATGTTTCTTCCGTCCAATAACCCGTATATCCTTTACCAAACACCCCTTTATCCGACGAAATTCTAACTCGATCCCCCACCCTTAACGAGGGTTTTTTCATTTTCTGCTTTTTTATGTATAATCGTTTCCATACTAAATGTTCATTATTAATATTTACATCCTTCGGAGCCATTCCAATTGTAGAATGTTTCGATTTGTTATAACCTTCAACAATTTTTTGTAAATGTTTCACGTAATTCAAATCGTTATTTTTTGTCATAAGTCTAAACATTCGATTTTTCAGTGTTCTATTCCATCGTTCTACCATACTACATTTTAAATTACCATAGCTAGGATACCATTGAATACCTTTCTTTTTTAAGTATGTCTGAACCGGTTTATTTATAAATTCTCTACCTTCATCCGTATTAAATCGTGAAGGAGTTCTTTGTTTAAAAATTGGGTCTAGAGCTTTAATTACTTCCGAACCCGTTTTCTTTTTTAATGGTTTTGCCCAAGCGTATCTCGATAACAAATCAATTACTGTCAAAACGTATCGATATTTACTATTATATTTTACTAATTGTGGTAAATCGATTAAATCAGCTTGAAAAACTTCGTTCATACTAGATACGTAGATTTTATTTCTAGGAAAAGTTTTACGTCTATTCCTATGTTTCGTGTACGCTGGTTGAGTCCTTAACCATTCCTGTATCTTTGGTTTAGATACGTTAGGAACCGCCTCTAGTAGTTTTTTTACAGAACCTAAACTAGCAGGATGTTGGGGATCATAGTACACTTGAGTTAATTTTTCAGCTACGCTTTTCGGAACCATAGTATGGGTAATAATGACATAACACACTTGAATATGTTATTTTATATTTTATTTTAACCACAACAATCGCGAAAAACATGTTTTCTCAAATCTACAACATCATTTATTATTTCCGAATACCATTCTTCAAAATTTTCTTCCCCGTAATCAAAAAGAAACTCTAACTTAATATTTTCCATGTTTAAAGTTTGAATAGCTTCGGCGGTTTCCTTATCACATCTTTTATCGTATTCCGGATTTCTGCTGTTTCCGTTGCAAGGGAAAGGAAATTCCTGGGCTATCTTCAAAGTAATTCCTTTGGAGATATAATTACGAATTTGATTGACAATTAGTTGTCTCAAACCCTGTTTCCTCCTAACTTGCGTTTGAATTTGTAGTTTTTCATCCAGTTCATGTTTCAGTTGTTTGAGTCTGAGCCAAGTATCTTTTCTAAACGTAAATCCATTCGAGGTTGCAAACCAAGAGTCGAGAAATTTTGAACGATCGTGGTTATATTGGCGAATGTCCAGAAACTTCATGCCGCTTCCCGAAATATGTCCTTCGATTTGAAAATTTTCCACTAATCGAGTACAAAAGCGTGGTACCAGATCTTCGAAGAAATCGTTCACAAGATCTCTTATACTCCAGATATTTTTCCAAAGAGTTTTATTAATTATTACGAGGCTTTTGGTATCGTTTCGACGAATAAAAACACCATCTCCCGACTCGTTTACTCCGATAGTTAGTTTTTCGGAGAGAATATGTTCGTATTCTTCCATGATGAAGGGCTCGAATGATTTTGATACGAATTTCTCTCTGTTTCTCTCTTATATCTCGTTTAAAGATTTTTTCATCTCCTCAAAGTTCCATCGAGATGATACGAAGGATACCGTTCTTATATTATTACGTAATGTTATAACTAAATTCAAATCTTTTCTGTAAGAGAAGTAAATATACTCGTCCATCCTCTTACTCTAACTTGTAAAGAATGTTTCGATCTTTCGTGATTAATAGTTGATTTTCAAATTCGGCTTGAATTAGACACGTGACTGGGTATGTTAAAGGGGTTTTGAAATTAATGGTTAAACGAAGACTACCATGTTTTGATAAAGAATAATGCTCAGCATTAGCTTGCTCTTCCGGAGTTAAATCAATCACGAAAAATGTATTACCCTTAGCGTATTCCTCGTACGTAATATTAGTACCTTTATTTTTACCATACGTATCAGTTCCAGTAAACAGACTCATATACTCTCGACTCCAGTGTTTAGAATTGAAATTTGGTTGAAAGGCTTGATCGGGGAAATTTTTATTACCAACCGATAGGTATAATTGCGTTATATTTAAATGTCTAAAATCAAATGGATTTTCACTTAATGCACCATTGAAAGCGCTAGTTTTTACAAAGGATATCGTAACCCGATTCGGAATTCGACCTAAAAATATATTTTCTTTAACCATTACGCTATTTCCGCTTTCAATATTAAAATATTTTGTAACTGTTTGATTTATCGGGTAGACACAGTTGGCTTTTTCCAAAACCATAGCGTGCGCTAACATAATATCAGAATTAATTTTTATTTTTCGAACATACATCGATGCATCGGTAATAAGATATTTGTATTTAACAGGCGTTGGTGCCGCGGCACCTCCTGCCGCTGCTGGAGGGATGGATATAATCGGAAAACTATCCGAGGATCGGATAAACTTAAACTTTACATCTACGTTATTTATCAAAAATTTATTCATTTTACAAACATCAAGAGGTGGAACGCCTATCATTTCTATTACTTGTGATATATCACTCCTATTTTTTCTACTAATCATACCCTTATTTTCATCGTTGAATATTTCAGAGCTATCGACTAACAAATCCTTATAATACATTTGTAAAGCCAATTGTGTTTTTTTAGCGTCTGTTCCATAACTTAAATGCGTTGCCGTATAAGCCGAATAAGGAAAGACAGTGTTCAGAGATTGAACTAACGTATCGTTAAACAGGACTTCCACTTGCGAAAATAGAGACCAAAGCAATTGATTGACTGGGCCTACTTTAGTAAGCGCCTCGGTAATATTTTCCCATCCACCAGTAGCATTTTGTTTCAACATTTTAGCGTTAATTTTAACTTTGGTCTTTGATAAATCAATGTAATTTTCATCGGTACCCGGAATAAAAAATTCCAAAGGACCACCATCCGTTATAGTATTAACGGTTTTTAATTCCATATCATTACTTCCTGTAATATTGTAATTACTTAGAGGTTGAGAGAATAAATCTATTTCAGACATCATTCCTTCCATCTTGAATGATAATACAGAACTGAAGGATTATATTACAACTACCGTCTTATTTAATCTAAAAAATCAGCCTTTTTCCTTCTTTTTCGTTTCATTTTTTTCGGAGCACTCCTTTTTCGTTTCCGTTTACCGCTACCAAACTGAGCCACTTTATCCCCCGCTTGATGTAATAAATTAGACCCAGCAATTTTCAAGTTTTTCTTCAGAGCATTTTTAGGATCCTGACCCGCCGAAATATCCCCGAACATGCGAGTTCCAACACCTAACGCTTCTTTACCTATCGCTTTCACTGCGGGTTTAAAAATAGGCGTAATAAAACGAACTAAACTTTTGAATATAGAACCTATTCCATTTCCCCGTTGGAAGACTGGACCTTGAAAACCACCACCCGCTTGACGAAGATAATAAGAGTAATAAGGATTACGACTCGTCATTATCTTCTTCTTCGAAAATGTAAAATAACAACTGTTTTTCCAAGTTTTAATGGTATTTTAGCGTCAGAATCGGTTGTAATGTTAATTTCAATAACGTTAAAATTGTTTACACGGAGCGGGTAATAATTTATCGGATTACAAATAATATTATGTGGTGTGTTGTATTTATTGTTTTCTGGTCGACTAATTATTCGAATTAAACCACCCCACGCGTCACCTATTAGTTGTGGGTAGATCAAATTATTATGAATAAATAAACTCATGACACCTCTATTTATATCAGCCACGAAATACCCGTCTGTGTTATTCGGTAAAAACCGATCGATCTGATCATTCTCAAATCCTAACATTTTTCCTAATCCGGGGTTATCTTTATTAAATTTAATAGCAAAGATATCGATGTATTCTTTCTGTTTAACGGATAATTCCGTCTCCAAAACATTGATGATGCCTATCCCGCAATGTAATTTTACCGTTCCGTTTTTGTTATGGGAAAAATCGAAGTATTTATAGATTTTTTTCGGTAAACAGGCTTTCATTTCCGTAAGTAATAATTCTATACTTTCATACGTACCATGCGGTAAATATAAAGGTTTAGTTGTTATAATTACCGTCTCTATATCTTCATCAATGTTAGGCTTACTCTCATTCTCAGCCCTTTTAACTTTACGTCTAATTTGGAAAGGTGGTAGATTTTCCATACTAATTTGATCAAGTGTAAGATATCTAGCTTTGAAACACATTAGAGATCCAGACTTTAACCAAACGTTAATCCTCTCCATTTGTACACCTAGTATACTGTTGTATTCAGGTGGAAATTTAATAGATATATCCGAATTATCCGTTTTAATACAAATATGTGTTTTACCACTAGGTAGGAGTTGTAAAGTAAACCAAATTTTACCTTTCATAGCCGTTTCATTAATAAGTCTTGTTAAATGTATCGTTATTTGGTCATAAACGTTTCTAAAGTCAGTTTTTGTTATTTGTCCGATTCGAGAGGCGTCAATGTTAGCGATTTCATATTTAAAATACATATCGGGATATCAGCGTAATATTCATCATATCGATCAGTGATATTATCCCATTTGGAAGGCATTGTTATTTCAGATAAACCCACCTCCCATTTACCTTCTTCTAAACTTAAGGTTGTGGCTAATTGAGTTTTAAAATTAGTTTTAGTATTCTCGGGAAATATATTCATAGAAGCATTACTAGCTACCGTACAGAAAAAATTATCTTCAGTAGGTATTAACATAGACATGTTTAATAAATAAATACTTTGTATATACAAGGTGTTACCATTCCCCTCCAATATCCCTGTCTTTATAAGATTGATTATAAAAATCCTTTCTTATATTACTTCAATTATTACTGTTCAGGGGGGTAGCGGTGATTCACTTTCCCTTTTTGACCTCTGACCCTCTTCGTCCCTGGGAACAACACACCTGGATGACCCAAACTATGATTCAGCGAAAAAACGTTTCAGTCTCCCTTTGAAGAGACTTTATTCTCCCTTTGTTGTTGATTGGTTTACCTGTTGATCTATTTACCTGTCAAACTGTGATGGATAACCGTCAGAGACCTTTCTAGCTATTTTTTCCGCTCATGCCTGGTCAAAGCTATGATTCAGCGAAAAGCGATCGCAGCGCCACTGGTGAGGAATGCGGGAGTTAGCTCGAAGTGGGGGATAATACTACAACTGGATGAAACCCGCCCGTAGGGCGGGCTTTCAGCTAGTACAGTATATACACCATATCAAAGAACAGACAAGTCTTTACTACCAATATACGCCTCAAGCTATACTATGCACTCATATATCCTCAACTAACATATTGTGTCTCAATATGGGGAAACACTAGTAAAACAAACTTAAATAGACTACATATTCTACAAAAACGTATAATAAGAATAATCTTCGGCAAACCCTTTAGGGAACACACTAAACCCCTATTCGAGACACAAAACTTGCTTAATATATACCAAATATATAATTACTGCAGTATGGTGTTCATACATAAATCCATACAGGATAAAAATCGAAATCTATTGAATATGGTCCCGAGATCAATTCGAAATATCAGATCAAAACCCTATATAACACTGCCAGCAGTGAAAACTTCCAAAAAAATTAACTCGATTTTTTATAATGGAGTGAAAATATATAATGATTTTAGGCCACATAATAACCCGACCTCAATGTCATGTTTTAAAAAGTTAGCGAAAAATTACATTGTCAAGAAATAAGGTACTGAACAAGGGTCCATCCATCTATGTCCATATTCTCAAAAATAGTGAAAAATAAATGTATTAAATAAATAGAATACGGAAGTAGTAAACTTCCTGACTAGTCAAGTTAAAGTGATTAAACAAAACGGCAATTACATCTTTCCTGAACTAAACTGTATAGAGTCGGCCAAAAAGTCTTCTAAGACTTGGCCAATACCCACAAATGTATATTAATGTAAATGTGCGTAATAAATAAATAAAATAAAAAATAAAAATACTTAACCTAACATGAAATATTACAAGATCAAGGAGGATCAGAGAAGGAGAGGAAATGTGGGGCTGCGTTGAGTTAGAGAGAGAAGAGCCAACCTCCCACTCGGGTGGAAAGGGGGGATAGGAAATTCTCGAGGAAAACTGTTATCACGTGGTCGCTAGCTAGCGCGTCTCATAAAGGATTCGTTTTACCCACGCGACAACATTTTACCACGAAACGTCTCTACCCCCGTTCTCCCAGAGTGGGAGTTTAGGCCGACGCAGTAGGAACCGCGCCGTCCCCACATTTCCTCTCCTTCTCTGATCCTCCTTGACAAGATAAAAGGGTTTGTTTTAAATGAGTCAGTATGTGCAAACCGTTTAATATTCCGGAAAGGTCGTCTGCAAACCTTAGAGGAGATTGCTTGTGATTCTGGAGTGGTAAACAGGGTGGGCCATGCCCGTTACAGTACTTTCCAGGACCTAAGGTTGTAGAGCCATTTTAAGTTTTGTTTGTACATTTTTGCCTGAATTGTCTTCTGCTTGAACTCCTAGAGGTTAAGGCTTAGTTCCACGTGTAAGACTGTGATGATATCAGATATTAAGAGATTGCTTCTCTTTTCTTCTCTTGCTCTTTCAGATATTTTTTCTGATTTTAAGTTTTTATTAAGAACGAGTTCCGAATTTCTTAAATGGGAAGGTTAGGCATATTTGGTGATTGTATAAAAGTACTTATTGTGGACTAACAGATACGTCCAAACACGCGACGCCTAAACCTATACCTAAACTTACGTTTTCTAAGACCGAGAGCAGACGATACAATTTGAAACTTAAAGCTTTCTTAGCCCACCAGGTGGCACTTACAGCGTACGTCCTGGTTTTTTACTGTACTATTCGTACCGTATTTTCCATTCAATACTAATTCTCTCTTCCAAGTACAAACAACACGTCAGGTTTAAGATTATCTTTATGGCGTTTGTAATAACTAAATAAGAAATAATATTATTAGAGTAAATTAATAAGCCAAAATCTATGTTTAAATAAGTATTTTCAAAGGTAGAAATCCTCTTTGTTTAAATTTACAATGTTTTCTATCAAAAAACATTATCTCAGCATGACGTGACACTAGGGCATTAAGAACCAGCGATACCGGAATTATTTGGGTACCAGTCTCTGAAATTTTGGGGCAACATCAACATATACGCGTGTATGGCTGGGGAGTTGCCAGTCTTTTTTTCTACAATTGTATGAACCTTCCAGTTTAAATTTTGATATTAAGGACGCACTTAATCAAAGAGTACTGTTTCCGTTAATTATAGTTGACAAAGCTAAACCGCGTCCCATTTACACCAATATACAGGGTGGAAACCTTCGCCGGCGTCCAGTCGAGATACTTCCCCTTACGCATTGTTGTTATTCAGTGAAATGTTAAGGGATTTACAGGCGCTATTGGGATCAGTTCACTTCAGTTCCACTTAATAATCAAAGGTTTCAGTTTTAATGTAGAGAAATGAAATGCATAAGTGAAATCAATGACGGATTTAATTTAATTAGGAAAGAAAAGATGTCACTTGCGGAAACCAAATATCCCAAATTGAAGTTAATCAAACATTTCCAAATCTAAAAATTAAACTCTTCAAATTTAATAACAAAGCATTACATTAAATGTTCAAAATGTCTTCCGTCGACATTGACACATTTCCGACAACGGACTTGCCAGTTTTCTCTTTCGCGAGTTAACATCTCGGGAGAAACGAGAGCAGCCGCTTGCTGCATTCGGTCTCGAAGGCTATCAAGTGTTGGTGGCTCAGTGGCGTACACAAGGCTTTGTACATATCCCCAAAAGAAAAGTCTGGTACCAGCACCATGGTGCACCACCGCATTTTGCACGTTTTTCTCGGGATTGGCTAGACGCGGAATTCGGTCCCCAATGGATAGGTCGTGGTGGTCCAGTCGCTTGGCCACCTCGTTCGCCAGATTTAACGCCGGTGGATTTTTTCTTTTGGGGGTATGTACAAAGCCTTGTGTACGCCACTGAGCCACCAACACTTGATAGCCTTCGAGACCGAATTCAGCAAGCGGCTGCTCTCGTTTCTCCCGAGATGTTAACTCGCGAAAGAGAAAACTGGCAAGTCCGTTGTCGGCAATGTGTCAATGTCGACGGAAGACATTTTGAACATTTAATGTAATGCTTTGTTATTAAATTTGAAGAGTTTAATGTTTAGATTTGGAAATGTTTGATTAACTTCAATTTGGGCTATTTGGTTTCCGCAAGTGACATCTTTTCTTTCCTAATTAAATTAAATCCGTCATTGATTTCACTTATGCATTTCATTTCTCTACATTAAAACTGAAACCTTTGATTATTAAGTGGAACTGAAGTGAACTGATCCCAATAGCGCCTGTAAATCCCTTAACATTTCACTGAATAACAACAATGTGTAAGGGGAAGTATCTCGACTAGACGCCGGCGAAGGTTTCCACCCTGTATCTAATAACAAAATTACGTGAAATTTTTAAATTAATGAAAGTTTGTAGTAGGGAAACTATAAGGCGGGGTGTGATTTGTAGCAAATATAAGAACCAAATAAGATGGTCACACGACAAATATACCATAAAGCACGTGCTCTCTATGGTTTCAATTTTGTGTTAATTTCATTTTGGCAAAGTTCAAACAAACTAGTGCCCTTGCGTTACCTTGTTCTTACAGTCGCTTCAAATAGTAAGCCGGCTTTAAGTTACACTACGCCAATCTTGCATACTTTATGTGTAAAGTTTATATAAGGAACTTACATAAAAGTTTTAAACGTATGCAAGATTGGCGTAGTGTAACTATAAGGCTGCTTACTATTTGAAGCGACTGTAAGAATAAGATAACGCAAGGGCAATATTTCGTTTAAATTTTATTTAAGATTAAAAACAAACATAGCTCTATAATAACCAACTTAAATTCAAGTTATAAATCTATCCAAGTTAGGCGTAGATAGACTATAACGAACGATTTCATTTGAGGCGAATGTAACAACAAAAAATAAAGGTAAGAGAAAAATAAACGATAAACAAAGGCTACACTATTGTTTGAAATATGGTTTTGTCGTGTACTACTTTTCATTTAATATATTCTTTACCACAATTCTCAAATGTAACTTTGTAGAAGTCCCCTTAAACTCATCGCGAGTTGCTCAGCAGAGAACCAAAACAAAATGTAAGTAGTCAGTGGGAGTTCCACAAATTTTGCGTTATTAGAGTTGTTGGTTACAACATAAGAAAGTAAAATTATCTTACATTGAAGTTAAATGAATTGGAAATGTTTTTTCGATGTTAAACACATGTTTAAGGTTATAAAAGGATTTTTACAGGTAAAATTACAATAAGCTAATTGACTTACTTAATGAAGTTTATGTGAATACGCGTATATGACAATTTTTGGGTTTTGAAAAGACAGTATTAAGGACAAGTGTTAATTTCGAGAGACTGAGTTGAAATAAGTTCGTGTCTCTACCTTTGCTAACAAGTTTCGAGCTCTCCCATAATAGTGGAAAAGTAGTTACTCTATTAATTTCTTCGTATTAAACTAAGAAATAAAATTCGCCAGCAGAACGGGCGAAGCAATCAGAATGCGAAAAAATAGTTAATATTTCGTACGGATCCTTACGGTCGTTGAGTTTTGCGGGTGATGCGCTATGGCGAAGATTCGGTCAATTTGTTTTAAGGTTCATTTGATCCTGAGACAGTTTGCCCTATTTTTACCAAAAAAAGTTTTAAATTTGGCGGAGAAAGGTGGTATAACGTTCTATTAAACGTTCTATAAAAATTGCATTAAAGAGATTAAATTGGCATTGAAGGCGCGTGTCTGGTGCACGTTATTCTAAAATTTTTTCAAACTGGATTGCGAAACTTTTTACTAATATAATATAGCAATGTTAGTTTTATTTGTCAATAGAAGCATTTGGGTTTTTTTTTAAAATGGAATGCAACTGAAAAGTTCTTCTCTTGGACTACTTTTCCAACTTGACGCTAACCTTTTCGATAGATGAAAGATTAAGTATTTTGAGATAAAAAAAGAGTACTCGCTTATACTAAACCACAAAACCAATTATAATAAAAAATGAATTACTTATATAAGAGTAAAAAGAGACAGTTTAATCAGACAATGACCTAAAGAACTTACATTCATGTTCTATATCAATGCGTAAGGAAATATAAAGAGGAATATTATTTGAAACTAGTATAATGACAAGATAGGTAGGTCAGGCATCAGTTAGACAATAAATCGAGGTTTCAATATGGGTTTATCTTTATTTAGCATAAATACAAACATTACTCTATACTAAATTAATACATTAAATTAATTAACCTATGCAAATTTTGTCAAGGGAAAATATATCTTGGTAAGAGTAGCTTTCTAGAGTACGTGAGTAGGAATGACATGTGGAAAAAATGTAAAATGCGACCATTTTAATATCAAAAAAGTAAAAGTTGTTCGTCCTGTGACGGGTAAAGAAATTAACAAAATTTATATTACTGTTTTGTGTGTGAGCTAGGTTCGTCTTACCAATCTTACCAGGAAGTTTCTGGTGAAAGAAGAGCAAAGTCCCGTTTGCTTATTCGCTCCTAACGAGTTGTGCAAGCAAATGAACTCTATAATGTTGCAAATAAGCGACAGTCTTATTATTGAGTTTTTGTCGAAGACGAAATATCTGACGGTGGTAAAGAGCATAGTAAAACAGCGAGAGCATTGCTAAAAAGGCATCAGATACAGCTGGTTTAGAGTCGAAACTGAGGCCTTGCGTCGGAGCCCAAGTCATGCTTTGAAGAAACCTATCCTTATAGAATGGATTGGCAGAGTTCACAAAAGCAACCACCAGGATATAATACTAATCGCTTGTATTTTCTGTATAATTTGATATAGATTTGGAAAAAAACAGTACTGAGAACGGAAAGGAAGATAAATCATCTGAACCTTGTACTCTTTATGTTTTCACATTCAGGAGGTTAACAAATCAACGCAAGGCAACATAGTTTTTTTCATTTTATCGACTATTTATGAAAGGTAGTGCGCGATAAGAACTAAAAAAGATAACGCCGCCGACCTTTCTTCAAGGATCGTCTTCAGTCAAGCTCGCACAGCTCTGGCAGAGTTCACGAAAGCAACCACCAGGATATAATACTAATCGCTTGTATTTTCTGTATAATTTGATATAGGTGAGTTCATGTTTTATAACACCTTTTCTTATGTAAATAACACTACTCTGCCAGAGTTAAACATACAAGAGTTAAAAATTACGATATCAGTTAAGTAAACTGTCAACGGTTTTTTACCGAGGCAATCAACGAAATGGATAAATTACTTGAAGCCATACAAACACTGGGCGCTAAAATAGATAAAATTGACCAAAAATGTTATAATTCTAATTCTTCGCTGGTCAAGCTAAATACGAAACTTGATTTAACTAATAAAAAAGTAGAAGTTGAAAAAACTATTAAATCAATAGAAGGAAATATTAAAGCTTTGGAAATTAAGGTAGAAGAGATCCCATTACTTAAAACTAAATTAGAGAACCAGGAAGGGGAAATAAAATCGTTAAAAGAAGGGATGGATTTTGAAATAAAATTTTTTTTGGATATGTTTAAAAATGAAAAAGAAGAGATGAGAAGCGAAATAGAGAAAAATAGATTAAGAATAGAAACTATGGATGTAATAAGTAGGAGGAAAAACATTATAATTAAGGGACTAAAAGATAAAGAAACTGAAAGTAGAACTGAATTAGCGGATAAAATACAAGAAATTATAAAAACTAAACTTGAACTGGAGGTCATTATCGTTCCAAGTCAAATGTATAGACGTGGGAACTTCGTAGAGGGAAAATGTCGATCAATTGTTCTAACATTACCAACATATGATGAAAAAATAAAAATCTTAAGGAATAGTAATAAACTGAAAGGAATGGATCTCTATCTGGAACACGATTATACCAGGGAACAAGATTGTGCTACATTTCGCTTACGCATGTTTGCAGCTACAAAACGGCCAGATAAATCTAAATTTGTGGGAGTCAATAAAATCACTATAGGAGAAGAAAACTACAGACATGACTGAAAAAGCAAAAGTAATAAAAACATAAAGGGACTTATATTAAATGTAAATATTTAGTTATAATAATGATTAAAATTTTATGTCATAATATTAGAAGTGCATCTGCCAATTTCCCTTATCTATTCTGTAACTCAATCTTTGAAATCCCAGAGGGTGTAGATATCTTTGCATTGAATGAGACATGGTTTAGGGATGGATACCACGATGCTCTAAATAATTATAATTGGGGATTGGGAGGGAAAATAGGGTGGGAGGGGGTGTGGGTTTTTACATCAGAGAGGGCATTGATTATGAAATAATAAATATTAATAGAATGGAGGAGCATATCGAATGTTTTGGGATTAAAATAAACTCCATTTATCTATGTATAGTTTATCGACCAGGAGGGGCAGTCAGTGATTTCCTGGTTTCCCTTGAGATTTTCCGTGAGCTAGGACCAATAAATGCTAAAAAAATTATAATGGGGATACTCTAGAAATCACTAATGAAGTTAAGTTACTAAAAGATTTGACATCTAGCTACGGCTTAGAACAATTAATAAAAACGCCAACTAGAGTCACGGAAAACTCGTCAACATGTATTGATCATTGTTATACCAATTTTGACATGTCAGTGGATGTCCTCAATGATTGGGATATCACTGACCACTCCCCTCTACTAGTGTCAATAGTTAGGCCAAAAACTCACGGTAGCGCCTTTAAATGTAGAAATTTGTCGCAAAAATGTAAGGATAGCTTTTTACAAAATATGAAAATTATGAATTGGGAAAACCTATATAGCATAGAGGACCTTGACGTAGCTTTTACTTACTTCATGGATAGGATAATGAGAGAATATAATGTCTGCTTCCCGTATATCTCAATATTAAATAATAGAAAGAGACCGAGACCAAATCACCCCTGGATAACTCAGGACGTAAAAGAATAAATAAAAGAGAAAAATAGGTTAAATAAAATTATGAAAAAATACCCAACAATTGAAAATAAAAATAACTTTAGAATAAGTAGAAATCGTTGTAATAATACCATAAGAAATGCGCGAAATAATTATTATAATGATTATTTAGATTCCGCTACTACCATTAAAAACAAGTGGGAAGTGATTAATGAGATTTTTTTGAAAACCGAAGAGAAAAACCATAAATATAGATACTATACTAACCCCTAATGAATTAAATAATTTCTTCTCGGCTGGACCAAATACTAGCGGAAAGACACGAAGCGCAGGGCTATCTGGGGTTAAGAAACTATCGCACTCCATGTATTTAGGGGAAGTAACTGAAGGAGAAATCAAAAAGGTAATAAATAATCTAAGGGACAACTCATCATCGGGAGGGGACGGAATATCACCCAAAGCTATAAAGATGGTAAGCGATTATCTCATTAAACCGTTAGCATACCTGGTAAACTTATCCTTTAAAAGGGCACTATATCCTAAAGCGTTAAAAAAAGCTATTATCATACCAATTTATAAAAAAGGTGACCCGTCTAGTCCAGGTAATTATAGACCTATATCCCTCCTATCAGTATTTGCTAAGATCTTTGATGGGTGTTTCAAGAATCGACTCGTGAGTTTTTGTTCCAAATATAATATAATCTCTGATAAACAATTCGGCTTCCGCCCTAAAAGTGGAGTAGAATATGCTGTAAATAGAGTATATAAACAAATCCTGGATGGACTAGAGGGGGGGGGGAGATACGTAGTTGGGCTGTTTCTAGATCTTAAAAAAGCTTTCGATTTTGTAAATCACGATCGTCTTCTACGAAAACTAGAATTACTTGGTGTGAGAGGACCGCCTAAGACTGGCTTCAATCATATCTAACAGATCGTACCAGTCAAACCAAAATAAACCAGACTCTCTCCAATGAAAATGCTCTAGGCTGGGGTGTTCCACAGGGATCCATACTCTCTCCTATACTTTTCAATTTATATATAAATGATATGGTGACTATTGATGATAACGATGCAATGACCCTATACGCGGATGACACTATTATGGTTGAGTCTAGTCAGAGTTATGACAAGTTAATAACAAAAATAAATGATAAATTACTAGAATTACAACAGTGGTTAATTGATAATGACCTCCAGCTTAACGTCGAAAAAACGGTGTAAATGGTGTTTGCCAATGTCAATAAGGCTAAACCAAATAATCAAAATATTAAACTAAATTATATAAATATAACTAGGGTTACAGAATTCAAATATTTAGGTGTGTGGTTCGATGAGAAACTAAATTGGGATACTCATGTGAATAAAGTAGCCAAAAAGGTGTCGTACGGAGCATATGTTATAGCCAAAAATCGGGCAATTTTGACTACAAACGTATGTAAACAACTTTATAACGCAATCATATACCCCCATCTTATTTACTGTATAACGGTCTGGGGGAATACGAGTGACTATAATATTTGTCGCCTGTTACGACTACAAAAACGAATAGTACGAACAATATTACGAAAACCATATCTAGAACACTCACAACCTTTATTTCTATCGCTAGACATCCTGAATATAAACCAAATATTAAAGTATCTAACACTGATTTTTATACATAAAAGTATAACAGAGAGTCACAGCAATCTATTTCCATTGGCAATAGCCCCAAGATATAAACTAAGAAATCAAGAAATATTGCATGTCCCATATACAAAATTCAGTAAAAAATACAAATCAATTTTGGTTGAGGGAGTAAAATTATATAATAAAATTTACCCGCTTGTCACAAACGAGCCAAGTTAGTTCAAAAAAACTGCGAGAAAAGCAGTAAAAAATATATAAAATATCTGAGAAATTTGGTGTAAGATAAGTGATCTTTTCAAAAGAGCTGTGGCCGATAAGTCTTGTTAGACTTGGCCTTTAAACAAAAAAAAGTGAGTGTATAATATTCAATAATATTAAAATAAAATAAAATAAAAAAAAATAAAAAAAAATAGTGCAATGGGAACTTTAAAAAAATGCAAAAAATGCTTCGGGGAGAGTGACGGCATTGTCAGTTTTATTCGTTAATCATGACTCCGAACCATACGCGGTAGAAAGAGTTAAAGCCAAATTTGAGCTCATGAAAAACGTTTACGTCAAGCGATGTAAATTTCCCGTTGCACTAGCTTATGGCATCACGATTCATAAAAGCCACGGAATGAGCTTGAAATGTGCCTTAATAGATTTTGGACCATCATGTTTTCAAAGTGGCAAGGCTTACGTCGCATTGTCTAGAGTTACGGCTCTAGAAGGTGTGCATCTTTTACTTTTCGAGCCCAATAAAATTTACACTGCTACGAAAGCCATTCGGGAGTACAATAGGCTCAGAGCAATTTAAAGTGATTGAGAAGAAACCAAGCAAGTTCAAAATGACCAAGACGTTTTGCGTTACTCACGCGGATACGGCAAAAACATATAATAGGAATCACACAAATTGGATATCTAATCTGTGCGAGACTATCGTGATTAAAGGTTTCGCGAACGAAGGAAACAACTGTTACGCAAACGCATCCTTACAGGCCCTCTTATGCATGCCTGAGTTTGGACAATATATCCTAAATAAAGTTATTAATCCTGGTCAGGCTATTATAGTTCTGCAAATTTTACTACTTGAACAGCTAAACCCGAATTCTAATATAGTTGAATCCACGCAAAGTGTAAGACTATGTCAAACGAAAGGTTTGGAACGGACTACTTCAAAAAGACGCTGCAGAATTTACTAATGATTTCCTTAATCGCATTATTGCCGAAAACGTTGGTTTCGAAAACTGTCTTTCTCACGAGATTGAAGAACAAAGAAGGTGTCCGAAATGCGCATTGAGCCATCCCGAAAGGCAGACGACAACAATACAAGTACAGAATACCTCGTATTTCGTTAACATACCAACAGACCAGATCTGTAAAATACATGGAGTAGAATTCCGCGGCCTGTTTGGTAAATGGTTGACTTTTGAGTGACGCTGCGTTCACTGTCACCATTATCCTATGGAATATAGAAGCGTTTAGCACTTTGCGAATAAGTATCTCCTGCTAAATTTTGCCAGGTTCGAATACCTGCTGCCCACGGTACCAAACCAACTGGGGAGCCTGGTCAAAATAAGGTATCCAATAAGAAGTTTCACCACCCAACGAATAGGAGTAGGAGAAATGTCATTTTAAACAAAGGCTGCCGATATTCACGTTGGGGGGTCGACCTCATCCGGCCACTACTATACAATGATCGAAAAAAAGAGTTTGCAATGATAAAAAATTGAATTGAGAAGAAATTTGTTAAAAACCTAAAAGATTTATATCTCCTCTTGAAAAAATTTAAGTATAATTCATTTAAAATCTGGTACAATTCCACAAATTAATAATATTGAATAAAACCTACGGTCTTATGTTGAGACCAAATTTATCACGGACATGGCATGGACGTTCAGGCGAAACTAACATGACTATGTAAGTTCATTATTCTTGAAACAGCGCCCTGAGGCGTTGCTTAATTATACGTATTTTATCATATATAACTACGTAGATGGCAATTCTGAATTAAACTCGGTGAAACGAAATTGGTTTAAGTTTAAGCAATAAACCAGCGATGCTCAGATTTTGTCGTATTTTTTCATAAAGCAAACACAAATTATACAAAAACGTTGTTTTTCTTCGCACTTCCAAAAAATGCATTTATATAAAAGAAATTCAAACCCGTGAAGGGACAGAAATCAAAAATTCAAACCCGTGAAGGGACAGAAATTAATTGTTAGAGAAAGAACATTTTAATATCTTTAAAATCATAGAGATTTAAGTCTACTGCTCCAAATATTTTATTATGATTAAATATTTTCCAAAAACCGGATAAAGACGACCTAGGAAAACAATTATTCAAATACATTTATTGTTAAATTTCTAAATTTATTTATGTAACATTAATAAATTACAGTAGTTTACATTAATAGTATTTATATATTTTATTAATGTTACTTAAATAAACTTAGAAATTTAACAATAAATGTATTTCAATAATTGTTTTCCTAGGTCGTCTTTATCCGGTTTTTGGAAAATATTAATCATAATTAGATCTTTGGAGTAGTAGACTAAAACCACTATGATTTTAAAGATATTAAATTGCCCTTTCTCTAACAATTAATTTCTGTCCCTTCACAGGTTTGAATGTTTTTTAAAAATATTTTGAAATTTGTTTTTTGAAAATTCAAGAATTTGAATTTCTTGGGTATAAATTCATTTTTTGAAGTGCGAAGCAAAACAACGTTTGTGTATAATTGTAATATGGTTAATGCTGGGCTACGCCTACTTAAATAATAAGGAAATGACTTGTTGCTAGGATGCATTCTCCCTCTAAACCAACTACACAAAATTTTAAAGACATATTTAAGTTTAAAGTGAGCCTGAAAGAAATATAGCACAATCCGCCATATGCCAATTTTTAGATTTTTCTTCTTAATAAAATAGCCAAACTTGACAAGAGTTATATTTAAAGCCTATGGTGTACGAGCAGTACCTCTTAAAGTAACGCATGAAACTTTACTTTCTCGTCAATTTATCAATTTCTTTAAAAAATCCATTATCTCCATGCGTTGCTGATCGCAGTCGATAACCACACTTTCTTGTTTTTCACAAACTCTACTAAGTCTATCAATTGTTTTTTCAATTCAGTCAGAATCGTTTGATTTTTGGTCTTTTTGAACTGAAAAACATTGAACTATAAAACTAATATTTGGGCATAAATGCACAAAGTTGTCTGGTAAGCACGAAAGAAGGCTACTTTAAAGGGGCGTACAAAACCTAGATAATTTCTTTAAAGAGAGAATGCAACCTAACAATAAGTGATTCTTTTATCAATTCGTTATCGTTGAAATTTCCCTAATCCAACAGTAAAAATAAATAAACCAATATAAAACAAGAAATAAATTTTTAACTTACCGGAAAATAGGATTAGCTGGATTCACAGATCCTGAACTACCCATATAAGGGTTAGCAGTGTTGATTGATGGCCCTTACTTGGGCCGCTCAGAAACTCCATGAATCCAGCTAAGCCTATTTTTAATTTCTAGTTTTATATTTGTTTGTAATTTTTTTACTGGTGGATTAGATTTATTTTGAATTTATAATGAATTGATAAAAAATCACTTGTGTTAACTAATTATACAGGGTGTTTCTGAAAGGTCTGGAAAAAATGAAGGGTGTTTTTCGTGGGGTCAGACTGAGTGAAAAAGGTTTATGAACCTTTAGTCTCACGCGCTGCGTTGCGTAGTTATGAGCCCTTGAAAATAGTCTTCAAAAATACGAAAAACGACCGAAAGGTGTAGGTAAGACTGTGCCTTTGACCATTATTGTTTTCAATTTAATTGTGCATAAGCTAATTATCGAGAGATAAGTGAAACAAGGTGTTTATTAACTAAAAAAAGTGTATCAACATGTTTAGGAGTGTGCAATCATTAACTTTGGTCAGAAGTACTTGAACTCAAAGTGTGGTTTATTACGTGTGTTTCGCGTGTTGAAAAGGGAATTTTACAAGAAACCATTATTAATTACCATAATTATCAATTAAATAATAATCTGAATCAGAAGTATTTACAAAAATTGTTCGAAATGCATTCCGTCAGCGTTGATACACATTTGAGCCCGTCTAATAAATGATTGTCTAACTCGTTCGAAGATCCCTGGTGTGTTGCGTATGGTTTCACAGGCATCAATAATTCTTTGACGTAGATCTGCCACGTCACGCTCTTCACTAACATGAACTAAGTCCTTAAGGTGGCCCCAAAGAAAGAAATCACAAGGGTTTAGGTCCGGAGATCTGGCTGGCCACGCAACCGTTCCGCCACGACCAATCCACCTCAAAGGGAATGCTTCATTAAAGAAGGCCCTAACTAGGAGAGAAAAATGAGGTGGTGCACCGTCGTGCGCATACCACATGTCTCGTCTCAAGGCCAATGGTACGTCTTCAAGAAGCTCGAACAGATTGTCTTGAAGAAATCGGAGATATGCCTCACCATTAAGCCATGGCTGCAAAAAGAATGGTCCATTTGGTTACCAACAATTCCGCACCAGACGTTTAAGCTGAATTGAACTTGGTGAGCCCTAACACTTGTAGCGGGGGGGTTTTGTTGCGCCCACTGATGCCTGTTGTGCATGTTCAATATGCCATCACGGAAAAAACTGGCCTCATCTGTAACTAAAAGGTTTTGGGGTAAGTTGATGTCTTGATGTTAACCTAACCACTGACAAGACATCAACTTACCCCAAAACCTTTTAGTTACGGATGAGGCCAATTTTTCCCGTGATGGCATATTGAACGACGGTACACCACCTCATTTTTCTCTCCTAGTTAGGGCCTTCCTTAATGAAACATTCCCTTTGAGGTGGATTGGTCGTGGCGGAACGGTTGCGTGGCCAGCCATATCTCCGGACCTAAACCCTTGTAACTTCTTTCTTTGGGGCCACCTTAAGGACTTAGTTTATGTTAGGGAAGCGCGTAACGTGGAAGATCTACGTCAAAGGATTATTGATGCCTGCGAAACCATACCCAACACACCAGGGATCTTCGAACGAGTTAGACAATCATTTATTAGACAGGCTCAAGTGTGTATCAACGTTTTTTTAGTTAATAAACACCTTGTTTCACTTATCTCTCGATAATTAGCTTATGCACCATTAAATTGAAAAACAATAATGGTCAAAGGCACAACCTTACCTACACCTTTCGGTCGTTTTTCGTATTTTTGAGGACTATTTTCAAGGGCTCATAACTACGCAACGCAGCGCGTGAGACTAAAGGTTCATAAAACTTTTTCACTCAGTCTGACCCCACGAAAAACCCCCTTCATTTTTTCCAGACCTTTCAGAAACACCCTGTATAACCCGAATTCACCCGTACTACAACATCCGTATCAATTATTTGCGCTTATTAAAAAAATATCAAGTTTATTAGCATTCGTTAGGATCATACATTTCCACGGCCTATCTCGCGAACAACCAAAATTACACTGCCTAATCAACTCTCCTTATCACTAAAGTAAACATCGGTTTAAAGGTCTATTACACATTTTTTTATAAGTCTATTTTTTATTTGCCTACACTCTTCTTATCTTAGACCTATTTCTATTATTTTATCGCTAACATTCGGCCATTCTGATAATTACTTTATCTCCTGATAAATATTTTAAAACATCCATACTAATTTTAATTAAAAGTAATTACAATTACAACTAAACAAAATTTAATCCTAACTTATTTACTATTTATTACTAATATTTTAGTGTGTCGATTTGCAATACGCGAGCTTCTATGTTGTTGACCATTACTTCCATCTTTACCAATTTGGTCATCTTTCTTCATGGGTGGTAATTGAACTAAATCCAGGTTTTCGAACGGCTCTAGAGTGGTTTCCCCAACATCATCCTCTTCAGTATTGTCAATTATGTTGAACCTCTTTAGTTTATCTACAGGCGCGGTATTTCTATAGAATTTGTTAGTGCGTTGTTTTTCAGGTAGATCTTCAATTAAATATCTATCATATTTCAGCTTGTCCGCTATTATATAAGGACCTCTATATTTTGCCGAAGTCTTCGACGACTGTCCTGTGGCTTGTGGTTGGCGTTCGACGATTACTAGATCTCCTGGTTCAAAAATGGGGGCTTTTGCCCTTTTCTCATTATATCTTCGCCGTTGTTTTTCTTGATTTATCCTTATAGCTTCGATGGCATCTTCCCTTTTTTTTATAACTTCTTCGTCAAAAGTCTGTAAAATTTCAGTTTCCATGAAGTTATTGGTGGGATTATTGGACTTGTAGTTGAACAATAGGGCGAATGGTGTATACTTTGTTGCGCTGTGATATGTATTATTAATGCCCCATTGAATTTGATGCAAGTGGTTATCCCAATCTTTTTCATACTTGCAATTGCTGGTGTTAATTGACGATTTATTCTCTCAATTTGCCCGTTCCCTCGTGGCGTAGCCGTAGCATTCAAAATATGCTTGATGTTCGACCTTTTGCATAGATCTTCAAACGCCTTTCCTGTATACGAAGTGCCTTGGTCGGTAATTAGTCTACTAGGAGAGCCAAAGATTCCAATCAAATCTTGCAAAAACTTCATCGTTGATCCCATACCAGTATCTCTAACTGCTCGAAGTATCGTAAATTTGGTAAAGGCATCAACTGCGGCAATGAGGTGAGTATTACCCTTAGTGCTTCGAATAAAAGGGCCCAAATGGTCCATGTGCACAGTATGAAAGGTTATGCCGATCTTATCTATTGGGTGCAACATTCCAGGTTGTTTCCCAGCCGGACGTTTATGAAAAAGGCAGTCCAGACATCCAGAAACGTATCTCCTTACGTAACGGCGTAGTCTCGGGAACCAATACGTTTCTTGTATCTTTAAGCATGTCTTATCGACACCTACATGGCCGATATTATCATGATTATTTTTGACTATCCGCTATCTTGCAATATCTGGAACGACCCATAGTAGTTTTTCTTCTCCCTCTTTGCCCTTGTGGATGCGACGAAAAACCCGACCTTGTCTTAGAGCAAAATCTTCTCGAATCTGTTTCTCTTCTTTCGACAGTTTTCCAGTCTTTCGTATATTGAATCTTCTTATCGGTATGCTGGGCAGCGATTAGCCAATCTTCAGTCGAAACCTCAGTATGTAAAACTTCAATTCCTTTAACTATTTCAAGTTCTTCTGGTTCGTAAATTGGCGCTCGACTAAGGGCATAGACGTGACTCATTCTTTCACCAGGCCGATGCTCAACCTCAAAATCGTACTCTTGTAGAGACAGCCACCATCTCCCGATTCGGGGAACGAGATGCTTTTTCGCTAACGTTGATCTGATAGAACTGCAGTCGGTGATTACCATGAACTTGAGTCCAATTAGATAGGCCCGGAACTTTACAAGGCCCCATACAACTGCCAATGTCTCTAATTCGCTTGAATGGTAGCGTGCTTCTTCCTTGGTAGTCTTCCTACTGGCATAGTGCATTGGATGCATCTTCTCATCCGAGCCTCGCTGCATCAAAATGGCCCCAACGCCTACTTGACTAGCATCTGTATGAACTTCCGTTAACGCTTGGGGATTGTAAAGTGCTAATATCGGTCTTTCAGTTAGCTTAGTCTTGAGATTTTTGAAGGCATGTTCTTGTTCTTCTGCCCAAACAAAATCTTCCTCTTTGCGTAATAGCCTTGAGATAGGTGCTGCTTCGGCTGCGAACCCTTTTACGAACCTCCGAAAATAACTGGAAAGTCCTAAGAATCTGCGTACTTCATGTACATTCTGCGGTCTTGGAAAATCCTTCACACATTCGATCTTACGCTTGCCTGGTCGAATTCCATTATGGTTTATTTCAAATCCAAGGTATTCTATTTCGGTCTGTAGAAAGTAGCATTTCTTCAAATTTAACGTTAAATTAGCTCTTCTGAACACGTCGAGGACAGATTTCAAGTGTTCTATTCCCTGTTCCTCCGTAGTTGATGGAATTAGGACATCATCCATATACGTTAATGCAATAGTAAAACGCAATGTACCCAAGACCGTATTCATCATCCTTTGAAATACTGCTGGCCCGTTAGCAAGTCCAAAGGGCATACTTAAGAAATGATAATGTCCATCTGGCGTTACAAACGCAGTCTTCTCCTGTGACTCTTTATCAACCGGTATCTGGTAATAGCCGGACGTAAGGTCTAAACTCGTAAAATATCCCTGTCCGCTTAACCTTTCAAGCTGATCATCAATCAGAGGCAATGGGAAAGCATCTTTTTTTGTGATACGGTTGAGGGCTCTGTAGTCCACACAAAGTCTTTCATCTCCTGTCTTCTTTTTGACAATTAAAATTGGACTAGAGTACGGTGACGTCGATTCTTCAATAATTCTGGCGTCCAGAAGCTCGGATATTTTGTTTCTGACTTTGTCTCTTTCGGCGTAAGACAGTCGATAAGGTCGATACGTGATTGGCTGCGCTGAATCTACTTCAATTTTCATTACCGCTTGATTTGTTCTACCCAGCTCCCTTAAGCTCTCAGCAAAACAGTCACGATACTCGTTTAGAAGCTGTCGTAACTGCTCCTTACACTCCATGGTTACATCAGGTCCAGTGTTTATTTCACCTAGAAGTATTGGTTGAGAGTCCCGCTTATCAATGTGATAAACATCCCCTGCCGTTGATAGTGCTTGGCAAGGGTTGGCACGTAAAACCTTTTGTCCAGTCTTAATTTCCAGTTTTGTCCCTGAAAGGTTGATAACAGGAACCCTTGAAAAACCGTCAATATTAACAGCATAAACTCCTCTCGGTATGCAATATTGATTTCCGGGAAACATTCTTATTTGTCCTTCAATAAACAAGTCTTGGTCTCGGATTCTTCCATCAGTGATTAGATCTATAAATCCCACATAATTCGCTGGGATTACGGAAGCTTCCTTCGCCCAGAGGTTAATAGCTTGTGGTGGTAATTCCGGAATTTGAATGTCTCGTAAACAGTCGTCTTCTCCAGTAGACAGTTGATTTTCTTCAAACAGTCTTATGGTATTTTTACGCTTGATAACTGTTATGTTCGGGAGTTCTGTCAATGGTTGGCCAATAAGTAACGGTATATCTTGAGTTTCGTCTCGTACTACGACAATTTCTACCTCAGCACTGGCTTGATCAACTTTAATCATTGCTCTCGTGGTTCCCAAGGGTACAATACGTTTTCCACCACCGTAACTTCCGATTGAAATGTCTTTCGACGGCTTCTCGTAACGTAGACCAAACTCATCCGCGCTGCTTTTTCGTAGGATAATACATTTGCTGCCCATGTCTAAATACGATTTGACGGGATGATCGTTGATATATGCGTCCATGAAATATTTTGTGTTACCATCTTCACTTGGCAGTTCGCTGTCTACATGCATGGTTTCGCGATCTTTTGTTTTCTTATATCTGCAGTCCTTAGTCTCGTGATTAGTTCGGCTGCATATCCCACAGCGATTTTTCCGTTGCGGTTTTGGACAACTTCTCGAAAAATGTCCGTAATCATTACAATTGTAACAAAGGGCTTCTCCCTGGTCATTAACTCTAGGCTTTCTATTGGAGCATTGATTTCCTGGATTCGATGTCCTGTTCTTATCATTCGATTGGGAAGTTATCCTGTTCTTGTCATTCGACTGATAAAGTACCCTGTTTGTGTCGTTCCGTGTTTGCCATTTACTCGGAATTTCCCTTAATCTCTCGTATGTACCCTTCGTCTTGGTTATTGTGGAGGCTTCATTTGTCACCTTCAATCTAGCTTCGAGTTGCTTAATGCATTTCAACAATTCCGATGGCGATTTGAAGTCTCGCATGGTTAGCGCCATAATCAACTCTTTATCGTTCAGTCCCGTTATGAGGTACTCAATCATAGCTTCGTCCTTTAACCCACATAACCTCGCCTTAGCTATCTTTTCATGATAGTATTTTTCGACTGGTTCTCCTGCATGACGTATACGTTGCTCCATTTCTCTATGCAATTGCTGAGTATCCTTCGTAGCTGGGAACCATTCAATTAATAGCGTTTGCCACTGTTCCCAAGTATGGACACTCGTTTCCAATCCCTCAAACCAGATTTTTGCTGAACCTTTGAGTTTTGGCAAGGCGTTGTTCAATGTTACTCATCATTCCATCCGTAAGCTTGCGCAACATCATTGACTTTCCGTATCCACATTCGTATGGACTGATGTGGAGCATTTTCAGGATCAAAATTAGGTAATACCTGACTCACTTCACCCCAATGATAATGGACGTTTCCGGTTCCACTTCGGTTTGAATTAGATCCATCAGCAGTCTGATATACTCCTCCAGCTGCCTGATCATCTGCGTTCCGATTTTGGTTGCTATTCATAGCGGTGATGGTTTCTTGAACTGCGGTTGTAACTGCGGTTTTAATCGCTAGTTGGAACATGTCCATTGATATAAATCCAGCTGGGGGTATCATATTTTCTCCAGTCCGTACGTTCTGACCATCTCCGTTGTTCGGCATTTCGTTATCTCGTACTCGACACGCTCGAACTCGCACGTCTGATATCCAATCATCGATTGAATTTTCTTCGTGGTGTTCGTTACCTTGTAAATCTACACTCTGATGACCGGGACTGCTTTCGTAATAACAATCGGTTTCTTCCAAGCTGCTGTCGTTGGACTCTTCAATTCGTGACCGATCGTTTTCGTATTCGTTATCGTGATCCAATTTGTTACCAACTTCTGATTTACTGATTGTGATAGTCTCGTTTGTTGCCTTGTTCCGGTAAATTTCGTATTCGTCCAAGTCGCTTTCGTTGAAATCCTTATCTTCCCGTGTCTCTAAAGCTTCGTTGGACTTACACACTTTGCATCGCTCCGTCCGTCTTTCCGTCGAACTACTAGATTTTACCCGCGGGCAAATCGTCTGTCCTTGCATACGGTTCAGTGTGATACTCTCGCACTTTGTATATATATTTTTTTTTCACGACTAACACATGGATTTCGAATCCCACTTCTGAAATGTTAACTAATTATATAACCCGAATTCACCCGTACTACAAAATCCGTATCAATTATTTGCGCTTATTAAAAAAATATCAAGTTTATTAGCATTCGTTAGGATCATACATTTCCACGGCCTATCGCGCGAACAACCAAAATTACACTGCCTAATCAACTCTCCTTATCACTAAAGTAAACATCGGTTTAAAGATATATTACACATTTTTTTATAAGTCTATTTTTTATTTGCCAACACTCTTCTTATCTTAGACCTATTTCTATTATTTTATCGCTAACACTTGTTAGGATGCATTCTTCCTTCCAAGGCCCTATCTGCTCAGATTTTTGCTCTTATAAAACGCTCTTTCCTTTTGCAGACAGCCTTGCTTTGATTGTACAAGTTGTTATGGTCAACGTCAGTAGTAATACCCCCCCCCACGGGGAGCTAACTCCTCTTTTCCTCAACAGTGGCGCTGCGATCGCTTTTCGGTGGATCAAAGCTTGGGCCAGGCATTGGTGGATAAATGAGTACGTTTCGTCAGGTATTTTAGGCCAGGTTTGTTGTTCAAATGGACGAGTCGGGCAAGAGGTCAAAAAGGGGAGAGTGACCCCCCCCCTTCCTGACTAGTAATGGATAAAGACAATTTGAAGTAAAATAGAAAAGATTTTTATAATCTATCTTATAAAGACGGATATTGGAGGGGAATGGTAACACCTTGTATATATTAAAAACAGGCCAGCTGGCCTGTTTTATTTATAGGTGTCTCAAAATTTCATTAGAAAAGTCTATGGAGATTTGTCTTATGAGGTGGAATTCTTTGTCATATTGATAACTGAGATATTCTTCTTCTTCTTCTTCTTCTTCTTCTCCCGACCGCGAGTCCGTTTCATTGAGAGTTTGCATTTGAGAGAGAAAAATATGTTAGGATCATGGGGGTACTCTATATTTTTCTACGTTTTTCTGATGAATACTTCGACTGAGATAACAAAAGCTTTATAGATAACGTTGAAGCCCCGTGAAAGACGGCGTTTCATTCAGAGTTTGCATTCGAGAGAGAGAGAAATGTTGGGGTGTTCTATATTTTTTATACTTTTCTGATGTTGAATACTACGACTGAGATAACAAAAACTTTAGATAACGTTAAAGCGAAAGACGGAATAAGGAAACTATTTTTTTAGTCAAAGCGAAAGACGGAATAAGGAAACTATTTTTTTAGTCTCTATATCTAAGAAACGCACGGAATGTTTTGTTGATAATGTTTTATTAACAAAATTAGAATGATGTACCGTAGGGTAGATAAACTAGGGTATTTCACATTAGCCTCAATGATATATAGAGATGAGATTTCCAAAATGTCTTAGAAAAATGGACTCTGAGACAGATTTAATTAATTCATTAGTTTATAAAAATCGGCGGTGGGACACCACTCCCCCAGTAGGCCACTCTTTGTTAGTGGGCCCGTTTTTTATCTTGCCTACTTTGGGTATAAAAGGCTAGGTATTCAGCGAAACAATATCATTTGACTGCTTAATATCTCGACGTCAACTTGGAAGTATTGGTTAGTCATAACTTTGAACTTCAAGGTGGAAGGATAGCGTCTCATCTTCATTAACTGACTGGCGTGCCATGAAACACTCGTCCATCACATTGTCAGCAGTATCTACTTATCATCTGCATAAGTCATTCTATGAAGAAACCTGCCTGCTAGAAAACCGCGCTATGCGTCAAGACTTTGAGGAAGTGGGAACCCTGAGCAAGAACTTCTACATCGTCAGCCTGATCATTGCATACATGGAAATATTTATTTTAACCATCGCGTGAATTACGCTTGACTAAATAAATCATATTTGTTATAGAGGTGTTTTTATTTCAATGTCACACATACTTGTTATTTTAAAACCTTTAACTAAGGGATACTGGTCTCTTGTTTACATTTTTAGGTTTTCGGCAATATGGGTATCTAATTTTAGGAATTCCTGAAAAACTGTTACCCACCTATATTAAAAACAGGCCAGCTGGCCTGTTTTATTTATAGGTGTCTCAAAATTTCATTAGAAAAGTCTATGGAGATTTGTCTTATGAGGTGGAATCTTTTTTGTCAATGATAACTGAGGTTTTCTCCTCCTTCTTCTTCTTCTCCTTCTTCTTCTTCTTCTTCGTCCGACCGCGAGTCCGTTTCATTGAGTGTTTGCATTCGAGAGAGAAAAATTTGTTAGGCTCGTGGGGGTACTCTATATTTTTCTATACGTTTCGGATTAATACTAAGACTGAGATAACAAAAGCTGTAGATAAGGTTGAAACACCGTGAAAGACGGCGTTTCATTGGGAGTTTGCATTAGAAAGAGAGAAATGTGTTAGATTTACAAGGGTGTTCTATTATATTTTTATTATACTTTTATTATGTTGAATACTAAGACTGAATAACAGTAGCTTTGATTACGTTGGATAGGAAGATGGATAAAAAGATAACGTTGGTGTATGCAGTTGAATAAAAAACTTGTGTCTAATTAAATATAAATAATAAAGCAGAACGCGAGAGATACAAACGATATATGTTTTGGTTTAAAAGATATAGGACGATGCCTAGAATTCTACGTATTGAGTCAAATGCAAAACAGTGTTTTTAACTTTTATAGTGCGTATTGAATTTTTTTTTATCAATGATTATAAGCCACAGGGTACATAAACTTGGGTATTATACAATAGCCCAAATGGTATATAACGGTGAGATTTTGAAATGTTTTAGAAAATGGACTCTGAGACAGACGTACAATAAATTGATTTAGTTATAAAAGTTGGCGGGAAATTTAAATGATGCTGCAGAATTTAAAGGAGTCTAGAAAGGATACGGATATAAGAACAAAATTGGACACACGCGCGATAGGACACAATATCGATGGGATATAATCTCGATGGGACGCAATCTCGACAGAACATAATGTCGATGCAACACAATCTTGATAGACCGTAATCTTCATGTACATAATCTCAAGTGGAATCTTTATCGATAGTTCACAACCTCGAAAGGACATTTTGTTTCCTTGCCCTTCTTGTAATATTTTAGGTAAGGTTACGTTAGTTAATCACTCGAACTACGTCATCCCTCCAACTAGTTAAACACTTGCTCTAACCCATTCCTCTTATAATATTATAGGTAAGGTTACGTTAGTAGAGTGCAACAGTCTCAGTCTGATTTAGTTGCAGTCGACGCGAAGTCAGCCCCTTTTGAGTATTCGAACTTTCGGTACTATCATGTGTTCGACATAACGAACTTTCGGACTCGTCGTCCAATTCTTACAATGGGATGTAAATACGTTTTTCAGTTGGCCTATCGCCAGTAGGCCAAATCCGTTTTTTAAGGGAAGTCGACGTAGTTTTTCGAGAGATAAAAGTCATTTGCGCCTATGGATAGAACACATTCTCTCTCTGTCATCCATGCGTTCAACATCGTGTAAAAAAAAAAGTTGACGTCTCTAGCCTGCTGCAGAGGTGGAAGTTCCGTGGTGACGCCTAGAATGTCTTAGCCTTCAAGGATTAGGATAGGCCAAGTAGAGGACAAGTAGTGGATAGATGCCTGGGGCCATCATCCTGTACATCTCTTGGACAGCAGAGTAAAGGAAGACTTACGTTTCTTTAGGAACAGTGCGGAGGACTTGGCATAGTTTTTTGCAAATATGTTCTTTAACGCGATGTTGTTTTTACGACTTCGTTTGCTTTTTTTTGCAGGGCTCTTTGAATTTATGAGAATTATACTTGTAATAATAAAGTTTAATGTTTATTCTGGTCTCGATCGTCTCGTTAATTCTCGAGTAGATATTTTAGTATCTTAGTGGATGTTCATGGTAATCACTTTTCGTTATCTTTAAGTTAGCAGATTAAAACAACGCTAGTAAGGTCACGTCAGGCTAGTATATTTTATCATTCGAATTAGCCAATATCCCTTTAGCTAGTAATCCCTTGGTATCACCCTTCTCTCTTATAATTGACGAGTTCGGAATTGAAGCGAATCTTCCAGAGCCATGGCGCGATTGAAGTATAACATCGTTATGCCGCTTTCGTCGTTCTTATTCTAAACTAAGCGTAGTGGATGAATACATGGATGGAAACAAAGAAAGAGTCATCATATTATATGTAACGGCAAATTCGGACTTTATTTATATTTTCTTATATAACCTTTAAAATCTTCGACTCCTACCCTTTAATTCGTAAATACTTTTATTTGTAAACGGCAGAGACTCCGCCCCCCCCAGAACAATTACAGTCGTAGGGTGTTTTTTCTTTTAGGTCTTCCGATACGCGTATCTAGCTAGCGCGAGGTCGGAGGTTAGAGTTGTAATGGTTCTTCTTGCACATGGACTTCTTTTTTTTTATAAATCGGTCCCATGTGTACTTAATTTTAAGAAAACTTTAAATTCCTTTTAGTTGCCATGCCCGCGTATGCCGCGTCATGGTACCAATTATATATTTTCCTACTTACTGGTATCCTGAGGTTGGACTGGAGACTTAAAAGCGAGAGGTCATAATTTTTAAATTGAGTTTAAATATACGGAGTAAGAAAAAGGCTTGATCGCCATGTACAAAATAAAATCTAACCGGGCAATCAGATGATTCGAAATCACGCGATGACGAGACGTCAGCGACCAGTATTCTGTATACATTTCAATCTTTAATTGTGCGCGTCAGTCCACCATTATTTGTGCGCGTCGTGGAACGCGTCCTCACAGGAAAACGAGTGAGTTCAAAGCTATTTTAAAAGGGTACCAATTAATTAGGTCAAAACTATTAATCTAATAGCCCATGAGGTGCACCATGGCAGACCAGTATTTATTAAGTGTTGTTAATAATTTTCATTAACCGGCAAATAAACTGAATGGTTTCATTTTAAATCTAAGTGAAAAATGAAAATTAAACGGTATAAACCATCAAAATGAAAACAACGGCTTAAGCGATGTTAATATTCATCTAAATCGAAAGCACTTCTGAATTAAACTGTGTGAAATGAAATTTAAGAACTATAGTTTTATGCTGAGAGTATTGACGTGTTCGTTCTGCGGGAGCTCGAGGGAATATTTTTGAATATGGCAACAACAAGAACTTAATCAATTTACTTTTAAAAAGATCGAATAACGTGCTGCGATCGAGATTAAAAAAGATGTCGCGTGCACCATAGGATATTTAATCTTAAACCACAGTTATAGTGCCCCATAATTTAGAACAACAATAACCGATTATAAAGTTTGTACAATATAAAATAATCATATATATTAAATCATTTCAATTTAAACTTGTAAATTTGCAATTTTAATTCCTACCACTAAATTAAAAAAAAATGGGTTAATTGATTTACAAGTGTTTAATTTTTCCAAAAGCAAACACAAATTATACAAAAACGTTGTTTTGCTTCGCACTTCAAAAAAGTGCATTTATAGGTAAGAATTTCAAACCCGTGAAGGGACAGAAATTATAAATTCACAGTGAAAGAAATATGAAAGTCACAGTCTAAGAAATCATAAAGCTATAATTATTATACAAAAACGTTGTTTTGCTTCGTACTTCAAAAATGTGCATTTAAAGGTTAGAATTTCAAACCCGTGAAGGGACAGAAATTATAAATTCACAGTGAAAGAAATATGAAAGTCACAGTCTAAGAAATCATAAAGCTATAGTTATAATAATTAATATGAATAAAAAATTTACAAAAAAATGACGTATAAATTCGGCCTATCGAAACTTTTAATTATGCAGAAATCATTCTGTTGTAGAATTCACTCTTGGTAAGGGTAACTAAAAGCCAACTATGCGTGGAAAGGTAGAATAGCATAATACCAAATAGTTCCTGCCCGCGTTTTTAAAATGTTTAGTTGTTAGGATGGATGGTTGCAGTTTTCAGTTAGTAAAAGGAAACATTCGCCTCTTTATAAAGTTTCTAATCATTAAATCTACATAAGTAAAAGTTTCGATAGGCCGAATTTATACGTCATTTTTTTGTAAATTTTTTATTCATATTAATTATTATAACTATAGCTTTATGATTTCTTAGACTGTGACTTTCATATTTCTTTCACTGTGAATTTATAATTTCTGTCCCTTCACGGGTTTGAAATTCTAACCTTTAAATGCACATTTTTGAAGTACGAAGCAAAACAACGTTTTTGTATAATAATTATAGCTTTATGATTTCTTAGACTGTGACTTTCATATTTCTTTCACTGTGAATTTATAATTTCTGTCCCTTCACGGGTTTGAAATTCTTACCTATAAATGCACTTTTTTGAAGTGCGAAGCAAAACAACGTTTTTGTATAATACAAAGTATCTATTTATTAAACATGTCTATGTTAATACCTATTGAAGATACTTTTTTCTGTACGGTAGCTAGTAATGCTTCTATGAATATTTTTACCGAGAATACTAAAACTAATTTTAAAACTCAATTAGCCACAACCTTAAGTTTATAAGAGGGTAAATTGGAGGCAGGATTATCCGAAATAACAATGCCTTCCAAGTGGGATAATATCACTGATCGATATGATAAATATTACGCTAGATATCCCGATATGTATTTTAAATATGAAATCGTTAACATTGACGCCTCTTGAATCGGACAGATAACAAAAACTGAATTTAGAAACGTTTATGATCAAATAACGATACATTTACAAGACTTATTAATGAAACGGTTATGAAAGGTAAAATTTGGTTTACTTTACAACTTCTACCTAGTGGTAAAACACATATTTGTATTAAAACGGATAATTCAGATATATCTATTAAAGTTCCACCTGAATACAAACGGAGAGGATTAACGTTTGGTTAAAGTCTGGATATCTAATATGTTTCAAAGCTAGAGATCTTACACTTAATCAAATTAGTATGGAAAATATACCACCTTTCCAAATTAGACGTAAAGTTAAAAGACCTGAGAATGAGACTATGCCTAACATTGATGAAGATATAGAGACGGTAATTGTAACAACAAAACCTTTCCATTTACCACACGGTACGTATGAAAGTATGGAATTATTACTTACGGAAATGAAAGCGTGTCTACCGAAAAAAAATCTATAAATACTTTGATTTTACCCATAACAAAAACGGAACGGTAAAATTACATTGTGGTGTAGATATCATCAGTGTTTTGGAGACGGAATTATCCGTTAAACAGAAAGAATACATCAATATATTTGCTCTTAAATTTAATAAAGATAACCCTGGATTATGAAAAATATTAGGATTCGACAATGATCAGATCGATCGGTTTTTACCGAATAACACAGACGGATATTTCGTGGCTGATTTAAATAGAGGTGTCATGAGTTTATTTATTCATAAAAATTTGATCTACCCACAACTAATAGGTGACGTGTGGGGTGGTTTAATTCGAATAATTAGTCGACCAGAAAACAATAAATAGAACACACCACATAACATTATTTGTAACCCGATAAATTATTACCCGCTGAGTGTAAATAATTTTAACGTTATTGAAATTAACATTACAACCGATTCTGACGCTAAAATACCGTTAAAACTTGGAAAAAAGATGTTATTTTACATTTTCGAAGAAGAAGATAATGATGGGTCATAATCCTTATTACTCTTATTATCTTCGTCAAGCGGGTGGTTGTTTTCAAGGTCCAGTCTTCCAAAGGGGAAATGGAATAGGCTCTATATTCAAAAGTTTAGTTCGTTTTATTATACCGATTTCTAAACCCGCAGTGAAAGCGATAGGTAAAGAAGCGTTAGGTGTTGGAACTCGCATGTTTGGGGACATTTCGGCGGGTCAGGATCCCAAAAGTTTGAAAATTGCTGGGTCCAATTTATAACATCGAGCAGGGGATAAAGTGGCTCAGTTTGGTAGCGGTAAAGGAAAAAGGAGTAATCCGAAAAAAAGGAAACGAAAAAGAAGGAAAAAGGCTGATCTTTTAGATTAAAAAAGACGGTGGTTATGATATAACTCCTCACTTCTATAACGTCAATCAAGATGGAAGGAATGATGTCTGAAATAGATTTGTTCTCTCAACCTCTTAGTAATTACAATATAACAGGAAGTTATGATGTAGAACTAAAAACCGTTAATACTATAACGGATGGTGGCCCCTTGGAATTTTTTGTTCCGGGTACCGATGAAAATTACATTGATTTATCAAAAACCAAAGTTAAAATTAACGTTAAAATTAACGTTAAAATGTTGAAGCAAGTGCTACTGGTGGATTGGAAAATATTACCGCGTCACTTACAAAAGTAAGTCCAGTCAATCAATTGCTTTGGTCTCTATTTTCGCAAGTGGAAGTCCTGTTTAACGATACGTTAGTTCAATCTCTGAACACTGTCTTTCCTTATTCGGCTTATACGGCAACCCAATTGGCTTTACAAATGTATTATAAGGATTTGTTAGTTGATAACGATGAAATATTTAACGATGAGAATACGGGTATGGTCAGTAGAAAAAATAGAAATGATTTATCACAAATAATAGAAATGATAGGTGTTCCACCCCTTGATGTTTGTAAAATGAATAAATTTTTGATAAATAACGTTGATGTTAAGTTTAAGACTATCCAATCCTCTGATAGTTTTCCTATTATATCCATCCCTCCACCAGCGGCAGGTGGTGCCGCGGCACCATTGCCTGTTAAATACAAATATCTTATTACAGACGCGTCGATGTATGTTCGAAAAATAAAAATTAATTCCGATATTATGTTAGCGCACACTATGGTTTTGGAAAAAACCAACTGTGTCTACCCGATAAACCAAACAGTTACAAAATATTTTGATATTGAAAGCGGAAATAGCGTAACGGTTAAAGGAAATATATTCTTAGGTCGAATTCCGAATCGGGTTACGATATCCTTTGTAAAAACTAGCGCTTTCAATGGTGCATTAAGTGAAAATCCATTCGATTTTAACCATTTAAATATAACGCAATTATACCTATCGGTTGGTAATAAGAATTTCCGGGATCAAGCCTTTCAACCAAATTTTAATTCTAAACCCTGGAGTCGAGAGTACATGAGTTTGTTTACTGGAACTGATACGTATGGTAAAAATAAAGGTACTGATATTACGTACGAGGAATACGCTAAGGGTAATACATTTTTCGTGATTGATTTAACTCCGGAAGAGCAAGCTAGTGCAGAGCATTATTCTTTATCAAAACATGGTAGTCTTCGCTTAACCATTAATTACAAAACCCCTTTAACATGTGTCTAATTCAAGCCGAATTTGAAAATCAACTATTAATCACGAAAGATCGAAACATTCTTTACAAGTTAGAGTAAGAGAATGGACGAGTATATTTACTTCTCTCACAGAAAAGATTTGAATTTAGTTTTAACCTTACGTGATAATATAAGAACGGTATCCTTCGTATCGTCTGTATATATCACCCTTCTACCCAAATTGTTCAGGGCTTGAAAAAATAATATTCGCCCGGTGATCCTTTATAATAAGTCGGGCAGAAATCTTTCATACATACAAGTCTCGTCATTGACTGCTCCTACGCCTCCCTTCGCTCATATACCACCGCCTACTCCCGTTTCTCTTGATGGGGTGGTGTATGCTAACTGAAAATGGTTTAAAGCACAATGGGACAATTACCAAAGTGTTGACATACAAAAAGCCACTTTCTTGACGGTAATGGGAACACCTTGCTTCCAAATTCACCAGGACTTATCACTTTCAGATGCGCAATCTGCCACAGTCGAGCTAATACAAGAGGATTTTGAACTATATTTTGCACCAAAAAAGAATGTCATATACGAAAGATACCTTTTTCATAAAGCGTTTCAACAGACAACGGAATCGGTAGAACAATACGTACAACGGCTAAAAAAGTTAGTCAAAACTTGTGAGTACCCAAGCACTCCACCAACCGGTGCTCCGACAGGAACAGACTCTCTGGCGGAGGAATTTGTTCGCGATAGGCTCGTACTGGGAATGCTAGATGCACGATTTCGCCCGCAATTGTTGAACAAACCTAACTTAACCTTGACTAAGGCTGTAGAACGGTGTCGCACTAATGAACTAACATGCAAACAAGTAAAACATCTAGGCGATAAGAACATGCCTGACGAACAAAATACTGTTAATCTCCTAAACAAATCTTCTAATGCAACGACTAAAGGTACTCCTCGTAAACCACAAAGCATGCTAAGAAGAAATTGTTTCTACTGTGGAACTATACACACACAAGATAGACAAGCGTGTCCAGCCTATGGGAAGACATGCAGCAAATGTAATCAGCAAAACCACTTTGCGAAGATCTGCAAATCGCAAAAACAGAATAACCCTTCAAAAATGGTACAGAAAACAAAAGTTAAAAATAAACAAGTTCATACAGTTGACGAAGACGGGCCACCGAACTCAGACGACTCCTGTTACACGGTAGATTATGTAACAAGGCAACAAGCGAAAACTGGACATAAATATTATACCACTCTCAGTATTCACAATGGAGATGACAAGCTCTCCACTGTAACGTGGAAACTCGGAATCGCGGACTAAAGCCAAAGGGGAAGTCTCATGCCAAATCCCGTTACAATACAAAATAAAATAAAGCCGGGTTGGTCGCCTACCTTTTCACTATTGAGGGGTGGCGTGGAATATAAAATTAAAGAATAGCAATGCATAGTCTAAGGGTATGGATGTAATTAAAATAATTAAGTCAACGAGGTAATGAGAGTTACCAGAATCATTTTAATATAGAACTCATATAATGAATTAAAGATTCACTATAAACCAATTAAAAACTAACGAGTCATGACACTAATGACTAATCAACTAAATAATAAAATAAATAATAATAATAATAAAATAAACAAATAATACGCGATAGAATAATAACAATAAAAATAAAACGTTACGACTTATGTGGTTTCCGCCATCATGAGGGAATGGTGGACTGCAACGTCCAAGCTGACCCGTGGGGTCTCAAAAGTTTTGGCACGATATGCCCCTTCTTTCGCGGCACGACGCGAAGGGTTTCGGAATCGTCCGATTGGTCATTCTTGTTTAACTCTTTTATGAATAAAACATTCGAGCCTCCATAGCGCGCTAGGGCTATAGCCTCTTTAAATATCGGCGCGTTTCGGGGCCTTTCGCCTCTTTTCTTATTAGAAGAACGCGCGGTAAAGTTTTTAGTCGCGCAACGTGTATTTGCATTTTCGCGGAGCGATATATATTTTAGAAAATGTCGTGTTTGCACCCAGAGTCACTCTCTTTCTTAAGTTCGAAATCACAAGTCTTTTAGTTTTTCCCGCGCTTCTGGACCGGTGGTCTTCAGAAGCGTCGAGATGAGGGGAGGGGTTTAAATTGGCTTGCTAAGACGCTTGGCCCGTTTTAGGGAACCCTTAATTGTTTTTCGTCGAACGATGGACAAGGGAACCATCTGGGGCGGCGAAAGTAAAGGGCGCACTTTTAAGTTTTGAATTTTAAGTTCGAGTCAAGTCGCCGGCTCGTAAACTATCTTTCATGTTTCGCGCTATAGCAAGGTCACCCCCTCGCGCACGAAATGTTTCTCATGTTTTCCGCAACGTATGCCATAAATTACACTTGCGAACAATAACTATATACAGTAGATAACGTGATAAAAAAGAATACGAACTAAAAATATAACATCTTAACTCTATCTGGTAACTCTCCTTCGTAGGGGTTAAAGGGTAGGGAAGGGTAATAAATCGAACGGGACAATCGCCACTCCCAAAAGGGAAAAAGTAAACTACCGAATTTTATTTTATAATTGGGGCTTTTAGAATTGGAATTTATAACTTCGACCTCGCGCGGCCAGGCCTAGCTACGCGGGTCGGAAAGATGCAAGAGAAGCGACACCACCCGAAAGCCATTATCCCAACGGCCAGCGTTAGGACTGCTATCGGAGGGGTCTCTTTCTTTTGTAAATGAAAATGTTTTAAGAATTAAATTTAAGGGTACTGGTGAAATAATTTAAAGGTTATAGGGAAATATTAAAAGGGTCCGGATTTTGCGTTACACCACGTCTGTACGGTTCCAGCTCGATAGTGGATCGACTTGTAATATCATCGGAAAGAAGCTCTACGACTCATTACCGGTGGCTCAAAAAAGTATTGAATTGGACAATTCTAGACTAAACTGTTATAACGACTCAACTTTAGACGTCATTGGTATTGCTAGCATCTGGTTCATACACAAAACCAGACGTTATAAACTTGAATTTCAAGTGGTAACAAGTGATAAAGTTCCGTTACTTTCTGGACACACCTGTGAACAAATGGGACTTATTAAATTTACCACTGAAAATAAGGATGCATTCTATGCGGTGTCATTTCCTTCTACCATTCCGACTCAAATTGACGAGCAAACATTAAAGAGTCCTCTAAGCAAGGAGAAAATTCTGAAGGAATACGCTGACGTTTTCGAAGGTCTCGGATGTCTACCAGGGTTCTGCCACCTTGTAGTTAACAAGGAAATAACTCCCGTTCAGCATCGGCCTCGTAAAGTACCCATTGCCTTGCGATATGCTCTCAAAACTCGTATAGATGAATTGGTACCGATGCAAGTTCTAGAAAAATTCACAACACCTACTGATTGGATTTCGAGTATGGTTGTTGTTAGGAAGCCCAATCGACCTTAATGGCGCTTTAAAACGCCCCAAATATCCTTTACCCACCATTGAGGAAGTGCTACCTCGTCTGGCCAAGGCCAAACTTTCCTCCGTCCTCGATGCTAAGAATGGGTTTTGGCAGGTTCGGTTAGATGAGGAGAGCACCAACTATACGACTTTTTGGACTCCTTTTTTTAGGTACATGTGGAAAAGGATTCCATTTGGATTATAAGTGTCACCAGAAGAGTATCAAAGACGACTAAACGAAGTACTAGAGGGTCTAACAGGCATAGAAAACATCACAGATTTTATAATATGTATCGGTTGTGGCGATAGTCAAGACGATGCAATACGCGATCACGACAAGAATCTAATCGCTCTTTTGGAACGAGCAAGAACAAGTAACCTAAAGCTTAACAAATACAAGATGCGACTCCGCATGACGGAAGTAAAGTACATTAGACACCTATTAACTGCACAAGGCGTTAGTCCCAATCCGGAAAAGGTACGCGCTATAAAGGACATGCCAGTTCCTACTAACGTACAAACGTTACAAAGTTTTATCAGCTTTATTACATATTTGGCAGAATTTCTACCATAGCTCTCCGATTTCACAGAGCCACTACGAAAATTAACTCGAAAGGGTTTCACTTGGTCGTGGACTCACGAACATAATGAAGCTTTTGAAATGAAGCTTTTGAAAAGATCAAAGTACTCACCTCTACTATCCCGGTACTACGCTACTATGATGTAGCTGATGAAGTTAACCTACAGTGTGACGCAAGCGCATTTGGATTAGGTGCCGTCCTTTTACAAAAGGGCCAGCCAGTTGCCTTTGCGTCAAAATCCTTAACTCCCACTGAGAGAAAATATGCACAGATAGAAAAGGAATGTTTGGCCATTGTATTCGCCTGTAAACGATTTTACCAATACCCTTGTGGCAGAGATACAATAACCGTGGAAACAGACCATAAGCCACTAGAAAATATATGGAAAAAACCTCTATTGACTGCTCCGAAGCGACTACAATGTATGTTGCTTAAGCTCCAAAACTTAATTGTACAATACCGAAAAGGTTCGGAAATGGATATAGCGGATTGTTTGTCTCGTGTACCTCTACCATTAGAGGATCAATCTCAGATCGACGATACGTCTACTGTTTTCCAACTGTCCTACTTCAAAGATATCGCTCATGAAGACTATCTCCGTGTCTCACACGATCGCTTGGAAAAATTCCACGCGGCAACGCGACAAGATCAAACACTACAATCACTCTACACCACAATCGCACAAGGTTGGCCGGAATCAAAGGCGAAGACACCACCAGAGATACACAAGTACTGTATTTTCCGTGAGGAACTCACAGTTAGTGATGGCCTAATTTTTAAAGGCGTTCGCATCGTAATACCTACTAAAATGCGGCAAGAAATTCTTCAGAAACTCCATTCTAGTCATTGTGGGATACAAGCGTGTCTTCCAAAAGCTCGAGAAGTAGTATATTGGCCGGATATGCACAATCTGTAACGAGTTTAGCGCCTCACAAGCTAAACAACCATTGATCTCTGTTGCCCTTGCTTCCTTACCATGGCAAAAGATTGCCCTGGATTTATTTACCATAAATACAGATACCCGAAAAAACCTCATAATGGTCGATATATACTCTGATTATTGGGAAGTTGATCCCTTACCTGACACTACCGGGGACACTGTGGTAGAGTGCTGTAAAAAACATTCTAGCCGATTTGGTATTCCAGAGGTCGTCATTCCTGATAATGGACCCCCTTTTAGTGGAAGGGTCTTCCGGGAATTCGCGGACCTCTATGGTTTCCATCACGACACATCGTCACCATTTCATGCTCAAGTCAATGGAAAAGCGGAATCTGCCGTGAAAATAGCGAAAACCATGCTCCAAAAATATGAAAAAACTAAAGAGGATCTTCATATGGCGTTATTAGATTTTAGAAACACGCCTACCGAGGGCATCGACACCACTCCCGCACAGCGCCTTATGTCTCGGCGTCTACGCTCAACGTTACCGTTCTCGCATAAACAGCTCCGCCCTAAAGTCAGCACTAATGTTGTGAAGAAACAATTAATACGACGACAAATGAGCAAGGTTCGCTTTGACCAACACACAAAACCGTTACGGCCCCTAGACCCAGGAGAAACAGTTTGGGTAAAGCCAAACCCAAACCTTCGTCAGAGTCTATGGAAAAAGGGAACCATTGTACGTGAAGTTGCGAAACGCTCCTACATCGTAAACATAGAAGGCACAAACTACAGACGAAATACAGTTGTTCTCCGTCCTACAATCAGAACCCTCCTTGTCCCTTATACCAAAGCTCACAAAGGCAACCTGTACCAATAATAAATACACCGCGTTCATCTCTATCAAATCCCGAAATGAGCAGCCTACCAGATGGAACTCCCGAATCTTAAACTCCAAAGGAAATACCACCTCAAGAGTCTGACATAACACTTCGAAATAACAAGAGTCCCACATCTTCTATACCAGAACAGAGTACAACAGAGAAACGCACCAGGTTCCAGACAGTCCTACAACGAATACCACCGCACCAGTCACCCCTCCCCGGGTCATGCGCACTCGCAGTGGCAGAGAGGTTCACCCACCAACAAAGTACAAAGGCTATATTTAAAAAAGAAAAAACAAAAAAAGTTTACAGAAAGGATGTTCATATACCATAGTGACTATTCTCACCCTAACATATTAATCCTTGTAAGCAGACAACTGCGCACTTCTAATAAGTAAAGATAAGCGTAAACAATGTACCGATGTGGATGTAAAATCATTTAACTTTAAGAATAAATCATTAATGAACACAATTAATGAAACAGATGTGACTTTCGAAAAACCCAGAATCTTCGTTTTTCACGTTTGTATATCTTTTAGGGTAATGATGTACTTCGTAGATTTCCATAATAACCTATCCGGCTTCAAACACCATATACAATTAAGGGGAGGTCCAAACACCTTCTAAAGCTCGTTCTTCATCTGTATGATCGCAAGTTTCGATATTATTTTCTACGCAGGTCCGACATAAAGCGAAAAAAGCTTTTTACGCGTTCGATAAGGTAAAGCAGGTATGTAGGCGTCTTTTTTAGGTAAAACTTTACAGGAAATTAATACAAAATAAAAAAAATTTCGTAATTATAATCACGTGTAATTACTTCCGGGAAGTCTTTAGGATAATCTTTTGCCTTACAAACGTAGGGGTAGAGGCTGCAAACGTCGATATATAATATCCGTTCATCCGGCTGTACCTTATAATACAACTTATAGCATTCTGTCCTGCCTCCGTATAAGGCTGAACTTCCGGATATGGGATCGCGAAATTTTAGAGAAGCGCCAAAATTCTTCATTTCCAAATCTTTTTTAACATCTTGTCAAATTCACAACTCCATATTCGAACGTATTCGGCGTTCGGTGCTGTTGCTTTTATCTCATCATCTCGATCCAAGGTTCTTTCGCACAACTTTTTGAAGGTATCTTGTAAAAGAGGATAACATTGACCTCCTTTCGTGTGTAAAGGACATCCATGAATGAAATCGCCATCGTATTGAGATATTATTTCTGGATTGCTAGAATAACCATCCACCGGGAAACGACCAATTTTCTTCTCACCTTCCAAAGAAAGACTTGTTCGAATTTTTATCCCTCTTTTCTTTTCTTCCCAAGCCAACCATTTCAGAGCCGATTGACTTTGATTACATTTATTTCCATAACCATTAGCGGGGACCACGGCTAAAGTATATTCTTCCAAATATTTGTGAAGAAAAATATTCGAGCAGGCACCCGTGATAGTTAAAGCATTCATATTAGTCACGTCAAATTTCGTTTCTTTCACAAAGAGTTCTCGAAATTTATTAACACCCTTACACAAAATTTATTGACCATGGTGATTAACTATTAAATTATTAAATTAATGACGAGACTGCTACTTCATGGTGTTAAATCGGTTTATTAATTAAACGTTTCTGGAGAGCTTTCGGACGTACAAGTCCCTTATCAATCCATTTCTAAACTAAACATAAAGAAAAATATACAAACAAGCAAACTCGTTCGAGGATTCTCGGAAACGATTCATAAACTACCCAACTACGTCACACCGACCTTGGAGGTCCTCCCGAGTCCTAAGGGACTTGTACTTCCGAAAGCTCTCCAGAAACGTTTAATTAATAAAACGTTTTAACACCATGAAGTAGCAGTCTCGTCATTAATTTAATAATTTAATATCAACACCCTGTTGTAAAACTTTCACATCCATAACGGTGTAGTATTCCAATTCCTCTCGTAAATTATAGACTGGTTGTTTCTTTTTTTCTCCGTACCATTGTAGAAACTCGCGGTAATCTTTTTTTCATATGTTCGAGTTGAAAATATTCTATAGAAGGGATCGACCCACAATATTCCATCGTACTCTCGTTATGGAATATATAGGGGAGAGAATGTTGACGGAAAGGTTCGAAGTGGTTGAGAAATAAAATTAAACGAATCGATAAATTTGATTTTCAAAGATGGTATGAATATTCCTAACAATTTACTTCCGTCAAAAACAACGTTAAATTTAACAGATATTTTGAACAATTGGTTTAATTGTTAGCTAATAATAATAACGTACGCAACTCGTTGTTTAATTCAACAATTTAACAGTTTTATTAAAATTAAAATTAAAGTGTTTACACATAACGTGGCTAGATACCAACTGCCCTCGTTTACTTTTACATGACCCTTAAATAGGTAAAACCTGATCAAAAAACACAAGAGATAACAGAGAGGGTTTTTTTTTTTTATCTTATACAGTGCAACCTTTTTTTTTTTTTATCTAACATTCGGCCATCCTCTAGATTAAACTCTGATTAATCAATTATCGTTACGAGTAAGTACTTGGTTGATTAGTACACTAAGCACTACATATACATATTTTTTTTATGAAGTATACTCTAATCGTTCTATTGGCCTTCTTGTTCGGGTTGACCTTCGAGGAACCGGATTAATGTCGTCTTCAGGTTCCGGATCTTCATCCGTTATCTTTGTAATGTCCTCCTTAAGGGTAGATTTGGGTCCTGGATTGTTTCGCTCCTCGTCCTCCGAACTGCTGGACGAATTTACACTTTCATCATCGCTAAGGATAAGGTACCGTTTTAACTTGTCTGCGGACGTAACGCTTTTATAGTATCTCTGGTTGCGTTGAGCCTCTGGTAAATCCTCTATTTGATATCGGTCATGCGGTAGTATTCTTGTGACGACGTAAGGCCCTCGATATTTTGGACAAGTTTTACGTGGTTCGCCCGTGGCTGTTGGCTCCTTTCGTAGAACCACTAATTCACCTGGTTCAAATATCGTAGCCTTACTTCGTTTGGAATTGTATCGAGTTTGTTGTTTTCCCTGGTCAAGACGGAGTTGGGAAAGGGCCTGGTCTCTTTTCTGTAGCATATGCTCGTCATATGTATCACGAACAGCTGTCGTAACCTTGTCTCCTGTCGGGTTGTTTGACTGGAAGTTGAAGAGAAGGGCAAACGGCGTTGTTTTTGTCGCTCGATGGACTGTATTGTTGAGACCCCATTGGACGTGATTAAGCCTTTGGTCCCAATCTTTCTCGTCTTCTCTACGGCAGAGGCTTGCGACTGCGGGAGTAATAGTTCGATTATAACGTTCCACTTGGCCATTGGCTCTTGGAGTGGCTGTTGCGTTCTTCACGTGTATGATATTTGCCGTCTTGCATACATTCTCAAACGTTCGTCCAGTAAATGCCGTCCCTTTATCGGTGATAACGCGTTTCGGGGCGCCAAAAATTCCCATTACCTCTTCAAGGAATTTGGCCACTGGTCCCATTCCCGTATCTCGAACCGCTCGAAGTAGTGTAAATTTTGTAAAACCATCAACTGTGACGATAAGATATGCGTTCCCTTTCTGACTTCGGACGAAAGGGCCCAAGTGGTCCATATGTAACGTGTGAAAAGGCTCTCCAACTTTATCAATGGAATGCAATAGTCCGCTTGGTTTTCCAGTTGGTTGTCTGCGATAAAGACATTCGAGGCATGAAGCTATATAACGTTTAATATATCGACGCATCCCAGGAAACCAATAATCTTCTTGAGTTTTGGATAACGTCTTGTCTAAAGCATAATGTCCGATATCATCGTGGCATTTTCTTATGACTTGCCACCTTGCTTTATTTGGTACGACCCAGAGTGGCTTTGCTTCAGAAGAATCGTCGTTCATAATCCGTTTAAATACATTTCCCTTGACTAGAACAAACTCTCTTTGAACTCTTTTATCATCGTTGGTGAGATGAGTCTTCTTAGACAGTTGTTCCTTTATCGTTTTTAGGCTTTTATCTTGAAACTGCGCCGTAGTTAGCCAATCATCGAAAGAAAGTTCAGTATGAAGTACTTGTAGCCCGTCGGTCGCGTCGGTTTCTTCATAGAGCTCAAGGGGAGCGCGACTGAGTGCGTCGACGTGCGCCATTTTCGTTCCCGGACGATGCTCTAGCTCGAAATCGAATTCTTGGACTTTTAACCACCATCGACCGATCCGTGGAACGAGGTTTTTCTTGGCAAAAGCGTTGCGAACGGAGTTACAGTCTGTTACCACCTTGAATGGTTTACCCACGAGGTAAGCACGGAACTTTTCGATGCCCCATACTATAGCTAGTGTCTCTAGTTCATAGGAATGGTAATTTTTCTCATTTGCTGACGTTCTACGGCTGGCGTAATAAATTGGATGAAGTTGATGATTTAAATCTTCTTGTAGAAGGACAGCAGCTAATCCCAGCTGACTCGCATCAGTATGTACCTCGGTCTTTGCTTCGTAAGAAAAAAAACCGAGAACTGGTCGTTCGCAAAGTTGATCCTTCAGCGATTCAAAGGCGTTAGTTTCCTCATTTCCCCAAGTCCAAGGTGTATTTTTTCTGAGTAGCCTTGTCATTGGTTCAGCTTTGCTTGAAAAATCTCGAATAAATCTCCGAAAATAACTCGCGAGGCCCAGGAATCGTCGTACTTCGTGTACATTGGATGGGGCACAAAACAGTCGAACGGCATCTATTTTCCTTTCTCCTGGTCGAATTCCCATTGCGTTTATTTGAAACCCTAGAAAATTTACATCTTCCATCAAAAAGTAGCATTTCCGGAGATTCAGTGTTAGGTTCGCCGTTCGAAAAACTCCTAGAACTTGTCGGAGATGTTTTAACCCGTCTTCTTCCGTTGTTGAAGGCAGAAGTATGTCATCCATGTAGGCTAGTGCAATCGTATATCGAAGAGGTCCCAATACTGCATTGACCATCCTTTGAAAGACCGAAGGGGCGTTGGTCAAACCAAATGGCATAACGGTGAACTGATAATGACCATCAGGTGTTACGAAGGCCGTCTTCTCTTGGGAGTCAGGTTCGATTGGTATTTGATAGTATCCTGACGCCATATCGAGACTGGAGAAATATTTATTTCCCTGAAGCCTGTCTAACTGGTCGTCAATTCTCGGTAATGGGAAACTATCTCGTTTAGTGATTTTATTCAAGGCTCTGTAATCGACGCAGAGGCGTAAATCTCCAGTCTTCTTCTTGACGATCAAAATAGGACTTGCGTAGGGTGATCGTGAATCAACGACTATGCCGGCTTTTTTCAATTCGTCTACCATGTCTCGCACTCTTTGTCGTTCAGCGTATGAAAGACGATATGGTCTGAAAGTTACAGGCTCATTTACTGCTACCTCTATTTTCATAGTACCCATATCAGTGCGCCCCAATTCGTTTAGGTTATTTGAAAAACAATCCCGATACTCGTTGATAAGTCCACACAATAATGTCCTTGTTGCCGCGCAGACATTCGGCCCCGTATTGACAGATTCTTCTTCGATGCGTGGAAGGTTTTGCTCGTTTATTAGACATAGAAGATCTGATTTCTTCAAATCCTCTTCGCAACGTTCGGCCCTGACGATCTTCTGTCCTTTTTGAAATTTGAGATCCTTCATAGATGCGTTAACTATTGGTAAAATGGTGTGTCCAAATTCATCAACCGTGATTATACTGCGTGGTATACAGTGTTCTTGGCCCAGTTTAAAATTCATGGTGGCGTCGATGAAGATTTCTTCGTTAGCTAATTCCGGTTCCTTCACGTAGATATCAATGAAGCCGATATAGTTGGACGGAATAACTTTCGCTTCCCTTGCCCAGAGATTGATTTTGGGTCTAGGCAAGTCCGGGATTTCCAGATTCTTCAAGCAGTCGTCCTCATCATCGAGGTTGGTATTTTCATTGAATAGTCTTACGGTGTGCTTTCGACGGACTAACGTTACATGTTTCTGATCGGTAAAAGGTTGTCCTATCAGTAACGGAATTTCTTGTGATAAATCCGGAACCACGTAAATCTCCACATAACCTTCCGCTTGATCAACTTTGATATTAGCTTCGAGACGTCCAAGTATTTTTGTTTTACCAGCTCCGTATCCGCTTAAATACGTGTCATCCGGAATCGCTTCTGACGAAAGATTCAATTCTTCCGCTGTTGATTTTCGAAGGGTTACACATTTGCTCCCAAGGTCTATGTATGCTCGGATATCCTTGCCATTTATTTGAGCGTCCATGAAATATTTCTCGTTAGTGTCACGTGTAGAAAATCCTCCAGCTACGTGATGCGTTTCTTTTGATTTTGATTTAATTAAGTCAGATGCAGATTTACTTGGACAATCTTTGGTTTCGTGATTAACCCTTTGGCATATGGTGCAACGAAGTTTTCGTTGCTCTTTCGGGCAGTCCTTGGCTATGTGTCCGTAAGTTGAGCAATTGAAACAGAGAATTTCCCCTTTTTCGTTGAACCGTGGTTTCCGATTGCTTCCATTCATACTGCGACTGGAGCCTTGAGCAGATGACTTGTTTCCGTCTTCCCGTTTTGTTCCTTTGTCGTCTCTGCGGTAATCTTTTTGACGTTTATCGGTAGACGCTGCGGTTAGGTTTAGCCGTTCCTCCAACTGTTTCATGGTTTTCAGTAGATCCTGTGGAGTACTATACTGTTGAACGCTAAGTGCTGTAATCATCTGTTCGTTAGATAGTCCTGTAATTAGATATTCAATAGCAGCTATATCCGATAAACCGCAAAGTCGAATTTTCATAAGTTTCTCGTGGAAATACACTTCTGTTGATTCATTTGGTCGTTTGACTCTCTGCTCCATCTCACGGTATCTTCGCTGTGTACCTTTCGTATCCGGAAACCATGCACGGAGATTCGCTTTCCATTCGCTCCAGGTTAAATTGATCGTGGATTGTCCCTCGTACCAGGTCTTTGCTGTGCCTTTAAGTTTGGGTAATGCTTGAGTGATAGTTACCCGCTCGGACCATTTGTATGCTCTGGCTACATCGTCGACTTTCGTAATCCACATTTCTATAGTTTGGTGTGACGAAGCTTGGGGATCAAATTCCGGAATAATCTCACAGACATCCTTCCAATGAAAATGATCGATAGTCTTATCCTTTGCATTGGCTGCTTGTACTTGGGCTGTCGCGCTTTGAACTGCTGCCGTTACGGCCGTTTCGATAATTTTCTGGAGGTCTGGTGACCACATTCTCGTTTCCGGTTTCGTTTCGTAGGATGTTTCAGTGATCAGTTCTGTCTTACTCATAACACGATGGCAATACAATTTACGTTTACGTTCGTTGTGAATACGTGGCCGTTCTATACGTCTCGGCTTTAAGGTACTTGCCTGCGTCGCGGTGGATGTAAGTAATCCCACTTCTGATCTGTTAGCTAATAATAATAACGTACGCAACTCGTTGTTTAATTCAACAATTTAACAGTTTTATTAAAATTAAAATTAAAGTGTTTACACATAACGTGGCTAGATACCAACTGCCCTCGTTTACTTTTACATGACCCTTAAATAGGTAAAACCTGATCAAAAAACACAAGAGATAACAGAGAGGGTTTTTTTTTTTTATCTTATACAGTGCAACCTTTTTTTTTTTTTATCTAACAATATCAACACCCTGTTGTAAAACTTTCACATCCATAACGGTGTAGTATTCCAATTCCTCTCGTAAATTATAGACTGGTTGTTTCTTTTTTTCTCCGTACCATTGTAGAAACTCGCGGTAATCTTTTTTTCATATGTTCGAGTTGAAAATATTCTATAGAAGGGATCGACCCACAATATTCCATCGTACTCTCGTTATGGAATATATAGGGGAGAGAATGTTGACGGAAAGGTTCGAAGTGGTTGAGAAATAAAATTAAACGAATCGATAAATTTGATTTTCAAAGATGGTATGAATATTCCTAACAATTTACTTCCGTCAAAAACAACGTTAAATTTAACAGATATTTTGAACAATTGGTTTAAAATAAATAATGAGTCAAACCCTTTGCTATTATGTGCCATTATAGTCACGTGATCGAACACCGGAAGAGTTTTTTTTCGCTCGTTTGGTTTCGTGTTGAGTAAATGTCTCTTTCGTTTGGAACAAATACGATAAGAATTGATCTACATAATTGAATCCGCGAAAGATCTGGTAGTCGTATTCTTTCTCTTCTCTTTCCATAGCACTAACGATTAAAACCGGTACGTGTTCACCATTTTTAACAATCGATTCAGAATCAAAGTAACACATACGTCTTTTCGCGTAATTTGTTGTTAAAGGCATAACGTAACAATGATTTTTTTCATGATTAATTAAACAGTTTTTACATTGTCTCGAACATTCGTGATTTTTAGTTCTAAATCACACTCTAAACATCGTTTAAAGTTTTCGCAGGTACCGTTAGTACAATGTAAATCATAACAAACTTGACCTTTGAAATATCGAAAACATTTTCTACATCTTATCGGTATTAATAATTTATCTTCGTGAAAGACGTTTACGGTTTTACAACGAGAACATTTAACTCTAGTTTCGCATTGATGTTTTTCAATATCTTGATGTTTATGAAATATAGTTAAACATTTTGAACATTAGTTTTTCCACCTTTAATAAAATGATAGTCTTTGAGTACATGCACGTTTTTCTCTATAAGGCCCAATGAAATAATTTTCCAAGTTTTCAACGGTAATAACAATAATCTGGTTATCATTCAAATAGTTTTGAAATTGTTGAATATTATGTAAATTAACGGCTCCGGGTTCAATATTGGCTCGACGATACAATGTTAGGGCTTCCTTTTTTTGTAAAGGATTACTACTATCTTTAATTTTTCTGTAATAAGATTTTTAATCGTTTGATAATCTTCGCTTTTTATTCTGTCTTTTTTCATATCTGATATTAGCTAAATAAATTCCAATAACTAACGCTCTCTCAAAACACAAATTATAGTTATTTTCAATATAAATATAATTAGATTAGATTTAAAAAAACTATCAAATGGTATAACGTTTCTAACGTTTAATGATTTTTGTCGAGTTCCAACAGGAACATCGCATTGTAAAAAATAACGTCAAAAGTGAGAGACGCTTGTAAATGAAAAGAACAACAGTAACTCCCCATAAGAGTCTGGGTCCACGTAAGGTTAAAAATTTTCGTCTCTTTTATGATAAATTCGTATTATATTATTAAAATAGGGTAGTTGGGGGATAATTTAAAGCTAAAATTCGAGCTCACAACTGTAAATTTTGTGAATTACAACGAATGGAAGGTTTCTTCCATAATGTAAAGAATAGGAAGAATCTATGACTTCCGTGCCGGATATGAAAGCCTTCCCCCACACGAAAATCTTGAACGGTTATTATTTTAGATTCATAATTATGTTAGGAAAATATTAGGAAAGAATTATTTTGTAACTGCCACGGGTATAGTGCTGGCGGCAAAATGAAATTCGTATATTTTTGGTCTACTATGCCTCGAAATCCTCGAAAACGCCTGTAGAAGTGTTCCACTTGTCAAGCATTCGTGCAGTAGGCTTTTGCTAGCTTTACAGGGGCCGTGCAAAGACTATATAGCTTACTTGAATAGTCTTTGGTGTATAAGAAACTCGAAAAATAAATAGAGAAATCATACCAATTAGAAGATACTGGAGTAGTATCTTTAATTTTTATTTCATATTAAACAAAACACACTTGTATAAAACGGACAAATTATTCATTTAACGCTAAGGTTTTCTACGTTCAACGTATGTCTGGTAGTTCAAGCTCAGTGGCATCTTCACACACTACACGCAATTTTGACTGGTACCAACTGCCTCGATCTTCATGGCGACGATAACCAAGATACCAGATTACGCTGCTAACGTGAACACAAGTACCTATCGTCAAACTACCACCTTTGCAATTGCAATACCAGCCTTTAATGGCATTTGCACCTGTCCCGTTCGGTACATAACGAATTAGAGCTTGGTGAACAGCTGAGGTGGAAAATTGACCAGGCACGCGTATACGAATTAAGTCATGTTCAACTTTGGACACTTCGACGCTGAAAGAGCCGGATTTCTCTATAGTCAACGCCACATAAGATTCAGCGCGATTCGTTTTAAAGTCGCTCATTACCACCTCACGTAAATCACTTTCACGAAGTACAGGGAAGTCTTGAAATTCACTATCCTCAATTCGTTGCCATTTAGACGGTTTGCGAAGCAGATTATCCCGCTCAACTACTTCCTTAAGAGGATTTTCTTTCGTAGAGACTGCCAGCATTTTTTCGACGGAGTCTTCCCAGGAACCTTTGAGATGTAACTCCGGGTGGTAGGCGTTCAACAGCGCAGCAGCAATTTGAAGAAGTTCCGGAACTAATGGCAACATATGCACAGGTATACGGTTTTGAAAAAAACGATACACCGTCTGCAAATGCCCATTCCTAACTTCAACCGGCCACCTGAGGTACGTTACTTGTCGGGAACGATTAACTTCTTGCGTGTTTACTTGCTTCTCGCCTTTAGACAAGAACGAAGGCATTTGTAAATCCACACCCAGTTCAGTCAGTACGCTGTTGGAGTCTCGAAAACCGCGGTCTGCCAGTACAACGTCACCAACTTGAAAGAAAGACTGGAGTTCTTCTCTCTTTTTGATAGAATGGTTTAAAATGCGCGCGTCGTTATTGCGGCCATTAGCAAAGTAGGGTCCGATTATATCTATTATGTAACCCGTAGTTGTTACCATTAACATTGGCTTGAGGATATTCTGGCCTTTGTGCACACAGAAGGATTTGTGAAGAACGGTATAGTCCTTGGATCTTTTCGCCAACCTGGCTGGCAAAAAATATTAAAGACGTCTTTAATATTTTTCGCCAGCCAGGTTGGCGAAAAATAATTAAACCTGTTTTTATAAACATTAAAAAAATTGTAATATCTGGTTTGAACTATGATCTTAAGAACTTTCCTTATCAATAACATCAATGTGAGAGTCACTTGGAATTTGGAGATAGCTCCAAATACATGTTACGCGTGCAATCGGAAAGTTACCAATAGTACAAGAAGAGGTATAGGCACTCACGTAAAGGCTGGCTTTGCTCGTTTTCTTCGTTTTAGTAAAGGGTTATTACCACTTGTAATTAATAGCAAAACAACGAAGATTTGTTTAAAGTGCTCGGGTCTGTCACGAAAGTTTCAAACGTTCTTAAATGCTAGCAAATCGTCCTTCAGTAGTGATCATGGCTCTTCAACGTCATCGTCTTCACCACAAAAACGAAGACAAATGACGCAAATATCTAATCCATCAACGTCAACAGTACCTGAGCCGTCAACGTCCACAGTACCTGAACCAACAAAGTCCACAGTATCTAATCCATCACCGTCACCAATACCTCAGCCATCAACGTCGCAATTACCACGAAAGCGTACGTCATCAAACACTATTGCCATAAAGCACAGTTGTGTTCGGTCCCTGCCAAAGACTTGCTTCATTTGCGGTGTTAGTACACGAACCAGGGTAAAAGCCGAAGTGAGAACAAGTATATTTGTGGAAAGAGCCATATTTATTCATCGGGACAACCGAATGTGCTCCACGCATCTCGTTAACGGAGAGCTTCCCACCGAAATAATTGCTGGAATTCAGGTTTCCGCTAGATCAACCATTATGACTGCCACGGACATTGAGCAACTATTACAGGACCTCAGGAAATGTGTTAACGACCTACGGACGCCGAGCTTTGACAACTTCATACAAAGTGATGAAGACTGTAAAGTATTAACTTCATTGTCCCTGCACGAGTTCCTAGAGTTGCATTCGACTATTGAGGACATTATTCGTACCATCAGATGCTGTTCGTCGAAGACAGCTCTAGCAGTATTATTGGTGAAATTACGATTGGGTATCTCCAATAAGGTGTTATCAACTTTATTTCATTTAACTGAAAGATCGGTATCAAACACGGTAAAAGCGGTTATTATGGCTTTATCGGAGCATTTCGTGCCACATCATTTTGGCCTGCAACACTTATCACGTGACAATCTGATAACAAACCATCAATCTGGAGCAGCAGTAAAACTCTTTGCTAACAACAAGCCTAATTGTCTTATTACCATTGTAGATGGCACCTATATCAAGGTTGGAAGATCCAAGGACTATACCGTTCTTCACAAATCCTTCTGTGTGCACAAAGGCCAGCATATCCTCAAGCCAATGTTAATGGTAACAACTACAGGTTGCATAATAGATATAATCGGACCCTACTTTGGTAATGGCCGCAATAACGACGCGCGCATTTTAAACCATTCTATCAAAAAGAGAGAAGAACTCCAGTCTTTCTTTCAAGTTGGTGACGTTGTACTGGCAGACCGCGGTTTTCGAGACTCCAACAGCGTACTGACTGAACTGGGTGTGGATTTACAAATGCCTTCGTTCTTGTCTAAAAGCGAGAAGCAAGTAAACACGCAAGAAGTTAATCGTTCCCGACAAGTAACGTACCTCAGGTGGCCGGTTGAAGTTAGGAATGGGCATTTGCAGACGGTGTATCGTTTTTTTCAAAACCGTATACCTGTGCATATGTTGCCATTAGTTCCGGAACTTCTTCAAATTGCTGCTGCGCTGTTGAACGCCTACCACCCGGAGTTACATCTTAAAGGTTCCTGGGAAGACTCCGTCGAAAAAATGCTGGCAGTCTCTACGAAAGAAAATCCTCTTAAGGAAGTAGTTGAGCGGGATAATCTGCTTCGCAAACCGTCTAAATGGCAACGAATTGAGGATAGTGAATTTCAAGACTTCCCTGTACTTCGTGAAAGTGATGTACGTGAGGTGGTAATGAGCGACTTTAAAACGAAACGCGCTGAATCTTATGTGGCGTTGACTATAGAGAAATCCGGCTCTTTCAGCGTCGAAGTGTCCAAAGTTGAACATGACTTAATTCGTATACGCGTGCCTGGTCAATTTTCCACCTCAGCTGTTCACCAAGCTCTAATTCGTTATGTACCGAACGGGACAGGTGCAAATGCCATTAAAGGCTGGTATTGCAATTGCAAAGGTGGTAGTTTGACGATAGGTACTTGTGTTCACGTTAGCAGCGTAATCTGGTATCTTGGTTATCGTCGCCATGAAGATCGAGGCAGTTGGTACCAGTCAAAATTGCGTGTAGTGTGTGAAGATGCCACTGAGCTTGAACTACCAGACATACGTTGAACGTAGAAAACCTTAGCGTTAAATGAATAATTTGTCCGTTTTATACAAGTGTGTTTTGTTTAATATGAAATAAAAATTAAAGATACTACTCCAGTATCTTCTGATTGGTATGATTTCTCTATTTATTTTTCGAGTTTCTTATACACCAAAGACTATTCAAGTAAGCTATATAGTCTTTGCACGGCCCCTGTAAAGCTAGCAAAAGCCTACTGCATGAATGCTTGACAAGTGGAACACTTCTACAGGCGTTTTCGAGGATTTCGAGGCATAGTAGACCAAAAATATACGAATTTCATTTTGCCGCCAGCACTATACCCGTGGCAGTTACAAAATAATTCTTTCCTAATATTTTCCTAACATAATTATGAATCTAAAATAATAACCGTTCAAGATTTTCGTGTGGGGGAAGGCTTTCATATCCGGCACGGAAGTCATAGATTCTTCCTATTCTTTACATTATGGAAGAAACCTTCCATTCGTTGTAATTCACAAAATTTACAGTTGTGAGCTCGAATTTTAGCTTTAAATTATCCCCCAACTACCCTATTTTAATAATATAATACGAATTTATCATAAAAGAGACGAAAATTTTTAACATTACGTGGACCCAGACTCTTATGTGGAGTTGCTGTTGTTCTTTCTATTAGATTGAGCCACTTGTGAAATAGCACTAAGAATTCGTTGAGCCGTTAATTCATTTATGTTCATAAATCTTAAATTAATCGGATTTTCCAATTCATCCGATCGTATACAAAATCCAACTCGATTGTATCTTTGATAACCTTGTAGCAATTCAGTAAGAATAGAATTTATGATACCTATAAATGTGTCATGGACTTCGGTTAGTTTAATACGATCTAAATTCTTAAATTTTACTTTATATTCCAGTTGATGACATTTATATTTTAAAGATTTCTTATTAAGCATTCTTTCACAATAATAATATTGTTTCGGGTTATATTTCAAACTTAAATTTAAAGGCTCATTTTCATCGTCCGAGGACTCTGAGCTACTCATTTTAAATGAATCAAACAACTTAATTCCATATATCCATTAATATAAGAAACATGTGTTTTTATTTTTCGGAAACTCAGTAAAAAAATTGTTTTAAGATACAATGGGTTGGGATTTTTATTCGTATTAATGGTTAAATATACTTTGAGTTGTTAAGGTATATAACAAAAAAGGTATACATTGTTGATAATCTTTATGTAACAAACCAAAATATTCCGTTAGGTCCCTTTGTTTTTACTTCTTCATTCTGACATCTGCGACATATAGCTCGCATTGAAAGAAGCTGTAAACTTAACGGATTCATAATATATTTTCTATCTCAGGCACTAATAAACCCTGCAATCTGATTACCGGAGGAGGTTGAAACGGTTTCAAACTATATTCGTAAGCGAATATGTTAGATTGATCTCTCGAGTATGAGACAATTTCTTTAAAATCAGGCAATTCAAAATATAACAAGTCAGAAATTCCAACACGAGCAGGAAATAATAAAAATATTATAAAATTAATGTAATCCATACAATATTTAAACAATTTAACAATGTAACTTTCATCAGTCAAATTACCTATTGTCACCTTACATGGAAGTGTAAAATTACATAAATCCAAAATTACCACTGGATTATTATTATTTTCTTTTACAAGTTCAGAATATTTTAAAAATATTTGATTACAAAAATGATCCAAAATATATTCAATAAGATTAATGTCTGTGATAGAGAAACCGTTAAAATATAATTTTCTTTTTGTTTCAATTAACTCTCCTTTCTTTTCCCGGAATAAATATTCTAGATTATATTAACCATTCATGGGCTGAATGTTACAAGGTTTACCCCATTGCGTATACGCGAAAAGGCGCATTCGCAAAGGAGCGGAAAGCTGAAACTGAATACTGAAACTGAATACTGAAACTAAAAGCGGGCTTGTAAAACCAGTTTTAGCTTACCATTTCGCATATAGACTAAATCTGGTTTCTTCAAGCTGATTCTGAAAGCGGATCCTGAAAGCAGGGAAAATTTTGGTTTCAGCCAAGATCAAGTGAAGTTGATCTTTCAGTTTCAGCTTCGTACCACGTGAATGAAAGATCTGATCAAAAAAAGCGATAAGGGGGTGTGACGAAGAGAGAAAAAAAACGGGTAGACGACAGAGATTCGAAGATCAACTTCAAACCATAATAATTAGGCGGTTTTTTGTTTAAAATGTCTACCGCAAAGGAACTTTTAAAACAAGTTAATGAAGAAAAGAAGCGGGTTATTTGTGAAAGGAGGCAGAAAATTATAACCGCTGCTCATGATAATGCAATTATATGGAACAAATGCTTAAAAGAGCATAAAGATAATGTGGCTGTAGATGTAGCCTGGGACACAGTTTCCGAAATTACAGGAGTGTCAAGTAAGTAGTGCACATGCTTGGTTGTGGTTTCATTTTATTCCAATTAAATATTTATATCCTTCATATAAATTTTAGAGCCTCTTGCTAAAAAGGAGTGGAAGTATTTAAGGGACCACTTCCGCACTACTTTATCTTTGGTCAAAGTTAAGAAATCTAGATCCGGGTATGATCCAGAAAAGGACTGTGATAAAATTAAATGGCCCTATTTCAAAGAGATGCTCTTTTTAAAAGATATACTGTCCAAAAGAGAGTATGTGTACCGCATAGACTTGTAAATATGCCAAACAATTGAAGGAATGTTTACTATTTTTTGATCAGTACTTCATGCAGTGTAGAGGAATCAACTGAGTGTCAAGCAGAAACGTTGGAGGAGAGTAAAGACGCGGAAGCGTTCAGAGTGAGTTTCAAACACAGTAAAATCCGTAAAATTAGAATGGAAATAAACATTTCTATTGCAGATCCTCACAAGTATTGCTGAGGGAAATGCCACCGATGAAACCGACAAGGAAGACAGGCTTGGAGAAAAAGAAATATCTGTTGATACCGGGTTTCCAACAACTACTGAAATATCTAATTCTGATTCTTCAAGGCCTACGAGTGCAGCAGCATCGTTAAGACCCTCTTCATCATGTTCTATCCCCAATGTCTCTACCAACTGCCAAGCCAAACGTAAAGTTAAAAAGCGTTGCTCAGGGCCCGATAATGATATCATAGAAGAAATGGATAAAATTGACAAGTAGGACACTTTAAAAATTGAGCAAACATTATAGGCCAGTACGAGTATTAAATTTTGGTTGTCGAGTACGAGTAATTGAAATTTTTTTTAACGAGTATCAAGGCGAGTACCTAAATTTATGTCAAGTGCTCGAGTAATTGTATTTGGGGAAAAAACAGCAGTCGGGTACTAATCGAGTAGTGAAAATCTTAACGAGTACCTATCGAGTAGTAGAAAAAACTAATTAATTTTAGTCTAAATAATATTTTACTAGTGATTTAATATAAAATATATATCGAGGTGAGTCCTCGCCTGGATACTCGACGAGTAATTGTCGAGTATCGAGTACTCGCAGAGGCCTAGCAACCAATGTTGAACATTCTTTTCTAATTAATAAAATAACATTTTTGTTGCCCAGAATTATGCTTAAAGTCTCTGAAAATGTAGGAAAACCTATAGTAGAAGATTCTGCCGATCGATTTGGAAAATATATATCTGATATTTTCCGAAGGGTTAAACCCAAAAAAACAAGCTAAATTTGAACTGAAACTTATCCAAACGGCGTTTTCATTTTTATTTGATTCAGATTCTGAATAATGTTAATTTGTAATAAAGATTGTATTAATACCAGTATTTATAACACATTTATTTGATGAAATCTTTAACATTAGGATAATTTTTTCAAAACATTTGGTTTTTTAACACCTGAGAGCTCCCAATGCCAAGTAACTTCGCCATTTTCTGAAAAGAATTACTCTGCATATTGGTCCCGCACTGCACCCGTATCTCTTAAATAATTTCTGGCCCGAGTGAGGGGTATATTGGCAAGTGCTTGAGCTGGTTCATTTCTCCATAATTCATTTTCTACGTAACGGGGGGGGGGGGTTTATATACTCTTTGGCATCCTTCAAGAGGCTCTTCTTCCGTCATAATGAAATTGTGTAAAATAACTGCAGCTTTAGTTACCAGGTCAACATTTTCTGGCGAAAGAATTATGGGTCTTCGAAATATACGCCATCTAGCTCCCAAAATGCCAAAGCCATTTTCACTACATCTCCTTAAAACAGATTAATGAGATATATATTATTTATCATATACAATATTGAGAAATAAACTTCTTACCTAGCTCGGCTAAGACGATACTTAAAAACCCTTTTTTGATCATCCAAACTTTCTCGGTTGTATGGTTTTAAAAAATCAGTGCGCAACTGGACAGCATCGTCCCCAACCATGACATGGGGTGCTAATATAGTAGTCCCTGGTAGAACAGCTGAGCCCGGTATGTTTAATTGGTTTTTTTCCAAAGCTTTGCCAATAACAGAAGCTTTCAATACCCCACCGTCTGAACTAGAACCATAAGCTCCATTATCAACTGCTATAAATTTATAGTCAGCACTCCCAACTGCTATAAATTTATAGTCAGCACTCACAACTGCCATTAAATTTATAGAATTTGTCCCCTAAAGCGTAATATAGATTTAGTTACACAAATTTAATATTACATAAATACATTTATGAAGACTTGCCTTGAAATTATAGTACATAGATCCGGTGTTTTTCGGTTGCTGAATTAAAACATGCTTCCCATCTACAGCACCGATGCAGTTTGGGTTTTGCCAAGTTCCATAATTTTTAGCGGCAGCATCTTTCCAAGTTCTTTCAGTAGGGCTCTAATAAAATATGTGTAGGAATATTAAATGAATTTGATCATGGTTAAATCCAACCACTTAAATACTTTTAAATAGATGTGTCGTAAAACATTCCAAATCGCTGCGCATGTTTCGCGTACAATATAGTGTGTTGTTGAAAGCCCTATTCGAAATGCATAGACTATTGATATCAAACTATTTCCAGTAGCCAGATATCTAGATTAATTTCAAATTAACGTGATTTTATTTGAGATTATTAGTAGGCAATTTATCATGCTTACCTAAGCATGACTGCCAGTCTATGCGCTGGAGAAATCGCTTCTCTTGATACTGGGTACTTTTTTAAGAAGTCATTTAATAAGTTCAAAAGTTTATCAAAATGTTCGGGTGACATCCTAGTATAATTTTTGAAGTAGACATGATCATGTTGTCTCATTGCCTTCATCTGTAAAAACAATTACTACTTTAGTTTAGAGCCTATAGCCCCGAGGCTTAACTATAATTCTTACCAGTGTGTGAAAATCCCCTTCCTTCTTTCTGTTCGACCATATAGGGTGAACCCACCAACGCGGTTTTTTTCTAGCTGTTTCGTTTTCTTCTCAACATTTTTAAAAGTAATAATTTCTTTCTTAACAACAGAAGTAATAACAACTGGTTGTCTACAGCCGCCATTTTAAAATTTACATAAATAGCTTGTGAAGCAATCATGCTGCCGTCTATCGGCAACAAAACAATCTTCTATGTGAAATGTTCAGCGGGAAATTCAAAGGGTTTTCAGATGCGGAAACTTGTTTTCCGAAAATGACGACGCAGTTTTTAAACCGCTTTCAGCTTTTGGTTTCAGCTTCGCTTCAAATTTCCGCTCCTTTGCGAATGCGCCTTAACGATCGGGGAGTTTTTTATGTAAATTTATAACGATATCCGAAAAAAACGTTACGGACCATTCATATTTATTCTTATAATAATATTTCCTTGGCACCACCTCTCTTAGATATCCAGTTCAAATCATCTAATATGTTTAAGATATTACAATAATAGTAATGATTGTGATAAAATCTCTTTAAAAGGCTTGCGTGTATACCAGTATCGAATAAACGTTTTGTTTGTCCATTTTTAACAATAGCGTTTGTAACAATAATCATTAGAGAAGGAGGATTCATCACTTAACTTTTTTTGGGACATTTAGTAGGTGGTTTAACGATTTTTTCGTGGTTTTCTCGCTTAAAAATCAAAGATTATTGGATTCAAATAGTTACAAAACATTTGATTTTTAAGCGATTTAGACAAAATCAACACCAATCGAAAGAGGAAATATTGGTTTATATAAAAAACAAGAGTTTTGGAAAACCCGTCGAAAAACATGGAAAATATGGCCAATTCAAAAAACAACTAATATCAAAAAGCGTATTTTTAAAATCTGAAATTTGACTATTTTGATATTGTATGATTTATTGAATTGGCCATATTTTTCTTGTTTTTCAACGAATTTTTGAAAACTCTTATAATTTAGACTGTCCATTAATTGCTCTTTCGAATGACTTTGGTTTTGTCTAAATTGCCAAAACGTGACAAATATAAAATTGGTTAAAATTAAGCAAAAACGATTAAAAATCAAAGATTATTGGATTCAAATGGACACAAAACATTTGATTTTTAAGCGATTTAGACAAAATCAACAACAATCGAAAGAGCAAATATTGGTCTATCTAAAAAACAAGAGTTTTGGAAAACCCGTCGAAAAACATCTAATATAAAAGCGTAATTTTAAAATCTAAAATTTGACTATTTTGATATTGTATGATTTCTTGAATTGGCCATATTTTTCTTGTTTTTCAACGAATCTTTGAAAACTCTTATTATTTAGATTCTCCATTAATTGCTCTTTCGAATGACTTTGGTTTTGTCTAAATTGCCAAAACGTGACAAATATAAAATTGGTTAAAATTAAGCAAAAACGCTTAAAAATCAAAGATTATTGGATTCAAATGGACAAAAAACATTTGATTTTTAAGCGATTTAGACAAAATCAACACCAATCGAAAGAGCAAATATTGGTATATCTAAAAAATTACAGTTTTGGAAAATCCTTTGAAAAACATGGAAAATATGGCCAATTCAAAAAAACATCTAATATCAAAAAGCGAATTTTTAAAATCTGAAATTTGACTATTTTGATATTGTATGATTTCTTGACTTGGCCATATTTATCTTGATTTTCAACGAATTTTTGAAAAATCTTATAATTTAGACTGTCCATTATTTGCTCTTTCGAATGAATTTGGTTTTGTGTAAATTGCGAAAACGTGACAAATATAAAATTGGTTAAAATTAAACAAAAACGCTTAAAAATCCAAGATTATTGGATTCAAATGGACACAAAACTTTTGATTTTTAAGCGATTTAGATAAAATTAAGACCACTCGAAAGAGCAAATATTGGTCTATCTAAAAAAAAAAGAGTTTTGGAAAATCCGTTGAAAAACCTAGAAAATATGGCCAATTCAAAAAACATCTAATATCAAAAAGCGAATTTTTAAAATCTGAAATTTGACAATTTTGATATTGTATGATTTCTTGAATTGGTTTTATTTTTCTTGTTTTTCAACAAATTTTTGAAAACTCTCATAATTTAGACTGTCCATTAATTGCTCTTTCGAATGACTTTGGTTTTGTGTAAATTGCAAAAAACGTGACAAATATAAAATTGGTTAAAATTAAGCAAAAACGCTTAAAAATCAAAGATTATTGGATTCAAATGGTTACAAAACATTTGACTATTTTAATATTGTATGATTTCTTGAATTGGCCATATTTATCTTGATTTTCAATGAATTTTTGAAAAATCTTATTATTTAGACTGTCCATTAATTGCTCTTTCGAATGACTTTTGTTTTCTGTAAATTGCGAAAACGTGACAAATATAAAATTGGTTAAAATTAAGCAAAAACGCTTAAAAATCAAAGATTATTGGATTCAAATGGACACACAACATTTGATATTTAAGCGATTTAGACAAAATCAACACCAATCGAAAGAGCAAATATAGGTCTATCTAAAAAACAACAGTTTTGGAAAATCCGTTGAAAAACATGGAAAATATGGCCAATTCAAAAAAACATCTAATATCAAAAAGCGAATTTTTAAAATCTGAAATTTGACTATTTTAATATTGTATGATTTCTTGAATTGGTTTTATTTTTCTTGTTTTTCAACGAATTTTTGAAAACTCTTATAATTTAGACTGTCCATTAATTGCTCTTTCGAATGACTTTGGTTTTCTATAAATTGCCAAAACGTGATAAATATAAAATTGGTTAAAATTAAGCAAAAACGCTTAAAAAACAAAGATTATTGGATTCAAATTGACACAAAACATTTGACGTTTAAGCGATTTAGACAAAATCCACACCAATCGAAAGAGCAAATATAGGTCTATCTAAAAAACAACAGTTTTGGAAAATCCGTTGAAAAACATGGAAAATATGGCCAATTCAAAAAAACATCTAATATCAAAAAGCGAATTTTTAAAATCTGAAATTTGACTATTTTGATATTGTATGATTTCTTGATTTGGTTTTATTTTTCTTGTTTTCAACGAATTTTTGAAAACTCTTATAATTTAGACTGTCCATTAATTGCTCTTTCGAATGACTTTGGTTTTGCGCAAATTGCCAAACGTGACAAATATAAAATTGGTTAAAATTAAGAAAAACGCTTAAAAATCAAAGATTATTGGATTCAAATGGTTACAAAACATTTGATTTTTAAGCGATTTAGACTAAATCAACACCAATCGAAAGAGGAAATAAAGGTCTATCTAAAAAACAATATTTTTGGAAAATCCATTGAAAAACATGGAAAATATGGCCAGTTAAAAAACATCTAATATCAAAAAGCGAATTTTTAAAATCTGAAATTTGACTATTTTGATATTGTATAATTTCTTGAATTGGCCATATTTATCTTGATTTTCAACGAATTTTTGAAAAATCTTATAATTTAGACTGTCCATTAATTGCTCTTTCGAATGACTTTGGTTTTGTGCAAATTGCCAAAACGTGACAAATATAAAATTGGTTAAAATTAAGCAAAAACGCTTAAAAATCAAAGATTATTGGATTAAAATGGTTACAAAACATTTGATTTTTAAGCGATTTAGACTAAATCAACACCAATCGAAAGAGGAAATAAAGGTCTATCTAAAAAACAATATTTTTGGAAAATCCATTGAAAAACATGGAAAATATGGCCAGTTAAAAAACATCTAATATCAAAAAGCGAATTTTTAAAATCTGAAATTTGACTATTTGATATTGTATGATTTCTTGAATTGGTTTTATTTTTCTTGTTTCTGTCCATTAATTGCTCTTTCGAATGACTTTGGTTTTCTATAAATTGCCAAAACGTGACAAATATAAAATTGGTTAAAATTAAGCAAAAACGCTTAAAAAACAAAGATTATTGGATTCAAATTGACACAAAATATTTGACGTTTAAGCGATTTAGAGAAAATCAACACCAATCGAAAGAGCAAATATAGGTCTATCTAAAAAACAAGAGTTTTGGAAAATCCGTTGAAAAACATGGAAAATATGGCCAATTCAAAAAAACATCTAATATCAAAAAGCGAATTTTTAAAATCTGAAATTTGACTATTTTGATATTGTATGATTTCTTGATTTGGTTTTATTTTTCTTGTTTTCAACGAATTTTTGAAAACTCTTATAATTTAGACTGTCCATTAATTGCTCTTTCGAATGACTTTGGTTTTGTGCAAATTGCCAAAACGTGACAAATATAAAATTGGTTAAAATTAAGAAAAACGCTTAAAAATCAAAGATTATTGGATTCAAATGGTTACAAAACATTTGATTTTTAAGCGATTTAGACTAAATCAACACCAATCGAAAGAGGAAATAAAGGTCTATCTAAAAAACAATATTTTTGGAAAATCCATTGAAAAACATGGAAAATATGGCCAGTTAAAAAACATCTAATATCAAAAAGCGAATTTTTAAAATCTGAAATTTGACTATTTTGATATTGTATGATTTCTTGAATTGGCCATATTTATCTTGATTTTCAACGAATTTTTGAAGAATCTTATAATTTAGACTGTCCATTAATTGCTCTTTCGAATGACTTTGGTTTTGTTTAAATTGCCAAAAAGTGACAAATATAAAATTGGTTAAAATTAAGCAAAAACGCTTAAAAATCAAAGATTATTGGATTCAAATGGTTACAAAACATTTGATTTTTAAGCGATTGAGACTAAATCAACACCAATCGAAAGAGGAAATATAGGTCTATCTAAAAAAAGAGTTTTGGAAAATCCGTTGAAAAACATGGAAAATATAACCAATTCAAAAAAAAATCTAATATCAAAAAGCGAATTTTTAAAATCTGAAATTTGACTATTTTGATATTGTATGATTTCTTGAATTGGCCATATTTATCTTGATTTTCAACGAATATTTGAAAAATCTTATAATTTAGACTGTCCATTATTTGCTCTTTCGAATGAATTTCGTTTTGTGTAAATGGCGAAAACGTGACAAATAAAAAATTGGTTAAAATTAAGCAAAAACGCTTAAAAATCAAAGATTATTGGATTCAAATAGACACACAACATTTGACGTTTAAGCGATTTAGACAAAATCAACACCAATCGAAAGAGCAAATATAGGTCTATCTAAAAAACAACAGTTTTGGAAAATACGTTGAAAAACATGGAAAATATAACCAATTCAAAAAAAAATCTAATATCAAAAAGCGAATTTTTAAAATCTGAAATTTGACTATTTTGATATTGTATGATTTCTTGAATTGGTTTTATTTTTCTTGTTTTTCAACGAATTTTTGAAAACTCTTATAATTTAGACTGTCCATTAATTGCTCTTTCGAATGACTTTGGTTTTGTGTAAATTGCCAAAAACGTGACAAATATAAAATTGGTTAAAATTAAGCAAAAACGCTTAAAAATCAAAGATTATTGGATTCAAATGGTTACAAAACATTTGACTATTTTGATATTGTATGATTTCTTGAATTGGCCATATTTATCTTGATTTCCAATCAATTTTTGAAAAATCTTATTATTTAGACTGTCCATTAATTGCTCTTTCGAATGACTTTGGTTTTGTGTAAATTGCGAAAACGTGACAAATATAAAATTGGTTAAAATTAAGCAAAAACGCTTAAAAATCAAAGATTATTGGATTAAAATGGTTACAAAACATTTGATTTTTAAGCGATTTAGACTAAATCAACACCAATCGAAAGAGGAAATAAAGGTCTATTTAAAAAACAATATTTTTGGAAAATCCATTGAAAAACATGGAAAATATGGCCAGTTAAAAAACATCTAATATCAAAAAGCGAATTTTTAAAATCTGAAATTTGACTATTTTGATATTGTATGATTTCTTGAATTGGTTTTATTTTTCTTGTTTCTGTCCATTAATTGCTCTTTCGAATGACTTTGGTTTTCTATAAATTGCCAAAACGTGACAAATATAAAATTGGTTAAAATTAAGCAAAAACGCTTAAAAAACAAAGATTATTGGATTCAAATTGACACAAAACATTTGACGTTTAAGCGATTTAGAGAAAATCAATACCAATCGAAAGAGCGAATATAGGTCTATCTAAAAAACAAGAGTTTTGGAAAATCCGTTGAAAAACATGGAAAATATGGCCAATTCAAAAAAACATCTAATATCAAAAAGCGAATTTTTAAAATCTGAAATTTGACTATTTTGATATTGTATGATTTCTTGATTTGGTTTTATTTTTCTTGTTTTCAACGAATTTTTGAAAACTCTTATAATTTAGACTGTCCATTAATTGCTCTTTCGAATGACTTTGGTTTTGTGCAAATTGCCAAAACGTGACAAATATAAAATTGGTTAAAATTAAGAAAAACGCTTAAAAATCAAAGATTATTGGATTCAAATGGTTACAAAACATTTGATTTTTAAGCGATTTAGACTAAATCAACACCAATCGAAAGAGGAAATAAAGGTCTATCTAAAAAACAATATTTTTGGAAAATCCATTGAAAAACATGGAAAATATGGCCAGTTAAAAAACATCTAATATCAAAAAGCGAATTTTTAAAATCTGAAATTTTACTATTTTGATATTGTATGATTTCTTGAATTGGCCATATTTATCTTGATTTTCAACGAATTTTTGAAGAATCTTATAATTTAGACTGTCCATTAATTGCTCTTTCGAATGACTTTGGTTTTGTGCAAATTGCCAAAACGTGACAAATATAAAATTGGTTAAAATTAAGCAAAAACGCTTAAAAATCAAAGATTATTGGATTCAAATGGTTACAAAACATTTGATTTTTAAGCGATTGAGACTAAATCAACACCAATCGAAAGAGGAAATATAGGTCTATCTAAAAAAAGAGTTTTGGAAAATCCGTTGAAAAACATGGAAAATATAACCAATTCAAAAAAAAAATCTAATATCAAAAAGCGAATTTTTAAAATCTGAAATTTGACTATTTTGATATTGTATGATTTCTTGAATTGGCCATATTTATCTTGATTTTCAACGAATATTTGAAAAATCTTATAATTTAGACTGTCCATTATTTGCTCTTTCGAATGAATTTGGTTTTGTGTAAATGGCGAAAACGTGACAAATGAAAAATTGGTTAAAATTAAGCAAAAACGCTTAAAAATCAAAGATTATTGGATTCAAATAGACACACAACATTTGACGTTTAAGCGATTTAGACAAAATCAACACCAATCGAAAGAGCAAATATAGGTCTATCTAAAAAACAAGAGTTTTGGAAAATCTGTTGAAAAACATGGAAAATATGGCCAATTCAAAAAAACATCTAATATCAAAAAGCGAATTTTTAAAATCTGAAATTTGACTATTTTGATATTGTATGATTTCTTGAATTGGTTTTATTTTTCTTGTTTTCAACGAATTTTTGAAAACACTTATAATTTAGACTGTCCATTAATTGCTCTTTCGAATGACTTTGGTTTTGTGTAAATTGCCAAAACGTGGCAAATATAAAATTGGTTAAAATTAAGCAAAAACGCTTAAAAATCAAAGATTATTGGATTCAAATGGTTACAAAACATTTGACTATTTTGATATTGTATGATTTCTTGAATTGGTTTTATTTTTCTTGTTTTTCAACGAATTTTTGAAAACTCTTATAATGTAGACTGTCCATTAATTGCTCTTTCGAATGACTTTGGTTTTGTGTAAATTGCTAAAACGTGACAAATATAAAATTGGTTAAAATTAAGCAAAAACGCTTAAAAATCAAAGATTATTGGATTCAAATGGTTACAAAACATTTGATTTTTAAGCGATTTAGACTAAATAAACACCAATCGAAAGAGGAAATATAGGTCTATCTAAAAAACAATATTTTTGGAAAATCCATATAAAAACATGGAAAATATGGCCAATTCAATAAAACATCTAATATCAAAAAGCGAATTTTTAAAATCTGAAATTTGACTATTTTGATATTGTATGATTTCTTGAATTGGCCATATTTATCTTGATTTTCAACGAATTTTTGAAAACTCTTATAATTTAGACTGTCCATTAATTGCTCTTTCGAATGACTTTGGTTTTGTGTAAATTGCAAAAAACGTGACAAATAAAAAATTGGTTAAAATTAAACAAAAACGCTTAAAAATCAAAGATTATTGGATTCAAATGGTTACAAAACATTTGACTATTTTAATATTGTATGATTTCTTGAATTGGCCATATTTATCTTGATTTTCAATGAATTTTTGAAAAATCTTATTATTTATACTGTCCATTAATTGCTCTTTCGAATGACTTTTGTTTTCTGTAAATTGCGAAAACGTGACAAATATAAAATTGGTTAAAATTAAGCAAAAACGCTTAAAAATCAAAGATTATTGGATTCAAATGGACACACAACATTTGATATTTAAGCGATTTAGACAAAATCAACACCAATCGAAAGAGCAAATATAGGTCTATCTAAAAAACAAGAGTTTTGGAAAATCCGTTGAAAAACATGGAAAATATGGCCAATTCAAAAAAACATCTAATATCAAAAAGCGAATTTTTAAAATCTGAAATTTGACTATTTTAATATTGTATGATTTCTTGAATTGGTTTTATTTTTCTTGTTTTTCAACGAATTTTTGAAAACTCTTATAATTTAGACTGTCCATTAATTGCTCTTTCGAATGACTTTGGTTTTGTGCAAATTGCCAAAACGTGACAAATATAAAATTGGTTAAAATTAAGCAAAAACGCTTAAAAATCAAAGATTATTGGATTCAAATGGACACAAAACATTTGATTTTTAAGCGATTTAGACAAAATCAACACCAATCGAAAGAGCAAATATTGGTCTATCTAAAAAACAAGAGTTTTGGAAAACCCGTCGAAAAACATCTAATATAAAAGCGTAATTTTAAAATCTGAAATTTGACTATTTTGATATTGTATGATTTCTTGAATTGGCCATATTTTTCTTGTTTTTCAACGAATCTTTGAAAACTCTTATTATTTAGATTCTCCATTAATTGCTCTTTCGAATGACTTTGGTTTTGTCTAAATTGCCAAAACGTGACAAATATAAAATTGGTTAAAATTAAGCAAAAACGCTTAAAAATCAAAGATTATTGGATTCAAATGGACAAAAAACATTTGATTTTTAAGCGATTTAGACAAAATCAACACCAATCGAAAGAGCAAATATTGGTATATCTAAAAAATTACAGTTTTGGAAAATCCGTTGAAAAACATGGAAAATATGGCCAATTCAAAAAAACATCTAATATCAAAAAGCGAATTTTTAAAATTTGAAATTTGACTATTTTGATATTGTATGATTTCTTGAATTGGCCATATTTATCTTGATTTTCAACGAATTTTTGAAAAATCTTATAATTTAGACTGTCCATTATTTGCTCTTTCGAATGAATTTGGTTTTGTGTAAATGGCGAAAACGTGACAAATAAAAAATTGGTTAAAATTAAGCAAAAACGCTTAAAAATCAAAGATTATTGGATTCAAATAGACACACAACATTTGACGTTTAAGCGATTTAGACAAAAGCAACACCAATCGAAAGAGCAAATATAGGTCTATCTAAAAAACAAGAGTTTTGGAAAATCCGTTGAAAAACATGGAAAATATGGCCAATTCAAAAAAACATCTAATATCAAAAAGCGAATTTTTAAAATCTGAAATTTGACTATTTTGATATTGTATGATTTCTTGAATTGGTTTTATTTTTCTTGTTTTTCAACGAATTTTTGAAAACTCTTATAATTTAGACTGTCCATTAATTGCTCTTTCGAATGACTTTGGTTTTGTGTAAATTGCCAAAAACGTGACAAATATAAAATTGGTTAAAATTAAGCAAAAACGCTTAAAAATCAAAGATTATTGGATTCAAATGGTTACAAAACATTTGACTATTTTGATATTGTATGATTTCTTGAATTGGCCATATTTATCTTGATTTTCAATGAATTTTTGAAAAATCTTATTATTTAGACTGTCCATTAATTGCTCTTTCGAATGACTTTTGTTTTGTGTAAATTGCGAAAACGTGACAAATATAAAATTGGTTAAAATTAAGCAAAAACGCTTAAAAATCAAAGATTATTGGATTCAAATGGACACACAACATTTGACATTTAAGCGATTTAGGCAAAATCAACACCAATCGAAAGAGCAAATATAGGTCTATCTAAAAAACAACAGTTTTGGAAAATCCGTTGAAAAACATGGAAAATATGGCCAATTCAAAAAAACATCTAATATCAAAAAGCGAATTTTTAAAATCTGAAATTTGACTATTTTAATATTGTATGATTTCTTGAATTGGTTTTATTTTTCTTGTTTTTCAACGAATTTTTGAAAACTCTTATAATTTAGACTGTCCATTAATTGCTCTTTCGAATGACTTTGGTTTTGTATAAATTGCCAAAACGTGACAAATATAAAATTGGTTAAAATTAAGCAAAAACGCTTAAAAATCAAAGATTATTGGATTAAAATGGTTACAAAACATTTGATTTTTAAGCGATTTAGACTAAATCAACACCAATCGAAAGAGGAAATATAGGTCTATCTAAAAAACAAGAGTTTTGGAAAATCCGTTGAAAAACATGGAAAATATGGCCAATTCAAAAAACATCTAATATCAAAAAGCGAATTTTTAAAATCTGAAATTTGACTATTTTGATATTGTATGATTTATTGAATTGGCCATATTTTTCTTGTTTTTCAACGAATTTTTGAAAACTCTTATAATTTAGACTGTCCATTAATTGCTCTTTCGAATGACTTTGGTTTTTTCTAAATTGCCAAAACGTGACAAATATAAAATTGGTTAAAATTAAGCAAAAACGATTAAAAATCAATGATTATTGGATTCAAATGGACACAAAACATTTGATTTTTAAGCGATTTAGATAAAATTAAGACCACTCGAAAGAGCAAATATTGGTCTATCTAAAAAAAAAAGAGTTTTGGAAAATCCGTTGAAAAACCTAGAAAATATGGCCAATTCAAAAAACATCTAATATCAAAAAGCGAATTTTTAAAATCTGAAATTTGACAATTTTGATATTGTATGATTTCTTGAATTGGTTTTATTTTTCTTGTTTTTCAACAAATTTTTGAAAACTCTCATAATTTAGACTGTCCATTAATTGCTCTTTCGAATGACTTTGGTTTTGTGTAAATTGCAAAAAACGTGACAAATATAAAATTGGTTAAAATTAAGCAAAAACGCTTAAAAATCAAAGATTATTGGATTCAAATGGTTACAAAACATTTGACTATTTTAATATTGTATGATTTCTTGAATTGGCCATATTTATCTTGATTTTCAATGAATTTTTGAAAAATCTTATTATTTAGACTGTCCATTAATTGCTCTTTCGAATGACTTTTGTTTTCTGTAAATTGCGAAAACGTGACAAATATAAAATTGGTTAAAATTAAGCAAAAACGCTTAAAAATCAAAGATTATTGGATTCAAATGGACACACAACATTTGATATTTAAGCGATTTAGACAAAATCAACACCAATCGAAAGAGCAAATATAGGTCTATCTAAAAAACAGCAGTTTTGGAAAATCCGTTGAAAAACATGGAAAATATGGCCAATTCAAAAAAACATCTAATATCAAAAAGCGAATTTTTAAAATCTGAAATTTGACTATTTTAATATTGTATGATTTCTTGAATTGGTTTTATTTTTCTTGTTTTTCAACGAATTTTTGAAAACTCTTATAATTTAGACTGTCCATTAATTGCTCTTTCGAATGACTTTGGTTTTCTATAAATTGCCAAAACGTGATAAATATAAAATTGGTTAAAATTAAGCAAAAACGCTTAAAAAACAAAGATTATTGGATTCAAATTGACACAAAACATTTGACGTTTAAGCGATTTAGACAAAATCCACACCAATCGAAAGAGCAAATATAGGTCTATCTAAAAAACAACAGTTTTGGAAAATCCGTTGAAAAACATGGAAAATATGGCCAATTCAAAAAAACATCTAATATCAAAAAGCGAATTTTTAAAATCTGAAATTTGACTATTTTGATATTGTATGATTTCTTGATTTGGTTTTATTTTTCTTGTTTTCAACGAATTTTTGAAAACTCTTATAATTTAGACTGTCCATTAATTGCTCTTTCGAATGACTTTGGTTTTGCGCAAATTGCCAAACGTGACAAATATAAAATTGGTTAAAATTAAGAAAAACGCTTAAAAATCAAAGATTATTGGATTCAAATGGTTACAAAACATTTGGTTTTTAAGCGATTTAGACTAAATCAACACCAATCGAAAGAGGAAATAAAGGTCTATCTAAAAAACAATATTTTTGGAAAATCCATTGAAAAACATGGAAAATATGGCCAGTTAAAAAACATCTAATATCAAAAAGCGAATTTTTAAAATCTGAAATTTGACTATTTTGATATTGTATAATTTCTTGAATTGGCCATATTTATCTTGATTTTCAACGAATTTTTGAAAAATCTTATAATTTAGACTGTCCATTAATTGCTCTTTCGAATGACTTTGGTTTTGTGCAAATTGCCAAAACGTGACAAATATAAAATTGGTTAAAATTAAGCAAAAACGCTTAAAAATCAAAGATTATTGGATTAAAATGGTTACAAAACATTTGATTTTTAAGCGATTTAGACTAAATCAACACCAATCGAAAGAGGAAATAAAGGTCTATCTAAAAAACAATATTTTTGGAAAATCCATTGAAAAACATGGAAAATATGGCCAGTTAAAAAACATCTAATATCAAAAAGCGAATTTTTAAAATCTGAAATTTGACTATTTTGATATTGTATGATTTCTTGAATTGGTTTTATTTTTCTTGTTTCTGTCCATTAATTGCTCTTTCGAATGACTTTGGTTTTCTATAAATTGCCAAAACGTGACAAATATAAAATTGGTTAAAATTAAGCAAAAACGCTTAAAAAACAAAGATTATTGGATTCAAATTGACACAAAATATTTGACGTTTAAGCGATTTAGAGAAAATCAACACCAATCGAAAGAGCAAATATAGGTCTATCTAAAAAACAAGAGTTTTGGAAAATCCGTTGAAAAACATGGAAAATATGGCCAATTCAAAAAAACATCTAATATCAAAAAGCGAATTTTTAAAATCTGAAATTTGACTATTTTGATATTGTATGATTTCTTGATTTGGTTTTATTTTTCTTGTTTTCAACGAATTTTTGAAAACTCTTATAATTTAGACTGTCCATTAATTGCTCTTTCGAATGACTTTGGTTTTGTGCAAATTGCCAAAACGTGACAAATATAAAATTGGTTAAAATTAAGAAAAACGCTTAAAAATCAAAGATTATTGGATTCAAATGGTTACAAAACATTTGATTTTTAAGCGATTTAGACTAAATCAACACCAATCGAAAGAGGAAATAAAGGTCTATCTAAAAAACAATATTTTTGGAAAATCCATTGAAAAACATGGAAAATATGGCCAGTTAAAAAACATCTAATATCAAAAAGCGAATTTTTAAAATCTGAAATTTGACTATTTTGATATTGTATGATTTCTTGAATTGGCCATATTTATCTTGATTTTCAACGAATTTTTGAAGAATCTTATAATTTAGACTGTCCATTAATTGCTCTTTCGAATGACTTTGGTTTTGTTTAAATTGCCAAAAAGTGACAAATATAAAATTGGTTAAAATTAAGCAAAAACGCTTAAAAATCAAAGATTATTGGATTCAAATGGTTACAAAACATTTGATTTTTAAGCGATTGAGACTAAATCAACACCAATCGAAAGAGGAAATATAGGTCTATCTAAAAAAAGAGTTTTGGAAAATCCGTTGAAAAACATGGAAAATATAACCAATTCAAAAAAAAATCTAATATCAAAAAGCGAATTTTTAAAATCTGAAATTTGACTATTTTGATATTGTATGATTTCTTGAATTGGCCATATTTATCTTGATTTTCAACGAATATTTGAAAAATCTTATAATTTAGACTGTCCATTATTTGCTCTTTCGAATGAATTTGGTTTTGTGTAAATGGCGAAAACGTGACAAATAAAAAATTGGTTAAAATTAAGCAAAAACGCTTAAAAATCAAAGATTATTGGATTCAAATAGACACACAACATTTGACGTTTAAGCGATTTAGACAAAATCAACACCAATCGAAAGAGCAAATATAGGTCTATCTAAAAAACAACAGTTTTGGAAAATCCGTTGAAAAACATGGAAAATATAACCAATTCAAAAAAAAAATCTAATATCAAAAAGCGAATTTTTAAAATCTGAAATTTGACTATTTTGATATTGTATGATTTCTTGAATTGGTTTTATTTTTCTTGTTTTTCAACGAATTTTTGAAAACTCTTATAATTTAGACTGTCCATTAATTGCTCTTTCGAATGACTTTGGTTTTGTGTAAATTGCCAAAAACGTGACAAATATAAAATTGGTTAAAATTAAGCAAAAACGCTTAAAAATCAAAGATTATTGGATTCAAATGGTTACAAAACATTTGACTATTTTGATATTGTATGATTTCTTGAATTGGCCATATTTATCTTGATTTCCAATCAATTTTTGAAAAATCTTATTATTTAGACTGTCCATTAATTGCTCTTTCGAATGACTTTGGTTTTGTGTAAATTGCGAAAACGTGACAAATATAAAATTGGTTAAAATTAAGCAAAAACGCTTAAAAATCAAAGATTATTGGATTAAAATGGTTACAAAACATTTGATTTTTAAGCGATTTAGACTAAATCAACACCAATCGAAAGAGGAAATAAAGGTCTATTTAAAAAACAATATTTTTGGAAAATCCATTGAAAAACATGGAAAATATGGCCAGTTAAAAAACATCTAATATCAAAAAGCGAATTTTTAAAATCTGAAATTTGACTATTTTGATATTGTATGATTTCTTGAATTGGTTTTATTTTTCTTGTTTCTGTCCATTAATTGCTCTTTCGAATGACTTTGGTTTTCTATAAATTGCCAAAACGTGACAAATATAAAATTGGTTAAAATTAAGCAAAAACGCTTAAAAAACAAAGATTATTGGATTCAAATTGACACAAAACATTTGACGTTTAAGCGATTTAGAGAAAATCAATACCAATCGAAAGAGCGAATATAGGTCTATCTAAAAAACAAGAGTTTTGGAAAATCCGTTGAAAAACATGGAAAATATGGCCAATTCAAAAAAACATCTAATATCAAAAAGCGAATTTTTAAAATCTGAAATTTGACTATTTTGATATTGTATGATTTCTTGATTTGGTTTTATTTTTCTTGTTTTCAACGAATTTTTGAAAACTCTTATAATTTAGACTGTCCATTAATTGCTCTTTCGAATGACTTTGGTTTTGTGCAAATTGCCAAAACGTGACAAATATAAAATTGGTTAAAATTAAGAAAAACGCTTAAAAATCAAAGATTATTGGATTCAAATGGTTACAAAACATTTGATTTTTAAGCGATTTAGACTAAATCAACACCAATCGAAAGAGGAAATAAAGGTCTATCTAAAAAACAATATTTTTGGAAAATCCATTGAAAAACATGGAAAATATGGCCAGTTAAAAAACATCTAATATCAAAAAGCGAATTTTTAAAATCTGAAATTTTACTATTTTGATATTGTATGATTTCTTGAATTGGTTTTATTTTTCTTGTTTTCAACGAATTTTTGAAAACTCTTATAATTTAGACTGTCCATTAATTGCTCTTTCGAATGACTTTGGTTTTGTGTAAATTGCCAAAACGTGGCAAATATAAAATTGGTTAAAATTAAGCAAAAACGCTTAAAAATCAAAGATTATTGGATTCAAATGGTTACAAAACATTTGATTTTTAAGCGATTGAGACTAAATCAACACCAATCGAAAGAGGAAATATAGGTCTATCTAAAAAAAGAGTTTTGGAAAATCCGTTGAAAAACATGGAAAATATAACCAATTCAAAAAAAAAATCTAATATCAAAAAGCGAATTTTTAAAATCTGAAATTTGACTATTTTGATATTGTATGATTTCTTGAATTGGCCATATTTATCTTGATTTTCAACGAATATTTGAAAAATCTTATAATTTAGACTGTCCATTATTTGCTCTTTCGAATGAATTTGGTTTTGTGTAAATGGCGAAAACGTGACAAATGAAAAATTGGTTAAAATTAAGCAAAAACGCTTAAAAATCAAAGATTATTGGATTCAAATAGACACACAACATTTGACGTTTAAGCGATTTAGACAAAATCAACACCAATCGAAAGAGCAAATATAGGTCTATCTAAAAAACAAGAGTTTTGGAAAATCTGTTGAAAAACATGGAAAATATGGCCAATTCAAAAAAACATCTAATATCAAAAAGCGAATTTTTAAAATCTGAAATTTGACTATTTTGATATTGTATGATTTCTTGAATTGGTTTTATTTTTCTTGTTTTCAACGAATTTTTGAAAACACTTATAATTTAGACTGTCCATTAATTGCTCTTTCGAATGACTTTGGTTTTGTGTAAATTGCTAAAACGTGGCAAATATAAAATTGGTTAAAATTAAGCAAAAACGCTTAAAAATCAAAGATTATTGGATTCAAATGGTTACAAAACATTTGACTATTTTGATATTGTATGATTTCTTGAATTGGTTTTATTTTTCTTGTTTTTCAACGAATTTTTGAAAACTCTTATAATTTAGACTGTCCATTAATTGCTCTTTCGAATGACTTTGGTTTTGTGTAAATTGCTAAAACGTGACAAATATAAAATTGGTTAAAATTAAGCAAAAACGCTTAAAAATCAAAGATTATTGGATTCAAATGGTTACAAAACATTTGATTTTTAAGCGATTTAGACTAAATAAACACCAATCGAAAGAGGAAATATAGGTCTATCTAAAAAACAATATTTTTGGAAAATCCATATAAAAACATGGAAAATATGGCCAATTCAAAAAAACATCTAATATCAAAAAGCGAATTTTTAAAATCTGAAATTTGACTATTTTGATATTGTATGATTTCTTGAATTGGCCATATTTATCTTGATTTTCAACGAATTTTTGAAAACTCTTATAATTTAGACTGTCCATTAATTGCTCTTTCGAATGACTTTGGTTTTGTGTAAATTGCAAAAAACGTGACAAATATAAAATTGGTTAAAATTAAACAAAAACGCTTAAAAATCAAAGATTATTGGATTCAAATGGTTACAAAACATTTGACTATTTTAATATTGTATGATTTCTTGAATTGGCCATATTTATCTTGATTTTCAATGAATTTTTGAAAAATCTTATTATTTATACTGTCCATTAATTGCTCTTTCGAATGACTTTTGTTTTCTGTAAATTGCGAAAACGTGACAAATATAAAATTGGTTAAAATTAAGCAAAAACGCTTAAAAATCAAAGATTATTGGATTCAAATGGACAAAAAACATTTGATTTTTAAGCGATTTAGACAAAATCAACACCAATCGAAAGAGCAAATATTGGTATATCTAAAAAATTACAGTTTTGGAAAATCCGTTGAAAAACATGGAAAATATGGCCAATTCAAAAAAACATCTAATATCAAAAAGCGAATTTTTAAAATTTGAAATTTGACTATTTTGATATTGTATGATTTCTTGAATTGGCCATATTTATCTTGATTTTCAACGAATTTTTGAAAAATCTTATAATTTAGACTGTCCATTATTTGCTCTTTCGAATGAATTTGGTTTTGTGTAAATGGCGAAAACGTGACAAATAAAAAATTGGTTAAAATTAAGCAAAAACGCTTAAAAATCAAAGATTATTGGATTCAAATAGACACACAACATTTGACGTTTAAGCGATTTAGACAAAAGCAACACCAATCGAAAGAGCAAATATAGGTCTATCTAAAAAACAAGAGTTTTGGAAAATCCGTTGAAAAACATGGAAAATATGGCCAATTCAAAAAAACATCTAATATCAAAAAGCGAATTTTTAAAATCTGAAATTTGACTATTTTGATATTGTATGATTTCTTGAATTGGTTTTATTTTTCTTGTTTTTCAACGAATTTTTGAAAACTCTTATAATTTAGACTGTCCATTAATTGCTCTTTCGAATGACTTTGGTTTTGTGTAAATTGCCAAAAACGTGACAAATATAAAATTGGTTAAAATTAAGCAAAAACGCTTAAAAATCAAAGATTATTGGATTCAAATGGTTACAAAACATTTGGCTATTTTGATATTGTATGATTTCTTGAATTGGCCATATTTATCTTGATTTTCAATGAATTTTTGAAAAATCTTATTATTTAGACTGTCCATTAATTGCTCTTTCGAATGACTTTTGTTTTGTGTAAATTGCGAAAACGTGACAAATATAAAATTGGTTAAAATTAAGCAAAAACGCTTAAAAATCAAAGATTATTGGATTCAAATGGACACACAACATTTGACATTTAAGCGATTTAGGCAAAATCAACACCAATCGAAAGAGCAAATATAGGTCTATCTAAAAAACAACAGTTTTGGAAAATCCGTTGAAAAACATGGAAAATATGGCCAATTCAAAAAAACATCTAATATCAAAAAGCGAATTTTTAAAATCTGAAATTTGACTATTTTAATATTGTATGATTTCTTGAATTGGTTTTATTTTTCTTGTTTTTCAACGAATTTTTGAAAACTCTTATAATTTAGACTGTCCATTAATTGCTCTTTCGAATGACTTTGGTTTTGTATAAATTGCCAAAACGTGACAAATATAAAATTGGTTAAAATTAAGCAAAAATGCTTAAAAATCAAAGATTATTGGATTAAAATGGTTACAAAACATTTGATTTTTAAGCGATTTAGACTAAATCAACACCAATCGAAAGAGGAAATATAGGTCTATCTAAAAAACAAGAGTTTTGGAAAATCCGTTGAAAAACATGGAAAATATGGCCAATTCAAAAAACATCTAATATCAAAAAGCGAATTTTTAAAATCTGAAATTTGACTATTTTGATATTGTATGATTTATTGAATTGGCCATATTTTTCTTGTTTTTCAACGAATTTTTGAAAACTCTTATAATTTAGACTGTCCATTAATTGCTCTTTCGAATGACTTTGGTTTTTTCTAAATTGCCAAAACGTGACAAATATAAAATTGGTTAAAATTAAGCAAAAACGATTAAAAATCAATGATTATTGGATTCAAATGGACACAAAACATTTGATTTTTAAGCGATTTAGACAAAATCAACACCAATCGAAAGAGCAAATATTGGTCTATCTAAAAAACAAGAGTTTTGGAAAACCCGTCGAAAAACATCTAATATAAAAGCGTAATTTTAAAATCTGAAATTTGACTATTTTGATAGTGTATGATTTCTTGAATTGGCCATATTTTTCTTGTTTTTCAACGAATCTTTGAAAACTCTTATTATTTAGATTCTCCATTAATTGCTCTTTCGAATGACTTTGGTTTTGTCTAAATTGCCAAAACGTGACAAATATAAAATTGGTTAAAATTAAGCAAAAACGCTTAAAAATCAAAGATTATTGGATTCAAATGGACAAAAAACATTTGATTTTTAAGCGATTTAGACAAAATCAACACCAATCGAAAGAGCAAATATTGGTATATCTAAAAAATTACAGTTTTGGAAAATCCTTTGAAAAACATGGAAAATATGGCCAATTCAAAAAAACATCTAATATCAAAAAGCGAATTTTTAAAATCTGAAATTTGACTATTTTGATATTGTATGATTTCTTGAATTGGCCATATTTATCTTGATTTTCAACGAATTTTTGAAAAATCTTATAATTAAGACTGTCCATTATTTGCTCTTTCGAATGAATTTGGTTTTGTGTAAATTGCGAAAACGTGACAAATATAAAATTGGTTAAAATTAAGCAAAAACGCTTAAAAATCCAAGATTATTGGATTCAAATGGACACAAAACTTTTGATTTTTAAGCGATTTAGACAAAATTAGGACCACTCGAAAGAGCAAATATTGGTCTATCTAAAAAAAAGAGTTTTGGAAAATCCGTTGAAAAACCTAGAAAATATGGCCAATTCAAAAAACATCTAATATCAAAAAGCGAATTTTTAAAATCTGAAATTTGACAATTTTGATATTGTATGATTTCTTGAATTGGTTTTATTTTTCTTGTTTTTCAACGAATTTTTGAAAACTCTTATAATTTAGACTGTCCATTAATTGCTCTTTCGAATGACTTTGGTTTTCTATAAATTGCCAAAACGTGACAAATATAAAATTGGTTAAAATTAAGCAAAAACGCTTAAAAATCAAAGATTATTGGATTCAAATGGACACACAACATTTGATATTTAAGCGATTTAGACAAAATCAACACCAATCGAAAGAGCAAATATAGGTCTATCTAAAAAACAACAGTTTTGGAAAATCCGTTGAAAAACATGGAAAATATGGCCAATTCAAAAAAACATCTAATATCAAAAAGCGAATTTTTAAAATCTGAAATTTGACTATTTTGATATTGTATGATTTATGATTTGGTTTTATTTTTCTTGTTTTCAACGAATTTTTGAAAACTCTTATAATTTAGACTGTCCATTAATTGCTCTTTCGAATGACTTTGGTTTTGTGCAAATTGCCAAAACGTGACAAATATAAAATTGGTTAAAATTAAGAAAAACGCTTAAAAATCAAAGATTATTGGATTCAAATGGTTACAAAACATTTGATTTTTAAGCGATTTAGACTAAATCAACACCAATCGAAAGAGGAAATAAAGGTCTATCTAAAAAACAATATTTTTGGAAAATCCATTGAAAAACATGGAAAATATGGCCAGTTAAAAAACATCTAATATCAAAAAGCGAATTTTTAAAATCTGAAATTTGACTATTTTGATATTGTATGATTTCTTGAATTGGCCATATTTATCTTGATTTTCAACGAATTTTTGAAGAATCTTATAATTTAGACTGTCCATTAATTGCTCTTTCGAATGACTTTGGTTTTGTGCAAATTGCCAAAACGTGACAAATATAAAATTGGTTAAAATTAAGCAAAAACGCTTAAAAATCAAAGATTATTGGATTCAAATGGTTACAAAACATTTGATTTTTAAGCGATTGAGACTAAATCAACACCAATCGAAAGAGGAAATATAGGTCTATCTAAAAAAAGAGTTTTGGAAAATCCGTTGAAAAACATGGAAAATATAACCAATTCAAAAAAAAATCTAATATCAAAAAGCGAATTTTTAAAATCTGAAATTTGACTATTTTGATATTGTATGATTTCTTGAATTGGCCATATTTATCTTGATTTTCAACGAATATTTGAAAAATCTTATAATTTAGACTGTCCATTATTTGCTCTTTCGAATGAATTTGGTTTTGTGTAAATGGCGAAAACGTGACAAATAAAAAAAATGGTTAAAATTAAGCAAAAACGCTTAAAAATCAAAGATTATTGGATTCAAATAGACACACAACATTTGACGTTTAAGCGATTTAGACAAAATCAACACCAATCGAAAGAGCAAATATAGGTCTATCTAAAAAACAAGAGTTTTGGAAAATCCGTTGAAAAACATGGAAAATATGGCCAATTCAAAAAAACATCTAATATCAAAAAGCGAATTTTTAAAATCTGAAATTTGACTATTTTGATATTGTACGATTTCTTGAATTGGTTTTATTTTTCTTGTTTTTCAACGAATTTTTGAAAACTCTTATAATTTAGACTGTCCATTAATTGCTCTTTCGAATGACTTTGGTTTTGTGTAAATTGCCAAAAACGTGACAAATATAAAATTGGTTAAAATTAAGCAAAAACGCTTAAAAATCAAAGATTATTGGATTCAAATGGTTACAAAACATTTGACTATTTTGATATTGTATGATTTCTTGAATTGGCCATATTTATCTTGATTTTCAATGAATTTTTGAAAAATCTTATTATTTAGACTGTCCATTAATTGCTCTTTCGAATGACTTTGGTTTTGTGTAAATTGCGAAAACGTGACAAATATAAAATTGGTTAAAATTAAGCAAAAACGCTTAAAAATCAAAGATTATTGGATTAAAATGGTTACAAAACATTTGATTTCTAAACGATTTAGACTAAATCAACACCAATCGAAAGAGGAAATAAAGGTCTATCTAAAAAACAATATTTTTGGAAAATCCATTGAAAAACATGGAAAATATGGCCAGTTAAAAAACATCTAATATCAAAAAGCGAATTTTTAAAATCTGAAATTTGACTATTTTGATATTGTATGATTTCTTGAATTGGTTTTATTTTTCTTGTTTTCAACGAATTTTTGAAAACTCTTATAGTTTAGACTGTCCATTAATTGCTCTTTCGAATGACTTTGGTTTTGTGTAAATTGCCAAAACGTGGCAAATATAAAATTGGTTAAAATTAAGCAAAAACGCTTAAAAATCAAAGATTATTGGATTCAAATGGTTACAAAACATTTGACTATTTTGATATTGTATGATTTCTTGAATTTGTTTTATTTTTCTTGTTTTTCAACGAATTATTGAAAACTCTTATAATTTAGACTGTCCATTAATTGCTCTTTCGAATGACTTTGGTTTTGTGTAAATTGCCAAAACGTGACAAATATAAAATTGGTTAAAATTAAGCAAAAACGCTTAAAAATCAAAGATTATTGGATTCAAATGGTTACAAAACATTTGATTTTTAAGCGATTTAGACTAAATAAACACCAATCGAAAGAGGAAATATAGGTCTATCTAAAAAACAATATTTTTGGAAAATCCATATAAAAACATGGAAAATATGGCCAATTCAAAAAAACATCTAATATCAAAAAGCGAATTTTTAAAATCTGAAATTTGACTATTTTGATATTGTATGATTTCTTGAATTGGCCATATTTATCTTGATTTTCAACGAATTTTTGAA